>JARQAD010000002.1:68608559-70016059 GCA_029955455.1 Quercus agrifolia
GAATATTCAAGTGTGAATTGATAATAGTAATATCCACCCACTAAAAACTTCTAAGAATGATAACAAATATCATTATCTTCCAACAATAAGCAATTGAGTTTTGCTAAAACATTGTCACAATATTTAAATTTTCATAATGAAAGATGTCATATGCTACAATTGAACCTGTAGGGACTCAAAAAATAAAGACCTAAGCCCACTTAGATTAGTGGTATCTTATCCCTCAAATCAAACCCAAACAATAGAATTTTTAAGAGAGTGAGTAATCGACTCAAATGCAATACTAGGGTAAGTATAAGTCTAAGGCCAAAAAATCCAAAGTAACGGACAAGCGCAATTGGAATAATAATTTAGGATAATATCCTCCTCGGGCAAATCCGAGGATCAATCTCTTGTATATAAGTTTAGTTCTAGTTCTACACAAGGCAATTCATAATTCTCTTCATCATTCTCTTGGTACTTAGAAATTGTTCCTCCTCTTTTTCTGGGGAGTTCCCTTCCTTTTATAGTCCATTCCCTTGCATCTCAACCCTCCGCCTGTACGTCCCAAGGCATTTCTTAGGATACTTGTCCCATCAAGACCCCTAAAGGTGATAGAAGGAGTTGCTAGCTATAAAGTTACTATTCAGTGGTCATTTCCACATTAATGCAAATGATGAGGTTGGTGTTGGGTATTGAATGCGGAGGTGGGAGGTGTTTCCCTCAGGAAACTTCTTCCTGCCAACCTTGTTCCAATTGCATCTCTTCTCCTATCCTTAGGCTTCTGAGGGATATCAGTTGTCCTGATTCTCTTGCTCTCCTCAAGTAGGCGGAGTCCTCGGGGTTTGCTTACCCATCTTGTCCCGAATAGGGTAAATTAATTCTTGGCTGGGATTCCTCGGTCCTCGAACCCCCCATAAAACCCTTTCATCAAATTCCTTCAACCATACACAATGAAAATTTTTTCATTCATACTTTCTTCTTTTTCATTCTATATGAGTCTAGGTACAATGTTTAGCAAGCTTAGTTTTTAATGAACATCCATTTTAGGCAAGAAAAAAAAAAGAAAAAAAGAAAAAAAAAAGATAACAAAAGACACGTGTCTTGAATTTTCCATTAAATAAATTACAACTTTCTAATCATTATTACCATCTAAAATTCAAAATACGTGAGGAAAATTTTTGGAATGTCAAAAATTTAGTGGGAATATTCGGACATTACACAATGTAATATTTAAAGAATCATAAGTTTTTGTTAGAATTTAACTGAGAAAATAACAATATGACATATTTGCTCTTTTTCAAAAATACTAAGGGGAGAATAGCTTGATTTTAAAGTTTAAGAAGAAACTGTGAACTATCCCTAATATAAAGGATGAAATGCATTTTTATCCCTTTTTTATAAATTTTTTTAAAATTTTTATATTTTTAAATTTTATTTAATTTTTTTTTTTTTTTTTGTGTTGTGTGTAAAACTATGAGTTTTTACTTAAAATTGTGCATAAATATAAAAATACAATAAAAAAAGGACAAAGTTTAGCTACAAAATTAATTGTAACATTTGGCTACAACCTTACTAAATATGTTTTTATTGAAGGTGAGTTGTAGCCTTAGGTTACAACATTACTTAATAAAATAAATATTACTACATGTTTTGAAAATCTAACCGTTGAATTGCATATTCTTTATGCTCTTAATATATATGTCAAATTTTGTGTCAATAGGATATTATTTATCATATGATCTATAAGCATATATTTTATATATAATTTTAAACTACAAGAACTTGTAATTTAAATAATTTATCGATGACGTAGCTATTGATCTTTAATTTTCTTAAAATTTTGCGAGCATGGAGGATATAAGAATAAGATGTAATCTAACGATGGATTTGTCAAAATTCACCTCCAATAAAAAAATATTGAGTAAGGTTGTAGCCTAAAACTACAACTAATTTTGTAGCTAAACTTTGTCCTAAAGAAAAATACAGAAAGTCAATTTAAGAAAATTGTACGTGAAATAGTGAATTTTGGCTAAACAAAGTTAACTAAACCAAAAAAAAAAAAAAAAAAAAAAATTCTAGAAACACAATATAATGATACATCATTTTTGTAATACAATAATTTGTTATATTTTATTTTGATTTGTAAAGAATTGATACTTTAGTAGTTATAAATATATTATGATGACAACAAATTGTCTTAATGTTTTCACAAGAGAAATTTTATGTTCACAACATTTTCATAACAAATCATAAGTAGTATGTTGTTATGAGTTGTTATTGGTGGAAAAAAAGTAATTTTATTGGTAAGTTTAAATTAGAACTAATAACAATTTACCTTCTATGATTTGTTATAAAAGTATTGTGAAAAATGTTATGGATATCGCACTTTTTTTTTTCTTTTTTTTCACAATACCTTTATTTTTAATTGTGGTTAATTCTAATATGATATTTTATTATTTTATTTTGGCCTATAAGGAATTAACACCTTAACAATTGTAAAAATATTGTAACAATTTATTGTGTTAATTTTTTATTTTTTTAGAGTAGCTCATATGTTTATAAAAGAATAAAATATAAAAAGTGTGTTCAATAGGCCATTTTACCAAAAAAAAAAGGGAAAAAAAAAAAAACAAGTGAAAGCGGGAAGAGTGCGAATTGAATAAACCAAATTCACTGTTTTTTTTTTTTTTTTTTACATTGACACTTTTTATATATAGAGTTAATGAAAAATCTTCCAAATCAATTAATTTTACGTCCACAATGAATTGACCCTAACGAGCAAGCCCTCTTTGAAATTCTTTGACAAATCACTAATTTGAACAGAAGAATGAGAAAACAATAGTCAAATGATTATAAAGTTAAGGCGAAAAGCACATTTTGGTTCCTATATTTTCAGGCTATTCTCATTTTAGTCCTTACATTTTATTTTTACCGCTTTTAGTCCTTATCCTAAAAAACACTTCCCGTTTTGGTCCCTGTCGTTATATCAGAAACGGAGAAAGCTGTCGTGACAAACGGCAGGAATAAATAATACAAAGTTAATGCACACGTGGCCTAAATTAATAATAAAAAATGTTTTTTGGCATTAAAAAATGCCACGTCAGCATTTTAATTAAAAAATTAATTTATAAATTTTAACTAAATAAAAAAATTAAAAACAGAATTAAAAACAAAAAATCATATGAATTGAGATCTAAGTGTGTCTTGAACAAGAACAACAAGAACACAAACCCAGAAATTAAAAATTAAAAAAAAAAATCACAGATTGGCCACAAATCCTTAACAAACCCCAAAAAAATCTGGATCCTCTATGCTTCTCTCATTCAAATCTGGACCAATAGACCACCCAATTACTACCAATTGGCCATGGGGTTAAAGAAAGAGACAAAGATGATGAGTTAGAGAGAGAACGAACTAGACATCAAGAGATTGAACTATGAAGATGAAAGATCTGGGTTTTAATCACAAAACGAGATCTTGGTTAAATACAAATTCATAAATCTCAAAGACCCCATTTTCTCAAACCCAACAAAATCATCAAAGACCCATAACCATAACAGGCCACACCCAAAATCTAGGTTTGTTTTCACTCTCTCTCTCTCTCTCTCTAGAAGCTATGAGTGAGAGATTTTTTTTTTTTTTTTTGGGTTCAATCAGAGGAGGGATGGTGATGGCGAAGAATGATCAGGAAGTGAGTGGTACCAAGTTGAAGTCGAAGTCTGCATGGAAGACTCCGGCGGCGGTGGTGATGATGCTCCTTCTCCTTCTCCTATAATGATTGGTGCCTCACCTGATTCTTGGCTAGCTCTCTTCGATGCGGCCACAGTGGCGGCGGCAGGAGGAGCAGCCTCAAAGCCTTGAGGTAGAGGTTGGAGAGCAAGCCAATGGCGTTGCGACAAGCGGTCAGAAAGTTTCGAGAGAGAAGTTAGGATTTTTTGCTTCAGCTCCACCATTGCTAGGTGGGTTGATATGGAGGGAGATCTTGTGTTTTGCTTTGTGGTTCTTGGCTTCTTGTTGTTGCTGTTGTTGGGATGACAATTTTGAGAGAGAGAGAGAGAGAGAGAGAGAGAGAGAGAGAGAGAGAGAGAGAGAGTTGTTGTTAGTGTTGTTACATTTGATATCTGGGCATTGTTTTTTTGAGTGAGTTTGAGCGAAGGAAAGAAAGTGTGTGTATGTCACATGGTTGTGGTCTTCATCCTTGGGCAAGGATTTGCGCTGGTTTTTGTTATCGTCTCTAAATCTACTGGATTCCACCATTTTTACATATTTTTGCAGCTTCCCTTTTCGTATGAGTTCCTCTATTTGTTCCTTTAGGTCCCTGCAATCTTCTGTATTGTGGCCGTGATACTTATGGAATCAACAGTACTTCTTCTTGTCACGCATATGGAGTGACGAATGTAGTGGCCTTGGCCATTTGAGGTAGTGTTCATCCTTAATCTGTGCTAATATTTTTTCAACAGGCATAACTAGTGGAGTGAACCTTACCATCTGTGGAGTTCTTTCGTCTTTCCCTTTACTCCCGTCACTAGTTTGACGATCTAGGTGCTCCCTTTTTCATCCTCTACGATCGTCCTCCTTCTTTCCCTTATCTCTTGTTTTCTCCACATTTTTTTATGGCAGCTAGTGCATCTTCAGCATTCATGTACTTCTGTGCTTTAAGGAGCATCTCCGCCATCGCCTTGGGGGATTCTTCACAAGTGAGACCACAAATTCTTCTGACTTCAACCCAGCTTTAAAGGTCGTCAACTGCACTTTGTCGTCAGCTTCGTCCACCTCTAGGGTTTCTCGAGTGAAGCATTTCACATACAACCTCAAGGTCTCTTTCTCCCCTTGCCTGATGGTGAGCAAATGATCTGATGGTCTCTTCGGGCGTTGTTCGCCGACGAAGTGGCGTAGAAAGGCATTGCCCAACTGCTCAAAGCTATCGATAGACGATGTTGGAAGCATTGTGAACCACTCCCTTGAAACTCCTTTGAGAGTGGTGGGGAAGGAACAACATAGTATCTTGTCTAGAGGCTGTTGAAGGCCCAGTGTCATCTTGAAGGTGTTGAGGTGGTCCAGAGGGTCTTTTAGTCCATCAAATGGCTCAAGTTGTGGCAGTTGAAACATCAACGGTACAGGGCATTCCAAGACTGCCAAGGTGAAAGGCGAGTCTGTCGTCTTGACCATTCTATCCAGGCTTCAATCCGTTTTCCCTTTGATGGCGTTCTTTAGCTCGTCCAGCTCCTTTCTCATTTCTCGTGGAAGATCTAAATTTGGTTCATCTGGAGTAGTAGGTCCCCGACGATCACTCCTTCTATGGCTATCTCCCTCGTCTTCTTGGTTGGCTCTGGATCGATTCTCCTCCTATTGAAGCTATTGCCTCATTTCTTGATATTATCTAATGAGCTCTTCAACGATGGCTGCTAGAGCTTGGACTTGCAAAGCTAAGGCTGCAGAATCCTGGTTGGACTCCATCTAAATATAGAAGTTGATGGAAACTACGCTTTCGAATATGAGTACGAAAATGTCGTCCCCACAGACGGCGCCAAATTGATGAAGTGCAAATTCGTCAGTAATTGCAAACATGTCCAGAGGAAGCCCAATCCTCGTTTACATCGCAGTAAAAGTAGCAATTCCTTAAGATGGTCACTAGTGTGGTGCCTGCCACAACGCCTTCGATGCCAAAGTCAATATAAGAAGCATTTAGGGAAATAACAGAATGTCAAAATAACTAGGAGTGCTTTTAGGTGAGTCTTTGTACCTTATGTTGGTGCTGGGGGGTTGTATATATACATTCTCGTAGCCCCTAGCCATTGTGGCTGTTATGGTGGTTTTAATGCCTCTTTTGGTAACACCTCATGGTTAATGATGTGAGCTTTGATGGGCTTCCAACGGTCTGTATAGCTGTCCCTGTAACCGTCCGAGGTATTTATTTGACTGCATTGAATGGCTTCTCTACCTTCGCCAATAATGTAGCTTATATCATCACAGGCACCTAGTTAATTCGTCTATCAATACTGCCTCATTAGTTTGGATGAGGTCGTTCAGGGATGTTGAGTTCGTCAACCCCATCAAGAACAAATTCTCAAAAACACTTAAAAAACCGATTTCGAAAACAAAAAACCAAATAAACCATTAACTTGTACAATTTTGATTACAATGACTTTGGAATAATTTAAATTTAAACAAAACTCATAATCTATAGAATCAAATTAAATGATTGATATTGTAATCGTTGCGGCATCTTGCCACACTTTGATTGTTGTCGAGTGCATAATCCATAACATTAATTTGGTCTTCATTAATATGTAATGTGTATTCACAAAGTAGTACTCATGACTAATACTTGGTACGATATTGCCAAGATATATATAATCTCTTTATTGAATTTTTTTTTTTTTTAAATCATTCTTTTTTTTTTTCCGTTTTTTAGTTAGAACTAATTTAGCTAAAATTGGGTCAACATTGGCCTTACTTTTAGTTAGTATGAACAACCGCGGATGGTGGCTGTGGTTGGGTGGCAGCGGTGGTTGTGGTGGCTTTGGATTTGTATGGTTATCGTTGATGGTTGTGGCGGTTAGCGAGGTCAATGAAGAAGATTGAGATAGGCAAGAGAAGAAGAAGTAGAGAGAAAAATAATAAGTGTTTATTTGGCATGATTAATTTTGTCAACTTATTTTACTATTTAACTTATTTTTGCTATTATTTATGGATCTCATTGCACTTTTTGGTACTATTTATACGTCTCACTATACTATTTCAACTAGGTTTTATTTTTAGTTACAGTACTTTTAGCAAAAAAATTTCAGTTTTAATAAAATAAGCAAGTCTCAAATATACCCTAAATAAAAAGAAAGAATAATTAGAACATTTAATTAAAAATATAGAAAATAAGAGAGTTTGATGCAGGACCACCTGACAATGTGCCAAATAAAATAGAAATCATGAATGCACCTAATTTGGTAGGGGCCGTAGGGCTGGCCAGGCAAAGGTATAAAAGGGTTAAGGGACCACGAGGACCACGGCCATTAATATTGAAAAAGGAGTCTCATTCGGTCACTATGAAACACTGCAATCTTTTTCTGTCTGTAAGGCTCTCTGAGCCATCCTTTGGCCTTGTACCCCTGGATTTTGGCAGATAAAATTTTCTGCAAGCATATTTAAGGTTCATCCTGAATTTGGGCCCAATAAAATTAAACTTTTTCCTCCAAATAAAATTCGTGGCCCTTTATATCAAAAAATAGCCCAAATCACAACAAACAATCATCTAAAACATCAAAACATTTAACAAGAAGCCTAGTTTTTAGCCTTTCAAAAACAAAAACAAAAATGATAAGTTTAAAAGAAAGAAAATAAGGCTAAGCTACAAATTTGGTCTTTATTCTTTACACTATATTTTAATTTGGTCCATAATCTTTCAATTGTATCAATTTGGTGAATAATCTTCCAATATTGTGTCAATTAATCTCTGCTGTTATCTCTTAGATAGAAATTGCTGACGTGACTAACAATCAAAATAAAAAATTAATTTATTGTCACATCAATGAAAACTAGTTTTTTATTTTGGTTATTAGTCATGTCAGCAATTTTCATTAAAAAAAAATAATGGAATTGATTAAATTGATGTGATATTAAAAGGTTAGAGACCAAATTAACACAATTAAAAATTTAGGAACCAAATTGAAATATGACGTAAAGAATAGAGACCAGTTTACCCAAAAAAGAAAATCTTTTAAACACAGCTGTTGAAGAGAGATGGTGAGTTTGAGTGTGTATTGTACACCACACCGCTGTTGTCAACTGGCCGATCATATGCTTGGTATCATCTACTCTGTGTTTTTGGGATAATGGTAAAGTTAGTACTTTCAAGTTTGAAGTGGCTTTATTTTAAAGAGTGTCTACTATGGGTGTGGTCATGTGGGTGAGTCTTGACTGGATCTGTTATACCAGTATTGTCTAAATGTATCAAAGCAAACTATCATCAAAGGGCTTTGTGGAAAAAGATTAAAAATAAATAATGAAAAAAAGAAATTAAATTCATTATCAAAAATCAAAACAAAGAAAACCTCAAAGGTCATGTTTTGGAGGTAAATTAACGTAACATTAATTTGTTTATTTCTTGATTTTACTTTACTAGTTCTGTTAATTATTTTGGGAGGGAGGGAACCAAACCAAAGAAATGAAGTCCATAGGTCTAGTCTGAGTAAGGGCAAAGGTCCAATCAAACGCCAATCAAAGCCTGACACGTGGGCAAAGTTTGAGGAGGCTAGACTTGAATACAACTATAGTTCGGGCTAAGTATGCAAACAAAGGTCCAAGGATGGGATATAGACAGGCTAATCATCCGAGGAGCCTGAGGAGCCGTGGCACCTTGAGATGCCCCAGCTGTCCACCAACACCCAAAAGCAAGACACCATGGAAGCCACTAGAGACATGCAAACAGAGAAGAGAGGAAATACTTGAAGTAACCATCACCTTTACATTCAATGCTCTGCACCAATTGAACTGACCACATTTATGAGAAAAAGATACTTGAACAGTGACTCCAAAGCTTGCAACTCTCTCTACCACCTCCAGAAGGGTCCTAATGGGACAATCATCCAAATTACTCCCCTAAGACGTACATGTGGAGGGCTAAGAATGGCATGGACATGTAGAACTTAAGGAGAGAGAACTAAATATCATATTATAAAGAAATTAGCTTTGACTATTAACGAACAATCTATCCCCGGACATGCCTAAGGAAGAGTTTACACTGAATTTGAGCTTCATTCATTCATAATTAACAGCTTTTGTCCTTTTAGCCTCAAGCTTGTAACTTACTTAGCATTGCAGTTGACTCGGAAAACCCACTCTCTTACAAATTTATTATGTTGGGCTTAAAGAACTGGGTACCACTATTCTAAGTGGGCTTGGGCTATCTTTTGGGTCCTTACAAGTCTCATATTTCCACATCATTTTTAACCTACTTTCTCAATGGTATATGTTAACATAAAATAATTTATAATATTATGACATTTTAATTTGAATATGACACATTTTTATATGAATTAGAATGCTAATTTTACAAAATTTCTTTTTAAAAAAAGAATTTGCTTATACATATGTTTGTAAAATTATTTTATTGTATGTTTATAATCCTATTGGATCCATCTTACTATTCCAGTGCAAAAACTTTGACGACAAAAAATTATGAAAAGTTCATGTACTAAAAATATGGCCATTTGTGAAAATTGAATGATTTTTATAAACTCATTTTGAATAATTTAAATATCAAATCATAGATAGTGAGCGCCTAGTTCGCGTTTTTGCTCTAATGCCTTCTTTTCTTTGTTGCTATCAAGGAGGAAAAAAAAAAATTGGAGGGAGATGACTGAACAACTAGATGAGAGTTGTGGAGGAATACATGTTCAACTAGATAGTACAAGCTAACCACCATAAAAGTTTTAATTTTGTTTCAACTATAAGAAACTTTTTAGGAATACATTTATTTCCTTTTCCAAATTTAAATATAATCCGCCCTTCCTTTTTCTCTCGCTATCTTTTTTCCTCCATCACTCTTGCAGCCGAAACAACTGTCAGACCAGCAAATCAATACTAGCAAGCGCAAACGGTTTTGACTCCACTTAAATATGTTGTTTAATACCCTCTCCTTCACTTCCTCTCTTGCCACTATTTACGGTGTTAATTATTGTCTTCTCCTTCCCAAAATCAAATTTTATTGCAAATTGCATTTTTTTTTTTTTCTCAAGGGGGGTCTAACTTGAGTTAGCCCCCTCCATAAGGTTTTCATATATAAATCTAGATTCACAGAATTATATATATATATATATATATATAAAAGGTTTTATATTGTACATTTATATTACTTATAAATTTATGATGTAATTTTATAGGAATTATATTATCTATATATATATATATAAAACCGAAGCCTTTGAAGCTCCCACAATTTTCCACGTCAGCACAACATTTATATATATATATATATATATATAATATTAAAAAAACGTAATAAAGTCAGCACAACATTAAAAAAAAAAAAAAAAACAGACACTCAAAACAAAAAAACCAAAAAAAAAAAAAAAAAAAAAAAAAAACGTAATGCTAATAACCCGATACTCCCGATGCTCTGAAAAACTGATACTTCTAAGAAAAAATTCTCTCTTTCTCATATCTCTCACACTACCGTCTCCTTCCCCCAAAACCCAAAACTCAGATAATCTCTCTTCTCATATCTGAACATCTCAACTACTTCCCCCAAATCTTAGATCTGACCATCTCCTTCAAACTTTTTGGATCCGGATCTGGCTTTGATCTTCAAAATCGGAAACCCACCTACATGGTCTGCCATATCTTCCCTGCCTCCAATCGATCTCCTTGCTCAGACCACCCACCACCCACATCCAACCTGTACAACCTAGAAACGGCGCCCCATTTGCCGTGGGTCTCACCCATCAACTATGTTGGTCGGCAATACACCCAATCCAGCCCATCGAAACCGGCCTAAAGGTAACTACTAAACAAATTTAATTAGAACACTATAAATTTTTTTTTTTTTTGAATCCGAACTCTATAGCTATTAGGACTCTATAACTATTGTCTTATAAATAGTTGATTCTTATTAGTCTTTTTTTTTTCACGACTGTTCAATTTCTAGGTTTATTCTTATTTGCTATTCTCTTCATTCTTTTCCTCCATTAGAATTAGGGTTAAAGGTATGGTATTCGTTTGCCTCTGTGATAATCTATGTAGATCTAATTTCTAACTATTTTACATTTAAAGAAATCATGAAACTCAAATTTTAGTGTAGTTCTATCAGTTTTTGCAATGTTCTTTCAATTAGAATTTTTTTTTTCGTAGCTGTTGAATTTCTAGGTTTATTCTTTTGCCTTTCTCTTCATTCTTTTCCTCCATTCGAATCAGGGTTAAAGGTATGGTATTCGTTTAGTTTGGATTTCTTAGCTTTTAGTTTACTTTTTTTTCTTAGCCTTTCTAAGATTTTTTACCCCAGCTTCATTGATTTCTATTTTGTATTTTAGAGTTGATTTAATTGTAGTTTTAGCTGTGTTTCTCTTTGAATCTGTAATTGATTGAGTTTGGGTTTGGAACTCTATAACTGAGTTTAGTATTGTGTTTTGACGATAATCAATTTGATTTTTTTTGTGTGGAAATTGAGCTATGGGTTTGAATTTGTTTAGTGGTAGTCTATGGTTGGTCTGCATTTATGCTTGCTTTCAATCAATTTGATGTTAGAATTATGACTTAGGATCTGATCTGCTTTTGTTTACTTCAAATTAATTTACTTTGAATTAGTTCACTTCAATGAAAAGAACTATTGAGGGTTTAAAGATTAGGTTATGCTTGAAATAGTTGGTCTTCTTTCACTCTCAATGGAATATATATATATATATATATATATATATATATTTATATTTGTAGATGGCCCTAACAATCCAGCTTTATGGATTTCCCTTTACTTCTTTTGATGTTTCCAATTTGAGTCTAAAATTCATCGTTCCATGGGTGGTTTGAAGGGCCATGAGAATTAGTAATTGGAGAATATCCCATTCCATGAAGCAGAGTGCTTCTAAGTGGACTCACTTTCTTAACCACCTATGTGTCAATACCTGGTATTTTCTAAAGCACTTTGTGTTCTGCCACTTTCCTTAATATGGTTACGGTAATGGAATTCTTTGTCATAATAGTTGCTCCACTTCTTTTCACTCCTTAACAAGAACACCATTATACATATATTTGGGAATTTTCTTTTGTGAATGCATTATTCATTTGAGTAGGTGATTTTGGGTCAATTTACTATTTTTTGCAAAAATTTTTTGAGTATATATTGATAAAATTTTCTGTATTAAGCTTTATTTTCTTTTCTGTGTCATAAATTGAAAGATGTATCTTGGAATTAAGTGGTGTGATACATTATAACCAGTATTAGAATGTGGGGCTTTGTTGTCTTGGGCTATCCCAAAGATGGAACTTTGTGAATTGCATTTGCAACAGATGGTGAAGTCAGCTGTTTTGTAATTCTAGAGGGATTTATTCAGCTGTTTATGTGACAATTATTGGTTTCTGTAACTTCAACAGTTTACTATTGGCTTATTATTCTAATATGTGCTGTTTCAGCTGTGTTTCTTTTGTATTTGTAATTGAGTTTGTGCACACACTTAGATAAGTCTTAGGTTCGGAACTTTGTAACTGAGTTTAGTAGTGTGTTTTGACGATAATATTTTTTGAAGTGAGTTACGTCTTCAATATTTTAAATAGATATTAAAATGGTGATCATCAATTTGAATTTTTTTGTGTGGAAACCGAGCTATGTGTTTGAATTTGTTTAGTGGAAACTGAGCGAGGTGGAGTTATCAGCTTGCTTTCATCAGACAACATTCCTGATAATCTTAGCGAAATTGGTGTGGAGTACGTTGAGGTTAGTTTTTCAGTGTTGTTTAGTTTTTCAGGTTTGAATATTGTATTGCTCAACAACATTATTTTTGTCTTCAAACACATGAACGTATGGACATGCAAGGTATGATGCAGCTGACACTAATTAGATAAGATACATTATTAGATAAGATACATTCAAATGCTTACAGGCTGCAAGACTATAACTGAAAGTAACTGCATAAAACAAAATGGAATTCTTAAATCAATTAGAGGACTTAGTTTAGGCTTTTGCTTTTAATATCTGGATTCCTTTGCCTCTATAAATTACTGGTCACTATGGAAAAAATGAATTTAAGTTAGCTAACAGCAGCAACTATGGTGATGCAGGTGATTGTTTTTTCATTGGATAGAATCATTGAAATTTTTATGCTAATCTATTTAATTCTTGAAGAAAATAACATATATAGGAAGAGTTCTCATTTTTTTTTAATTTTTTTTTTTATGAGGGTAAGTTGCCTGCTCTCACAATCAAATTGTTTGATGATATGAAGGAGATTAAAAAAGAAAAATTTGCACTACACTGCACTGTTTCATTAAAATCTGCACTACACTACACTGTTTCAAACTTTCTGCACAGCACTATTTCTCTTCTATTAGTGTTTCTTGGCTGAAAATTGGATTTTTACTGTTTTGTAGGTAGGAATTTTGCATTTTGATATCTGGCTTATTTGGTAATACAACAATAAGACGAGGAAAGTCAGGTATTTACCAATCTTTCCTTTATTCTGTACTATTTATTGCATATTTATTGGTAATATGTTTGTAGAAAGAATTTGAAATTGGAATATGATTGCATATTTAAGTTTCTTGGTTATTTCAAACTTGGTTTTATGTTTGGTTTAATTGTTTCATCTCTAGATTTCCATTGTTTTAACTACTTCTATGTACAATTTGTATTTTATCAAATAATCATGTTTTTATGGGGTTTATTTATTTATTTATTTTTTAATAATTTTTTTTTATTTTTTATAATTTTGAAGTTAGTATGTGAATGCTTTATTTTTCTTCAATTAAGAAGAAAAATACAACTAAATGACTAAAATCTCAAGCATGGATGAGAATTCTACACTATTAAGAAACTTTTTGACCCTTGAAGAAACCAACAAAGTAATTCAGCTTGATAAAATGACAGAAGTACATATTCTTTAATTTAGCAAAATTACAAATATGATATTTAAGATGTATATGTTGTAATACATTCCTCAACCTGTTCTATTGTCAGGCTTACATCAGTGATACTTCAAATGAATGTAGCAACAACTTATCAACTGAAGAAGATGGTGATTGTACAAAATTTCAAAAACTTGATATTCAAAGCAATGTGCAACTCACACCAAAAGGGCATATTCAGGGACTACTACAAAGCAACAATGACGAAGATACAAAAAACACTTTAAAGTTGTTTTTTAATCTTTAAGATTTTCTACACACAATTTGATTGTAATGGATTTGTGATTTTGGTACTAAAGACATATTGGAACAAAGAAATTTTTTTTGCTTTTTTGCACAATTTGGTTTTAAATTGAAACAAAGAGGAATTAAACTCTTTTATTTAGTTATTTGAGAATACAACTTTACTTCAACATTTTTTTAAATATAATGAATACATTGAATATTTAGTGAAAGTCATGAAATAAATGAAAATAAAAAATAAAAACAACCATAGAAAAAATACATGGTATTGGGACTTATGTGCAAATTAAAAAAATTAGTAGTATACCCGTGCAATGTTCTTTGGTAATACTTATTAAATCAAATGTAAGAGCACATTATGATCATTGTAATATATTACTTCATAATATTTGTATTTATCTCATTTTTAATATTATTTCATAATATTACATGTTTCATCTTATATTAGAGTCAATTTAGTTTTCAATAATTGAAATTAGAGAGATGTTTAAATCTGAATGTGTTAACATTTAATTTAAAACTATCCCGTGCATCGCACGGGTTTGCGACTAGTGTTATATAAACATGAAAGAATACATGTGCTTAAAACTTATGTACATACTATACTTTCTCAAAGGCATATGTCGACATAAAATAAATTATAATGTTATGATATTTTAATTAGAAATAAGCACATTTTTAACAAAATTAGAATGCTATGTATATAAATTTTCTTAAAAAATACTTTCCTTATAACATATGTTTATTAATTTATTCTATTTTATGTTTATAGTGACGTATAAATTATATAATACTATGTTACAATACTATGCTAATTCCCAATTCAATTATGGCATAAAGGATAGAGATCAGTTTATCCAAAAAAGAAAATCATTTAAACAGAGTTGTTGAAGAGAAAGGGTGAGTTTGAGCAGGTATTGTACACCACGCCGCTGCTGCCAACTAGCCGATCATATCATGTATAGTCGCCCAATTTGCTTAGTATCATCTATTTTCTTACTTCTTTGATCATGCCCTCTTTCAACTCATGTTTGTGTTTCGTACTGTTATTTACTTTGTTTTTTGGGATAATGGTAAAATTAGTACTTTCAAGTTTGAATAGAGACCAATTTTTCCAAAAAAGAAAATCATTTAAACTGAGATGTTGAATAGAGAGGGTGAGTTTGAGCATGTATTGGACACCACGCCATTGCTGCCAAGTAGGTGATCATATCGTGCATAGTCACCCGATCTACTTGGTATCATCTATTTTATCGCTTCTTTGATCTTGTCCTCTTTCAACTCATGTTTGCATATCTTACTATTTTTCACTCCGTCTTTTAGGATAATGGTAAAGTTAGTATTTTTCAAGTTTGAACTGGCTTTATTTTCAAGAGTGCCGACTATGGTTGTGGTCATGTGGGTGAGTCATGACTGGATCTGTGTGGGTCATTGGATTTAGGTGTAATTTTAAAAGCAGGGGGTTCCATAGCTTGCAAGTATTTCAAAGTGTAACAGAGCTCATGTTTCAATGTCAGTGCTGCTGATTGTCTTCTTTTTTTTCTTTTTCCTCTTTTTTTTTTTTTTTTTTTGGTAATCTTAGCATACTAATGTGGGTGTTTTTTTCTTTCTTTGTTCTTGGACCTGGAATTGTGATCTTGGTTTTTTTTTTTTTTTTTTTTTTTAATTTTTCTTGATTTGTGTTCTTGTTGTTCTTATTTAAGACACATTTAGATCTCAATTTATATGATTTTTAGTTTTTAATTCTGTTTTTAATTTTTTTATTTAGTTAAAATTAATAAATTAATTTTTTTAATTTAAATGCTGACGTGACATTTTTTAATGCCAAAAAATATATTTTATTATTAATTTAAAAAACGTGGACATTAATTTAGTATTATTTATCCCTATCGTTTGCTACGTCAGCTTTCTCTGTTTTTGATGTAACGCTAAGAATCAAAAACATGAAGCATTTTTCAAAATAGGGACTAAAAACAGTAAAAAAAAAAAATGTATGGAATAAAATGAAAACAGCCTAAAAATATAGGGAGTAAAATTTACTTTTCACCTAAAGTTAACGAAATCTAACGAAATCTTCCAAATCAATTAATTTAGCCAATCAAATTCCTACGGCACCACCTTAATATAAATCTGTGGTTAACCACCTTAATATAAATCCACTTGCCTAGATTTATAATAAAAATATAAAAGTAAAGCAAAAAAAGGAAAAGAATATTCATTAAAAATTTATCAACTTGTCCCTCTTATTAAAACATTTAATGAAATTTGGCAATATTTGAATACCATGGGCTTTCATCGGCTAACCATAGCCTTTCACTACTTGGAATTTAGCTGCATCTAGCAAGTTGTACCACGTGCCGCTAGAAGTTCATACAGTCAAATCAATCCCATATATTCATCATTACTTTACAATAAAAATGTACTCCATTATTATTGCTTTCCTTCACTACTTGACATAACGGTTCCGATCCTATCATTCTATATATATATATACATATTTGAGAATCTATCATTCTATATTAAATCTTCCCATTAATGCAAAAATACAGAGTGACAATAATAATGAGCACTTCAAGATTATCACTTTTCTTCTTCTATGCCATTCTCATAATCCTTGTTAATCCCACCATTAATGCGCAGAGAGATCCCTACGTGCTTCATGGGTGTTCAACTACTGGTAACGTTACTAGTAACAGTACCTTTAGAGCAAACCTTAATACCCTCATCTCCACTCTTTCTTCCAACACCCAAATCGATTATGGGTTCTACAATTTCACTGAAGGAGAGGGCACCAACAAAGTTTACGCCACTGGGCTTTGTAGAGCTGATCTTTCACCAACTGATTGCCGTAGTTGTGTCAACATGTCAGCTCACGAGCTCTTACGGTTGTGTCCAACACAGAAAGAGGGTGTCATGTGGTACATGAATTGTACAGCTCGATACTCAAACAACTTGATATTTGGTGTTATGGAAACTATACCTACTCGAGCTCTTATTAGTGGTCTTGTCTCGAACTTGACTGAATTCAACGCGGTGTTGAAACCCTTATTTTCTGACCTGAGAGTTAGAGCTTCAGCTGGGGGTATTTTTCGCAAGATTGCAGTTGGAACTGCGTACTATAAAAGTGACAACTTTACGATCTATGGGCTTATGCAGTGTAGTCCTGATTTGTCAGAAATGGATTGTAGTAATTGTTTAGTTGCTGCTCAAAACTATAGTCGAGTTTGCTGTAGTAGAAACAGGGGACTAAGAATTCTTGCACCAAGCTGTAATTTAAGAATAGAGACCGACCAATTCTATGACAGCACTCTTGTTCAATCTCCACCGTCATTATCTCCTCCTTCTCCTCCGCCTTCAAAAGGTACGTTTCCCAAAAGGACATCTTCTGAATTGTTCTTCTATATAAATATTATATCTTATATATTAGATGATTATTATAAAAAAAAACTCTAGGACCGCATACTTAAAAAAAAAAAAAAATTATTAGAAGTGCATGAAACGTTAATTATGTAAACATTTATTTCTTAAATTAAAAAAAAAAAAAAAAAGGTATCTATATGTTAAATGACTTTAAAAAAAATATCAGCATCGTGTCGTAGTAGTAGTTTTTTTTTTTTTTTTTTTTTTTTTTTTTGTCTCTCTCTTATGTAATTTCTTTCACTAAATAAACACTTAATTCATGGAATAAGCTAATCCAATATTATTTGTAATAATTGGTACTCGATAAATTTGCTCATGAAAAGTGTTATTTGCTCATCTTTTGTGCCACCTCTCATTTTGTACTATTGATTTTAAATTAAATTTTATAGATGTTACAATTGAAGATAATTTAAACAATATAAATAAGAAAAATTCTTAGAAAGTTTCCAAAAGAAAAAATACTTAGAAATTAAGTAGCTAGAATTAAAAAAAAAAATGCTTTTGTTTATTAGTGGGGAGAAAAGAAAAATCCTGTATTTTTTTACTCATAAAAAGTGGGGTATATATAATTTTGTATGTTCAAGTAATTTAATCAAAGTTTGAAAGTTGTTCTGCCTGTACGGAAACACATGCTTTAGTTTATAGCAAAGGAAATTAGCCACTATACAAGCGACAGCGTAGATTTATTAGAATATAGGACCACTTGCATGGACAAGTACAGGGAGTGAGAACGATAAATTATAATTTGTCATATAACTCCAGTTTTTGATTCATGATTTTCTCCGCTTTTGGGCTCCGTTTGATTGTGGTGAAAATATAGAGGATAGAAATTTTGAGTGAAAAAGTTGGTGAAAAAGTAATGCTTCGATTATTTGATGAATGAGGAAAGACACTCAAAATAAAAGGAAAAATGGTAGAGTTAAAGTGTTTTTTACCGGGGCCTACCAAATTGGACGAGAAAATTTGAGTAAAATTGAATAGTTAAGTCAAAATGACTTCACTGTCCTTTCACATTACCTTTTTATTTTTATTTTCTACCCACCAACTATTATTCTGGTCCTATACCAATCTTCTTCTTTATCTAATGTAAATTTATACAAACTTTAATTTTTTATTGCTCTCATTTTCTTCTCCACCAAACAAAGCAAATTTATATTTATTTTCCACTATTTGACTTTTTTAATCTCCCAACCAAACATACAATAGCACAAATCATAAATAATTTGTGAAATTAAACATATGATTAGTTGTGTCTCTAGAATTATTTTACTTATCCTCCTACTTTTCTATCCTCACAATATTTTTCATCTCCCACTTTCTCAAACTATGCACCAAAGGAAGCCTTTAAGCTTTTTGCTATCTACGAGCATGTGTTTTCCTTTAAATTTAATAGCCACCAAAGTATAATTAATGGCATTAATTTCTACGATAGCTTTAGCATTTTTTGTTGTGAGTACATGCTTCTGCTTATGGGTTCTATGGGTTGCCAATTTTTAACCAGTTGGTTATCTCAAACGGAGATTCATGATCATTATTCTTGACTGAAATTTCAAAACAAAAATATATATATCAGAAGTAACGATAGATCATTGGTGTGAGTTTCTTTCACTGCAGTGTCCTTAATATGGATATAAAATTTTGTGGTTAATTGTGATAGGACTGCTTGCTCATATGCAGCCAAAATGATCAACTTCCATGACATGAAGGATAGTATAATAAAAAAATAAAAAGCCCACCCCACTTGTCTTAGTGGGTTGTTATGTGGGGAATGGTGATGAGTTGTGCAGCATGGCAACTTGTCCAAGTGGGATATCTTTTCACACCTCACGATATTTATTATATTTCTAGGTCACCAATGTTTCTTATATTTTTAATCAAGCATATACTTTATTTCACACTTAAACTAATTGATATCTAATAAGTTAAGTGTCAGTAATATTGTTCAAGCTACAAGACTTTTAACTGTGTTTCATCATAAGTTTTTATTTTATTTTTTGAGAATCATGTTTCATCATAAGTTGATAACTCAACATGGTGTAAAAATGAATGTATATCGATTGTTGATTTCTGATTAATTATTCATGCTTTCAACTTTTGTTTTCAATTTTTAATTTCTTTTTCCCGCTAATAATGTTAATTTCAAATTCAAGCTTGGAATGTTTTATTGAGTACAGATATCTGATTTTTACAGGAAAGGGGAGTAACTCATCTAAAACTATCATTGCCATAGTTGTGGTGGTGGTCATTCTCGTTGTAATAATCATCTACATCTGCATCTCTTTAAGGGTGAGGAAGCAAAGAAAGAAAGCTAAAAGTAAGTTGAAAATGGTTTGTTGTTCCTATTTTTAAATATATAATTTCTCTAAAATATAAGAATAAATTCAGACAATAAGCGTGTGTGTGTTTATATATACATATATGATGCTTTATTTATAGGCAATACTAGTGACAATTGACTTTCAAGGCATAAATGTTTACTAGAAATTTATAGGTAAAATGGAACATGAAATAATGTGGGGTATTTTTCAATGAGTTCTAGTTCAGTTTATTGGATCACCAGAAAAGAATAACATTCAATATCAATTCTGATTGCTATCTATATCTCCTCCTATTTTGTACCTTTGTGATCGTGATTTAGAGATAGCCTTGATCTTCGTATCCTGAGGTGATTTAATAATACAGATGACAACTTTTGCTTTTGTGAGAGAGATAAAATATGAGGTGGTGTGTTCATGATACTTGTGTGGCTTATTATAATAGAAAAACAAATAGGGGTACCTACAAAACGGAATTAAGCTACCATCGTTTTAACATTAAATCAAATTTTCTAGAAAGATAAGCTATTGAAAGAGCTAGTGTTCCTCTGGAAAACATTATCTGTGCATTAGTAGTTCTCTACGATTACTTCAGTAATTAGTGTTTGCGAGTCTATTAATGACGTATGCACATAATTTAAATTGCATCAATCTTTTTTAAACAAAAAAAAAAAGAAAAGAAAAAAGAACTGCTTATCTAATCCTGATATATTGACTGGTTCCACATGTGAAGCAGTGGATGAAATTAGCAGTACTGAATCCTTGCATTTCGATTTTCCAACAATTAGAGTTGCTACAGATAACTTTTCTGATGCAAATAAACTTGGTCAAGGCGGATTTGGTGTTGTTTATAAGGTAATTTGACAATTCCATTTGGTCAAGTATATCAATTGTTTGCCATAGCAAGTTAAATTCACAATTTTTTATTATTATTATCAAGGGTTGCATATTGAATATTGTGTCTACAGGGTATGCTCTCCAATGGACAAGAAATAGCTGTCAAAAGGCTATCCTCGGGTTCTGGACAAGGTGATTTAGAATTTAAGAATGAGATATTGTTAGTTGCTAAGCTTCAACATCGGAATTTAGTTAAGCTACGAGGTTTCTGCTTGGAAGGATGTGAAAGGCTATTGATTTATGAGTTTGTGCCAAATGGAAGCCTTGATCAAGTTATATTTGGTATGGTTGCAATTCTACCGTAAATTCTAGATTTATTCATAATATTTTATAGGTTGCATGTATTCTCAAATACACTTGGATATGTCATTTTTCAATAGACTCATACTTTAAATGAATAATCTAGATCCTGCAAAACGTGCATATTTGGATTGGCAAACGCGTTACAAAATCATAGAAGGCATTGCTCGAGGTCTTCTTTATCTTCATGAAGATTCTCGACTTCGCATCATTCATCGTGATCTCAAAACTAGTAACATTCTGCTAGATGATGAGATGAATCCCAAAATTGCAGATTTCGGCATGGCAAGATTGGTTATACTAGATCAAACCCATATCGATACAAATAGAATCGTCGGGACGTAGTAAGTATCCTAGCAAGTAAAATTTATAATTACTGTAATATTACATGTTTGTATTGTCAATTACAAGAATTATGTTGCATTGTAAAAACAAGTCCCAACAAATATTGAACCATCTCCAATAAATTAGAGAAAATTAGTAGTATTCGAAAATGAGTGTTAAGACTTCAGAGCTTTGTTGTCATTTAAATTAGACTAATGTTACTAATTTCCATATGCAGTGAGTATATAAAGTTATGTTATTAATTTTTTTCATGCAGTGGGTATATGGCTCCAGAGTATGCATATCATGGACACTTCTCAGTAAAGTCTGATGTCTTTAGTTTTGGCGTGTTAGTTCTTGAAATGATATGTGGACAAAAAAACGGTTACTTCCGTAATGAAGAAAATGGGGAGGATCTTCTTACTTATGTAAGTACAATATCTTCGTATACATTTTCCTTTTACCTTAGATTGGTCTCTACTTGTACAGTGATACTGACAAAATAAAAGAAGTTATATGCTGAATTTTTGTGTGTGGCATTTAAATCATTTTGCAGGCATGGACAAATTGGAGGAACATGACAGCTTCAAACATTATAGACCCCACATTAGGGGTTGGTTCAACAACTGAAATAATCCGGTGCATTCACATTGGATTATTATGTGTTCAAGAAAATGCTGCTGATAGACTAACCATGGCTTCAGTCGTTCTAATGCTTAATAGCAACTCTATCACCTTATCAGTACCTTCACGACCTGCATTTTTTATACACAGCAACGTTGAACCAGACTCACAGTCAAATCAATCTATTCTGCTAGCCTCAACAAATGATGCTTCAATTACTGCATTACATCCTCGCTAAGGTTTGATCAAAGTAACTAGAGTTCTTTATATCAGTTTTGAGAAAAGATTATTTATTGAAGTAACCACATCAACAATTTGTAAATTTGTTTGTAAAATAGTTTGTATCTTTAGGATTATTTATATTCTAAAATCAGTAATATTTATACACTAGTACAAAGTAGCAAATTAACTCATGCATCATTTAAGATTAAAAGAGTAAAGAATTTTCTGCTAGTGAACTCATAAATCTATCAAGTGCGCACTCTTCAAATGTTGTAACTAATTTGAAAACTCACACACAATATGTTTTGCCTAATTCGTTTATTTTATCAAATTATGGTCAAATTCTTCAATTCTTTGTCATAAATTTTAAAAGATGCAAAAAATTATAGTGTTGATACACTTTTACAGAACCACATCAGTATACCATTTCAGTTAATTTTAGTCAATTTGGTCTATTTCCATCTAAATTAGTCTATTCAATCTGATTCGGTCCATTTCGTTCTGTTGGGTCCATTCAGTCCACGTCGGTTCATTTGGTCTATTTTGATCCACTTCGAAGAATAAGAAATTTGAAACTTAAAAATTTTAGTTGTAATTAATTAAATATACCAGAAGAAATTAGAAAATATTGTGCGTAATAACAATATTTCGAAGAATATAGAAAAATTTCAAATAATAATAAAATTAATCAAAGATGATCATAGAAAATTTAGACTCTCAGGGTTTATTATTTTTGGAACTAGTAAGTTTAATTTATTATATTTTTAAACTATAAAGTTTAAAATATATTTTTTTAATGAAACCAGCCCTTATTAAAATTTAGGAATATACATTACAATTAGCGCATATAAAACAGGATCCAATAGATGATCATATCATTCAAAGCCAACACTCTGATTACAAAGAAGGTAGATTTTTTCCTAATGATAACCCATCTTACCAGAAATGCAATGAGTTGATTGAAATGCAATGACATGAAAGCCGTAGAAGATGTATCTGGTAGAATCGGATGAGAGAGAGAGGATTCAGAAACTGATACCGATGCAAGTACTAGAAGTTAAAAGTTGAATCTATCTGAGTGGACCTTGGGTTGAAAACAAAATCCCAACCCTTTTCCTAGCCTGATGCCCGATCATTTTACGTCAACTTATATTGTTTCAAATTTAAACCCATCATTGGAATTTGTTAGAAGTATGTGGTTAAAGATAATTTAATAGAATTATCTTTTTATTCACTAATAACAGCTAGAAACATATTGTTATTTAGGATTTGTTGTGAAAAATGTTATGTACATAACATTTCTTGACATATTACCCCTCTCTCTTGTTAATGTGAGTTTTTTTTTTTTTTTTGGTGTGGAAATGTGAGTTTTTATATGTGAAGAACTCACATTACGCAATAGAAGGTGCTCAATAGTCAACGAAGCTTATGACATTTATTTCAATTTTTCTTGCAACCCAACTCAGAATTTCCCAGAAATTGTATGTAGGCTATGTAGCTGACGCGAAAAATGTGAAATGACTTGCGACCTTAGAGGCATAGATGGCATTCTTTTTTTATGAGAAATAATCTTCACTGAAACTGAAATTGGAGGCATTAGATGGCATTCTTGAATTTGAAAGTTTGTGAGAGATAAATTAATCTAACAAGAAATAATTATTTCCAAAATTTAACTCTAACAATTACTTCTTCTAATTATATGTTCATGGACAAGTTTTCTAGAGGTACAATGTTTTCCCTGCACCACTCGAGAGCCTTTTTCTGTTGCTAATTAACATTTGCAATCTTTGCGCGTAGTAGATTAATCATTTATTAATTCCCAGCCAACCTACAATTACCACCCTTATTTAGATCAATCAAATGAAACAGCCAATTCCAATTTTAAATCCTTGTTTTAATTCTTACTGTTAGTTTATGGTTTAGTCTCATGTAAATACCTTATTTTGGATTCAATGTAACATGGGAATTGAGATGAAGAGTGAAGAGAGGAGAGAGAACGGAAGGATTATGTGATTCGACCTAACAGCCTATATATGTCTATGAAAGAAGCTTTTGACAGCTGCATCTTTACTACAATCTCAATTCCCATATTACAATATACAGAATATTGAATTTTATAACAGGCTAAACTTTTAACTAACCATATAATAAACCATGATTAATTGACAATAGTACAAGTAGAATACTTTACTTACAGGCCAAGTACGATTGGGTTGGGATCTTGACTATTGGGCTTGATATCTCCAAGAGTCCTTCCTCTTAAATTCAAGGCGAAAGGTTAAAGACAATTTGAGTTTGGAAAGTAAATTCACAAGGATGCTTTGAAGATGCCTTAGAAGTGCCTAAAATACTCTTGGAAGAAGATGACTGATGGGACCAACGAACCTTCTTTCCTAGACGATGATATAAGTCGCCTTCGTTCATCCTGCCACATCATGGACGAAGTAAGACAAGCCATTCAATGAAGGATTTAATACCTCGGACAGTTACGAGACAGGCTGTCAAACCGTTGGAAGCTCATTAAAACCTAAATCACTGAGCCTGAAGGGATTACAAAGAGGCACTAAAGTCACAATAAAGGCCACAACGGCTAGGAGCAATGAAGCCATATATAAGCACCCCTTAAGACCAAAAAAAAGGTACACATTTTGATATTCCAATACGCTATTGTTCTAATATTTTCTGAAAAATCCTTCACACGCTAACTTTATCATTGGAGACCCTATGGCAGGCACCACACCGGTGACCACCTAAGGAAAGTCCTTAACGGCGATTACAGGCACAACAAACGAGGTTGCTGACTCATCTAGACGAGTCTACTTGACTGGCGATCTCTACTTCATCAGTTTGGCGCTGTTTATGGGAACGACATTTTCGTACCTAGGTTTGAGAACGTAGTTCCGTTCAACTCACAAGTCTAGATGGAGCCCAACACTCCCCAAGATTCTACAGCATTAGCCCTGTAAATCCAAACACTCACAGATAGCGTAGAAGAGCTTACTCGATAAAACCAAGAAATGAGATTATGGCTACAGCAAGAGGAGGACTGGTCCAGGACCAACTGGGATGACGATGGGGATAGCCAAAGAAGGGGCGAACACCTACACCCGCCACTCCACAAGAACCGAGCTCGAACCTTCTCAGGGAAATGAGAAAGGAGATGGATGAGCTGAGGAGTGCAATCAAGGAAAAAACATATCAAAGTTTAGACCGCATAGTCAGGAGGACAGATTCACCCTTCACCACGGCAATTCTGTAGTGCCCAATGCCCTCAAAGTTTCACCTACCATAGCTTGAGCCGTTTAACGGGTTGAAGGATCCTTTGGATCACCTTAACACCTTCAAGATGACTTTGGGTCTTTAGCAGCCCCTTGCCAATATATTATACCGCTCTTTCCCAACTACCCTCAAAAGAGTTGCAAGGAAGTGGTTCACGAAGTTACTAACTTCGTCCATCGATGAATTCGAGCAGCTGAGCAGCTCCTTCTTACGCCACTTTGTCGAAGGACAATGACCAAAAAGGCTGGCAGACCACTTACTTACAATTAAACAAGGAGAAAATGAGACCCTAAGGTCATATGTGAAGCATTTCACTCGAGAAACTTTAGAGGTGGACGAAGCGAATGACAAAGTGCAACTAACGACCTTTAAAGCTAATTCTAGGGAGTTCATGGTCTCGCTCGCGAAAAATCCCCCACGGACGATGGCAGAAATGCTCTTGAAGGCACAGAAGTACATGAACGCTAAGGATGCCTTAGCAGCAATCGAAGAGGTAGAAAAGCCCAATGAGAGGGAAAGAAAGGGAGACGATTTGAGGGTACAAAAAAGGGAGCAGACAGATCACGAAACTGCTGACGGGAACAAACGAAAAGTCGATAAAACCCCTCGAATGGTAAGATTCACTCCTTTAATTATGCCTGTTGATAAAATTCTAGTATAGATTAAAGATGAGCACTACCTCAAGTGGCCAAGGCCGCTACACTCGTCACCCAATGTTCGTGACAAGAGGAAATACTGCCGTTTCCATAAAGATCATGGCCATTACACTAAAGATTGCAGAGACCTGAAGGAGCAGATAGAGGAACTCATATGAAGAAGGAAGTTGCAAAAATTTGTAAAGAATGGAGATTCCAGTAAGCCCAGGGATAATAGCAAGGACAAGCTCAAAACCTTTCCCAGAAACGAAGACTGCAAGCCACATTGTCAACAGAGTGCAATAGGGGAAATAAAGACGATCACAGGAGGACCATCCATAGGGGGAGTCGTTCAGATCCCTCATGAAGTCATATCAGAGGCAGGTGAACAGCATCCATAGGATACCACCCCTAAAGCAAAGCCGGACGGACAGGGATATCCAGTTCTCAGAGGAAGATGCTAAATGAGTGAAGTAGCTGCATGACAATCCCCTAGTTATCATGCTTATGATAAAAGGGTTTAATGCCAGGAGAATCCTTGCAGATAACGGCAGCTCTGCAAACATCATCTACCTTTTCACTTTTCAATAGTTAAAGGTGGCCCCTGAAAGGTTGCGTTCCTTTGACTCCCCACTCATTAGCTTTAGTGGAGACATAGTGTATCTGAAAGGCATAGTGACACTGAAGGTCATAGTGGGGGCTTACCTGAAACAACTGACTCATCAATTGGACTTTCTAGTGGTAGATTATGCCTCCTCTTACAATGTGATTGTTAGGAGGCCCACTCTCAATCGTTGGAAGGTAGCCATGTCCACCTATTGCTTGAAGGTAAAATTCCTGATAGAAAATGGTGTAGTCGAGATAAAAGGAGATCAAGTGCTGGACAAGGAATGCTACTAAGCGATGTTAGCTGCAAAGGAAAACCATATGTGGATGATTGAGGAGAAAGAAGAAGAGAAAGTGGAAGCCCTGGAAACGGTGGAGTTGGTAGACGGTTAACCAACAAAGACAACCAGGATAGGGACGACCTTAAGTTCCGAGATGAGGACGAGACTAGTCCAATTCCTCAAAGAGAACGTGGATGTCTTTGCATGGAGCCACGAGGACATGCCAGGCATATCCACAAAGGTCATCCAGCATAGGCTAAATGTGGACCCCAAGAAAAAGCCTATTCAGCAGAGACGACAAGTCCTTACTCTAGAACAGAACCAAGCTATTACAGATGAGGTCAACAAACTGTTAGTAGCTGACTTTATTTGGGAGGTTTACTATCTAGATTGGCTCGCTAATGTCGTTCTGGTAAAGAAAGTAAATAGGAAATGGAAAATGTACATAGACTTCACGAACTTAAACAAGGCTTGCCCAAAGGACAGTTTCCCTCTACAACGGATAGATTAGCTGGTGGATTCCACATCAGGACATAAGCTACTAACGTTCATAAATGCATTTTCGAGGTACAATCAAATAAAAATGGCAGAAGAAGATCAGGAGAAAACTGCTTTCACCACGAGCCAAGGGCTTTACTGCTACAAGGTAATGCCCTTCGGATTGAAGAACACAAGAGCAACCTACCAGAGGTTAGTAAACAAAATGTTCAGCAAGCAAATTAGGAGGAATATGGAAGTGTGCGTGGATGACATGTTCGTCAAGAGTAAGGAAGAGTTTGCACACCTAAACGATCTCCAAAAGACGTTCACCACACTTAGACAGTACCAAATGAAGTTGAATTCTAGCAAATGCACCTTTGGGATAGCGTCAGAGAAGTTCTTAGGGTTCATGGTGTCCGAAAGAGTGATAGAAGCAAACCCAGAGAAGGTGCGAGCCATACTTGACATGACGTTGCCTAAGACTGTGAAGGAAGGATAGCAACACTCAATAGATTCTTCTCTAAAGCAATGGAAAAATGCTTGTCATTCTTCAAGACACTGAAGCAGGCCTTCGCCTGGATTGACAAATGTGAGAAAGCTTTCCAGGAACTCAAGTACTACCTAAGCAATCCACCCCTCCTAAGTCTGTCCAAGGAGGGAGAAAACCTATATTTATATCTGGCAGTGTTAGTTACAGCTGTGAGTGCAGCCTTGATTCAGGAAGAGGACAAGACTTAGCTCCCAGTTTACTACATCAGTCAAGCCTTCTAAAGGGCAGAAGCCAAGTACCCATAGATCGAGAAGATTGCATTTGCATTGATTGTAGCCTCATTAAGTTGCGTCCCTACTTCCAGGCGAACCCCATCTTGGTGATGATGGACCAACCCATCAAGAAGTCTGTGAATAAGCCCGAGGCTGCAGGAAGGATGGTCTAGTGGGTAATCGAACTTAGCCAGTTCAACACTGAGTACCACCCAAAGATAGTTATTAAGGCGCAGACATTTGCAAACTTTATCGTTGAATTCACCATCCCAGATGAGGATGAGGCACCTAACGAATTAAAAAGATGGACGGTTCAAACTGACAGTTTATCAGCCTGAAAAAATGGTAGAGTAGGGGTCGTTATCATCACCCCAGAAGGAGAGATGCTTAAATACAGGGTTTAACTAAAGTTCCCGGCCACCAACAATGAAGCTAAGTATAAAGGAATACTAATGGGACTGAGGTTCAGGAAGGCACTAGGAGCCAAAAACTTGCTACTCTAGAGTGATTCAAAGCTAGTAGTGGGGCAGATAAAAGAGGATATGAAGCAAATGAGGAAAAAAATGCAAAAATACCTTAGGCTAACGAAGCATTTAGCACAGGAATTTGATCAGGTGGAATTTGTACAGATCCCTAAAAGCCAAAATATAGTGGCAGACGAGCTCACGAAGTAGGCGTCATCAAAAGCGGGACCAACAAGTATGGATTTAAAGATGGAGGTCTTGAAACGCCCTAGCATTGAAGAAGCCTCCACCTTCACAAGCCAGAGTGTAAGTAGCTGGATGACCCCAATCCTATCCTTCCTCCAAGTCAACCGGCTTCCACAAGATGTCTAGAAGGCCAAGCGAGTTAGGAAAAAAGCAGCCAGGTTCACAATCTTGAATGATGCCCAGTACATGAGAGGCTTCTCCATGCCCTACCTGAAGTGCATCAACGAGAAGGAGGCTAAATACATTTTGGAAGAAATCCATGAAGGAATTTGCGGTGACCATGTAGGCCCAAGATCTTTGGTAGGCAAAGTTATCAAAACAAGTTACTTCTGACCTACTTTGCAAATGGATGCAAGGGAGTTCGTTAAGAAATGCGACAAACGCCAAAGGTTTGGAAATGTTTAGCACCTCCCAGTAGAGAGACTAACACCAATAGCCTTCCCATGGCTGTTTACACAATGAAGGATTGACCTTGTCGACCCATTACCCCAAGGTAAGAGACAAATAAAATTTTTACTGGTCGCTATTGACTATTTCATAAAATGAGTTGAAGCAGAAGCATTATCAACCATCATAGAGGCAAAGATCCAGAACTTCGTATGGAAGAACATAATTTGTAGATTCGGGATACCACAGACGATCATATCGGTCAACAAGCGGCAATTCAATAGTCAAGGCTTTAGGGACTTTTGTTCGAGCCTAGGGATCAAGAACCAATTCTCATCCCCAAGACACCCACAAGCAAACAGACAGATGGAAGTGGCGAACAAGGCTTCAGGGACTTTTGTTCAGGTTTAGGCATGAAGAACCAATTCTCATCCCCAAGACATCCACAAGCAAACTGACAAACAAAAGTGACGAACTGGACACTATTCAAGATCATCAAGGCTCGGTTAGATGATGCAAAGGGCGCTTGGTCAGAGGAATTACCCAATGTCCTATGGGCGTACAAGACTACAACAAGAACCCTGACAGGAGAAACCCCCTTAGACTCACTTATGGTATTAAGGTAGTAATCCCGGTTGAAGTGGGAATCACCAGCATTAGACAAGAGGTCTTCCACGAAGACAACAACGATGATTAGCTGAAGGTCAATCTGGATTGCTTGGATGAAGTTAGAGAAGGAACTTCTTGTAGGATGACGAAGTATCAGTAAAAGATGGCCAAATACTATAACAAGAGAGTGAAGCTCAGACGACTCGACATAGGGGACCTTGTCATACACAAAGTCACCTCGGCAACCAAAGATCCAGCCTAAGGGAAAATTGGCCCAACTTGGGAAGGGCTTTACAGGGTCACCCATTACCCCAAACAAGGTAGCTATCACCTAGAGACCTTAAACGGGAAAAAGCTGCCCCGACCATGGAATATCGAGCATTTGAAGAAGTACCATCAATAGATGTAATAGACAATTGTACTCGTATTTGAAAGCAATAAAAGAACTATTTAGCCAATGGTCCAATGTAATGCAAACAAACCTAGAAGCCTAAAACCCAAAAATTGGCTAAGTAACAAGATTTCACCTAGACAGATGTAAGTTATTGACGAATCCAAATGACAAGATCCCTTAAATGGGCGTAAGTCAAACAAAAATTGGCTATGTAACAAGATTCTGCCTAGACGGATCTAAGTTACTAACGAATCCAAATGACAAGATCCTTTAAATGGGTGTAAGTCAACCAAAAATAGGCTAAGTAACAAGATTCTGCCTAGACGGATGTAAGTTACTGACGAATCCAAATGACAAGATCTCTTAAATGGGTGCAAGTCAACCAAAAATAGGCTAAGTAACAAGATTTCACCTAGACGGAATAAGATCCCTTAAATGGATGTAAGTCAACCAAAAATAGGCTAAGTAACAAGATTCCGCCTAGACAGATGTAAGTTGCTGACGAAGCCAAATGACAAGATCCCCTAAAGGGGTGTAAGTCACCAAAAATTGGCTAAGTAACCAGACTCCGCCTAGATGGATGTAAACTACTGACGGATGCAAGTCATTGCCTAATCAGCCAAGGCCCTAAGCTAAGGGTAAACAAGCAACGAGGCAGACAAAAATCATATACAGACAAAAAGTATTAGGCACAACAATGTAGGAAAGAAAACAGGTAAAACATAAAGTAGTCAATAGAATTAAAAGCCCAAAACACTGGGCAACCAATATTGTTCCAACATTAGAGTTAAAGATCCAGGAACACTAGGCAAATGATATTGTTCTAGCATTGAAATGAAAAGCCCAAAAAAACACTAGGCACCAGAAAAAAAAAAAAAAAACAAAAAAAAAGTGTTTGCAAGGCTAAACACCAGCCTCTCCACCATTAGTCTCAACGGGCTTTGGAGTACTTCCTTCAGGAGCAACGACTATAGCTTGGGCAGCTTGAGACGCCTGGGCAGTCTCGTCTATGGCCATCTCCTTATCCATGGCTTCAAAGTCCAAGTCCTCCAGGTCCACGCGCAAGGTGCTTAATGAGGTAACGTCGCAAGAGCTCGAAGCCTTTGTAGTACCAGCTGAAGAGCACAGTATTGTACTTATCAGTCTATTGAAAGGCCTCGACGGACTTGACAGCGATCATCTTCACCCTTTCCTTTATAGCCTGGGGCTGCTCGTCCTTCTCCAGGGTTAGTTACCTCTTCGCCTTCAAGTCGTTAGACAAAACCTTTGCCTTTTCTTTAACAGAGTTGGCATCATCCATCGCCATGATAAGATCCTTCCTCAGCTTCGAAAGCTCCACCTCTAGACCTTTAGCCTTGGACTCCAAGGACGAAGCCCTAGCGTCCTGGCTCAAGTACTCCAAGGTTATATGAATAGTTTCCCCCATAACTTGGAAGGAAGATCCAACTTTCAAAAAAAAAAAAAAAAAAAACAAACAAAACAAAAGGCAAGCTGGACGAGCATATTACCTTAACAAGTTTGTGGACATGATGACCCACTATCTCGTTGGGTGTCACCCCAGAAAAGGCCTTGAGCTTGTCATTTGTAAAAACTTCTTGTACCTTCGTCTGTGCAAGATCGGCGTCTTCCCAAACACTGGACGATTGTGAAGAGGCCTTCTCTTTCCCTTTGTTCGACACGCGAGCCTTCTTCATGCGTGGTGTGATTTCTTCCACCGAAGTGGTTAGAGAAGCTACCCTAGTTGGTCCAGTGCCAATGGTGGTCGGAATAGCTAGATTCCCCTGATCCACAACACGAACCACCTTCTTCCTAAGGGCAGAAAGAGATTCGTTCTTTTTTGCCCTATTTTTGCGTACATATCTTGATTAAATATGGTTGTCATCTCTACGAAAAAGAAGAAAGCACTTAAAAAAAGAAAAAGAAAAAGAAAAAGAGAAGGGAAGGACCATGAAGTATGATAGCACTTACTCTTCTCTTCAATTGCTATGGCCTAAAGAACAAAGGCAAAAGGTTCTGGACCAAGACAACAACAAGCCAAAGTTCACGGGTCAATAAGGTCGTCAAAGTCATCTATCTTTTTCGCGTACTTCACAACTGCCTCCATGCGATCCTTATACCTGATTTTGAGCCTTGGACGCTTCATAACTGCACACAATGAACAGGAAAGTTATTGACGATAAAAAAGAAAGAAAAACACAGAAGAATGAGCATATAAAAGACAATGAAGAGACTTGTAGAGAAATGATGCACCTAGACTCAAGGCCTTCCACCGACAGAGTAACCTAGGGACGTCGCCCCAAACTTCATCAGAAAGGGTCTCCCAATCATCCCCAGACACAAAGAAAAACTGGGACTTCTAGTATCTTAAGGGCGAGGGTAGGTCAGTAACGACCCTAGCCTTCTTATCCAGGGCACAAGCTTGTGGTATCCGTATTCCTTGGACTCCTTCAAATGGTATAAATAGGTGAACTCGTCCACCCTAATCATATCCCCCTCTATAGACGCCAACCAAATCTCCATACAGCTAACTACGATCCTCCACAAGTTGGGCATAAGTTGCCCGGGAGCAATATTGAAGTGATTTAGGAGCTCCATGATAAAGGGGTGGACGGGGAATCTAAGCCCGCTCTGGAAAGCGGCCTCATAGAAACACACCTCTTCGGGTGAAAAATGGCAAGCTCGTTCCTCTTTGTGAGGAAAACGGATCCTAACCCTCTCAGGAAACTAAAACCGATCCCTAAATCTAGAATGATTCTCAACGTCCAGGCCACACTTCTCCTCTAGAGCAGAAAAAGCCCTAACCACTCTCGGAGTAGACACCACAGTATCTTCCTTCACAGGGTTGTCACTAGACAAGAACCCCGTCTCTAACTCACTAGACCTTGCCTCTGACATCGCTCCTTTGATCACCCACTAGGTCCTCAAACCAATCAACAAATTGACGAAGTAAAGGGAACAGATCGGTTAACACTAAACTTAAACTATTTCCCCCACACACAAAACCCCCAACTAAAGGGCAGAAATTGCGAGAAATTCTCAGATAAGCCCCTAAATGTGCAAAAAGGAAAGAAACAAAGGGACAAAGTGCACTAACCTCAGAAATACTGAACTCAAAAAGAAAAAGGAGTGGGGTAAGATCCTATGAAAACCTAAAACACAGAGAAAAAAAAAAGGGGGAGAATCAGAAACCTTTGTGAAATTACTGTGGTAGGAAGAACAAAAAGAGAAAGAGGAAATCGTACCTCAGAAACGCAACCCCAAAAAAGGACCGAATGTAGACAATTGCAAGGAAAGTAGCTCGAAGAAAAAAGGAATCGCAAAGTAGCAACAATGTAAGAAAGATGAAAAGTAAAAAAGAAAGAGAAAAGGAAGGGAGTTTAAAAACTAAGCACAAAAAATTGAAAAAACAGCAGGAACCCAAGAGGCACCAGAAGTGGAGCATTGAAATCCACCACTTAGAACACCCCACGTGGCCATGACATGTGCAGCGTCGCCACTATGCACTAAATGCAGAACAAAACCCCAAGAGCCACGCCTGAGTAAGAAACCTTTCACCTTCTGGTGGTCGTTGTGACACGTAAGGACAATCACAGAACCTTTGGGGGGGGGGGAGGCAATTGATGGGACCAACGAACCTTCTTGCCTAGATGATGATTAAACTCGCCTTCGTTCATCCTGTTGCATCATGGACGAAGTAAGACAAGCCATTCAATGAAGGATTTAATACCTCGAGCGGTTACAAGACAGGCTACCAGACCGTTGGAAGTTCATTAAAACGTACATCATTGAGCTTGAAGGCGTTACAAAGAGGCACTAAAGTCACAATAAAGGCCACAACGGCTAGGAGCAATGAAGCCATATATAAGCACCCCCCAAGATCAAAAAAAAGGTACACATTCTGATATTCCAATATGCTATTGCTCTAATATTCACTACAACAAAAGTGGGTTATAGTGACGAAATCTAGTGAGGAAAATTAAATTCGTCACGAAATGATAACATTCAGTGACAATTACAAAAATTCGTCACCAATTTTGATAAAATATTTTACTACGGTGATGAAATCAGTAATTCGTCACTAAAGATATTCATATTGGTGACGAAATAAGGTTTTCATCACTACAGCTTATGAAATAAAACTGCGCCATTGTGTTTTTATTTGGCTCTATGGTGACGAAATAAGGTTTCGTCACTGATGATAAAAATTAGGCACCCTTTTAGTGTTTCGAGCGCCAAAGTTTTTAATTTACTTTTATTTTTAATTTTATTTTTGGGTAAAAAATTGTAACCCTAAATCCCCAAATCACTCATAAATTTTATTTCTCTTTCTCTCTCCCTCACACATTCACACGTTGCATTCTCTCACACCCCAGCCACCAACCACCAGCCGCTGGCCAACCCAGCCACCAGCCGCCTACGAGCCAAGCTGAGCTCAGAGTCGACGCCGACGAGCTTAGCCCAACCATCCCAACGCGCCGACGTCGATCTTCTCCGCCGTCAGGTCTATTCTTCTCCCCCTTGCTCCCTCCCTCTCTCTATATTTGATTTTATTTCTGAGAGTTCCTTCTCTTTAATTTGTTTCTATGGTTAGATATCCGTTAAGGTTGGAGATTTTTTGTCTTGAAAGATGAAAGGACTGGGTGTGATTGTTTGTAGATCCATGGGCTTGGGTTTTCAAGTGAGAGTGGTGGTTGATTGTGGATCATTATTTAATGACTAGACAAAAGATAGTTTTTTTTCCCTTCTTCTGTTCGTGAAGGCAATATTGTGGGGTTTTGATTTTTGTTTATTTGCATGTGAAATTGGCCATAAGAATCTCTTTCTCGTAGGTTGGTTTTTCTCAATTTAATAAAAATAAAAATAATAAAAACTAGCTTGGATTTATGGAGGTCCCACTTGGGACGTTACTGGTTTGGTTTTCTAGCTTTGCTTTATGGACGTGGCACTTGAGACTTGACTGGCTTGGCTTTCTAGTATTTGGCTTGGATTTACCCTTTTCGTATATGAGAACTTTCGGTGTTGTTGCTATTATTATTTTTTTTTAATTTTTCTTTTTTCATATCTAAAGATAACCCCATGTTATTTTTCTTGTTTATTAGTGGGTGAATTTTTTATTTAATTTTATTGATTGTTAATGCGTGAGAGTTATGGAAGACATATGCATTTGAGTTGGGTCACCCAGAAAAGTGAATTTGAATATTATTTTCTGCAGTGATTGAGAAGGTTCTGTACAGTTTTTGAACTGTGTTTATTGAATTTATTTGTATAAGTTTCGGGTTTTGCTATTATTCTGTGTATATTTTTTAAAATAAAAGTCGTTTTTTTTTTAATATAAAAAAAAAATTAAAAGTCCTTATGGTCTTTTCCTTTGATAAAGTCCTTTTGGTCTTTAAAAATTACAATAATTTTCTAAGGATTTTTGGTCAAGACCTTTTGTAGAAGTTTGTAGAAGTTGTACCTGTAATAGGCCCAAGTTCAGTCCTACTTGTACTATTAATCTAGGGTTTAGTCGCCTATATATACTCATGTTATGGTTCATTGTAACACAGGTTTTGTACTACACTTTTATACAATAAAGATGTAACCCTTAAGGGATTTCTCCGTGGATGTAGGCCGTCAAGGCTGAACCACGTAACCCTTGTGTTCTCGGTGTTCCTATTCTATGCTTCTCCTTCCGCATCCACTCTAGCATACACAACATGGTATAACACATCGCATTGCTAATAATTATACTTTTAACAATAACTTTTGAAATGGTAAAATAGAATAGTCTGAAAGTACCGGATGTGAATGCCCTTAGCTACCGTGGCATGCCATAAATGACATCATGATTTCATTAGACCAATTAAAACACGTCACACAGTGGAATTTAGCAGCCATCTCATTAACAGATACGTATGGAATGGATTTTTTTTTCCAAACAATCTGAAACCTTAGGAGCGTGGATTCAAATTTTAAAACTATAAGTGGCAATATCAGAACCATCTTAAACTTTAAGAGTACGAATTGCAATTTAGTCTAAGTAAGTAGTTCTGATATAGACAAAACACCATTGCTTCCTATATTCTAGTAGCTCATTACAAAAGACAGAGAATGCAAATACTTTTTGAGTAACAAAATATAGTTTTGTTTTCTCTCAAAAAATAATAATAATAATAATAATAAATTTTTGTCACTCAGTGCCACCGTTCAATCTCTCCCATAAACAGAATTTAGGCTTGAATACCCCCTTTGGCCCTCCCTCCTTGTCTTAAGGGAGAAAAAACAAGCAATTGATTTTATATTTTTAGCGACATTGTTTTCCCTTCACAATAAAGTGTGTGAACTGCGGAGTCATTCCCTTCCCTAGTTTGAGCCCCACAAATAAGGGCCATCAAGCCAAGGGCCATTGGCATGTACGTATATTTAACATAAAAGAAATTTAACAATATTGTGCAAATTATTCTTCTAAATAGTCCCATATTTGGGTTTTGAAAGGAATACAAGTACAAACACATTTTGCCAGTAGCCTTAAAACTTGTTGAATACTAACACTTCCTCGTCTTAGTGGAGGGACATATCCAGCTCAAATCTCCCATAATAACTTTTCCTATGAAAAAAATACAAATACAAATACATTTTATATAGTACTAAGAAAAGAAGTTGGACTTGGAGGGATTGGGATATCTACAGTTCCTTCCAGCATTAGTAGAACCTTCTTCATCGAAGGACGAAGAGACGGTTCATCAAGAATGCACCGGAGTCCCACCATAACCATTCTCTCCAATTGTCTCTGGTCAACCTCCTCACTAGTCACAAGTTTGCTTAACTCATGAGCCTCAAAGCAACAGTATGCCCATTCCTCAAGAATGGCCTCTTCTTCAGGAAGATCCCAATCAACACTCTTTCTATGACATACAAGCTCCAATAACACAATTCCGAAACTGTATACATCTGCTTTGGTTGTCACTCACTGGTTCCGAAGCCACTCTGGTGCAAAATACCCCTTCGTTCCTCGAATGGCTGTTTTGGTATTGGTTTGGTCTGGTTTTAGCAGCTTCGCTAATCCAAAGTCAAAGATTTTTGGGCACCTATATTCATCCATTAGTATATTTTGGGGCTTTATGTCACAGTGAATGATTTGTGACTCACACTCTTCATGGAGATAAAGAATTCCCTTTGCTATGTTGCGAGCTATTTCTATTCTTTCATTCCAACAAAGTTGTTTTTCAGGTTTGAAGAGTATATCTGCAAGGGAGCCATTGCTCATGTACTCATACACCAAAAGCCTATTCTCTCCATCATGGCAATACCCGAGCAAACGGACAAGGTTCTTGTGGTGTGTTCTTCCAATTACTTTAATCTCGGTTTGAAACTCTCTCTCCCCTTCAGTCAACAGTTTCTCTAGTCTTTTGACAGCTACAATCTGTTGAGCATTCGATATTATTCCCTTGTAAACAGTCCCAAATGATCCTTTACCCAGCTCTTCCTTGAAACCATCAGTCATTTTTTCAAGATCAGAATAAGTAAATGATCTTGGAGAAACATCCATGCTCAAACCAACATTTCCACTATTATTAGAGTCTTTTATAGTTCCAGACACGATTTCTATATATTGCTATCCCAGAAATCACTAACATAATGAGTCCAAAAGCTGCAAGTGAGATGCTGATAATCAATATGCCCTTTTGAGGCTTTCTTTCACGTACCATGGGAACAATGTTATTTATGATGGGTGTAGATTTACCAACCTTGATTAATGCTACGCTTGAATCAGTCAGTACTCTTCTTCCAAATCTCAATGGAAGCCTTTGCTTTCGGCATTCCCCGCCATCTTTGTACAAAGCTGCTTCACAGTTACAGTCCTCCAAACATGCTGCTTCACAATCCTCTTTCGTCAATATCTACTGCATAATCGAAAATGCGCTATCTTCCCAGACTGTATTAGATTCTTCTAACATGATATATTTCATATTTCCGTTTTTGATTTGGCAACTTTCTGCAGTGAAACTCCTTTCACAGCCTGAACTCCAATTGTCCTGGTGAACTCTTACAAATCCAGGAAGACATTTGCACTCGGCTTCTCGATCAACAGTAGTACAGAACCCATTGAGGCCACACAGGCCCTTAGGGTTACACTTATCATCAGAAGATGACCAATTGACAAGCCAATTCCCATTCTTTTCCAAATTGTGTGAGTATAGCCGGAAGATCCCATCAGCATCAATTCTCATAAGACGAACTATATCGTTTGTTGGATATCCACCTTGAGTCAGATTTGATAGGTATTTGCCAGTGGAATTGAGCAGGTAGAGATGGCCATCATCATCAAGACAAAGCGACACGTTATTGCCTTGTCCATCTGTACCAGAAGCCCAATAAGCATGTTCAACTTTTAATTCAGGTATGTATGGGTATTGCACCAGGTTTCCATCTGTTTGCATTGCCAATTGGAATATTCCTGTCGATTGGTCAGATTCTGAAACACTTGAAACCAACCTTGCTCCAGCTAAGAGACACTGACCCTGCAAAATGGTATTGGTTGGGTTGTTGAAACTTTGCCATATAATATCCTTATTAGAATTATATAGAACAAAGTTTCCCGAATTAAGCATTGATGCCGATGTTGCACGTCCAGAAGGATCGACAACGGTTGACTCATTGCCTTGTGCAGATTGCAGAATAAGTCTACCATCACCAGTGAAATTCAATGTAACATCAGCGAGAGTTGGAGGATTGTCTCGGTTGGCTGTCCAGATTACTGTCTTTTCAGGAATCCCGACAAGAAAAACTCCTATGGCGTAGCCATTGGATTGTTGGTAGAAGCCAAAGGCATATAGACCAGAACGTGACAGCCATGAAAACCTGGTAGTAGGCGTTAAAGAAGAGCCTAGGCTTACAATGGATTCTCCTTGTTGAGCTTCTGCAGTGAAAATTGCTGAGAGAAGAAGAAAAAGCAAGATAGTTGCCATCATTGGACAAGTGCCTGGGTTATGGTGTCGTAAATAGTTTAAAAAAAAAAAAAAATGGAACCGTTGGGAATGGAAGAGTGAAAGAGAATCCTAAACTTCAGTAAATGTCTTTCTGTGAATTGAGAAGTCACCGCTAGTGTATATTAAAAAAAAATGCATAGTAGGGAAAGAATTATTCATATAAGTCTCCTTTCTTTCTTTCTTTCTTTCTTTCTTTCTTTTTTTTTTTTTTTTTTTTTTTTTTTTTTTTTGAATGAGCACTTAAAGTCCCTTTCTTTGTAGATTAAAAAGGCTCTCCACTTGTCTGCCAATGAATTATGAGTCTTCCATAGGACTATACATGTTAGCCCCAGTAACACGGTTGATTTAATTTCAAAGTCAATCCGAACCACCATACGGGCTAACTCTAGCCAGTAGCAACACTGCTGTCATGATAAGGATATTTAAGACTACGTCAACAACGATTCGAATTCAACATTGTCGGCTTCGTTGTTCATTTTAGACTTAAAATCACTTGAGAATGGGATTCAGTTGGACAACTCATTTGAGGAGTATAAACAAGAAGTAGAAAAAAAGGAAAGTACAAACAATTATACTCTTTCCATATTATCAAGACCAAATCAAATTATTGATTATTAAAGGAAATCATGGGAATGGAATAAATCAAGAAATTGTGGGATTGTGATTGAGTTGTGTATGTAATTCTCATTATAAAAATGGGTTACTATTCTAATGTATCAATATCACCCCTCTAAGTACTATAAAAGGTTATTAGCCAAAAAAAAAAAAAAAAAAGAACTGCAAAAGGGTAATTATATATTGTACTAGAAATGTAAACCATACATTGTAAACTAAACAAATTAATGTGTACAATGCTTTACACAATTTAGTTTACAATATAAATTAAGAGTTTTCCTAAAATATTCTCCTTTTGAGTTCTTGCTCTGACGATGTAGACCAAGTACTCATGACTTTTCTCTTTTCTCTTTTCTCTATCACTCTATTACAAATTTCTACATACCAAGCGTCGCTATGTGTAATTCAGGGTGGTCACAGGACCACCTTGAACTTGGAAAAGAAAAACTTAAACCTTAAAAAATGAATTTTAAATTAATATGGGTTGTTGACCACCCTACCCAAAAAAAAAAAAAAAAAAACCTTGAACATCCTAAATAAAAATTTTCCATTAAAAATAAATTTTGACCTCCTCAAAATTTTTGTCCATTGAAAGAGGTCAAAATTAGAATAGTAACAATTGCCAAATAGGATTTGTTGTAAAAATATTGTAGACATAGCATTTCTAAAAATTGTCCAAACAAACAAATTAGCCTAAAAGCCCAAATAAAATGTTTAATTGTGGTTTTTTAAATTGTGTTTTCAAAAGGCATATTATAAAACTACTATTTTTTAATAATAATAAAAAATACATATTTTCCAATAGAGCAAGACTTAGGTACAGTACTTAGGTGCTGTTCCTTAGGTACCATTTTTAAGATTCTGCCATGTGGATTTTTCCTCATGGGATGAAAGTGTATTTTTTAATTAAGTAGCCACATGGCTAAATCTTAAAAAGGGAACCTAAGGAACAACACCTAAGGTATTGTACCTAAGTTTTGTCCTTTCCAATAACTAGTCAGTTAATGCTTGTTTTAGATTTTAGCTGAATTTATTGGATTTATGTGATATATCTTGTATACATGCATATGCACTAAAATAATGCCTCAATACTTTATTGAACATGATTAATTTAATGGTTTAATACCTAAGTTGAATATATTGAATGAACTTATAGTTTACCCTTTATTCTTTTATTAGCACTACAGACAAAATTCTTATAAGGAAATCACTTTTATGAAAAATTTATTTTCTAAGTAAATTTGCGTTCAGTTGAATAATTTTCTTTTAGATTCTAGGCTATGAGAAAAGGTCTCATATTTTCATACTAATGATCAATAGAAAAAAAGATAGCATATTAACAAAGATGTTCTTGCCAACCTTTAGCCATGATTTTCCTAAAAAAGAAATTAGTGGAACATTACATTGATTTAATCCTAATTAGTTTAAAGAATACAAAATATTGGTTGGAACATATCATAAAAAAGAATGATGCATTTTGTTTATATTGTTACTTATTTAGGCAAAATGTTGGCAATTGAAAGAGAGATTAGTATTTTAATGATTATTTGGTTGTATATATTGAAAAAATGTAGCGGATAACATTAATAATGAAGCTATCATACAACAATTTCAAAATATGAAAAACTCGTAAAAGAAAATTTTAAAACCTTATGTATTTGTGACTGTTTTTTTTTTTTTTTTTTGGTCAATATATTCAAGTTTTTATTTATTTATTAAAAAATTTTAATTGAAATCTTCTAATGACCACCGTGAAAAATATTTCTAGAGCTGTCACTGTTCAGAATACATAGTATCAATGTGCTAGCCCTCACACAAGTCACTTCAATCTTGTAGACCTATTGCATTTTCTTTTTCTTTTCCATATTGCTTTTTTTTTCCCTCCTCCTTGACATCGCTTTGCATTGTAACTAACTAGACAACTAAGTTTCTTTAAGACCTTCTTCCCTCTCCCGATGTGTGTGTATGTTAAAAATATTTAATATTCTCGAAAAAGAAAAAAGAAAAAGAAAAAGAAAAACTAGAACTAAACTTCAAAATATCACACATGCTTGTCATCACAAGATACATACCTACACTAAACTCACACCACTCCATAAATTTTTAGATATTTTTTCTTGTTCCTAACATATCCTTTACTTAACATTTTAAAAAATATTTTAATTCTTTTTCCCACTCTAATAACATTTTTTAGGTTTTTATTTTAATGGATCCTTTAATTATGCTAATTTAGGAGTCATTGTTGGTTCCTGCCTTGTTGATTCTTGATCCTCTTTTCTTTTACTCCGAAAGAGAAGTACAAACAAGTTTAGTCTATGTAGTTCTATTTGATATAGACAAAGCACCATTGCTTCCTATATCCGAGTAACCCATTAACAAAATCCAGAGAATGCAAATACTTTTTTTTTTTTTTTTTTGGTCTGACCACCCGGTATCCAACAAGGGCACGAGCCAACGGGCCCCTCAACCTTGCGACTAATCCGGATTCGGCGCGGGTCCCGGGGTTAAGGATTTAAACGCCTCCCAACGGGCTTGCGGGGGATCGAACCGCAGTTCGCCCTACCAAGTCCAGCCCCTGGCTCCACTGGACCAAGACACCGTTGGTAATGCAAATACTTTTTAATTAACAAAAAGAAGTTTTATGACTCAGTGCCACTGTTCAGTCTCTCCCATAAATAGAATTTGGGTTCAAATACCCCCTTTGGCCCTCCCACTTGTGTTAAGGGAGAAAAAAAAAGCAATTGATTTTAGGCAAAAATGCAAAACAGGCCCTCTAAATTTCACATTTTTTCATTTCAATCCTCTAACTTTCAGTTTTGTCATTTCAGTATTCTAACTTTCAATTTTTGTCAATGCAAGACTCCATTAGAACTCAGTTAGTGGTTGACATTAGAACTCTTGATACGACACCGTTTTGCATTTTTTTTTTTTAATTCGGAATTAAAAGAAAATAAGAAAAACCTAAGAAAAAAAATTCACCTCCCTTCCCTCTTCTTTGTCTTCTCCCTCGCATACTTTGCCTTCATCGGCTTCTGGATCTACATCTGCTTCACCAAGAAGCACTCCGTTCATCGGATCCATCTACTCATGGCCGGTTTGCTGCTCATGAAGGCTCTGAATCTGATTTGTGCTGCCGAGGACAAGCATTACGTTAAGGCCACCGGCACGCCTCATGGTTGGGACATGTTGTTCTATATCTTCCAGTTCATTAGGGTTGTGCTACTGTTCACCAGAAATGATTTTTTTGGATGAGTCCTTGCCATCTTAGTCCCTCTCAACTCAGTCTCTCTCTCTCTCTCTCTCTCTCTCTCTCTCTCTCTCTCTCTCAAATTGACCCCCAAATTTAATTTGGGTGATCTTCAGATCTTTTTTTTTTTTATTCTTTTTTTTTTATAGATTTTTCTTATTTTCTTTTAATTCTGAATTTAAAAAAAAAATGCAAAACGGTGTTGTTTCAGGAGTTCTAATAACAGCCACTAATTGAGTTGTAACAGAGTCCTGTATTGACAAAAATTGAAAGTTAGAGGACTGAAATGACAAAACTGAAAGTTAAAAGACTGAAATGAAAAAATGTGAAAGTTAGAAGGCCAGTTTTGCATTTTTTCATTGATTTTATCCTTTTAGCGATAATTTTTTCCCCTCACAATGAAACTGGGTGAACTATGGAGTCAATATTCCCTAGTTTAAGCCCCATAAATAAGTTAGGTCATCAAGCCAAGGCCATTGGGCATATACATAGATTTAGCATTTAAAGTACAGATGGTCTGATATCCAATGATATTGTGGGAGTGTAGCACGAAAGAAATTTAGCAACACTATTGTGCAAATTATTCTTCCAAATCGTCCCATATTTGGGTTTTGAAAGGGATACAACTACAAACACATGGCTGTATTCGTATTGGTTTATCGAAGGACGAAGAGATGAATCATCAAGAATGCACCAGAGTCCCACTTTAACCATTCTCTCCAATTGTTTTTTGTCAACTTCCTTACCACTCACTAGTTTGCTTAACTCGTGAGCCTCAAAGCAATAGAATGCCCATTCCTCAAGAATGACCTCTTCTTCTAGAAGATCCCAATGAACACTCTACTTTGATTGTCACTGGCTGGTTTCGATGCCACTCTGGTGCAACATACCCCCCTTTGTTCCTCAAATGGCTGTATTCGTATTGGTTTAGTCTGGTTTTAGCAGCTTTGCCAATCCAAAGTCACAGATTGTTCCTCAGAATCACCTTCAAATTCGACTTACACACTCCAATTTCCTGTGCCAACATCAGTGCCCTCCTTGCTAGCGCTGCTTAATTAAGTTTCCACCGTTTCAACACAGAGAGGGGATTGGATCCTTTGAGTCTAGGCTTGCCATGACCTCTTTATTTGAACGGCGAATCACAATTAGGAAAATAATTCTATATAACGTTGAATCAAATTTTTATGAAGAAGTTACTTCCATAATTTATTTATTTATTTATTTTTTTAATCAGAGCCTATTTCTGTCATTAGTACTGTATTCGTACGTATTTTGAATAGTAGCACTCTTCTTTAAATATTGAACTTGATTGATTAATCATTAATGCAAGTATTTAATTATATGTTCCTCATATAAAGATATCGATAATGAAATGGGAAGCGTGGAATCCTTGCAATTCGACTTTGGCACTATTAGAGATGCGACAGATGACTTTTCTGAAGCAAATAAGCTTGGACAAGGTAATTGTATGGTATAATATTGTGGGGAATTGTATCATTAATCCATAAAAAATCTTCAAATTCTCTAATAGTGATAAGAAATTTATTCTTATATAAATTCAGGGTATGTTCTATAATGGCCAAGTTATTGCAGTTAAAAGCCTATCAACAAATTCTGGACAAGGAAATCTATAATTTAAGAATGAGTTCCTATTGGTTACCAAACTGCCGCATCATAATTTAGTCAGACTCTAGGGTTTTGTATAAAAAAGAGTGAAAGGTTTTTGATATATGAGTTTGTGCCAAATACAAGCCTTGATCACTTCCTTTTTAGTATGTATGCATTTCTCTTTATCAAGCTATGTTCATAAATTTTCTTTTGGGTTACATGTCTTATCAAAAAATATCTCGACATATTTTAATTAATTAAATCAAATGCTTGATTTGTTACATAGACCCTATCAAGCCTGTACTTTTGAATTGGAAAAAAACGTTACAAAATTATAGGAGACATTGCTCAAGGACTTCTCTACATTCATGAAGATTTACAGTTTCGAATTATTCATTGTGATCTTAAAGTTAGCAATATACTTGTAGATGTAGAGAGGGATCCCAAGATTTCAAATTTTGACATGGCAAAATTGTTTTTACTAGATCAAACTCAAGCAAATACAAGTAAAATTGTGGGGACTTAGTAAGTATCTTGAGTGGGGAGAGTTAATGTTTATTTTCAAGAAATATAATCAAACTAATATTATTAATTTCCACTATGCAGTGGATATATGGCTCCAAAATATGTAATGTATGGCCAATTTTAAGTAACGTCCGATGTCTTTAGTTTTGGTGTGTTAGTATTGGAGATAGTGAATGGACAGAGGAACAATTTCTTTTGAAATGGAGAGAATGTGGAAGACCTTCTAAGCTACGTAAGTAAAATCAATTTGAGCACATTTCCCCTTTCTTGTGAGTGTAGCACTTGTGTACATACTACATACCGGTGAAATTGGAAAAATAAAAATAGCGATTAAGTGTGTTTCTCCCTCTTACATATGGAGTAGTTATAATGTTTCCTCTAATTTTAAAGCTGAGCAATGTTTCTCCTTTGCCCCTTTTTGTTAGAAATTCTATCAAATTTGATGGAAAAGCCAAATTTTGTTAAGTATTTAATAGAAGTTTGAATTTTGGTTAACAATATTGATAGAAATCCTAATCACAGGTGGTACTATACTTATTACCACTAGTTCAGTTAAATAATTTTTTTAGTTTGTATTTTAGGAGGGACATTGCAGCTTCACCATAGTTAAGGGAAGAAAAGTACGATTTGCTCATGAAATATTTGTTTTCTAATATCATTCTTGCCCATTTAATTATATCTTGCAGGTATGGAGAAATTGGACGGAGGGAACTGCTTCACATATTATAGATCCAACATTGAGACATAGCTCGATAACTAAAATAATGAGATGCATCCACATTGGTTTACCATGCGTTCAAGAAAGTGTAATTAATAGGCCAACTATGACTATGATTGTTCTTATACTTAATAGCTACTCTATCAATCTTCCAGTACCATCACAACCTGCATTCTTTATGCATAGTAATATTGAATTAGACCATAATTTGGAGGTGACCAGGTCAAATCATTCCAGAGGCAACTATGTCCAACACTCAACCAATGAGGCTCCAATTACTGAGCTATATCCTCGTTAGTGGTTTAAAGAAGCTACAATTGAGAAGGCATATATACGCCAATCGTTTAACTGGCAACTTATTGATTGATTTTGTTGTATCCAAAGAAAATAAAATCCTTCGTACGTATACTCGACCCATTTTTCAAGGTGATGCAACCCAATACACTTTTAATAACATAGCTGTGTATGATCATTTTAATTTTGTTTTCGACTGTCTCAGTTTAATTAGCAATGTTTGCTAGAAATATTTGTTTGTTGAATAAAATTTTCTTTTATTTTAATTGAGAGATAAGCTTGTCTGCACATGTCATGTAGTTTAGTTTAATTTAAAAATAAAATAATTTCAATTTTTTTTATAAATATTGAGGTTGCAAATTCTTAATAGTAAAATCCAAAATGAGAAGTAACTAAAACTTGTCAATTTCATTCACATTGTTGTGAAAAATATTGGTACCACACAATCATCTATTATGAAATATATCCAATTTCTGGTCAGTCTATGAAAAACCAATACATTCCTAGCCTCTGTCAAGCTTTTCTTTTCTTTTCTTTTCTTTTTTTACCATGGAAAATTTATATTTTAACTCCTAAAATTTAAGGGGTAACAATTAAATGCTATAATTTTAAATGTAAAAAATTAAATCTAATAAAAAATAATAGATTAATCATTGACTTATTTTAAAATCGAACACAATATACCATCACTTAAAATACGGAGTTTTAATTTGTTAATTTTTAAAACCTTATGGGTTTAATTGATTACTTTTTCAATATTAAAACAATCTAGTTTATTATTTTTGAGATTACAAGATTTAATCTGCTACACTCTCAAAATATAGGGTTTAAACTTTAAATTCCATTTTCAATCAAAATAATTGAAGAGTTTTTTTTTTTTTTTTTTTTTTTTTTTTTTTTTTTTTTTGAGGATTCTCAAAAAAGAAACTCTTCAATTATTTTTATTTTGGTCTTAAATTTTTGTGAAACTATCATTCATTAAAAAGTAAAAACTAAAAATAAACATTAAATGTACTGTATATCTCATGTATATGTGAATGTAAACCTAAAATACTTTTTTTTTTTGGAGAGATAATTTCTACCCAAATTTCTTATTTCACAATATTAAAAAATTAGTTGAGTTAACTGGCATACATTTTTTTTAAATTAAATGTACTGTATATCTCCCTTTAAAATTACTGAATAATTTCACCCCAAGTTACCTAATTATCTTGCCAGTAATAATTACGCTTGCATAAGACCAGCTCTCTCCATGAAAGGAAGTCATTTAACAGAGCTTACAGCTTTTATTATTTCAATTTTTTTTTTTCCCCTAGCCACAAGGCCCAGAAATTCCCCGAAAGTACTCTAGTTAACGCCAAAATGACTTGAGACCTTGCCGCGGCATTCTTAACTTTTGAATTTTCCAAATTAAGGGATGAATCAGCCATACGTTCATGAACAAGTTTTCTGTTGAAGCTTAGGGAGTATTATGTTTTTATTAGTCTTTCTTTTGTTATTATTTGCATTCTTTGCGCTTAGCAGCTACATTAATTAATTTAATTCCCACCAAACGGTCCCAACCTGGCCTACAAGAAATTGCCACTTTTGTTCAGATCAATATTCAATGAAACTGCCAACGCCAATTACAAATTGGCCTCACAGCCCTGTTGGATTCTCTATCCTCTAAACCATTCCATAACTACAGCTTTTACAACAATAGCTCTAAAATTGGAATTTATTATTACGGCCTCTTCATGTGGAATTTTCTGAATACTTTTTCTTCTGAGCTACCTAATTTTTAGGCTCCAACGGGTTTAAATTTTCATCTTGAGAATGTTTGAATCTAGACCTCGACTCATGACTCAAATTTAGATATTGAATTTTATGGTAAATCAAATGTTTGTAATACCTATTTAACATAATGGATAGTTCTTCCCTGGACAAGTAATTCCAAATCAAGTCAATTATATACATGGTGATCCACCTATATTAAATCTCAAATATGGTGAGAGTGAATTAAAAATGATATCCCTCGTCATGAGTCTCGCAATTCAACTCAACTAATTAATAACTCTAAGATAACTTGTCCCACTCTCCCTTAAAAGTTATCATAGCTTTTGAATAGAATTGTGTTGTGCTTTTGTGTTAGAACCCCTTTCTCTCTCCCTTGTGTGTATGTGTATTTGTTTCTCAATAATAATAATAATAACTCCTAGTATGTCTATCACATCTAGGGTTTAAATCTTTTCTCCCGTTGTAATTATCAAATTATCCCAAAAAAAATCAAACATGGTCATAGCTAGTGATCTCATACAATAAATTGAAAAAAAAAAAAAATCACAATTCTTGTTTCATTTATGAAAATACTAATAGTGTTTACTATATCACAAGTCACAACCATTGCATAGATAAAATGCTTTTTTTCCCCTCCCTTCTTTCATGAAATATGGTTGTATTGATCAATTGTTAAAGGATTTAATTGGTTAAATTCTCTGTGTTTAATTTGTTAGTTTTGAAATAATAAGATTAATATATTACACTCTTATAGTTTTCAATATATAGTTTTTCTCTTTTTTTTTTTTTCCTTTTCAAGTTTTTATGAGTCATAATTCATAAATAAAAAATAAAAAAATAGAAGTAAACATTACAATGGTAGTAAATAAATCTGTAATATCAAATAGTTCTGCTAGAATAAAAAGATCCAATAGATGATCATAACTAAAAACCAATCATTCTAATGATTGGTTTTTTATCCACATCAGCTTTTTCACTTCTTAGAACTCAAGAATTAGATTTTTTTTTTTTTTTTTTAATACAAGAGTGTTAGATGTTGGGTATACACATGCGAGTAAAATCCAACATCGAATAATGATGAAAGGAATGAGTGATTAATATATCATAATTGAGCTCATATATGTTGGGTTTAGGCTTTTTGGGTTAAATATATTTATAATTATATTAACTAAAAAACTAGATGGAGAAAAATGCTATTGAATATGTGGGGGCCAATTGATCCCATAGGTACAATTTGCATTGGAAAGGGCTGGGCCTATGGCCCAATACCCAGTCCGAGGATAAGAAAGTATCCAATGACGACCAGCAAAGGAAGAGATGAAAATTATACCCTAAAAAAGGGTAAAGAATACCTATGTAGAATTTAACCGTGTCCGAGGATAATGACCACCTCGGAACCTCTGTCCGAGGTGGCCAGTAGACTTCTCAGTCCCTTAAGGTAACATTTCAGAAGGACTTTGCAACAAAAGGGATGGGATAATATCAGATAAAGGATAAGGATGAGGAAAAACAAATATCTGGAAGTACTGTTACCTCCACATTAAATGCTGCCCAGCTAACTCTCTGGCCGCATTAATGTGGAGATGATGCCTGAACAGTAAACAAGCAGCCTTACAGCTAAGAGTAGAAGGTTCAAGGAGAGGTGAGGGAGAACAGAGGGAAAAGACTCCCAACACTTGACTCACACGTGGATGGAGGAAATGGTGCAAAAACAGTAGTATATAACACGAAAAAAGATTCAAAGAATGGGGGACGGAGAAAAAATACAAGAAAGAAAAAGAGAGAAAAAGGTGGAAGAAATACAACAGTAAAAATGAAGAGTTCTTCATTATTGATCATACTGACAGGTCATGTCCGAGGATGCTTTTTGTATGTATGCATATGTGACTCTTTCCATTTAAAACTGTATATCAATATCTTTATCCTAGATTCAGACTAGCTTTTTCTCCCACTCTTTACAAATTTATTGTTCGGGCTTTTTGGGCCTGGGTCCATTCCTGTTCTGGGTTCAAGTCAAAACTGGTCCTTACAATTAGCGCCGTCTGTGGGGAAGGCTTAAGCTTATCAGAAGGAGATTTTGGTTTAGTACATAAAATGGAAGAGTCAGGTTCGCATCAACCGACGATCGGACTACATTAGGGTAATGACAATCCGCACCAGGCAGAATCAGGAGGTTCACAACATAGCCAATCGTAGGTAAACCCTCAACAAAGGGGAGATTGTGAGAGAAGTGGGCAAACCATGCACACTAATAGGAGTCAATCGCGTGGGAAAAGTCATGTGTCCCATGCAGAGAATGAGAAAGACATGTAGCGTGAAATTTACGAGTTGAAGAAGAAGTTACGCCGTGCACGGCGAAGGCGATTATCATTTGAATCTGAATCTTCTTCTAGGGATATAGAGGATGTCACGTACAGGCAACAATCCAGAACTCCATCCAGTGAAACCTTCTCCGGTGATGAGGAGTATAGTAGTTATAGGCGTAAGAGCAAAAATACATCGCACAGGGGCCTTGGAAACAAGGCCATGAATGAAGCATTAAATCAAGTCGCTAAATCGCCTTTCATGCGTTGGATTGAGGGTGCAAGCCTTCCTCGGCGATTTAATTAGCCAACTTTTTCTCTTTATAATGGTCGGACAGATCCGGTGGAGCATGTTAGCCATTTTAATCAAAAATGGCCGTCCATTCAAAGGATGAGGCCCTAATGTGTACGATCTTTCCGTCCAGCTTGGGTCCAATGGCGATGAGATGGTTTAATGGCCTAAGGGCAAATTCCATTGACTCTTTCAAGAAACTTACCCAGTCCTTTGGCGCTCGCTTTATCACATGTAGTAGGGTCCCATTACCTTTAGGATCTTTGCTATCTATGTCTATGCGAAAGGGAGAGACTTTAAAGGCTTACTCAGATAGATACTGGGAAATGTTCAATGAGATAGATGGGAGCTACGACGACGTGGCTATTAGTACATTTAAGGTTGGATTACCAGCCGAGCATGACTTGAGAAAGTCACTTACTGGCAAACCTGTTACCAGTGTACACTTGCTGATGGACAAGATTAACAAGTACATGAGGATTGAGGAGGATCAATTATAGGGAAAGGGGAAAGCGAAGGTGATCCCCCAGGAGAGGAGGGATTCCAGGTCGGATCGATCGCAGAATAATCAACCTCAGAGAGACTTTTCAGGGCAATCTGCGCCTAACAACTCCCAGGCGGTCAACGTTGTGTTTCGAGAGCCAGTGCAAAAAATCTTAGAGAAGGTTAGGAATGAACCATTCTTCAAATGGCCGAACAAGATGGCTGGAGACCCAATGAATCGCAACCAAAACTTGTACAGCCATTATCATCAAGATCACGGTCATACTACTGAGGATTGCAGGAATTTGTGGGATCATTTGGAACAATTGGTCCGAGAGGAGAGGTTGAAGCATCTCTTACACCATTCCAGTGGCCGAAGAGGCTAGGCTGGTTCAACGTTTCAGGGAAATGCTGCATCGAAGCCCCCTCTCGACACCATAAATGTCATATTTGCTGCCTTTGGGAGGACAGGATCTTGCCCTTCCAGGGTAATGTCATTCTGATGATGAATGTAATTCAGCGCCAAAGAGGAACAAGACGAATGTTCCTCTAGTGTTAAGCTTTTCGGATGCAGACAAACAGGGAACCATACAGCCACATGACGACGCTCTGATGGTTACCCTTAGAATTGGTGGGTATGATGTAAAAAGAGTTATGGTTGATCAGGGGAGTGCGGCGGAGATTATGTATCCTGATCTCTTTAAAGGGTTGGGTTTAAAATCTGAGGACTTGAGGAGCTACAGCTCACCTTTGGTGAGTTTCGAGGGTAAGATGGTTGTCCCTAAAGGACAGATTAGATTGCCCGTGCAAACAGGGACTGATGTGGTCGAAGTTGATTTTATTGTGGTAGAGGCCTTTTCCCCGAACACAGCCATTATGGGCAGGCCTTGGCTACATTCCTTGGGCGCTTTTTCATCCACTCTTCATTAGAAGGTGAAGTACCTTTATGGAGGTCAAGTACTGGAGATAGTGGAAAGCCAATCTATGGCTAGGCAGTGTTTAATTGCGACTATTCAACATAAACCAGAGAGTGACATCTCGGCCACTAAGGAAAATGATTTATAGCAGTTAGGAGTCACGACTCCTCTGCTTAATGGGCCAGCCGACGAGGTGAGATGTGAAGACTTGGATAAGGTGGTCATTGGAGATGACCTTGAGAGATTCTTTCAGGTTGGGGCCCAACTCCCCCTCGAGGAAAAAGAAGAGTTAGTTGAGCTTTTGAGAAGAAACGTAGATGTGTTTTCATGGGATGCCTATGAAGCCCCTGGTTTAGATCCGAAATTCGTTTGTCATCATTTGAATGTGAACCCCTCAGTCACTCCAAAAAGGCAGCCGCCTCGGCGTCCTTCTAACGAACATGTAGAAGCAATCAAGAGTGAAGTGACTAAACTTAAACAGACAGGGGCTATTAAAGAAGTATTTTACCCTCAATCTTTAACACTCTTCATTGATTTTAATTCTTAGAGTATGTTTTTGGGTGGTTTTGTGATCATTGTTGGGATTTTCTCAAATGGGGTTTGGAAAATTTAATTTTTGTCAAATTTTTGTATGGGCTTTGTTTCCTTTGTTGGTTTACTCTAGATGTTGGCCCCTTGTGGCATTCTACTCATGTATTAAGGATTTTTTTTTTTCCATGTTCATGCATTGTTTATAATGTGCACAATAGGTGTTTGATGAAATGCCTCTTAGGCATTTTCTCACCCATTTGGACTCCAATGAGTACCAAACTTTTGGGAATTTGCTTGTTACCTCTTTAGGAAAATGTTTTGCTTCATTGGTTGTGTATTTTGCATACCTTACGCCATATGTGCATTTTCATGTCATCTCATGCATTGCACTTAGACACCATTTGTACACACCTTTGCTACTCTTGCCATTCCTTGGTCTGTATCTTGTTTCCTCACCCTTAACATATCATGTTTACCTTATGCTTTGAGCTTCATTTTCTCATTCATCTTGTACCCTATATGCATCCTTATCCTTGTTCCTATACTCGTTTCTTTCCCTCATACTTATTGATCCCTTTGTCTATTTGTGTCAAAAAGGGGCAGAGTATACTAGAGAGTCTATTGGACTCTTGTGCACATTTATAAGGGCAGAAATTCCATAAGGGAGATGCAAATACAAAGGGGAAGAAGACATCTCTTTAGTATTTTGGGTAGATTAAGTTTGGAGGGTATTTTTAGTATCTTTGTACTCCAACTTATTCAATAGTGGATCATTTTGGTTTGAAGGGGTGTAAAAAGGTTTTTATGCTGAGTTCTTCGGTTTTTTCTTCAATAACACATCTCTGTGTTATCTTGTGTTTACATATCTCTTCTCTTACTCTTTGTGCTTTATATTTATTGTTTGTTGTATATGTTTATGCACTAAAGAGTAGTTCTAGTTTATTGCATTTCATTTACTCTTATTCCACAATTAGTTAAGTAGAGTAAAAGCAATTTAGCCATCAGTTTAAAATTGAGGGTCTAAACAAGTTATAGTATTATACACTATTGAGCTCTCAAACTAGTTGATAACTCCTAGTATGTCCATCGCATCTAGGGTTTAAATCTTTCCTCCCATTGTAATTATTGAATTATCCAATATATATATATATATATATATATATCAAACATGGTCGTAGTGATCTCATACAATAAACTGAAAACAAAAAACAAAAAAATCACAATTCTTGTTTAATTTATGAAAATACTGATAGTGTTTACTATATCACAAGTCACAACCATTGCATAGATAAAATGCTTTTTTTCCCCTCCCTTATTTCATGAAATATGGTTGTATTGATCAATTGTTAAAGGATTTAATTGGTTAAATTCTCTGTGTTTAATTTGTTAATTTTGAAATAATAAGATTAATTTATGACACTCTTATTTATAGTTTTTGATATATAGTCTTACTCCTTTGTTTTCCTTTTTTAAGTTTTTATTGGCCATAATTCTAAAAAAAATAGAAGTAAACATTACAGTAGTAGTAAATAAATCTGTAATATCAAATAGTGCTGCCAGAATAATAAGATCCAATACATGATCATAACTAAAAACTAATCATAGATATATGAATTTGTGTCAAACACAAGCCTTGATCATTTTCTTTTTGGTATGTGTACACTTCTTTTTATCAAGTTGTGTACATAAATTTTCTTTTGTGTTATATGTATTGTCAAAAACTACCTCTATTAAATCATAGGATTGAGATGTTACATAGATCCTATAAAACGTGTATAATTGAATTGGGAAAATCGATTCAAAATCACAAGAGGTATTGCTCGAGGGCTTCTCTACCTTCATGAAGATTCGCGGTTTCGAATTATTCATCATGATCTTAAAGCTAGCAACATACTTTTAGATGAAGAAGTAAATACTAAGATTTCAGATTTTGGCATGGTGAAATTATTTTCATTGGATCAAACTCAAGCTAATACAAGTAGAATTGTGGGGACCTAGTAAGTATCTTAAGAGAGGAGAGCTAATATTTGTTTTGTTTCATGGAACTAACATGAAACTAGTATCATCAATTTCTACTATGTAGTGGATATATGACTCCAAAATATGTAGTGCATGGACAATTTTTACTGAAGTCTGAATTTTTAGTTTTGGTGTGTTAGTGTTGGAGATAGTGAGTAAACAAAGAAACAACTACTTTCAAAATGGAGAGACACTACAAAAAAATGTATTTTTAGTGACGAAAAGTAGTGAAGAAATATTTTTCATCACTAAAAATATAGCTTTAGTGACAAAATATGAATTTCGTCACTAATAATGAAAAAAATTATAACATTTAGTGACGAAAAATAAATTTCGTCACTATTGTGATATGAAAAATAGGCGCCAGTGGAGGGAAATTTTGGCGCGAGTTTAATTAATCTATAGTGACGAAATATTTCGTCACTAAAAATTGAAATTTTTAGTGACGAAATATTTCGTTACTGTAAATATTACTATGGATAGTATTAGTGACGAAAATCTTTTCATCACTATAAGAAAGAATTAGTGACGAAAAATATTCGTCACTAAAAATAATAATAAATTTGCACTTATATGTTTCTAGAGACGAAATTCATATTTCGTCACTAAAAGTATGATTTAGTGACGAAATATGAATTTCGTCTCTAAAAATATTAACAAGGTCCGGTCTTTAGTGACGAAACTGGAATTTGTCACTAAAGACACCTAATTTCAATAACCAGCCCTCCCAAAAAAACAAAAGAGCCACAAAACATGCATTCGCAAAAATTCTTAATATTTTAACTAGTATATGAATCTTAAAACCATAATAATAAAAGATATGACACATCTATAATATTTTCACAATAAATTATAGGTGTATAGTTGTTATTAGTTTTAATTTGAACCTATAATTGAAATTATTATTTTACTTATCATTAATTGTCAATAACAACCTATCACTTCTAAATTGTTGGGTAAATATTATAAAAATGTTATGACAATAATATTTTTCTAATAATAATATTTTTTTAGAATAAATAAATATTAATATATACCATTGTACACTATGGAGAGAATAAAAATAATACCCTAGTCTGACTGACATTTGCTTTTGGATTTTTTTTTCTAACTTTCTTTGTCATTCCAAAGTTAATCACGTGATGGGCTCAGTAAAAGTAAAGAGGATAGGAATATATAGTTTTTTATTCACGTGATGGACTCTAAGATATATATAGTTTTTTATTAGTCTGACAGTCCATTCTTTCTTTCATTCGGTTCCAGGAAACCACAAACAAAAAAAGGAACCAGCCACGTGGCCAAAACTTATTGGCCGAAACACCCTTAAGCCCTCCTCTCATTGGCCAGTTTTGGCAAGAACACGTTGCAAATCGTAGTCACTACTAAACTAAGCCCCGGTCTCTTTTTTTGTTTTTTGATTTTTGAGTTTCAGAGAGTCTTCTGCGATTCCCATTTCCTTGGTCCCCAATTCCACACACACACACACACACAGCCAATATTGTTCCTCGCCAAAAGATCTGAAACCATAAAAATCCCTAAACATTAATTAAAATTTTTGTTTGGTCCCTATCTATGGCGCATCGAAGAACAACAAAGCTCTTGTTCCTCCTTTGCTCTCTGTGCTACGCTCTCTCCACCATTGCAGGGTATTCCTCTCTGTTTTCTCTCTCTCTCTCTCTCTCTCTCTCTCTCTAAGTAACTACTATGAATTATTATGCAATGGTTGAAAATAATAAATATTTTTTATTTTTTATTTTATTTATTTATTTTTATATACTAAAAGACAAAAAACTTCAGTCCGATTTGGCTTCTTTACTATCGAGCTTTCGCTTTTGTTTGCTTGGCTTGGATGTTATACGAAATGGTTGCCTTTGCAGGAGCTTTTTCCTTCTATTTCTATACCTAGTAAGACCATATTTCTCATTTTATGGCTTTTACTTACACTCCATTTCTTATGAATCTCATGTGTTGGCTGGGTTTGAAGAATTTAATCATTGTCATTTCATTTATGTTCGTTGAAGAATTTTAAATTCTGGGGTTTTTTTTTTTCTTATTTTTTTTACTTTTAAGAATTAAAGTTGTTTAATTTTATATTTCTTTGATGTAATTTATTTGTAGGTGGACTTTTGCATTGGTCATGGTCTATTAAAGCTGTTTAAGTCTATATTTGTTGTTGTATTTCTTTTAGTTGATTTTTATTTTTTTTAATATTAAAAATCAACTAAAACCATACCCATTTGTTTTACACATAATGTAGTTGGGTTCCATTGTATCTGCATATGGATGCCAGTTGTCCACCATATTTTTTTTTTTTTTTTGGGTCTACTTAACTTTTCACTAAAAGTTATCTTTCTTTTATCTCAAGCTCTCTTTCTCTTTTATGGCTGAAGAAATTGTGAGGAACAAGGTGAAGGACACAAGTTAACTTTGGATTTTTTCTAAAAGTTATCAACTTAGCTTGAGCAAAGTAAGTATATTCTAGTTAAAAACTTATAAAACTCTATATATACTTGTGATGTTGGGATTATGCAATTTTACATTAATTGGTGTATGCATTTGTATAATCATGGAGAATCTAATGTATTGAACGAGAATATTTATGATAATGAAATGTCGGATGGTGATCATATGAATGGTATCGATGCCTTGGTAGGTGACCGAATTAGAGGGGAACCAAGAAATGCAACCGAAGATGAGGAGGTGCATCATTTTGACAAACTTGAGGAAGATGCAAAGCGTGAGTTGTATCCGGGTTGCACTGATTATAGTATCTTGAAGTTTGTTATTGAGATGTTGAATGTAAAGATAATGACCAACTTGAATGTAAGGGTTTAGGTAGAGTTATTGTATGTATTACAAACAATTATTGTATGGAAGGGGTTTGAATTGGATACTTGTTTTATTTTTTACTTGTGGAATGTATGGATCTCTTTTTATAAATGTGATGTTGAAATAAATGTGTTATTCAAATGTGAGGTTTTAATAATGTAGTGACAGGTTACAGGTTAATATCAAAGCCATGAAAAAAATAAAAACAGAAAATAAGTTTTAGTGACGAACTTTTTCGTCACAAATATAGCAACAAAAAAATTGTTTTAGTGACGATAATTTCGTCACTAAACATAGCAAAATTTTGTAAGAAATGATTTTAGTGACGAAAATTTTCGTCACTATATGTGCCAAGATTTTCTTAAAAATAGTTTTAGTGACGAATTTTTTCGTCACTATATGTACCCGAACATAGTTTTAGTGACAAAATTATTCGTCACTAAATATGATTTAGTAAACTAAAGTGTTTTTAGTGACGAAATATTTTCGTCACTGAATAGTGTTTTTAGTGAGGAAAACATTTAGTGACGAAACGTTTTCATCACTAAAAGTTTTTTTTTTTAAAATCAAGTTGGACTTTTAGTGACGAAATTTTTCGTCACTAGGACTTTTAGTGACGGGGCTACAGTGACGAAATGAGTTTCGTCACTAAAAGTCCAATTTCGTCACTAAAGGTCCTTAGTGACGAAAAACTGTACTTTTAGTGACGAATTTTTTCGTCACTGAAAATACATTTTGTTGTAGTGAGAATGTGGAGGACCTTCTCAGCTATGTAAGTACGATCAATTTTAGTACACTTGCCTCTTCTTGTGAGCATAGCTACATACACATGTAGGTATGTAATTATGTCTCCTCCTCTTAAATATGGTGTAGTTGTAATGCTTCCTTTAAATTTAAAACTGAGCAGTGTTTCTTCCTTACCCACTATTGTTGGAAATTCTATCAAATTTAATGGAAAAAACAAATTTTTAAAAGCATTTCATAGAAGTTTAATTTTTTTGTTTTTCGTTTTTTATTTTTTTATTTTTTTTTATTTTGGATACCATTGAAAGGGAGAAACATAATATAGAGTTAGCTACAAAATAGCTGGACTAGACCAGCATTGGTGGATTAGCACTCTAGTTGCCATGTTAGCTACAGAACAGACAGAGTTTATATCAACTTTGGGAATAAAAAGCATCTTGGAATCAAGGCCATTTTGATGAAGGAAAGATAGATAAGTCATCATCGTCTTCTCCTGTCAATTTGGATTCCTTTCTTTAATGGCTTTTTTTTTTTTTTTTTTTTTTTTTTTTAACATTGACATAAATTCTAAACATGGCGTACAATGCTTATCACCACTTGTTGAATAAGAATTTTTTTTGTATATAATTCTTTTGTTTAGGGGGTCATTGCAACTAAACCATTTTTATGGGAAGAAAAGAAAATTTTTCTTATAGAATAGTTTTCTCTGATATCATGCTTCACATATTATTGATCCCACATAAAGACATAGCTCAATAACTGAATTAATGAGATGTATCCACATTGGTTTACTATGTCTTCAAGAAAGTGTGACTGATAGGCCAACCATGGCGATGATTGTTCTCATGCTTAATAGTTACTTTGTCACTCTTCCGGTACCATCACAACCTGCATTCTTTATGCATAGCAATATTGAATCAGACCATAATTTGGTGGTGACAGGTTCAGAGCATTCTAGAGGTAGCTACGTTCAACACTCAGCTAATGAAGCTTCAATTACTGAGCTATATCGTCGCTAGTGCTTTATAGAAGCTACAATTTAGAAGGCATATATATCGCCAATCGTTTAACCGAGAACAAGTTCATTGATTTTAGTTGTATCCAATGAAAATAATATCCTTAGTACTAGGACTCGACCCTTTTTTCTAGGTGGAGCAACCCAATACGATTCTAATAATTAAGTTGTGTATGATCATTTTAGTTTGCTTTTCGTTGTTTCAGTTTAAGTAGCAATGTTTGTTGGAATTTGGTTAAGTTCGTATGGAGCTAGAAATTTTTGTTTGTTGAGTTAATCACTTTAACTAATATGTAACCCGTGTTTATGCACGGGAATGATGAATTGTAGTGGTATTATTAATATTAGTTTGAGTTATAAAAAATATAGAATATTAATTCGATCAAGACATTTGGAGGTACTAAAATAGTTTTGGTGTAAATGCTCTTTTCGTCCCTACATTTTAAGGTCATTTCTATTTTGGTCTCTACATTTTCATTTTACCACTTTTAGTCCCTAATCCAATTAACGCTTGTTATTTTAGTCATTTCCGTCACTCAACTAACAGAAAAAACTGACATGGCCAATGGAGTGCACTGTTGACACAGTAAATGCTGACATGGTGAATAAAATAATAATAAAAAAATTATTTATTATTTAATAAATGCCAAGTCAGCATAAAATAATAATAAAAAAAGATTTTTAATTTTTTTTCTAAATTCTTTTAAAATAAAATAAGATAATTAAATTAAAAAATTTTATTTCTTTCATTATTTTTTTTTTGAAGAACATGTTCATATTCCTTGGGTTCATCTCCAGAAATTTTCTTGAGAAACAAACACACAAAGAAACTCAAAAAATTCAGCTCAAAAATGAAATTCAGTCCTCATTTTCAGTCCTCATCCAGTTCCACCACTCATTTTCAAATTCACAATCCCTCTATACTCTCAAACCTCATCGCATAAATTTTCTCTTAGCCACAGCAAACCATAAATCCATCTAAACCCACAACCACAGCCACAGCAATGGCTGGCCAATTTGACCCTCAACTCTCACTCTTTTCTGCCGAAGAGGTATCTCTCTCTCTCTCTCTCTCTCTCTCTCTCTCTGTATGCTTTAACATTCTTCACATAATTTGAATTACCTTTACAGCACAGTTGTTTTTGGATTTGATTGGAAAAAATTATTGTTCAGGTTGAGTTCATTGCGGAGGACGAAATGGTCGAGATTGTCCCCAATCTCCGAATGGACGCTCTCAATTTCGTCTGTGTAATTTTCTTTTTCCAACTTTACCCTTCCCTTTCTATTCATACGAAATCAATTGCATACAATCTGTTAATATATGTGAGTGTGGTTTTGAACTTTCTGGGCTTATGGCATAGGAATTTGATGATTTTGCTGTGATTGAAAATGAGGACTGAATTTCTTTTTTGAGCTTATAATTTCTTTTTTGAGCTGAATTTTTTGGGTTTCTTTGTGTGTTTGTTTCTCAAGAAATTTTTTGGGGTTGAACCCAAGGAATATGAACATGTTCTTCAAAAAAAAAAAAAAAATAATGAAAGAAATAAAATTTTTTAATTTAATTATCTTATTTTATTTTAAAAGAATTTAGAAAAAATATGAAAAAATATTTTTTTATTATTATTTTATGCTAACTTGGCATTTATTAAATAATAAATAATTTTTTATTATTATTTTATTCACCACGTCAGCATTTACTATGTCAACAGTGCACTCCGTTTGCCACGTCAGCTTTTTCTGTTAGTTGAGTGACGGAAATTACTAAAATAACAAGCGTTAATTGGATTAGTGACTAAAAGTGGTAAAATAGAAATGTAGGGACCAAAATAGAAATGACCCCAAAATGTAGAGACTAAAAGAGCATTTACGCCAATAGTTTTTTCTTGCAATTTTCATAATATTGTCTATGCCAAGTTTCTCATTATACTACTATTATATATATAATTTTGAAAATCACTATTGGATACTACATATACAATATCAATTCACAATCATTGTTCATGAAATTCTACTAAATATAACACAAAAATAAAAGAACAAACTGATCCAGTAGTATCTCCTAAATTGAATGGGAATAGGTGTCTGGGATCGTTTAGCTCAATTACAATTTGTTACGTTCAACTGTTTAAAGATCCTGGCATACAAACTATCTAAATAAAAACAATATAAAAAATATGCTTATTAGTTCAAAGAAAAAATAACTATAAAAATCTATATAATTTAATTTATATGGAAAGCTAACAAAAGCAAAATTCAATAGACAAAGTTTAGCTACAAAATTGGTTGTAGGTTACAACCTTACTCAATATTTTTTTCATTGGAGGTGAATTTTAGCAAATTCACCATTGAATTACATCTTCTTCCTATATCCTCCATGCTTGCAAAATTTCTAGAAAATTAAAGATCAATAGTTATGTTATCAAAATATGTTTAAATTGCAAATTTTTATAGTTTAAAATTATGCGCAAAATATAAGCTTATAGATCATATAATAACTAATATCTGATTGATACAAAATTTTATACATGTATTAAGAGCGTAAAAAACATGCAATTCAACGGTTAGATTTTCAAAATATGTAATAGTGTTTATTTTATTAAGTAAAGTTGTAACCTTAGACTACAACCAATTTTGTAACTAAATTTTGTCCAAATTCAATTTTGAATCTAATTAAATTTTCTCTAAGTATTGGTTATATATATAGGACAAAACTTAGGTATAGTACTTTAAGTGTTGTTCCTTAGGTTCCCCTCTTAAGATTCAGTCATGTGGCCACTTAATTAAAAAATACACTTTCATCCTATGAGAAAAAATCCACATGGCAGAATTTTAAAAGGGGAACCTGAGGAATAGCACCTAAGTACTGTATTTAAGTCTTACTCATATATATATATATATAATTAAATTTTTTATGGTTTATTTATATTGAACTCTTCGTTTTCTACATTGAATTAACTCAGTAGGTATAAAATTTTTATAAAAAAAAAAACTTATATTAAATGAGACATGTGGCACAAAATTAAACTCTAATTGAATTCCAATGTTTAGACTAAATTAATTAACTTAGAACAAAAATTTAAAAACTTAGATTGGATGAGACATATGGTGCAAAATTAGACTCTAATTAAATTTTAATTTAAAATCTAATTGGATTTTCTCTCAACTTAAGTTATATATATATACCGACTAGAACTTGTCAATTTAATTGCTGTGAAAAATATTGTATGTGTATTATTACTTTTTTTTTCCCAATAAAAAGTTTCTTTAAATAGATTGTTAATCATTATCTTAAAGACATCCGTTAGCATTTTTATTTATTTAATAATCATAGACAATTTGTTAATTTAACAGTGGTAAAATTTATTATTAAAATTAAATAATTTCTAAATATTCTCAAAATACTAACGGTGACTTTACACATCTCGGCCGTATTCATCCACCGCCCCACAGTCAAAATTGAGATATTTTATTTTCCAATCCTTGGTGGCAGGGAATTCAACATGTGCCAAAGTAAAATTTATTTATGTATTTATTTTTTGAGAATCTAATGAGTCGTTGCATTCAACGATTATCTTTTCAATTTTCTAAATTCACTGATTAAAAAAAGTATCCATAATGACATTAGGACTTATAAAGAAGTTCGATTCTAAAAAAGAAAGACTTATAGAAGTCATCGACAAGCAAGACAAATAAATCAATTCTATTTAATTTATAATTTTTTTTTTTTTAAAGGTAGGTGTTTTTATTCATATTAAACCATAGCCAAAGTGGTAAAATGTTTTCCCTCCACAACTCCACAGCCTTTCTGCTACAATCATTTGCAGTCTTGGCACTTACCAGCTCCATTAACTCACAGCCCACTCTCAGACTAAACGATTGTTATGGAACAACTGGAACCGCCAATGCCAGTTACAATTCCAACCTCGCAAGTCTCTTTGAATCTTTATCATCTAAAGCTTCCCAAAACTACAGCTTCTATAACGATAACTCTAATATTGGCATCTACAGCCTCTACCTTTGCCGAGGTGATGTTTCTAATGAGTCCTGCAGAAGCTGTGTCAGCTCTGCCAACCAAGAAAACATAAATAGCTGTCCATCTAGTACAGAAGCCATCACTTGGTACGATGAGTGCATGTTAAGGTGCGAGGTGCGCCGATGTTAATTTCTTCGGCAAGCCAGATACTCAGCCATGGTTGATCATGAGTAATGTGGAGAATACTACTCACCTGACCAACCTAATTTTTATGCACGTGGTTTGATGGAAGGACTAATAGGGCGTGCCAATATAAATGACAGGTTGTTCGAGGCTGATGAACAGACACTGAAGATTGGTGATAGGCCCTTGACAAGCTATGGGTTGGCGCAGTGTACCACAGATCTTGATGTTGGTTCATGCGAAAAGTGCTTAAGCGACTTGATGGTTGAAGCTCTGAATTGCTGCGAATCCAAAATCGGGTGGCGCATCTCAGGCCCAAGTTGCTTTCTGGGGTATGAGAACTACTCTTTCACAACGGGGCTGCCATTGTTGCTGCCACAGCCGCCACTGTCCCAATTCGTGCCTGCAGCACCACAGCCAGATAATGGTAACAAATGTAATTTGGTATTATATTTTGAGATAAAAAATATATTAAAACTACAATATTATTTAATATATTTTTATTAGATGTGAATTTTGATAAATCCATTATTAGAGTAATTTTTTTTTATAGCCTACATGCTTATAAAAATTTTAGAAAATGAAAGGTTAATAGCTATGTTATCAATAAATTATTTAAATTGCAAGTTTTTGTAGTTTAAAATTATGCATAAAATATTATTTTATAGAACATATAGTAAATAATATTCGATTGATATAAAATTTGACATGAGTATTAAAAAAGTAAAGAACATGCAATTCAACGGTTATATTTTCAAAATATATATTAATTTTTATTTTTATTGAGTAAGATTGTAGTTTAAGACTATAACCAATTTTGTAACTGGACTTTATCAAGTATATTATATCTTCCTAAAGTACTTGCAAGTTGCATTCACCAGGCAAAACAAGAGCCATACCCCATTTGCTACTATAAGTCTTTACTAAATCCTTAACCGATTGTCACAGCTCAATGATAACATTGATCATAAGGGTTGCTAATAGATTTAATTTGGCTTATCTGTGACAATTTGGCTAATAGCTAGATTTGATTTGCTAATTGATTGTCTTGACTAAATGATAACAATGATTTGTGGTCTTAAGATATTTAACGCATACTTAGATTATATTATATGATGAGCAACAGGAGATGGAGAAAAGAAGACAAGAAAGATGGTAATCAACACTATATCATCAATTACATCAATTGCAGTAGTTGCAGCTCTCTTAGGTTTCTGGTTTTATTCATCCTTTGGCAGGAGGAAACGAGAACAAGGTAGATTTAGTTTAGCACAATCTATTAAAATTTTTAATTTTTCTCTAATAAGCTTTAATAAAATTTGGGTTTCTAGATGTTATTATTATTATTATTCTAAAATCTAATTTGTTCTTCAGACAGGAAAACAAGCCAGGAAATTCAATCACTAAATATTTCAGCAAGGTCACTTTCAATGCACTTTATGGACAGTAGTATGCAGGCAAGGGATGATGACGACAGTGGAGAAATGCATTACTTCAATTTAACTACTATATTAACTGCTACAAACAATTTCTCTGATGTGAATAAGCTTGGAGAAGGTGGTTTCGGCCCTGTTTATAAGGTTAAAAGACAAATTAATTATTTTATGCTTATGACTTTTTGGAAATGCTTATTGTAATCATTTGATTTTAGGAGAATTGAACTACCAATGAACCTTAGTATGTATCATAGTATGTCTACCAATACTGTGTGATAAGTTTTCACTGATTAAGTATAAAATGCTTCCGGGGCAAGTTGATTAATGGAAAGGAAATAGCAGTTAAAAGGCTTTCAATGAAATCTAAACAAGGTCTTGAAGAGTTTAAGAATGAAGTGATTTTAATAGCAAAACTTCAGCACAAAAATCTAGTAATGCTCTTGGGATATGCTCTCTCTATGAATTCATGGCCAACACTAGTCTCGATGTCTTCTTGTTTGATATGCTCTCTCTATCCCTTTCACACACCAAACTCACATTCACACACAATTTATGGAAATTTTTTTTTCAATGTGTGAGAATCAACATCTTTAATATTACAATGCAGATCCAAACAAACGTAAGGAACTAGACTGGGCTAAACACATAAACATTATCAATGGGGTTGCTAAGGACGTTCAATATCTACATGAGGACTCTCGGCTCAAGATCATCCATAGGGATATGAAAGCAAGTAATGTATTATTAGATGATGATATGAACCCAAAGATATCAAATTTTGACACTGCTAGGAATTTCGGTAGCAATCAAATAGAAGCCAACACTATCCAAGTTATGGGAACATAGTAAACAATCCCTTCACTGCCTCTGCAATTTAATTTAATAAATCACTAGTGATGTTGCTTTCTAAAGAAAAATTGTTATAAATTATCAAAATAAAGTTTGGTTCCGTTGCATACATGTCTTTAGCACTCATTAAAATTTAGCAGTGAGATCTAGTGGAATAAACTCAATGGTTATTTAAAGAACTGTAAGAGCAAGGAATTGCAAAGTAAGAAAGCCCACTTTACATAAGTCATGTTAATGTTAATGTAACACGCTCTTAATGATACGTTCATACTACATTACATTTACAACAACCCTGCCATCATTCTCTTTACAGTAATTAAAACTGTACTATATCACACTACTTTTTTTTTTTTTTTTTCAATAGTGAATATATGGCACCTGAGTATGCAATGGAATGACTATTTTCAATAAAGTCTGATGTTTATAGCTTCAGAATTCTAATGCTAGAAATTGTAAGTGGAAAAAAGAATAGTAGTTTCTATCATCCAGAGCATGTACAAAGCCTTCTGATATATGTATGTCTCTCTTGTTTGCATCTTGAGCTCAAATTAAGTTTTCACTATTATTGTGATCTAAAATTAATAATTACCAATAGGTGTGGCAACTATGGAATGAAGGCAAAGGAGTGGAATTGATAGATCAGACGATAGTTGATGCTTGTCCTCTAGGTGAGGCTCTGAGATTGATCCATATCGCATTGTTATGTGTTCAAGAAGATCCGAATGATAGACCTACCATGTCAAGGGTCATTCTCATGCTTGCAAGCAAAACGCTAAATCTTCCTCAGCCATCGGCACCTCCATTTTCTGTAAGTAGGTTAATAATATTTGATCAATCTTCAACAATTGGCAACAAAACAGGATTTGTGACATCTGATCAATCTTTAAAGAGTGCTTTTGGCTAGTGAAGAGATTCACTGAAGCATGCTATACAATAAGTGTTTCATTTTCGTGCAAATGTGGCAGGTTTGGAACAATAGCTCTTGTATAAACTTACCCTAATTCTATTCTTGTACTAATTCTTGCAATCTAAATATATTTGCATCCGCATGGGAATTAGATTTAACTGGCACAATGTACCAAATTATGGAAAACAAAACACGAATGAATAGAGATCTATCATCAAAGGAGAGCCGAATCATGTGAAAAGACTTTCGATGGGGACTATACATAAACTTGCTAGATGCATTGAGATATATATATATATATATATATATATATATATATATGTATGTATGTATGTATGTATATGTAACTCAATAGTATTTTGAATCTTGAGCTTTTTGGACCTATACCCCGAATCATTATTCAATTTCAGAGATGTGAATCTTATTATAAATCAAATGTTTGTAACTACATCCCAATTAAAATACAGGATAGTTCTTCCTGGAGCAAGTAATATCAAATCAAACCAATTAGATTGCCACATATACTTGGTAATAATGACGGTCCACCTGACATCTTAAAGCCCCTAAATTTTTTATGTTGTTTCATGAAGTTTCCTTTAATTTTTTCCCCCACTAGTTAGGTACAACAACTTTCTTCTTCTTTTTTGCTTGGAGGTACAACAACTTTGATACCATACCATAAGATGGTAGTGATCTCAATTATCTATTAAAAATTAATAAAATTTCCCATAAAATTTATGAGAGAGAGAGAGAAAGAGAGAGAGAGTTCACTATATCACAAACGTAGATAAATTTTTTTTTTTCTTTTATAAAATATGATTGTATTGATTAATGTTGTAGAAATGGTGTTATATTAGTCAAAGATAATTAAATTCAATATTTAATGAGATTTATTTTAATTAAAAAAATTAAAAATATATTTTGTAAAAAGTCTATGAAATTTTATCCTGTGTGTGAAAAATATCAAGTAAACCAATAAATCACTATTTGTCAGTTATTTATTTATTTATTTTAAGGTATGGGCACGACAGTGATACATAATTCAATTTTAATGTGTTTTGACTTAATTAAAAAACTTAAAATATATGTACGTTTTTAGACTCCTTAAAACATAAGCTGATTAACCTAGTTATTTAGTCAAGTGAATACTTAGGTAAATTATTCAAATCTAGGTTAATACAAGTAAATCATATCATGTAAACAATGCGAAAAATAAAAAACACAACGATATAATAACCCAGGAAAATAAAACGGGTAAAAAACCTGGGGAGGATTTAACTTAGCTATCCTCAAGATAAAACAGATCCACTATGAAAGAATTGAAGTTTTACAATAGTGACTTAGACCACTAACATCCTATTACTACCTCGAGTAGAAAACTTACTACCATGACCACGTGGCACCTCCGAGTCCATGAACTACTTCTTTCTTGGATTCATAACAACCACAAGTACTCTCACTTGTGTTTTTCTTTAAGCTCTTTATATAGCAACTGAAGTGATCACCAAGCTCTCGACATCAATCTTGATCTTGATAATCCTAAATGTGTATGAAGGCAAACACCTCTAGATCTCACAAGAGATTCACACACACAACATAAACAACAACCTGAAAATGTGGCTAGGGTTTTTCCTTTTTATACTTAAGACAAAACATAAAACCCTACATGTCATATAGGCTTGGGCTAAGTTGGAAAATTTTGCAAAAAAACATTCTACATGAGTTTCGATCGATTGAGCCTTGTAGAAAGTGAATAGTAATTTTTTGTAATTACTGGATTCTAACTTCACAATAAACATACTTTGAGCAGCCTAAATCTAAACTCAACGTTTTGATCATGGTTTGCCAACATTACATATTGAAGTTCTAAAACATTTAGATCCTAAATCCTTAGAACCTAACAAACTCCCCTTTTGGCAATCCGTGACAAAACACATAATAAAACAAAATGTTCAAAGTTACAAAAACAGCCCATTACAATAAAATTGTCCAACCAAGAACAATTCAACCTAACTACTATCTTTCAATTGCAAGTGTAGACAGTAGCACGACTAAATCAACTGTATATTCCTGAAACAATTCAACAAACACATAAACGCATGTGTGGAAAATACAAGTAAAACAAAATAAATTCTTGATTTCACAAAACATATAATAAAAGACATATATCATGAATAACCTCATAATATAAATCAATAGCCAATGTAGCATAATGTGAAACAAGAAACAGAAATAAAAAATAATATCTCCCCCTAACATATACGTCACATAAAAATAAATACATCTAGATAAATACATCATAAGCTAAAATAAATAAATACAAGATGAAGCACCTAGATACAATCTAAAGCTCCAAATCTCCCCCTATCTCCATCTATATGTACTCCCCCTTTTTCTGACGAATTGCCAAAAGGTAATCAAGACTCAACATCAAAAGGAGGTGGTGCAGGTGACTGTCTAATGCTCGCCAAATCCGCACGCAGGGCCTGAAGCTCCATAAGTATATCCACCAGAAGCTAACCATGAGCCGCCTAAACGGTCATAACAATATCCAACATACTCCAAATGCTAGAATCATCTGAAGTAGAAGGTGAAGGATCAACAGCGAGATCAACATACTCCTTAGCTGTGGATCACCTAAAGAAGGAGGAGGAGGAGGTGCAACACCCGAAGAAGACTCTACATGAGGACATTTAGGGCTAGCTTTCATCTGAGCAACTCTCTGCCTAAGGAAGGTGGCACTTATGGAAGCTATAATGTGTATAGGTTTAGAAGCAAGAAACTCATCTAAACCTAGATGCAACAAAATCCGATATATAAAAACAGGGAAAAAAAGACCATGTGCAGTAGAACTACTCCTATGAACCTCAACCAAGGATCGAATGAAAAGAGTAGGAAAACTCATAAGAGCATCTGTCACAAGGGCATACAAAAATTCACATCTCTTAATAGGAATGGTGTGCAAGTGAGAGATGGACCAGATGGAATGACAAGAAATCCAGGAAAATAAGTAATGAATCTCGGTCAACTCATGAGAAGTGATACGAGGATCAGCACCCTACTGAATGGAAGTATCGGTGAGATATGACATAATGTCATCAAGAGGAGAGGTCTCATCATAAGGGTACACAGGCTGCTGTACTTTAAGCACCCCAAGAATAGAGGCCACTACCGAAGGAGTAATGACATACTCTTCACCCCGTATCCAACTCTTCACAAACTGAGTGTTGGAATCATTGGAGTGAATAGAAAGGTTTGAGTAGAACTCTCAAATCAAGGTAGCCGGAGGAGGATGATCTATATCCAACAAAAGTAACCAGCCTCGACGCTCAAAGTTCCTCATAATTTCCAGATCTAGCTCATCTAATACTACATTCCTCTAAACCCAAACAGATCTAAAGATGTTCAGCTTCTCATAGGTTTCTTGGTTTTTCTCAGTTCGAAACTTATCACTGTCAAAGGCTGGAGAAGAAGAGGAGGTGGATGTCCTATGGGCACCATGATGCTAAGAATTGGAAAGGAAAGACAAAAAAGAAACCAAAGAAAGAAAACCAAGGGAAGACTGCATCAGATATGGTTAGAGAGAAAACAACAATTGAAAATATCACTCTATATAATGCATGAACAGAATAAACACATGATGCGTGCTCTAATGTATTGAGAATGGTCCAATTATATTTTAAAAACCAAGAATTGACTTGAGCATAGAGTTTATAACAAAAACCCTAAATTTTGAAAACCCACTTTCAAAAATTTAACCAAATTTAGTAATTAATCATTACACAAGATAGAAATCATCATATAATGACATAATCAATCAATTTCACAAGTCAATTTTACCAAATTAAGTCCAATTGAACAAAATCTCCAAATTCGTGTAGTTACAAGCCCTAGAATTTCAAATTGTTCTCAAATCACCAAATTAATCAAATTAAAGGAATGGAAACATGTTTACATCATCTTAGAACAAAAACCCATTGATCAATTTGGACATAACCCAACTCAAAAATAAAAAATCCCAAATTCCTATAGGTCCGAATTTTTCCCTAAAAATGCATGAAAAAGGTGAATAAACTAAAAAAGAAATGGTATAAAGGTCTTACCTGCATTATAGGACAAAAACCTTAAGAAAAATTTGGAAGCAAAATGACAAAAAGTTGACTTGAATCTGAATCGGTCAAAGAGAGAGAGAGAGAAGTTTGAAAAAGTGAAGAACATGTGAAAAAGCTTGTTTTTAAAAAACTCTCTGAACGATTTTCAATCGGTCAAAATTTAGATTCGATCGATCGAAAATCACATTCAATCAATCCAACATTAATCGAGCAGCGATTGAGCGAGGCAAATTCAAACAAAGTTTTTTATCACAATTTTGATCGGTCAAGCAACAGGTTCGATCGATCAAAAATCTGGAAAAAATCAATTTTTTGAAAAACATAGCATTTTAATATAGAAACTCCTTAAAACACAATGTTTTTTGAATAGAATGCATGAGTATGAGATGAATTTTTTTTTTTTTCAAAAACCCTTAAACTTAGCCCAGATCTTCCAAAAACAAGATTTTCAATTCATTTGTCCTCAAATCACAAACTTTAAACACATTTTGCATTAAAATCGAAGAAATTTTAATCTTGGATGACCACAACAAGATCACACACAATATAATATACTAAGTTTAGCAAAGAGTATCATGCGTAGTGTGTGCAACTAGTAATAGCTTGAGATACATGTGAGGTGATAAGTAAATAGTGATCAATCACAATTTCTACTAAATTCATCATATAAGTTTAAAAGTGACTATCACCTAAAGAGTTACATCATATAACTCTCATATCTCCTAAAAAACAAACTTGCAATCATGTAAGTTTCTTGATTTGCCTCATAATGTACACGCCAATTTTATTTGATTTGAAACTTATTAAAATAGCCAAGATAATGTACACACCAATTTTATTTCAATTTGAGTTTTATTATAAGCCAAGACTACGCCTTATGTTCTTTTTGTACATGTACTACACTTTCTCAAGCACAAAATCATATGATATGCACTAAGGTGTTCATGATTAGCTAGTAAACAGTGGTGAGATGGTTATTTATGCCTTTCTCTTAGGATTTTTTAGTCCTTACAATCAAAAGCATGTGACTTTAAGATCAAGATCAAGATCATGTGATCAAAAACTATAAACATCTCTCACATAACATGCACTATAAAGCTCAAACTAGTAAAGTGCAATAAAATAAGCTCATCCAAGCTAAACAAAGTACATAAACATGTTATATAAAGATTATGGCCAACCTTGATTTCAAATCCAAGAAAAATAATGCAAAACCCATTTTTCTTTCCCTTTTTTTTTTTTTTTTTTTTTTAATAATAACAAAAACAACCTAGCATGAAATGCATGAATGTTATGCAATACAAATCCTAGAAACAAAGAAAACAAAAACAACAAAGAAGAATAGTCACAAAGAATAGAGAGATGAAACATAAGAACCAAGTCAGAAAGACTCAATTAAATCGAGCCTATTGCATCCAAAACGTTTTAGATGCAACTTTTGCATTGGAGTTATTATTCATATTAGAATGATGAGCAATTCCATGATTGGAATAAAGGTTTAAAGTCTTTACTAACTCTCCAATAAGTACCATGGGATCTTGTGCTTGAGGTACAGGTACTTTTGGCTTATTTGCTCGCTTAGCAACTTGCAACTTGAAACAGTTTGGATGAATGTGCACAGACTTTCCACAAAAATGACAAACCCATACAGGTCTATCATGCAACTTATCCTTAGGAATGGTCGAATTCTTAGACTTAGACTCTTTAAAATCAACCCTAATCTTCCTAAGAGGTATAACTTCTACTGGTTTGACATTCTCACTCAGCGGAGGCTCAGAAGAAAAAACAAAGTTTGTGAAATGAGTTTCAGACACAGAGATGCTTTCTACAAAACCTAGTCCAGTTTTGTCTGAGGGAGACTTCTGAACACTCAACATGTGATCAAGTTTGGAATTAGCAGACCTATTTGTTTGTTCTCTAGCAACAAATAATTCAAGTTCCAAGTTCTTAACTTTATCAAGCAATAGTATGTTCTCAGTCTTCACCTTATCTAACAATTCATTAGCATCAAATAGTTTCAACAACAAGTTTTTCTTATCAAGTTCAAGAGAAGCAATTTTCTTTAAGCCTAAATCAACATTCATAGCATCCTTTGCAACAACCTTGCAAAGCTTATTATAGGCTTATTGCAAATTAGCATTCTCATAGAGTTCCCCATCTGAAGGGTTCTCATCAACAACAATACTTTCATCAACTACAGCAGTAGCTGTGAAAGTTATGAAGTTTCCATCATAATCACTACCAGACTCATAATCAGAAACTTTATCATCACTAAAGGTTACAACCATAACTTTACCCTTTGATCTCAAGAATGTAGGACATTCTGATTTCACATGACCATACCCTTGACAACCAAAACATTGTTAACCCATAAAATTATTAGAGGTTTGACCTACTTTCTCTTTAGGTTTTTCAGTATTGTTTATTTTAGTGGGATCATTCCTTCAAAAATTTATAGGTTCACCATTGTTTTTACCTCTTGCCCTTCTGTTATTATTCTTAAAAAAAATCTTAAAGTTCTTGGCAATATATGCAATCTCTGTAACAGAGAGTTCATCATCAAATCCATTCACATCAACATCATCAACTGACTTAAAAGCCATTGATTTGGATTTATTTGTCTTAGGTAGGTCTAACTCATAGGACTGGAGAGATCCTACAAGTTCATCAACAGGGATGAAATCCACATCCTTGTTTTCAATAATGACGTCACTTTGGGTCTAAAGTTCTCAGTCAAGTATCTAAGTATCTTCCTAACAATCTTAGGTTGATCATAGATTTCACCCAAATTATAAGCATAATTAACAATATCATTCAGTTTAGCATAGAATTCATCAAAACATTCATCATCAGGCATTCTAATATTTTCAAATCTAGTAGTTAACTGCTGCAGTTTGTTAATCTTATTTGCCTTTGTGCCTTTATGCACAGTCTGGAGAATATTCCATACAGTATGAGCAACCTCAACATTAGAGATTCTCTTAAATTCCTCCATAAAAACAGTATTATAAATAGCATTTATAATTTTGCTATTAAAAGCGGCTGCTTTTTTCTCAGAAGTTTGCCATTCACTAACAGGAGTAACGGGCTTCTCTCATCCGTACTCAATGGAATTTTAAACTCTCTTATCAATAAATTTCAAGAATGCTTTCATCCTTACTTTCTATGAGGCATAGCTGATCCCATCAAAATGAGGTGGGATCACAAAAGAGTGACCGTGTTCCATGATAACAAGGATCAAGAATTAACTTTTAGATCAAAGGATCTAAATACTAGAGCTAACCTGTTCTGATACCACTTGTACGTTTTTAGACCCCTTAAAACACAAGTTGATTAACCTAGTTATTTAGCCAAGTGATTACTTAAGTAAATTATTCAAATCTAGGTTAACACAAGTAAATCATATCATGTAAACAATGCGGAAAATAAAAAATACAACGATATGATAACCCAAGAAAACGAAACCGATAAAAAACCTAGGGATGATTTAACATAGCTATCCTCAAAGTAAAACAAATCCACTATGAAAGAAATAAAATTTTACAATAGTAACTTAGACCACTAACATCCTATTACTACCTCGAGTAGAAAACTTATTACTACGATCATGTGACAGTTCCGAGTCCACGGACTATTTCATTCTTGGATTCACAGCAACCACAAGTACTCCCACTTGTATTTTTCTTTAAGCTCTTTTTTCAGCAACTGAAGCGATCACCAAGCTCTCAATATCAATCTTAATCTTGATAACCTTAAGTGTGTATAAAGGCAAAAACCTTTAGATCTCACAAGAGATTCACACACATAGCATAAACAATAACTTGAAAACGTGGCTAGAGTTTTTCCTTTTATACTTAAGGCAAAGCATAAAATCCTACATGTCATATGAGCTTAGGCTGAGTTGGAAAATTCTACAAAAAAACATTCTGCATAAGCTCCAATCGATCAAGTCTAATTTTCGATCTATCGAGCTTTGCAGAAAGTGAATAGTAATTTTCTGCAATTACTCGATTCCAACTTCACAATAAACATACTTTGAGTAACTTAAATCTAGACTCAATGTTTTGATCATGGTTTGCCAACATTACATACTGAAGTTCTAAAACATTTAGATCCTAAATCCTTAGAACCTAACAACATATTTTGTGAAAACACGTCTTTAAACTTTACTGTGTGTGAGAAATATCAAATAAAAGGAATGGAATAATCACTATTATCAGTGTTGTTGTTGTTGTTTTTTTTTTTTTTTTTTTTTTTTTTTTTTTTGGGCTTAGGTAATGTATAAGGCTATAAGTACGGTAAGGACCGTGATGTAGCCTTCAAAATATAAGGAAGCAATGGCTGATTAGAGCTCAATAGCCAGTAGAGCTAAAATTAAAAATGAAAGCGTAATTGAATTTTTTTTTTCTTGCCGCACGGCTCATTTTTTTTTTCTCGTCAAATAAGTGAGGCGCTGAAATTGACTCATATTGCATTGTTATGTGTTCAAGAAGATCCCCACCATAGACCTACCATGTCAAACGGTCATTTCCATGCTTGCAAACAAATCGATAAACCTTCCTCAACCGTCAGCACCTCCATTTTCTATTGGTAGATTTATTATTTCTGATCAATCTTAAATAATTGGGACCGGAACAGGATTTGATACATCTAATTAATCTTCAACAAGTGCTACTGGCTAGAGAAAAGATTAATTGGAGCATGCTATTCAATAAATGTTTAGTTGAATGTTGTATTGAATACATAACTTACTTGGACTTTGAAGCCAAAATGCATAACTAGGTGGCTTTTGAATGTTATGTTGAATGTTGTTCTAAGTCATTGTGATATTGAATTGTAATGGTTAACAAATTATGTTATATCATATATGTACTTGTGAGAATTGTGTTGTTAACTTATTTAATTTAACATATTCTAATAACTTAAACTCTTGAAATAATCGGTAATTTAACATGGTATCAAAACAAAAAATCCTGAATTCAATCTCTTACTAATGACCTTACTAACAACAGCAAGCCTCTGACACTAATGAATGTAAGAGTGGTGGGGTTATTCCTATCCTAAAATCTTCTCTTTTGTCAAGGTCTGCATCAAAATCTAGAAGAGTTGGGCATCTAGTATCTTGGTTTTGATTATATAATGAAGGGTCATGCTAACGAGTGCCCTTAGGGCATTGGTTAAGAATCCAGTTAAAGAAATTTTTTATAGGAAAAGAAAAGAAAAAACAATTAATATTTTGACAGCTTTTTTCATTTTCCATAAAAATGATCTCAAAACTTTCTTTAACTGGATTCTTAACTAGTGCCCTATGGGCACTCGTTAGCATTTCCTTAAAGGAATGATGTGTACACTAACCTTTTTTTATAATTAATTTTAACTAATAAGAGAGACCAATAATTTATTTCTCTTCCACACAAATCAAATTGTCCTTTTTTTTTTTTTTTTTTCTGCTAAATAAATTGTCTTAGAACTGAACAAATTCTCAAATAAGAATTTTATCAAACAACTAATGTCGTTAGAAAGGAAGCCCTTGCATCATACAGAATTTGATCTTACATTAGGGCTAAACCAGCCTAAACAATAATCCTAGAGTAAAACCATGACAACATGAACATGGTGCAAGCAATGCTCATTAGGCTTTCCTACCACATAACCCTGTGAAACTCTGGAAAATGAACAGTTTAACCACTCTTCAAGCTTAGAAATTTTATAAACAAAAGTCCAGCTTGAGAAAATAAGGCTGCGTAATGAAAGGTCAAAATTTGGCAATATTCATAAGACTTTCTTATAAACGAACTAATCATAAACAATTATGCCACCAATTTAGTGATGCAAATGCTCACCCTCTAAAAAAAAGTAACAAGAAGAACCAAGTCTTTAATACTTCCTTCTCCAAAAAAAAAAAGAAGCCTATAATACTTCAACCAAATGAACCTTTGAATGACCGAAAACTTAGATAAAATAATAATAATAATAATAAGAGAGAAGCTTGAGGAACAAATTTCTAAAACTTTAATCAACCGATCCTAGTCATGTACTTTCCGATAGGATGAGAATGTGATGGGAAAGGTGGGCGATCAAATCAAATCATGATCATGAAGAGGAGATGGTGGCTGTGTAGTATGAAGAAATGTATGAAAAGAGAAGTAAAAATAAATAATTAAAAAAAATAAATAAAAAATAAAAAAGGGAAGAATTTTGGTTGGATTGGTCAAGCTTAGGGATTGTGATTGGGTAATTTGGAAGTGTACTCACGAATTATCCAATAATTTTTTCAGACTTTGAATCGGTTTGAATTTTATAAAGAAATTTCATCTAGTGGCAATAATTTCTCGTTAGAGTCGTCCAAACGGATGCTCGGTCAAATTGAGATACTTTTCAATCCTTGACGGTACAGAATTCAACATCAGTTGGCGCCAAACTAATCTCTATAGTCTATACCTCATTCGAATCAGTGCAACTTCTGAATTTATCAAATTCTGCAGTCATGAAAAGGTGTAATGCATTACGTATACTCCGTATTAACATTTTTTTTTTTTTTTTGCTAAATCTGAATTAATTCTATATTGAAAAGATTATTTTCTAGAACTAAAAGAAAATGCCAAAAGACTAATAAATCCAATAACGTTTTATGACTTCTTCATCTGATAAAATAGTTTTTTTTTTTTGGATAAATTACAACAATTTACCCTGAAGTTTGGGATAATATCAAGCACATCCAAAGGTTTTAAAAAATTATCAATTTGGTCCTTAAACACTAACGTCCGTTTGTTTAATCTCCTGAACAAATTTTTTATTTCATTTGTATTATCTATTTCTTTCACTCTATTCCTTGCCCAAAACATAAACTCTCTCTCACTCATTGTCAAGCTCAAACCAGTATATCCAAAGGACTTACACGACCATGTAGATGTAGTTAAGAACCATTCAAAAAGAATCTTACTAAACCATTGTATCTATTTTCCAAAACCATACACAGTCTCATTTGGGAAAAAAATTTTAAAAACATTTAAAACAAAAATCTCACTACATCAAATGATCAAACCAAGATCAACCCAATAAGATCCAGCATCACACTACACAATCAAATATATATCAACTCAACCAATCAATGACATAACAACAATATGTCATTGTTTTAAAACTATTTAGGTCTGTGTCCTTGTTTTTAAAACTCAATATTCTCGAAATCGAGTTATGTATAAATTTTTAATTGAAACTCGACTTTAGCAAAGTCGAGTTCACTTAATTTTTTTTTTTTTTTTTAAATTAAGTGGCAAAATATGCATAGAACTCAACATTGCTAATATCAAGTTCCACTTGTAACTCGATTTTTTAAAAATCTAGTACTAAAATAGGGACATGGATTTAAATAGTTTCAAAATAGGGACATTGTGCTAGATTTTTTATAAAATAAGGAAAAAAGCCCAATATCCCCCAAACATCACACCTTAAAAAGAGCTAAACAAAAAAAAAAAAAAAAAACCCAGACCCACAACGGCAAGCATTGGGTGATCCAACAACTACCATCTACAATAGCACCACCTATCACTACCCACTCATCCTCCTCAAACCCAAATAGTTCCAAACATCCAACATCACATGATTCACACCTCAAGCCCAAACATCAATTCACACCCACGATGGCAAGTTCCACCTGATTGTGATCTTGCAACTGCCACCCACCACTTATCATGATCAAGCAGCAGTCGTCCACCATTTTCCTAGAGTGTGACCCACCCAATTGTCATCCTCCTAAATCCAGACCCAGCCACCTGGCTTTCAACGGTGACATGTGGCGTGGGTCTTGTAGGTAAATCAGTACTGAAACCGTGGTGGTGGAGTTTGTTGTCCTTGTCGAGTCTGAAACCTTATAGCTTTGATCTTAAGCTTGAGGGAGAGAGAGATATTTTTCGGGTGTGAAGGAAGAGAGAGAGAGAGAGAGAGAGAGAGAGAGAGAGAGAAGAAAATGGTATTTTAAAAAATGAAATAAATTAGTTTAAGGACCAAATTGGTCAATTTTTAAAACCTTTGGATGTGTTTGGTATTATCCCAAACCTCAGGATAGGTTGTTGTAATTTACCCTTTTTTTAATAATTTTATTATTATAAAGGTAGATGTTTTATTCATATTTTAAACATTAGCCATAGACATGCACATATGTTCACGATCAAATTTCAATTCAAGCCTAAGAACATTAGGGCTTATTTGGTTTTAAAAAAAAATGGTCACTCATCACTCATCACTCAGTTTTCATCATCCATTGCTCATCACTTATTACTCATCACTCATCACTTAAAATACCCCAATTTCCTACCCCACCTGTTTGGCATATATTTTCAGTTTCTCATCACTCAATTTTTTTTACTTTTTGTGGGACCCATGCCTAAGCAACATGTCATAAGTTCTGTTAGCCTACCCGCCTCACCCTCACTCTCTTCATTTCATTTTCTTCCCCTTCAGTCACCATTGCCCTGTTACTCTCACTGAAGTTGTCCTCTTTCTCTTTCATTTCTCATGTACACACACATCAACAAGAACAATCCTATCCCAAATCTACGGCCAAACCATCATAAACACACAAACACAAATGAATACAAAAATAAACTCATAGGTACCCACAGATGTTAAAATCAAAACCCACAAATACCCAAATCAAAATCACAAATACAGACCTTATGCCCAAATCAAATCTGAACCCACACCACAAATCCTCAACCCATTTTGGCATTTCAAACCTAGGCATCTCAAAGAATCTCTCCGGAGATGAAGAAGACGACGATGATGAGTTTCTCCGGTGCCAGTCTACGGCTACGTCACTCCAGAACTCCACCCATCTCAGTATCCTTGCTCCAACCGATCCACCTTGGTCCCGACTTCTCCGTAATAAATTGGATGACGAATCGGCCGATTTCTCGCTCACGGATCTTTGCCTTTTGAGAATATGAGGATCGGGCGACTCAGAGCTCTAGAACAGAGACTCGTGCTCAAAGAAATCGGATAGATCCAAACCGCAACAAAAGATCCGATTCTCGTCCATGAAGAAATTCGGGTTCCCGGCTAAAGACAGGTTACAAGGAATGTAGCAATGGTTGAAGATAGGAATCAAAAGTGGAGCTCTCTTTAGAGCGTTCTAGACGACCCGTAGAGCCTTTTCTGGGTGGGACGGTCTAGGCCCCCAAGACTTTGACCAGAGCGTATTCCGAGTGATCTTCATTTAATTCTTCATTTAATGTGAGATGCAAAGGGAAAAGTACAGATAGACAAGAAAGAAAGGAGTAAAAAATTTATGAAGAAATGTTGGTTTGTTGCTGGGAGAAGGAGAAAGGGGAAAGAAGAAAGAGAAAGAGAAAGTCGTTGGTGCTTAGGACTTGAGGTACACATGTCTCTGACGCGGGTCCCACAAAGATGCATGTATTTACATTATTGCCATCGTTACTCCTTTTTCAATTTCCGTGACTCAAACTCAATTTTTTGAGAATTGAGTTTCGAAAATTGAGTTAGGAAACTCATCCAAACAAAGCAAGTCATTGTGGGGCCCACAAAATTCAGAAATTGAGTGATAAAAACTAAGTATTGGATGATGAAAATACTTAAACCAAACAAGCCCTTAGCGTCTAAAAGTTTTTGTCTATTTTAAAATAATAATTTATCTTTTCTATTCTACGCAATTTTTTTTGCAAATGAGCATTGCATTCAATGATTATCTTTTCCATTTTCCAATTCACTGATTAGAAAACAGCAACCACAATGACATTTCATCTACCGTCTACCTAAGCAAGTCAAACAAATCAATTCAATTTAATTTATAAATTAATTTCTAATTATTTATTTTAAAAGGTATGTGTTTTTGTTCACATTAAACATTAGTCCTAACATAAGAAACTGTTCATGGAAGATTGTCTGTTGAAGCCTAAGAGGTAAAATGTTTTCCCTCCACAACTACGTAGTATTTCTGCTACTATTATTTGCATTCTTAACCCTTACCAGCTCCATTAATTCACAGCCCATCCTAAGACACAACGATTGTTATGGATCAACTGGAACTGCCAACGGCAGTTACAATTCCAGCCTCACGGCCCTCTTTGACTCTTTATCATCTAAAGCTTCCCAAAACTACAGCTTCTATAACGATAGCTCTAATATTGGCATCTACAGCCTCTACCTATGCCGAGGTGATGTTTCTAATGAATCCTGCAAAAGCTGTGTCAGCTCTGCCACCCAAGAAATCATAAATCGGTGTCCATCTAGTAAGACTGCCATCATATGGTACGATGAGTGCACTTTAAGGTACGCCGATGTTAATTTCTTTGGCAAGCCAGATACACAGCCATGGTTGATCATGAATAATGTCAAGAATACTACGTCACCTGGGCAGCCTAATTTTTATGCACGGGGTTTGTTGGACCAACTGATAGGGCGTGTGAATGAAAAAGACAGGCTGTTCGAAACTGATGAACAGATAGTGAAGATTGGTGATGAGTCCTTGCCGAGCTATGGGTTGGTGCAGTGTACTAGAGATCTTGATGTTGGTTCGTGCGGAAAGTGCTTAAGCGACTTGATGGTTGAAGCCCAAGTCTGTTGTGAATCCAAAATCGGGTGGCGTATCTCTGGCCCGAGTTGCTCTCTGAGGTATGAGAACTACTCTTTCACTGAGCCGCCACCAGCGCCGCCAGCAACTCCACCGTCCCAATTGGTGCCGCAAGCACAGCCCCCGCCTGATAATGGTAACACATGTTGACTTGGTATTTTCCTTGAAATCCGATCTGCACCTCTTTGCTAGTTTGGGCTTATTAAGTAGTTCATTTACATTGGTCAAGTAAAAATAATCCCAAGATCATGGGAAAGTTAGAAAGTATTTAGAGAACAGCCATAGAAAGTATTTACATTGGTGGATCTAGCATTATTATGTTAGATGAGAGAGTACTTTATGGGATTAAGATTAATAAATTCATTTATAAAGGGGGTGAGTTTGTTGGGTGTTGTGGGTGAAAATTGGGTTGTTTTGAAGAATGGAGTGGAAGAAAGTTTCAGCTGGGAGGTTGAAACTTCAAATTGAAGGCTTGACTTGATTTGTGGATGAAAATTTTGGAAAGTTTTGACTTTTGTGGAAAGTTTGGTTTATTAGGAATTATTTGGTATACCATTAAAGCGATATAAAGCGATTTGCTAAATGCCTAAATGATAAATTTTTAGCATTTAACGTATTAAACATTAAAAAAAAAAAAATATCACCTCTATTGAATGCCTTAAACGTCCAAAAAAAAAAAAAAAATTTGGCATGTGCTACCGTATTCTTCCATTAAAAGGGCACTGTAGCAATGCCACTTACTTAAAATTCATTTTTAATTTAACTTTAAGTTTCGCTCTTCTTTTTCATTTATTTGTTTTGTGTTGTGCTTTGGGTTAATATTATTTTAATATGTTATATGGAATAATAGAAAATGAGATTTATTCTTTTTTTGGCTGGGGGTACTCAGTTATTTTTCTTAAATATTACTCAGATTTTTTTTAAAGTTCTAATTTAATAAATGAATCAATTTTATTACCATTTGAATGAAATTTTTTATATCTTGCCATATTGGTTGAGATAACAATATATTGTCCAATTCAGTCAAGTGTAGCAGTCCTGTGTGCCAAAGGGGTGTATTGTACTAGTGTTAGATGATCATTTTAAAAAAATGCCAATGATAAAGGCTGTAGCAAGTTTAAAAATGACTGTATTTCAGAAGAACCTGATTAAAGGGGGAAAAATTTTTCTAAACAGAGGATTAAGGATAATAGAACTTTTACAGAGTAATTGGGATAAAGAAGATAGGTAAAACATCTACTGAAACTACAAACATGAATGTTTACTTCGCTACTTGCATATTTCCATTCGTCTGGAGAATCAAGTGCCATTCCCAATTTGCTACTAAGAGACTTCATTAAACGGTTAATTGATTGTCTTAGCCAAATGATAACAATGATTATAATGGTTGCTAATAGATTTGATTTGGCTTATCTGTGATAGTTTGGGCAGCTTATATGTGCTTGCATTTATTGATATATCAATGATTTTTGGTCGTAAGTTCATTTAAGCATTCTTAGGTTATATTATATGATGAGCAACAGGAGGTGGAGGAAAGAAGACAACAAAGATCATAGTCATAACTATATCATCAATTGCATCAATTGCAGTAGTTGCAGCTCTCTTCGGTTTCTGGTATTATTCATCCTCTGGCAGGAGGAAACAAGAACGAGGTAAATTTAGTTTAGCCAATCTATTAAAAGTGATTTTTTTTTTTTTTTTTCCTAATAAGTTCTATTAAATATTTGTTTCCAGACAGTAATTAAATATATTTTTTTTAAAAATCTAATTTGTTATTCAGATAGGGAAACAGTTGGCCAAGAAATTCCACTTCGAAATAATTTGGCAAGGTCACTTTCAATGCACTTAATGGACAATATGCATGCAAGGGATGAGGACGACAGTGGAGAAATGCATTACTTTGATTTAACTACCATATTGACTGCCACAAACAATTTCTCTGATGTGAATAAGCTTGGAGAAGGTGGTTTTGGCCCAGTTTACAAGGTTAAAAGACAAATCAATTATTTTATTATATGCATTTTTTGGAAATTATTTGATCATTTGCATTTATATAGCAATAATCACGATCAGTGACAACTAAATGAGTATTATGATCATTTGAGTTTAGGAGAATTGAACTTTAAATGAACAACATGTAGCAACCTATGTCTATCAATACTGTGATAAGTTTTCACTGATTAAGTTTAAATTGCTTCTAGGGCAAGTTGATTAATGGAAAGGAAATAGCAGTTAAAAGGCTTTCAATGAAATCTAAACAAGGTCTTGAGGAGTTTAAGAACGAAGTGATTTTAATTGCAAAACTTCAGCACAAGAATCTAGTAAGGCTCTTGGGATGTTGCTTAGAAGAAGATGAAAAGCTTCTAGTCTATGAATTCATGGCAAACACTAGTCTTGATGCCTTCTTGTTTGGTATACTCTCTCTATCTCTCACACAAACACAGACTCACATTCACACACTAACATTTAGCACCATTAATTCATGGAAAAACTTTCCTATATAGATAACCAACATCCTTAATATTATAATGTAGATCCAAACAAATGTAACGATCTAGATTGGGCTAAACGCAAAAACATTGTCAATGGGATTGCCAAGGGCCTTCAATATCTACATGAGGACTCTCGGCTCAAAATCATCCATAGGGATATGAAAGCAAGTAATGTATTGTTGGATGATGAGATGAATCCTAAGATATCAGATTTTGGCACTGCTAGGATTTTTGGGAGTAATCAAATGGAAGCCAACACTATCAGAATTGTGGGTACATAGTAAGTAATCCCTTCAATACTACATCCACATTTTCATTTCTTAAATCATTGATTCTGCTTTCCAAAGAAAAAAAATTTCAAGACATGATAAAACTTAAGTTTGGTCCCCTTGCATGCATGTTTAGGGAGAGTTCTGGTGTAATCTAATTGCGCCTCGTCGTTTTTCAAATCATGTAGCACACATTAAAATCATGTAGCAATAAAATCAAGCTCAAAATTTTGCAAAATCAATGGTTATTTAAAAATAAAACGGGGAGAACTCTAAGAACAAGGAATTGCAAGTACGTAAGGTCACTTTCCATTAGTTATGGTTATGTCAAGGTAACTTTTTCTATTAATGATACTACATTACACTAAGGATAACTCTGCGTCCATTCTCTTTTGTTGTAAAAGAAATTGTACTGTATTATGATATGTATTTTTTTTTCTTTTTCCAATAGTGGATATATGGCTCCAGAGTATGCAATGGAAGGGCTATTTTCAATGAAATCCGATGTTTATAGTTTTGGAATTCTAATGCTGGAAATTGTAAGTGGAAAAAAGAACAGTGGCTTCAACCATCCAGACCGTACACAAAGCTTTTTGTCATATGTACGTATCCCTTATTTGTATCTTGAACTTAAATTAAGTATTCATTAATGATTATGCACTAAAAGAGAAGAAAAGAAAAAAAAACCATGATAGGTATGGCAACTATGGAATGAAGGCAAAGGAGTGGAATTGATAGATCAGACCATAGTTGATATTTGTCCAATAAGTGAGGCTCTGAGATTGATCCATATTGCGTTGTTATGTGTCCAAGAAGATCCAAATGATAGACCTACAATGTCAAGGGTCAATCTCATGCTTGCAAGCAAATCGATAAATCTTCCTAAGCCATCAGCACCTCCATTTTCTGTTGGTAGATTAATCATATTTGATCAATCTTCAACAATTGGCACTGGAACTGGAACGGGATTTGTCACATCTGATCTATCTTCATCAAGTGCTTCTAGCTAGTGAAGAGATTAACCCGATCATGATATTCAACAAGTGTTTCATCTTCGTACAAATGTGGCAGGTTAGGAACAATAGCTCTTGTATAAACATACCCTACTTCTATTATTGTACTAACTAATTCATAGAATTTAAATATAATTGCATCCACACCGGAATTAGATTGAATTGGCACATATATAGAGATTTAATTTCTACGCGTTTGAATCTTTGAAGACCTTCATCTTGAGTTTGTTGGTCCTAGACCCTAATTCATTATTCAAATTTTGATGTGGTCAAGGATGATTTAGTGATTTGTTATGAACTTTATTAATTATTATGATTAACATTTACCGCCTTAAGATTTGAGTGGATTGAGAATGTTAGGGTGCGAGAATATTGCAATTTTATGGATTTTAGACTTTGGAGAATTTTGAACTGTGGATTGAGAATGTTGCTGTTGTAAATTTTTAAATTGAATTAGGTTATGAGAATCTTGTAATTTTTGTTAGGCTGATCTATCCACTATATTGAATTATGAATTGCATTACGTGTTTGGTTGCTGAGAAAACAGAGGAAAATGAAACTTAGTCATAGCATTACGTCTCATTATTTCCATGCTTAGAATGTGATAGAGTTGTAACGGTAATTTTGTTTATTGATTTGTTAAGTAGAGTACTACGTAAGCATCTTTGTCCATAAATTTTAAAAAATTTACATAGTGATTACCATGTTGTTATTATGGAGAAATTGTGTTTTTATGTTTTTTGTGATGATGTTAATATTAGTGAACAACATTTATTTTTGAGCGTTCTTGTTTATTAGTTCTCTTTTATATATATATATATATATATATATATATATAACTGAAATCTCAAAAACTCTCACAATTTTCCACGTCAGCACAATATTTAAATAAAATTATTTGACTTTTTTTAAATAAATAACGCACATTCCTTTTTCAAAAAAAAAAAAAAAAAACTGACTAGCCATGCTTCTCCTTCTTGAGCTAAGGTTTCAGCCATTCATATTTTTCTCCTTCTTTAGAACTCCCTCTCCAATTGCTACATCTAAAAAATCAAATCAAGGTTAAGCTTTTTCAATTTGCTAAATTTTTTTATATTGATTTCTAGGGTTTAGTTCAATAAACATTAGCAATTTACAAATCTGTGCAACCAACAATACATATTTATAAGTGGTGCAAGTGTTGAATAATACTTGATTGCTGATTTCTACAAATCTGTGCAACTGACAATACATGTTTATGAGTGGTGCAAGTGTTGAATAATACTTGATTGCTGATTTTTCAACCTTCAATGATAGCGTACAGTTCTAAATCTTGCAATCAAGTTTAGATATTTGTTTACCATGACCTGATTGTATTAATATCATTACATGATGAAAATTTCTGTGATTATAAATCAATAATTCATTTTTTTTAATCATTGATTTGTGCCCTTTGTTATAGATTCATTTTTGCAAATCTCTATGGATTTCACCAATGACTTTTTTACTATGGATTTTCGTTTGCTAAGTGAAGGCTTAGTTATTGGTAGCATGGGGGGAGGGAATCAATCTTATGAGGTGATGTCAACAATTATAACATACTGTATGAATTTTGGTACAACTACACCTCCATAGCAACTTTCTTAATAATTTTTAATTTCTGTTAATAATTGTTAATTGGAATTCTACTTTAATGTAGTAACTATGGCTCTCTTGATTATTTATAAAACTGTTTTTGATTTTGCAATTGGAATTTACAAGTATTTTGGTGGATTTGTGGATTACATCGATTGGCAAAAGCTTTCAACACCTTCAAAACCCACACATGCGATCATAGCCACCTCACTTAGTGGTTCTTCTTATTTATAATTTGTGTTGATATTATTCTTAGTTGAGAAAGGAAAGAAAAAATTACCGAACATAGGTCATTGCGTTAAATTTAATTTTACTATATAGCTGAAATAGGTTTGCATTTGATTTGATTTTTTTCACTTGTAGTTATTTTTGTCAATGTTGAATACTTTCTTGAATTCCAAATGCTTTAGGATTATGATTGTCTCAAGTGAAGAGAGACATTTTTTAAAATTTTCATTCAACCACCCCCTCCATGCTTTAGGATTATGATTGTCTCAGCAAGCTTTAGTCCCAATAGCAATCCAATATTTTTGTAGGCTTCATCAACTGATTGATTTGGTCTCTCCTTGAAGCTTCGCAAAGCAGACACTCGCTCAATAGAATTATGAGTCAGTAGCCCAATGCCTGAAGTTCAATTCTCCTAAAATCAAATTTTCACAATAATGTTTTAGTTGTCACCGTCACCGATCCTAACTGCTGCTATATATTAATTTCAAACGCATATGCATTTAAAAAAAAAATTTTACTTGTCTTTTAACTTTGTAAATTGGATTGTAAATTATTTGCCTCACGACTTGTTTTTCACTTTATTTTCCCCTAATTATCAAAATGGAAAATATTTTTCTCTCTAAAATAAGAAAAAAAAAAAAAAAGTAGATATTTCCTATCCACAAAATTAACGTATAGAGTAATTGTTAATTCACACACCTTGTTGTACACCGTACCTACATTCATATTTTTTTTGAACAGACATGCGTGTATGTTGTGCCCTGAAGTATAAAAACGTTTGGGCCGCAAAGGGAGTAATTGTCGTGCATGAACTCCAACGAGGAAATTATCCTTTGGTATCATGGCTTGTCCTTACTCCTCTTTTAGTCCTGTCTCTGTCTCTTTAACCCACCGTATATACTTAACTTTGGCCATCAATTAGGATTGTTTGAATTGGGAAAATTTCTATATAAATGTGAATAAATTTCAGCAAATACAAAAGAGGCACAACCACATTAGAACACACAAATTTAAGTAAAAAAAAAAAAACTTTTCTTTGAAGGAAAAATTACAAGACAAACTTTGAATAATTTCATGATATTAAATAGATATTATAATACTTAAAAATACAAATTAAGCAAAGAAAAACTATCTTTTTATTTTCACTTACCGCTCTATTATTCTCACCCATGTATATTTTACAATTTTCTATTTCTCTGTGTTTTTCTCCTCTTTTACTTGCTCTCATTCAGGCAATTCTTTAAGACTATACTGTTCTCAGTCTCACACTCTGAGGCTTCTCTCTAACTCGTTGGCCAAATGGCCTCCTTTTATTTCTTCGTCAGCTTTTCTTTCTTTTCTTCCTCCAACGTGTCTCACATGATTCACATCACTTCTTAATAAATGCAATCCAACTTAATTTCCTTGACTTTTTTGTACATAAAAATATGACTTCAATTATTCTCTTTAGGCAACTTCTCAAGCAAGCCCATTTAATCTTGCTTACTTCTGAGCAACTTCTCCAACAAACTCATTTAATGGGCTAAGCCGAAGTGTGGGTTGGACCCACATCATGCAATGCACCCAAAAGTTTGATACGCTGATATTACGTGTTCTTGTTTCGGCCCTATCCTAATGCAGTTAAATTGAGTTATTTTCCAATCTATCACCTCTTTTTTTCTTTTTCTTTTTTTAATGCTTTGTTTGGAAACAGAAGAGGGAAAATAAAATTGTTCAGACATGACAGTTTCTTTTATTTGGTTGGCATTATAGTAAATAAATGAGGAGAAAGTGGAAGGAGTGAGCATCCATCCAGACCCACTTTTCTCATTTGGGCAGAAATAAGGAGAGAAAGACAAGTAAAAAGTTTGCAATTTTTGAGAACCCTCCACTAAAACTTCTAAAATTTCAATTTTGTCCATCACAACAACAACAAAAAAAAAAAAAAAAATATTTGGGGTATTTAGGTAAAATCATATATCTAAATTAAATATTTTCTTTTCTTTTCTTTTCTCTACTCCCACCCTTTCCAAACATGTAAAAAGGAAGAATCATCTTTTTCCTCTCTTTTCCTCTCTCTTACAACCTAACACACTGTTAAGGAAAGGGGAGTTATTTAATCATAAACTTAGAGAGTACAGGGAAATCCAGAGTTCCCATTTGCAAAATATCTCATACGTAGTCAAATACAAAAGATGGACATTATCATATTCCTCCGAAGTTCGAACTATTACTCTCATCGTTTTTTCACGAGTTCATACTTTCCAATCATTGATAGTATGGAATTCAACATAACACACTGTATTGAAAATTTGGTTTTTTGACAAACCAAACAATCCCATACCTCATAGCATCCAGGTTCAATATATGCAACTTTTGAATTTTCGAAATTCAACGATGAAAAGATGTCCTATAGTCCGTATTCAATATTGACAATTTGGTTTTTTGAAAGGCGTCAATTTTGACATCGTATGATTTATTATAAAGAAGTCACCTACGGTCAACCCAAGCAATCAAACTATGAGTGCAATTTCTATCCGGTGGGCCGTAAAACCTTTTTTGCACACTCCAATCTAAGTATGCCACTTCAGTTTATTACAAAGTAAGAAATAGAGCTTGCCACACACAACCAAGGCTCACCAACAAGCAACAACCATCTGCTTCTGCGCTCTCTCTAATTTTTTAGATTTGGTTTTGTGGGTTTCGTTTTTCCCAACCTTTTTCATGTAATTGGTGGTGATGAAATTCCACCATGGAAAGATTGATGGCTTCAATTCTTATGGATTGAGAGATCAATAGTGTCTTAGGCAGGGTCCACGTTGGGTTTAGAGGGTTGTCAACACTGCCCCTGAAGGCTCTCCGTGGCCCACTTCCTCCACTACTAGTTGTCTGTATGAAGAGGGTTTAGTTATCTGTACGAAGAGGGTTTGATTTGGTGCGGAAGTGATTAGTCTTTTATTTTGCAAAAATCTGACGTAGTACATTATTATTAGAGGGCGTAAAAGTACCCTTTTTATGCCGGACTGAATTTATTCTCTCATACTATTAAATCTAAAATAATTTTAAGGTTTTTTGGTCCCACAAACAAATTTGCAACTTTTTTAAAAACTCTCTCTGTTATGCCTTTCATACATGAATCTACAACGTTTTTTCCATCACCAGTGAACCATGTAGAAAAGTTTTGGTAAATATTATATATTTATCTATTATACTAGATTTCTTGAATAATTTTATATACGAGAGCTTTCTTTCGTAGAAAGTTAAGAAAAAGTGGAAAGACGTTTTATGACGTATTCCGTTCTAATATACTCCTACATAAACATAAGCACAGACGAATTTCTGATAAACGAGTTAAAATGTTTTCCCTCCGCGGCTCTAAAGACTTTCTTTTGATATTATTTTCAGTCTGTGTGCTCAGCAGTTCAATTAATTCTCAGCCAACCTACAATTACCACTTTTGTTTCGATCAATCAAATGAAACCTCCAACACCTATTACCAATCCAACCTCACGATGCTGTTGGAGTCTTTATCCTCTAAAGCTTCCCAAAACTACAGCTTCTACAACGAAAGCTCTAATATTGGCATCTACGCCCTCTTCCTCTGCAGAGGTGATGTTTCTAATAGTACCTGCCAAACCTGTGTAAGCTACGCGATCCGAGATATCACAACTCGATGTCCATCTAACAAAAGTGCTATCATATGGTACGATCAGTGCATGTTACGCTACTCCGATGTTAATTTCTTTGGACAGGCACAGACATCGCCATTGTTGCTCATGTGGAATTTGCAGAATACTTCTTCACCAGACCAAGAAAATTTGTTCGCACGTTCTCAGTTGGGCAGTCTAATAGCGGGCGCCAATAAAACAGACATGTTATTCTCCACTGCTAATCAGACACAGAATATTGATGGTAATGCGTCTGCGACAGGCTATGGGTTGGTGCAGTGTACTAGAGATATCGATGGTGATTCATGCACAGAGTGCTTAAGCGTCTTGTTAAATACAAGCCAAAAATGTTGCGAATCCAAAATTGGGTGGCGCATCTCCGGCCCGAATTGCTTTCTGAGGTATGAAGCCTACTCTTTCACCGAGCCACCGCCACCATCTCCACAGCTGCAGCCGCCACAATCCCAACCCGTGCCTGTAGCACCACCGCCACTGCCTGATGATAATGGTATTTCATAAAAATCCTCCCACATGTTTCATATTTTTGGACTTTATTAAAATTTTCTTTTACTTAGGTCAATTTGTAGATCAATCCTCCCCGTTTGGTTCCCGGGATTCCAATTGGGATTTAGGATTAAAATTTAAAAATAATCAGAAACCTATTTTTGGGCACGTTTCGGAATTAGGATTACTCGATTTGACAAACCAAACAATTCCAGATCATGGGAAAATTAGTAGGTACTACAGTTTAGCAAGATGGTCGATCTAACATCACTAAGTTAGGGGAGTCAGTACCATGTTGTTGTATTCCCAAAATATAAAAAGTTATTATTCAGTTAATTTATTAATTTTGTTACCATTTGACAAGGAAATTTTAATACTTGCCAATTTTGCCATATCGATTGAGATAACAATTATCCAACTCAGTTTAATGTAGCAGTCCTGTCACCTGTGTTCTCAAAGGCCAGGTGTAAACTGTTTAGTATTAGATGATCGAATAAATACATAAATATATATATATATATATATATATAGTAGTTTTAGAGAGTAATTGGATAAAGAAGCTAAGGTAAAACATCCACTTAAACTCACAAACGTTGAATGTTTTAGTCTACGACTTGTTGTAGTTTTTCTTTATGTTTACTTCCAGTACTAAGATCGTTGCATTACATTCATCGGGAGAATTAAGTGCCACTCCCCATTTGATACAAAGGACCTTCTATAAATCCTTAATCCTTTGTCTCTCTGCTAATAAATGATAACAATAATAATAAGGGTTGCTAATAGATTTCATATGGTTCATCTGTGACAGTTTGAGCAGCTTATGTCCTCGCATTAATTGATATATCTATATATATATATATATATGATAAATTAAGGATTTTGATCTTAAGTAATTTTATCATACTCTTATTTGACAGAATATTTTAAGCATACGTAGGTAATTATTTTATATGATGAGTAACAGGAGGAAAGAAGACAACCAAGACAGTAACCATTGCTATATCATCAATTGCATCAATTGCAGTAGTTGCAGCTCTCTTCGGTTTCTGGTATTATAAATACTCTGGCAGGAGAAAACACGAAGAAGGTAGATTTAGTTTAGCCAATCTATTATAACCAATTTTTTTTTTTTCTATTAAAATTTGTGTTTTCAGAAGGTCATTGATTATTTCAAAAATCTAATTTTTTACTTAGAGAGGGACACAAGCCAAGTAATTGCGTTACGAAGTAATTTTGCAAGGGACAGCAGAATGCATGCAAGGGATGTTGACGACAGTGGAGAAATGCTTTACTTCGATTTAAGTACCATACTGTCTGCTACAAACAATTTCTCTGATGAGAATAAGCTTGGAGAAGGTGGTTTTGGCCCAGTTTATAAGGTTAAAATTTATAAATATTTTCTTTCATATGCAATTTTTGAAATTATTTGAACATTTGCAATTGAAATTAATACATATCAAAACTAAATGTTAGGATCAATATCAACTAAAAGATTACATCATTTGATTTGAGGAGAATTGAACCATCATTGAACCTTTAGTGTTGTAACATGTAGCAGAGTATGTCTATTGTCTACCAATACTGTGTCAAAAGTTTTCATTGATAAAGAATGTTTAAAATGCTTCCAGGGCTTGATTAATGGAAAGGAAACTGCAATTAAAAGGCTTTCAATGAAATCTAAACAAGGTCTTGAAGAGTTTAAGAATGAAGTGATTTTAATTGCAAAACTTCAACACAATAATCTTGTGAGGCTCTTGGGATGCTGCTCAGAAGGAGATGAACAGCTTCTAGTCTATGAATACATGGCCAACACTAGTCTTGATGCCTTTTTGTTTGGTTTGCTCTCTCTCTCTCTCTCTCTCTCATATTTTGCACTATTAATTATAGGCCAATTCATGGCAAAATTTTCCTACACGTGAGAATCAATTGCCTTAATATTACAATATTGTAGATCCAAAAAAATGTAAGGAACTAGATTGGGCTAAACGCATAAACATTGTCAACGGGATCGCTAAAGGCCTTCAATATCTACATGAAGACTCTCGGCTGAAAATCATCCATAGGGATATGAAAGCGAGTAATGTGCTCTTAGATGATGAGATGAACCCAAAGATATCAGATTTTGGCACCGCTAGGATGTTTGGGAGAAATCAAATAGAAGCCAACACTGTCAGAATCGTGGGTACATAGTAAGCAATCCTTGACTTCATCCTCGTTTTAATTCTATAAATCATTGATGCAGCTTTCTAAAGAAATTTTTCTGCACGTGATCAAACTTAAGTTTGGCCCCCTTGCATGCATGTTTTAGTAGATTTATGGTTCATTCCATTTCCATTTGCAACTCATTTTTCAAATAATATTTTTAGTAAACATTAACAGAAAACTCTAAAATTGCAAAGGAAGCACTGTAAGATCAAGGAATTGCAAAGGAAGAAAGCCACTTATCATAAGTCATGGTTTTGTCAAAGTGCCTAATGCTCTTAATGATACTACATAGTCTACATTAATTAGGACAACTTAGCTTTCATTCTCTTTTACAGCACTTGAAACCATATTATATAATAATACACATTTTTTTCAATAGTGGATACATGGCACCAGAGTATGCAATGGAAGGACTATTTTCAATAAAGTCTGATGTTTATAGCTTTGGAATTCTAATGCTTGAAATTGTTAGTGGAAAAAGGAATAGTGGTTTCTATCATCCAGAGCGTGCACAAAGTCTTCCATCATATGTACGTCTCTCTTCCTTATCTACATCTTTAGCCAAAATTAACTTTTTGCTTATTATTGTAAACTAAAGAAAAAACACCAATAGGTATGGCGACTTTGGAATGAAGGCAAAGGAGTGGAATTGATAGATCAGACCATAGTTGATAGTTGTCCTATAAGTGAGGCTTTGAGATTGATCCATATTGCATTGTTATGTATTCAAGAAGATCCAAATGATAGACCTACCATGTCAAGGGTCCTTCTCATGCTTGCAAGCAAATCGATAAATCTTCCTCAGCCATTAGCTCCTCCATTTTCTGTAGGTAGGTTAATACTATCCGATCAATCTACAACTATTGAGACCGGAACGGGATTTGTCATATCTGATCAATCTTCAACAAGTGCTTCTGGCTAGTTAAGAGATTAATTGGAGCATGCTATTCAACAAGTGTTTCATTTTCGTGCAAATGTGTCAGGTTAGGAACAATAGCAAGTGTACAATCATACCTTCTATTTTTGTACTTATTCTTACCATCTGTATATATTTGCATCCGCACCGGAATTACATTAAATTATTTTAGCACATATACCAAATTATGAAAAACAAAACACGTAGGAATAGAGATCTATCATCAAAGGAGGACCTTGTCATGTGATAAGACTTCTGATGAGAAATACAACTAATTTTGCTAAATAAATTGATGTATATATAAGTAGCCTCAATACACCTAATTTTGCTAAATGGATTGATGTATATGTAAGTAGTCTCAATAGTGAGATTTAATTTATAAGCATTTGGATGTAGGAGAACTTTCATTTGAGATATTTTGGACCTAGAACCCGACTTATAATTCAGTTTCGGGGATGTGAATCTTATGATAAATCAAATGTTTGTAATCCATTTAAAATAAAAGAAAGTTCTTCTGCCTTGAACAAGTACCAAATCAAGGCAATTACATTGCCACCTACTGGGTAATAATGGTGGTTCACGTGAAATGGTAAAACCCCTACACTTGTATGTTGTTGTACTGAGATTTCTTTAATTATTTTTCCGCTAATTTGGTATAATAAATTTTTTTTTTTTTTTTTATTTTCAAACTTATGGCGTCTTTTGATGATAGCTCTTTATCATCAAATTAAAACATTAATCGATTTTTTGTATAGGCAGGGATTACATCTCAGATCTCTTATTCAACAATTAGAGACTTTAAAACGCTGTAATAAATAAGTCTGTACCAGCGTTTTTTTCCCAGCGTTTTTATGAACCGCTGTAATAGATAAGCCTGTACCAGCGTTTTTTGAAAACGCTGGTATAGGAAATCCTATTACAGCGACTCAAAACCAGCGCTTTAAAAAGCATTGCAATAGGAGGCCTATAGCGGCGTTTTTCAAAAACGATAGTATAGGAGGCCCAAAAGTGTTGGGATAGGGTTACTGATTTCCCTTAGGGGGAAAGACCTATCCCAGCGCTTTTAAAAGCGCTAGAATAGGTGGACCCTATTCCAGCACTTCAAAAAGCGCTAGGATTGGTCTTTCTCCATAAGGGAATGGAGGGACCTATCCCAATACTTTTGAAAGCGCTGGAATAGGGTCTCCTATTCCAGCGCTTTCAAAAGCACTGGACAGGTCCCTCCATTCTCTTATGGAGAAAGACTTATCCCAGCGCTTGCAAAAGCGCTGGGATAGGCCTCTCTTCATAAAGGAATGGAGGGACCTATCCTAGGGTTTTTGAAAGCACTGGGACAGGTCCCTCTATTCCCTTATGGAGAAAGACCTATCCCAGTGCTTTTTGAAGCGCTGGGATAGGTCACCTATAGGGAATTTTTTTTTTTTTTTTTTTTAACACAAGATAGAATTTATACTATAACCTAATTTAAGTGTATATGTGTATGAAACTCTCTCCTAGAAACTTGAACCTCGGCGCTTGCCTCTCACACTCCACAAGCACTTATACTTGTGAAGGGATTTGGTACCCTTGTGTCTAAAACTAGTCAAAATACCCCCAAAACATAAAAAATGACCTAAGCACCCCCTAAGGCATCGAAAATGATTGGAGTACCCTTGTGTCTAAAACTAGCCAAAATACCCTTGATTATTGAAATAAGAACAAAATACCCCTATAAGTCTGATAAATGACCAAAATGCCCCTAGAAAGAAAAAAAAAAGTCCAAAACACACCTAAAACCTAGAAAATGACCGAGAAACTCTCAAAACATAAAAAATGACCAAAATACCCCCAAAACATCGAAATGAATCCTAAAATCTAGAAAATGACAAAAGCACCCCCCATGCATAAAAAAGGTGGAAAACCTCTTGATTACTTGAATAACACTAGGGGTGGCAAAATTAACCCAAATCTATTTGCCCACCCAAACCTGCCTACTTAAATGAGACTCAAACCCAACCAATTATTAATTGGGTTAAATGGGTATTAACCCAATTAACATTAATGTTTATTAGGTTTTAAATGGGTACCCAATTATGATCCAAGTATCATTTCTACAAATTAACCAACTTTAAAATACCCCAAAATCACTAAAATTACCAAAATACCCCCTAAACATAAAAAATGACCAAAATACCCCCAAAACCAAAAAAAAAAAAACCAAAATAGCCCCAAAACCTACAAAATGACCAAAATATCCCTGGAACCTAAAAAATGACCAAAATATCCCCCGAAATCCAAAAAATTACCAAAATACCTCCAAAACCTAAAAATAACCAAAATACCTCCGAAACATAAATAAAAAAAGACTGAAATACCCTTAAAACAAAAAAGAATGACTGAAATACCTCCTGAAAAAAATGACCAAAATACCCCCAAAATCCAAAAAATGATCAAAATACCCCCAAAGTACAAAAAATGACCAAAATACCCCCCAAAACCTTAAAATTACCAAAATACCTTTTGATAGGGGAGCAGAAAAATGAGCCCAACTCTTGTTCGTCTAAGGAGTCGTCCAGAGCTAACAGAGCAGTTTGGATCAAGAATCACCACTGAAGGGATAGTGTACATGGACAATGATACTACACTTAATCAGTGAAGTCTCCAGTAGACGGTAAAGTCGTCCAGGAAGATCGTCAATAATAATCGTCCATGGACGATCTCCAGATGTCCACGGACGACTTAACCTTCTTACACCAGACGGACGAATACACAACACTTGGAAAAATTTCAAGTGTTTATAGCAGTTACTAAATCCGTAACTATCGCCACGAATCCCTCAAGTAAACTTCCGTTGGCGGTTACAATTCTAATAGCCGTTGAGGAAGTTAACTCCGGGCCCGTTGGCTTCCACAAATCTTGGGGAGGTTATTTGGACAAGTAACCGTTTCAAGGATCTCTATATAAAGGACCGGTCTAAACCCGAGGAAGGTAAGAATTTTCCTAAGACTTTATCCCCAAACATCCGAAACTCCATTCTTGTGAGACTAACTTTATCATCGGAGGGGGTTTGGCCGGTCATCTCCGGTCTCCTCTTTGACTGCGTTTGCTCTTTACAGGCCTTCCACCACTGTCGGTAGTCCCACCGAAGCCAGATCATCCACCTTATTGATTCGAAGCGATATCACCTTTGAAGTCCATAAAATGACCAAAATACCCCCGAAACCTAAAAGATTACCAAAATACCTCCAAAACCTAAAAATTACGAAAATACCCCTGAAATCTAAAAAAATTACCCAAATACCCCCTGAAACCTAAAAAAATAGCCAAAAGACCATCGAAACCTAAAAAATGGCCAAAGTAACCTTGAAGCCTAAAAATTGATCAAAACAACATTGAAACCTAAAAATGACCAAAATACCCTCTAAAACCTAAAAAATGACCAAAATAACCCCGAAACCTAAAAATTGACAAAAATAATCCCAAAACCTAAAAATGACCAAAATACGCCTCTAAAATTATAAAATAACCAAAATACCCCTTAAACCTAAAAAATGACCAGAATATTCCTAAAACCTAAAAATGACCAAAATATCCCTGAAACCTTAAAAATGGCCAAAATAACCCCGAAGCCTGAAAATTGACCAAAATAACCTGAAAGCTTAAAAATGATCGGGGGTATTTTGGACATTTTTTGTTGGGTTTGGGGGTATTTTGGACATTTTTAGGTTTCGGAGGTATTTTGGTCATTTTTTGGGTTTAATGGGTTTTTTCGTCATTTTTTATGTTTGGGGGGTATTTTGGTCATTTTTTTTAGTTTCGTGGTATTTTGGTCATTTTTTGGTTTTGGGGTTAGTTTGGTCATTTTTAGGTTTCAGGGGTATTTTGCTCATTTTTTGGGTTTCGGAGGTATTTTGGTCATTTTATGGGTTTTTGGGGGTATTTTGGTCATTTTTAGGTCTTAGGGGTATTTTGACTATTTTTTGGGTTTTGAGGTATTTTGGTCATTTTGTAGGTTTCGTGATTATTTTGGTAATTTTTTGGTTTTTTTTTTTTTGGGGTATTTTGTTCATTTTAAGGTTTTGGGGTATTTTTGTCAACTTTTGGGTTTTTGAGGTATTTTGGTAATTTTTAGGTTTCGAGGGTATTTTGGGCATTTTATGGGTTTTGTGGATATTTTGGTCATTTTTAGGTTTTGTGGATATTTTAGTCATTTTCTTTTACATTTTGGGGGTATTTTGGTCATTTTTTAAGATTTTAGAGTACTTTGGTCATTTACGCTTTAGGGGCATTTTGGTAATTTTGATAATTGGGTAATTGGGTGGGTTGAGGTTTACTCATAATAATTGGGTTGGGTAGAGTTTGGGTTAGAAGCAATTAGTTAAATGAGTTTTAATGGGTAAATGAGTTTTATATATCTAACCCAATTAAAATATGAATTTATATTTTAATATTGTTGGTCATCGAGTCTCATCTTACATTTTTTTAGCTATTACATTATATTTTACTAATTTTTAGTAAGGAATTATATTTTATTAATTTGAAGTATTAAATTAAAATATATTAAATTAGTTTGAAGTATTAAATTAGATTAAATTTTGTTAAATTGAATTATTAAAAAATATTTTTATTAATTAATATATTTTATTTTATTAATTTGAAGTATTATATTCAATCTTATTAATCAAGAAAATATTAAATATTACTATTTATATTACTATTTAATTTTTGAAACTATCCTATCCCAGCGCTTTTTGAAGCGCTAGGATAGGATCAATCCGTAAGGGAATGGAGAGTGACATATCCCAGCGCTTCAAAAAGCACTGGGATAGAATCACTCCCTAAGGGAATGGAGAGTGGCCTATCCCAGCGTTGGGATAGGTCACTCTCCATTCCCTTAGGGAGTGATCCTATCCCAGCGCTTCAAAAAGCGCTAGAATAGGGTCACCCTATCCCAGCGCTTCAAAAAGTGCTGGGATAGGTCATTCTCCATTCCCTTACGGATTGATCCTATCCCAGGGCTTTTTGAAGCACTAAGATAGTGTCACCCTATTCTAGTGCTTCAAAAAACGCTGGTATAGGTCTCAAAAAACGTTGGAATAGGGTGACACTAAATTTCACAGACTTTTCAGTTCCCACGTTTTTGTCCCTCCTTTTTCCCCACATGTTTTTTCATTCTTTTGTTTCTTGTCATTCTTTTGTGAACTCAGACATATAACTTCCCTTTCCCACTTCTATATTCTCCCCCTCCCCTTATCACTTCTACAAGCTCCACTACCACCCACTGCCACGACCATACTTTTTCCCCTCTTTTTTGGTGTTCAAGTTTTTTTAAAGTGTAAGTCTTTCTGTTTTAGCTTATGGGTTTGCTTTGATTTGGTTTTTATTTAATGGGTCATGGAGTCTTTGTGTTTTGGCTTTTGGGTTTGCTTTGATTTGGTTTTTCTTTAATGGGTCATGGAGTGTTTATGTTTTGGCTTATGGGTTTGCTTTGATTTAGTTTTTCTTTAATGGGTCATGGAACTTTTGTGCTAATTTTTGTTGTTTGCTTGTTTTTGTTGGATTTTGGTACAGAAAACTCTTTTTCAAATTTGGATATTTGAGTAAAAAGACCTGAGCATCAAAGGCTGAATCATTGTAAGTTTCTGTACAAGTTTGTAAATCTTGTATTTTTTTTTTTTTTTCTACTCAATTTTTCTATAGTGTGTAGATTTTGAATTTTTTTGTTATTAGTTTTGTGGTTTAGCTAGCTTGAGATTAGTTTTTTTTAAAAGCCCACTGCCCACTAATGTGTACAAGGAGATTCTTCCATTAGATGTGAGGATTTCTACTTAAAAATTATATCTTAAACGTGTTATCATTATATATATATATATATATATATATATATATATATATGTATGTATGTATGTATGTATGTATGAATGTGCTTGGTTTAGATTTTATTTTTTCATTGAATGCAGAGAATGAGAATGAGAGAGAATTAGTTATGGATGAGAATTAGTTTTTATTAAGCTATGTTTGTGTGTGTGTGTGTGTGTGTGTGTTATTATATTAGAAATTATAATTATTACTTTATATGAAATTATAATAATTTTTTATAATCTTGGAAAATTAAGAAAGTTGTGGCTTTCTTTTCTTTTTTTTTTTGGCTGGTTTCATTTGGTGTTATTGGCCTAGGTGTTGGGGTTTCACTGTTGTCATGAGTAAATAATCTCAACTAAATGCTCTTTATATATATATGTATATATCTATATATATATATATATATATATATATAGATATATATATATATTGTTACTAAATTTTCATGCACTATGCATGACTCATTAATCTGATATGTTGAAAGTTTGTGAACACCTTTTTTATGGCTATAATTCCACTCAAGAAACTTTTGTTAACTCTTAGCCCTATAATTTTGCTCTAAGTAAATTAAGTACAGAATCTTTACTGATTTTGTTATATACTTTATTTTTGTGATTAATCATTAACTTTGCTAGATATTGGGTTATGTTTAAGTGTGGTTTTGAGGTTAATTTGGTTAATAGCTATCTAGGGTTTACTCTACTTTATAATTCACTTATGTGTTACCTACACTTCAGGGACAATTGTGTTTCAAATTGTGGTTTCTTTGTGAGTTCCATTCCTGACAAAAGTAGGGTTTCCATCCGTTTATGATTTTGGATTATACTCTATGTATATCTTGTTTTTGTTAGTTTTAGTTATCTATTTCACAAAAGTGGGGTTTCCATCCTTTGAATTTATCATTTCGTACATGTGTTCAAGATATAAAAGAAAGTAGAATCCCATTTTGAGTCTCCAATCATCGTCGAAAGCACTCAATCCATCAATTTAACCAACTTTGATCTCCATTCTGCTCTCACAAAGGTATACCCTTTTTCCTTTTCTATATATATTTTTAATTTTATTTGGAAGCTGTGTACAAAATGTTATATTTTCACCATATGCAATTCAAATTGTAACCATGTAATTTTTATATTTTGAGTTTACGATTTTAATAAAGCCATTTAAACGCTCAATTTTTTTTTTTTTAAATAATGAATTTGGGTTAGTATTTAGTGAGAAGTTAAACCTTAAGTGTGTAAATTTTAGCTGTATTTGATTTTTTAACAATGCAGAGAAAATGCAAGTTGTTTTGAATTTTACAGTAGTGAATTTGGGATATTTATAGGTATTGGAACAAGTGGGGTTTGAGGTAGCTGATGGTGGAGAATGGAAGTTCTGGAAGTATGTGGAGGAAGCTGAGTTTGGACCAGGGTTGCAGGTTCATACTGTTTTCATTATGGGAAAATTACTAGCAAGGGATCAAAATTTACTAGGTTTGTGTGTGTGTGTATTAATTTTTTTAATTATCAGATACTAGTTTAATTTTATTTTGCAATGCTAAATATGAGGGATGTCTTCATCGGGTCTTCCATTAAACACATTTGAGAAACAAACTATTTTTTTTAGTGCTTGCTTTAAGAGCTTGTCTATTCATGTGGATGCTTCAGTTGTATTTCTTCTGAAGAAGAGATATTTCTTCTGCAAGTTTAGTGTGAAGTTTTTTTAACCCTAAACTACAATCTTGTTTTAGTCATTAAGTTTTACCAATTACTTAGTTTTTATTTGTTGATTATTTTTCAAGAAAAAGAGATAAAATTGAAGCCTGTTATTGCATTCGATTGTGGTAAGGTCTTCTTAATGAGAGAGGAACGTTACACAGAGGAATGGCTATGAGAGAGGGTGTAAGAAGATTATGGAAACAGGTTGATTAAGTAGATTACTAACAACATATAAGAGATAACATGGAAATGTGGAATAGAGCACAGTACAAGATACAACAAACTGAATGATATTATTAGATTAAACAACTTTTTTACATCAGACATAAGAGACACAGGAATACATTATACAAAGAGAGCTTGCATTTGTTTTTCTGAACTTACTCTTGCCCTCTTCAGTTTTACAAGAGTCCTATTCATAGGCCTTAAAAGTTATTGATAATCTGATATTCTACACACTTCTACCCATATCAAGACAAGAAGAGGTTATCCTTATGGATTAACAAGTGTCAAGGGCATAGTGGGATTGTTGGATTGCCATCTCCCTCCGGATAAGCTTGCAGAGTCCTTCAGTGCTGAGCTAGCAACAGGTGTCAACTGAGGTGGGGGCAAAGCTGCACGGATGATTTTGACTAGGTTTTTTTTTTTTTTTTTTTTTTTTTACGAAAGATGTCTAGTCCCATCCATCTCTTCCTTGGAACCATTCTTCATCAACATCTTCATCAAGATCATGATTATGATGTTGCGGATCATCATATCCAATAAGGGGATTTGGCATTTCCCAATGTTCTTCATGTGGCCATTGTTGCTTACAAACATCCGGGCCAGTTGGAATTATTTCAGGGAGAATATCCTTATTAAGAGATTCTGCCATGGTAAGAGAATGATGACAAGATATCCAAGAGACATCCGAATGTGTATGGAGAGTTTCATCTGAATTGGTGACCCAATACATCTCAGCAAGATGAAAAATTCCTTGTGCTTGAATATTATTTTTAGAATGAAGTTTGGCAACCAAACATGCTGAAGTGACCTTGTGGCCAAACCTGGGGTGCTCTATTTTATGATACTTTACCCATTCACCATTATGAGCATCATTTTTCAGAATTTCAGACCAGAATTTATGAAAATATTTATTTCCCTGAGGGAAAATATAACCATAAAACTCTGGTTCGAAATGAAGACACAAGTAATATTCATTGAGCAAGTACCAAATATAAAGGTAATGTGCAACAGTCCAATTGGTTATCCAAAATGCAAAAGGGGTTTTCCATGGTTGGTCTATAACAGAGAAAATAGCAAGGAAGTGACTTTGGTGCTTTTTTAAGGTAATCATGGAGAGTTTTGATAATTCTTTTGGCTCTAGCTTCAAGGGTCAAGGTCTTGATTTGGTCTTTTATTTCTGAGGGGAGGTTTTCTATCATATTAAGGATATCATTAGGGTCTGTAGAGGAAAGACTTGAGGATGAGGATGGGTCCGTGACAGGATATACACATAAAGGTGGAGGAATAATTGTGGTATTAAGGACTGGAGGTTTCCTGGAAAGGTAATCAGTGATAAGGTTATCTTTACCTTTAATGTGTTTGACCTGGAAAGACCATTGTGAGAACCAATTTGCCTATCTGAGTAGCTGCGGATGTGGGAGCATTTTCCTTTTAAATTGGAGCATTTTGGGGAAGGAAGACATGTCCATTTCTACTAAGAAATTGTGCCCGAGAAGATGAAATTGGAATTTTTCAATTCCATGCTTGACTGCAAGAATTTCTTTGAAAGTAGAATGATAATGGAGTTCTGAGGGCTTGAATGCACCACTTTTATAGCCACAAATATTCCTTTTGCCATCAATTTCTTCAAAAAGAGCTGCTGCCCAATATTCATCACTTGCATCTGTCTGCAAAATCCGTTTGCCTGGTCCTGGAATCTGTAAGGGAGGAAGCTTTTCTGATAACCTTTTCAATTGTTGGACCGCTTCTGTGTGAGCAGAATTCCATTTTGGGGGAGATTTCTTTAACAACTGAGCCAAACAGTTCCTATATCTGGAGATTTTTGGAATAAAATCCGACATGTAATTTACAATTCCAAGGTACTGTTGTATTTGCTTAGTGTTTGTGAGCTTGTCTGGAAATTCAGCCAAAGAGGACGCTATATAAGGCTGCAGAGTATACTTTCCATCTGAAATATTTACTCCCAAAAAGTCTATAGAAGACTGTCCTATGACCATTTTCTTCTTTGAAAGCATTATTCCTTGGGATTTCACTAAGTTATAAAACTCAGTGAGCAACTTGGCATGGGATTCTTCATCTTTTGAGAACAAAAGGATATCATCCACATAGATTAATGCATTGGCTAAAAGTGGCTGGAACAACATTGCCATTGCTTTCTGAAATTGGGATAGGGCATTTTTAAGGCCAAAAGGCATAACAGTCCATTGGTAATGGTGATCTGGGATGCAAAAAGCCGTCTTGTATCTTTCTTCTGGATGGATGCCTAGCTGCCAAAATCCTGCTTTAAGATCAAACTTTGAAAACACTTTTGCATTTGAAAGATGCTGGAAAAGAGCACTCTTGTTTGGTAGAGGAAATTTGTCATCTGCAAGGAAGTGATTGAGATCCTGGTAATTGATTACCAGTCTGAGTTTGCCTCGAATTTGTTCAGCATGCTTGTTGACATAGAGAGCTTCACACGCCCAGGGAGAAGTTGTGGGTTCGATAAGGCCTTCAGATAGGAGAGTGGATAGTTCTTGGGTGGCCAAGGCTAAGTGTTCTGGATTCATCCCTCTATGACTGGCTTTTGTGGGGTTGACATCTTCATTTTTCTTGAATGGAAGGTATATGAAAAATTTTGGGTTTTTCCACAAAGGATTTGGATTTTTAAGGAGGAATTCAGAATGGCTGCTAGCACAACAGTCACTGATAATCTGGAGTTTTAAGGAATCAAAGGGGTCCATGGTAAACAAATGGGGTACTTGGGTCCAAGTAAGAAGGTGTTGCTTGTGCATGAGCCCTTTTGAGGACCATCTAAGGCTTGGTATTTGATGGAGAAGATCGAATCCAATGAGAAGATCTCTACCTGTAAGAGGGGATCCAAGGACTTGGTGTTTAATGGTTAGGGTTGGGAAGATTCTAATGAGGATAGGCTTGCTTTTTAGGGTTATAAGGAATGTTTCTCCATTGGCTGCTCTGAACTTCTGATGATAGGGTAGCCAAAACTCTTGAGGTAAAATTATGGGGTGAAGGATTGTTGCTGCTACTCTTGTATCAAATAAGGCTATCACCGGAATAGGTCTAGAGTATGTATCAAGGAGAAGGTGAACTTGGGCTATCGGAGTTGGGTTGGTCAAGGGGGCTATTATTGGTTGAGATGTGTAAATGGTTTGGATTTCTGGGTCTAAATCATATTCACTGTCTGGATCTGAGTCTCCTTCCGAGGTAGAATAAGCCACAACTGCCAAAGCTTAAGGAGAGTATTCATCATCCAAAGAAAAGAGAGACTCTACATCCGAGAAAGGAATGTCCTCTGCATGAATCTGGGCTTGTTCAAGGAGCTTTGCTGCCTTCTCCTTTTTTGGGCAATTTTTTGCAAAATGGCCTGGTCTCCTGTATACAAAGCAAGTCTTCGAAGTCTTTCCTTTAAACTGCTTCCTTCTGAGAAACTTCCATTTCTTCTTTCTGAAAGTGGTTTTCTTTTTTCCCGCATAACGTCCTTTCTTTCCAAAATATTTTTTGAAATGATATCTTTTTTTCTGTGGACAGGCACAATTTTTCTCATAGCACTTTATCTGCAAATATTTTCTCCTGCAATTGTCTTTGAGTTTGCTATGGACCTTATCAATTTCTGACAGAAATTTTCTCTGGTTGCAGAGCTTTTCCAAAGCAATAAGCACATGTTGGTAAATTTCTCCCAAAGAGGCTTGTTGTAAAGTTATTCTTTGGAGATATTATTCTTTTAATGGTATGGATGATGTTAATGTCAAGCATACTTTTCTCAATTCCCTTCCAGAACCGTTGGGAGATGAAACTCTTCGCATGATGAATCTGGATTGCCATCTCCCTCCGGATAAGCTTGTAGAGTCCTTCAGTGCTGAGCTAGCAACAGGTGTCAACTGAGGTGGGGGCAAAGCTGCACGGATGATTTTTATTCTGACAAGGAGAAGCTACAGTAATTTTTGGAAGCATTACGTTTAAAGACGTTTCTAGGAGTTTTGACTAGGGTTTTTTTTTTTTTTTTTTTAGCCAACCATTACATCCGAAGTGGGTCCAACTCATTGAATTTTGTTTTTTGAGTGCTTAATGTAGCATTGACCAAGTATACTAGTACTAAAAATATAGCTAACATTTGCAAACAGTTGGTTCCAAATAACAATCTGAATTGACCTGAATGACAATAATGTATAAATACTATTATTTAATATGTAACATGCCTTTGCAATTTAACAATGCAATTATTTCTACCATTTTTATTCCTTTTGAATTGATGAGTAAGTTTTGCTCTTGACTTCTTGCAGTATTTTTTTTTTTTTATATATATAGTAAAAATACTTGCATAGTGTAAGAGAGTGCAAGATTTTAAATACATCATCTATCAATATATATCCCAAGAGAGAGAGAGCTACAACTACAACTAGAACTACAAGTCTACTATGGCACGTCTAATTTATCAATATTTCAAACATGAATCAAGAAAGCGCCTTTAACAATGCTTCTATGCATTAATGTTTCCACTCAATTTAGTTGATAATTTTATTTTACTTTGTCATTGTGTTTTTTATTAAAATAAAAAACAACTCAATTCTGACTGTTTGATTTGTTAAATTGCTAGATTAAACATTTGGTGGCTACTGCAATATCTTTGGAATCTATCGTGGAGCAAAGCAAGGTAGCAACTAGTAAGTTAACCTCTCATTCTTTGATTACGTATGATTAAATTATTAAATAGCTCATGTTTACTGTGGAACAAATGCAAACAAGCAAAATATTGGAGCTTATCTTTTGGTTTGCATATCTTTGCACACCTCTCCCTATTTTAGTTTATAGTTTGTTCTCTCAATGTACTTAGTTTAGTAGTTTCTTCTCTTATTACACGATTTTGGACATGAAGTCACCTAATTTACGTCTTTTAAGTTATCTTAGTAGTCGATAATTTAAATTTAGATTTTGCAAGATTAGCAGCTTGCTGTAAGTTTGAGTTCCTCTTTTTGGGAGCAAACCAATGAATTGTTAAAGGGTGAGTAAAATCTACTTCATAATACACTACTAGTCTATAATTATATGTCAAAATTTCTGCTGTGGTGGGTTGTTGATTTGGAGCAAGCGGGTGGCTTGCATGGTGATATAAGGTGGTTTACTTTTCATTATTGGGAGTGTTGATTGTCTTGTGAATATTGTGATATTATTGTTCAACTATGTGTGAATTTATTTTGTCTCCTCTTAGTAAATTCAAATATTCTGATGTGGTGGGTTGTTGATTTGGAGCAAGCGGGTGGCTTGCACGAAGATATAAGACAATGTATTTTATTTTGGGAGTGTTGATTGTGTTGTTCCTATTGTGCTATAATAATTGGTGATGAACTTAGTCATTCTTACTGGAATTTACTTAATAATTCCATCTTTTATGTGATTAGCTAAGTTTACTTCTTATCTATTGCTGCTTGAGTAATATTCATGCATTGGTGTATTCAGTGATTAGCCCTAGGTAGACCAAGTATGGATCTTACTTAACTTAAACTTATATTTTTTAGTTTCTTGAACACTAGATTCCTAGGTGATTGGAGTGGTCTAGCATTTTAAAGCTTTTTCAACTTCAGCTATGGAGTCAAATTCAAGGCATTCTTGATTATTACCCATGATTAAGTTTAGATTTTTCATCATTGATAAGTATATGTATGGTTTGATTCTATTTATTCATCAAAATTCTTGTTCTTTGTTTGTAAATCCAATTTCACTAGCTTAGCGCTTCCCACCATGGTGCCCTACACCAATTAAGACATTATATTAAACTAAGAGACCGTAATGGTTAGTAATGGAGGGTTAAATCTTAACTAGCATGAATCATTACACTAAGATTGTTACTTTTATATATATATATATATATATATATATATATATATATATATATATATAAGCAAGGGAACTAGTGATCATAGATTAGATTAAACCTAAAAATTAGGCTTTAATTGATATGCACAATTGACTACATATATGTATAAGTAAGTGAATGGCTAATTGTATTATGATTATATACTAAGTAAGTACAAAGCAATATATGTGGCTATTAGGTGGTTAAGTTATTAGATATATAGTTGTTGGTGTTTTAATTGAGTACTTAAGGTGTAATTTACCACTGGTGTATTAAGGGTGGATTTAAATCTAAGTCAATCAAGGAGATCAAGGATTGATGTGGTTTAATAAAGGAAATTGTGAACTTGTAAGTCTCTCTCGCTCTCTCTCTCTCTATATATATATATATAGTGTTTTAAGAAGCTTTGAAACTTTGTTGGTGACTTTTTACGTTTAGGGGGTATATTTTGGTCATTCTTTTTGCCACCCTTTTTTTTTTTTTAAATCATGTTTTATGTGGTTGTAATTTGATTAAAGACATAAAATTTATTAAATATATAAAATAGTTCTTCTATTTGAATTCAAAATGAAATTTGTTATTTGACATTTATGACCCTATTTCTAAATGAAGTTACTTTTCATTGATGAATGTATTTTTGAACCACATAAAAGTGCAGTTGAAAGAGGGGAACATAAAAGTTACCTTTCATGACTCAACATTGTCCTTTTAGTTTTGTTTTTCACCCTTTCTTTTTAATGGAAATTAACTGTGAAGAGTTTTTGATTTTATTTGCATTATTATCCATTGTAAAAAATTTGTTGGCTACCTCAAGCATATGTCATTTAAAACTTGACACAACTTGGGGTTCTAGTAATTAAGGTGCTTTGGGTGTGATTGTTGTGGTAATTTTGTGTCTAGGATTCAAATTTGTTAAGGATGCAATGTGGACCCAGTCTTTAGTAGATTGATCTCAAGCCCTGCGAAAAGTGTCTTTTTTCATAGTCAGCTACATGTATACTATATAACCATTAATTTTTGGCCCACTAAAATCCAATTATGAACTCATGGGTTGCTTGCATTTTCTTTTTCAAAGTGGGGGTTTGTGTCTGAATTAGATATAGTGCTAAAAAAGAAATTTTAAGAGTTGGGAATGTTCATGAATATGTGGAGCCTTAGAGTTGGATTAATCATGTTTTTTTTCCCTATTGTTGGTCACCTTCTCTATACAAATAAAGATTCTTTTTAGTTTTTTTTTTTTGGTAAACAAGATTCTTTTTAGTTATTTTACCAAAAAATAGTAGTAATAAAGATTCTTTTTGTTTATCATTTATAATTACTTCTTTTACTGTCTAATTTAGATTGTATTAGTGTTTATTTATTTATTAGTAGGAGGGTGTCATGTCAGGTCAAGTCTATTTTGCTTGATGTGTTATGACTTTCCGGACTAATGGGTAGTGTGATTGAAGATGAGAATCAAGTGTTGTAATGAGGTGTACGAATATACCAAGGTTGTAAGTAAATGAGTGATCAGAGAGAGGACAATATGCCCAAGTAGTGGCCCGGAATTTGACAAGAACTTTTAAAGAGAAAATATCTATGTGTAGCAGGTAGGAACAGCTAAGTTACCCATTGAGTTAATCTAGTAATTTTCAGGTTCATTTGATCTAATGTCCTGAGTTTAAATCTTTTAACCGACACTTTAAATCATCCCAAAATTACACTTTCTTCTAATTACCCTGATGTGAGTATGGTATTAAAAGACTACCTCAAAGAGTCTTATACACCCATGTTTATAAGTATAAACTTAAAAAAAAAAATAAAAAAAAGGTTTAATAGCCAAGTAATCAACTGATCATTTAGGCGGTCTTACAGTGCTTGATTATTACAACCACCTTAAATAGAGGAAAAACAAAATTATTTGTCCCTGAATTATTGTAAGCAGCAAAGTGAGGTAAACTCATTCATTCTGAAAATGAAATTAAGCTTGTTTAGAGTTTAGACTCTGGCTTATTAATACAATAAGGTAAATTTATGGGTTTTTAGAAGTTATCTTGAATTTAAAGTCACCCTATAAGTATTTTTTTGTAAGTGTATTTTTATGTTGTTTATTAAATCCTCGTTTTAACTTATCTTAGTTATTAACTGTATTGTGGCTTTGTGACTGGGAGCTTGGAAAACATTTTCCATTTCTTTGTATTGATGGTTGTTTCATACTTATTTGTAAGTAATCACTTATTGAATCTTTTGCATTAATTGCTCACTAATCACTTTTTGAGAAATTTATTGAAAGATTAATACCTAATTGATATGCTTAACTGAAATTAGTCATTTTGAGTGTGTTTTAATTGCTAATGTTGCACTTGGTAGTAATACTAGTTGTTTAGCACATTAATCCATTGTGTGTTTCTTAATTCGTAGGATGGTGATGGTGATTCTGCAGTGGATATTCAGTCTCTCGGTGCTCAGTGCTTATCATCTGATGATACACAGTAGGTGATACTTTGGGCACCTATTTTGGAGTAGGCGATACGCAGTAGAATGTATTCTTTTGTATAGGACATTCTATATAGTTAGAATGTATTCTTTTGTGTAGGACATTGTACATAGTTGTTTAGAATGTATTATTTGTGTATAAAATTTTAGACATTTGGGATGTAATTATTGATATGGTTTAATTAAATATATTTAGTTTCTTGATTTAATGTGGTATGGTATTTGCAATTGGAAAATAGGTATTGGAAAATATGTATTTAAAGTACACTACAGGTGCTAAAAAAATAAAAAATAAAAAAAGGACCTATACCAGCACTTTTGAAAGCGTTGGCATAGGTCCTTTTAAATTATACTAACCCGATACCTATTCCAGCGCTTTTGTGAACGCTGGTATAGGCCTTTTAAATTATATTAATTTAAGACCTATACCAACGCTTTTTAGAACGCTAGAATAGGTGCTCCCTATGCCAGCGCTTTCAAAAGCGCTGGTATAGGTTTTTTAAATTATATTGATTCAAGACCTATACCAACGCTTTTGAAAGCGCTGGTATAGGTCTTGAATCAATAGAATTTAAAAGGCCTATACCAGCGCTTTCAAAAGCACTGGTATAGGGCGTATGCCTTTTCCAGCGCTTTCGAAAAGTATCGATACAGGTCTAGCGACCCTATACCCACATTCATTGCCCGGCGGTTTGAAGCGTCGGGAAAAAAAACGCCGGGATAGGAATTTTGATCCTATCCCAACGCTTTTTGGGGCTATCCCAGTGGTTTTGCAAATGCTGGGATAGCCCCTTTTTTTGTAGTGTGGGTCGAATTGTTGGTAGCTGGTAGTAGTAGAAAAATAATTATCTAAAGAACAGGAGTAGAAAATAAATCTTTTAACATACATGTTATCTATAAAAAAAAATCTAGATCAAAGGTGATCAATTTTTAAAATTATTTTTTCTTAATTTGAACTAAAATAAAACAATTAGAAATTAGTTAACTACTGAATATTGACTATTTAACTAAAATTAATGATATATTAATTAGAGGGAAAAGACTTGCAAAAAGTATTTAATACATGAAAGATGGAAGAAAGAGACTACATTTTCCTTTGATTTTGAGAGCTCGCAGAAAGTCGCTTTAGATGATTCAAACTGTGGGCACATCTAGCAATTGTCCTTTAGCAATATGTCTAGTTTTTATGGTTTTTGGTGGAAAATGTCCCTCAATATACGATATTAGGTAAGTAGTAATTTTCCATCGACGGCATTAACGTATGCAGGTTTGGTCCATAAAGGCTGTAATTATCTTGCATGGACTCCTACGAGGAAATCAACTTTCCTGTCTCTCTCATTAATCTATAGCATAATACCATAGCTTTGGGCACGTTCTTGTTTTGGTCACTCAAATTGAGATATTTTAGTCTTTTTCATTTTTTATTTTTTATTTTTTATTTTTTATTTTCAAAGCTAAAATGCAAAATGCATATTTTAAAGTTGGTTGATATTCATTCCGGACTTCTAATTTTACTTTTATTTAATTAAGTAATTTGTGTGTCAAATTTATTCAATTAAGGTTTTATCTGTTCAATTTTGTTAAAATGTTGCCTATTATTATTATTATTATTATTTTGAAAAATAAGAAATCTAAATATTTTTGAGTATTTATCTATTCACTCGAGCTTGTGTGGTCTCTCTATCTCACACACACCAAATAATTATATAAAGGAATCTCTTAATAGTGAAAGTAAGAGGTTTCAAATTCATAATCTAATAAAGTTTTAAGAACCACTAAGCCAACCTCTTAAGGTTATTTTATTATTATTATAAAGGTAAATGTTTTTTATTTATATTAAACATCAGCCATATAATATAAACATATATATATATATATATATGTTCACAGACAAAATTCTTTGAAGCCTAACGTAAGAGTTAAAATGTTTTCCCTGCACAACTCGAGAGCCTTTCTTTTAATATTATCTGCAGTCTATGCCCTTACTAGCTCCATTCATTCCTAGCCAACCGATAATGACCACATTTGTTTAGATCAATCGAATGAAACCTCCAACACCAATTACCAATCCAACCTCACGGTGCTGTTGAAGTCTTTATCATCCAAAGCTTCCCAAAACTACAGCTTCTACAACGAAAGCTCAAGTATAGGCATCTACGCCCTCTTCCTTTGTAGAGGTGATGTTTCTAATAGTACCTGCCAAAGCTGTGTAAGCTACGCGATCCGAAATATCACAACTCGATGTCCATCTAACAAAACTGCTATCATATGGTTCGATCAGTGCATGTTACGCTACTCCAATGTTAATTTCTTTGGACAGACGCAGATATCGCCAATGTCGCTCATGTATAATACCCAGAATACTACTTCACCTGAACTAACTAATTTTTACACACTTGGTCTATTGTACGATCTAATAGATCGTGCCAAGGTAACTGATATGTTGTTCAAGAGTGATAGTCAGACAGTGCAATTGAGTGACGGGTCCAAGATAAGTTATGGGTTGGTGCAGTGTACAAGAGATATCGATGCTCCTTCGTGTGGCCAATGCTTAAGCTACTTGATGGATACAGCCGAGACATGTTGCCAAGCCAAGATAGGGTGGCGCATTTTAGGCCCGAGTTGCTTTCTGAAGTATGAGAACTACTCTTTCACCGAGCAATCACCAGCAAAGCCACTGCCGCTGCCACTAGCCCAATCCATGCCTGCAGCAACAATGTTGCCGACTATTAATGGTAAGACATGTAGATTTGGTATTTTCATAGAAATCCTCCCCGTTTGGTGCACAGGATTCGAATTGGAATTTAAAATTAAAAATTAGTGGAGGTCTTTTGTTATTATTATTATTATTATCAGAATGGAGGTTGTTCTGGAATTTACCTATTCGACAAACAAAAATAATCCTAAAACTTAGAAAAATTATTTGGCACTGAACTTCTTCTTTTCACATAAACGGTTGATCTAAATTTACTTCTTCTTTTTTCTTTTTTTCAAATAATTGATCAAAAATATTTTTTTAGAAGAATAATTGATCTAATTTAGTTAGTATTAGAAAAAGAGGTTTCTAAAAGTTTAGAGAGAAAATATTTGAGAGAGAAGATATTTCTCATTCATCAAAATCAGAAAATGTACAAAGTGATTAATTATATGAGTCCCTATTTCTATATATATAGCAACAGAGGAGCTAAGACTGAAAACAGAAAATTAACAAACTCCCTAATCTAACGAAAATACAACTGAACCATTAGATGCTTGACAGGTGGACCACTAATACAATTAACTGGAATTAAATTACTTCACATGCTAAGCACGTGATCTTATTAATCAACACGCAGTCGTTTTGTTCTTCAGCTTGCTCTGATCTTTGAACCTCATGTGTGTCGTTTGCCTTGTACTTGATGTTTGGCTTTGTCCCTTTTATGTGATTCAATTCCAGCTTCAACACTCCCCCTCAAGTCCTGAACCTCAAGTTCTGAGACTTGACCTTCTTGAACTGAAACTTGATCTATGATTTGTGCCTTTACAATCCTAGGAACAAAAATGTCCTTCAAACCCAACTTTCCAGAAAGTCTTGTAAAAGCTGAGAAACCAAGTGCTTTGGTAAAAATATCTGCCACTTGTGAATTAGTAGCAACATGAAATGTTTTAATCATACCCTCCATGATCTTATCCCTTACCAAATGACAGTCCACCTCAATATGCTTTGTCCTTTCGTGGAAGACTGGATTTGCAACTATATGCAAGGCTGCTTGATTATCACAGAACAACATAGCTGGTTTTGTATGATTCACCCTTAAATCTTTAAGTATTTGCAGCACCCAAGTGACTTCACACGCTACACTTGCCATTGCTCTGTACTTAGCCTCAGCCGAGGACCTTGAAACAACACCTTGCTTTTTAGACCTCCATGAAATTAATGATTCTCCTAAGAAAACAGCATAACCCGTTAAGGATCTCCTAGTGTCAGGGCATCCAGCCTAATCCGCATCACAAAAGCTCTTAATATGCAAATCAGATTGGCTTGGGAAAAAAATGCCTTTTCCTAGTGAGCCTTATATATATTGAAGTACTCTATTAGCAGCTAGTAAATGGGGCTCTCTTGGCTGTGATACATACTGACTCAGCCTGTGCACAACATATGTGATGTCTGGTCTTGTCAAAGTAAGGTATAAAAGTCTCCCAATAAGCCTTCTAAACTGAGCAGGATCAGTCAATGGCTTTCCCTCATACTTTGACAACTTTAAGTTTTGCTCCATAGGAAACTTGACTGGTTTGGAACCTAGAAAACCTGTATCTTCCAAAATTTCCAAGGCATACTTTCTCTGGTTCAAGCTTATACCTGCATCAGTTCTAGCCACTTCAAGCCCTAAGAAGACCTTAAGGACCCCAGATCCTTCAAACCAAATCTGTCATCAAGAACCTTCTTCAAATGTCGAACACAAGTTGGATTATTACTAGTCAACAATATATCATCTACATAAACCAAGAGCACTGTGAATGAAGCTCCTTGTGTGTGTGTAAACAAAGAATAATCTGATTTTGATTGAATGAAGCCCATTTTCAATCCATACTAGATGCTCCCCCTTGCTGTGAAAACCGGGTGGTAAATACATGTAAACATCCTCAACCAACTCACTGTGGAGAAAAGCATTATTGACATCCATTTGGAGAAGAAACCACCCATTCACAGTAGCTAAAGATAAGACAATCCTGACTGAAACGGACTTAGCAACGGGACTAAAAGTTTCTGAATAATCCAAACCAAGCTGTTGGGTAAAACCCTTGGCAACCAAACAAGCTTTGTACCTCTCTATAGAACCATCTGAGTGATACTTAACGCTATAGACCCATTTACAGCCAATGGGAGACTTACCTGCAGGTAAAGGGGTTAGTGTCCAAGTATTATTAAGCTCCAAAGCTGCAATTTCCTTGTCCATGGCAGCTTTCCACTCAGGAAATTGAATTGCCTGAGAAAATGAAATAGGTTCGGAAGGGACAGAACTAACAACCATGACAAAGGATGCAAACTGAGGTCCAAGATGTGATTAACTGAGAACATTTGAAATGTCATAAGGCAAACCAGAAGCAGGCTTGGTACTAACTGCTTTACAAGAATAATCAGCAAGGTAAAAAGGTGGGTGATGGGTTCTAGTTGATCTACTTAAGGCAGGTAAGGAAGAGGATGAGGAAATAAGCAAAGATTGATCAAGGGAAGGTGATGAGGGAGGAACAACAAGATCCAAAGCAGAAGGTAAAGACACATCAGGTTGGTAATCACAATGGGAAGTATTAGAAGTAGAAGGAGTAGGATCAAAGGTTGAATCAGGTTGGGAAGTGGCCAAGATTGAATTAACCAAAGGAAGGTTAGGAGGATCAAAAACATAAGGTGCATTATAAACATGAGATGCATCAGAAACACAATGGGGAAACACAAAAGAATCAAGATAAGAAGTGGAAGGATGATCGTCTTATCTTTGGCTGCTGTGAATGGGTGGTTTCTTCGCCAAATGGATGTCAATAATGCTTTTCTCCATGGTGAGTTGGTTGAGGATGTTTACATGTGTTTACCACCCGGTTTTCATAGCAAGGGGGAGCATCTGGTATGTAAATTGAATAAGAGCCTTTATGGATTGAAACAAGCCTCTAGAAAATGGTTTGAGAAGTTTTCATCCACCATTTTGCTAATGGGCTTCATTCAATCAAAATCATATTATTCTTTGTTTACACACACACAAGGAGCTTCATTTACAGTGCTCTTGGTTTATGTAGATGATATATTGTTGACTGGTAATAATCCAACTTGTGTTCAACATTTGAAGAAGGTTCTTGATGACAGATTTGGTTTGAAGGATCTGGGGTCCTTAAGGTACTTCTTAGGGCTTGAAGTGGCTAGAACTGGAATTAAATTACTTCACATGCTAAGCACGTGATCTTATTAATCAACACGCAGTGATTTTGTTCTTCGGCCTGCTCTGATCTTTTAACCTCATGCGTGTCGTTTTGCCTTGCACTTGATGTTTGGCTTTGTCCCTTTTATGTGATTCAGTTCCAGCTTCAACAGTTAGTGGACTTCAATATATTTTGTGAGAGAAAGGAATATCAAATCGCTTTTGTAAAATATTAATGGGTTGTTTTGAAGAGTGGTGTCGAAATGTGTTTCAGCAGGGAAGTTGAAAGTGGAGGCTTTGTTTGATTTATGGATGGAAATTTAGGAAGTTTTGACTTTTGAGCAAAGTTTCATTTTTTAGGGAAGATGAGGGTGGGTGAGAGGTAACAATACGTGAGATGGGGCCTATGAGAAATTATTGGTCGGAAATTGTCGCTTCATTAGTATAGTTCAGTGCAGTAGGTGACGTGCTAGCAGCCAAGTATAATTATTATTTGTTGCGGGTCATTTTTTTAGGTTCTACACCCTAGAAACGTGTCTTAATATTATTAGACTTCATCAAGTTTAGGCTTTTTGTTAAGAGGAAAGTTGGGTCTAACACCTTCACAAAATGGGCTTTTAGAGTCTCATTTTGCCGCGCCTGTACGTGCACCATTCCAATCCAAAGATGGGCTTGTTCTCTTCTACTTCTTCCGCTAAAAAGGGTTGTTCTCCACTTTCTGTGAAATGAACATTACTCTACTTTCTGCTACGCCTTTCTCCACTTTCGGCTGAAGGAAGATTACTTCTTCACTTTCTGCAGGATGAGGCATTATTCTACTTTCCGTAGAAGGAATGTTACTGATTTACTCCATTTTTTGCTGCAGCTTTCTCCACTTTTTGCTGGAGGAAGATTACTTCTCCACTTTCTGCTGTGATTTACTCCATTTTCTACTGCAGCTTTCTCCACTTTTTGCTGGAGGAAGATTACTTCTCCCCTTTCTGTAGGATGAGCTTTACTCTACTTTCTCTACTATTACAAGTCTGCACATAAAAACACTAAAGTCCAAAGAAAGTGCTCATTAAGTAGATGTTAGTTCTCAACATATTCACAAATATACATATGCATATATATATTCACATATACTTTATAAAATGGATTGGGCCACAAGGTTTTCGGTCCCAACTCTCATAGCCTTATTGCTTTAACCCAAGGGTGCACAAAACTGTGAGGTTTGGAACTCGAATCAAAGTGGCCGCTGCTTGAATATCTCATCTTAAAAGATTCAGGTGAAATTGATTTTATGGGAGACAGGAAGTTTTCCTAGTGGTGCATGTCAATACTACTATTGTGCCATAATATCTTTCTTTCCATGCGTTTTTCTGCGGAGTGTATTGCTGCACTACTAGGTACTCTTCTCTAAAAATTCTCAACTTTTCTCTACTGATTTTCTCTCTTTTTCTCTTTTGTATTTCTCTGCTATTTTTCTCTTTTCTCTCATTTCTTTCATGTGTATTTTTGTGTTGTTTCTTTTCTCTTTGTGCGGCAAAAATAGCCAAATAGCACCCTTTTCGCAAATTATGTTACAATCTACCACTGTTTCAAAAATATGTAAAAATCTATCACTTTTTGGATACTCAAGTTTGGCGAAATCAAGTTTTTCATGGTACTTGAGTACCATAAAAAATTTTCAAAATTTTCCAGAGTATATTTTTTCAAAGAACTCGAGTTTCAAAAAAGTGGTAGATCCCTACATATTTCCAAAACAGTGGTAGATTGCTAATTTTTTTTACTAAATAGTGGTAGTTGGCCATTTTTGTCCTCTTTGTGTTGTTCTCATTGTGTTTTTCTTCTCTCTATGATATCTTTTCTTCCTTCTGAGTTCTCAATTATGTTTTTTTCACCATGAAAGAGGAATACCCATATTTATACCCAAGTGTTTTCCTCTTGTGGTACATTAATCCATGGTTTCCCCTTTTTCCCGTTAGGTTTCCTTTTGCCTCGGGTTTGGGATATTCTTTTCTTGCCAAGTCTTCTTTTTTCTCTAGGTTTGGGATTTGGTAAAGCAGGTAGCTGCTTCTCCTTTTCGCTGCTTAATGCCTATAATTTAAGGGTGCGTTTAATGCACTTGTACATCTTTGTATTCTACGACTCTTCCTTTCTTTTCTTTCTTTTTTTGCAGGAATGCTCAAAGCCTCCACATGGGTCATTCTGCAGAATCCCCTTTTAGTGGGCCTTTTTGTCATTGCTCTTCTTGGGATTTCTCTACTGGGCTTGGGCCTATGACATGCATCTCATGATAACCTGCAACTTCTCTTTTGGTATGAGTGCTTTTCCCAACATAAGCAACTCCTAAAGAGTTGTGGCAGATTATCACAACTAGGATCTTACTCCCTTCCACCAAACCACACCTCGCTGATTCTCTACAATTATAAGTCAAACCTCATCTGTATGTCTTGGATACAAATTGAGTGAACCCATTCGCCTACCTTGCATTACTCTTCAGTTCTCATTCTACAACTTTACACTTTAGAATTTCTTTGTTCTGCGGTGTTGAACTTGGGATTCTATTTCTACCATGTTTGATATTTCCTTTTTGTAGCACTTAATATCTGGGAATTATTCCCTTCATTCGTGGCATGATTTCCTCTTTTTTTTTTTTTTGTATTTCTCTATTTTCTCATCTCTTCAATGGAATGCACTGCGAAGGTTCTAGATTCCTTCAGTATCTTCTAATCTCTTTCATTCAAATGGGTTGGGCCTTTTGGGCCTATTTCACATCATTCCCTTATAGAAGGGTCTTGGGTCATTCATGGGCCCACTTATTCTCATATCCAATCATCCTTTGAGGCTTGGTCTGCTAGGCTTTAGGCCTTACCTATTAGCCCACAAAACGTGTAAAAAATTAGGAGCCAACATAATTATTATTATTATTATTATTATTGATATTGATAGGCCAAAAATGTATTGAACCCTTTTGATGAATTAATTGATTAATTAGCCAAGTTTATTAATTAATCAAATTAACATACAAGATGTATGGTAGCACAAACAAATCACCAATTAAACTAAGTATGCAGTGGAAAATAAATTGACATGGTGATTTGTTTATAAATGGAGAAAACCTATAAGGCAAAAACCCCATCGGGTGATTTTATCACTCCTGAAAATCCACTATTATCAATACAAGCGGTTACAAGTAAAGGAATCCCAGTACCTTATATCAACCTACAGTTGAACCCTTACCCCAATACCCAATTGGACTTATTCTGTAGTGACAATCTCTCAGTTTCAATGCACGACTCCCAGTACGTGATTAACCAATAGATGCGCGAATCCCAATATGCAACTTGACCACCAACTTGAGAAAGATGTTGACTATAAAGTTCTTCTGTTCATCACACGATAAAAATCATGAAGTTCCTTGGTCACAAAACCCTAAGGTGTATAAACAAAACAGCTTCTTCAAGAGAAAGAAGAACTAGGAATAACTGGGTATTCAGTCACACTTTTCTTTACACTTGTAGAATTGTGCTCTAGTGCAACTTGTGTAACCTTTTACGGCCCTCAAAATAATCCTTATATATGTTTAGGATTATGAGAAAAGAAAACTCAAACATATACCCACGGATTGGATTGAAATCAGCTCTGAAAAACTGAATTTCATAAACCACGATAGATAGCCATCTATCAAGCTAGCTGTCGAGCCACGGGCTTCAGCAGCTTTTAAACCTCGATAAATGCTAGCTATTGAGATAGCTGTCGAGCTTTAAAATCCATCACTTCATTACTGATTCTTGGACAAACTTGCATTGCTTTAACACTTGAACTTGAAACCTTATTTCTTGAAGCATTAAACACATTCTAGATCTACCCAATTACAAGTAAAGTGCATTTTGTCAAAGGATTAAACAATTACATAAAATGTTGACATGTGCTCCTAACATTGAATCACATATGTCCTAACAATTATTATTATTGGAGAAATTACTCTTGGTATAATGTTATTATTGGTAGTCTCTTACTATTTTTTTTTTCTACAAAAAACTTACATACTCCTAGAGCAGTACTCCAGACTTTGACAAAGGGAGTGGGCCCCACACGGACCCACCATAGGGCCCACCTCTTTCTACATGTTACTTATTTTAATACGATTTTTCATTCCATTATTATTATTTCAACTTTCTCACTCTCACTCCTCACTCTATGTTCGTCCCCTCTCTCTCTCTCTCTCTCTCTCTCTCTCTCTCTCTCTCTCTCTTAATTAGTTAATTAATCCTCATTCTAGGTTTGGGTTTCATATGGGTTTGGGTTTGGGTTTGGATTTGTTGTGTAGATTGGTGTGGGTGCGATTATGGGTCCTCGTTAATAGGGAAGCTCTGTTGTTTGGATTGGTGAGAGAAGAGGGAGGGAGAAATTAGTGAGAAAGAGCTAGGTTGTAGGAGAGAGAGAAGCCACCTCTGTTGGCAGTGATGGTGTGTGGTGAAGTTATGAGGGGTCTAAAAAAAAAAAACCAGGATTAATAACTAATAGTTTAAGAACTGCTAGGTTGTAATTAGGAAAATGAAGCTAGGTGAACATCCACCGAAACTCACAAACATAATGTTTAGTCTACAACTTGTAGAATCTCTTCCTAATGTTTACTTCAGTACTTGCATTCATATAGCGAATTAAGTGCCAATCCTCCTTTGCTAATAAATTTGATTTGTCTTTCTTTCTTTTTTTCTTTTTTTAATTATAAAATATATGAGATAGAATTATACTCTAGTCTAATCTAAGTATATGGATATAAGGCTCATTTTTGGAGACTTAAACCCTAGCCCTTGTCCTCCCACTTTTTGTGTTCCACTTTATATTCTATCAATCATAACTTGTCACGTATTTGTTTAACTTTCCTTATAAAGTAGCCAAAGTTTAAAATGGAAAAAAAAAAAAATACAAATCCTTTATACCACTTTTTGTCTTTCAATTTATTTTTCCCAATTACAACTTGTCATGTTTTTTTTTTTTTTTTTTTTTTTTTTTTTTTTTAACTTTAGCTATTTTATAAGGAAAGTTAAACAAATACATGGTAATTTGATTTTTCTTACCTGTGACAATTTAGGAAGTCTATGTCCTTGCATTTATTATTGATATACGTTAATTTGTTGTCTTGAGTTCTTTTAAGCGAACTTATTAGGATATATTGTATGATGAGCAATAGGCGGAAAGAAGGCAATAAAGATCGTAATCGTTACTATATCATCAGTTGCATCAATTGCCGTAGTTGCAGCTCTCTTGGGTTTCTGGTATTATTCATCCTTTGGCAGGAGGAAAAGACAAGGTCGATTTAGTTTAGCCAATCTATCAAAAATTCTAAACTAAGAATTTGTATTTCTAGATTGCCATTAATTTTTGTTTTATTTAATCTGTCACTCAAATGGAATTATAAGCCAAGAAATTTTGTTCCGCAATAATTTAGCAGGTTCGTTCTCAATACACTTAATGGACAGTAGTATCTATGGAAATGACAATGACAACAGTGGAGAAATCTATTACTTCGATTTAATTACCATACTGGCTGCAACAAACAATTTCTCTGATGCCAATAAGAAGGTGGTTTCGGCCCAGTTTACAAGGTTAAAAGATTTAATTTTTAATGCATATGCATTTTTAGAAATTATTCTATCACTTTTATTAGAAATTAATATACAGCAATAGTTAGGATAATTGACAACTAAAAGTTTATTGTGATCATTTGGTTTTAGGACAATTAAACTATCAATGAACCTTGGTGTTGTAACTTGCAACATGTAGCAATATGTCTACCAATAGTGTGTGTCTGTGTGAGAAGCTTTCATTGATTAAGGAAGTTTAAAATGCTTCTAGGTCAAGTTGATTAATGGAAAGGAAATAGCAGTTAAAAGGCTTTCAATGAAATCCAAACAAGGTCTTGAAGAATTCAAGAACGAAGTGATTTTAATTGCAAAACTTCAACACAAGAATCTAGTGAGTCTCTTGGGATGTTAGAAGAAGATGAAAAGCTTCTAGTCTATGAATACATGGCCAACACTAGTCTCGATGCCTTCTTATTCAGTATACTCTCTATCTCTCTCACAAATACAAACTCACATTCACACACTAACAACACCCTTAATATTACAATGCACCATTAACTCATGAAAAAACTTTCCTATATATGATAATCAACACCGTACCCATAATATTACAACACAGATCCAGACAAATGTAAGGTTCTAAATTGGGCTAAACGCACAAACATAGTCAATGGGATTGCTAAGGGCCTTCAATATCTACATGAGGACTCTCGGCTGAAAATCATCCATAGGGATATGAATCAAGGATGTCAATACCGTACCGGAGGCCGTACCGGTTTGGCCACCAGTACGATATATTTCGGATACCGGTCAATACCGGTGTACCGTTTCGAGTTTACCGCTATTTTTTATATTTATAAATATATATATATATATATATATATGTATGTATGTATGTGTCTGTGTATATATATATTATAATAAATATAAAATTTTACCATAAAACATTTTCTCAATTCAGAACTAATTATTCATGGTTTTATACTTTAGTATCAATTAAATGGGAAAAAAAATAAAAAAATAAAATAAAAAGCTTAAAAGTTACCATTGCATACTAAGAAAACAAATAATACTAATAAGTTAATACAAATAAGCTACCATTCTATCCTAACAAAAATTCAAAAATTACAAAACTTAAAAAAAAAAAAAAAAAAAAAAAAAAAAAAAAAAAACTTTTTTCTGTACCGGCCGGTACGCCCGGTACCGGCCGGTATTGCCCGAAATTGGCCGGTATGGAATTGACAACATTGATATGAATGCAAGTAATGTGTTGTTGGACGATGAGATGAACCCAAAGATATCAAATTTTGGTACCGCTGAAATTTTCGGGATCAATCAAATACAAGCCAACACTATCAGAATTGTGGGTACATAGTAAGTAATCCCTTCACTGCATCCACATTTTCATTCCATAAATCTTTGATATTGCTTTCTCAAGAAATATTTTCAAGACGTGGTCAAACTTAAGTTTGGTCCCCTTGCATGCTTGTTTTGGGAGAATTCTGGCTCATTCCATTTGCACCTAATTGTTTTTCAAATAATGTTTTAGCACACATTAAATTTTAGTAGTAAATTCAGGTTGAAAACTTTGTAACTTCAATGGGAATTGTTTTTTTTATTATTATTTTAAAAAAGAAAAAAGAACTCTAAGAACTAGGAATTGCAAACTAAGAAAGCTCACTTTCCATTAGTCATGGTTATGTCAATGTGACTTTTGCTCTTGATGATACTATTAAGGACAACTCTACCTCTATTCTCTTTTAGAGTAATTGAAATCTTATGTTATCACGATGCATACATACATACATACATACATACATATATATATATATATATATATTTATATTTATATTTTTTTCAACAGTGGATATATGGGACCAGAGTACGCAATGGAAGGCCTATTTTCAATAAAGCTTGATGTTTATAGTTTCGGAATTCTAATGATGGAAATTGTAAGTGGAAAAAAGAACAGTGGCTTCAATCATCTAGAGCATGCTCATAGCCTTCTGTCATATGTACGTCTCTCTTCTTTGTATCTTGAGCTTAAATAAAGTTTACGGTTATGACTGTGAACTAAAAGAAAAAATAAATACCAATAGGTATGGCAACTATGGAATGAAGGAAAAGGAGTGGAATTGATAGACCAGACCATAATTGATACTTGTCCTATAAGTGAGGCTCTAAGATTGATCCATATCGCATTGTTATGCGTTCAAGAAGATCCAAATAGTAGACCTACAATGTCAAGGGTCATTCTCATGCTTGCAAGCAAATCAATAAATCTTCCTCAACCATCAGCACCTCCATTTTCTGCTGGTAGGTTAATCATATTTGATCAATCTTCAACAATTGGCACTGGAACTGGAATGGGATTGGTCACATCTGATCAATCTTCAACAAGTGCTTCTAGCTAGTGAAGAGTTTAAGCGGAGCATGCTATTCAACAAGTATTTCATTTTCGTACAAATAAGGCAACTGGCAAGTGAGGAATAATAGCACTCGTATAAATAAACCCTACTTCTATTCCTGTACTAATTCTTACAGTTTAAATATATTTGTATCTGCACGGGAATTAGATTGAATTGGTACATATACAGTGGCGACTCCAGGAATTTTTTCCAGGGTGTTCTTCAACAAGTATAAATTACACAATCTAATAAAAATAAAATTTTATATATTGACAATAACAACAATTTTATATATTAAACAGGAAATGAATCTTGGGTATATGATTTTCTTATCAAATATTTGTCCATAATTCTAGCAAAAGAATAAACAATAAATTATAAGTTTATTTGAAATATTAATAAAATTATTAATTAATTATTGTTGTTTAGTTGTTTCATTAATTTGTTTGTCTTTTATAAACTCTAATTTGTTATATTATTGTTTCATTAATTATAAAATTATTAATTATTATTTAGCCTAACATAATTTAATTTGTTTGTCTTTTATAATGTATTGATTTATTATACTGCTTTTATTATTGTTGTTTAGCCTAACAATAAACTATATTGCTTTAATTTGTTTGTCATTAATTATACTGTTTTAATTTGTTATATTATTTAGCCCCATGTCCTGTGCACATTACACTAAAAGAGCCACTGATGTGCACATTATTTACACATCCCATGTGTAGCACAATAATTAAAGCAGTGTGCAGCCCGACCCCATGTGGCCATATGCCCATCCCACCCCACCCCATTCAATAGACAAGCATGCCTAATGCCTTATGAGTGATGCCCTTGCCAATCAGAAAATTTCACAATCACACATTACACTAGTCTAAAAGATAATTAATATCTCACCAGTCACCCACACCAACACACTACACACACCAACACCAACGAATGAGATAAATTTATAAAAGCCAAATTCAAAAAGTTATAAACAGACAAAATATTAATAAAGGTAAAGTTTAGTTCGGCCAATCAAAGAAAGAGAGAGTTAGGCTTTTTTTTTTTTTTTTGACCGAAGAGTTAGGCTTATTAAAGAATAAAGAGAGAGAGAGAGAGAGAGAGAGAGAGAGAGAGAGAAGTTAGCTTAGTAAAACAAAAAATGAAATACCTTGAGGGAGGAAGCATCGGAGCAGCCGAGCAAGGAGGCCTGAAGGCTGAGGCCGCTGAGGCAGTGACTAGGCGACGTCGCGACGAGCGATCTCCGATGAGGGCAAGTGACGACGACAACAATCTAGACTAGACCGATCTCCAACGACGGTCTGGACTAGATCGATCCGACAACGACGATCTGTACTGGACCAATCCAATCTCCGTCTGTTGGCTTGAGGCTCAAGTGGCATTGCTCTTGCTCTGAGGGACTGAGGCGTTGCTGTCTTTAGGTTTGCTTTAGGATTTTTTTTTTTTTTTTTTTTTTTGATAAAGCATTAAGTGATTTCTGATTTAGAAGTGATTCTGATTTAGTGATTTGCTCTATATTGGTTTTTTTTTTTTTTTTTTGGAGAATCTATGGATACCTCTTTAATCTGTTAACTGTTGGGCTTTCGTGGCCTTTTTTGGGGGCTTGCCGTGGGCTTGGCTCTGTTACAAATTTTTTTTTTTTTTTTGCTTGAAAGTAGAGCAAATAAATTTTTTTATTTATTTGAGGGTGTTCCTAATTTTGTGACTGAGGGTGTTCCTAAATACAGAGCAAATATAAAAAAATTTAATTATTATATACACCAAAAAAAAAAAAATTTCAGGTTTTCTTTCAGGTCAAGGTGTTCCTACCAAATTATGGAAAACGAAACGGAACGGAGTAGAGCTATATCATCAGAGATTTTGATGAGAAATATACCTGATGTATATGTACGTAAGTAGCCTCTATATGGAGATTTAATTTCTATGCATTTGAATCTTTGAAGACCTTCATCTGGAGTTGGTTGGACCTTGAACCTGACTCATTATTCAAATTTTGATGGGGTTAAGGATGATTTAGTGATTTGTTATTAATTTTATTAGTTATCATGATTAACATTTACTGCATTAAGATTTGAGTGCATTGATAATGTTTAGACTTTGGGTAATTTTGAACAGTGGATTGAGAATGCTGCTATTGAAATTTTAGATTGAATTAGGTTATGAGAATGTTGTAATTTTTGTTAGGTTGATTTATCAATTATAATGAATTATGAATACCATTACATGTTTGGTTGCTAAGAAAACAAAGGAAAATGTAACTTAGTCCTAGCATTATATATGTCTTGTTATTTCCATGCTTTGAATGTGATAGAGTTGCAACAGTAATTTTGTTTTTCTTTTGCTTAGTAGAGTATCATGTAAGCATCTTTGTCCATAAATTTAGAAATTTTGAATAGTGATTGCCATGTTGTTATTATGGAGGAAATTGTGTTTTTTTGTTTTTTGTGATGATGTTAATACTCTTAGTGAACAAGTTTGAATTGTATACGATTAAGTATTTAAATATTATCCACATGTAAATTTTAGCGATCTTGTTTATTAGTCTCTCATTTGTATTAAATCTAAACAGAAGACATACTGAGCAAAAGTATTTTCTTCTTGACTCTACCGTTTGGAAGCCAGGTTCAACTGTGGGCTCTCAATACTCAATAGGAATCCAATATCTTGGGCTTCATCCACTGATCATTGCGTTGGTCTCACCTTGAAACTTCACGTGCACAACAGACACTCGCTCAATAGAATCATGAATCAGTAGCCCAATGCCTAAAGTTCAATTCTCCTAAAATCAAATTATCACAATAATGTTTTAGTTGTCACCGATCCTAACTGTTTGTGAGTATATATTAATTTCAAATGCAAATGATCAAATTACTACTAAAAATGCATTAAAAAAATTAATTCATCTTTTAACCTTGTAAATTTGAATACAAATCTTTTATTTTATATGGAAAATACTTAGATATTCTCGTCAAAGTATATCAAATGGTGCTCCATACGTGAATTTAATAAGTGAACTTCATCATGAATATGAGAAAAATGAGCATCATTCACTATATTCTAAAAGTACATAAAAATTACTAAAATTTAATGTTTCATTTTATATTCAACCAAATCATTAAAAAAAATAAGACAAAGGATTAGTAATCCTCCTCCATACAAAATTACAAATACCTTTCTCAAAAAATAAAATTAAAATAAAATTAAAAAAAAAAAAAAAAAGAGTACGCCTCCATCCGTCCATTGACGGCATTAATTATTGAAGTAGTAATTGTCCTGTATGGACTCTAGCGAGGAAATTACCTTTCGCTATCGTGGCTTATCCTTTATTAGTCTACCGCAAATATTCAAAGGTAATCCTCCATCTACCTTTATTAGTATATTTAGGAGATTAGATTAGCATTTTTTTAATTTAGGAGATAAGATCAAGTATTCAAAGCGTGTCCCAATAAAGCGGTTTACTCCCGTCCTCCTTTTACGAATTCATATTTGATTATTTGTTAATCCTTGATAGTACAGAATTCAAAGTAAGTTGGTGAGAAAGTTATCTATGTAGTCTAAACCTTTATCTAATTAAATAAATAAATAAGTAAAAGTTTTGTCAAAAGTTTTGTAATTAAGTTGGTTTGTAATTTTTGGTGATTTTATGAAAACTAAGGTTCAAACCCCTCATGGTAATTAATAGTAAAAGAACAGTTTTTCTCACACCAGGTGAGTATTTCTATCTCTAGGGAGAGACTTTTCTTCTCACACTCTAGGTGAGGACTAGTTAATTCTCAGTGTCTGTCTACAATTTTGTTCAAGTTCAGCAGGGTCTATTCAATGTTTTCCTATTTATATGATGGCTTTGGATTTTATAAACAAGTTGCAAAGTATAACTTTAACGGAGGAGGAGGGAGAAGTCATTAAGGTTGGCATCTCACAGAGGGAAAGGATGTTGGAAGAATGTTTCCTTAGTTTGTTAGGGAGGTTTCTCACTACACGAGCTTTCAACCAGTGTGCAGCCAAGGATTTGCTAAGGTTTGTGTGGAGGTTGGGCTCAGACTTGCGCAATTTTGACGTGGGGGATGATCTTTTTCAATTCAAATTTACAATGGAGAGTTAGTTGAAGTTGGTGCTAGTACATGGTCCGTGGAGTTTTAAGGACCAACCTCTAGCATTACAAAGATGGGAGAGAGGTATGACAGCCACTTCAGTTAGATTCACTTCAATGCTGATGTGGGTTCAAGTATGGGGTTTACCTTTTGATTTGTTATTGGAAGAGGTGGGCAGGGAAATTGGCAATGGTTTGGGAGAAGTAGTGGAAGTTGATTTGAAGGCGTTTTCGTCTGACCAAGCTCGCTTTATCAAAGTAAGGGTGGAGTTGCCGTTGGATAAACCATTACGTTGAGGAGGAGTTGTCGCTAGTCCTGAAGGAGATAAGGTTTGTATTGGTTTCAAGTACGAATGTTTAGTTGGGTTTTGTTATCAGTGTGGTCGGATTGTTCATGAGGTTAAGGATTGCTCTGTTCAAAGGAATCCAAAACAAGGGTGTCTTCCTTATGGGGAGTGGTTGAAGGTGGGGTATCATAGAAATTATGGTAATACAAACAAAGCAAGACGTAGCTTGGGGCGGCGGGATGATGATGTCCAAACTGATCATGGGTATCGAGGTTCTTCACAAAGGAAGATAAATAAGCTGGGTTATCCAACAATTGGAAGTGGAAGTGAAAGGATATCTTCAACACAGGCAAGCAGTTTACCTGAAGATAATAGTTTTGACGATGCTCCGGTAGATGATGGTGTTACAATCAAGAAGGGTGCAATCTTGCCTGTGAAGAATCACATTTTGGTTTCTGAGGAGTTGATTACAGAAATTGATCGTGCCATCCAAACCGATTCAAAGTTTTCAAATTTAAAAATGACTCCAATTGATTGCATGCTAAATAATAGCATGATTTCCTTTGAATTGATTAAGGTGGTAGTCATGGATGAGGATACTGTCATCCTCAATCGTGACTTAATGGGGAAACAAGGAACACTGATTTTTGAGGTATCAGAGATAGGTTTCAAGGTTGGTTGTGGTAACGTGAAAGGAAACAAACCATTGGTAAGGGCCGGCCCAAAAGAAGTGTTAATATAGATAAATGTGTGAGTCAATCCTTGCATAACCCAAAAAGAGTTGAGTCTGTGGAGAAGTCTACAATTGGAAACCCAAAAGCAATGATGAATTGGAAAAGGCTTGTCACAAGACCTTAGACTCTTATCAATTCTTCGATTGTTGACGTGGAACCTGAGCATAAAAGGAAGCAAGCAGAAAATATGAATAAGGAGGCTACGGGTGTTAAAGGAGAAAAGAAACATAGAACTGTGGAGAATGAGCAAGGTGTTGTGTCAACTATGGAATCGATGGAAGTTGCAGGGCAACCATGTCGGGCATGAAGCCAATCCTAAGTAGAAAAAAAAACAAAAAACAAAAAACAAAACAAAAAACAAAAAAATCTTCACGTTGATGTCCATGTAAATCAAGGTGTCATTTGGCATTTTTTTCAAGTTTTTTGGTCATTCCAAGTGAAGATTCGTTTTTCTTACCATTATTTGGATTTTGAAGTTTTTTTTCTTTGTTTCTTTTTTTTTTTTCTTTTCTTTCTTTGTTCTTTATGATGTAATTGTGCTTCTCTAGCGTATGCTAGTGATGCAAAAGAGAAAAAGTGAGTCATATGTCCCTATTTCTCTTCCCCATTGTATATCTTGCTTCTCAATTAATAAAGTCTACTATTGTTTCCTCTCCCAAAAAAAAAAAAAAAAACCTCATGGTAATTATTGAATTATCAACAAAAAATATATTTAAAAACTCTTTGTAGCTCATATTATTTTAAACGATTTAGAAACAAGTTGAGTCAATCAGATTATGGGCTAGGTTCAAGTTGACCCATATATTTTCTTATGAAAGTTTTTTTTTTTTTTTTTCTTGAAAACATGTATTTGTCATTTGATCATAAGTCATGCAGCAAATTAATTGATGTGAAATACATTAATTTAGATTTGCTTATGTCAAAAAGAGCTCAAATCAATAAATCATACTTGTTCATTAATAATAAAATAATACGAATTCCCGTATTTCTAACCAAAATTATAATCGTCCCAATTGATTTGAGTTAAACAATTTTGTTTGTATGTGGTTACAACTCATAATAATAATGCATGCACTCTTTTTTAGAATTTATAAAATCTTATTCTTGAATTTTATGTTTCTATTGAATTCTATGAAAGTTTAAACAATGAGTCAAAAAGCTGTTCATTTCTCATTGCAATTTTGTTGACATTGATTCATGAATATGCCTTATTTGGATGAGTATGAGACCTGATAAAATATAACATTTCATCACCATATCAGTAGATACAAGCCTGAAAAAGCCACGAAATTTCAAGAAATTAAATTAAATCACATTTTAGTCGATGAACATGGCAATTCTAAACCAAACTTTTCCAAGTTACATCCCATAATATATTGACACTAATTCAAAAGGATAGCAACAACAACAATAATAGGTCTCTTCCTTTTAATGCCCCTGTTACCAGGACCGGCTCTTCCACTAGGTGAATTAGGCAATTGCCTAAGGCCTCAAGTGGAAGGGAGGCTCCAAAATTTTAGAAAAGAAGGGATAGTAGGGGGAAAAAAATTGGTTTAGATGAATCTTAAAAAATTCGGCACATCTTTTTGACCAAAAAATAAAATTTTTGTTATACTCAGTTAAACATTGGTAGCACCCAAAAAAAAAAAAATTGGTCTAAATAAAATCTATTGTTTCAAAAATAACATCATTATTCTCCAGACAAATCAAAATTTAACAAGATAAACTACAAATCTAGTCTAAGAAATTAACTACAAAACAATCAATAATCAAAACAAATAAAAAACCTCAAATTCCTAAAATTTTTACCATCTGTTTCTCATTCTTACTCTACTCTCTTGCTTTCTGTCTCTCTCATTCTTTCTCTTCACTGTTGCTAGGCCTGGCAGCCTAGCTCAAGCTTCCTTTCCTCCGCTGATTGCCCCTTTTTTTTTTCGCTGCTGCCGTTAGTGCCGTGCTACTTTTGATTCTAGCTAGGTAATGGATTTTGACTTTTGATTCCTATTCTACCTTAGATTTGTTAAGAGGGCCGGGTCATGTTTTATGTTTTTTGTGGGTCAGAGGGTACTGGGTGGGTCTTAGAAGGTTTTTTATTTTGTTAAGCCTGCAATTTTTTTTTTTTTTTTTTTTGGTTATAGGTGTAAATGTAATAGGATTTGTTTTATGTTTTTTGTGAGTGGGTCTTGGCAGGTTCTTGGCTGGGCTGGGCTTGTTTTTGACTTTTTGTTATGGCTGTGATTAATTTTTTTAATTTTAATCTTGTGCTTTTATGTATATATTTTAGTTATTGGTAATATAATGAATAAATCTTTATTTATGCAGGTTGAGATCGCTAAAAACTTGTTATTATTCGTTGAAACTACAACAATACTTTTTATATAAATCAAATTCCATTTCTCATTTGCTCTACACTTGAAAATTATTTTTTATTTTAGTCTTTCTAAATATATTGTTTGATTAGAAATGTCTACTAGAAAATATGTATCTGGATATGAAAAACTTAAAAAAATAATACAAAGAAGAAAAATTAATTGAGTCTCAAAAAGGATCAATGGATAAATTTGTTATTAGCAATAAACAAAATATAACGCAAAATTTAGATGAAAGTATCACAAATGAACAAGAATTTGAATACAAAAAGTATCGATTAAAAAGGAGATGTTAGAAAAACTTAAATACAAAATTTTAATTAGTCAATTTGTATCTCAAAAGGAAAGAAAAATAGATTTTAAATAAAATATATTATAATATAAAAATATTAAATAAATATTAATTTAATTAATTCATAAGTATAAAAAATGTCTCATTTTAGTTCTTGCCTTAGGCCTTGAAATGTCTAGGGCTAGCCCTACCTATTACATTGCCACGAAGCGAGGTATTTGTGAGATTACATGACAGATTAAAAAAAAAATCACTTTATTTTGTGAATTCACAAAAATGACATCTGATGTCAGATTTTTTTTTTTTTTTTTTTGGGAAAAAATATGTTTTTAAAAATGGGTCGGATCAAGGCTCAATCCGTTTTTAAATAATTCAAAAAAATTCAGGTTTAAGATGAGTATTTTTCTTTCAAGTTCAAGTTGGGTCCAATTTTGCCATGCATGCCTACTTATAAAGAAAGTCATCTACAGTCAAAACAAGCAATCAAACTGCCAAATCTAAAATAATGATATCGGGAAGCTTTAGGGGCTATTTGATAGAGTATTTTGAGCAACAGTTTTCAGTATTTAAATAACATTACGGGTTTTTTGACTTACACGTATTTTAAAAAATACAAACAATGCTACTAGAACAACATTACCAAATGAAACCTTAATTTTTCTAGAAGCATGTAAGGAAAACTAACGTTTTATATATGACTTCTTCCATTCTTCTAATATACTAATGAAGGTAGAAGTTTTCATTCAAATTAAACAAATGTTTTATGACGAGATTTTCTGATTTTTATAAAGGTAGATATTTTCATTCACATTAAATTAACGTTCTATATGACAAGATTTTCTGATTTTTATTAAGGTAGATATTTTCACTCATATTAAACATAAGCATATATGTTCATGGACGAATTTCTGTCGAAGCCATAGGAGTCAAAATGTCTTACCTCCTCCACAACACCACAGCCTTTCTGTTAATATTATGTGTAGTCTTTGCGCTTACCAGCTCCATTAATTCCCAGCCTGCAGCCTACGCTACCCACATTTGTTTAGATCAATCAAATGAAACCGCCAACACCGATTACAAATCCAACCTCTCAGTCTGGTTGGAATCTTTATCATCTAAGGCTTCCCAAAACTACAGCTTCTACAACGAAAGCTCTAATATTGGCATCTACGGCCTCTACCTCTGCCGAGGTGATGTTTCTAATGAAACCTGCCAAATCTGTCTGAGCTATGCGACCCAAGATATCACAACTCGGTGTGCATCTAATAAATCTGCAATTATATGGTACTATAAATGCATGTTAAGCTAGGGACGGAACCAGGATTTGAACATGAGGAGGCAAAGCCTAAAACAAATTTTTTTTTTTTTTTATGAAATAAAAACTAACATCTATTTTATATTTAATAAAATACTACATATAAAATAAGTGTTTCTTAAACATTTGATATTACAAAATACTCCAAAGTGACAAAATAGTGACTACCAAAAACTACTCTCACAAATAACAAATTTACTATCACAATTCAATACTCACGTCTTACTGTCCTGGTTCCACTTTATTTCTTTATAGTTAAAACTCAACCAAAAAAAAAAAAAAAAAGGGAGGTCACAAACACTGAGAAAGTCCGAAACCGGTCCTGTGCACACAATCACAAAATGACAAAAAGGAAAAAGCCACAAACATTACACAGTAGTCAATACTTAATAGTCAATACAAAGCCACGACCACAAACACAAACACAAACTAAGTTTTCGGTCCACACATTGACACAAGCACAATGAACACACGTTACACACCAGTCCAATAAAGGCCACAACTCACAAATACAGTCAACACAGTCCATAAAAAAACGCAGAGGGTAGAGGGCAAACGGCTAAGGCACTAGACAAAGCAATATAGCAAAGACAAAAAAACAAAAATATGAACTTGAGAGAGGAGAGAAATTTCTTAGATTTACCGTGTATGACTGTGATCAAGGATCTGACGAGGAGGAGCAGCAGCAACAAGCCAGCAACAGTTCGGATCTTTGAGGAAAAGAATAGCAACAGCAGCAGTGATGGCTGGAGGAGGCATTGATGCTTGATAAGGGTGAGTGAAGGAAAAGTGAGGTTAGGGTAAAAATTTGAGAATTGTAATTTAGGTTTTTAGATTTCAGTCCATATTTATTTTTTATTTTTTAGTTTTTAGTTTGTCGGTTTTTTTTTTTTTTTAATATTATTTGGGGGGGGGGGGGGGTATTAGGTCGAAATTTAATATACTAGCTTCTTTTTTTGGGGGGGGGGGGGGGGGGAATGGTCCCCCCTGTCCTACTGTAGGTCCGTCCCTGTGTTAAGGTATTCCAATGTTAATTTCATTGGAGTGGCATTGTGGTCACCAGCGATTATTGGCCAGAATACCGCTAACCAACCTGATTTTTACTCGCTTACACTGTTGGATTCTCTAACAAAGCGTGTCAATGTAGCCGAGAAGTTGTATGACACTGATAATCTGACAGTGATATTGAGCGAACAGTCCGTGATAAGTTATGGGTTGGTGCAGTGTACTAGAGATATCGATGGTGGTTTATGTGTCCAGTGCTTAAATGGCTTGAAGGATTTAGCCAAAAATTGTTGCCAAGCCAAAATAGGGTGGCGAATTTTAGCCCCAAGTTGCAATCTGAGGTACAAGAACCAACGTTTCATAGATCAACCACCAGCAACGCTGTTACAACTACCACCATCGCCCCAATCTTTGCCTCCAGCACCATAACCACCGCCTGGGAACGGTAAGTCATATAGATTTGGTATTTTCATGGAAATCTACTGCTCAATATTTTGGGCTTATTAAATTGTTCAATTATTATATATTACTCAGATTTTTTAAAGTTCTAATTTAATAAATTAATCTAATTCTTTTATCATTTGAATAAAAATTTCAATATCTTATCGATATTATATATTAGTATTAGATGCTCTGATTTTTTTTATTTACTTTAATCAAGCCTTTCTTAAATAATTTTTAAATTCAATAAATCTTATCTTATTTGATTTTTTTTTTTTTTTTTGGGAAGAAAAAAGGTATAAAATAAAAATAAAAATCAAAGCATCTATTGAATTAGTATTAAATGTGAGTAAAGAAAGTGAAGTTAAAAAAAAAAAAAAAACTTCATAATTAGTGTCTGACACTTTATTTTATATTAGGATTTCTTTTTCAATTAGAAGCTTTTGTGTGTTTATCCAAATCCAAGTTGATAATATAAAAATTAAAAAAATGATAATGTAATATATATATATATATATATATATATATATATAAAAGATAATGTCTAAAAAAAAAGTGTTAGACACTATCCCACGTTTAAAAAAGAAAAGAAACGTGGGATAGTGTCTAACAATTTTTTTTTTTTTTTAACGTGGGATAGTTTTCCTTAGTTTATGGGAGGGGTAATTGTTTTCTTTCAACGTGGGTGGGAAGTTTTTTTCTTTAAATTTTTTTTATCAATGTTGACTATTTAGTGGGGAGTTAATAATTAGTAAGTTTTTTGAAATGTTGGTGGTGACTGAAAGTGAGGTGATTTTGTTTTGAAAACAAATAGAAAGTTGTCCTATTTTGTAGGGAGTTAGATATGTATATTTATTCTAAACAATTTTAATAGGATTTTCATAAAAAAAAAAAAAAAAAAAAGATCTCATCAAAATTTAAATCAAACACAAACTCTAACAAACTTATGCTATTATCTTTAATAACACACATGCTAACTTTGGTTTGTTGATTAAAGTTTTTTCTTTTTTTAATACTTGATTTAACCCTAATTCTTTTATCTCTCTCAGGTTCACCAACGCAAATTTTTTGGATATTACTAATTCAATAGATGCTTTGATTTTTATTTTTATTTTATACCTTTTTTCTTCCCAAAAAAAAAAATCAAATGAGATAAGATTTAGTAAATTTAAAAATTATTTAAGAAAAGCATGATTGGAGGAGGTGGTATACCATGCATTGGATATATGTTTCCTCCCTCTTAGACCTTCCTTAAATAATTTTTAAATTTACTAAATCTTATCTCATTCGATTTTAGACAGAGGACTAAGGATGATACCATTTTTATAGAAGATAGGGTGTATATGGGAATTTAAGCTAGGTGAACATCCATTAAAAAAAAAAAAAAAAAAAAACGTTGCATGTTTTAGTCTAGCTTCCCAAACTTGAGTAGTTGTATAGTTGCATTACATTCATCTAGCCCCCATTTGATACTAAGGACCTTCATTAATTCCTCGATCCCGTGTCTCTGCTAATTGATAAGAATGATAAAGGTTGCTAAAAGATTTGATTTGGCTTATCTGTTAGACTGTTACAGTTTGGTAAGCTTCTTATGTCGTTTATTGTTCTAGATATATGATATATCAATGATTTGTGGACTAAAGTAATTTTAAGCATACTAAAGTTATATTATATGATGATTGACGAGCAAAAGGGGATGGGGGAAAGAAAACAACAAAGACAGTAATCATTACCATATCATCAATTGCCGTAGTTGCAGCTCTTGGGTTTCTTGTATTTTTCATCCTCTCGCAAGAGGAAACATGAAGGAGGTAGATTTAATTTAGCTAGTCTATTATACATTGTGGTTTGTTTGGTTTGGCTTTTCTTTTTCATTTTTTCATTTTTTTCTTAATTTGTGTTTTTAGATGGTCATTGATTTTTTTTAAATGAAATTTGTTACTCAGAGAGCGACACAAGGCAAGTAATTCCGTTACGAAAGAGACGTTCAATACACCTAACGAAAAGCAATATGCATGCAAGGGATGATGACGATAGTGGTGAAATGCATTACTTTGATTTAAGTACCATATTGACTGCTACAAACAATTTCTCAGATTTGAATAAGCTTGGAGAAGGTGGTTTCGGCCCGGTTTACAAGGTTAAAAGACTTTTATTTTTGCCATATGCATGTTTGGAAATGATTTGATCATTTCTTTTGAACTATCAGTGAACCGTAGTGTTGTAACATGTAGCAAAGTATGTCTACCAATACTGAGTGATAAGTTTCCACAAATTAAGGATGTTTAAAATGCTTCCAGGGCAAGTTGCTTGATGGAAAGGAAATAGCAGTTAAAAGGCTCTCAATGAAATCTAAACAAGGCCTTGAAGAGTTTAAGAACGAAGTGATTTTAATTATAAAACTTCAGTATAAAAGTCTAGTGAGGCTCTTGGGATGCTGCTCGGAAGGACATGAACAAATTTTAGTTTATGAATGCATGGCCAACACTAGTCTTGACGCCTTCTTGTTTGGTTCTCTCTCTCTCTCTCTCTCTCTCTCTCTCTCTTATTTAGTACCATTAATTATAGGCCAATTTATGTAAAATTTTCCTACAAGAGAGAATCAACAACTTTAATATTAAAATGCAGATCCAAAAAAATGTAAGGAACTAGACTAGGCTAAACGCACAAACATTGTCAATGGGATTGCCAAGGGGCTTCAATATCTGCATGAGGACTCTTGACTGAAAATCATCCATAGGGATATGAAAGCGAGTAATGTGTTGTTAGATGGTGAGATGAATCCAAAGATATCAGACTTTGGCACCACTAGGATTTTCGAGAGCAATCAAATTGAAGCCAACACTATCAGAATCGTGGGTACATAGTAAGTAATCATTTCAATTCATCTGAATTTTATTTCCACAAATCACTAATGTTACTTTCTGAGGAAAAATATTTAAGACATGATCAAACTTTGGCATGTTCCACTTGCATGCATGCTTTGGGAGAGTTATGGTTTTGCAATTCGTTTTTCAAATTATATTTTAGCACAAATTAAACCAGTGAAATTAAGTGGAAAACTCTACAATTTCAATTATTAGAGTATTCACATCAACCTCTACAAGATTTTAGCCAAATGATAGGCAAAAAATGTATTGACCCCTTGTGATAAATTAATTGATTAATTAGTCAAGTTTATTAATTAATCAAATTAACATGCAAAATACATAGTAGCACAAACAAATCACCAATTAACTAAAGTAGGCAGGGGAAATTAAATTAACATGGTGATTTGTTTACAAATAGGGAAAACTTACATGGCAAAAATTCCACCAGGTGATTTTAAGGTCACCACTCCCAAGAATCCACTATTATAAAAACAAGCGGTTACAAGTAAAGGAATCTCAGTACCTTATACCAACCTACAGTTGAACCCTTACCCTAATACCCAATTGGACTTATTCTGTAGTGACAATATCTCCTTTCAATACACGGCTCCCAGTACTTGACTAACCAATTGCGCGGATCCTAGTACGCAACTTCAATCACCAACTAGAGAAGGTTGTTGGCTGCAAAGTTCTTCAGATCATGAAGTTGCTTGATCACAAAATCCTATGATGTACAAACACAACAGCTTCTTCAAGAACTAGGGCAAACTAGGTTTTCGGTCACACTTCTTCACTCGTGTGAAATTTGCTCTTATGCAATTGTGTGTAACCTTTTTTGGCCCTTAAAATAATCCTTATATATGTTTAAGGTTGTGAAAAAAGAAAGCCCAAACATACATTCACGGATTGGATGAAAAATAGGCTCGAAAATCTGAGTTTCATAAACCTCGACAAATACCCTATCTGTCGAGTTACTGTCGAGCCACAGGCTGGAACAGCTCTTCAAGGCTCGATAGATGCTATCTGTCGAAGTTTAATGAACAGCACTTTTCACACTTAAATCTTAAACAGACTTGCATGGTTTTAACACTTGAACTTGAAACCTTGTTTCTTGAGGTATTAAACACATCCTAGATCTACCCAAATACAAGTAAAGTGTATTTTGTCATAGGATTAGCCAATTACATAAAATAGTGACATATGATCCTAACATGTGAAACACATATGTCCTAACACCAAAGAACTTCACTTTTTACATCAGCCTCAATATTTAGTTCTCTACTCCATATAAATGCTATTTTTTTCTCCCTTAACTCTACCCAATTTTTAGCCAAAAAAAGACATAGCACTGTGTTGCACAAACTAGCCCAAACCACCACCTACCATTACAAACCCAATTCTCTTCGACCACCTAGAACAAAAAATTTCTTCTATTTTATCATTTTCGTAAGAAAATAAGATGGAAAAAACAAAAAGATTTTTTTTTTTTTTTAAGTGACACATTAGAATTAGATCCACAAAGAAAGTCCCAAAGTAGTGGCAATGATAATTTTCAAACACCCAATTGCCCTCCTATTTCTATATTCTTGTCAATCTCCACATACCCATTTCTTAAAACTCATCATCATTAATTTGTGTCATTCCACCACATCTGACCCTAATCAAACTAGAAAGAACTTCTAAACTAGTTGATGATCTGGACACCCTTTTGAGTCAATTACAAAACCCAAATGTAGGCACTAGTTTAGTGGAGCAATAGGTAGGTGAGAAAGAAGGGAGAGAGTGTCACAGATGAGGAGAGAGAGAGCTTTGGAATAAAAAAATAATTTTCCTTTTGACATAGCGAGATACTATTCATTGTTAAATTTTTAAATGCTAAGGCAAATGTATGGTTATTTTGGTTGAGTTTAATCAATTTTTGTTGAAAAACTAGTTCACTAAGGCTGATATTAGTGCTCCTATTTTAAAGAAAGCACTATAAGAACTATTGTTTTAAAAATCGGACTGGTCAAAGAATTAGAAAAGGATTTAGTTTTCAGTTTTTATTGGTTTTGACAATTTTGCCAAAATGAATTAGGGTTCGGTTCCCATTTGAATCGACCAATTTGATCTGGTTTTTAAAACCATAATAAATAAATAAAAATTGCAAAGTAAGGATGCCCAATTTCCATAAGTCATGGTTATATCAAAGTGACTTATGCTCTAATTCTATATATAATAAATAAATAAATAACTCTTGTGCTATCACAGTATATTTAGGACAACTCTTCCTTCATTCTCTTTTACAATTTTTGAAATTGAACTTTATAATAATTTTTTTTTTTTTTTTTGAATATATAGCGGATACATGGCACCAGAGTATGCAATGGAGGGACTATTTTCAATAAAGTACGATGTTTATAGCTTTGGAATTCTAATGCTAGAAATTGTTAGTGGAAAAAAGAATAGTGGCTTTTATCATCCAGAGCGTGCACAAAGTCTTCCATCATATGTACGTATTTCTTCCTCATATGTATCTTGTGCTCCAATTAAGTTTACGCTTGTTATTGTATAACTTTAAAAATAATAATTTACCAATAGGTATGGCGACTATGGAATGAAGGAAAGGACTGGAATTGATAGATAAGACCATAGTTGATAGTTGTCCCGTAAGTGAGGCTTTGAGATTGATCCATATCGCATTGTTATGTGTTCAAGAAGATCCAAATGATAGACCTACCATGTCAAGAGTCATTTTGATGCTTGCAAGTAAATCGATAAATCTTCCTCAGCCCTCGGCACCTCCATTTTCTGTAGATAGGTTAATCATGTCCGATCAATCTTCAATTGGCATTGGAATGGAATCGGTCATATCTAATCAATCTTCAACAAGTGCTTCTAGTTAGTGAATAGATTAATTGGAGCATGCTATTCATGATGTAGTGAGGTTTTGGAACAATAGCACTTGAACAAACATACGTTCTATTTTTGTACTTATTCTTACCACCTATATATATTTGCAGAGTCTGAATTTGGTAAAGATTACATCAACATTTTACTTAAAATTCAATACATTCTATCACACCAAATAAAATCTCAATAAATTCCCAATTTGGTTGGATTTATTTATGGGAATTAGAATTGATTAGGTGTGGTTGCACTTATTCTTAAATATGTTATAAGATGAAGTGACATATTGGGATTGGAAGAGTAAAACATGAGTTTTACACCACGTCATTACAGAACTTAATCTCATATTTGCATCTACTCAGGAATTAGATTGAATTAGCACATATACCAAATTAAGGAAAACAAAACACAAAGGAATAGAGATCTATCATCAAAGGAGGACCGAATCATATATGTGATAAGACTTCTAATTAGAAATACATCTAAATTTGCTAGATGCTTTGATATAAATGTAAGCTAGCCTCAGTAGTGAATTTTAATTTATTTGCATTTGAACACAGGAAGATTTTTTTTTTCATCTTGAGATTTTTGGGACTAGACCCTGATTATGATTCAATTTCATATATGTGAATCTTATGTTAAATCAAATGTTTGTAATATCCCATTTCAGATATGTCAATCTTATGTTAAATCAATTATATTGCCACCTATTTGGTGATAATGTTGGTCTAAATGAAATGTCTAAACCTGAAATATGGTCATAATAATAAAAGAGTAAATGATTCTTAAAAATTAAAAAAAATAAAATAAAAAGGTAAATTGTCAAGAACCTTGTAGATGAATTGACAATTTTACATGCACAAAATGTTGACAATTTAAGAGGGAAAATGAAATTATTCGAATTATGAAATTAGCAGATTGTAATTATCTAAAAAAAAAAAAAAAAAAAAAGAGGTTAAACTGCACAACAATCCCTGAACTTTTATGTCTTTGCACTAAAATTATTTTCATTTATTTTTTTCACTAATTTGTTTGAACTTTGATCAAATTCTAAATAGACCTTTCCGTCAATGCCACGGAAAATTGACACGGCAGCACAGAATTTAATATAAAAAATCAAAATTATTATATTCTTCCTAGTCTTATGCTAAATTTTCTAAAGGATCCGTGGCCGTAGGATGAGCTCGGGTCGGCTTGTTTGTAGTAGTAGGCACAGAGCTGGCAGTGGAACCAACACGCGAGTACTACTCGTCGCTACCTTCGGATCAACAAATATATATATCTATATATATATATATAACGGAATGAAATTTGTTGTATCATACTGCTGAAAAAAGAAGTTCAGGTGGTCTCAGTATAATTTACTCTTAAAAAAAATTTAAATTTAACATGTGCTTAGACTTTTTTATTTAGAAGAATATGCTCAGAATTAATTGACAAGAGTATTAGAACTCGTTTGATACATGTGTTTAAAAACTGAAAATTATTGTTTAAAAACTTTTGTGAAAATTCGTGTGGATGAAAAAGTGTGTGGAAATACGTGAAATATTGTTTAAAAACTAAAAATTATTGTTTGAAAACACTCACCAAACACCTCCTTAGCATCCGGGATAGTATAAAAGTTGTTATTTTTAATTATTATATCATCTTACACTTTACAATACACCCACTATCCTAGTTTTTTATTTTTTTCACACTAATTCAGCAACCCACACTAATTCAAACCCACTCTGATTCAACAACCCATGGTCAATTCAAACCCACAACGATTCAACAACTCACAGCCAATTCAAACCCACACTAATTCAAAGCAAACCACCACCTAAAGGACCCACCTCTTAAACCCAGCAACTGCCCACAATTCAAACCCAACCTCCCCAAATACTAATGCTCTAAGGACAAAATTTAGTTAATGTACTTAGGTGTTGCTCCTTAAATTCTCTTCTTAAAATTTAATTATGTAGCTTTTTTCTTATGGGATTGAAGTATATTTTTAGTTAAGTACAACCACATGGCTAAATTTTAAAGAAAAAACCTAAAGAACAACACATAAGTACTGTACCTAAGTTTTGCTCAATTAATAAATATCTATCAAATATGATGGTAGTTATCTCATGCATCATCTCTTAAAAATGAATTAAATTACCCATAAAATTTATGAAATACTGAGAGTTTTTTTTTTTTTTAAATAAAATAAAATGAGATTTGTATTGATTAATGTAGTAACCAAAAAAAAAAACAGAGAAAAGGAGGAAGAAAGAAAGTAGTACAAATAGTGTTTTATTTGTTAGGGCCAATTAAATTCAATCAAGTGGTATTTTGGGATGACAGTTGTACAGCCCAGCTTTGCTAATCTATAAGCACCGTTGTTAAGCATCATTATGTAGCTTGCCAATTATCAAGAGTATTCTCGACCATTTGTGCAAAAAATATTTTGTTTATTTTAGTATAAAAACTTATTTTTGTTATTATTATTTTATACTCACTTGTCAAAACATTTTATATCAAATTATCTACTTTATACTACATTTTATTAAAATATCAATTTTTTTTTTTTAATTTCTAATAACCACTATTCAGTCTTTTTATTCATCCTTAGAATACGTGTATATATATATATATATATATATATATATATATATATATATATAATATCAATCTAAATTTACACAATTACTATAACAATCATATATTTTTACACAAGTTTGCACGGACTAATGTGAGAGATTTTGAACTTAATTGACTAAAATATGATACTTTTTTCTATTATACAAATACTCATCCGAGTGCTCTAAGATAGTTAATTAAGCTCGCACCTACACCCTGCCCATTTGCCTAAGTCATTACTCATTGTAGCTCAAAAGTCAGTGGAGCTCAAAATTAAAAAATGGAAGCGTAATTGAATGTGTACACGGCTTATTCATTTCACAACATTCTTTGTAGACGACGAGAGTAGTTGTGACTTTATCCATTGTCACAATTTGAGTTTCGTGCCGGCATTCTCATTTTTAAACCTTGAGGCTTTGAATCTTTCAATTAAATATAGGGATGAAAATGTGTACACATTGGCATTTTAAAGTGAGAGATAAGAATCTAATTCACACAAGCTAGCCAAAGAAACAGTCAAAAGATAAACTCCAATTACATCATATAACTTCTTCTAATTTACTACTAGATAAATTAATTTTCTTCTTATGAATAGTTCTTGAGATCGAAAATTATTTCTAATGGATAATCAGCCATTTCTTAAGCCTATGTTCGTGTACAAAGACAAAGTTTCTGTTGAAACCAAGGAGAGTAGAAGGTAAAATGTTTTCCCTCCACAACACCACAGCCTTTACGTTACTATTGTTTGCAGTGTTTTCCATTACGAGCTCCATTAATTCCCAGCCAACCTATAATGACAACATATGTTTAGATCAATCAAATCAAACCACCAGCGCTAATTACCAATCTAACCTCACAGTCCTGTTGAATTCTTTATCATCTAAAGCTTCCCAAAACTACAGCTTCTACAACGATAGCTCAAATATTGGCATCTATGGTCTCTTTCTCTGCCGGGGTGACGTTTCTAATATTACCTGCCAAAGTTGTGTCAGCTATGCGACCCGAGACATCACAACTCGGTGTCCATCTAATAATAGCGCAATCATATGGTACGATGAATGCATGTTACGCTATTCCAATGTTAATTTCTTTGGACAGGTACAAACTTCTCCAGAGTTACTCATGTGGAATGTCGGAAACACAACCTCACCTGATCAGCCCAACTTTAGCGCAATTGCTCTAATGAACATTCTAACAGAGAAAGCAGTAAATGACGATATGTTGTTTCATGATGGGAATTTGCCAGCGAGTAATGGATCCAATCAAACTTATGGGTTGGTGCAGTGTACTAGAGATATCAATAGTAGTGGCTGCAGCAGTTGCTTAAGCCGGTTGATCAAGGATGCTGAGAGTTGTTGCCAATCGAAGATAGGGTTGCGTATCATAACCCCAAGTTGCAGTATAAGGTATGAGACCTACTATTTCTTTCAACAACCACCAGTGCCGCCGCCTTCAGCACCAGCACCAGCACCATCGCCCCCACCTCAATCATCAGGTAAGACATGTAAATTTGTAATTTTGTTTGTTGTTTGGATTGATGGTTAAGAAGAGAGATTTGTAATCTTCTCTCTCTCTCTCTCCCCCCCCCCTCTTCTCTCCCCCTGGAAGCAGGGGCGGAGCCAGGAATTTTTGTTTGGAGGGGCCAAGTGCGACGCTAATACATTTATCAAGACAACTTCCACACACATATATATACACATATGCGCGCTTTTTTATTATATATACATACTTTTTATTTGATAAGTTAAATATATATATATACAAAAAAAAAGGAGTTTAGTATTTTCAATCAAAATTATTTTTGACGGCGATCTTTCATAAAATAAAATTCATTTTTTCCACTTTCATAGTCATATTTTTAAAAAGTTTCATTTTAAATACAAATTATCAAATTTTATGCTAAAGTAAGTAAAAAATATTTCCATTGAATTAATGAAATTTTCAAAAACATGAATGATCCAAAACTTAGAGAAATAAGTTAGGCTCCAAACATATTTAAAGCTACATTGTTTTAACTCATATTATATGACAACTAAAGACACATTTCATGTGTAGTTTTAGTAACAAAATTTTTTTAATGAGTCAATGACTTGTTAATCGTCACATAACGGGTTGAAAAAGATAGATTCAAATATGTTTAATACCAAACTTTATCAAATATTTAACAGATATAACAATAAAAAATAAAATTGCAAAAAATAAAGTTATATCTCTATAACTATTAGACCAATTATTTTTTTTAAGAGCATTATTGGACTAATTCAAATATTTGGGGGGGCCAACTCTTATTTTTGTAGACTAAATTTTAAAAATATTAAAATAATTATATATATATTTAAAAAAATTTCAGAATTTTGGGGGGGCCATGGCCCCCCCACCCTTATACGTGCCTCCGCCCCTACCTGGAAGGGTTTGTGGAAAATTATTTGCTATATGTGAGAGAGGTGAACAAAGAAGTCTTAGGATCCTCTCCACAAATGAATCTATATAATGTTTTGGATTAAATGTTATAAATTTAAAATAATTTTCACTACCACATCATTTACATCAACTGTTGAATTTTCATAAACTGAAAATTTTTAATCCTTTGAATGAAAATTTCAACAACTTGGCATGTTGGTTGAGATAACAATTATCCACTTCATTTCTGTGTGCCAAACAGGTGTAGAGTATTCGTCTTAGATGATCAATTTCATTATTTAGTGTTCCAAATGATAAAAACTGTAGTAAACCAAACAAAATTATTTAAGAAGGACCTGAATGAAAGGGAAAAATTTTTCTAAACAGAAGGCTAAAGGATCATAGCTGTTTTAGAACTTCTGGGAAGTGATTGGGATAAAGAAGCTAGGTAAACATCCATTCAAACTCACAAACATGAAAGTTTTAGTCTACAACTTGAAGAAGTTCTTTATGTTTACGTCTGTACTAATATATTTGTCTTATATGTGACAGTTTGGGGCTTTGGGCAGCCTATGTCCTTAAAATTATTCATATATTGTTGATTCATTGACTTACAATTACTTTAAGCAAACTTAGGCTGATTTCTATGATGAGCAACAGGAGATGGAGGAAAGAAGACAAAAAAGACAGTAATCATTACTATATCATCAATTGCATCAATTGCAATAGTTGCAGCTGTCTTGGGTTTCTGGTATTATTCATCATCAGGCAGGAGGAAAAGAAATTTAGGTAGATTCAGTTTAGCCAATCTTTCAAAAGATTTGATTTTTTTTTTTTTTTTTATAAGTTCTATTAGAATATGTATTTCTAGATTTTCATTAATTTTTGTTTTATCTAATTTATTACTCAGATGGAGATAAAAGCCAAGAAATTCCATTACGAAATAATTTAGCAGGTTCACTTTCAATGCACTTAGACTATAGTATCTATGGAAGGGATGATGACAACAGAGGAGAAATGAATTACTTCAATTTAAGTACAATATTGACTGCTACAAACAATTTCTCTGATGCCAATAAGCTTGGAGAAGGTGGTTTTGGCCCAGTGTACAAGGTAAAAAAAAGCATAATAATTAATATATATTATTGATCTTTAGAAATTATTGGATCATTTGCATTTGAAATTAATATATAGCAATAGTTAGGATCATTTGATTTCCGGAGAAATCAGCTATCAGTGAACCTTACCGTTGTAACATGTAGCAAAGTATATATCTACCAATACTGAAAGCATGAATATGTGTGAATACAAAAGAGCTTATTTAGACCTCCAATTAAAATTACGGCTAGATTGCTTTTACTCTTATTGAATCAAAGTGCGGAACAAGAGTAAATGTGCGCAATAAACCAATATTACTCTAGTGCATAAACATGAATAACAAACAATAAAAGTAAAGCACAAGAGTAAGGGAAAAGAGATGCAATCACAAGATAACACCAAGACGTGTTATTGAAGAGGAAACCAAAGAACTCAGCGAAAAATCTCTTCGCCGCCCTCCAAGTGGTAATCGATCCACTAGATAATAAAGTTGGAGCATACGAAAGACCCTCCAAGCCTAATCTACCCAATGTACATGAGCCCTCCAAGCTCCTGCTACCAACAAATTTCTCAGATTCACATCTTCTCTAGTTTTTCAGATCCCGCAATACATCCGATTGCATCTGCCAAGCCTCACCAGCTTCTTTTGGCAAATTCCCAAAACTTCTCAAGTTCCAAAACACTTTCTTCACTTTGAAAATATGTGGGTTGTGTGGGTACAAATCTCCTCTTAAGGTATGACAATAGGAGAGGGAAGGAGAAGAGGCTACAATAATTTCTCACTAAGGGTGAGTAGCTCTCTCTCTAAAAGATGGATGTGTGTGTGTTGTAGAAAACCTATCTAGGGTTTTTCTCTCTGAATGGTCTCTCATACTTTTGTGGGTAATAATGATATATATAATATGGGTGAAGGGTAAGAAATGCACACTTAAAAATCCTCTAGGTAAAACATTTTGTGAGTATTTCGCGAGAAGACCTTACCCACAAGACACCTGCAAAATCGACAGTCTGGCATGACTCTTCAACTCTGGCATGTACTCCTCATGTAAATTTTAGCTGTCTTGATCAAATCTCCACCACTTCATACTAAACTCATTACAAATAAATCCCACAAAAATACAAGGAAATAAAATTAAAATAATTACAACACTTTTTGTCATAGAATAAAGCCAAAATAAAACATAGTTATAAATCACAACTTTACAATCTCCCCCTTTAACTATTCCATGACAAAACACTCTAAAACAAACTCTAGACTTAAACGTGAATTTGAGAATAATGGCAAAACTCACCCACACCTAAATCTAAAACCTGTGATGAACTTGGAACAAAATACCTGTAACCTGAAACACTTTCACAAAACGCATTAAACCCTCAAGGTAAATCAAGTGATAAAATGACAAGTATAATGTAACAAGTAAAAAACAATCAAGTAAACATGTTGTGAAATATATAAGCAACTTGATTAAACACATGACAGTCATATGGAAATGACCACAATGATCATATAGCAAAGCAAATGATCATCCAAACATGCAACCAATAAAACACAATAACATAAGGATGTGTGCATGTCCAACAAATAAGCATGATGCAATGAGAGCAACAAAGCATAGATACTAAACATAACTCAAAACACCATAAAACAATGAGAAAACAAGCATAAAGTAAAACAAAGCAAAACAAGGTTTTCTATAATAATAATAAAAAAAGATGTCTTCTCCCCCTTAGTATATGTTAGGACATATGTAATTCACTTGTTAAAAACATATGTCACTATTTTATGTAATTGGCTAATCCTTTGATAAAACGCACTTTACTTGTATTTTGGTAAATCTAGGATGTGTTTAATACTTCAAGAAACTTTGTTTCAAGATCAAATGTTAAAGCCATGTAAGTCTATCCAAGATTCAAGCTGAAAAGTGTCTATCATTAAAGCTCGACAGCTAGCTCGACAACTAGCCATCTATTGAGCTTAAAAAGTTGTTCAACCCTGTGGCTCGACAGCAGCTCAACAGATAGGATATTTGTCGAGGTTTATGAAAAACAGAATTTCATTTCTGTTTTGACTCCAATCATTGTTTATGTGTTTGAATTTTCTTTTCTCACAACCCTAGACATATAAAATGATTATTTTAAGAGTCATCAAAGTGTTCACAAGTTGCATAAGTGTTGAGAAAAATTTGTTCAAGCAAATTGTGACCGGAGACACGGTTTTTCCCTAGTTCATCATTCTTGTGAAAAAATTGCTGTATTTGTGCAACGTAGGGTTTTGTGACCAAGCATCTTCTTAATCTTCATCGTTGGGATGAATTGAAGAACTTTGCAGCCAATAACCTTCTCTAGTTGGTGATTGAAGTCACATATTAGAATCCGCGTAATTGATTAGTCACGTAATGGGAGCCATGCAACAAAAGGAGAAATTGTCACTACAGAACAAGTCCAATTGGGTATTGGGGTAAGGGTTCAACTGTATGTTAGTATAAGGTACTGGGATTCCTTTACTTGTAACCGCTTGTTGTGATAATAGTGGAATTTCAAGAGTGGTGAACTTAAAATCACTCGATAGGGTTTTTGCCATGTAGGTTTTCTCCATTCGTAAACAAATCACTGTGTTATTTATTTTCCACTGCATATTTAATTATTTGATGATTTGTTTGTGTTACCACGCATTTGCATGTTAATTGGATTAATTAATTAACTTGGCTAATTAATTAATTAATTAATCACAAAGGGTCAATACATTTTTGGCCTATCAGTATATACATCTCCCCTATGGCTTTCTCTCCCTACGAATGTGCACGAGGTAGAATTTATGCCCCTAAGAATGTGCACATGAGTCATATAGAAATGACAATACACTCCGGTATACTCTCTTGTATACTCTCCCCCTTTTTGTCACAAATAGACAAATGAATTAAGGGGAATGAGGGAATGAAAAGAAGATATGAACAAGAGTAAAAGATGATGTATGAGGGGTGCAAGATGAATGAGAAAATGAAGTTCAAATGGAAGACAAAAACATTTAAAAAATGCTACAAAGCATAAAGTAAATATAACATGCTAAAGATGATGGAACAAAGTATAGATCAAGGTATGACATAGACACAAAAACATGTTATAAGTGCTAAAATGTCTAAAAAGACTTAATCAGCATGAGTGAATACAAAACATGTCAAGTTTTAGAGTGTGTGCAGTAAAGGTGCATCTAATGTGCATCTAGTGTGCAAGTGAAATGCATGACCAATGCATGAGCAAGCACTCACGGGGAAAAGTGTGTAAAACACACAACCAATGATCAAAACATGATAAACATGCATAATCATGGTAATCCCCAAAGTTTGGTACTCATTGGAGTCCAAAACAACGAGAAAATGTCATTTGGGCATTTTATCAAACACTTAGAGTGCACACACTACACATGCATGAACAAATGAAAAACTTGCCTAAATGCATGTTATATTTGTCATAAGGGGCCAATATCCAAAGCAAATCATCATTTAAAACAAAACCCTATCAAAAAGATTGACAAAAATTAAATTTTCCCAACCCTTTCAAAAATATACCTAACCCATGAAAACCTAGAATCTAAGGCTTAATCAAAAGAATTAAAGAGAAAAGAATGATGAAACATACCATAGTGAAGACTTAGAGTAGATTGAACTTGAGTTTTTGTTGGGTTTTTGAGAGAAAAGAAGTTTAGGGTTGAGAGAGGCTCGAGGGAGGCAAAGGGTGTGAGTTTGAAAAACTGTCATGTTCAACCCTTTAAAACTGAAAACACGTGTTTTTCACAGGTAAGCTTCTCGCAAAGTTACTCGTGAAAATGCCACTGAAGCATTGAAATTGTTTCACGGGTAAGGGTTTCTCGCGAGACAGTCACGAAAGTTTCTGTTTAAATTTTGGTATTTTCAATTTTTGCCATCCTCATTTTCGCGGGAAGAGCTTACTCGCGAAAACACCTCTGAAAGAGTTTTTTCGTTAAAAACATGAAATAAGCAATATAAACAAAAACTCTAAACACAAAAGCATAAGAACACTTTCAAAAGCATAAAAAATACTCAAAAATCTTTTTAGGTTTGATAGTCAAGCAATTAAGTATACACATCACATTTGAACACGTATAATCACACAAATGAAATAAGCATTCATTGAACAATAGACTTGTGTGTTGTGTGTGTGGATCAAGTATGAACTGGCCTATAATCTAGTACGAAACTTCAATGATCAATTTAATCAAGTCATACATGACTAGTACAAAGTCAAGTAACCTATCTCACTTGTAGAAATGAATATATATGACCCCTCTCCAATGTGATTACACTTGATTGAAAGCTTTTTGATTTGCTTCCATTTTACATACTTTTGATCAAAACAACTCAAATTTTTGAGAATCGATGCCATAAACATTTTGAATAAACTTTGATAATTTAGCCTTTGGCTTTGGCACCATACATTTTAGTACAAATCGCTTTCCATTTTTCTTAGTCAAATACTAGTATGTGCGATTGCTTTTTCATCTCAAAATTCTCTTTTCGAGATTAACATTTGTAGAGCTCTTTGAAAAAGAAAAAAATGTGAGGAGATACATAGGCATAAGTCTATGCATGTATCAAGATCAAACAAGTCTATTGACCAATCATTCATGACAAGCTTGAAGATCTATTTCTAGATGTCGCTCACACTTAGAAAATGTGCATACATAACAAAGTAAGCTCGTAAATGCACTATGCCATAAGTACGGAGATATTAGGCCAAACTCACATGTGAAATGTACTCAAATATATACGATCAAACTTTTTGAATTTTTCACTTTTTATATGGTTTTGGATTTTTGCACACACAAAACAAAGACATAAAAGTAAGATCAAAAACAAAAACAAAACAATGCATATAAAGAGATGCATGATGCACAAATGCATGAGTATGAAGCATCTAATGCATGAAGAGTCCTACAAAAATCAAAAGAATTAGATCAAGGACCAAGAGAGCATAAGCTCAACCATAGGAACCCTACCTCATCCAAACGAAATGATTGTTTGGAATGAGTGTCTCATGAGAAGTGAGATGAGGGTTGGAAGAATGAGAACCGGAGATGCGCATAGACAAAGAGGTAAGAGCATTGACCACATACTTCAACAACTTACCACTTTCAATCAAATCTGGTTTAGTTTGCAAAGCACAACTTCCAAGAAGTTTAAGTTTCTCTTTTCTTTTGATTCTTTTAAGAGCTTGAAACTTAGAGCAATGAGGTCTTAAATGACCAAAGCCACCACAGTGGTGACAAACAATGTGTTTAAGTCCACTAGGCTTTTTGGGAAGGGATCTAGTATTATGGTTTTGTTCTCTCTTCAACTTATGACATTAAGGTCTTATATGACCAATCACACCACACTGGTGGCTAGTTGAAATAAATTTAGGTCCATCTAAAACCTTAGATTAAGACCTAAATGGAGGCTTAGGCTTAAAAGCCTTTCTCTCCACTTTCTGATTTCTTTTATATGAAGGAATGTATACTGATTTATCCTTTGAGGTAGAACACAAAATAGGCATAAAATCGAGTACCACAACATAATTGCAACAAATATTTTCATCCTTATTAGAAATAGGTTCAGTAATCAAACACTTGACATGCATCTTAAGAGATTCATTTTCACATTTTAACTCATCAATAAGTTTGTTAGACAAAACAAGTTTAGCATCCAAGTTCATATTCAAACATTCAAACTCTTTCAACTTTTCAAGAGAATTTTCAGCAAGCTTCTTATACTTTTCAACCAATTTATTGGATTCATTGAACTTACCAATCAAATCATCCTTTTCACAACGAAACTTGCTCAAATTCTTATGAAATTTCTTAGCCTCTTTCTTCAAGACTTTGAAGTTAGGAATATCAACAACACCCAAAGATTCATGTAACATGGCATCACAATCATGAGGATAAACACTCAGAGGCATTTTCACAAACACATGGCATGCTACAATCATCAACAACCAAAGAAGCATACAAATCACTATCCATGACAATAAACACAAGGGGTCAAGGATCACATTTAGGTAATGAAACCAATACAAGTGTACCCACTCTGATACCAATTGAAAGCTCAAATATGTGTGAATACATAAGAGCTTGTTTAGACCCCCAATTAAAATTACAGCTAGATTGCTTTTACTCTTACTTAATCACAGTGCGGAATAAGAGTAAATGTAATGAACCGATACTACTCTAGTTTATAAACATGAACAACAAAAAACAAAAGTAAAGCACAAAAATAAGGGAAGAGAGATGCAACCACAAGATAACACCAAAACATGTTATTGAAGAGGAAACCAAAGAACTCGGCGAAAAACCTCTCCGCCGCCCTCCAAGCAATAATCGATCCCCTAGAGAATAAAGTTGGAGCACACAAATAGCAAAAGACCCTCCAAGCCTAGTCTACCCAATGTACTTGAGCCCTCCAAGCTCCTGCTACCAACGGACTTCTCAGAGTTATATCTTCTCTAGCTTTCTAGATCCCACAATACGCCCGATTGCATCCGCCAAGCCTCACTGGCTTCTTTAGGCAAATCCCCAAAGCTTCCCAAGTTCTAAAATACTCTCTACACTTTGAAAGGTGTGGGTTGTGTTTGGGTGCAAATCTTCTCTCAATGTATGATAATGGGAGAGAGAATGAGAAAAGACTACAATGATTTCTCACTAAGGATGAGTGACTCTCTCTCTAAAAGATGGGTGTGTATGTTGTAGAAAACCTATCTAGGGTTTTTCTCTCTGAATGGTCTTTCATACTTTTGTGGGTAATGATGGTATATATAGTATGGGTGAAGGATAATAAAGGCACACTTAAAAATCCTCCAGGCAGAACGTTTCGCGAGTAGTTCGTGGGAAGGCCTTACCCGCAAGACACCCACGAAATCGATAACCTGACATGACTCTTCAGCTTTTGGCATGTGCTCCTCATGTGACTTTTAGCTATCTTGATCAAATCTCCACCATTTAGTACTAAAGCCATTACAAATAAATTCCATAAAAATACAAGGAAATAAAATTAAAACAATTACAACACTTTTTGTCATGGAATAAAGCTAACATAAAATATAGTTGTAAATCACAACTTTACAAATACTATGTGATCATTTTTTGCTGATGAAGTTTAAAATGCTTCCAGGGCAAGTTGATTAATGGAAAGGAAATAGCAGTTAAAAGGCTTTCAATGAAATCAAAACAAGGTCTTGAAGAGTTCAAGAATGAAGTGATTTTAATTGCAAAACTTCAGCATAGGAATCTAGTTAGGCTCTTAGGATGCTGCTTGGAAGGAGAAGAAAAAATTCTAGTCTATGAGTACATGGCCAACACTAGTCTTGATGTCTTCTTGTTTGGTTTGCTCTCTCTCTCTCTCTCTCTCTCTCTCTCTCTCTCTCTCTCTCTCTCTCTCTCTCTCTCTCTCTCTCTCTCTCTCTCTCTCTCTCTCTCTCTCTCTCTCTCTCTCTCACACACACACACACACACAAACACATACACAGCATCATTTATTGTAGGAAATTATATGGCAAAAGTGTCCTATATGAAAGAAACTTTTGCCCCATTATTACAATACAGATCCAAAGAAATGTAAAGAACTAGACTGGGCTAAACGTACAAGCATTGTCAATGGGATTGCAAAGGGACTTCTCTATCTACATGAGGACTCTCGACTCAAAATCATCCATAGGGATTTGAAAGCAAGTAATGTATTGCTAGATGATGAAATGAACCCAAAGATATCAGATTTTGGCACTGCTAGGATTTTTGGGGGCAATCAAATAGAAGCCAACACAATCAAAGTTGTGGGTACATAGTAAGTATTCCCTTCATAAATTTTATTTTCGTAATCACTAATATGGACAAATTGTTAAGACATGATCAAACAAAAGTTTGGTCCCTCACGTACATGTTATGGGAGAGGGGAGGTTCATTTGATTTTCCCCTCTACATTTTGCAAATTTTGTTTTAAACACATTAAAAAATTTAACAGTAAAATCATGTGGAAAACTCTACAATGTCAATAGTGATTTAAAGTAGGCATAAATGCACTTTTAGTCCCAACATTTTGACTTTTTTTCCATTTTAGTCGCTACATTTTATTTTTACTACTACTTTAGTCCCTAAACCAATTAACGCGGGACATTTAAGTCCTTGAAGCACCATTCCATCACCAAACTAACGGGGAACTGAACGTGGTTGACGTGGGCATTAAAATATTATTAAAAAAATTATTTGTCATTTTTTAAATACCAAAATTTAAAAAAAAAATTAATTACTCAATTTTCTTTTCATTATTTGTGTTCTTCCCTATAATCAATCTCCAGCAAAAAACAAACCCTAAACCCAAATCCTAACCAAACCCCAAACCAATATCCCCACTAAAGCAAACCTTAGCCTTCAAACCCATAAATTTTCTTGGCAAACAAACTCAAAAAAAAAAACCCACTGGACAAAAAAACCTCAAATCACCACCACCGAATCAAAGACCATAAAGATCAAACCCAAGCAAAAGAATAGAAACCCAGAAACCAGCAAAACACCACCACCAAATCAAATCATCCACTACCACATCAACGAAACCACTCCCAGACCAAACCATCCAAAGAATAGAAACCCAGCAAAGCACCCAAGTCATCCACGCCCAAACCAAACCATAATCAAAGAGGCTGAGATCGGGTGTGATGGGTTTGAGATAGAAAGAGGCTGAGATCGGCTTGATCTAGGTTAGAGAGATGCTGTGATCAGTTGGTACCTGGTGATCTTATCGAACGGCTGAGAATGCAAACACACACACACACACAATGAGTAAATGTAAACAAACCCAACAATACATTTTTCACCTGAGAGAGAGAAAAAGTTGGTACCTAGTGAGAGCGAGCGCCGGAAACGGGAAGTGGAGAGGCCATGACCTGAGCGAGGTGCTAAGCGACGACTTTGGCAGCAAAGTTTTGAGTGCGCTTAACGGTGGAGAAGGCGGTGAGCAAAATCTAGGTTTGGGTTTTTTTCTTTTCGTGTTTTAGTGAGCAAAATCTGGGTTTAGGTTTTTTTTTTTTTGTGAGCCTCATCGTGAGCCGTTGATTGTCTTTGTGTTGTGTATCAAAGCCATCAATTATCTTCTTTTTCTTGTTTTGTTTTGTTGATGAAACTGGTACAGAGAAATGAAACACTTATGGAGTAGCAATAATTTATAATTTGTTCAATGAAGTTAGTACAAACTACAGAGGAGCTTGACTAATACGTGGTCTCACACTCTCCACAAAATCAAATAGCAATATCTCACTGGTGTGTTTCTCTCCATCTCTCACTCACACTCGCTCACAAAGTTTCTCACTCTCTCTCTCTCTCTCTCTCTCTCTCTCTCTCTCTCTCTCTCTCTCTCTCTCTCTGTGCGTTTGAGATATTATTTTAAAATTTTGAAATTTTCAGATCGATAAAAAAATATCTTGGATGGTGTAAAAATGTCGTCCACCAGACTTATTATTATTTTTTGCCATTTGGTTGTTCGTTTCTATTCTTTTGCTTGGGTTTGATCTTCATGTTCTTTGATTCGGTGGTGGTGATTTGGGGTTTTTTATTTTCCAGTGGGTTTTTTTTTGTGTTTGTTTGCCAAGAAAATTTATGGATTTGAAGGCTAAGGTTTGTTTTACTGGGGATATAGGTTTGGGGTTTGGTTAGGATCTGGGTTTAGGGTTTGTTTTTTGCTGGAGATTAATCATAGGGAAGAACATAAATAATGAAAAAAAAATTGAGTAATTAATTTTTTTTTTAATTTTGGCATTTAAAAATGCCAAATAATTTTTTTTTAATAATATTTTAATGCCCACATCAGCCACGTCTAGTTTCCCCGTTAGTTTGGTGACGGAATGGTGCTTCAAGAACGTAAATGTCCCGTGTTAATTGGTTTAGGGACTAAAAGTTGTAAAAATAAAATGTAGGAACTAAAATGAAAAAAAGTCAAAATGTAGGGACTAAAAGTGCATTTACGCCTTTAAAGTAAGAACTGTGAGAAGAGGGAATTGCAAAGGAAGAAAACCAACTTTCCCAAGTCATGGTTATGTCAATGTAACTTATGCTCTTAAAGATAGTATATTACATTTAGGAAAAAATTTCTTTCATTCTTTTACTGTGATTGAAACCATACTGTATCATAATACATATTTTTTCCCATAGTGGATACATGGCGCCAGAATATGCAATGGAGGGACTATTTTCAATAAAGTCTGACATTTATAGCTTCGGGATTCTACTGCTAGAAATTGCTAGTGGAAAAAAGAATAGTGGCTTCTATCATCCAGAGCGTGAAGAAAGCCTTCTGTCATATGTACGTCTCTTTTCCATATCTTTTGAGCTCAAATTAGGTTTTTTTCTTATTATTGTGAACTAAAAATAAATTTACCAATAGGCATGGCGACTATGGAATGATGGCAAAGGACTGGAATTTATAGATCAGACCATAGTTGATACTTGTCCTATAAGTGAGGTACTGAGATTGATCCATATTGCATTGTTATGTGTTCAAGAAGATCCTAATGATAGACCTACCATGTCAATGGTCGTACTCATGCTTGCAAGCAAATTGATAAACCTTCCTCAACCATCAGCACCTCCATTTACAGTAAGTAGATTCATCATGTTTGATCAACCTTCAACAGTTGGCACCGGCTCAGGATTTGTCACATCTGATCTGTCTTCAACAAGTGCTTCTTGCCAGTGAAGAGATTAACTGGTGCATTTCATTTTAATTACAAAATTTCCTAGTTAGAAGCTTCTTCAAGCAGGGGATGCATCATCTTCATATTTCTATTCTTGAACTAGCTCTCAGGGGAATTAGATTGAATTACCACATATAGCAAATTATGCAATACAAACTCACAAAGGAAAAGATGACAAACATCAATGGACTGAATCATGTGATATGATTTTGACAATAAATATTTCAAAATTTGTAACCTAATAAAGCACCAAACTAATATGCAAAAGGGAAAGACTTACTCCCTTGGCTATCCAAAATCATTGCTTGCATTACTAAGTGATCTCCGAAATTCCTTGTAAATGGGGATTGTTTATTGTGGCTGGAGGAATAAATGAGCCCTGGTGAGCTGATTATTTTCCGCACCCTAGCATCAGGTACAACTATTTGGTTATTCTGTTTGGCATTATGAGTTTCTATGGGTTCTTTCTTATCAACCTTGATATAATTTTGACCTTATTGTTGCTCACACCTTTTTTCTTGGAGGCAGAATTGAAAAAGGCAAGAGATCAGAAGTCCAATGTCTGCCATAGAGGGATTATTCAAGGAAACAAGTATCAATTAGAAGTTGGAAGTAAGAAGTTGAAAGAAGGCATAATTATAAAATATTTTGATTACAATAGACAACAATGACAATGACATATTATGAACCTTAATAGTTGAATCTCAATTCAAGGAGATATAACTTGTTAAAAGGAATTTGAAACTCTGACCATTAAACAAGGGATGAGCTATATCCAAGCAATCCAAAAAATAGTCTGACTGATTTTTTTTTTTTTTTTTTTTTTTTACTGTATTTTATTGGTGACTAGTAGGATAAACGTTTTTTGGGAGGATGAATGAGGAAAATTCAAAACAAACCAAGAAAAGATAGTTCAAAAGAGTGCAACCTTCACACAACACAAGTAAAAAACATCTGCAAGACATAGAAACAACCAACGCAGCTACTCTAAACCAGAACGCAACACAAACAGAATAGCTGCAAAAAGCTATTCAAAGAAATGCAGCTTACCATTATGGTGGCCCATTAATTTCAAGACACCAATACAATCCTTAATGCTTATGATTGAACAAGGGTTGCATGAGTAGTTCACTGAGCCTCCTGACAACAGTATTAGACCCAAAGGACGGTTAATAACCTAAACTAGGAAGAGGATAATGTCCAATATGAGGGCTTCAAAATTAAATAATGGTTTTGCATCAAAAGATGGGTATATGTGATCTTGAAATTTCAGAGTTTTGTATGCCTGGAGGAGTACCAGAATGTCATCAATTGTCTTTAGTATTCCTACCAGTGCATGCTCTGCAATTTTGAGGCCCCTGCCTCCAAATTTCCTGCATTAAACCAGGTTTATATATACATTCAGACCATGTCTCGCAATCATTTCCATCTGAGTTTTTTAATGATAATTTCTTCTTAAATTTTTACATATTTAATCACTCACAAAACTTGGGTTATTAAAGAATACTTGCATATACAGTGTGGCAGATCAGTGTCAGTGCCACAGCAAACTGCATTACCTCAAAATTGATAGAAGCCCTTTTCTGAGTTCCATTTCCTATAATTATGTAAACCCAAGAGATTATGAGATAATTCTAATTTCAATTCAAGGTACAGGAAAAATAAGATGCAATAATGTACATTAGATCCGTATCCATGAACATAAATAGACAAGTTGGTTTGATTAATGCCTCAATCCTAAATGTTGGCAACAATTTTAGATGTACAAGAGACTTTATGAGATGAGTTAACTGGAATCCACAAAAGGCTTCTCTTTAATGGACATGAACTGAAGGGTGAGATTCAAAATGCTATCAAACATTGGAGACTAAATTCAAATTTTGAATTCTTAGAGACTAAAATCAAACTTAGAGATTGATTTACATTTTAAAACCCAAAAATATATATAAATCCTAATAGAGTGGCAGCTTTCTATGTGGATTCAATGGCACCAAACTCATTGAGTAGGGTAGCACCACTGGACAAAACATAATATGTGGACCCAACTTAGAAAGTGAACAAGCTTGCTTCACACTGCATGTCTCAATTTCATAAAGATACAGCTTGGTCGACACCCTAAGTAACAACAATCCGTCTTTAATCGCCAACGGAACCATCCATGGCTCCATATGATAAGTCACTGCTTCCGTCACTCTTTGATGCAGATTGTAAAACCGCGGATGCTCTCCTTCAATTTCCTGCAGAGATTTTGAGTGTTTGAGAGTCCATTTGGATTCAAAAAAATCTTCAAGGAACCATATGTGAAGTCCTTTTTCAGAGACCATTGCATAATGCGTTCGCCCTTCAGAATCTCCAATGCATGCCTGAGGGATGGTCTCAAATTCCATCGCGGGGATTGGTACTGAAATCAACCAAGATAGCTCCTTCTCTACATCATATGTGAGCACTTTATCTCCATCTGTTCGCCAATGTAAAATCCCTCCAACATAGACACTGTTGTTCATGACTAAATTGTTATTGCAGTGGCAGATCTCATTTGATTTTGTCCATGCCCCAGTTTCGAATGAATATACTTCAAAAGTATAGCAGAAGTCCTCCTCCTCAGTCTCCAACTGCCTGACTCTAACCAGTTTGAATTTAGTAGAAATGTCTATGGGATCCCGAGTTGGGTCAAACGCCAATCCTATGGTGCTAAGATTGTCAAGTGCAGCAGTTGATTGTAATTTAATCCACTCCTTTTTTGAGGGATTGCACACATAGACAGCAGGGTCTTGAGCTTGATCAGGAAAGCAACTCCGGCAACATACAATCCCATTGCATGATGCTAACATCACTACATCCTCAGGAAGGAAATCAAACCCCTTTTGCTGCACTTTTTTATCACTGTCACCTTCACCTTGTGATTCAACAACAGGAATGTAGCTTACTGTTCTGATGTCTTCATTGCACCACTGATACTTCCCTTGGAAGATGAATCCCGATACGGTAGGCTTTTGCTTTTGTAATTGACTCTGGATGAAGGACCGGTCAGATATAAGCTTGTACCAACCTTTAGAAACGGACTTAAATTGAAGAAGAGTCTTTGAAGGCAAACGACATAGGATATTAGAGGGAATATCACTGTTCAAGAATTCAAGGTTCTCCATTTCCTGAAATGTAATTCACATAACTTGAGAAACAATTACTATAAGATACACGGACAAGACAAGTAATGAGATCCATTGTAGCTACGATACAAACTAAGAAAGATGAGCAACAGAGACATTAGTAATCTATTAGTCTATGCAACTTAATATTGAAACCACAGGAAAATATTCAAACACTAATGTTACATTAGTAAGTGTATTATCATCTATACTAAAAGAACCAAAACCACTAGTATAAAAAGGCAATCCTGTGTTGCCCATAAAATTTTTAATAGAAAAAAAAAAAAAAAAAAAAGGTTTTTTAGTGAGGCTTTTGAAGCTGACTGAAAATCCAGAGGCAAATATAAGAACAATGAAGGTCCAGAAGTCTATGGAACTTAATATTGAAACCACAGGAAAATATTCAAACACTACTGTTACATTAGCAAGTGGGTCATCTATATACTGTAAGGACCAAACCACTAGTATAAAAAATAAAATAAAAATTTTTAAAAAATGCAAATCCTATGTTGCCCATAAAATTTTTAATAATAAAAACAAGGTTTTTAGTGAGGCTTTTGAAGCTGAATAAAAATTCAAAGGCTGCCACCGTTAGTTATCAATGCAATCCATTAAAACTAAAAAAAACCATTGAAAAAGAAGGAAAGAAAGAAAGAATAGAGCAAATAGTGATCTTTTCCTGTTTTCCCTTATTCATTTCCTCATAAACATTAAGTAGTACCTTATACTCTGTGCAACTTTTTCAAGAAAATAAAGAAGATATTAGGAAGCAAAAAGAAAAAAATGCAAGCATGAACATGAATATGATGAGCATGAGCAATGAATGCGAATGGTTTAATTGTTCTTATGTCAAAATTCTTACCCCAAATGCAAGAAGAAATTAGGAAGAACAAAAGAGGAAAAAAAAAAATGCAAGAATGAATATGAAATGTTTGATTGTTGTTATGTAAAAAAAAAAAGTTCTTACCTCAAAAGCAGAGTCACCTCTCAATTTCTCTGTGGTGGACTCAAGACTCTCAAGACTATGACTAATAACAAACTAGTGAAAATGGAAAGAAGATGAGGCAGAGGCAGTGTGTGCGTTTGTTATTGTTAGTCTTAGCATTTACTGTTGGCATTTGGCACTGTCCACTTTTGCACGCACTGTTACTGTTCCGTTGCGCAGAGCAAGGAACGTAGCAAATGTTGCACTGGCACTCTCTCTTGACAGCTTTATTCTCCGTACAATCTGATGGCCACTCTTGTATTCTATTGTCATTTTGCAACTTCTGCTTTTTTTTGTATACACAATACATGCCACTCCATCCAATCCATCTCATTTTGCATGCATTTACACCCATTGCACCTTGCTTTTCTTTGTTTTGACTCCAATTTTTAAATTTCACCTCGTATGTTTTTTGTCAAAATCAAGGCAATTTTATTGCCACCTACCTACGTGGTAATATTAATGTTGGTCCACATGAATGAATACAAGGATTTGTTGCACATGTACCACGCTTGCTTATAAATTAAAAACGAGTATCAAACAAATACTTTGTATACATTTTTAATGTGACTTGTTATTTTTTCAAAGGGCTGATGATTACACATCAGTGTGTGTGGCGTCAGGCGTGTGCACGTGCACATGCGCCACGTCAATTGAAATTGTGTATTCAAAACACAATTTCATTTAAATCAAATCACAATTTTTAATTAAATTGTGAAATTGTATTTTTAAGACACAATTTCAAAATTATAAAAAGAACTCTCAAACTAAAAAATGTGTACAATAAGATGTGTGCAACAAACATTAATAAAATTTATTTTACTAATGCCAAAAATCATAAAAAAGAATTCTTAAACTAAATAATTCTATCTATATTAATATCTTTTTATAATGTATAGACAAAAAATAGTTAGGAGAGGGTGATCAATGTAGCTTCCCTATTTATATTAATATAGTTGATCAATTTATATCATCTTCAAATCTATATAATATCTAAAAGTTGAAAAGTAGTATTTATTATTACTACGCTCCCGTTAAGCCACATCAATATAACATTTCAATCTAACTGATCCACTTCAGTCTATTTCGATCCATCCTGGTCTACTCAATCCACTTCAGTCCATTCGGTCTAGTCTTATTCTATCAAATTCATTCCATTTGGTCTAATCAATCCAATTCGGTCGATTTCATTCCAATTCAGTCCATTTTAGTCCACTTGGGTCCATTTGGTCCAATTCAATCCAATAGCTCTATTTCGGTCTATCATGGTCCACATCAGTCCACTTGGGCCTACTCAATCCAATTCGGTCCGCTATGGTCCATTTCATTCCACATGGGTCCACTTCAATCCACTTTGGTTTGCCTCGGCACAATTAGGTCCATTTTGAATTAATTGGTCCATAAATTGATTATTTTTGTAAGTTTCTTTTTCAATTTTTGGCTCAAAATTTTTTTTCTTAATTTTTGGGTCGAAAAGTATGAATTTTTTTTATTTGAACCAAACTCTTTAGTTTTTGGCTTAAAAAAAAAAGGCAATAGAAATTAGAAATATGAGTCTTAAAAATCTAATAAAACTATGAATATTCACAAGATTAGCTTATATTTGGGGATTATAAGATTAGCTTAAAATTCAAGTTTCAAAAAACTATTTAAATATAGTTTTTTGTTTTGCAAGCCATAAAATGGTGGGTTCCACAATTGAATTTATTGTTTGGCTAATATTTTCTAAATACAATTTTCAAAAAACTGTACCCTATTTTCTTGGTTTAGAATAGGATTTTGAAAATGACTAAGGGGTGTTTTTAGAATATAGAATTTTTTTTTAATAACATAGTTGTAAATAAATTGAAAACAATGGAACTCACATATTTGTCCAAACTTTTATATCTCTTAAATTAAGGAGCTTATCTTTACTACAAAAAGAATTCTCACACTTCAAATTTGAAAATTATTCTTAAAAGTAGGAGCCAAACACGTAGCTCTTTATAAATGCCCAAAACGCGTAGCTCTTTATTCCTCAACGCACCGTTTCAATAATCTTCCATGCATGTACTATTCTCATGACCCACATCTGAACGTACCATTTCGGTATTACACCCATATCATCACCCATGAAACACACAAAAGTAGAGGATCACAACAACACGGTGCAAGTGGTCGTCTCCAACGGCTAATTCCTCAATTCTACGTCATTCTGATTTTGAGAAGACTGATATGCCAGAGATGAAATGAAAAATGAAAAATTATTTTACTATTCAGCTTATTTTTACTACTATTCATGGGCCTCACTGCACGTTTTGGCACTATTCATGGCTCCACTGTACTATTTCAACTAACTATTACCTTTATCTACAGTACTTTCAGCAATAATTTTTCAATTTCAATAAAATAAGCAGTATCCAAACACACTCTAATTCCATCTATCATACATGGTCCATACAACAATAAAAGCATACATAAATATCTGATTTCAGTGATATTATAAACTCAAAGCATTCTCTCAAAAAAAAAAAAATTTATATAAATTATCACTTGTCTCGAAAGTTTAAATTTATTTAAGATTTTTAATTTTTTGATTGGAGGTTAAGTGAAGACAAGCTTGGAATTCAAAATAATTTTTTTGGATATCATAATAAATTATCAGTTGTTCAGAACTTAAACTATTACCAAATTGTTGATAAAAAAAAATAGATAAGGTGAAGAGAGAGAGAGAGAGAGAGAGAGAGAGAGAGAGAGAAATCTGTATATTTGTGTGTGTGTGTGTGTGTGTGTTGGGAGGGGGAGTATATTTTTGTGTTTGAAACTGTACAATAGACTGTCTTTTTATTAAGGCGTACGTGTATCAATGCAGTACAAGTATGAGACAAGTAATGTGTTGTATAAGTAAAGTAAAAGAAAGTACAAGTAAATAGGTAGTATATATTCAGTAACAAAAATAATAAATTTAATTATTTAGTCATTATTCTAACAGAGACCTCCACAGGAATTTGTTGACAGATAAATTGGTTTAGCAAAGTTTTTATAATGACATAACTCACCTTCACTTGCAGTGGTGAAGTTGAAATAAAATTGGTAGTCATGGTACCACATAAAACAACTGGAACCATATGTTTCCCACCATCTTTTATTTCCAATTGTCGTTCTAAAATAAACCAATTGGGAATCCAAGCACTTGCCACATTCATCTCTACTCATATCTCCATTGCATTGAGCCATGCCATACCTCTTCCCTCTTTTTCCAACATCCAGCACTGCTTTCTGGAACATATGAGGCTGATAAGGAGTTGTAGATGCAAGGCCATCCATGAAAGTAAGTCCTTTTGAAACCGAATATGGATCATCGAGGCCAGTATCATTGATGATTGCCATAGAAGTCTGTTCCATACCTCCAAAAAAGCTCTCATTCGAATAGCGTAGAAAACACCACCTGAACCGAAAAACCTCTTTGCTCTTTGGACACTCACTCAACGCTATACTGCAGTGGCATTCTTGGTGCAATTTGCAGAGTCACTCGCAGACACGTCCCCTCTACATTGTATTAGACCATAGACCATGTTCTCTTTCTTTCCTGTTTTTGTTTCATAGAAGCCATTTCGATTAGGCCCTTCCACAACAAGGGTATCCACTAGATTCTTGACATTTTCCTGGAATGCATTCTCAGTCATAGAATCAATGGCTTCTGAGCACTGCAAATAAGTGTTGGCATTCGAATCAGCATGGCAAGGACTATTTGCCAATATTAAAGCTGACAATAAAACATACACTATCTCAAAATGGAACATTTCCATCTTCTTAGAAGCTCTGTTCTCTTAATTTGAGAATTAGAGAGTAGATGTGTCATGGGAGAGCTGTGAAAGTTTCATGTTCTAAATTTATTACTTCACTAAATACTTGGTCAGAATAATCGATTTATAGGTTTCCTTAATTATATTAGAAAGTACAAAGTCAACTGCCCTTGCATCGACTGATAGATTAATAGATATATTAATTTGAGGCCATTAAAATGAATGTTATGAAAAGTGAATGGGTTATACACTTATACTCCAATTTCTAAGTACAAAAACCTACAGGGCACTTCTTCAGGGCGTTGACATGTATAACAGACAAATATTTTAATCAAGAATGAAGAATTCATTTCTTCTATGTTTTTGACTATTCTCGAGCAATGTCAAAGCCAAATGGTCAGGTTATTAAATTCAGTTTGCTTCACAAGTAGAGATGGCAATGAGGCAGGACGGGGTTAAAGGATAGGCTTTTCATCCCCACCCCCACATAGTTTTGTCTTTTCCTATCCCCACACTGCCCTGCATGACGGGAAAAATTTTCTTACTCCATCCCCGTCCCTTGAGACCCCCGCAAAGCCCCGCCCCTCCCCATAAAACTCCACTTCTTGTTAATTTGCCCACAATTATTACAATTTTTCTTAATAAAACATATTTCATTAATAAAAATATTCTTGAAATTACAAATAAATTTATCTTATCAAATCAAATTAATTTTTAGCAAAAACTGAATAATATTATTCAAGTATTTAACAAGACAATATTACAATAAAAGAAAAAATCTTATCATACAAAATCAATGATTTAATGGTATATAAATTTGTTTCTAATAAAGACAAAAGAAAACTTTAAAATTAATACTTTATTTCCAACTTTGCTAGAGAGAAAAAAGAGGTAGAGAACCACGTTGGGTAAAATAAAATAAGTTGATATTATTTGTTTAAATAGTAAGATTTTAGGATATGAAAAAATTTATAATTTATCCCTTATCAACACAGGGCAAGGTGAAGCAGGGTGAGTCTAAAAATTCTAAACTCATCCCTACCCCGCCTTGTAGTGTGGGGTTAAAATCTCGCCCCATCCCCGCCCCACCAATTTTTCGGGACGAGGAAAACTCACGTGAAGAGAAGCGGAGAGGGGCAAGTTAAGCAGGACGGGGAAAAATTGTCATCCCTATTCATAAGGATAGAAACCATGATTTTATTTTGGCTAAAATTTCATTTTTCCACTAGACTGTTACTTCAATTGTCAAATTAGTATTTTAATTTTTTTCAATTTAGTCCCTCATTTTGTCAAAATGGGTTGATGCATTCCCTTTGTCCAAATTGTTTAGCAAATAAAGTTGTTTAACTTCTGTAAAGTTGTGATTTCCAACTATATTGTGTTAACTTTAATTTTGTGCCAAATTTAATTGTAATTTCTTCAATTATTTTCCTTGTATGTATGTGGGTTTATTTATAAGAGATGAGTGTGAGAGATCAATGAAGAATCAAGCTTCAAAAGTTGAATTAGTGGATTTCGCGACTAGCTCGTGAGAAGCAACCCACAAAAAGGCCACGTGTGGAGCATATGACTGGAAAATGAAGAATTGTGTCAGGCTGTCAATTTCGCGACTGTCTCGCGAGAAGGGCCAACTAGCAAAGGACCCACGAAAGTTTCTATTTGGCAAAAAATAGTGTTTGCTTTACCAAGTCTTTACCCACACTATATATACCATTATTACCTACGAATTGTAAGAAGTGCTTTTTAGAGAGAAAACCCTAGCAAATACACTGGAGAATTAGAGATTGTTATACCCACAATCATCTGCACATTTCCTTGTGGTTTTCCTCAAACTCCTACCTCTCCATCTCTAGATTCTTGAGAGGTTATTAGTTCAAACACTTACCACATTTATTCTAAGTGTTAAGTGAGATTTTGGTGCTACTGGAAAGCATTGGAAGGAGCCATTCATTGGTAGTTGCAATCGAGTTGAATTGCGGGATCTGGAAAGTTAGAGAAGACAAGACTCTGAGAAGTCCATTGGTAGCAGGAACTTGGAGAGTTCAAGTACATGGGGTAGACTAGGTTTGGAGGGTGTTTTATTATTCGTGTACTCCAACTTTATTCTCTATTGGATCGATTTCAACTTGGAGGGTTGTGAAGAGGTTTTCTGCAGAATTTTTTAGTTTCCTCTTCGATAACACGTCTTGGTGTTATTTTGTATTTGCATCTCTCTTCCCTATTCTTTAAGCTCCTCCTCCTCCTCCTCCTCCTCCTCCTCCTCTCTCTCTCTCTCTCTCTCTCTCTCTCTCTCTCTCTCTCTCTCTCTCTCTCTCTCTCTCTCTCTATATATATATATATATATATATATAAAACACTTGGTGTAACTTTTTGTTATTTTTGGTAATAATACAACACACAATAACTTTTAATAGGTTTAATATATTCAAAATTGCATCGTTGGATTATGCACATTTTCATAGTTCTTAACACGCATTTTCAAATTTTATACTAATCAGATGTTATTACTATTAAATTAATAAAATCAAAACCTTCTGTAATTTTAAATACCCCAAAAACCCTTAAAATATAAAGTGGCAATTTGGTCCATGATCAATAACTTACATATTTTAACTCATTTTGGTGATATGTAATCTATATAAGATCTAATTATTAAAGTGTAGTATTTATTGTTACTATGCCCTTATTGAGCCACATTAGGGTAGTGTTTCGGTACATTTTGGCCCACTTTGATCCATTATGTCCATGTCAATCCACTTCGCTCCATTTTAATCCACTTTGGTCCCTTTCAATCTAATTCGGTCCATTTTAGTATACTTTATTCCACTCGGTCCATTTCAATCCATTCAGTCCACTTAGTCCAATTCGGTCCACTTCATCTTCAATCCAATTCGGTCCACTTTGTTCCCTTCAGTCTAATTCGATCCACTTAGGTCAATTTTGGTCCATTTCAAAAACAAAACAAAAAAAACAAAACTTCCCATCTCACAACCTAATCCACCCCCCCCCAAATTTTTTTTTTTTAATGCATATATAATGTATTAAGTTTAGCAATTTATTTCAATAAATTTGCATTTTGCCTCCTTAATAATATTACTGATCTTTTTAAAAGCTATAAAAAATGTATTGACAAGCTCAAAAATATTAGCCTAAGAGCAAACTTAAGCCCAAACAACATCCAAAACAAACTCACTCAAGGCAGGAAAAAAAAAAAAAAAGAAGAAGCTTAAGCCTATTCTAACAACTAGGAGAACACCCACACACACTTGATATTACAATTTACAACACAGAAGACACCCAAAAAATAAAAGGAAAAAATAAAACAAAACAAAACCCTAACTTTCTAAGTGAGACCTGGGAGTGGGAAGGGTTAGGCAACGGCAGCGGTAGCACAACAAGCATAGGCACAACACAGTAGAGCAATAGTAGAAGCAAGAAATAGATCAACACCACACTAACATCAGTCCACTGCCCCCAAATTTTGTATAATATCTAATCTCTCTTCTTCTTTTTTCTTATTATGGGAATATGAATATCTTATCTCTCTCTCATGTCTGAATCTCTAGTGAAAAAAATTGCTAAATTTTTTGTTGGTTGATAATCTGAGTTGTGAAAGAGAAATAGAAAAAAGAGGCAGAGAGATGAGAGACTCTCTACAGTCTACACTTACCGAAAATATGAGAGAGAGAGAGAGAGAGAGAGGTGGAGTTCTCTCTTTAATAAAGTGAAAGTAATTTAAAAAAAAAAAAATAGTTGTGACTAACACATCACATCACCCATGTGATGTGCATTGCGTTTGACAATGTTAAATTTTGCCTGCATTCTCTTTTCTTTTTTTCTTTTTTTTGAGCTGATTGTATACAATGCTTGCCTGTTAGTGTGTTTTAATTAGTTGTTGAGGCTTGTCTGGCATGTGTAATGAGTGCTTGTTAATGCATTTTAATGTATTAAAAAAAAAAAAATTAGTGTATATGTTTTTGTTGATGGTTTGTTAATGTTAAATGAATGTTTATTTAGAGTAAAAAAAATAATTGTTTATATTTTTGCCCACTCTAACTCTAAGTTCTGGCTCCATCCCTAACCACCGATAACCCACTAAATCCATAAACACAACCACCAGATACACACAAACATAACCCACATCAAATCTTATTTCATAAAATTAAAAAAAAAATAAAAAATAAAAATTGATCTGAGAATTTTTGTAAGAAGAGAGAGTGGAGTTCTTAGCAAAGGAAAACCAGATTTGGAGGGAGAGAGACCAAATAATGTTAAACTGAAAAGTAGGTCGCAGTGGAGGACTGGACGTGAAGGAGGAAGCAACAATAGTTTAGTCTAAGTCGAATATGAATGCTGGCAACTCATCTTGTGCTATCGCTCACCTTCGTCGACCATCGCGACCCTAAGGCTTTGTTGACTACCGCAATCCCAAAGCTTCATTTAACACTACAAACCCAAGGATCTGTGACAAGTCTTCCACGGAGCATTGTAAGAAAGTGATAAGGGAAAGGTAGTGGGATAGTATGCGAGAAACTAGGATGCATAGGTACAAAGACGGGTGCAAGTCGATATGAGTACGAACACGAGGATACAACATTTCTTGAAAAACTTAGGGTATGATACATCGGGATACGTATATTAATCACTTATTAAATCTATTTTATTTTATTTTATTTTATTTTATATATATATATATATATATATATTGTTAAGCATATATCAAAGTAGTAATGGATAATAAAGTGAATTCATGATCATTAAACGATGTTTATAATACAAACTAAAATTTAAAAGAGTAAATATTTGATATGATGATACTGATACGAGTGTTTGATTACAATGGTATCCAAGTTATATCACAAGTGTATACTAGATGTATTGACACTTTAAAAAACAAACAAAAACCAAAAAAAAAAAAATTAACTAGGCATGTATCTTCAAGATATCTGGTATGATACATGAATAATACACATCAGGTACGGGTACATGAGCAAAAATAGAGTATTCATACATCCTAGGCGAGCAATAGAGAGAAAAAAAAAAAGGGGGAAGGGTCCTATGTGGAAGAGAGAAGAGTGGGTAGGAGGAGGGGTCATGCGTGGGTTTAGGAAAAAAATTTACAGCTGAAAAAAAAGTCATAAAAACATTTTACAAGTTTTGTTCGGTGTATTTTTAGTCTACATAAAATACTTTCATCTTTGACCAAGGCTTTACAATGAAACAAGCACTCAAAAATGCTGAAAGTGTTTTTGATAAAATATTTTTAAAAATATAAATTGCGTGCTTAAATTATTGAAAATAATTAAATACTAATCGATTCATTCAAGAAATACGTTTGTATTGTCAGTTATATTTAACTTAACAATTTGCATTTCTTTTCTTTTTTCAATAAAGTTTAATATAATTGAAATTAATTTCCCAAATATTATAATACTTAACAAGCAGTGGCAGAGCCGGGAATTTTGAGTTTGGGTGGGCTGAACTATATATTCTATCAAGACAAACTCAAATAAAAAATAGGCACTCCCCTAAAAAATCCACATAATATATATGTGTGTGTGTGTGTGAAAATATAAAATATATAAATTGTTTGCAAAACTTCATCCATGTTTGACAAATCAATATCATAATAATGTTATAATTGAAGTATCATATGAGCTTTTTAATTTCTTGATAAAATCTTGAGAATAGGAAATTTCAACCAAATTGCATATATTATTAATATTGAATGATTTGAACGTATTAATAGGAATTGAAATTGAGCTAAAAATTAGGGGTTTCATACTTCCACTATTTACTCACAAAACTTACTACCTAACTATTTAATTCTATTGCAATTATATATCAACTCTAAACTCTCTTTTTTAAGGAAAAATTACTAAATCATTTTATCAATGCTTTCTTTTGGGGGTAACTCCTATTTTTTTTCATATAACCTTTAAATATTTATAAAATATACTTAAATTGTTAAAAAAAATTAAAAATTTTGGAGGAGCCAAGGCCCCCCCAAGGATACATGTGGCTTTGCCACTGGTAACAAGTAATATTAATAAAAATCATGTTAATGGATGCATTTTGGACAGTGGTTAATAAACCACTTAAGAAAATTTTTGACACTACTTTCAATGAAAATATAAAAAACTATTAAAAATAACTATCTTTATCTTTTTCTATTAAAAAATAAGTTAAAGAAATATTTTTTAAACCAATACTTTTAAGGCATCTATTACCTTTTTCTGATTAGTAATTTATTATAATTTTTTTTAAAAAGAAATTGTAGTGTACACGTACATTGTGCAGAACATCACCTAGTTTTTACACAGTGATTCTGGAATTTTCAACCAAATATTCAACTTTAGATCTTTGCTTTTAGCCCGCAGCAAGCTACAGAAATGACATTGCGAAAATAATGCATATTAATTGGTGGGTCAAGGAGTGCAAAGCTATTAGGCTTTTTAGCCTAAATGAGAAAGAAAATTCATCAAAGCAACAATCGTTTGTAAGAAATACTGTAATTAAGAATTAAGAAAGTGATCTTCTAGCTTTTACAACTCACATACGCACTTTAATAGAGTCCTTTCATAACGCCATGTAGACAAGTTATCAAAATCCTAATCATGCTGAAACTTTCATGCTTGGAATTATGGATTTACTGTTTTATATATACTTAAAAGTTCCCACATACTAATACATTAAATAGAATTTAATTTTTTACACTGATAAAACTTTGTCTCATAGCTCTCACACTCACTAAAGTTACACAATCTAGGATTAATACACACACATCTATGCTTCTTTCTTATCAATGTGGGATTATACCACTTTTGATAGGGTTAGTGATGACTTACGGCACCTACTTATTATTTTAACCATGGGACTTCCACCAAAAAAAAAAAAAAAGAAAGAAAGAAAAGAAAAGAGAGTGAGACAAAATTACAATTTATCTCTTTGTGATTTGACCCTATCAACATCATAATTTATTTTAAAAACTTCGCTTCTGATAATAGTTTTTTATTATCAAACTAAGACATCAATCAGTTTTTTGTGTAGACGATGATTAAACCCTAAATCTCTTATTCAATTATCAGAGACTTTACCATTTAAGTTAACTGAAACCCACTATTTTAAAAACTTTCAATTAATAGTGTTTCACCCAAAATACCCTAATAATTTTTTGTGATCCAAACCTTCTTTTTTTCTTTTTTTGAATTTGATATTTACAACAACAATGAGGAAGTAAGAATTTAAACTTTAGGTCTTCTAATAAAATAGAACAAATTATGTCACTAAATCATAAAACTCTTGACTTTATTTTAATACAAATTTTAGTAATTCAAAATAAAAAAAATTAACAAAGCATGTGTGACTAAATTGTAATTGTATTGCACCAAATCATAAGGGGATAATTGCTTTGTTGAAAATTTTCATTTCATGAATTAAGTCACAGACTTAACAAGCCAATGGTTAATCGTTGTGAATGTGATTATGATTTTTATCGTGTATAAAACTTTTCCTGTTGTCTTTTATAAATTTATTAAAACTTTTTTTTTTTTGGGAGAAACTTTTGGGAATCAAATTTATTACAACTAAACGCAGTCATTTGGAGAGAAAAACAAAAACAGATATGAATATGAAATGTGTACTTCCTTCTTAAAAATCCATATAGACCGTTCAGAATCAGAAAAACAAAAACAAAACACTCCTTAATTAGTCCATTAGTCCATATAGACCCAATAGCCATCTATTTAGACTATCCCAATATCAAAGATGTCCTGTCCTGGGGTGATGCACGATACAACATTCATTGTTTTGTTACTCTGATTACTCTGAAAGATTAAAATCCACAAATTTTGGCTAAATTTGATATGCTCTTTCAATTTTATAATTGCTCAATCTTAAGTTCTTAACCCACTGGCATGTAAAAGGGAAAAAGTTATATTTATATTTATTATCGGTTGATGAGAATAGGTGTATTCCAACTTGCTTGTTGGTGCTTCTCTCGTTCTTTCCTTTCCTTTTCATTTCTTTTCATTTCTCCCTTTGTCTCTTATAATGATGTTGTCGGCCTGCTTTTATTTTAAGTGCAAGTGAAATATAAAGACTTAAGACTTTCAGCCGAATTTTGATGATGCTTCAATTCTAAGTTTCAAACTTCTATAGTTATTATCATTTCCTCCAACTATTCCCCCCTACTGTATCAACGTTAACAAATTTGAAAGGTGGTCACAGTAATAATATCCTCTAAAGATTTTACCTCATATAGCAGTCATATATTTAATGTCCCTCTCATAGAAAAGGATTTTATATGAAACTGCCAACATATCTGTAAAAAGATTGTTATATATAATGTTTTATATAGAATATTTTATGACCTCTCAAATATTAAATTGTACTTACAATAGAACATAAAAAATATAAATAAATAAATAAATGGATCCATGAATTGGAAGGTGTCTTTCTCAAAATGATAGGTCTCAAATACCTATAAAACTCACTTATTGTAAGAGAGTCATCACTTCAGAAAACCGTCTTATATAAGATAGTTTATTTGATTTTAGGTGGTACTTCAACTAAGCATCATTAATTCACACAAAAAATAATAATAATCAAATCAAATTTACCTGCATTTTTGAAAAAACAAGTAAAACATGCACTTTAAGACTCTTCAAAAGCTAGTTTTCTGAATTTGGATTGCACTGCACCAGTGAACTAGGATCCTATGATACGAGGGAGGTGAAAAAAGAGAGGCTCACATGTGGCATCCAACTTAGATAATTGATCCTAATCTTTAGTTGCCTACTACAAAATCCATCTTTAGATCTTGGAATCTAAAGAATCAGGTTGGTATTCAATAAAGTTTCACGAACAAACAATTGGCAAGAAACATATCTGAAGCAATAATTTCATGAGTTCTGGCCGCTTTTTGGTCACTATCACTTTTTGGTCACTTTCACATGTTCGCCACCTAAACCAACCAATATATATTTTAGCGCTTATAACTTAGTAATGAAGACCAAGAGTTTTGTAGTTTAAGAACATTTTGATTCCAAATATATTTGGAGTCTTAGATTCCAACCATTAATAAGTATATGACATTTATAATTATCATGGGTAATGCATTGTGTGTAACAAAGTACGTATCATTTTTTTATTGGTGATTCAAGTCCAAAGCTCCAAACATTTTTAGAACCAAACATTTTCCATATTTCAGGGTTCAAATTCCCTTTATTCCATTGTTGTAAGAAAAAAATTTGGCTAGCAATTAGTTTGTACTTTGTAGTTAATGGTTACAACTCCCACTAATTGAATTTTAATATGGTTAACGTTAAATTATAACCCCAAACTCTAATTTCTTTTCTCTGCAAACCCTAACTTGGGCCCTCTCTATTTTTCCCTCCAAGGCCAAGGTGAGTCCCTTCTCTCTTTATCACTCTAATTTCTGGGTTTAATTTTGAGTTTCACATTTTATTCTGTTTGGGTTTGTTATTGTTTCTCTAATATGATTATATGCTTCTTGATCTTAATTTATTTTTTTTGGTTGCTAACCGATTGTAGGCACTTTCGGTCAGTACAATATGATTTGTGTTTGTGTGTGGATCAACTTTGGTTGCAATATGGCAAATCCAAAACCCTCGGTGCATTGTAAGAATTCCCCCTCCAAGTTAAGTTAACCTAACCCAACTCATATGAACCCTAACAATATCATTATTATCATTACGCAAATAAACAATGGATTCTGCACTAATAATTAAGAAAAAAAGTAACGATGGATATTATATATTATTCACTATGAAGATTAGGAAGACCATTGATCATTCTCAATTAGTGGGCAAATTAAGAGGAGAGCCTACCAACGATTGCCACTCACATACGCGTGGTATATGTATGGCTCTTGAGGTGTCACCTTGTGTTATTTAGTCATGTGCGCACTTAGCTAGGCTTTGGTCCTTTTTGGAAGTTAAAGGCGGCGATACAAACTTTTCAAGATCAAAATGATTTATTTGGTATATAAAAAGTTAAAAGTAGCAAGAATGAAACACGATGCAATTGTAGCAAGAACACCATGGAATTAAGAGTCACATCGATATCCTTGATAATTCTCCACTTGATTCTGTCTCATAATTCGTTTTATCCGACAAAAAAATGCTTTCTTTTTATTAATATGGAGTAAAAGTTAGGACAAGTAAATTTTATCACGATGTGAATTGTTCACAACGACTTCTAGTTGAAGTCCACTCTTAATTGGCTCAGCCTGTTGGGAATTTATCCACAGATAACTTGATTTCTTTTGAATTTTTTAGATGTGAAAATTATAAAATATATATTTCTTATTATAAAATTTTGGTATTTCTTGTCAAAAAAGGAATTGGAACTTAAAATACTATAACGTTGTGTTTAGATGTGGCATTTGTAGCTGGAATTTGAGATAGATCCATCATGTTTAAATTTCATTAGCCATAAGTTCTGAGTTTGACCATATATAGCAGGATAAGGACATTCAAAATTCTGCGAAAATTTTGAGGCAGAATTTGTAAAGCCAAATTCTGGCTGCAAAATCCACCTATTGATCTGTTGAGGTGTCATTTTTCAATTTAATGTGGTCCTCTCGTACGGTCCATGAACTTGCCACCGTTGGAAGTCCTATATATGCTCCCAAAGAAGTACTTTTTTTGACAAACTTCATCTTCATCAAATGGTCCTCGATGGGTAATCTTTGCTGCAAGATCTTAACGATGGAGACCATCTTGAAAGTCGCTGCTCCCGTCACAGATGGAAACCCAGCCCCAACAAATTGAACCCCATAGTAGTTGTATTGTGAATCACAGTCGTTTCACAATACCACTGAGATTTCATGGCTCCTCTAGTAGATGAACCCCACGATCAACAAAGGCATAACCAGGGATGACAACTAGGGTAACGATTTGAACCCACGGCTACATACTCTTAGGATTAGGATAAGACCCTTATTATAAGTGTAACGATGAACTCTTCTCTTTGTTTGAGGCTTTTTGATACTCTTAGGCCAACCATGGCCAAGATAGTGGCTACTTACCATAGGATTAGGGTTGTAGAGCTTCGAATGGCACATTATAGACGCTACATTGTCTTGTACTCTTAAGCTTTTCTTTTTCTTTTTCTTTTTCTTTTTTGCTCTAGTCTTGTACTCTATGCTTAAGCCTATTGGGTATGCTCGACCATTGAGTTCGGTGGCTAGGGTTAACAAAAGTGGTGATTAAGCGTCTTTTTTCACAAAGTGGCATCTAGGGTCTTTTTTAGTATTACCTTAGATTAATGCCATTGTGACCCATATAAGGTGTGGAATTGTTGATTCTGAGTGCGCGTTTGGATTAGGATAGAAAACTAAAATTATTTTATTATTCAACTTATTTTTGCTACTATTCATGGACTCCACTGCACTTTTTGATACTATTCATGGGTCTTACTATATTATTTCAACTAACTTTTATTTTTATCCATATTACTTTCAACAATAAATTTTCAATTTCAGCAAAATAAGTGATATACAAACAAACCTTTAGAATATAAGTCGAACTTCTTGATATATGATCGATTGCAATAAGGAATCAAATTCAAGAATAATTTCAAGGGACAAGGCTTTAAAAGCAAATGCCACAATTTCCGAGATCCCTTCCTAAAATAATAGTTTAGGTTGGTAGATAGGTCACCTTAGCCTCATCCTTTCTTCCTACTTGTCCTTGGTTACTCCTAGCCAAAGAGATTGGTTGAGCTAGTCCATGCCACTCCATTAGATTGTCCATCTAATAGGGTACATTAGATAAGTCACCTAATTAGATGTCCAATGCATTCGAAGAAGGCCATGCTCTTATCCACACTAGTAAAACTTGTTATAGTGGAGAGGGGTGGTGTTTACACTCCATAGGCCCCGTACAAAAATAAAAACGAATTTCAATATAGGTATTCATTGTTGACAACAAAATTTCATGAAACTGGTCCGACCAAGGGTGGGGTCATGTCTATTCACTATACTATTTTTGTATAAGACCTGCCCACCAATAAGCTTACTAGTGTTAGACCAGTCAGGTGTACATCCACATCGAATTCAAGTCGAGGTATCCAAAATCTGATTGCATGGATGAACCGTAGAACTAAAGTGACCCATGCCTAACAAGTAACCAGCACTACCTAACGTTTTAGCTATCAAAATTCAAAACCTATCATGGAACAATATACTATTATATATTCTAAACCGCTGCAATTGAAATGCAACAAGTGCCTAAAGGCCAAAAGGTGAACTGACTTCATTGCATGATTGCATTAATTTGCTTTTTTTTTTTCAATTTTGATTTCCAAATTCTACATTTGATAATTTCTTCAATTTCAATTATGTAATACAGCCAAACTATTTGTTAAAAAAATTGCCGTTCTTTGTTTTAAATATTTGTATCCTTTCATGTTCGTTTGGTTCACATGTGAAGTGCGGAGTAGTTCTCAGTTTCTCTTTCTGGAACACGTGAAGTGCAATAAATTTTCCAGGTTTTCACCAATTAGAGCACTAGTATTGAAAAATGTCAATGCTATTCTATTTTACCATTCTAAAACACTACTTTATCAATATACCATACCATTTTACAATTCCTCTACATCGAAAAACTCTATTTTTATTAAAATATTATTTTTTAACCCATTCTTTATTATTTCTTCCCACCCAACCGTTCAGCCTCATTTTCCTGGGCTTTTCAACAGCCAATTTTTATTCCTCCCTCCCAGCACCGGTTCAACACTCAACACACAACACACACCCATTATACACCGATCAACCTATCCAAACCCATCACCACACCCACACACACAAACACATACATCAACCCAGCAACAAAGCCACACACAAACACAACCCAGCAACAAAGCCAAGCCACACACACAAACACAAACCCATTCAAAAACCGGGCCACCGATCAAAAACCCAGGCCAGGCCACCGATCCACGCCGTCGATCAACCAATCCACGCCGCCGATTTGAAACCCAGGCCACCGATCAAAAACCGAAGCAAACCCATTCAAAAAAAATCATCATAGGAGCAAACCCATTCAAACCCATTCAAAAAACTTCATCACCAGAGCCACCGGAGCAAACTCATTCAAAAAAATCATCACCGGAGCAAACCCTTGAGTGTCGGTTTGAAGAGAGAGTGATAGAGTGAAGAGTTAAATGGGTACTATCTAGAGTGTTGGGTTTATGAGACGAGTGAGGGTGAGAGTGAATCGGTAAAGGGATTTGGAGATGGGTCTGAGATGAGACGCCGTGTGAAGCTTCGGCAATGGAGAGGATGAGGGTGAATCGGTTGAGCTTCAGCAATGGAGGATGGTGTGTGATGTTGATGTTGATGTTGGGAGGAGTTTGGGTCTGAAGAGAGGATAGAGTAGATGGAGATACGGAGAACAAAGAGAGAGAAGGGAACTGAAGTAGCAGATAGAGCAGAGAATAAAATATTTTTTTTTTTAGAATTGTGCTACAGTACAATTCTAAAGTTAGAATTGTACTGTAGCACTATTGTAAAAAAATTTATAATAGTGATGTTTACAATTCTTTGATGCAGATATTTTTGACTCATAAAATGTTAAAAAGCCCTTAGATATGGCATTAGCATTTTTCAATGCTAATGCTCTTATATGCAACATGCTTGCTGAAAAAAGGTAATGGAGTAGTGAAAAGACTTGCAGACTGATTTGTCATTATAGTGGCATTCCAAGTTATCATTTTAAGTTCCAATAAAATTTTGGGATTTATCTTCAAGCCACTAAGTTTGTAGAATTGGAGATAAGATCGATTGATTGTGCGTTGCAGCGTACTAAATGTAATTATATACGTGTGTACTTTTTTCTTTTTTCTTTTTTTTTTTTTGAGGAAGATATATATGTGTGTACTTAAAAAGAAAACTTTATCATTAAATAGCAGGAAAGTGTTAATTTGATTATGATTGAAAGAGTTTTTTTCACCTTTTTCCTTAAAAAAAATAATTATCACACTGCACTAACAGATAGACTACCCAAAAGGGTCCTATCACTAAATACTAGGTGTATATTAAAAGATAGATTACCCAAAAGGGTCCTATCATTAAAAATTTTGAGTCATATTAATAGGAATCTTAGATCAATCGTTAATAAACCGTATTAGAAAAATTTTATCAAATTTTTATCACTACTTTTATGAGTAGTATAAAAGACTATCAGAAAAATTAATTGTTTATCATATTTCTATAAAATATTTCTAAAAATAATTTCTAAACTAATGTCCTTAGAGCATTCGTTAACATTTCCTATAAAAACTTTTACCTAACTTTTTCAGCACATTTTAAAACATGCCTTATATATTTATTAAAGTATTACATTATACATATTCAACACATTATGGGGCCGTTTAGTATAGGAGTTTAAACACATGTTTTCAATTTTTAAACAACATTACACCCATTTTCACCCACACATATTTCCAAAAAATACAAACAACATTACCAAACGGCCCCTATAAAACATGCCTTTTAGGTTACTCTAAAAAAAGGAAAACATTCCTTTTAGGTCACTCAATAAAAAAACCAAGGGGAAAAAAAAGGAAAGTAATTTATGGAGCTTATAGTGGGTAATTATTTAAATGGTGGAATTTATAGTTTGCATTTAAGTTGATTTATTATTTTTTGGTGACACATAGCAAGATTTTTTTTTTTTTTTTTTTTTGAGAGAGAGAGAGAGTTTCAACCTATGGCGTTCGCTCCTAATAATAGCTCTTTATCATCAGACCAAGACACCAATCAGTTTTTGGTGTAGGCGGAAATTGAATCACAGATCTCTTATACAACCATCAAAGACTTTACCAGTTGAGCAAGAAGATTAATTTGTAGTTTGTAGTTTGTACCAATAGTTATCTCCAAATTGTCATTACTTGCAAATTTACAATTCTCTAACCATTAAATTTTATATGTTCCTCAAGTTTTTTTTTTTCTGTATTTATAACAATCACACTTCTTGTTTAATAAATCAAGTTGTTTGATATATGAATAAATTTTTATATTTATGAATCTGAAATCATGTAGTTTGGAAGAGGCATGATTAATTTGTTTGATTTTAGTAATTATAGTTTTGGCACCAATAGGAGAAATTATTATTTATACCGAGAGGATTGCTGATGTGGTCCTCCCTAACCAATAAGATGATACCATCTATATAAATGTATATGTGAGTTTACTAATCAGCACAAGGAATAAAAAATAAAAATTATCAGATGATGTCATATTTGCATAAATAACAATATTTTATTGGTTGGGTGGTCAGGGAGGACCATGTCGATAGTCTTCTGGTGGACCTAATAATTTCTCCACTAATAGAAGAAATTATACAGTCTTCATGGTGGACCACGTCATTTGTCCACCATTCCAGTAAAAGACTCCCACTTATTTAAAATTGCTGAGTTAGTATTGTAAAGTTGTGATTTTAAAATATTTATTCTGTTGGCTTTTATTCCGTGCCAAATTTGATTGTAATTTTATTTAATCTTATGTACCCTGTATTTGTTGTGGGAATTTATTATAAGAGTTGTGTGATAGTGAGAGAGAGTGTGAAGACTCAAGCAATTGAAGCAAGGAAGGTTTTCGCGGGTATCTCGCGACTAAGCATCCCACGAAAAGATGCATGTGCCCTGCACATGACTGGAATGCGAAAAGTCAGTACGGATGGAGACAGCTGTGTCTCACGAGTATCTCGCGGGTAAGGCCTTCCCGCGAGACACTCGCAAGATATTCTATTCTGCCAGACTATACTATCTAATACACACTTTCTGCACCTACACTATATATACCCACATTACCCACAAATGAGAATGAGAGCCTCTGAGAGAAAACCCTAGCAAAAACACTTGAGAGTTAGAGATCGTTATACCAACATTTCTCTACACATTTGTTTATGGAATTTTCTCATCTCCTACCTCTCCATTTCCATACCATTGAGAGGTTGATAGCCCAAACACTTACCACACCCGTTCAGAGTGTCAAGTGATCATTTGGTACTGCTGGGAAGCATTGGAAGAAACCAAGGATGGCAGATGCAACATGAAGCTTGTTGCGGGATCTGGAGAACTAGACAAGACACGATTCCGAAAAGTCTTGTTGGAGTAGGAGCTTAGAGGGTTTAGGTACATCAGGTAGATTAGGCTAGAAGGGTCTCTTGCTAACCCATGTATCCCAACTGATTATCTAGTAGATCGATTTCCGCTTGGAGGGCGGCAGAGAGGTTTTTCGCTGAGTTCTTCGGTTTCCTCTTCGATAACACATCGGCGTGTTATCTGTGTTTGCATCTCTCTTCCCTAGTCTTGTTCATTTCATTTTACTGTTGTGTTGCTTTAAATATGGATTAGAATAGCTCTCTTGCTTGTATGCTTGTGTTTACATTATTCCGCACTTAGTATTAAGTTAGTGTAAAAACAACCAAGCCGTAACTTTAAAATTGGGGGTCTAAACAAGCTCTTGTGTTTTCAACACATTTTCAAGCTTTCAAGTATTTAGTTTTTATTTAAAACTCCACAATTTTAAACAAGTGGGAGTCTTTGACTGAAATAGTAGACCATATCACTTGTCCACCATGAGGTTTATGTATAATACTATGATATCCTTTAAAATCTAGCATTAATGACTCTATATATATTATGGTACTCCTATTACATTACACATAATTAGGAAAGATAATTAGATATATAGTTAGATGTCAATGAAATATATTTGAAAGTTTTATAATATATATATATATATAATGGTATTACATTACACATATTCTTAGGTTACTCTAAAAAAGGAATAACACATTCCTTTTAGGTCACTCAATAAAAAAAGGCGAAAATGCACTTTTGGTCCCTACATATTTGGTCAATTCCCATTTTGGTCCCAAAATTGATTTTGTTACTAATGTCATCCCTAAAAAAAGAAAATAATTTTTAAAATGGTCCTTGCCATCAACCAACTAACGGAAAAATCCTACATGTCTAAGGGAATGTCCTACTTGCTGACGTGGCCATTAAAATATCATTAAAAAAGATTATTTGGCTTTTTTAAAATGCCACATCAACATTTTAATTTTTTTTTAAAAGCCATGTCAGAAAATTTAAACAAAAAATAAACTAATTTTTTTTAAAAAAAAGCCTTAAGCATACGTTTGGATTGCACTGAAATTATTTCAGTGCTTGCGTTTGGCGTTTTTAGTGGGTCTCGTGCACTGTTCACGAGACCCGCGAGTACTTTTTTCAGCAAAAACAACTTTAAAATTGAGTCTCACGATACTATTCACACATTTAAAAATTATTTTGCTACAATGTTTTCGGTTTTCAGCAATAAACGGTATCCAAACAAATCCTAAATCTAATTTTTTTTTTTTTTTTTTTTTTTACTTTTCATTATTTTTTCGTAAGAACATAACAGTTTGTTCATCATGTTCTTCCCAAATCCAAGAAACAAACCCAGCAACCAAATCCAATCTCCATCAATGCCAAGAAAACAAGAAATAAATCCAACAAATCAACCAATCTCCAGCAAACCCATAAACTCATAAATTTCACATTCAAATTATCAAATTCCTATTCCAAATTCATCTTGATCATGAACACACAAGAACAACAAACCCAGAATATTCAATCCCAAGAACAAAATAATAGAAACCCAAAAGATTCCAAAATTTGTTCACAAATTCTTCCACAAAAATCAATTATACATTCAACCAAAAATTATTATCCTAATACAATATTTCTTATGGTGGTAGTGTTGTAGTGGAGCCAACGGCATCATCATCCACAACCCAAATCACCCAAACAACCGCCTATCAAAAGCTCTGCATCACTCGAAATCAACCATCTCCCCCGTCAACCCAATCATATGGGTTTGAAAGCCATTGCCTGAGAGAGGAAAAGAGAGGGTGAGGTAGAGAGAGGTTTCACCATTCATGGCTTGGATCGGGCCTGATCTGCTCCAAACTATCGTTGGCCTTCTTCCTCTTAATCTGCTCTAAACCACCACTAGCCTCCTTTGGATCTGCTCCAAACCACCGCCGGCCTCATCACATTATCTCCTCATCTCTCTCTCTCTCTCTCTCTCTCTCTCTCTCTCTCTCTCTCTCTCTCTCTAAACCCAGATCACAAGTTCAAATTGGGCTAATGAAAAAAATGGTCTAATGAAAAGAAATCATTTAAATTAAAGAGAAATTAAAAAGAAATCGTGAGAGGTAGAGCTTGGGGTCTTAAACCATGGGTTCTTAGGGTCTTTGGCCATGGGTTTCTGGGTTAGAGCTTGGTGTCTTTGGCCATGGGTGTCTGGGTATGGAGCAAATCAAAGAGAAATCAAAGAGACAAAGAGTGAGAGAACAATAGGTAGAGAAAGGGATTAAATTGATGTTGTGATGTTGGTAACTAAGAAAATTTTATGTTGGGTTGGGTAACTTGGGTTCGTGGGGTTGGGATTGGGGTTTGTTGCAGAGGATTTTGATATAAAAAATAAAAAAATTAAATTAAATTGAGAATTGAGAAATTAAAATTTCAATTTAAATCAAATTTTTATTTTCAGTTTAAATTAAAATTAAGAAATTAAAGGTTTGTTTTTTAATTAGATTTAAGGGTTGTTTTTTAATTTAGTTTAAATACTATAATCTGGCTTTTTTTATTAATTTAAATGCTGACATGGTGTTTAAAAATGCCAAATAATCTTTTTTAATAATATTTTAATGGCCAAGTAAGTGCCATGTTAGCAAGTTGAGCATTCCGTTAGACACATAAGATTTTTCCGTTGGTTGGCTGATAGCAATGACCATTTTAAAAACGATTTTCTTTTTTTAGGGATGACACTAGTAATGAAATTAATTTTTGGACCAAAATGAAAATTGACCCAAAATGTAGGGACCAAAGTACATTTTTGCCTTTAAAAAACCAAGAAAAATAAAAAAGAAAAATAATATATGGAGCCTATAGTGGATAATCATTAAAATGGTGGAATTTATAGTGTGCAAAAATACAAGTTCCTATCCAAAAATAAATAAATAATAAGTAATTAATGACCACAGAAATGACTCTTTAATTTCTTATAATAAGAAGAAGAAAAAATGACACTTTAAATGGTTCTCAAAAAGAAAAATGGTTTTGCCGTTTTAGCATAATATCAGCATATTCTAATTTAAACTTGTCTGATAGAAGATATAGCCTTTGGAATCTCGAGAAGGTTGATTCTATTTTTTTCAAAAATAAAATCTCTTGTACGGCTGTATGCTGACGAACCTTAAAATAGAATTCTGCAACGAACATCCTTATGGAAAAATTAACTTTTGTGTTAAGAGATTTGTTATTATTAATTTGGAATACCACATCATTTATATCTGACCTATAATTTTAAGGAAATTGTAGTGGTGAATTCAAATTATAACCATTAATGAGTAACAATTTATCATCTAAAATTTATTATGAAAATATTATGAACATAATAATTTTTGTAATTTTATTTTACCACAAGAAAATAGTGAATCCCTTCACCACAAATCTGTTCAAAACCTACCCACTATCCCACTGCTTTCTCTCTTATAGAAAGCCACTGTGTTCCCCCACGTCTTAGTATTACCACAAATTTCCGCCACCTGCAATAACTACCCTTGTATTTCTCTTCCATAAACTAGAGATAAGTAACAATTAAAAATAAAAATAAAACCTACTTAAACTTTTATTTTATTATTGTGACTGGTAATCATAAACAAAAGAGTAGGTACAAATGGTTCCAACAATTCCTAACTCTCATCCTAATCCATACTGGTCTTTCTTTAATAAAAGATCAAAGTCCATTACTCACTAAACTAGATCTTATAAAAGACATATCCATGGCAAGTTACTTTTTTTATATATTTAACAAGCAACTATTTATAGTTTAATTAACACTTCCTAATTTTCAATAGAAAATCTACGGATATATATACATATAAAGAAAGCAATTATTTTACATGCAAACCTATATAAAATAATTTATTTTATTTAAAATACTTATTATTTACAAATACAGATGTACCTGTACCACGTCTATAAAAAGTGAGGCTTAAAAAAAACTATTGGTCCTAAAAATGTGACTAATTTCTAATTTTAAACTTAATTAAATTAGGCATAATTGAGAAGTGTTACTAGAAGCATCATAGTCATTTTTTTTTTAATTATTATAAATAAGCATCATAGTCATTTCCTTGTTCTTTGTCTAGTCGGTGTAATCATTTCTGTTGTCGGCTTTCTCACAAATGCCATGCAAGACCACCTCCCTGACCTTATATAAGACTCCAGATACAGTTCATATGGAGACACAACAAGAAAAAACAAGAGGAATTCCAAAAAAAATGAAGATCCATAAATTTACATGTTTCATTCTTCCTCTCATCCTTCTCATTACCATCGGTCATTCTCATGCAAAACAAACACAACCCATCTCAGAAACCCTCACAATTGACCATTTCCTCAACAAAATTTATGAATATAGGAATACTCAGCAAACAAAGTTCCAAGAAACCCAACTAAAATTAGCATCTCCTATGATTATAGCTGGTGTTCTTTGCTTCATAGCTTCCTCTATATCTAGTGCAGGCGGGATTGGTGGTGGTGGGCTTTTCATACCAATTTTAACTATTGTGGCAGGCCTAGACCTCAAGACAGCCTCGAGTTTCTCAGCTTTTATGGTCACAGGTGGGTCAATTGCAAATGTTATGTGCAACCTGTGCACCACTAGACCCAAGTTTGGTGGCAAAACTTTGATTGACTTTGATATAGCACTTTTATCAGAGCCATGTATGTTGTTAGGAGTTAGTATAGGAGTTATTTGCAACCTTGTTTTTCCAGAATGGCTTATTACCATGCTGTTTGCTACTTTTCTTGCTTGGACTACCTTAAAGACTTGTAAAAATGGTTTGTCGCATTGGAAAATGGAATCTGAAGAGCTAAGGAGAAATCTTGGTGAAAATTTGGAAAATGGGTCGGTTGAAGATGGGACTTCTGATAGTACTAAAGAACCTCTTTTGGGTATGAAAGAGGATGGCAAGTCGAGGCTTCCATGGATGAAAATTGGGATCTTAGTTTTGGTCTGGTTTTCCTTCTTCGTTCTTTATCTTCTTCGTGGCAATCGGTATGGACAGGTAAGGCTAACAATAATTTCATTGAATTCCATTTTTTATTTTAATTTACTTTGCATATTGATATTAAATTTGATGATTAGAAATCTATGCTCCATTTCAAACCTTTTTTAACTTGATGATCCATTAATTAAGTAGAATAAAAGTACTACTTGCAACCTTATGACTTCACTTTATATTATTATTTTGCAATATCAAGTGGTGGACCATTATATATGTTACTTTTGCCAAGTGATGTGTAGCTATTGTGCGTTTTTTTTAAGTAAATCTAGAGGTACAATCCTATCAATAGAATTGCATCCATGTAGTTTGGGAATTCCCACTAGCTTCGTGGTCCTTGGTTTCAAAAACCATCCTTCGCAAGGGAAATTGCATTTTGGGTCTCTTACAATATTTTATTTTGTTGTAAGTTGCAACTATCTTTAAGTTAGGTTTTTCTCTACAAAGCTTTATTTAAGTTATATCTAGTTCTATCGGTGAAATATTAATATATATGGTCCATAGGGAACTTTTCAGAATAAAGTATATGTAAGGTCTGTTTAGATACCGTTTATTATTAAAATTGAAAACTTGAAAACATTATAGCAAAATAATTTTTAAATGTGTGAATAGTGTCGTAGGACCTAGTTTTGGCTAACAATAATTTCATTGAATTCCATTTTTTATTTTAATTTACTTTGCATATTGATGATCCATTAATTAAGTAGAATAAAAGTACTACTTGCAACCTTATGACTTCACTTTATATTATTATTTTGCAATATCAAGTGGTGGACCATTATATATGTTACTTTTGCCAAGTGATGTGTAGCTATTGTGCGTTTTTTTTTTTAAGTAAATCTAGAGGTACAATCCTATCAATAGAATTGCATCCATGTAGTTTGGGAATTCCCACTAGCTTCGTGGTCCTTGGTTTCAAAAACCATCCTTCGCAAGGGAAATTGCATTTTGGGTCTCTTACAATATTTTATTTTGTTGTAAGTTGCAACTATCTTTAAGTTAGGTTTTTCTCTACAAAGCTTAATTTAAGTTATATCTAGTTCTATCGGTGAAATATTAATATATATGGTCCATAGGAAACTTTTCAGAATAAAGTATATGTAAGGTTTGTTTAGATACCGTTTATTGCTAAAACTGAAAACTTGAAAACATTATAGCAGAATAATTTTTAAATGTGTGAATAGTGCTGTGGGACCTAATTTTAATGAAAATTTTGCTGAATTAAATAACTTGTGGGTTCTGTGAACAATACACAGGACCCACTGACAGAGACACAAACGCACTAAAATTTCATTTCAGCGCAATCCAAACCCTCTCAATAGCTAATGTCTCTTCTCTAAACCAATAGAATAGAAAAGGAAAACAAATTATTTGATATTTTAGTCAAAAGAGGATCAGCTTTAGGATATGCACTCCCAAAAGTGAGAATAGCTGTCTACTTCTTTGTGTTTTTTTTTCAACTAGAATATCAATTAAGACGTCAAATCATTGATTAAATAAACTATTGAATTGATTTGTGAACTTTCTGGCTCTAAAAATATCAAAATCATTGATTTGTGCAAAGGTTCAAAAACCACATCCTAATTTTATATGCATAAGTTCATAAATGACACACTGGTGGTAAATCTGGTGACTGTCACTTATTTTTTCCCTTTTTTCCTTTTTCTATTTATGTGATTTACTTGTTGATAAACATATAGTAAGGATTCTCAATTTTTTTTTTCCTAGCACTCTCAACATGTGACCCTTTGAAATATGTGCAGGGTATAATACAAATAGAGCCTTGTGGAGTGCTTTACTGGGTTATCTCATCATTGCAAATACCCTTAGCTTTGATTTTCACTGCATGGATCCTATGCAAGAAGGAAAGCAATCAACATCAGACTTCTAACAACAAGGTCATTGAAAAAAATTGAAGATTGACTAATGTTGTAAAACGTTTATATTTTTTTTTTTTTTTGACAAAACGTTTATATTTCAATTAGCCTAAACTTGTACTCTTTACTCTTTGTTTAGGAGGAAGATCTTATTAGAGATGGACCATCAAACAAGATGATTTTCCCTTTAATGGCATCATTAGCGGGAATGTTGGGTGGCGTCTTTGGAATTGGAGGTGGAATGCTTATAAGCCCACTTCTTCTTCAAGTTGGGATAACGCCAGAGGTAACATCTAATTCCATCTTCAATCATTTTCACTTCATCATGTTCATGTTAAACTGCCAGGAATACTTATTTTTGCTTTCATGTCTTGATGCAGGTAACAGCAGCAACTTGTTCTTTCATGGTGTTCTTCTCAGCTACAATGTCGTCATTTCAGTACGTATTGTTGGGCATGGAACAGACAGACATTGCCCTCATCTTGGCCATAGTCTGTTTTGTTGCATCACTTCTTGGATTGGTAGTGGTACAGAGAGCGATTCAAGAATATGGGAGGGCATCTCTCATTGTATTCTCAGTCAGCATTGTGATGGCTTTGAGTGCCGTCCTAATGACTAGTTTTGGAGCACTCGACGTTTGGAGGGACTATGTATCTGGGAAATACATGGGGTTCAAATTGCCCTGTTAAGAATAAATTTTGTAAATAGGTTCCTATAATAAGTCCTCAGTTTATGGGAGGGAATCTCTCATTGTATTCTCAGTCAGCATTGTGATGGCTTTGAGTACTGTCCTAATGACTAGCTTTGGAGCACTCGATGTTTGGAGGGACTGTGTCTGGGAAATACGTGGGATTCAAATTGCCCTGTTAAGAATAACTTTTGTAAATAGTTTCCTATAATATGTTCTCAGTTGAGGGTAGTACGATATGCGTAGAAATGTGTTTTCAAATGTAGCGCGGCGAGAACTAATGAAACAAACTGCAGTGAGAAATAAGAGAACTACTAAATACATGATCATGTATTTTGTGTCAGGCTTTCAATTCTGGAACTGCGTATTTTGGTCTCTTATAGTATTAATCCTTTTAAGTTTTCCAATGTTTCACAACTTCCTTACTTCCCGTTATAGTAGATACACAAGTTTTGGGGGTCAAAAAATTAGAGTTAGCTTGATTGATTTCTACATAATATCGAAATGAACTAGTTTATTCTTCATACTGATTCTGCTATTGTGTGCCTTCGTATGCAGAAAACAAACCACAATGTGAAATTCCACAGCTCAATCAAACTAACATTCTCATTGATCGCACAATTAGCAAAACACATGCTTGACATGTTAAATTTGGTAATTAGAAACCAAAATTGGCTGATAAACTTACAATTTATCCCTAAACATTCAATGGCATTTCCAACTTCCCAAATCACATTTATCATCCGCCTAATCCAGTCTTAAAAATGCAACCTTCATCAAAATATAAATACTAAAGAAACATTAGGAACAAGGGCTTCCTCATGCACAAGGATTGCAGAGCAAAAAATGAAGCCTGCTGCCTTATGCAACTGGGGGACGGAGAACATGGTCTTGTGAGGTATCAACAGAAGCCGGTGGCATGAACTGCCACATGGAAACTCCAGGGTACCCCATAAAAGGCACCAACTTGCTGCCAACAACTTGGCCTGGGGCAGAAAATGGAGCTGGGATTGCAGGAGGATGAGGCAAAAATCCTGGTTGAGTACTCAAAGCTTTTACATTCTTCTCAAGGTTCTCTTTCTCTACCTTTAGCCTTTGCTTCTCATCACGAAGCTCATTCTTTTCTGCCTATACAAACAAACCTCCACTCAACATAACCAACAAGAATTGAATTTGAACGTGGTCAGTTTTATTTTATTTTTTGGATATCCTTGCAGCTCTCAGGACTATATGGAGTAATTCCTAAAAACAAGTGTGATTTCAGATGCCTTCTAAAATGAAAAAGAAAAGGAAAATACAAAAGGTTCTAGTTCTAACAATGTTATTACAAAACTTTTACAAACTAACGTGACCATGAATGTGATTTCTAATTAATGTCATATCAACAAAACCGATTAGTGTCTTGATCTAATGATAAAGAGCATCATTAGTAGTGGACGTCATAAGTTAAAACTCTCTAAAAAAAAAAATAACATAATTAATAAAGTTCTTATATTTTGTTTTGTGTTCAAAATTTAACACATCAGTTTATAATGCTATGTTGTAAAATTATTACCATCCTTAGCGTCATTCAAAAGTAAAAACTGAAATATCAAAGCGCACCTTCAACTCATTAATCTTCTCCTGCAGATCCATTTTTGACTCTTTCAACTTCTGGGCTTCATCTCTTAATTGAGTCAACATTCTCACAGCATCACCCAATATAACAGCCTTGTCCATTTTAGGAGGTCTTCCAGGGTCCAGGATAGAACCCAGTTCCATGAACCTTAAGATAATTCCAAAGTCAACATCAGAGACAGAGACAGAGACAGAGTGAGAAAGAGAGAGAGAGAATCAGAAAATTAACGAATTAGAGGATGCCTGTCATTCAGTCTATCCCTCCTCATTTTCTCCCTGCATGCTTTGGAACCAGATGTAGTGCATGATCCAGACCTCACCCTGTACACAAAATATGAAATAAGAAATGGAAAAATACATTTTATGATCTCCCCCCTCCCCACAAAAAGTTAAAGAGTACAAAACATGAAACTTTCCTAAAGATTAGTTCCTATCACCTCATCTGCAAAATGTAAGAGTCCACATATAAGCTATACATTACCTCCTAACCAATGAAAAAATGTCATGTCACTGACATTTTTACATTTTCCCTCATTTTATCATTTATTCATTCATAATCAAAAACTAAAATACAATAAATAGTTTTTCTAATTTCAGGATCATCATCATTTTTTGGCTATGTGGGTGAAGGAGTACAATTAATTCATAATTTGACTAGTTCAAGAAAGTTGTGTATTACTACGAACTAAATTTTAAGGAGATCCTGCTGTGAGCTAATTGGGATTAGCATATTTTGAGTTCTTAAGGTAACTCTGTCAGAGAATTCTTAAAATCTTTTCCAAACATTTTGAAAATGAGTTGATTGGATTCTGTTATCATCAATAGTTGCCAAAATGGTGATAGTCAATATTTGTTTAAATGTTGATGACATGATAAAATTTAATCAACTTATTTCAAAATTGATTGATAAAAATTTTAGGAACTCTATAGCGAAGTTATCCTAAGAACTATTAAGGAACTTAATCCATTAAATCAGACTTTCACAATAAGAAAAGAATAGCAATGAATCAAAGTAAGAAAAGGAAAGGAGGAGTGGAGCACTACTAGATACATGTCAAATATCTAGTGACATTTCTTTTTTTAGAAACAATCAGCTTTAAGATAACAGATCTAATTGTACCACAATGAAAGAGGGAACTAAGAGAAAGGGGGAAAAATCAAAATAAAAACATAACATAACATAACCAAAAAGAAACTCAAACACCCTAAAAACTGCAACTAGCCAGTAATGGAAGACAAGATATACTGTACTTAGCCAACTAAAGTTTACCTTTTTCGAGAGCGAATTTCCTTTGGACCATCTGAATTTGGAAATGAGTCATCAATCTGCTCCATACTGATAAAACAACAAGAGAAAATATGAGCTTGTCCATTATACAAGTTTTAAAAAATTAAGTAGGTAAGTGGAGTTAATCCTGCTCAAGATACAGCCCAGGTTTTCATGTAAAGGAGGAAATAAAATGGAGTTCGAATAGATTGCAAGTACGCTATTAGATTCATGAAATAAATTCATAACAGTGAAACAAGTTGTCTCCATTCCACTTGAAATGGAAATGATCTTGATTCTCTAATTACAAACTGCACAAGAAATGCAAGACCCCTAAAGTTGGTGTCTCCCAAAGATCATGTCACCTCATTATAATCAAAGGGGTTAGAGACTAACTTTTGCCAATAACATAAGATTCTTTAAAATCCTCTGACTATCACATAATTACAATCTTCTTAAATTGAGGAGTACTAGGTTTCAAGTCAATAATGAAACAGTGCTAAAAACAAATCTTATTCTGACCGGAAGCAGCTATAATTTTTATATTTTTACAATGGAATACCAAGTCCTAAATGACAGCATCACTAGAAATGACTATCATAATCACTAATATATTCATAAATCAATATGTGTAGACCGCACACGCCCATGCATATGATTCTCATGCTGCTTGACACATTGAAAGCTTCAAATGTTGAATTTTCATAAAAGTCAAAAACATCAAGGTATTAATGTAGCCCTCCTTGCCTGCATTATTACCAATCACCCATAAAACATAAAGATAAATTGAAAAACACCCAGAAAATCACAAAAGAAAAAAAATATATTAAAAAAACCTTAAAATAATAATAAAAACAAGGACCTAACCTAGTCTCAAATTTTTTTTTTGAATGAGCTATGAATCTCAACATATTAATTAGGATCAGTCACATATATTAAATTTTTAACCAAAAAAAAATGTAAATAAAACTATAAGAGAAAGAAAAAAAAAAGTCAGCGTATTATATAATTGGCAAATAAGTAATGGGACAAGAAAAAAAAAGTAAATAAATAAATATAAAATAAAAAAAAAGAGAGTAAAAAAGGAATTAAGGACCACCTGAGAGAAGTGGGGTTGGAGAAAGAAAGATGAGGAGGAGGAGAAGGCCAAGAAGTAGAAGCAAAAACTCCTGTAGGATCAAGGAGAGAAGTGACAGAAATGTCCTCCATAAGATTATATTCATCAAACATCCAACTGGTGGGGTTTTCATTTCCTTGAGACCCCATTTCTCTGTGTTCCATATTGCCGGAAATTCCAAGATATTCCGGCGAGCCGTCGTGGTGGTGGTGGTGGTACGTAGAGAAATGATGAGCAGAGACTAATTAATAAGAATGAAGGAATGAGTGAAGGAGGTTGGTTCGGAGTTTTGGTCAATGGTTATGTAATTGAGTGGCGTTAAAGGTGGTGGTGGAAATATTGGAATACATGATGATGGTAGAGAAACACAATAACAGGAGTTTTTTTGAATCTTTTGAGAATTTGTAGAGAGAGAGAGAGAGAGAAAGAGAGAGAGAAGAGTTCTGATAGGTCACCCCCTCCACCACACACTGTGCTCCCTTGCGTCTTACACGTATGCACTCATAACAATTTTTTTTTTTTTTGGGTCCTGCTGTAAAACCACAACAATGTGTTCTACCGTATCTGAGGGGGAGTTTGGTGCGTGTTTCCAAACAACAATTTTCAGTTTTTAAACAATATTTCACATATTTTTACACATTTTTTCACCCACATGTATTTTCACAAAAGTTTTTAAATAACAATTTTCAATTTTTAAACACATGTACCAAACAGACCCTCAGTATCTCACTCCACTTGTATGTGTTTTTGTTTTTGGTGGGTGTGTTTGTGTGTTGGATTGGGCTTGTTGTATCCTATTGGGTTTGGACTTCTTTAAGGCTCAGAAACTTTGGATGGATTTTGAAGTTATTCACGGAAGTACTTGGGCTTGAGCTTCACAAATTATCCACGTTTCAATTTTGGAATTCAAATTTGGAAAAAAACAACTAAAAAAACTTTGAAAATCATATAATATAAATAATAACGATTTTTTTTTTTTTTTAAAGGACTTCACCATCCAACTTTTATTGATTAATATTATTTTAGTTGCAGTCCATTAGTTAATGGATAGAATAGATAGTTAATTAGTTACAGTATCACTGTTATACTATAATTTAGATAAATCTTTACAATTGTAGTACTTAATTTACAATTGTAGTACTTAATTTGAATCATGAAATCCATCCATTTCAAATGGAGACGATCATATTCCCTCCAACAATGAACAGAACCTCATTAAACCTTTCTAAACTCATTTATAGAGAATATGATTGTGGGGAGAAAATTAACAAGCAATTTTGTTTCATGGCACTTGGTTTAAACCTGTCCAGAATACTGTATTTGCAGCCAATCCAAAATCCCAACATGATATCAATCTGCACAGATAGGCAGGGGTTTTTTGTCTGGACTATTAGGAGTAATAAACATGTAAACAGCCAACTTTTCTTGTATTCACCTGTATTTCCCGCATGACCTTTAACTCAGGGCACCAATCCAAAATCCAGAAATAAAAAACATGGCCATCTTGATGCAAAAGAAAGGAAGCACTTTTACACTTATGAGATTGAAATCACACACCCACAAAAGGCACACTAACTTATCGTTTGTCTTGATGCTGGACCACCACAATCACATATTTTACATGTTCAAAATATATACAATACCAAATACATATACAACTAGGCAACATACACACGAATGGACTGAACAAAACTATCTATCCTTTTCCTTATCTCTTCTGGATTGGCACCAACAAGCTTGTCAACCGGAGCACCATTCTTCATCAGCACAAATGTGGGCATGGCCTTTATCTCCAATTTGGTTGCTGCCTCCTAACCAATCAAAATGCAAAAATATATTATGTCAAAACATTATCAATAAAAAATATTTCCAAACATCAATTTGGGGAATCTTAGATATGAGGTTTACGTGTATCCATTAAATGATTGTGATTGCCAAGCCAATCTGGATTCTGTATTACTAGCATCGAAAGTAAGAAGATATTTTATCTACACATGCCCATATACCCCCAGATTAAAGCTTGGCTATCGTTGTTAAAATGACTTGATTATCTTGACTTTCTGGAATTGACAAAATTTTCAACTTAGTTGTTGGTCTAGTGCACGGGCATAGCATCCAAAGTATGTGCTTTAAAAGCCCAATCTGGGAGTAGCAGGGTTGCAAGTTGTTCTACCTTTAATAAGACCACATCAGCTCAAAATAAAGGCATCAAAAAGTAATTGCACTATGGTTTCTCCTTATTTGTTTTCCATGTGCTAGTGATTGATTTTTTTTATTGTTCAACTGCCTATCCTTTGATCTTGAGCACATATCTAAGTAGTTGGTAGCACAAAATCACTGTAAATATGCACATAAAATATCTCTGAGGACTGATTCTTATATATGTATATCAATATTAGGCTAATAATTTAGCAAACACACACATGACCAACTGAAAAATGAACGATTCGAGCTACACACACACCAGAACATTTATGTAGAAAGAAGAATAATGTTAAACAACAAAAGATCCCACAGCACCAAGAAATATAGGGGAAAAAATTTTGCACCAGTGAAACAGTGCAACATCAGTATCCCAAAACGCAAGAATCCAAAGGTTTGATGCTGACAGGAGAAGTCACTTAGATGAAAGCAACTAAATTGACAACAACAGATCAAAGATGCCAACTAGCCTCATCTCCTAAACTCAATTGGATCTTCCACAGCCAATGTTTTCTGTAGAGACCTTTCATGTGTTTGCCTCAAAAATGAAAACTTTATCATCATTTACAATTCAGACAATAATGATTGGATATTTTTATGGTGGATCACTCATTATTTCCCCAGTTATTGACTCCTTGTGCCCAAGATTAATTAATGCTACCACTGATCAGGCTTAGCTGCGCTACTGCTTTTTGTACTAATCATTTTTATATCTCGGGCAACCAAAGGTACGAAACTAACCAACAAAACATTAAATATTTCATGCACAATGCATACAAACAAATAATATTAGCATACTAAAAAACCTTTACACATTTAATTCCCAAATTAATCTATATTATCGCAAAGGATGAGTTTTAAAAATAAAATAATTTCCCATTTCACATTTCACATTTGGTGAGTTTTCTTATATAAAATTTACAAAGTCACTTCATATTTATGGCTGTGGTCACACGCGTTCACAAAGCACATTCCTTGTATCACAAGAAATCAATCTTTATTATTAAAAGATGATACTTATCCACGCCATTACATATAGTCATATAGAAATGTACCGTTTATCTAAAAAGATATGCCAAATCATACCTATGTGAAGAGGAATCTAGCAATTTTTTAATGGTTGAAGCAAGAGCCACAAAAATCTTTGAAAAGTCAACTTCCAAATTGTACATAACATATCAATGTTAATACACCCCATATATAACATATCGTTCTGCACTCAATACGTGGAGTAATATGCTATATGCTTTTAGATAAACTATTGTTTCAAAGCTGACATGACAAACAGAGAAGCAACAAATAAATCAGTAATCATTTTTTTTGACAAAAATTAGATGAATTACCTTAACCTCATCGACATCAACTGTGAGGAACAGAACATCAGGGAAGCTTGAAGCCAACTCTTCAAAAAACGGGTTCATTGCCACTGAAGGTATGCACCATGCAGCAGTGAAGTGTATGACAATCTATAATACCCATCCCACCAAGACAATAACTTTAATAGCCACAAATCCATTAACATCATCAAGAACTTTTTTTTTTAATATATAAAAATAATTATAAAAAAATAATAATAATTAAAAAAAAAAAGATGCTCATGAAGAAAGTGAAGGTTTCTATTTATTTTCAAGACCCAGAAAGGAGGAGAAAGAGTTTGTGTAGTTTAATGGTAGTTTGAAATTTTGTGAAGTTGATGAGGAAACTTACAGGGGTGCCTTGATTGGTGGCTTGGGTAACATAGAAGTCCCATGACTCCAAAGAGTCAACCTTCACAACTCTGGTCTTGTTCTGCTGCTCTAGGCCTTCCATCTCCTCCTTTTTTTCTTTCTTCTTCTTCTTCTTCTTGACCTACTCTAGAAGCTATTATAAAACGAAAGTATAAAACTGAGTCCCTAAAATATGAAATGTTTTGGGTTGGACCCACTTTACTCTTAGATGGATATGTTCGACAGCTGCAAGCATAGAGGATCAGTTTGCCTTTTCCATGTTTCGTTTTACTTTTTGTTTATTTCATTTCAGTCCAAGATTTTGTCATTATTTTAAGTTTCATTAATTTTTAATTAAGTTTTCTTTTAAATCATTCATCAGTTCTTCTAAAAATTACTGTCTATTTTTAAAAAAAAAACTACTTTTTCTATTTGACTGTAAAAACACTCACATGATTATCTATTACACAGTCTTTTTATTTAAATATTCATTTTATTATTATTATTTTCACATTTACTTTTTCCTCCGTTCATTCTCAACTCTCTGCTCTCTTATTGGCTCTTTGTTCTTTACTCTATGCTTTCTCTCTCGTCCCCCTCCCTCTCTCTCAATTTGACGCACCATCCTCTACCCTTTCTCAATCTGACCCATCCAAAACCAAACTTCACTTTTTTGATCTTTTGATATTGATCGGCTACAATAATAACGCTTGATCTCACCCATGACCCGAACATGGGTTTTTTGGGTTGAGGTGAAATGGGTTTGTGATTTTCTGTTCAAATTAGTTTGGATTTTTGTTGATTTTTGTTGATTTTTGGTTGATTTTGATTTGATTTTCTGTTGATTATGGATCAATTTTGTGTTTGGATTATAAGGTATTGTAATGGGTCTTGTGGTGGTGGGGGTGGTATTTGGGTGGTGTTGGGTTGCGGTGATGGTGGTGGTGGTGGTTGGGTGGTCGGAGAGGGCTTCTGCGAGAAGCAAAGGAAAACTACCACGGCTGTGGCAGGGGTGAGCGGCGGTGTGATGTTCGGCCATGGAAGGCAGAGGTAGATAATGAGATGACAGATGTTCAGTTTTTAAATAATATTACACATATTTATATAATTTTTTTAATCATATTAATTTCAAAAAAATATAAACAATATTTCTTAAACCCCTTAGCAACGGAAACTTTTTGATAAGATGAGAAAAAGAGAGGGAGGTGAAAGTGAGAGAGATCACAGAGAAGAGAGAGAACAAATTATAAAATATTAAATGCAAAATAACAGTAAGTATATATATATATATATATATGCACAAATCCTAGAACAAGTTTGGAGATATGCAAAGTTTGGCGAGCAGTGATATGGGTATTTTTTTTGAGGAAATGTGAAAAATACCTTCTTTTTCTATTTTCCAAGGACGGATGAGGTTGTTCTTAGTGTTCCATTATTTTGCTGCCGTCCCCTTATCAAAACAACGTGGTTTTGGATTTTTTAATTATTATTTCTTAATTTCAAAAAAACTGAAAAATGTTAATTAAAAAAAAAAATTAAGGCTCATTTGATATCGTTGTTTAAATAATAGTTTTCAATGTTTAAATAATATTACATATATTTTTATACATTTTTTTCCTAACGTATTTTTAAAAAATACAAACAACATTATTAAAGCAATATTAACAAAAGGGCCCTACGACATAATTCCCTAACCCACTAAATAACAAAAATAATCCCCACCCCTACCAATATCCGAGAAATTCTATGGATCTTGAACAATTTTGCTTCTTAGGCACTCTGGATTCTAAAACAGATGCGTACACCCAAAACCAAAATGCTCCCATTAATCACGCATGAAAAATCTCTCAACAATTTCCTTGTCCCATAAAAACCAATAAACAAACATAGATATAGAGCAACAAAGTTGAGACATCAAATTCGGTACAGTTGAGCAACGATGTCCTTGTCCCATAAAACAGCAATTCTATTTCAAATCTTAAAAGGTTTTCCAAGGAAATTCTAAACTTTGCAAATAAAAGGTAATCTAAAAATTAATAACATTCCAAAGTGCAATCTGGACCTAAAGACAAGAGGAAAATTACAGAAAATGAGTGATTTGAATTTGAGCCTTGTAACCTGACCATGAAACATGCCCAACAATGCCGACCTCGGTCTCTCCCTCCTCAAAAGTTGTATTTAACACCTGCATCTCTTCTCCTGAGAGTAGTTTTATTTTTGTCAATGGGGGTGGGGATTATTTTTGTTATTCAATGGCTAGGGATGACATCGTTCCCTTGAGTAATTTAGTTTTTTTTTTTTTTTTAATTAACGTTTTTCAGTTTTTTTGAAATTAATAAATTTAAAAAAAAAATCAAAACATAATCGTTTTGGTAAGTGGACGGCAGCAATTAATGGAACACTAACGAATTACTCAATTGAAATTGAATGAGAGTTAGAGGGCTGAAATGACAAAACTCAAACTTAGAGGAAAAAAAAAATGTTAAACTTAGAGGGTGAGTTTCACATTTTAGCCTTCTTTTTAACTTCTTTCTTTTTCTTCTCAAAAAACAAAAAATAAAAATAAAAAACTTGTTTTATAGTATATTTTCACCAACGAAGGATGTTTACCAAACCTCTCAAACCGCACGACTGCACCTAAATTGACTAAAACCACTCGTAAAATAAAGTAATCGCACCAACACATTTCAAGTGACGGATGTTAAAATCCACACCACAACAACCGCACAAAACTACACTGCACCGCACTCATATATATATATTACAAAATGGTATTCTAATAGATTGATCTCTTTCATTTTAGGATTTAGTGTCATAATTTTTCATTCATCACAATTTAGGACTTACACGTTTTTCTACTAATATTAAGCATTAACCCATGGTCTTGTTTTTCACAGGAATTTCATCTTACTTTATCTCTCCTATTTCTATGTCCTTTCATTCTAGAACTTATCATCATGGACAAACTAATTGCAATAAAAAATAAATAAATAATTACACTTTTTAACTTGAAATTCTATAGTTCACAATAACAAAATTACAAAAACAATGCCAAAAAAATCTATTCACACATGTAACTCACTCATTAACAATCACTAATAACCTTTAAGGAGAGTTGAAAGGGAAATGTGGGGGGGGGGGGGGGGGGGGGGGGGAGGGAAAAAACAAATCTGGTAAGAAAACAATGTCACCCCTTGAACCTTTTTCATTATCTAACTTCGATCTCATTTGGCCCTTAATTCTTTACTTTTGCCCTTATAAAACTAGATAGACAACAACTGCAATTGCTACAATAACGCTAAATATAATTATAATACAATGTTTATTATTTCAAATCTTTTTCTTACAATTTCCATAATAAATAAATCAAAATCATATGAGCAATAAAACTAATAATAATAAGAAGAAGAAGAAGAAGAGAATTAACTTGTAGGAAAGGATAAATCCTTTCCTTGAAAGAGAACTAGAGAGGTTTTTTTTTTTTTTTTTTAAATTAAACAGAAGGAAAAGAGATGTTTCTTTATGTTTGATTTTGGCAATTGACTTGCCAAAGGAATAAGGAGAGGTGGAAGTACCTAATTTTAAGGGATATAGATAAGAGGTTATCTTTTAATCAAAATAAATAGTTGAGAAGTGGTACGTCCACAACATTTTTACAATAAATCATAGGTGGTTAGTTATTATTGGTTATAATTTGAATCTATCATTAAAATTACTTTTTTGTCCCACCAATAACAACCTATAACAACTAGACGTGGCAAAACGAGCAGGGCAGGTCGAGTCGCGAGTCAGGTCGAGTTTACCTATATTTTTCAAACAAGTTTTTTTTTTTTTTTTTTTTTGAAATAGATGCAATCTGTCAATTGTTTATAAGTTCCTTAACTGTGATTAGATTCTCACTAGTGATACTATTACCAATTACCACTAAACACTTGATATCCAAATTTTGTGCAACTCTTGTTCCAGCTTTCTAGAAGTTAATCTTAGTATAATCTTCGATCTATTTAAAGTAGGAAGAGAAAATGAAGATGGCAAGTAAAGAATGACAAATTATAATAGAGTACATAACATATTAAGTAAAGAAGAATAAGTAAATATTTTATAAGATTACACCTCAATCTCAATCTACTCAACGTTGGTAGACGTGAAAAACGAGCGGGTCAGGTTGGGTCGAGTCATGTTTGAGTTGGGTCAATCGGGTGATGGGTCAAAAGGGTTGTGGGTCAAAAAATTTCGACCTGTTTTGCAATGTATAGTAACAACCTACCACTTAAGATTTGTTGTGAAAATGTTATGGACATAACATTTCTCTAAATAGTTAACTAAAAAAATAGTGTATACAAAATAGTATATTATTAGTTTTAGAGAAAGTAATGTATTTTGGTAGGAGTTTTTTTTTTTCTTTTCTTTTTTTTAATGATAGTAATTAAGGAGAAATAATTTCTCATAATTAAGAGGAAGAGTCAGTATCATATGAAAAGTGGTAACATTTTGAACTTGAAGAGAGAGAGAGAGAGGAAACATTTGAAACTATCTATAAAAACCCTTTTTTTTTAAATCGAATTTGACAAAGAAACATGAAGAGGGAGAAACATGAATGGATTTTTTTTTTTTTTTTTTAATTTTCTATACATGTAGATTTGAGGATATTTTGGTACACTAAATGGTGAAACCCAAACATAAGAGTCCTTTTATTAGTAGTATAGATAAGCCCTTTCACACCTAAAAACTTGTTGGGCTACTCTTAATTAGCTCTAAATAAAGATAAAAATAAAAATCAGTCCAACATTTTTAAATTTGACCCAAAACAAAAAGAAAAATCAACTTTGGGTTGCCCAATCCAACCCAAAATTTTGAATGTCTCAACCCAAAACCATCCAAACTACACCGTGATACACTGTAGCGCGCATGAAACCGTAAAATTGAGGTGTGGTGTAATGATGGTGTAGGGTCACACTTTATAGTACAAACCCAGAAGAATTGGGTTATAAGCCCAATACAATAAATTTGTAGAGAGTGGGTGAAAGAACTGGGCTTTTAGCTGATTGACTAACAGTTAATTAAGGTTTCAAGTCTGTCTGAGAAGGAAAGTATGCGTAATTATGGATGGAATGTACATCCGAAGAGTTAGTTTGATGATCAAATTGCTATTTCTAGAAAATAGTTCATCACTTTGCTACAATAATTCTCTTTCTATTCTTCTTCACTATTTTTCCGTTCCTCCATTTATAGAGGGTCTTTCACATTATATAGATTTTTCCAAGCCATCTCCATCGTACAGTTGTTCATCATCCAACCCCGCACTCAAGTATGTGTCCTATCGAGCATCTTCTCTGGCTCTCTGTGAACGGTAGTGGTTGAGAATACTGTTCAAAGGTCTTCTCCACATTAATGCGGCCAGGAAAGTTGCTGCAGGGCATTTAATGCAGTGATGGCAGCTTTTCCCTAAGATATTTATGTATCCTTATCTTCTCTGTACATGTCTGAAGTCTATTCTCATTGTTGGAGTCTCTTAGAAGATTACCCAAGTCACCCAGATGCCTGCTCGACTGATATTCGTCCGGTCCGAGGAGGGTGACCTCCTTAGACCTCGGCCTTCCACTCTTTCCTGACGCGACTATCTATTTTGGGACCTCCCCGGTCATTTGCTCCTCCTTAGACGCATTCCCATTAGTAAATAGGGCTTAAGGCCCAATATAAAAGTTCAAACTTTTGCCCCCACATATGGTTTTTGCCAAACTACATCTTGTAGTGTGGTGATAAAAATGGACCAAAACCACATCAAACGGTACCATGAACACAACTACCCATGAACACAAGTCTACAACCACTAAAAACTTCACTCTATCACATAGAGTTTACACTCTATACCTTTAGATTTATTATATTTCACCTCCAAGAAATTGCCTTTTTTTGTGCCAAAACCCCAAATCACACCCTAAGATAGTGTGAATTTCATTTTACTTCTCAGTGTTTTAATCTTTAAACTTTAATATTTTTATCAAGTTTGTCCTTCTATCCTCTATGGCTCTATCATCTATATAATTCTCATTAAATATAATAAAACAACATCACTTCACATTTTGACAGTTACTAAACCAAACAACCAAAATATTTATATAAAAAAAATGATTAAAGTTCAAGGATTAAAATGATAAGAATAAATTTTATGAAAGAAAATGATAATTTATCTAAGGATGTAATTTAAATTTTTGCTCACTTATTTGTTTGGGTGCGTCTTTTAGGTACTGGGTCAATAGTTTTTAAAGAAGCTTTGTTTTGTAGTGAAATGTTGGGTCCATAGTCTTTCTTGTCAATCCTAGGGGCCCTTCAATCTGGTTTTCTGAATGATGGAATAGAAGAGCATATATGCCATTATCAATCTAATTGTATATGGTTTTATATATTTTCGGGATATGCATGAATTTTTTTTATTTTTTTTATTTAAAGGATATGCATGAATCAATTGACAAAGACAAGGGACCAAACAACTGCTAACGAAAAGAAGGGAATGGATGGATAATTATTAGGGACATTCAAATTTCTGATTTCGATTTTTCTAGATTTAAAAAACATGTTATTAAATTAAAAAGCCACTTGAACAAACTGCATCTACAGTCTAGAACCTCACATTGTCAAATCATTAATTATAATTAATTCATGTGCCCAAATTTTACTCCCTCCTGATGTTGAAAAAGAAAAACCAATGGGCGGCACCGACAACATAACAGGGCATCTAAGTTGCAAGACAAAAATATACCCAAAGAGGATGAGTGGGTCCACAACAGCATATTTTCAAAAAGAATCGATCCAATTCTTCATTACAAACTTAGGCCCATCATTTTTTGGACAAGATTTTAGTGCAGTAGTTGAGCAAACCAAGATGTCAAAGTTGCTGCAAAATCACTTACAAAAGTCTTCCCACATCACAACACTTAATTATGCACCGATTTCAACGTACCACTTCAAGCCTGTGAAAATTCTTGTTTTTATGGTTTTAGCCAAATTGTCATTAGATTTATTGTTTTCAATACAGATCATCATTATCCCTCTGCAGCATCCAAAATGTACACTGTTCAACATTTCAATCATACACAATACACACCTAATCCTTTGCGCACACCCCCTTAATTCATAGCAATAACAAGTTATAGCACCCAGATTTACGAGAACATAGCAATAATGCACTACTTAAGCAAGATACCATTCATATGACAATCTCATAAACATGACATCTCTAATGACAGTTTCAAAAACATTCCTACTTCACTATTTTTCATATGTTATAATGAGCTTAAGAACAATTTATCCATTTAGCCTTCTCTTGGGAGTTCATAAAGAAATAAAATGGAATGGAATAAAATGAAATGATCATAAAGAAATGTAATGGAAAAGAATTAAGTAATCTTATTTAGATGTTTTAAAATAGAGATACAGATAGAAGGAATGCAAGGTTTAGTATGTGTGATGACAACAGAATGATCATTATGAATAAATCACATATGTAACCTAAGTAAGATTGTTCAAATCCACTCTATGATGCAAATAATAATTCCTTTATACCCATACTCGTCAAATGATGAACAATTTCAAGTAATTTTGAAGGATCATCTCACAAGGTCGATAATTTCATCTGTCGCATCATTCAATCAAGACACTAAACTTAAACCTAAAGTACAAATTAGTAATTTCTAGAAACAGAACACTACAAACAATTGATAGAACCAATCCACCCCCTTATACAAATTACAACCATTAATCATACAAATAACAATTACTCTGCGCAGATTATAAATGCAGCAAGGTTGACAACAAGATGCATGAATACCAGGAACACAATTTCAGCCATAGCTCAATCGGTTATCCATAGGCTTCACTGTTGTCTGACGTCGGGGAATTCCGATTTCACAGGAATTGACTCTGGCAGCAAACCGTAGTGAGCAAAGTGACTCACCAACCGAAGAAGGATCAGGGGAGATATTTACAAACATCAAGGTCTTGGAATCTCCACCTAGGCATGGCTGTTTATGCATAGAATAAAAAAGTACATTATTATAAAGCAACAGTGCAATATGAAGATTACAAGCAAATAATTAAAAAGTTCAAAGAAACAACCGTACCTGGAGAAGATATGTCAGTTTTGAGTTCCTAAAAGGAACATGGTCCTCCTTCTTTGCCAATGCAAATATTACATCAGCCAGTGAAGATAAACTTTTGTTTATAGCCTGATTGCAAAAAATTAGCATATAATCATATTAAAAAGGTGAACATTAAAACAACAAAAGAAGTGGGTTATTAATGGAATTCATCAGATTGAAACCTGAGTTTCCTTCAAACGGTCTCCAGTTGACCCACTCTTGGATAGGCGCTCACTGCCAGCAAGATCTATGAGGTTTAATACCCCCTGTACTTGTTGCTCAGTGCTCTAGCAAAGCAGAAAGAGTAGTATGTCAACAGTTAAAAACATACATGAGTGCTTTGAACACAAATATGAATACAGAATTACTAGTTAAAGTACCTCATTTACACCAGATATACGCAATGTAAAAACAAAATGGCTTCTCGAGGACTGCTCATTCATTTGCGTCCTACCCACAGACCTAAAAGACCCAAAGGCAACAACCATTCCATTAAATTTATTCATCCAGTTAACAAGATTAGAGAAAAGCTCAATGAAAAGCATAAACCGTGTTCTATCATCACTAAAAGAAAATACATTAGTTATGCACAATCCACAGAAGTACAATGATAGTGTGCGTGCGTGCGTGTGTGTGTGTGAAATCTTGAAAACTGAAATTGACTAAGCCTTGTCATAGGCCTCATGAAACTTGGTAAAATTATCTAAGCCTTCTCCTATGCCTCATGAAACATGACTGTTTAACCCTTACAATACTTTAAAAAGCATTGGCATTTCTCATTTCACATTCCTAGAGCAGATACTATAATTCCACTTTAACACAACTCCAGTGGATGTGCAGAAAAACAAAACCTGCAGAACAATGTAGATAGTTCTGATGGTGTTACCTGCTGTGTGCAGCCTGCTGTAGAAGGGAGGATATCTCATTTATGCTACAAACATCGACTATAGTAAGGTCAGAAACATGTGTATTTCCATTCACATCATGTTTAATTGTATACTGTTTTCCAGGAGCCCCATTTTCTGTCCGTGACACGTCCAGACCACTTGATCGATTTGTTGACAATAAATCACGGATGGTCTCATTGTAAATCTCCAACATTGAAGCCTACACATGTTTATAAGGAATTGTTAGAGTTTCACAAGCAAAAGTAAGCAGATTAATGACAGAAGTTCAAGATAGTTTACCTGCATTTTGTATTTCCAGCCCTGAGCTTGAAGGGACTGACTTGTCTGGAAGATTTGTTCCAGTGAACGTGGTATCAGCCCTTTCTGCACAGAAGTTTCTGGTCTACCCATCATGGTATAAGTTTTGCCTGATCCCGTTTGCCCATAAGCAAATATGCAAACCTACGAAAACATTACAACAACATTAGACTAATGAAAGTTCAGAATTAAAAAGCCAATCAAACTTCTGAAACAGATGATACACAATTTAATAAAGCTTAAACTTTAGCCTAACATTACAAATGCATTTCCATGCATTTCACAGTAAAATAGTGTTGAATCTGATTATAAGTTTCCAGTTTCCATTTTTTTTTTAAAGCATTTCATCCATAATAAAGTCATTGACAGATAAACATAATGTCATGAAATTAACACCAACACCAAGACACCATGCCATAGTGCAACTTCAGCTAGAGACAACCCAACAACAACTTAACCATACAATAAAATGAGTTCAACCAAAATGGCAATACAAAAAACCAAATGAAATCCAACAATAGCTTTACACTTGTAGCCCCATATCAAAGACAAAAACAACTCAAACCCAATACAATTCAAAATTGGGGATAAACCCCTAATAAACAAGTTTGTAAGAAATCTTACATCCCTACTACAACCAACAAAAACTTATTAGTCGCATCATAGTGATAGCATCTTGAGGAGATACTCTAATCATGCATCAATTACACAATATTCTTTCAACTTATTTGACACTTTGGTTAACTTAGGTAGAGCAATTAACACCTGATCTTGAACTGGAAAGTTGCAATCAAGTGAAAACACCATTTATCAAAATGCAACTAGAACCTTGATAGAACATATTCTAGTGCATTATGCCAGATTTTTTTTTTTTTTTGGGATAAAATGCATTATGGCAGAATTGAAAAGAACAACTTGCAAGCACAAAAAATTACCTTATAACCATCCAGGGCACTCTGTACCAACTGTGATATTTCGACAAAAACATCCTGCTGAGAAGCCTCATGAGAAAACACTTTGTCAAATGTGAAAGGATACCTCTGTCCTGCTGACATTAAGTAGCATTAGATTAAAGAATAAGACCTTTGTTTTTAACAAACAACAAACTTGTAATGTGTAAAAAAGTGTATAAGTCAAAAGATTCTCCTATAGCCTTATGAAGTTCCACTAGGATTAAAGGCAAAGAAACATACCGCTTTGTACCAAATCAATGCCCCGGCCAAGAGTTTCTGTTGATGTAGGGTAAGCAATTACTGTGGCTTCTGTTCCAACTCCATCTTCAGGCAACAAAGGACGCACTCGGCAAAATACACGAATGTTCCCTTTTAGTTCCTGCAATAAGAGGCACTTTAGTACAAGCCACATAATGCTAGACAGGGATTCAAGGAAAGAGGAAAACAGAATTACCAAAATTGTGTTGTGCAGCTTTTTTCTTAACTTCTCTCCTTCAATAAGTTGAAACTCTGCATCTGCCAGTCGCTCTTGTAGTTCACACACAGTTCTCTTTTGCTCTTCAAATTCTGTCCTTGTTTCTGAAGCAGATAAATCAGCCATCTAATAAAGAAAATAAGCATTATTGTGGGATTAGCTCAACCACATGTACAAGACATGTCATAATCTACAAGCATGCTAATAATGTCCAAAGTAGAACTTGTAAAACTTGTACAAAACATAAGCAACCCTTCCTACAACTTGTAAACTATCAGCATTACCTTTAGTTTCTCATTTGCAGCAGTGAGTTGATGCTGCAATGTCCGAATGTGCTCCCGTTGGGAAGAACATGTCTCCTATAAAATGACCCAAAATCTTAACAGTTAGTGAAGTCAAGATTATCAACAAATTATAAATTAGTTTGATAATAAATTAATGGGGACAAACCTCCAAGGCATTTGATTTTATCGTCAAATTATCCAATTCCGCACAAGATTTCCCAGTAAATTCTTTATACTTCACTATTTCAGCAGTTAAAGCCTGCATTTGTGTCACTTGGCGATCACGTTCGTCCCTCACTTGTTGCAATTCCACTCGAAGGCATCTAAGTTCATTTGATAATGATTCTTTCTGCTTTATCACCTCATCCTGTGAAGCCTAAAAGAATGAACAAGACAAAACACCAATCAAGACACCTCCAAAAGTTGCAGATTGTTACTGAAGATGAAAAGTGTTTCAGTGCCATCTGCCAAGCAAATCACCACTGAATTTATAAAATATATATATGTATATATATATATGAATTCCAAACCCCTGAATATTTTTTGTTAACAATTTTGTAACTTCTTAAATTCATTGTCTAATCAATATACATTTAAGATCAAGAGCATATAAATAAGTCACCTAACAGATTTCTTGTTTTAAGATCTGAATATATAGCTTCTATTCAATAAAGGTTGACTTTATAGCAAAAACAAGTTGCCTAAGACGAGCAGCACTAAGACAAGAGCTTCCAGACCTGACAACCTTGAACTTAATTTCTTAAATTAGACCAGACAAGAACTTAATTGTTCATATCAGGCCATGTCAATAAGTGAGGTTCAAAAGGGAACCATAACAATAGTAATGATATGCCTTCCACAATATTTAAAAATTTATCCAAAACAACAAAAAATTCAATATGCATAATAGAATCATAAATTAATTCTTTTAATAATAATAATAATAATAATAATAATAATAATAGCAATAATGTAAGTATTATTATTATTATTAATTAAAAAAGAAACCAATACAAAGCAGTTTGTCAAACTTCATTTAATTTTACAAAATTAATTTTGGGAAAACACGTGGCATACAAACACAACTGTTATAATACATGAAAATTGCACCTAATAACTTACTTTGAATGAAGCTAATTGGTCTTGCAATGCCTTATTGTGACACCTTAAATTGCTGAGATTCTCCACAATAGTCAATTTCTCCATTTCAACTCGTTTGAGTGACTCACTAATTGTTTCATTATCCTTTTGAAGTTTGCCGTTATACTGTTGTAAACTCACATTGTATTCTTGTCCTCGTTTGTACATATCTTCAAATGAGGCTGCCTGCATATTCAACAATTTTTTGGGGAGAGAATATCATTACATTGGTCATCTGGCAATCCACAGAGTCCAACTAACTTAATGATACACAACTACTAAGACTAACATTAAAAATTCACAAAATTTGTAGGAAGATAATTACCAATCTTCGGTATATAGATGATAAATGCGAGACATCCAAATTATGAATTTATATTACCTTTTGTTCAGCAGCTAATTTCTCCTGCCTAGTTTTTTCAAGCTGAGCTGAAAGTGAAGCTTGCAAATTCTCATTAGCAACTCTTGCTTCTTTTTCTTTTCTATGACATTCGATCGCATCCTAGTCATCAAACCACAATAAAAATGAGATGTAGAAACAAACAGGTATAGCCTGTACACAAAATGCAATGACCGAAAAACTTACCAACTTATCTGATTCTTCTTTTGCAACTCTATCTTCCAAAGAAGAGATGGTTTTCCGCAAGTCTAAGATAATCACATTTAACTCCTCCACCTTGTTTTTCATCTCCAGCTCTAAGAAAATAAAAACAAATCTACATTATAAAGTTTCCCAATTAACAAGAACTGCAATATTAGGAACTTCAACACATGAGAAACCACATTCATTAAATGAAGGCATAGTGATATAAACAATATATTTCTTTCTTAATAAAATCCTTATCTTAAAAACAAACAAACAAACAAAAAGCCCACCCCAGCATCAATGTTTCCAATATCAATAAATTCTACCTTCACCAAAAATTTTCTACATTGTGACCAATTCCTTTCATTAAGAACAATTATACTTTGCCTGAATTGAATTATGTATTGTTAATTATTATCCCATGTATCTACACTTTGTTTTGAGAAAAACACAAGCACAACGGTTGCACTTCACACTGGAGATGAGTTGTCAACTTCACAATATCTAAACATGAGAACACCACTAGCAAGAGTATACACTATTCATTAATTTGACCAAAATAAAATTATTCAATATAAAGCTTCATGAAACACATGAACCTTTTCAAGTGTGCAAGAGACTTAAGGATAAATTCAAACAGACATGCACAAATACAGTAAATAAATTACTAAGATGTTTGATTAATGTCAGTACAATGCAAAAGATGTGTACCAGTATCTGTGCACTTCTTCTCAACAGCTTCAATCGAACTTTGAAGCTTTTCCTTCTCAAGAACATGGTTTTGTTCAACTTGTTGGAACCATTTTAAGCAAAGTTTGAGCCTCTTAATATAGTCAATCGCGTTATCCAGCTTCACCTGTCAACCATATAAATAATAAACTCAGAATAACAAACCCACAAACCAATTTAGCTTAAACCCCAAGTTTCAAAATTCATGAGACAAAAATATAACCTTAAGAGGATCAAGCTTCTTCCCCTTTAACTTCTCATTCAACAATGCCTCAACCTCCTCCTTTGTGAACTCCACAGTTCCACACTCCGACCCCTCGCCACTTCCCACATCACTAGTAGCCGTAACATCTTGTCTACTGTTTACCTCGGAAAATGCTTGCCGCCCACGGCCCCTGCTCGCTGCCAACGGTGGCCCCACCATTCTTCCTGCGCCGATTCTCCGACGCTTGTCTAAAGGAACCTCCTCATTACCATCCTTTTTCTAAAGCACAAAAAGTACCAAACAAAGTACATGAATTTAAACGCAACACAAAAAGGAGAAACCAAATTTCAATCCATTTCAAACCTAATACACAACATAAATTCACTTGCATCTCACTTTTTCCCATTCAATTACTTATATTTTCTCAGCATCCAAACAGTGGGTTAAGTGAAATTAGGGTTCTAGATCCTAAATTTTCCATTACATACACAAAATTGACAGAACCACAGATCCAGAAATCAGGAATCTCTTATTTTCTTCTATTTTCCCTCAATTTCTCAGCAACCAAACAACGCTACTAGAAAATTTAAAAAAAAAAAACAAAAAAAAAAATTGAATGAAACTAAAGGCTTACAGTGAAGGGACTACGGGGAGGTCGGTTCTGGTTACGAGAAGCCATTTTTTGAAGACGAAAATTCGAATTGCACTAAGAATCAGAGCGCTATTCCGACGAGTTTTCGGTGTAGCATCTAAAAATCTGGGACGTTGATCTGCGGAAATGGACGGTAGTTGATGGATAAGAGAGAGAGAGAGGAAAGAGATCGAAGTGTTTGTGTTTTGGGGAAAAAAGAAAAAACTCTTTTGAGGATTTGGAAGGTTAATTTGGGAAGTTAGGGTTTGCAGAGAGAGAGAGAGAGACACAGAGAGAGAATGAAATTTGAATTTGGATCTGGCGGTACATCTAAAACGCTCCTCGATAGAGACGTTGCCTTTTTATTGGGCCGAACCGGATCTTTACCGGCCCATATTACACACTTTAAGCCCAAAATCTTCTTATGGTAATTTAATTACTACAGTTTCTCAACAACAAAAAAAAAATACTACATATTCTGGATTTTTTTTTTTTACTATAAATGATTGAAAATTGTCCATTTGGAAATAATTTATCTATTTTTTTTGCTAAAAATACTATAAATAAAATAATTTTCTTAAGTTAAATAAAATAAGCAGATTTTTGTTATTAAAAGTACTATAAAAAAAATTTAAAATTAACATATAATCTAATCCAAAATGCATATGCTAATCTATGTTACTTTTAAGTAATACAATCTATTTTTTGACTTTTTAAAAATAAGCTATTTGAAAAGTGACTACTTAAAATAAATGTGAGATTTGAAAATGCTGTCAAATGTACTATGTATGTCTTCCTCTCATCTATTTGCTCAAAACAACTTTGACCCAAAATAAATATATAAATTTGAGGAATTTCGAGATCATAGCAATGTAAATAATGGTACAGACAACATTACACCATAGAATGATTGAATGAAAGCAAAAAATGATAGAAGAAAGCAAGACAGAGAGAATCACAATCAACAATGGAACAGTAGAAATTAAAAGTAAGCTATATATTACCATTTACCTCACAGGAAGTATTGGATGCCTGGAGAGTGGAGACTGTATAATGAAATATTTTATGGCCTCTCTTTGAAAAATGAGAGAGAAGAGGTGGGGGGAACCTTTTAAAAATCAAATGGAGCGCTTTTCATTAATTGTTTTAAAACTGCCAATTACTTGGATTAATACTAGTAATAAATTTAAAACCCAGTGAGGAAACTTTTTGAATTCTGAATTAGTTTGGAATTTTGGAATTGTATTGCTTATGAAAAGATTCAATTAATGTTGGACCGAAATTTGGACCAATAAATTTTTTACAACAAAATCCAACTCAAGCTTATTTAGCACCCATTCATGGCTTATCAAATTAAGGACAATTGCTATAGATAGTTATCATCTTAGATTTCTTACCTAAAGAAGCCAGTAATAATTTTTTTTTTTTTTTAAATTCTATAGTTGTTGGAGTTGGGATTTAAATCTCAGACATCTTTGTTGAAAACACTAATAGTTGTTAGTTGAGTTACAACTTACAAGACTCTTGGCAAAAAACAAGTTTCAACAATTGCTTGTTGAGATAGTTACGTTTTAGACTCTAGTTGTTGTAGGCTTGTAGTACAGGATAATCAAGTTGTTTGAGTAATCCAATTATGCCAAATCAATTTTTTTGTAATCAATATAAGCATGCAATGGAAAATTAATACTGTCACTAGTCGCATAAAATCAAATACAATGGAGACAATGATATAGTGATGCAAGGAAAATCGATAGAAAAACAATTATAAATGAAAAACCACTGCAAGGAAAACCTTCCCATGAAGCAAATCCACTATCAAGAGAAAAGTTTTGCAATCTCAAGAATTACCTTTTTCTAAACTCTACAACTTGCAGACAACTTACAAAGAAAACCTTTTATGACCAGAACCTCCAATTAACTCCATGAACCTCTTGAAGGTTTTTTTTTTTTATAGTAACAAGTCAATGATAGATGATATGGTTTATGCTTCTTCACCAACAAATCTTTAGATCTGTACTTGAATATCTTTGGTATGGTGAAATTAAGAAAAACTGGGTTACACAACCCTAGCCACACAAAAAGGAAGTTGTCTCTCCTTTAAAAACTTCTTTAGGGTCAACTCATAAAATCTCTTTTATATCCCAACAAGTAGGGCTTGAATTAATGCTAAAACAAACAAGTTATTAGACCTTTTACATTACTGATTTGTGTAGTTTTGATCAATCGAGAGGAATCAAGGTTAGAGTCAAGGCAGCTCGACTGATCAAGTGAAATCGAGCTTACATAAACTTCACTTTATTAAATTTTTCAAGGCTTGACATGTCAAGGTGGTGTCAAGGTCACAAAAAGTTCACTTTCTTGAGCTTATATTGAGTAATCTTTGAGTCTTCACCTTGATCATCAATTACAACTCTAAGACGCAACCAAACTCACAATTTGATACCAGTTTGCCAACACTAACATATGGACCTAATAGAAACTCTGCCATATCCATAGAGGTTGTGAGTCACCAATTATCAAAGCAGTAGTTAATATACTTTCCATCTTCTTGATAAATAAAACTAGCTTCATCACACGCGCTTTGCACATGCGATGAGGCTTTTTTTTTTTTTTTTTTTCTAGTCTCATAATTTCCCTTTTTTTTAAAAAGAAGGATAAGTTTGTTTTGAAGACATGGATTAGTAGGAGAGTATCCTATTTTGCATGTATTTCAAGTGGAATTGGAGATATATTTTTACTGGATTGTCCTTAAATTTTTTTCCCCTTTTAAACATAAGATTTAGGAGTATTTCTGAACCACATAAAAGTCCAATTTAAATAGGAGAATTCTCTTATAAATAGTATGTGTGTGTGTGTGTGTGTATATATATATATATATAGACACTAGCCAATGAGTACGTGCTTATGCATATGTTTAGAGGTTCTTCTATTTTTTTGGGTAAATGTTAATGATTTGCATCCATTATAATTCGGGTGTGGTGAGTGTGCGTGCTCAAAGAGTCTTTTATTATTATTTTCTTTTCACAAATATATTAGTAATATTAGTAATATGGTTGTATATAATGGTCAATCACCCTCCTTGTTGTATATATTTTGTGCTTTGCAATAGAGTTAAGTATTTGCCCAAAATAAATAAATAAATAAAGTACAATATAATGGATTAATACGTTCATAGTTTTATTGATTAATAGTAGAGTAACATAGTTTGATACTTATCCAAATTGCACAATTTGTTTTTCTTTCACACAATTTGATAGTTATCCAAATTGAAAGTTTGTGTTCTACTGTAATATTGTAATCAAAGAAAAACATCGTACTATTGTAATCAAAGAAAAACAGTGAGTAAGTTTCAACCCACAAACACATATTAAAAAAAAATAAAGAGAGGATAATCATAAGGAAATGAAGGGTCTATTTGAATACCGCTTATTGTTAAAAACTAAAAACACTGTAGCAAAATAATTTTTAAATGTGTGAATAGTGCCGTGGGGCCCAGTTTTAATGAAAATTTTTCTGGAAAAAAGTACTTGTGGGTCCCGTGAACAATGCACAAGACCCACCATCCAAAAATGCATCGCTGGGAAACGAGCAAAACGCGCTTCCCAAACGGGCACGAAGAAGATCTAGAGTCCAAATAATTAGAAGTCTGTTGATTTCTTTATAAAAACAAAATAGAAAAGAGCAACGTACATTGACATACCTATTGATCCTAGAACAATTAGAACTGCACTTTTGTTTTTGTAAGTAAATTTTTTTTCTTTTTTGGTTTTTGAATTTAGAAAAGATGATAATGATGGTGTAGAGAAAAAGAACATAGAACTGAAAAGAATTGAGGAATAAATAAATTGAAGAAGTTGAGTTTTAAAACTAATGTGATAGTTGTCCTATTTTGTAGGCAATCTTTTACATGAGAGTTAAAGATTATTTTTTAGCATGTTATCCTTAAGTTTTATCACTACTTTTTAGTAGGGATTAAGGAGCCAAGGAAACTGAGTATTAAAAAAAGGGTTAAGTGTTGATAAAGGAAAAAGGGAAAAAAAGAAGAAGAAAGAAAAGTGAAAACGTGGAGTGATTGAAGAAACATGGATGCTCAGTTTGAAAACCAACTGGAGAGTGTTCTTATTTTGTAGGAAATGTTTTAAGTAAGAGTTAGAAATATATATTTACTGCGTTATCTTCAAGTTCTGTCACTACTTAAACGTAGTTTGTAGGGGTATTTTGAAAACTAAAAAATGTTCAGTCCAAACATGAGAAGTCTCTTAAATAATAATATAGATAAAATACTTCTTATTGAAAGTACAATATGTATTTGCTAAGAGCATTGTAGCATAATTGGTAATTCCTTTTGTTTCCAATGAAGACATTTAAGATTTAAATCTCTCATCTCTCAATTATTGAATTATCAATAAATAAATGTAGTCAACCAATTAAGAATGTCGGCCTTGTAAGTGCCTAAATTATCTTGAGAATTAGATTTCTACTTTTGAGGTGGACTTAGGGTAATGGTCTTACACCTATAAGGCATTTTAACTACTCCTCTCAATCTCCACAATTACTTAACAATAAATAAATAAATTGAAACTTCAAAAAAAAAAAAACCAAATCCACATTTTCCTTTCGCTTTTCCTTCCCCTATTTTCCATCTACTCTCTATTCACTCCAACCTAAAATTAAATTAATTTAAATCATAAAATTGATCAATTTCAAGTGAAGAAGATATTTCATCAATCATTTTATTTTATTTTATTTTTTACAATTTTCTGCAAATTTATCTATTAATCATCATTGATGAAAAAAATAAAAAAGTTCTCCCGTTTTTAATTTTATTATAAATGAACAATAGGTAGATAGATGTATGCCCTCTTATTCAAGGAAGGGTGAGCCAACAATGCAATGCATCCAACAAAATGTACAGGATTGAGTCCATATGCTGGAGGACAAAGGAAGAATGTGACTGATATAGTCACTAATAGGAGCATGATCTTGTAGTATCCACGTGTCAAAATGTTACCCTCCCACGCTGGAACCCAATCCAACTTGTAAAATAGAAAAATGATCAAGTGACACGTTTCAACCACTGGTTGGCTGAAGCCAATCCAACTTATCCAAGAAGAAAATGTCAGATAAGGTGTTGCCCAAAATCACTCTACATCACAGAAACACAGAACAAACTTGAAAAATCATCATCCACCACCATAGCCAAAAATATTAATTCCACCTCACTCACATAGAAACCAATTGGGAGAACAAAAATAAAAGTGTAAGAAAAAAGCTGAAATACCCAGTTTTACACTTAGGCAGGATTTTTTTTGGTTAAGAAAATGGCCCAAGCAATGGCATCAATGGCTGGCTTACGTGGCTCCTCTCAGGCTGTTTTGGAGGGTAGCCTTCATCTAAGTGGCTCAACCAGGTTGAACGTAAATGGGACTAGCCGTGTGGCCATGACAAGGCCAGGGCTCACTATTAGAGCCCAGCAGCAGGCTGAGCCTGAAACTAGCCGCAGGGCTGTTCTTGGTCTAGTTGCTGCTGGTTTGGCCACAGGGTCTTTTGTTCAAGCTGTGCTTGCTGAGGCTAAGTCCATCAAGGTGGGCCCACCTCCTCCTCCATCTGGTGGATTGCGTAAGTCTTTGATCCATCTCTTGCTTTCTTCAACATTAGCTTTTGATCAAGATATGTCAATTAAGAAAGCAATAAAGAGTATGAATTTTGATAAAAGGAACGAAAAAAGAATACATGTAGTCGATCCCGACACTAATCCATAGTCGATCTTAAATATTTGGATTAAAGTTTTGTTATTGTTGTTTTGTCATGAGCTAAATGAGAAATAACTAGTGACAAGTAAGTCAATAATATATTATTTGAAGTTACTGAATGCCTTATAGGAGGATCATATTCTCACCTGTAAGTTTTCCTCTAGCTTCTTTCTTCAAATTAATTAGAAACTAATATGAAAAAAAAAGTGACAAGTAAGCTACTTGTGAACACCTTAGAGTCAGTGCTCAATAGAAATAATTCAATACAAATACTGTCATAGCTTAATATCTATTGAGGTTGGTGAATTCCTAGGATCAAATATTTCTAATGACCAAAATATTGGTTTATTAGGTTTACACAATAAGGCTAGTGGCACAAAATTTTTACATCGGTTGAGATGGTATATTGTAATTAGTGTATAATAAAAGTAATGTCTATGAGGGTGCCATGTAAAAGTGAGGTTACACCATGCACAACTTTACAACCCAAAACATTATGAAAATATGTTCTGAGAAATGTTGTGTTTCTGGCATTAGTCCAGGTTTTGTTAAACTAACCTAGGTACTAAGCATGATTTCTTAGTCAAGCTTAATTTTTTGAGATCAATCTGATACATGCACATCCATTTGGCGGGCTAAGAAACATTACTAAAACCAAATTCATAGTTATATTGTTGCTAGGAACATATAAAAAAATTTAGCAAAATTAAGATTCATATTTATACATTTTGGCAGCTGGAACTCTAAACTCTGATGAGGCAAGAGACCTTGATCTGCCATTAAAGGAGAGGTTCTTCATTCAACCATTGACCCCAGTTCAGGCAGTTCAGAGGGCAAAGGAGTCAGCCAAGGAAATTGTTGGTGTGAAGGAATTTATTGATAAGAAGGAATGGCCCTATGTGCAGAATGATCTCCGTTTGCGGGCAGGGTATCTCCGGTATGACCTTAACACTGTCATTGCTGCTAAGCCTAAAGATGAGAAGAAATCCCTCAAGGACCTCGCTGGAAAGCTCTTCCAAGACATTAGCAATGTAAGTTGAAAAAGTTTACGTCACTTTTCAGATCAGTAGTCTGATTATTCAATTTCTATGTACTTATTTGTTGTGATGTTTTTCCTACAGCTTGACCATGCAGCAAAAATTAAGAGCACCCCAGAAGCAGAGAAGTACTATGCCGCAACTGTATCTACCCTGAATAATGTTCTTGCCAAGCTTGGTTAAGAAGAATTAAAATGTTCTGATGTAAACTTCTACTTTAGAAGTTATGAAACAATTTCTTTAATGCTATCTTAAGGGAATCTGGTTGGAAAAACTACTGCTTTTATTTTTCAATTTCTGATACTCTTTTATTGCATGCTAATCTAAGGATTGAAATGTGAGTCTGTATAAGTAACAACTATCAGACTTTGTGTTGCTTGATAGGATGAAAAAACTAGGCAGAAATTCAAGCACTTCTATTTCGCTTCCTAAAAAAAATGATACAATTGACCTTTTAAAAATTAAGGAATCTGCTGTCATGTTTGATTTGCACAGATGTTGCACATCAATGATGCTTAGATACAAGGATTTCCTTTTCATCAACCTAAATGACCAGCATTTTTAATTAATGGTATACAAACTTAGGAGCCTAGGAGGGTGGGGAGCAAAAGCAATCAGTTCACTTGCACCTCCTGATTGAATCTCAGCTCTAGTTGGCATTTGGCAGAACTAGACTCAAGGGCAACCTTCATAATCATAGCATTGAATTGATACTTGATAAACTAACAATTATCATCCAAGTTCATTTTTGTTGTCTTGGGCTAGCAGGGTGCCTCAGGAGAAATACTTGTGTATACATCTTGTCGACTCATAGCAAGTAAAACCCCAGAAATAAAAATTATAATAAGCACTTCAAGTAGCATCAAGACATCTGTTACCAAGATACTCATGTTGTTATAATGAAATCATAAAGAATTCTACAAGCAATTGTAGGCTATGTACTATCATCAGAAATATTTTCTAACCAGCTATATGAGCTATGCAACAAATTTCAGAGTGTTGCATGGTTTAAAATCCCTGTTTATTATACATAAAAATTCTTAAAACTGTGGGAGCACATAACATTCATCCATAGACTTTGTTATGTCTGTCTTTGAGTTTAACAACAGATGCAATTACTCCATTTTCATAAGCAAGCAAAAGAAAGTAAATTAAACAGTAGAAAGAAACTGCAAAACCAAATAATGTGTAATGAAGCTATTAAAGGGGGTACTTGTTTGTTACCAAAGGCACATCATCAGAGGAAGCTGTGTATATGTAACCTACCAAGCCTTAAAAACAGAAAAGAAAAACATGAAACTAAGATAACAATGCCTAAAATCTTAATTTAACTTTGAAAACCCTTTGTGGTTAATTATTTCTTCACTGGTTGCATTCCTTTCAGATTTATCAAACTGGAAGGGCCAACGTAGAAACCACATTTTTCCATTTTAGACGCCTCTGTATCCCATATTATGCAATTAATTTTCCCACTTTCAATATTGTAAATCATAAATCTCTTGTCTTTTACCCAAAACCATAAATCACCATTCTGAGCGAAAAGAGGAACAAGATCCTCCCTCAAATTTGGAGTGCTGTTCGACGAGTTCGTGAATGCCAAGGGAATAACAATCTTCTCTTTACCCCATTTGAGTTTCTTGTAATCTTCTAACACAACGACATTGATAACCTCTTCCACTCTAACAGCAAAAGATAAACACCCATTCCAATCTAAAGCCCAAACTTTTTCCCAATTTGAGAACAATCCTTTGGGCATTATAGTACTCTTAAAACTCTCACTCTCCAAATCAAGAGATACCATCTCTGCACAAAAGCATGTTCTAACCTTGTTTATCTTAATGCAGTGAACAGCCTCACCTGCTGACACAACCATAATTTTCTCTCTTTTCTTGTTAGCATCATTCAGGCTAGGGAAATTGATAGTTCTCCATGAATTATCACTTCCAATGGTAAGAATTTCACAACCTTCATTTCCAGTTTCCTCATTATCATCATATATAGAGACCAACTTATAGCAACCAGTAGATGGAACAAAAGAGAATGTCATACCAAAGCTATTTTTATGTGGGTCAGGCAGTTCAAGCATTTGACGGGTGGCATTATTCATTATGAGGAATTTATTGGAGGCAATTCTTTTCCTTAGCAACATGCCATTGCAGCCAAAGATCAACTGGAAATTATCCCGGCTGTTGCAAGGAGGAGTAATAGGGATTTTATTGTACAAGCACTTGATTCTACGTCGGCTCATATGCTTTTCAATGAAGTGACAATCTTGAGTTAAAGTGTACCATTGCCTGCAAACACACTTCATTCTCAGTACATATTTGACTGGCAGCCAGCTCAGAATCTCCATAACGATATCTAAGGGAATGGACTGTTGTGTAGCAGAGATGGAGATTTTCTCATGGCTCTTTTTATTTACAGCAATCTCTGGCTTTGCCCTCATTGTTTCTTTATTTGCAATTCTTGTGCGTTCTTCATTTGATGTTTCAAGACACCGTGGAGATAAGCAGCAAGTAAATTTGAAAAAAATGTTTACCATGATGCTCTTAAGAGACACTCCTCAATCTGCTCCTGGAGCTTACAAAACAAAAACATGGAATCAGCTTTTTAATGTCAATCAAAAGAAAATGACTTAATGTACAAAATACAAACTGTGTAGGAGAACAATTACAACGTTACATGACAGCACATTAATATCTTCTGATTTTAAGTACTCTTGTATATTTTCTGATTTTGATAAATGAGAAATATCTTCTCACAAGTATTTTCTCTCCAAACTTCCTAAACCTTCTTTTCTAATATGGTATCAGAGCAAGATTCTTTTGATTTTCTTTCATTTTCGCTGTTGCCAAACAGTTTTTAGTCTTCAAAAGTTCTTCTTTTCTTCGTGATTTGCTTGATATTCTAGTTGCGAAACAGGTTTTGGTATTCAAAGTTCCTTTTTCTTCTTAATTTCGCTTGAAATTCTAGGTTTTCATGGCTTCTGATTCAACAGCCAATCAAGCACAATCTTCCACTCAATCTGTGCCTTCTCCGAGCACAACAATGGCAGATGAATCTGCTAACAATCCTTACTTTCTTCCAGCCAGTGAGAGTCCAGGAATAGTTCTTACTTCGCAACCTTTAACCGGTCCAGAGAATTATTTGAGTTGGACGAGATCAGTGTTCTTGGCTCTAAGTTCACGAAACAAGTTTGGTTTTGTGAATGGTTCGATTCCACAGCCAGACCTTACTTCTCCATTGTACAACTCTTGGAGTAGGTGTAATACCACTGTGCTCTCATGGCTGACCAACTCTCTCAGCATGGATCTCAAGGCAAGTGTGATGTACATCAACACGTTTGTGGCCTAACTTCTTCTTTTTTTTTCGTTTCCAAATCTGTCCAAAACAAGCCCCAATTTAGTCTGATTCGGTTCAAAACAGGGCCCAAATCAGTCCAATATAGGCTAAAGTAATTGTTAAAAAAAAAAAAAAAAACATAAAATATTTCATCAAAACACACCGTTTTGACAACATACTTTAAAGAAATAATCCTAAAATTATCTCAAAGTTTCTCTAATTCTCTCACTCTCCTCTCTCTCACTCTAACGTATGGCTCCAGCTCTCCCTCAGACGCCCTCCATCTCTCACTTTATTATCTACTAATGCTCTTAAATTAGTATATTTTTACCATTATATAAAATAATGCTTAGAAATATACAAAAAATATAAATAAAGATATATTTATTAATTTATTAACAAATGTATCCCACCACACCCATATCCTACTTTTTCAAAAAATTTCGTGTCGTCACACCACAACCACACCCGTGTTTCCTAGGTCAAATGCCATTTTCTAGAAAACATTGGACGTCTTCTTCCAGAGTTAAAGCATTGTAACCTATCCTAGGATGTATTAGAAGGCAACACCCCTTAGACCTTGGAAAATTTGTCTCTTGAAATATTGGAGCTTTCCAATAGCATGATCTTAGGAACAATACCACAAAATTTGACTACAAATGATAGCTCAAACTCATTGATCTATCTAAATCTATCTAACAATAAATTGCAAGGAAAATTGCTACCAAGGGACTTTGACATGCAATCACTTTGAAGTAATCATCTCACCCACAATATCAAACAGCCCCTCCTTAATAGTCCTAGATGCTAGACACAATTACTTGTCTGAGAATATTCCAAGGTGGTTGTACAATCATCCTAGCTTGGTAATAGTTTTTATTTTTATTTTTTTGATAAGCTACAATTCATTAATCAAAAGGCAGAGAAAATATGGGGGGCATCTTCCTTACAAACATCAACTAAACTAGGGGGAAGATTGCCCAAACTAAACTAGGGAGAAGCTTGGTAATAGTTCTTTTAAGAGGAAATCACTTTTGTATGTGTTAACTTCATTAAGAAAAACATAAAGGAAGTATTTTCTAAATTATCTATGTATTTGATTGTTCAAAACATATAAAAGAAAAACAATGATAATGGCAAAAAAATTATAAATAAGAAGCGGTTCTTTAATTCCAAGATTTAAAAAAATATAACATAAAATATATTTATTAATATTTTTCAAAAAACCTTAAATTTATTCTTCAATATGAATTTTTGAATATATACAATTATATTTAAGTCATGTGTATATTTGTTAAATTAGTTGCTTTTTGTTTGTGTAAATTATTAATGGTTGAATTTAGTATCTTCTTTCATGTGTATGCATTTGCATATAGTTATGTTTATGTTTATGTTTACATGGTAATATTTACCATTTAAAGTCAAATACTTACTCTATGATTGGAATTTGATACCTTCGTTTATATAAGCAATGAAATACATAGGGGGTGTTTGGTTTGTGTTTTCAAACAACTATTTTCAGTTTTTAAATAACATTTTACGTATTTCTATACACTTTTTCACTCACACGTATTTCTACAAATATTTTCAAATAACAATTTTCAATTTTAAACACATGTACCAAATGGACCCATAATGTTGAATTTCATTGTTAATTTTTTTGCCAATTTCTTTGGAAAAAAAAAAAAAAACTCATACATCTTTTCCCAATAAATGATTAAAAAAAAGTTAGAAATGTGTTAGTAATTAGATGCAAATTGTAAAAACAGAGTAAGAAGGTACAAAAATTGTTTTGAAATTTGTGGACACCCATATTAAAAAAATGTGGATATCGATAGACCACTTTGTTAATTAAGCACAAAGGTAAATGTAAAAATTTGTTAAAAAAATTTGAAGGTGGGTCAAATATCACTTTTTTTACACGAATATTTGATTTAGCATAAAGTTCAAATATAATTTATTACTCCAATCTCTTAATTATGCAATCAATTCCTTGGATTTTTTTCTTCAATTTGGGGTAAGTAAATCATAGTTTCTAATATGTATGTATGTAATAGTTTTGAAGCTTGTACAAGATACAATATAAATCACCATTAAATTATTTACAATTTTTTTTTTGTATATTTGTAACCAATTTCAACTTGGGGCTTGCCTTTTAAATGAAAACATAGTAAACTTATATGGGGTGAATAATGCTGCTATTGTTCAACAATGGTCTCCCTCATTTTGAATCATAGTGTATCCCAATAGGAACATCGAACTTCATCTCATTAGGTTTTGTAACTTTGGTGGGTGACTGCAATTTATAATTGGTTGGATATTGAATATAATTAGAGCACTCTTCTTTTCAATTGCCCTTAATCTAAATAATTGCAACTTGTATTATATCCAATCTTTGAGAGCATAGTTGTTTACTAGCAAGACTCAACACAAAACTAAGAGATTTTTTATGATTAGTAAAAATGTGTGAACAAGAATGTAAGATAAAGACTATAATTATTTTTTAATACAAAAAGTGGGTCTACAACAAAATATTATAGATGTATAAACATATTATATTTTAGATGTATAAACACGTATTCTTTAATATTTAGTGTTGGAATTCATCAGCATATAAAGACATTTTCTTAAATTTATAGTTTTTATGTAATTAACTAGTTTACAAAATAACATAATTTTTTTTTTTTTTTGCTATTATCTTTTGAAACTCATTAAATTGTTCTTCTTTATTAATTTTTGTATAAAAACAATTAAATTTAAGTCACTAAGGTATATATCTATTAGTTTGCTTGATTTTTTGTTTATGTAAATTAGTAAGTGTTTTTTCATGAATGTAAATTACTAATTGATTAATTATATTGTTATGTTTATTTATATTTGATATCTTGAAATTTACCATTTAGACTCAAATCCTCATTTTCTCGTTAATTGAAAGTTCTTAAAACACACATTTCTACACACAATTTTAATATGAGAGAGAGAGAGAGAGAGAGAGAGAGAGAGAGAGAGAGAGAGAGAAATAAAAAATAAAAAATAAAAAATAAAAAAATTTAAATAGAATTAGATATAAAATATTGATTTTGATATAGGTGTATTTACAAGTGAATTGGTTAAAAGAAAATAAAGAAAAATGAGACTTTCAACAAATTTGACTTAAATTGTATTGAGGCTAATATGAATGTTCCAAGTTAAAATGCAAGGCTAGAGTAAAGTATAAACTTAGTTATTATTTGAACTTTGTTACGAATGAGCCTAAACAAACACTGAGCCAATCTAATTAGTAAAAATATAATCCAGGTCATAGATTGAAGTAAGGGCCAAAAAAAAATAAAAAAGACCAAATGTACCACCCAAACCAAGTCAATATTTTTTGGTTCGATTTTAGTTACAGTTGGATTTTTTTAAAACTGAATTTTTTTGGTTTTGATTTCCATTTACTTCACAAATGCATCTATCCCACCCAAAACTGACCAATATATATTAAGTATTAACATATACAAATTATATCAAGATAGTATTGATAGCATAGTGGTAAGAACACACTTTTTCACACATTTAACCAAGGTTCGACCCTTTTCTCTTTTCTCTCTCTTTACGCATCAACTGCTTAGCAGGCTCTCTCTCTCTCTCTCTCTCTCTCTCTCTCTCTCTCTCTCTCTCCAGCTGTTCTCTTTCATTCCTGCCTTTCTCCACCTTTATACTCATCATCTCTCTCTCTCTCTCTCTCTCTCTCTCTCTCTCTCTCTTATTTTGGTATGTTCTCTAAATCTCTTTTTCTATTTTTTGCTTAATTGTGGGTTTTTTGTTTGATTTTTTTGTTATTTGTTTAATTGAAAATACATGATTGAGTATTTTTGTTGTGTTTGCTTAGTACTTGGCATTTGGGTGTTGAAAAAATATGAGAAAACAAAGGGAAATAGGTTTTATTTTCTTTGGTCTATTTGGTTTCTAAGAAATTAGAAGAAACTGAAAGCGGACCAAACTGAATTGATTGAAATCCAGTCAATTTGATTCGATGTTTCTCCCCTACGGTTTAGTGCTAGTGCCAAATTTGACAAAACCAAATTTTGGCTCGATGGAAAAATCACACTTCAATCTAACCGAAATAGACTGATTACACCCCTAAATTGAAGATCACCATCAAAGTTTCTAGCCAAAGTCCAAATCCATGTTATGATGCACAAGTTTTTTTTTTTTTTTTTTAAATTAAATTAAATTCTATTTCATTTATTCAAATTTAAAATTTGTTTATTAAGTTTTGGTCATCACACCTACCAATGAAGGTTGTGATGTGTTGACCTAATAAAATTCTAAAGATTAAGAGGAACTGATGGAAGAATTGCACTTTTGGCTTCTTCACCTTAATAAGGTTCTTTGAAATGAAAGAAACAAAGATCAAGCAATGAAATCTGAGAAGCAATGATGTAAGGGTCATGTTTTTATTAGGGATGGTAATTTAAATCGGAGCCGTGGATACCCGGCTCGGTCCAACCCTAATAGGCTGGATTTTACCTGGCCCAATAAAGAATAGGGTCGGGTATGGGTTTAAAAAAAAAAAACCAAAGCGGGTCCAGGTCGAGTTCAGGTTTTTATAAAAAACCCGAAACTCGAACCGTTTATGACCCGGTTACCCTGGAATTACAAAAAACCCCCCTTATATATATATATATATATATATATATATATATATATATATATATATATATATAGTTGTAATGTAAACCCTATTTCACTAACCCAGCCGCCTCTCCTAATCTAATCTTATTTCAATTTCACGCCTTCAGCCTCACGCCTCAGCCTCACATCTCCAGCTCACAATCTCACTCACTCTGTCTCAGCTCTCTCATTCACTATCTCACACGGCCACAAGTCCACAAGCAATCAAGCACAGGCAGTCCGTCGCCGATCTCACACTGTCGCCACACGGCTACAGCTCTCTACTCTCTCAACTCCGTTTGTCCTCACCGTCGCTGATCTCACTGCCGCACAGCCCTCTGCCCCTCTCATCTTTCCTCGCTCATAGCCTCACAGCCTCACTCCACCTCGATCTCCATTTTTTTCTTTTTTATTTTCTGGGTTCAGTTCGTCTCAATGTGTGTTTGTGTTTGTGATTTTGAAAGGGAAAATCATAGATCTAAAATTTGTATTTGGTTTGTGGTTTTGAAAGGGAAAATCATAGATCTAACATTTGTGTTTAGGATTTCTATGTTTATGTTTGTGATCGTGTTTGGATTTGTGTTTGTGTTTGTGATTTTAGGTTGGAAAATCATAAATCGAAGTTTGTGTTTCTGATTTTGGGCTTGGCTGGGCATGAGGGGACGGGGCCTACAGAGGCCCGACGGGGCAGGTTTGGGGTTAAGAAAAAAACTCGTTTAATAAACAAGCCGGGTTCAGGTTTTTGGGGTAGACCTGCGGGTCGGGTCCAGATATGAAAAAACCCGACCCGAACTCGACCCGTTGCCATTCCTAGTTTTTATGTAATTGGCATATCCTTCAACAAAACCACTTTACATGTCATTAAGTCTTAGGTTCTAGTGTGTTCAGGAAGACCTTGAAGTTGTCAAATGAGTGGTATTATTGATGACACAAGTCTGCTTAGGAAACTGCTTAAGAAAAGTTGAATTCGCAAGTCCCAATACCTCATTGTTCAATTTATTGAGATTTAATGAACCTCGATACGTAGCTCAAAACCTCTCTCTTTTGAGCTTTAGGAATATTGAATGTAAAATTCTGCTTTCGGCCCATGATGACTTGACTTTATATGGATTCATGTACTAGGGTTCCAGAACATATAAAAGACATATTTTAATAGTTGTCGTCGTAGATATAGAGACACTCAGACACACATATAATAGGAGTTGCAACGATGTTTGTGTGCCTACGATTTTGTGTCAAGCAATTTCTGGTTCATCCAAGTATGGATTGAAAAACTCTGTAAAGCTACAACAATCAAAAGGATTGTTGTGGAGTCGGTCACGTCACTGATAAGGAGATTCATGCAAATGTATAGCTCAGTAGGTTTTGTAAGGTAAGATTCCTTGTACTTATAACCGCTTTTTCTCGATTAAGGGATTATTCGGGAGTTGTGACATAAAATTCACCCATTGGAGTTTTACCTACGGGGGTTTTCCTCATTGTGACCAAATTGTCGTGTCAAACTTATTTTCCACTGCACTTACTTTAGTTTGGTGATTTGATTGTGTCTTAATATGATTCACAGGTAATATTACTAATTAATCAACTTGGGGAATTAGATTGATTAACTGGAGTCAATCTATAACCCAGCAAATGGTATAAATATAAACAACATTAACGCCGCCACTGATTCCACATACATGGCTAAGTGCATTTAGGAAAGAAGTGATGCAGTTATGACAATGTATGCACTCAAAGGTATCAACATAAGGCCATACCCCTTTTTGAAAGTTCTTTAAGCATGCTATTCACATGACTTTAATGACAATCTTAGTTGTGCCAGATATGACAAACAACAGCGCCATATATGAACGCTATCGTGGCTTTTTTTATCCTTTCTAACACAGCCATCCAAAAGACAATGTAACTAAGCACAAGGGTCGGTAACCCTAATATGAGCAACAAACTTGATCAAGACCACACAAAAAAAAAATTAAAATAAAGTGATATTTTACAATAATAATATAATGATTATTATTAAAAATTTGTCCTCAAATGCATTACAAGGCAACATCCCTTGGCCTTGGGTAATTTGTCTATTGAAATATTACACATTTCCAATAACATGCTTTTGGGAGTAATACCACAAAGTTTGACTACAAATGGTAGCTCATACTCATTGGTCTATTTAAATCTATAAAACAATAAATTGCAAGAAAAGGCACTCTAACATGCTAAGGTTGGAGTGCTTACAAGTGACAATTTAGTGGCAATCACTTTGAAGGAATCATCTCATCCTGATTGCCATACTTAAAAGTTGATGAAATAAATTGCCACAATTAAATGTGCAAGGACCAAATTGAAAATAAGAAAAACGTAAAAGGACTAAAAATGTTGTTGGGACTTTTATTATTGATTTTTTTTTTTCTTTTTCTTAGTATATTTCCGTATATGTATATTTTTTTTGTTAATGTATTTAATCGCATAAATAATTGACTCTTTATCATAAGTGTCACACTTAATTAAGAAATTATTTTATTTTATTTTATGAATTTTGGGTTCAAAATATATAAAAAGAAATACAATGATAATGGCAAAATGGTAACTAAGAGACATTACTTTAAATCAAATATAAACACACGCATACACAAAGAGAAGATGTTAATCAATTCATTCTATGAAATCCAGCAAAAATAAAAATAGGAATCTTCCTCAAAAACCTGTACTAGTTTTCAACAAATCAAATGAAAATTATACCTAGACCTGAAATTGAAATTACAAATTAGGAAGAAAATCAAAACTGAGTTAAGAATAGAACAGTATCGATTAAAACCTTTAGAATGCACCAACCCCATTCTTCTTCAATTCGTGAAATCTACCTTTTGCGTGTGTAGTATGTTATATCAAACAAGTAATTTTTTTGCTTTGACAAATACTATGCTATATCTACAACATTTTCATAACTAATTTTAAGCGGTAGGTTATTATTAGTTATTATGAAGAGAATAAGTTACGTCGCTGGCGTAAAAGACACCTTTTACGCCAGCCAATTCTAAAGCGACACGTCAGCAAAAACATTTAGACTCAATACACTTTATTACACGCAATTATAACCCAATTAAAACCCCAAATATTCCTCAAACACGTTCAAAGCTTCTTCTCCGAATGGAAAACCAAAGGCATACTCTCCTCGTCGTCCTCACACCGGAGCTCCATTCCGCCACAGTCATCACCGGAGTTGTTTTTAGAGCCTGAAAAAGATGTCGAATCTGCCGTTAGTCTAGTGTCACAATCTCAAGGTTTGTTTTCTCATGGTTTGGTGGTTCTTCCCTATTTTCAATTTCGAAATATCAATGGGTTTGGGTTTTTTGGGACGTCAATCACTTGATTTTGTATGGGTTTTGTTGATTTGGTATGGGTTTTGCTGTTTTTCTTATTGGATTCTGAAATCTTAAGTGGTAAGTTCAATGGGAGGGAGGAGAATTGAATATGAACGAGGTCAAATTTTTCTTCCTTTTTTCAGAAAAATTGCAAATCTTAAATGGGTTTTGATTGGATTCTTAAATCTTAAGTGGTAGGTTCAAACCAATCTGATTGTGGTTCTTCAGTTTTTTTTCCAAGCTAGTCTGGGTTCTTATGAATTGTGTTTCGGTTCCAAATCATGATTTTTGTGGGCTTCCTTTTTGAGTTATGAAACTTTTTTTTTTTTTGAGGTTTCCTATGTATTTGGATCCCCAGTATTTCTCTGTCGTTGCTCTTTTGAAAGGATTCATTTAATTAGTTGAATTGTTCTTTATGTTAATATTTACATACATACCATTCATTTTCCTATAATATGTAACATGGGAAATGGGATTTTCTTATTCTCTTTTATGTCTTAAAAATGTGAGAGATGAGATTTACTTAAACCAGATTATGCCTTTGTATGGAAACCAAGAACAACAAGATTCAGTTATATCTTCTTTTGTGTGGTTGCGCTTGTTCTAGTCGGCTTTCTATATTAGATATGATTGAGCTACCCTGTTCTCTCCCTAACGAAGCTTTTGGGCTTTCTATATTAGATATGAACGTGTTTGAGGAACATTTGGGGTTTTAATTGGGTTATAATGGCATGTAATAAGGTGTATTGAGTTTAAATGTTTTTGACTGACGTGTCGCTCCAGGATTTGCTGATTGGCTGGCGTAAAAGGTGTCTTTTACGCCAGCTCCAGACCAAACTTATTCTCTATTATGAATAGGCAAAAAAATAATTTAAATTATATATTCAAATTAGAACAAATAATAACTTATCAAGTATGATTTGTTGTGAAAATATTGTGAACGTTGCACTTCTCATTTGCTTTTTGCGTTATCATTTGGTTTTTTATAATAGTAGACTTTTACTCAAACTCTAAACTCTATAAAAAAAAAATTAAAAAAAAAAAGGCATAGAGTTTCAGTTAAACTCTATGATCTAAAAAGAATAGATTATCGAATAAAATAAAATAAAGTAAAATACAAATATATTTTTTTTGAGAAACCAAGTAAAATACAACTATGGCTGTTCTATTTGGATAATAGTTGAACTAAATATCATAATAATATGATGATGATAATCTTTGTGTTAAGTCTATTATGAAATCAATATGTATCAAACTAAATCAATTTATCTTCTAAACTCCAAAGTTTTTATTTTTTTATTGGAACTTATTTGTTCACCAAGGAAAATTTTCATACCAGATGTCGTGTTTAACCAGAAAAATCGTAACATCAAGACCAAAATGTGATCTCAAGCACACCTTGAAAATCAAAATATATTCTCAAGATTAAAAAAATAATAATAATAATAAATAAAAAAATAATAATGGCTTGAGACCAGCATGCACTTAGCACTAGTGAGACAAAAAGCTATTTTGAATTGTTTCATATAGCTTATTTGCATATGAGACAAAAAACTAAAAACTAGCTTATTCTCAAAATTTTGAAAGTTAAATTATTTAAAATAAAACTGAAATAAAAAATTATATAAGACATGCAAATAATACATAAAATAAATAAATAAATAAACTAGCTTTAGCTTATAATTATTTCCAAAACACACACTCAGTATCAAAATCGCAATTCCTAGATTAACTAATTGTAATTTCCATGTCATGTTATTTAAGTGGTGTAGTTCTTTAGTTATGCACGATGGAAATAATTCAATATATTAATACCTATGATTTAGGCAGAGCAGATTTGGCCCAAGCTTTTCTCCCAAAAAAAAAAAAAAAAAAAGGTATTTGGCCCAAACCCAACGCAAGCTGAATCCGTGTCACCTCCCCTATTGACAAGAAAGTCATTGATTTTTCGAACCAAAAAGAAAGGCAAATTTTAGCCAGAAAGTAAAGGAAGTTTCAAACTTCATGCACCGAAAATTCTGCTATTTGACCAATTTGGTGGGCCGAATCGAAGTAACATCGGCTTTGGTCCACGAGAAATTAACGATTAAGTCCACACGCAATTTAAAATAAAGCACATTAAATTTCGAACAATTTTCTAAAACGTGTATATATATTTGGATATCGCTTATTTTGTTGAAGTTAAAAAATTATTACTAAAAGTATTGTAAATAAAAGTAAAAATTAGTTGAAATAGTACAGTGGAGCTCATGAATAGTGTCAAAAAATACAATGAGACTTATGAATAATAGCAAAAATAAGCTAAATAGTGAAATAATTTTCATTTTTAATCTCTTCTCAAACGCACACATACGTATTGTAAAAGTCCGTAAACACAACTATATGATGGTTGCGAGTGATACGAAAAACTCAAAAAATAGTGAATCAATGTGAAAGTGATGATTCACCCATCACGCTTGCACATATTATCAAGTTGTGATAAATTTGGTGATCCAAAATCAACCAACATGTACTTACATGGATACTAAGCTATAACTCTATAAATCCAATGGACAAGCATAACTCATAAACCCTTTTTCAAACAAAAAAAATTTATGTATGACCGTTTAAAAAGTGAGAAAATTTACTTTAGTCAATAAGGCCCATGACCCAATAAGGGAGGAAAATCTTATTTACAGTTCTATTTTGATACTTGAATGTGCAAGTTAGCTTTACCGTTAAAGTTAAAAGGGGAAGGAAAATTTTAGCAAATATCATGTTTAACCGCAAAATAATCTCATAACGCGGAGACCAAAATATGGCATCTAGCACACTTTGAAAATCAAAATATGTAATGAGATTTAAAATATTTTGACTTATATTGACTTAAAAATTGTTAAAAATGAGATTTACAAGTCAGTGCCAAATTTGGCAAAACTAAAAATTTTGGTTCAGTGGAAAAATCACACTTCAACTCGACTGAAATAGACCGATTACACCCCAAGATTGAAGATCAGCATTAAGGTTTCCAGCTGAAGTCCAAATCCATGTTAAGATACACAAGTTTTTTTTTTAATTTATTGTAAATTTTAAATTCTATTTCATTTATTCAATTTAAATTTTTTTTATTAAGTTTTTTCATCACACCTACCAATTAAGGGTGTGACGTGTTGAACTAATAAAATTCTAAAGATTAAGAGGAATTGAGGGAAGAATGGCTCTTCGGCTTAATAAGCTTCTTTGAAATGAAAGTAATGAAGATCAAGTAATGAAATCTGAGAAGCAATGGTGTATGGTGTAAGGGTCATGTTTTTATGTAACTGACATATCTTTCAACAAAACGCACTTTATATGTCATTGAGTCTTAGGTTTTAGTGTGTTCAGAAAGACCTTGAAGTTGTCAAACGAGTGTTATTATTAAAGACGCAAGATTGCTTAAAAAACTGCTCAAGAAAAACTGAATTTGCAAGTTCCAATACCTCCTAGATACCTGTCGATTTATCAAGATTTAATGAACCTCGATACCTAACTCGACATCTCTTGATTTATTGAGTTTCAAGAATACCGAATGTAAAGGTCTGTTTTCGGTCCATAATGACTTGACTTTCTTGGTATTCGTGTACTAGGGTTCTAGAGCATACAAAAGATATATTTTAATAGTCGTCATTATAGATATAGAGAGATAAACACATAAGAGCATTCACTTTATATGTCATTGAGTCTTAGGTTCTAGTGTGTTCAAAAAGACCTTGAAGTTGTCAAACGAGTGGTATTATTAAAGACACAAGATTGCTCAAGAAACTACTCAAGAAAAATTGAATTTGCAAGTCCCAATACCTCCTAGATAACTGTCGATTTATCGAGATTTAATGAACCTCGATACCTAACTCAACATCTCTTGATCTATTGAGTTTCAAGAATACTGAATGTAAAGGTCTGTTTTAAACCCATGATGACTTGACTTTCTTGGTATTCGTGTACTAGGGTTCTAGAGCATACAAAAGACATATTTTAATAGTCGTCATTATAGATATAGAGAGATAAACACATAAGAGCATTCACGTCAATGGAGCTAAAAATTTTAGCTTTTAACTCCACAAAAACTTACTTTATCTATTTTACTACCTCACTTTACAAAACACCCAACATCAATGGTTTTATTTTAACATTCAATATATTAAAATAATATAAACAACACAGTAAAATAATATATCTAACACAATAAACAATAGCCATAACCACCCATAACAACTACCGCCATAGCCATGGAAACCACCATACAACCACAACCACAATTACCACTGCCCATAACCGCAACACCTAATCGTCACAATCCCTTCAAATTGCAACCCACCAAACTCAAAATAAAATAACCACCCAAAACCACCATCACCGCCACCCACAAGGGCCACAACCCCTACAAATAAGAACCCCTACCACCTAAAATCAAATCACAAACCCACCAAAACTCAGCCACACTCGTTGAAACCCATCCATACCCACCAAAACACCGCGAGACCCACGAACTAAGCAACCTACATTGTTGCAGATCTCAACCTTCACGACACACCCACATTGTCACCAATCTTAGTTGTCCTAATTTTGAGTCAAAGGAGATAGGTAAGAGAGGAGGGGAAAAAAAAAAAAAAAAAAAAAAAAGAGAGAGAGAAGAAAGGGAGAGACATGGAGATACTGAAGAGAAAAAGAATGGCAAGAAAGGAGGAGGAGAAAAAGAGGGAGAGGAGGAAAAACAAAAAAACAAAACAAAAAGAAGAGAAGAAAGGGAGAGACACGGAGATGCTAAAAGAAAAAAGGAAGAAAGATTATATATATATATATATATATATATATATATATATATATATATATATATATATATATATATATATATATATATATATATATATATTAAAAGGAAGAGGAGAGATAATGAAATAAAATAATAGTTTTTTTAATTTTTTTTTTATAACTTTAGAGCTACAGTAAAGTGCCAAAAATGGCACTTTACTATAGATTGGCTGCTAAATTTTTTAGCTTTAGCACCATTGATGTAGGTTGTGTTTTTGTATTTTGGTTGCTAAAATAACTTTTAAGCAATTTTAGCACTATCAATGTGGATGCTCTAACAAGAGTGTTACTGTGATGTTTGTGTGCCTAGATTTTTGTGTCAAGCTATTTCCAGTTCAACCAAGTTTGGATTGAGAAACTCTGTAAAACTACAACAATCAAAAGAGTTGTTGTGGAGTTAATCACGTCATGGATAAAGAAATTTGTTAAAAAAAGAAGTATTTTACAAGATTAAGTCTAATTGGGGATTGGAGTTAAGACATATAACTCACTAGGTTCTATAGGGTAAGATTCCATGTACTTGTAACCGTTTTTTCTTGATTAGGGGATTCTTCGGGAGCGGTGACTTGAAATTCTCCAATTGGGGTTTTGCTTGCGAGGGTTTTCCCCATTGTGATTAAATTGTCGTATCAAACTTACTTTCCACTCCACTTACTTTAGTTTGGTGATTTGTTTGTGCCTTAATTTGATTTATAGGTAATATTAACTAATTAATCAACTTGGAAAATTGAATTAGTTAACTGAGATCAATCTATAACTCAACAAATGGTATAAAATATAAACAACATTAACGATGCCACTGATTCCACATACGTGGCTAAATGCATTTAGGTAAGAAGTGATGCATTTATGACAATGTATGCACTCAAAGGTATCAACATAAGTCCATACAGGATTTGAAAGTTCTTTCAGCATGCTTGTACGCACACGACTTTAATGACGATCTTAGTTGTGCCAGGTATGACCAACGTTTGTCCTTTCTAACGCAGCCATCCAAAGGACAATGTAACTAAGCACAAAGGTCGGTAACCCTAATATGAGCAACAAACTTGACCAAGAGCACCCAAAAAAAAAAAAAAGTAATATTTTACAAGGCAACATTCCTTGGACTTTCGGTAATTTGTCTATTGAAATATTACACCTTTTAAATAACATGCTATTAGGAGTAATACCACAAAGTTTGACTACAAATAGCAGCTTGTACTCATTGATCTATTTAAATCTATTAAACAATAAATCGCAAGGAAAAAAAAAATGCTCTCAAGGGACTCTGACATGCTAAGGTTGGAGTGCTTACAGGTGACAACTTAGTGGCAATCACTTTGAAAGAATCATCTCACCCAGATTGCCACACTTAAAAGTTGATGAAAGAAATTGCCACAATTAAATGTGCAAGGACCAAATTGAAAATAAGAAAAATGTACAAGGACTAAAAATGTCGTTGGAACTTTCATTATTGATTTTTTTTTTCTTTTTCTTATTATATTTTCTTATATGTATATTTTTTTGTTAACGTATTTAATAGCATAAATAATTGACTCTTTATCATAAGTGTCACACTTTAATAAGAATTTTTTTTCTTCTTATTTTATGAATGTAGGGTTCAAAACGTATAAAAGAAAAACATTGATAATGGAAAAACGGTAACTAAGAGATATTACTTTAAATCAAAGGGAAAAATAGGAATCTCCTCAAAATCCTGTACCAGTTTTCAACAATCTTAGGATCCTAGGAATCTCTTATGAAAAAATTGAAATTAAAAAGAATATATATAGTTAAATCCTAAACTCTATGAAAAAAATGGCATAGAGTTTCAGTTAAATTCTATGATCTAAAGAGAATATAGGGTGTGTTTGGATTGAGCTTATTTTTGCTGAAACTGAAAACTGAAACTGAAAACACTGTAGCAAAATAATTTTTAAATGTATAAATAGTGTTGTGGGACCCATTTTTAATAAAAAAGTTGTTAAAAAATGTAATTTGTGGGATCTAAAAGGAACGCAGACGTGGATTTCATTGCAAACCAAACGGTCAGATAGTGTATTTTGCCCAAACCCAACGCAAGCTGAATCAGTGTCACCTCCCCTATTGACAAGAAAGTCGTCGATTTCTCGAACCAAAAAGCACGCCAAATTTTAGCCAGAAAGTAACGGAAGTTTCACACTTCACGCCTAAAATTCCGCTATTAGACCAATTTGGTGGGCCGAATCAATGAACATCAGCTTTGGTCCTCGACATATCAACTATTAGGTCCACACGCTATTCAAAATAAAGGCCCATTAAATTTCGAACGATTTTCTCATTAAATTTCACACCAAAAATTCTGCTATTAGACCAATTTGGTGGAGAAATTATTAGACCAATTCAGCAGTCTTCCTTACGAACCTAATAATTTCTCAATTCGGTGAGCCAAATTGATGTAACATCGGTTTTGGTCCACACGCTATTCAAAATAAAGGCCCATTAAATTCCAAACGATTTTCTCATTAAATTTCACACCAAAAATTCTGCCATTAGACCAATTTGGTGGAGAAATTATTATTTATGCTAGGAGGATTGTTGATGTGATCTTCTCTGATGAATGAGATAATGTCATTTATGCAAATGTATGTGTGAGCTTCCTAATCAGTACAAGGAATAAAAAATAAAAAATAAAAATTACCAGATAATGTCACATTTACATAAATAATAGTATTTTATTAGTTGGGAGGTCAAAGAGGATCACGTCAACAGTCTTCCTGGTGGACCTAATAATTTCTCAGTTTGATGAGTCGAATCAATGTAACATCAGTTTTGGTCCATGAGAATTAATAATTAGGCCCACACGCTATTCAAAATAAAGGCCTATTAAATTCCAAACTATTTTCTATTACAAACATAACTGCTAAAGGGCTGTTTCATAGTGGCTTTTAAACAACAATTTTCAATATTTAAATAACAATAACACTTTTAACACATATTTCTATAACACTCAAACATGTATTTCCACAACACTAAAAACTGAACAACAATACTTAAACAGTGCTACCAAATGGGCCCTAAACATGTGTATATATATTGCAAAAGTCTGTAAACACAAATAAATGATGATTTTGAGGGGTAGGAAAAACTAAAAAAAAGTAGTGAATCGATGTGAAATTAATGATTCACCGATCACACTTGCACACATTATCAAGTTGTGATAAATTTGGTGATCCAAGATGAACTAACATGTAATTACTAGGGTATTAAGCTATAAGTCTATAAATCCAATGGACAATCATAACCTATAAACCCTTTTTCAAACTAAAAATTTATGTATGATAGTTTTAAAAAGTGAGAAAATTTACTCTAATGAATTGATGTAAAAGTGATGGTTCACATATCACACTTGCACATATTATCAAGTTGTGATAAATTTGGTGATCCAAGATGAACTAACATGTATTTATGTGGATATTAAGCTATAAGTCTATAAATCCAATGGAAATTTTTATTTACAGTTCTGTTTTGATGCTTGAATGTGCAAGTTAACTTTACCGTTATAGTTAAAAGTGGAAGGAAATTTTTCATATCAGATGTCTTGTTTAACCGCAAATAATCTTATAACATGGAGACCAAAATGTGGTCTCTAGTACACCTCGAAAATCAAAATATGTGCAAACAAAAAAGAAGAAAAAAAAAAGTGGCTTGAGATCAGTATGAACTAGTGAGAAAAAAAGCTATTGGAAATTGCCAATTTCCTATAGTAGCTTATTTGCATAGTGTGGAACAGAAAGTTAAAAGCTAATTTATTTAAAAAAATCTAAAAGTTAAATTATTTGAAATAAAATTGAGACAAAATGTAGTATAGGAACAGCTAATAGTACATAAAATAAGTAAAAGACACGCTTATAATCATTCTCCAAAATACACTTAATATCAAAGTTGTAATTCCTAGATTAACCACATATCGAGAAGACATTAATAATTGTAACTTCCAAGTCATGTTAATTGATTTAAGTGGTGCAGTTATTTAAGTCATGATGTAATAACATTTAATTTCTTGTTGTCAATTACTTCTCTGCAAGGAGTAGACGAGTAGTGTATTGCTTTAAAAAAAAAGGAGTAGAAGTAGTGTAATTTAGTTCTTCGATGTTTATATTGCATTATTCGATACTTATATCACGTTCTTCTATTAACGCAAGTTTCTTCAAAGAGGATTTTTTACTACCTTTCGTAAGTTTCTTCAATTTCTTAGTTGTTGGTTTGGTTTGTATTAATTTCATTATTATTATTATTATTATTTTGTTTTTCAATCTCTTTCTTTTCATAAAGTCTTTTTGATTGAGACATAATTGCACCCATCCAATTCACTCGCACACGTATTTATTCTTCGAGTTTGAAAAAATTGTGTAAATCAAGTCTGTAAGCAACTGTAAAGTCAATATAAACAGTCTCTCTTTTCTCTTTTTATTTTGGTCCGAAAGTATTTTATTTTCCTGGTTGAATGGTCCTGGATTTAAGAACTTAATAATGATATTGAAATGATAAATTGGGCTAGTTGGGTGTGGATCAATTGAACTTAACCCAGATCTTGACCTTTCCAATCGTAATCTAAAACATTGATATTGAAATTAATTGACAATGAGGTTATCAGATTTTGACTTGTTCAACTCTCCCTGCATCTGCATGGAAGTTTAATCCATAGACATGGTCCTTGCTCATGCACATTATAAAGGGAGTATGATATGAAGATCGATGCACAACCATTCAATATCTATATAGTTTCATTTACAATATATACATAACATAAGCTGCCTTTGAGGATCTCATTTTAAATCATGTCTTCTTTTGCTAATAATGTCATTTTGCTATGGTTTTTTGTTATCACATTTCTACCTTGTTCTTGGGGTCAAGAATGCAGCATAGAACAGAAGAGAGCTCTCTTGGAGATCAGAAACGCCACAAATGGTTCAGTCTTCGCGGACTGGGATGGAAGAGACTGTTGTAACGCACCTGGAATCACTTGTGACGGTATTGATGGGGGAGTTTCAAGTATTTATTTGCAAAGTGACAATGCACCATCAAGTACATGGTATCCAAATGTAACCCTGTTCACCATATTCGATGAACTGCAAGAACTGATACTTAATAGCATGAACATTGGAGGAGAACTTAAACGTGAGAACTCTAACTCGATTTCTCCATGATTTACTTTATGCTTCTCACATAAGTTTGGTTTTTTTTTTTTTTTTTTTAATAACATTTTTGATAGTTAAAAAAATTAAATGTATATACTATATTCTCTGTCTCAAACTGTTGGTCTTGTTTAGAAAACCCAATTTTTTAAGTGAACATCAATTATTTTCAATTTCCATTATGACTTGATATTATATATTTCATTGACTTATAAAATAAAATAAAAAGATATTATATTTCATTGTCAACAATTTCAATTTTAATTTTAGGCAAAACTGAGTATACTAAATTGCTTGGGAGAAATATTTACGATCTCCTACCATTTTAATTCTATGCCTTCTGATTATATACGAAAAAATCACAATAAGACCTCACATCTCAACTTACTTTGTTGCAGCCTTTTGTGAACTGAAGCGATTAAAAAGTCTAAGCTCGTTGGATCTTGGGAATAATTTAATGGAAGGCACTATTCATCCTTGTCTTGGGAGGATTGAAAAGCTTGAACAACTTGTTCTATCGGGTAATCGCTTTCATGGTAATGTACCTCCATTATTATTGTCTAACCAAAGCAAGATTGAGTTGTTGGATGTTTCTAGTAATCAATTAGAAGGGGTATTGTCATTTTCAATTTTTGCCAACGTTACAAGTCTCGAATACATTGATCTTTCCAACAACCACTTGGAGGTTGAAACCGAATCTCCCTCATGGGTCCCGACCTTTCATCTAACTAAGCTGAACTTAGCAAATTGCAACCTCAACAAGAAGAATGGTCACGTTGTGCCCAGCTTCATCTTCACCCAACTTAGCTTGAATTGGCTAGACTTGTCTCATAGCTCAATAGAGGGAGGCATACCTTGTCAGCTGTTGTTCAACACAGGTATCCAAGGTTTATTCTTGAGAAGCAACAAACTCACAGGTTCTTTTCTTGATTGCAATGCTAAAAATCAAACTTCATCAATTGTATCATTTGACATATCTGACAATCAAGTCAGAGGCCCTCTTCCTGAAAATATTGGGCATCTTCTTCCATTGTTAGAGCATTGTAACATGTCCTCAAATGCATTAGAAGGCAACATCCCTTGGACCTTGGGTAATTTGTCTCTTGAAATATTGGATCTTTCCAATAACATGCTCACAGGAACAATACCACAAAGTTTGACTAAAAATAGTAGCGCACACTCATTGGTCTATCTAAATCTATCAAACAACAAATTGCAAGGAAAAATGCTCCCAAGGGACTCTATCATGCCAAGCTTGGAGTGCTTACAACTTAGTGGCAATCGCTTTGAAGGAGTCATCTCACCCACAATATCAAACAGCCCCTCCCTGGTAATCCTAGACGTTAGACACAATTACTTGTCTGGAAATATTCCAAGGTGGTTGTATGGTCATCCTAGCTTGGTAGCAGTTCTTTTAAAAGGAAATCGCTTTGAAGGTCACCTACTAGGAAAAATGTGTCAGATGAGAAGTTTGCAAGTTTTGGACATCTCTTTCAATCATATTTCAGGAGGTATTCCCTCCTGCATTAATAACATTACATTCTGGAAGAAAAGTCCTCCTACTGGCTCAAACTATTTCACACAGAAGGGTCGATTGAGGTACCTTATAAATTTAACTGACTTGTATTTTGAAATTGGAACGTCCTTGCTAATAAAGAATATGGAATATACTTTCAATGGTATCCCACTCTCATTGATGACAGGAATCGACATGTCATCTAACCAACTAACAGGTCGCATTCCTTCTGAAATGGGAGAATTGTCACAACTTAGGTCCTTGAACTTGTCAAATAATTTTCTAACAGGTTCCATTCCCATTTCCTTTCGAAACTTGGAAAACGTGGAAAGTTTGGATCTCTCTCACAACAAGTTGAGTGGGAAAATCCCTTCTGAGATGGTTGATCTCACTTATCTGTCGGTATTTAGTGTTGCCTACAACAATCTTTCAGGAAGAATCCCATTTGAGAAGCAATTTTCAACATTCAACATGAAAAGCTATGATGGCAATCCTGATCTTTGTGGAGGCCCTCTGCCAAGAAACTGCTCAACCCCAAACCAACCGGACCCTACACATAAGAGGGATCAAAAGGACCAGAAAGAAGGGACTAGAGTAATTGATAGCCCTTTCTTCTTTTATGCATTTGTTGCCGTCTCTTATGCATTTGGGTTTTGGGTTTTCTTTGGGATCCTACTCATTAAAAAGAACTGGAGAATGAACTATTTTAGAGCTGTGGACAGATATGTTGAGTCATTTTTGGAAATGCTTTCAAAGTATTGGTGATATACTGTCATATTTGTCGTGGAAACAGTATTATGTGAGATTTGTATTTCAAAGCAATTCTTGTTTTCTTCATAGAATTTGTAGCATTGAGTGGTTCTAAGTACAAGGTTGCAGCTTTTTGCTGCCTGTGAAATTTGTGTTGGATTTTGTTATACTTGATTAGTAAATTGCCAGATACACAATAATTTTATGATATTTTATGTAAGATGGTTTGGAGAATGTTATACGTATATTATAATGAATAAAAAAACTAAATTAGAGTAAAGAAACATACATATTTTGAGTAATTAAAAATTAGTTTTGTAGTTTCACTATACATTTGTAGCCTTTTCAAGATAAGATTTTTTTTTTTTTTTTTTTAAATCATGAAACAAAAAATAAATTCAAAAGAGTAATAAGACAATGAAAATCAACTAATCTATGTTGTGTTTACATATTGCATACCATAAAATGAAAAAATGTTGTAATATTATTAAAACTAAGAAGCCAAATCAGTAGTGATTACAATATTAAGAAGTGAAGCAACACTTTCATCCACACCACTAAATCATTAATATGTCTAGCAAAATTGTGAGCGTTTAACAAATACTATTTTTTTTAGTTTCAACAGTGAGCAATATAATTTCATTATCTCTTAACATGAGATACAATAAAAACAACAAAAGATTCTACTATAACGTTCGCAACCTCAATCAAATGACCAAAACAAGCAAATGAAGTTTCATCACTACTCTAAGAATTGATAGCTCTCTCAAAGTCACCTTCAAGGATAATGGAAGAAAAACCCACTTCTTGGGCAAAATTTAAAGCTCTTACTGTAGCCAGAGCTTCAACTTCATTAACTTAGCGTAATATGTTTGTATACACTCTATGTTCATTTTTAACATTTTAATAAAATATTATTTATTTGGGTCATACATGATACTCATTAAGTGAGATAGTATTTTGGGATTCAACTTCCATGTTATTTGAAATTAAAAGAATGAAAAAAAAAATTGGAATTCAAGATTGTATATTTGTTAAGATTAATATGATTTAGGATATGAATGTTGGATACAAGCAAAATTTACCTAAAACAGGAAAAAACTGACTTCATTACTTACCGGGGAGTATTTGATTTAATGAAGTATGCAAATGATACAAAGTGAATAAAATAGATGAACTTCTTCAGATTTGCCAGTGAAGTTCATTGGAATTTGATGACAATAATATTGGAAGGGCGAGGGCAAGTTAGGTTGAGGGCAGGGGAGCTTAGGGAGGCTGACTAGTCCTTGTGAGAGGTAGAAGAGCTCTAGAGTTTTCTACGAGCAAGTACAATTATCAGTTTATATTTGATTTTTAGAGCATAATTATATATGATTTATTTATGCTCTGACATTAAACATTTGATTTATTTATTATTTTGCATATATTACAAGTGTAAGGACCAGATTTGAGTCCCTAACCCGCACTACAAAAAATATAGCCGTGTTTTTATAACCGCGGCTAAAGGGAGGACCTATAGCCGCGTTTTTCTATAGACCTGCTTTGAGCTGCGTTCAATACCGCGGCTATAAGTTTTTTTTTTTTCCCCTGCTATCACAACTATTTCTTTACATCCCAATATCACAAGTTCCCAACCACAAATCACAAGTTCCCAACACAAAATTGCCAAAAGAGAAAAAAAATAAAAGTAAAAAGACTTACAAAGATGCAAGTATGCATCAAATTAAGAAAGATAGTAAACACAACAAAACACATTGTAATCAACAATGTATCCCAAATATATATATATATATATATATATATATATATATATATATATATATAACAATTACAGTTCTAAAGCTTACAAATTTACAATGAACGATGTTGAGCAATAAGTAACAAAAGAGGAACAGCCAGCTTTGGTTCGTCCTTTGGAAGCAATGAGTCCCGCAGCCTGTTAGTGGACTTGATCAATGACTGCATAGAGAATTATATGTTAACATCTTTAAAATTAGCGTGTCCAAGAACATTGGATCAAAAGCACATCTATTAAACTACCCAGGTTTTCTCATGAGAGCACAAGGGAATTAAGAATAGATTTTCTCTCAATAGTTAGAAATGACATGTCATCACGGTTGTTATAAAATAAAATGGAACTGAGATGGCAAGAAACTAGCTTGCTTTATCACACAAGAGAGACATCAAAATAAAATTCTTTGACATGTGACAAACAGTTGAAATAATAAAATACAAAGATATCTGAAAGTATTATCAAAAGAATATGTTTACAATAAATCGATAGTCATGCTTCATTTAATCAGCTTAACCCATCTCATCCCCTTATTTTACTCCGAGAAAGAAAAGTTGTGGAAGACTATTTGCATAAGTTATGAAATGGTTTTGACAAGCAGTGGAAAAAGATAATGTGATTTTGATATCTACACCAGTCTACCAAATGCAGCCTATTTTTTCAAGTTATTGTTCCATATATTGATGAATTTTTACAAGTTCTGTCTTTTATTTCTCAGTTTTGTTCACGCGACCAAAACCTCATAAGATAAATGAGCCCACTCACATGGAAAACATTCGTTTAGATTTGCAAATCTCTCCACTAACGTTACATTTAATTAGAGTGATGCTAAAAATATTATTAATTTATTGAATTTGTATTGATTATCTAATCCCTTGTAGAGATGGACCTAACGAAAGATCAGGGTAACCATGGCCCTCCTGATATTTATTTTTTTATTTTTACGATTTAAATATATTATATATTCATTATATTTTCAAATTTAAATCTAAAATAATTATACTTAGCCCCCTCAAAAAAAAAAATTAAAAGTTAAAATAACCCAATAACAAGTTACACGTCACATTCCTATAATTGTGCACTGTGAGACCAAGCATGACTGTGTCGTGTGCATGTTTGTTCTCTACCTTTTTTGGACTTCAAAACATGTTTGTTAATTATTTGCTTTTTATCAATTTTTTCTTTCAAATGACTTTTGTTCTATGCTACATTTGGTTACTCAATTTGTTCAATCATTTGAATCACTCCCATTAAAAAGTTTGTCAAAATAACTTTCTTAATCTCTCTTTAATCTGCTTTTCGTTTTTTAACACCTTTTGATCTTCGTCTTTAATACTTTGGACAACATTCAAGCCTTATGTTTTCATTTCTCTTGTGTTAGCAAGTTTATAAATATTATTTTCTTTCTCCTTCACCCCCAACTTGCTACATAAGTTATCACAACCTTTACATTGGACTATCTTTGTGTTAGAAATCCTGTCCCTCTCTCTCTTGTGTGTATATTGCTTAATGCTCTCTATTTTACCACTTACGTCTCCTTAGTTAACCACCCACATCATTTAAATTCTTCGAATAGTCTTTAGCATGATCATGACATATAACACTTAGAGAACGAAAAAAAAAAAAAAAAAAAACCTACTGTCATTAACATAACAGAGAATAAGGGGGTAGGATGAGTTCGTACCGACCATGAGTTTGATTAACTAGTATCAAAGTGCATTGTTTTTTTTTTCTTTTTTTCTTTTTTTGTTTAACATAAACTACATCGGTTAAGGTAATATTTTTCTTTTTTCAAAAACCCTTATACACCTTGCAAACTCTCTCTCTCAAAAAAAAAAAATAAATAATAAAGAAAAATAAAACACACACACACATGTATATATCTAAGTCAGGTTCAAGTTCAACCTATTATAACTTTTGCTATTAGAATTAAACTAATAATAATAATAATTGCTATTATATGTACCATCCAACTAACAATCATATGATGTGCATAATAAGTGTGGAGGACATATAATCCAGCAATGGGTTTGACAAAATATTGAATCAATAAAGTAATTATGTGGTGTAACATTAGCAAAAAGTTATACCATGTGTAATTTAAACATAACATTATATATGCAACTTCACACACAAACTGCAACTTCACAAATGACAAAGGATCAAACAGGACACAAATCATCAAAGAAACCCATGTTGGAGGTTGAGGAGAGGGGAGTTGTTCTTTGCAATTAAGCAAAATCAAAACAAAGTGATTGGAAAATAAGTTACTTTGTGGAAGAAAATTGAAGAAATTTGAGCTATCATTTGTAAGGCATGAAAAGATGTTCAGGCTCTATGCTATAAAATAACTTGTGTATGTGCCTATACACATCAAATCAGAACCAAAAATGTTTCAATTATTGCATTTTGCAGATTTCTAATGATACTCAAAAATATACCTGGGTATGTGCCTATACTCAGTGCCAATTTCAGGTGCTCTACCTAGTAAATACCAACTTGACTCCTTAGTTGGTTCCTGACCTCCTCCTAATATCCTGCAAAAAGTATTTTGATTGTCAAACTTCCTGTCAAGATGGTCAGACTAACTAAAATAATAAGCAAGAGGTAGGAAAATAAATAATAGGAGAGAAAGTGAAGCAAAGGATATGGCCACTAAAAGAACAAAAATGTGTTTTTCATGATAAAACCAAAACAAAAAACAAAACAAAAATTATATGTATAAATATATCATATTTTAGAGATATATATATATGTATTATTTGTTATGTAACTATTTGTTGTTTGAAAATAAATACACACATTTTACACATACAAATTTACATTCATCGATTTAAACTATTGAAAGTTCAAATAATGTGTAAAACACCTATAAACGTTTAGACCCCCAAATTAAAAATACCCACACAAACTTATAAACAAACAATTTATGTGCGGAATATGAATATAAGCTAAACCCAAATTGGTAATACACTCTAAACCATAATTAATCACAATCACAGCAGTAATTAAAAGGTAAAGAGAAAGGGAAAAAGATGAAAACAAAAAGATAACACGGTGACATGTTATCGAAGAGGAAACCGAAGTACTCGGCGAAAAATCTCTCCACCGCCCTCCAAGCAGTTAATAATCCATTAGAGAATGAAGTTGGGATACATGAGTAGCAGAAGACCCTCCAAGCCTAATCTACCTAGTGCACCTAAGCCCTCCAAGCTTCTTGCTCCAACAGGGTTACGCCGAACCTTGTCTTTTCTAGCTTACCGGATCCTACAATAGCCCATTGCATCAACCAAAATGAATTGGTCCCTTTTGAACTACTTCCTAAGCACCAAAATACCTCCTCATTGATATGGGTATGGTGAGATAAAGATTTTACTAAATGTACCTCTTAAGGATATATCAATGGAGAGGATGAAAGTAGAGGAATTTTAGAGAATTAAATGATGAAGATTGTGAATGAGTCAATCTTGTTTTTCTCTAGGGTTTCTCTCTCAAAATTCTCTCTGGAAGCTCTCTACATTTCGTGGGTATAAGGGTATTTATAGTAGGGTGTATAAGGAATGCGAAGAGTCAATTTCAACCAAACAGGGCATTCTGGCGACTCAACCTCGCAACTTGAACGAGTTGTAAGTTTGAGTTGTGATTTAATTGCCTGGCTAGACTGGAAGTTTTTTCCTATAGTGCAATAGCTGGCATGACCCTTCAGCTCCCCCTGCATGCTTCACACGTGTGCCATTCTAGCAACTTAGCAGTCGCAAGATCCAGTCGCAAGGCTCTTCTTGAGTGCACACTTCTTAAGCTTTTTTCACACTCTCTCACACACTAGCCTTACATAATTCCCACATAAATACATGGTATCTAATTGCTAAATTACAAGCAAATTTGGCACGAAATAAAGCCAACACATGATTGAATAAATTCAACCTTACAACTATTAAATCAATAGTAAAACTATATAATGATAACAACTTTATTTTTAGTTTATACACAAATATGTTTGCAAAATCTAGCTGACAAAATATCATTAAAAAAAAACTTTACTATTATCTTTAAGACTCATTGTATGTGTTCTTTATGAATTTTGTATATAAACAATTAAATTTAGTTTAGCTGTTTTTTGTCTCTATAAATTATTTATTATTGAACTTAGTGTGTTATTTCATGTATACGCATATGTTAATGTTAATGTTTATTTGTATTTATGTTTATAAAGTAAAATTGACTCTTTAGATTCAAATCCTCACTCTATAATTGATTGAAATTTGATACCATCATTAATAGAAACAATGAAGTCAATAATGTTGATATTTTCAGAGTCCAAATTTGGTAAGTAATGTGTATAAGTGTAGCCACTATAGTGTTCTAGCGTGTAGTGATTTTTAGGGGTTTTTTTTTTTTTTTTTTTTAATGTATTTAAAAGTCAGAAAGTGGGTGTTGAGGGAGTTTTTACACTTCTTGTACCTTAGACATGTGTCTTGATATTATTAGACAACGTTTAGTCTAGGTTTTTTCTAAAAAGAAAGTTTAGCCTGACACTCCCGCGGAATGGGCTCCAAGGTCCCATTCTGCCACTACCAATTTGTGCACAAATATTGACTCAAAGTCCAAGGGACGATGCTACAAATTAGGCTTATCCTCTATTTCTACTATAGAAGGAATATTTTTTCAGTTTCTACCGAGGAATTGACTTTTCTTAACTTTTTGCTGTGCAGTGAAGTTTTCTGCACTTTTTTGCAACACGAGTGACCTTTCTCCATTTTCTATTGCAAAAATATTTCTCCATTTCCTACACATAAACAACTCTAGAACCCAAAGAAAATACCCATTAATCAAATGTTAGTTTACATGGGTTAGCATACTCTCAAATATATACATACATATATTTGTATCTATACTTATATGTATTCACATATAAATATATAAAATATACTCTGTAGAATATGAACTATAATTTATATACATATAAGTATGGCAGAATTAATTATAGTTATATATACAAATATACGTGTCAGGAAAGAATATATAAAGTTTCTACTAGCATAATCATAAATCAAAAGAAAGATGTACTCAGCAGGACTTTGACTAAGAGAGCTCAACTCCAACTCACACAACTTTGTTACTAATTTAGGCTATAAAATTGAGTGGTTTGGAATGTGAGTTAGAGTAGTCATCCATAAGAGATTGCAAAGAGTGTGTGTACATAACATCACTAAGGCATGGAAGAATGCACAAATGGTTGAATCTGTACCTTACACATGGAGTGGCTGTGAGTAAGAGGGAAAGGAAGCGTTGGCTAAGGGATTTTGTTTTGATCCGTGCTAAAGGCGTGACTGCCTTGGGAAGGAAGTAGGATTTGCACTTGATAGGGTACTCAAGCACTCATAAAAAGAGAGATAGTGACTTTCTAAGGGCAAAGGCTATGTGGACACTCCTTATTAGTTGAATGCATTATGAACCACCTCAAAGACATATGAATCAATCACAGTACTCCTGATGTCCCTCTCAATGTCTAGGACTTGTTTCCTAAGCTGTGGCAAAGTCACCTACCCGCGGGTCCCAATGCCACGTTGGCACAGTTCTTATCCTCTAGTCAGTAGATAATATCACAGCTGTATAAAGGTCCAAAATAGAGAAATGATGACTTGATGCTTGTCTTTGTACTCAGCCATATTCCTTAGAGTATAAGAGGAACATGCAGCTGTGCTATTAGGACAAGAACCCAAGTAAATATTTTGAGAAGAAAGTAGAGAGTTGGTAAGAAAGAAAGCCAACATGATTGTAATAAATTGGTCTCTTTACACACATAATACAAGTTGAATCAAACTATGGTTTTTTATCCCTTCTTTAGGGTTTTCCACGTACATCCTATGTTTCTTTAGTCATCAGTTTCTTCTTCTTGTTTAAATGTGTGTCCCTTTCATGTCCTAACATCACTTTCTTTTTTTTGTTCGAGTATCATGTCAAAGTTAGCATCTTTTCAATCTTTCTCATGTAGACATATTGTTAGATAACTTATTTTACTTGTCTATATAAGCTCAAATCTAACTTTCACGTACATTTTTGGTGACTCCACTAGGAAGACTTTGGTTATTTTCCTTTTAAGTGTGTTTATACCTCTGTTTGTCGTCACTTCCTCCATGCCTTTGAGGAAGAAGGTGGTTACCGAGATACTAACTAGTGTGGGTGAAAACCATCGGTCAGAACCAAGTACAGATCATATATCCATGCATTCTAAGGGCGTAAAATTCTTGGGTGAGGCTGGTCATCGTGAGAGCAGAGAGATCATGGCTGCCATTGAAGACCTTCAGCATTCTCAAGCTACTATGTGGGCAGAGTTCCAGTCCCTACGTTAGGAGACAGCCATACCTCAAGCCCTTCAAGGTGGTCAAGGTCCTCAAGGATCTCCTTATTTGACTAAGGAAGATATACATGCTATTTTGTTCGAAGCCAAGAGGATGGAGAGTGTTGTTTATGTTGACACCAAACCTCTTTATCCCGAAAAGATAGTTGGGAAGCCTTACCCTGCTAACTATACTCCTCATGTATTTCCTAAGTATGATGGCATAATAGGGAACGCTAGAGAGCACATTAGACTGTATGTAGATGCAATGACGGCTCATTCTCACGACCACGAGTTAAGGCTTAGAGAGTTCTCTAAGTCCTTAGAAGGCCGAGCCTTTACTTGGTATTCTAGTCTCGCACCAAGATCAGTTCTAAGTTGGAACGAATTGGTAACGCAATTCATGAAAAAGTTCTTTACTCTAGAAGAAAAGCTCACACTTTTAGATCTACAACACGAGAAGCAAAGGGTGTTTAAGGGGTTGTTGGAATACATCCATAGGTTCTGAGATCTTTCTTTGCTATGTTATAACCCTGTGGAGGAAGAAAGGCTGGTGGATGTTTGTATCCCAGGTATGTTGTATGAATACTGACCTTATCTAAAGAATCTTCAAATTTCTAGTTTTACGAGGCTTGTACAGGCTGTAAGGAGAACAAGTATGTCTGTGAGGAAGCCTTCAAAAGGTTCAACTTCACAAGCTATGAGGGCTCTTAGACAACCGTGGAGAAGAGAAAACAAGAAGGTGGAAGTTGCTGTGGCAGAACAACCTAAGAAGGTAGTCAAAGAAAAGAAGAGGGAGAGAGGTGGTATTCTCTCTCCTTTCACTGTGTCCACTGAAGAGTTGTATAGCATCTTAGAAGCTTGGTTGAAAGATGGTGTAGTAACATTGCCTGAATGTAAGCATGAACCTACTGAAGAGGAAAAGTGGAATCCACCCTATTGTAGATATCACAAGAGATGTGATCACCATACCATGGACTGTTATGCTTTGAGGAATATCTTCCATGATAGAGTAGTCAAGGAAGATTTGGTTATCAAGACTGGCAATGACTTTCTTTTTAGGTTTTGAGGATCCTGTGGAAGAGGAAGCAAAGAACATGGCTAGCAGTAGCTCAGCACCTCCACCTTTGGTAGACAAATAGATGGTAACGAGAATTCAGTAGGAAGATAAAATACATTCCTTTCCTAAAGGAATAGGTCTTAGACTAATGGCTAGAAGAGAGGCGGCCTAAGCTTTGACCAGGGTGATGGAAATGAATCATGAAGTGGCAGCTGTTGAAGGAAGTTTGATGCAAGTTGCATATCAGGAAACAAAGGATTCAATCACCTTTTCCAATAAAGATCTTACAAGTATATTTTTTGCCTTTCATTCAGTATGAAGAGTTCCAACCTCAACTATGGAATGAGCATGGCTGTCTCAAGATCAAAGTAGACTGGTTCCAGACTACTTACTGCCTTTTAGAGTCGCTTGGAAAAAAAACCTCAAACTCCTTGTCTGTGACCTTTCTCTTTAGGGGGTTGGATGAGGGTGGTGGTGAGGATGATTGAGTAGGTTGATGCTCCTATGACTTTAGGACTGAGCAAGTGTTTGGGGTTAGTTGTGATTCAATGATCTGAGGTGAGGATATCGGGGGCGATGTAAAACTTAAGTTTTCTGTGAAGTGATTTGGTGTATAGGCTTGGGATGTTTTAGTAGTGTGGCCTGGGCTCAACACGTATCAGTTTGAGAAGTTGGGTTTTGTGTTGGGCTTGGGTTTTAGGCCCACTTGGATGCGTGTTAGACGAATGAAATTACGCAGGGCCAAGTTCTGAGTGCTTCTTGAAGGGCCCTTGTGTACGTCTGTCTTGATGGGTCTTGATTGTAGGATGCCCTCATGTCAATTAAGTATGCGTTTGGTTTCAGATTAAAAAACCAATTTTTTTACTATTTAGCTTATTTTTGCTACTATTTAGCTTATTTTTGCTACTATTTATAGGCTCTTCTGCACTTTTTGATACTATTTATGGGTCCTACTGTATTATTTTAGCTAACTTTTACCTTTATCTATAATATTTTTGTAAAAAATATTCAATTTTAACAGAATAAGTGGATTCTAAAAAGACCCTTAATTGCATTTGAACGTTTATCACACGCCTATAACAAAAAATAAATAAATAAATAAATCACACTCCAGCCAGTGAAGGCATCCAAACTCCACGTTGACTTCCGAACCAATCACAAGAATTCACACCCCAAGCCCCTTTGATTCGATAATTTCAGATTCCACTAATCCAAGGGTCAAGAATAAATCTAATAACCAAAACTATAAACAATCAAACGGCCAGAACTCCTCCCCTTCCTTATCTTATATTCCACACCCTCGTTTTCATCGTACTTTCAAACCCTTTTTAGCCTTTCTCTTCTTTCACGCTTTGTCAAATACACTCTCACAGATTCCCAAAACCCAGCCTTCCCAAAACCCTAAAATTTTATCTCTCTCTAATGGCTCCGAAACGCCCGTCTCATCTGGACGATCCACCGGCTGCTTCGTCTTCTGAAGAAGAAGAAACTTCCTCTGAAGATGAAGAAGATGAAGAAGATGAAAGTTCATCTGAAGAAGAAGAACACCAAGCTGAAGCAGCTAAAATTGATTCGTTACCATCCACTCCAGTGAAACCCCAACCCAAAAAACCAGACCCTCCTGCTCCAATCTCAAATTCCAAGCCCCAAACCCATTCTTCTTCGTCCGGTTCGGAATCCGAGTCCGAAACAGAATCCGGATCCACACCCGACCCGAATGTCAAACCCTTAGCCTCCAAACCCATGGAGCCCGACCCGACTCCGGTGAAGGCCACGAAACCCAGATCCAAGCCTTCCTCCGCGAGATCCTCCGCCACCACCAAGAAGCGTCCGAACGGCGAAGCCGAAGCCACGCCGTCGAAGCGGGTCAAGAAGAAGGACCCGGAACCGAAATCCCAAGACGTCGTCGTTTCGCCCTCGGAGGACTCGAAGAAAGGCGGCGGAGACGAGAAGAAGCTGTTCCAGAGGCTGTGGAGCGACGAAAACGAAATCGAATTGCTGAAAGGGATGTTGGACTACACCGCCTCGCGCGGCGCGGATCCCGCCGCAGATGCCGCCGCGTTTTTCGAGTTCGTTAAGAAGAGCCTCCACGTGGAGGTCACGAAGGCCCAGCTGGTGGACAAGATGAAGAGGTTAAGGAAGAAGTACAACAACAATGCCGGACGAGGAAAGAAAGGCAAAGACCCGACCTTTTCGAAACCCCACGAACAAAAGACTTACGAGTTGTCGAAGAAGATTTGGGGCTCCATTGAAGCAGCTACTGAGACTGAGAAAGCTAAGGACATCAACAATGGGAAAGCTAAAGCTAAGGACAACAAAAATGGGAAAGCTAAGGCTAAGGACAACAACAACAACAGCAACAACAATAATAAGAATCAGAAAGGTAACAGTTTGATTAGGAGTTTGAAGGAGGAATTGACGGAGTCGTCTCCGGTTTTGTACAAGTATGGTGAGAAGATGGAGATTGATGGGGATTCGGGTTCGGGTTCGGGCAGCTGTTTGAATGGGATGTTAAGGTTTGATAAGAATGTGTGGTTGGACGAGAGGGTCGTAAAGCGTGGGCTCAAATTGATTGATGAAGAGAAGAAGGTGGAATTGGAGGAGAGGTGGAAGGAGGTGGAGTTGGCTGAATTGGAAGTGTTTGTGAAGCGTACCGAGTTGATTAAGGACCAGGCCAGGTTGATACTCGAGGCATACAAGGACCACTGAGGTAAAGTTGTGGTTCTTTATGGGGATAATCATTGATTTGGGAAGTTTGTAATATTTTGATTTTAGTCTCTTGCACTTTTTTCACTTTTCATGTTAATAATGTTGTTTGCTTAAATGGTACTTAGCTATAGAGAAATGGGATAGTTGGTCCTATAATTACTGCTGTTGGGTTATGCCCATACTTGTAAGCTTGATAACGCGGCTCCTCTTCTTGTAGTTTGACATGATGTTGCTCAATTCTCAAAAATTGTGGGTGTGGTTTCCTTTTGTTCTTTGTTGTTAAGTATCATAAATTGTTCATTTTGTGTGCCATGAAGCATTTTGCAGTGTCAATGATGTTTGTTTGTGTTGTATATGAGTTGTGTATCATCTTGCATGCTGGATAGCAGGCTTGGGAAATTGCAAATCAACTAGTTCTGGGTTTGTTAGTTGGGCACTTCACGTATGTTGTGTATATAAAAGATCATGCTTTCATTTCTACCCAGGAATTTTAGACACCAAATGAGAAGAAATAAAGACCTTAGTTTAATCTATTGTGTCTTAGGTTATGTAGTTTTAGAATTTTGTTTTATAAGTGGTGGCATGATGGATGGATGTCAGCCAATGAGCTCTAGCTGATGTAGGCATGAAAGATTAATTTAATTTCATGCTACTTCGCAAATTTTTCTGTCCAAGATTTATTTAGTAATGCCATTTTTGTAATTGGCATTTAGCTCTAGAGAAGTGGGATAGTTGATCCGATAAAGGCTTCTGTTGGGTTATTGCTCATACTTGTTAGCTTGAGGTCTTGACAAATTTTTTTCTTGTTCGTGGCAGTGTGATAAGGTGGCTCCTCTTCTTGTAGCTAGTTTGACATCATGTTGTTCAATTTTCATGAATTATGTTTTTTTTAGTGAGTTTTCTGTGTTCTGGTGTAGGTTGATACTTGTTAGCTTGAGGTCTTGACAGTGACAATTTTTATTCTTGTTTGTGGCAATTTGATATGGTGGCTCCTCTTCTTGTAGCCAGTCTGACAGGATGTTCAATTTTCATGAATTGTGGGCATGGTTAAATGTTGTGTCTTTGTTAGTGAGTTCTGTGTTATGGTGTAGGTTGATAGTTGATATCAAGCCTTTTGTCATTTTGTCTCATTCATAGATAGTGTCAGTGTGTGAGTGGTTTGAATAGAATGTGGCTGATGGAGTTCATTTCTGTTTAGATGGAGGTTAGACCACACGTTCTAATTAGTCTTATCTACATTATTATTTCTTTGTTTATCATTTATTTTTGAGGAATTGCAAACCAACTAGTTATGATTACTAATGAAGAGAAATGAAAGGTCAACAGAATTTTTGGATATTTATTTAACAAGTTAATGCCAACTCTATTTTTAGGGCTAAACTGTAATTTCTATAACCTTTGCGAATTAAGGGTATTTTTGTAGTTTAATTGAGTCTTGAATTTTCGTGGAGATCCTTAATATCTCAGGTTTTTGATTTTCTCTGCGTCCAAGTTAGTCTTTTATTAGTTATTACTTTATTAGGTTTTTAGTTTATTGGTCAAATGAGAAGCCCTAATGATGCTACTAGTACAACAAAGAGTCATTGTGTATAATTGTGCTTGTGTACTTAAAACAATAGGAGGCTGCACATTGGCCTTGTTGTTCTTCCCTCCATTTCTCTCGCTTTTCCTTCTTTTTGATGTGCTGTCATTCTTAGCCTGTATTGTTCGAGTGCACTGTCCACTGATTGTGGAGAAATTTGATTTCCAATTCTTCTTACCTTTTTTCTTCCGTACAAAACCTCCTCATTCTTGAACCCTAATCCTTATGTTATAAAGTTTTAAACCCTAAATCCACAATTTCTCTTAAACCTTAACAGGCCACAAATCCATGTAGACAAATTCTGTAATTTGTCCTACATAACTAGCTCAATTAGTGCATCCAGGAACAAGGTGGTGTGTGAGATCTTGAGTACAGAAGTCAAGGCAGACCAGTTGTGTGCGTACTAATACAATTTTAAAAAAAAGGATGTCTAATAATATGGTGCATGGTTTCCTTGGCATTGCTTTAGCAGGGGAATCCAAATCTATTGGTTTTTTATGCTTTTATAGGGGAATTTTTAATCTATCAGTTTTTGATAATAATGTTCAATTAATTTTGAGGTTTGTAGTATTTATCTTCTTGTGCATTTCTTCAATGAGTGTCTATTTCATATATTGCACATGATTTATGAACATCTAATCAGTTGTTGATTATAATCCATTTATTTGGTATATTATGATTTGCAGCTCATTTATCACTGTTTTTTGGGGCTGTGTGGTATTTCTTACCGTATTAACAATTTATGCTCACATTTCGAATTTAATTTGTAATAAATCTCCTTAAATCTTGAGATTGGACCCTTTTTCATGGATCCATACTTCAATTGTGAGTCAAATCAATTCTTTCTTTGTTTTTCACATGAAGGAAGCATTTGCTGGTACCTTTTTATTGGTAATTTCTTTGTAGCAAAGCCTTTTATTTTACTTTAATTGAGAGAAAGATCTGTGTTACCTGACTGACTTAGGAACAGTAATGTAATATTTTGACCCAATTTTATTGTTGGATGATAACCTGTACATGCCTATCCTGAGGAGTCACGGCTGACAACTTAATTGGATGGATCTGTTTACTGGCAGAAGCAAAACAGTTCAAACATTATAAAATTGTTTATAAATGGTCAACTTCTTATAAATTGTTCATAAAAGATATTCTTAAAACATTTCCTTATTTTTTTTTTCCAATTTTCTTGTGTGAATAATATTGTTACGAGGTGGCAAAAATAAGAGCATGAAACGAATTTAATCTCCGTGACTTTGTATCCACAGCCACGCACCTGGGAAACATTTCACAAGTTTCTTATGTTTGGCTATGATTCATCGCTTATTCGCTTAGAACACGTAAAATTTTTTAGAAGAATAATTGTCTAATAATGTGTCAAATTATTATTATTATTATTATTATTTTGGTTAAAAGGAGATAATATATAAGGCAAACTAAATGGCCACAGAGACTAAAGTAGCGGTTACAAGCCTACAATAATACAAACCAATTTTCTTGTTGATCAGATCCACAATCACCTTAGCATCGAGTTTGACATCTAACTGCTGACAACCAAGTTGAATAGCTAAACTGAGCCCTGACGTGTTACCAAAGGTTGTTAATTTTCTATGGTTATGCCTCCATAGCAGCACCTCTTTGAGAGATGTGCTAGCCTCAAGGGGCATCAACTGTGATAGAATTTGCCATTTATGTAAATGTCGATATGAGACCATTCTTTGCCTGCTCAGAGATTGTGATCTAGCCCATGACTTTTGGAGGAAAGTGGAGGTTCCCCCGCCTCTCATAAGTTCTTTTGCTAGAAAATTAGAGAGTTGGCTGAAGATCAACTGCTTGAGCAGTGTTGAGCATAAATCTTCCTCCCCTTGGAGCATTCTTTTTCCTTTTGTCGTTTGGTCCCTTTGGAAGAATAGAAACAAGGTGGTGTTTGAGAACATCATTCCCAACCCCAACCTCCATAATGGCCAGTTTGGAAGTTTAAAGAGAGAGGAGAGTAGAAGGGAGTAGAGGGGAAGAGAGTAGTGGGGAGTAGAGTAGAGGGGAATGGTTATCCTCTACTTTGTTTGGATGTTTTTAAAATTAGTAAGGGAGAAGAGAGTAATTAGCCCTTACTCTTGTTTGGACGTTTTAAAAATTAAGATGAAAAGGAGAGTAAATGATTTAAATAGACAAATTTATCCATATTTACACAATGTCCCAAACACATAATTACAATAACAAATTACCCCAAGACTCGTTGAAGCTTCAACAAATAAAATTAAAATCAAAGGCAAACGAATCCGTTTCAGTTGCATAGAAAATATTATAGTAACAAAAACAAACAAACAAAAAAATACTCAGAATCTAATCACTCAGAGTATTGAAATATTCATTTTCAAACGAAGCAAACACGTTTAGATAACTGTATGATTAAAGAACCGCCATACAAAAAATGCAACGTTGATAGAAGGGAATAAGAAAGAAAAAACAAGAGTTGAGACTAACCAGTGCTATCATTTCGGTGCGGTGGATTTGATTTTTTATTTATTTATATAAATTTAAAAATGATTCGGTGACTGTGATTAGAGAGATCGTGAGGAATGGTTTTGGAGCTCAATGTTTGAGGTTATGGATTGTGAGGAATGGTCGAGAAAAAGGGGGGTTGTTTCACTTGAAATAGTGAGATTCAAATTTTTTTTTTTTTCATTCACCTTAAATTTTCTAATGAAACATACAAATATTATTTATATAATTGGTTTGTAATTTTGTTAATTTAGAAAGGGTAAGGGGAATTCATTTGGTTAATAATTTATCTACTCTACTCTCCCTCTGAATCTCTCCAATTTGGGAGAATTAAAAATGAGGGGTTAGAGGTAGTTGAAATTCCTCCTCCTCCTTCCTTAAAAAACTTCCAAATAAGGTAATTGAATTACTCTCCCTCACTCTACTCTACTCCCCCTCCTTTTTTAAACATCCAAATAGGCCATAAAGTTTGTATCAGAGAAGCTATAGATTATTTCTACTGTGTGGGCAAATCCAGGCAGCTATCCCCGAAAGTTGTTGTCCTGATCAAAAAGACTAAACCATCGATGGGGTGGCACAAGCTTAATATTGAAGGTGCATTCCTTGAAAATCTAGGGAAGGCTAGGGGCAGAGATACCATCAAAGACAGCCATGGAAATTGGGTGAAAGGATTCTCGAGTTTGATTGGTTATACCACTAGCATTATATCAAATTATTATTATGTATTAGGATGCCAACGCAGTGGTATTGCTAGGTGTAATAGGAATGTCAAAACCTTTTATTATTTTATGAGAGTCAAAGCCTTCAAACAATAAGTAATTCTAAATTTTTTTTTGTTCACATGGTATATTGGTAGTAGTTTTAGCATTTTGCTCTCAATTAATTTCATAATAAAATTGAGTTGTTTTTTGCTTTTTGTTTATGTTTATGTATATGTTTATTTACCCTTTAGAGTCAAATCTTTATTCTATTATTGATTGGAATTTGATACCTTTGTTGATAGAAGCAATGAAATACGTGCTTTTTATTTCTTTCTAATGTGTTTTGAAAAAAAGAAAACAATGCCTCATATTTCTTAGCCCTATAAATGAATAAAAAAAAAATAGAAATGTGACTCATTAGTAATTGGATGCAGGCTATAAAAACAGAGTAAGAAGGTACAAAAATTCATCCTAAGCTTAGGATAAATTAAATAAAGTTCTAGAAGTTGTGGACACCCATATTTGAAAAAAAAAAATTTGTGTATATCAATAGAGAAGTATGTCAATTTGTTACAAGAATATTTGATTTTGAATATCATATCCATATAATTGATTGCATCAACCCTCTAATTTACTCTAAGCAATCAATTCCTTGATTTTTGTCTTCAATTTGGGGAAAGTAAATCATACTATCCAACAAGTATATATGTAACAGTTTTGAGGCATGTATAATTACAAATCACCATTTAGTTTTTTACTTTCTCTTTATATTTTGATGTTTTCTATAATCAGTTACATGTAGGAGCATGTGTTACAAATAAAAACTTAATTGCTTTGCGCACCGTGCATTTTGTGATTTCAACTCAAATTTACCCTTTTAATTACCTTGGCATTGTGATTCTGACCATAATTAAAGAACTTTTCTTATTAAGTTTTTATTATGTGTTGTTGCTTATCGACAAGAGCCAACTTTAAAGCAGAGCCAATAGTTAACTCTAACCAAAGTAATTTTTTATTATCAATAAAAAAATGTAAATGAAAGTTTAGATAAAGATTGTAATATAAAAAAATGATATTCTACAACAAAAAAATTATTTATCTATAAACATATCGTATTTTAGATATATATACATGTATTATTTATTATATATTTTTGAAATTCATCAACATATACAGATTTTTTTTTTCTTAAATTTATAATTTTTCTTAAGTTAATATGTGCAAACATGTATTAGTTGTTATGTAACTATTTAAATTCAAAAATAAATACACACATTATACATTTACATTCATCAATTTAAACTATTAAATCAATCATAAATAAAAAAAATGTTATTACTATTATCTTTCAAAACTCATAAAAATTGCTATTCTATTCTTTATGAATTTTTGAATATAAATAATTAAATTTAAGTCACTAGGGTATGCATTTATTGTTGAATTAAGTGTGTTCTTTCATGTATATGCATATGCTTATGTTTAAGTTCATGTTTGTTTATATAGAAAAATTTACCCTTCAGAGTTAAATCATTACTCTATCACTGATTAAACTTTGATATCTTCATTAATAGAAGTAATGAAGTACATAGTGTTGATTTTAATTGTTGATTTCTTGCTCATGTGTCTGGGGAAAAAATGCGTCATAACTTATAAATGATTAACAAAATTTAGAAATGTGACTCATTAGTAATTGGATGCAAGTTTTAATTTGATATGGTGGCTCCTCTTCTTGTAGCCAATCTAACATGATGTTCAATTTTCATGAATTGTGGATATGGTTAAATTTTGTGTCTTTATTAGTGAGTTTTGTTTTATGGTGTTGGTTGATAGTTGATATCAAGCTTTTTTTCATTTTGTGTCTTGAAGCATTTTGTCTCATTCATAAATAGTGTTAGAGATCTTTGGGTTGTATATGAGTGGTTTGAGTAGAATGTGTCTAATAGAGTTCATTTCTGTTTAGATGGAGGTTAGATTGCACGTTCTAATTAGTCTTATCTATATTATTATTATTTATTTATGAGGAATTGCAAACCAACTAGTTATGGTTACTAATGAAGAGAAATGAATGGTCAACAGAAACAAACTTAACAGACCTAACAAATATAATTAACAAGTACAAATACAACCTGTTGTAGATTTGACATGTAGTGCAACACCAATATTGAATAAGGGTTGTAGGCTGTAGCATACTGATGCTACTTGAGACCAATTGTAGTATAAGTGTACAACATTATTGCTTAACAGTTATTAGGCCATTTTAGGTACCTCATGTACATGAAAGATTGTGTTTTCATTTCAACCCACGAATTTATGACATGTGAAACTGTAGTGTTTTGTGACATCAAATGAGAAGAAATAAGGACCTTACTCTAATCTATTTTGTTTTAGGCTATGTGGTTAGAATTTTGTTTAAGAAGTTGTGGTGGGTACATCATGTATATAACAGATTGTGTTTTCATTTCAACCCAGAAATTTTTGACATGCAACCTTGTATTGTAGTGTGACACAAAATGAGAAGAAATAAAGACCTTATGTTTTTTTATTTAGAATTTTGATTTAGAAGCTGTGGCATAATGGATGGATATCTTGCTAAGCCCACGAGCCCTAGCTTATGCAGGCATAAAAGATAATTTCATACTACCTTTCAAATTAGTCTATCCAAGATTTATTTTATGGGGTCATACATGTGAAAACAAATGAAGTAAGAGTCATGTGGTTTTAATGCCAATTTTGTTTCTAGGGTAAACTGTAATTTTTGTAACCCTTGCGAATTAAGGGTATTTTTGTCATTTAATTAAGTCTATTTCATATATTCCACATGATTTATGAACATCTAATCAGTTGTTGATTAGAATGCTTTATTTGGTGTACTATGATTTGTAGCTTTTATCACTGTGATTTGGGTTGTGTGTGATATTTCTTATTGTATTAACAATTTATGCTCATATTTCAAATATAATTTGTAATAAATTTGCTTAAATCTTGAGATTGAAACCTTTTTCATGGACTCAGACACCAGACTTCAATTATGATTCAAATAAATTCTTTCTTTGTTTTTCACATTTGCTATGTTCTCATTTCCTCTCCTTCCTTGAAGTTAGGAAGCATTTATTGGTATCCTGTCATTGGTACTTCTTTGTAGAAATGCATTTTCTTTTACTTTAATTGAGAGAAAGATCCGTGTTAGATGCCATACTAACTTAGGAACAGTGGGCCAGTTTGGTAACCTCACTCAACACACATTTTTCACATTTCAAACTCACTTACACACATTTCAACACACTTTTTCACTCACACGTATATCAAAAACACCCAAAATACCTTACTCAAACTTAGTTACCAAACGGGCGTATTTTGACCCAATTTTACCTATCCTGAAGAGTCATGGTTGACAACTTAATTGAATGGATATGTTTACTGGCGGAAGCAGAACAGCTCAAACATTTATGACATCGATTTTTATCCTTTTGAATTTTGTTTCTTTATCTGAGGAGAGCCATATAAAAATTGAATTGATAAACTTTTCCCAGGATGTACTAACTGTTAAATGTAATTCCTGACTGTTAATCAATTTTACTAAAAGCACTAGCATTTACATCCCCAGTTGCTATTTTACAACCAAAATTCCAAAAAACATGCTCCATCTGAGTTGGTATACAAAAAAATTATACAACCCGTGAATAGTAAGTTCCTAAATATACAACTCATTGTTCACGAGTTGTAAACTTAAAATCTAATTTTTTATTCTTTCTCTCTCCCTTTCTTCTCTCTTCTTTGACGGCCAAAATGGGAAATTAATCCTGATTTTCAAACATTATAATTATTAGGCCACGTTTTCAAACTATATTTTTTACTAGCATCTCAAGTCTAAAAGACTCGATTTTGGACTATAAATTGAGTCTTTGAGGGTTGGTTTTCATGTTCTAATTGGGTCTGAGTTGACACTTTTTCCACGTGGTGTCCACCTATAAATTGAGTCTCTAAGACTCGATTTACATCTGCAACATTTTTCAAGTGTCTGAAGACCCAAACCCAGTTCTTCTCCCACTCTCCTTTCTTAAACTTCCAAAGTCCCATAAAACCCAAGAACAAAATCCAAAATAAAAACTGATCAAATCGGAAACCCAAACCCAAAAATAAAAAAATACACTTTGACCACTGCTTGGGCCGAGTGACCTAGGCCGCGCGGCCTGTGTCGACGAGCTCGAACCACGGGCGGCGCTGGGTGAGGTTGTTGCGGACCGATTCGGTTATGTTGTTGAGGAAGTTGCGAAAAGCTGGGGTGGCGATTGGTGGTGGTGGCAGTGGTGTTTGAGATTGAGAGAATTGAGGGAGATGTGGTGGAGGACATGGTTGTTGACTTTGTGTTTGTTTGTTGGACCTGAGAATTTGGGAATTGGAAAACAAAGAAAAAGAGAGGAAGAGAAAGTGGATGTGCTTATAAAACATTATACTTGTTTTTTAAAGGGTGTTTATAAATCGAGTCTTAGAGACTCGATTTCCAAGTGGTCGCCACGTGGAAAAAATGTCACATCAGACGTGATCAACCTATGAAAATCGAGTCTCTTAGACTCAAGATGCTAGTAAAAAATATAGTTTGAAAACAGTACCTACTAATTATATTGTTTGGCAAACAGGATTAATTTCCAATTTTGGCCTTCGTTGACTCTCCCTTATTTCTACCTCCACTGTTCTTTGTCTATCTCTCTTTCTGTTTTTCCCCTCTTCTCTTTATATTTGATTTTTTTCTCTCTTCTTTGTTTCTTTCTCAGCTATTTTTGGTTGGGTCGAATCAGTGGTTAATGGGTTTAAAGTGGTGGGTTGTTTCAGTGGTTGTTGGGTTGTGATTGGTGGTGGACATTTGGGTGTTGGTTGGGTTTCACGGTGGAGATAAGGTTTGAGTATAAGTCATAATGGAGATTGGGTTTGAGATTAGTGTGGAGATTGGTTGTAGGTGATGTTGTTGAATCAGTGGGTTGAATTGAAACCAATCTCCAATCGGTGGGTTGAATTGGTGTAGATCGGTGGTTCTGTGGTGGTGGTGGGTTTGGTATGGGTTTTTTGCGTTGTGGGTTTATGATGGCTTATGGTGGTGCTAGTTTACTAGGTCTATGATTTTTTTTTTTGGTGGTGGGTTTACTGCTGGTGGTGGTGTGTAGTGTAGCGCTGATGAGGTGGGGTTGCTATGTTTTTTTATTTTATTGGTTGGTGGTTGTTGGGGTGTGTGTGGTGTTGGGGTGGGTTTCAATTTTGGATTGCTGGGTTGTTTCAATTTTTAGTGATTGGGTGGTGGTGGTGGTGGTTGCTGGGTTTTGGGGTGGTGCGATGGTGGTGTGGTAGAGAGAAATAGATGAAGGCTTGTGGTTCAATGGCGGCTAGTTTTTAGTGGTGGGGATGGGTGGTGGTGATGGTGTTTTGGTTGCTGCGGACAGAGAGACAGAGACAGAGGGGGAAGAGGGAAGAGAGAGAAAGAGTAGTTTTTTTAAATATTATTTAATGTTGTAGTTTATATTATTTTAATAAGTTGTATCTAAAAATAGAAACTGAGATGTTGAGTGAGTTGTAAAATAAGATGGTAAAATAGATAAAGTAGGTTTTTAGGGTGTAAAATAGAACTTTTTTGGCATCCTGCTAATGCTCTAAGCAAAAGAAAAAGAGGGAAAAAAACAACATTACCAATTTACCACTACTTTGACCCATTGATTTTGAACCAAGTTCACATAATAAACTTGCAACATCTCTTTCAAGCTTTTCCAATTTGCTTTAGACCCATTGATGTTGCCTATACTAGTGTGTCCCTAGGCCAGGCCAGCCTATGGGCTGGGTCGTCTCTCGATTGCTAGGTAGGCAGAAATTGAACTGAATTGTATCAATTGACAAAAAAGAAGGCTGTGAAATCAAATCATTCCGCCTTCTATAGAACCAATGGGCGAAATGGTCAACTTCTTATGAATTGTTCATAAAAGCTATTTATAAAACATTACCTTATCCTTTTCCAATTTTCAGGTGCAAATTGCAATAGGTATTGCACGGTTGCACTGTGCAGTTCACAAGTTACCTTAACTTGTGAAAGAGAAGTTAAAAAAATTAGTGTAAAAATAAAATGATAAAAAGTTTAAAGGGTAAAATATTTTTTATTCAAGAGCTGAGATTAAAAATAACTTTTGAAACTTTTAAGTTTAACCTTTGATTTGCAATTGCATGATGCAATAGCGGGTAATTGTACTTGATCTCAGTCCTGTGAGTAATATTGTTACATGGTGACAAATATAAGAGCGTGAAACCAATTTAATTTCCATGACTTTGTATCCACAGCCACACATCTGGGAAACATTTAACAAGTTTTTTATGTTTGGTGATGGTTCATTGCTTAGAACACAGAAAAATTTCTAGAAGTATATGGGGTGTTTGGTAATGTTGTTCTAATAATATTGTTTGTATTTTTTAAAAATACGTGTGAGTGAAAAAATGTATAAAAATACGTGTAATATTGTTTAAACACTAAAAACTGTTGTTCTAGTTACACTACCAAATAGCTCCATAATTGTCTAATGTGTTTCAATTATTATTATATACTGCTATCACCTGGTGTAATAGGAGAGTCAAAAGCTTTATTATTTTTTTTATGAGAGTCAAAACCTTCAACCAATTCATAATTCTGAAATTTAATTATTTTTGTTGATCACTTGTGTTATATTGGTAGTAAGTTCAACATTTCAGCCAAGACACATCTACGACGCTGCGACGGGTCTTCTAACAGAGTACCAGCACCAGCATCACATGGCAGCACAAACAACTTGAGTATACTCTAGTCTAGTGTTGTTGTTTCATTGCTGTATATTTTCCTCGTGGCCTGTCTCTTTGAGAGCTGAACTGTGTATGTTATATAGCCCAGCTTGTATTACTTTGTTATATTAATAAAGCTTTCTATCTTTGATCTCAAAAACCAAAAAAAAAAATTTTTTCACTCTCAATTAATTTCAAAATAAAATAGTTATTTTATTTTATTTTATAGTATTTTCTTTAGTATATAATTCTATATTTTTCTCATACATATTTCTCAAGTGAGACTTTTATGTTAGTGAGAAATGTATTTCATATGCAGGAGATATCTTCTCTTTATAGTATTTAATTATTTATAAATAAAAAAATATAGAGAATGGGACAAAGGATGAAAAATTATTATTATTTTTGGGTAAGAAAAAACATTTTATAATTTAAAGATTTTCTTATATTGCAGTCCAAGTTGTCTCTTTAAACGACGACCCGTTTAGTACTCTAGTAAGAACAAAATCACCTCACCATTTTTTTACTTTTCACTGTTTTAAGTTCTCCCTCAAATTTGAATATGCCGCATGGGCTAAAGTTTCGTTCTTTTCACTCAAATTTTGCGTTTCCCGCTTCTCACAAAACCCAAAAAACCGTAGAATTGAAACGAAAACACAAAATCACAATCCAACCGTCCAAACAATTAAAATCCAACGGTCCCAGATCACGATCCGCGTCACTCAACCTAATTGGTCCACACAACTCTGCACCCCATATAAAACCCCAACCACCCCAACCCATCTTCTCTCACATTCCACGCTATTCAAAGAAAACTCACACACGCATTTAGTTCCCTCTCAAACCTTCTTCGATTCCCAAAAGTTTCTCTCTCTCACTTTCTTCAATGGCCGGAAGAGGCAAATCTCTCGCCGCAGGCACCGCCAAGAAGAGCACATCTCGGAGCAGCAAGGCCGGTCTCCAGTTCCCCGTCGGCCGTATCGCCCGTTTCCTCAAAACCGGCAAGTACGCCGAACGCGTCGGCGGTGGCGCCCCTGTCTACCTCGCCGCCGTCCTCGAGTATCTCGCCGCCGAGGTCAGTTTACAGCTTTTGACAGTTACAAATTCTGTTATATCCGTTTCTTTTAGAAGTAAAAGTTTAATTCTTTGCTATTGTCAATTTTAAAAAAAGTTTCGTGTCGTGAATTTTGTTAGGTTTTGGAATTGGCTGGGAATGCAGCGAGAGACAACAAGAAGACACGTATAGTGCCACGTCATATCCAGTTGGCGGTGAGGAACGACGAGGAACTGAGTAAGCTTCTTGGGTCTGTGACCATCGCAAACGGTGGCGTTTTGCCCAACATTCACAACATGCTCTTGCCTAAGAAAACCGGCGCCGGTTCCAAGAGCGGCCCAATCGATGACTAGACCGGAGGAGCTTTCTCAGAGATCTATTTTGCCAGTACTCCAAAAAGAAAGAAAAAGAAGAGAATTGTGGACAGTGGTATAGATAGGAATTGTGGTTCTTAGATTTGGTGATTGTAAGAATTGGTAGGAATAGGATTTGATTAGATTAGGATTTTTCTATTGTCATTCTGTTTGGTATTTTAGATGGTTTCTTTGCTTTTTGACAATTCAAGATTTGAATTTGATTGTTAAATGATTTGCAAAAATTGAAATGTGAATGATCTTTGCAATTGTCTAAATTATGATATGTGCTTTTTTTTTGGGCTTGGGCTTTTTAATGAGTAAAGATTGATGCACTAACAGACTGCATTGGTTTCTTTTCAATGTGAGTCCATTTTAATAACCATAAAAATGAAGTTTAAAATCACAAATTGTTTTATAGTTATTTTTGTTATAACTTTAACATGGTAAATTGTGAATAGGTAATTATTATTTACATATGGACTTGGTATTTTTTTTTTTTGCCAATTATATTTTATTATATCATAATTATAGCAAAAAATTATGAAATTTTTTTGTATTTTTAGATTTTTTTTTTTTCATAAAAATCTTATGGTTTGTTTAATAATGTGAACTAAATTGAATGGGAAAATGTGTTGTATAATTAAAATATTTGTTCCAATGTTCTCTTTGTTATGTATCTCATTTAATTTTTTAAAAAATTACTGTTACATGTAATTCTACTTTGGGTAGCAATTGCTCACGACAAATATTAAAGTTTGTTAAGTTTGAAAAATATAACATATCAAAAAAATAAAGACTGAAACTTTAAAGAGCAAATTATGCGGGTTTTTTCCTTCAAATTTCAAAAGGTTACCGCTAAAAAAGTAATCGAAAAACAATGTTTCCAAACAATCATTCTACAAATTACAATCAATTAAATAAAGGCACTCCTGAGCTTTGATGTATGTAAAGCTTATTTCAATTAAAGAATTCAAACTTGACAAAAAGAGAAAAATATAGTACTGTAAAATTAAGCAGAGGCGGTGTTTGTAGGGCCTGCAGCACCTCCAGCAGGATTTCTTGGCTGTTGTCTCTGTTTTTCTCTTTGGGCAGCAGTGACAGACACATAATAGGAAACTGCAAATAGTCCATGAACAAAGCATAAAATCCCTCCTATAGACAGGAATCTATGGTGTGCTATCCCGCAAGATTTTCTTGATCTTGAATTCGACATTGTTCCTATGATGAGCATCGAGAATGCGACAACTAATATGATCCTGATACGACACAAAGGTTAAGCATTAGAACGCCCTAGTTTGGGCTATACAATTATCTTTACAAATATTATTTCCAAATTCATTTACATTTTTACAATATGCTTGAGTGTTAATTTGTAATTAAATTACAGTACTTACACGCAAATCACGAGTACTTGATGAAAAATTGATTTTGGTGTATCAAGCATAAGCTGACACGTAAGTATGTTATCTTAGTTACCTTAATTAAGGCTCTAATGTTTCCATGCAAATATAGTTGTATCATAATCTAAATTCTGTTTGAAAACCTTTATTGAAAAAAAAAAAAAAAATTCTCATTATTTTTTAGGTTTTTTTTTTTCTTCCAAATAGTCAATTTTCAAAAGGTTGAAAAATAAAATGTATCAAATGAGCACAACTATCAAAGCCTCATCATTTTGAACATGTAATTTTGCAATTGTAAGGGAACTAAGATCTCTGGAGTTTGGAGTGTAGACTATAGAGGGGATATTCTTCAATACAACGGAAATAATGCTCTCTCCTTTGGTATGATTAATAGTGAATCTTATCATGATAAAATGAGAAGAGAGAGTATTGTTTCTGGGATATTGAATAATTACTCGGTGTAGAAGGGATTGTGTAAGGTTTAGCATGCAACACATACCAAGTGAGAATGAGAGAACCAATAGCTAATTGCTGGTTTGGTGTCGAATTTGAGAACTCCGCCTTGGACCCAACGCAAACGCAACCACCAAGCAAATGAGCAATAACATGAGCAAGGAGTAGAAGTATAATTGCAGCCAACCCTAGCTTGAAAGCCTGATAGCTTGGGTCTTTACACTCAAAAATCCACATCCTCAAATGTTTCACCTACGAAATAAAGACAACAAAAGAGAAAAACAATAAGTTATTAATTAAACTTGAAATTGAAATTGTCACTATAAATTCAATTATATGGTTAGAAACTTAAAAACACCTTGTTTTGAGCGATTTCAGCTTCAATGCCTAGAATCCCAGCAATAATGTCCAAAATCATGATCAAGAGGCAGACAAGAAAGCCATAGTTTCTGGCCATTTTTTTTTTCTCCTTTCTCTGAATTCAGAGCTTTGATAGCGGTGATTGTGAAAAAGGAGAAGGGAGTGATTCTAATTCTATAGGCAACTTCCCACGCTTTTTATTAGCAAATCTTTATGAGATTTAGATGAAGAGGGGAATACGAATAAAGTTGAGCCATGCATACAGGCCTAGCCATAACATATATATAAGAAGAATTAGCTGTGCTCTCGGGGTAAAAGCTTCTTTTGTTTTCACATGTTTTTTCTTTATTCTTATTTTGCCTCAACCTTTCTTTTTAAAGTTGGATTCCTTTCATGGGGAACAAGGAAAGCAGAGTATCACCAGCAGGATGTATCTTGTATGGACAGCTGATAATTGATCCCACACTGAGTTCCAAAGTCATATGGTTTTGAGCTCTTATTCCTCAATAATTTATTGGTCATGACTCAATTAGTGTTCATGAATCAGGTTGCTTATGTAATAGTATGGTGATCGAATTTCCGCTGGAGTCTAATTCACAATGGAATACATGATCTCCTATACATAATTAGCTAGGTCTTTGAAAGTTCTAGTAGTATTGGGAAAGAAAAGAATCATAGCTAGTCCGAACGAGTTTTAGAGGTAAGTATATACTAGTGATTTCTCAGCAGTTCTTAAATGCAATTTGCTTTCTTTGAAAAAGGCCTAGATTCTATCCTTAGCAGGTTTTTGTAAGTCAAGTACTACTACTTTATTCCTTTAAAAATGGCCTCCATACACCCTGGAATCTACATATGGCATCGATATTGAACATTTATGTATGTAAATCTTAGTAAGAATTCATGTGGCACTTCACTCTCAATGTTAATAATAATGTTGAATACTTGCAGGGTTATTGTGTAATCGAATTTGGATTTGGAGGCCAGAAATAAAATTTTGTTTAAGAAGTGCAGAGTGTATCCTTCTCAATTTAACCGCTTGTTCCTATAGCATTATGACTGTTTAACTTTAGAACTCCATCCCAATTCAAAGGCTGTTTTGATGCAGCAATTAAACATGACAAGGTGTTACTGGCCGTCATATACGTACAGAGATGCAAAGGCAAAACTATCCACGTCCAATCTTGGATTCCAGAGAAGGAGAAGAAGGGATCTCTCTTTTTGGGCGAGCCTCATGCAGCCCATTTTGAATTTTCATCTTTAATGTGCTCCTTAAGCTGCTTTTTTTCTTTTTTAAAAAGAAATTTAATTTGTGCTGTTTAAGCTGGTTATAGCAATATTGCACTTAAAAGAGGGATGTGCTATGAATGTGTTGTCTTTGTCTAAAGTTCTCTTCTTTCTCGGATCATCAGTTCCATCAAGAGAGTAATTCTTAGGTATTTTTGGAGTACGGAGAATGATGTTTCATTATCTCACATTTATGATGGGTTCACTCATTAAATTTATGATAGAGTTCATCATGAATGTGAGAGGAGGGAACATTATTTCTTTGTATTCTAGGAGTATCTAAGAATTTTCTCCATCCTAGAGGTCTTTATGGCTTTGGTTTGACAACTTTGATGGTTGGTCCATAAGGATAAATCTTAGGTTATTAATAAAATTAAAAAACACATAATTGAATAACATTTTTTTTTTAATTTTATTTTTGGGAAAGATGATAATATTTGTGCTATATTAGTCAAGACAAGTATCTATATAATATCTAAAAATGAAAGATTATCATAGTGAATTTGATCATTTGTGTCATGATTATCCCTCTTCATTGGTTGATAAACAAATAAAGAAATGAGTAAATGAGTTAATCAAATGGATGCTTACAAAATAAAAATTTTAACATGATACGGATTATCTCAATGAATCTAGAATTTTATTTTAGAAAAAATTTTCTTTGAGATTATATGGTACAATATAAATTTACATTATAAATACATAAAAATTGATAAATATTGATATATACAAGCCAACAGCTTATAGGCACTTCGTGTGGTGAAAACCCAGCAGGCGTTTTAGACTAAATTAGACAGTCATATGGGAGATTAAGGGGTTGTTTGGTAGACAAACTCTAACATATGTTTTTAGTTTTTAAATAACATTACGCATATTTTTATACACTTTTTCACCTACATGTATTTCCACACATATTTTCAAACACATATACTAAATACCCCTATACCTCAATGGGATACCAAATATAATCTTAGATTCATGCAGCAAAAACAATTGGTGGATCACATCTGCTCTCCACTCACAGGAGACAGGATCAATGAGACTAGTCACCTTGGCATTGGGTGGAATGTTGGGGAGAGGTGAAACAACCATTCTATAGCATTGGTATGTGAGCCCTTTTTTTAAGAATAAAGATTATATAAGTAGATTATGGATATTTTTGACATTTTTTAAAACTATAATTCACCTTTTTAATCTTCTTAATATATAAAAATTATATATATATATATTTTTTACAAAATGGGTATAATAATTATATATTATGCAAATTTAACATTGTTTGTATTTTTTAAAAATACATATGGATAAAAAAATATATAAAAATACGTGTAATATTGTTTAAACATTAAAAGCTGTTATTTAAACAACATCAACGTACACGTTATTAGTAAAAATGCAAATTACCATTATTTTATGTGAAACGAGAGGATGTGCCACGTGGGCACAAGTTAAGGACGCGTGTCAGGAGAAGATTTTAATATGAACAATGAAGCATTGTCTGGAAGCAACTGGAACAATCTTCTTCTGAAGTTTTCGAGATAGAAACAACCATTTTATCCAAAAATCCAATTAATCAGACAGACAGCCCAGGAAATCGATCAAGTTCGGAATTAATATGTCGGTGCTCCGATGGAAGAGTTTCGAGGAGAACGAGGATCGCCCCGACAAGCCTCGACGCTATGGAGTCACTGAGATGAGAGGCCCCCATTACACACTCTTAACCCAAAATGTTCTTCAGGTACCTTCCTTCTTCTTCTTCTTCTTCTTCGCATAATTAAAATGCCTTTTGAATATGATCATCTTTATTATTTGTCCTAGCAAATTAATGGTACTGTGTATGTAAAAGGAAAACAAAATAATAAATGAACAAAAAAGGGACAATGAGATTAGAGAATTTGATGGGTACAGACTTGGAAACTGAAGGGGAAGATAATGTTGGAACTTGGAATTACTCAGATATTGCCATATTGGGCATTGACGGTACTTAAATACAATTTTTTGGGCAAATTGCACTTCAATGTAAAAGTAAAATTGCTATCAATGTTACTAGAAAAGGCTTACTAACCAAGAAAAATCACTAGTAGGATTCATTTGATGGATCAAAATCAAATGAATCCTAACACTGATTTATTTATTTATTTTTAATTTTTGGCACCTTAGTTTATAAGCATTATGAAATAAAATTGTAGTAACTCTGGCATCATTCCTTCCCCTCTAAATATGGTATTATTACAATTTACCATTATTTTGTAACCGAGCAGTGTCTCAATTTAACTATTGTCCATTGGTAATAAGTACTTTGTCAGTAGGATTCCAGTCAAACAATAGAAAATTCAAATTGTTGTTAGATATATTTTTCAAAAAGAAAATTTTCCCTAGCAGTGGAGGATAAAGTAGTTATAGGTTTCAGTTAGCTTAAGCAGTAAAATTTCTTGTTGTCGAACATGGGACCTGAGTTCAAATCCCGCTTACCCCAAAAAGAAATCCATTGGTTTCTTGACTTGATGATAAGGAGTGATCATCATTGATTGGATGTCATAGATTTCAAATGCTATTGTATCTATAAGGAAAAAAAGAAAAAGAAAAAGAAAATGTACTTATTAAGTAGGGAAATTATTCAGTTTTAAAGAATAGGAACATTGCAACTTCACCATTAAGAGGGAAAGTGCGATTAACCCCAAGCTTTAGGATCTTCTTTGACCATGTGTCCCATACTGCTAAGGAGTGAGTTGCATGATGGTTTTATATGTTTCATAGCTACATTAAGGAGTGAGTCAACCTACTTTTTTGTTGTAGATGCTTATTTCATACATCTGCAGTGGGCTAACTGATAGTCTAGAACTGTTACAATTCTGCTTTTTCATATGATATGGAATACCAGCACTAGGAAGATGAAGGGAGCAGATGGGGTTTCCTGATAAGTTACAATTGCAAATTTCTGTTTTGCAGGATATTTTTGAGTCTATGGGGCAGTTTGTTGATGGATTGAAGTTTTCTGGAGGATCTCATAGCCTGATGTCAAAGGATTTCATTAAAGAAGTGACTAACATGGCCCACCAACATGATATATATGTTAGCACGGGTGACTGGGCTGAACATTTGCTTCGCAGAGGTCCATCAGCTTTCAGAGAGTATGTGGAGGTGAGGTGTGCTAGAGGGTCTATATTTGTAAGTTATTTGTCTTTTAATGTTTATTACGGTTCTTACTCATGCCCTGCTATGATCACTTTAGGAATGCAAGAACCTGGGGTTTGACACGATTGAGCTGAATGTGGGATCGCTTGAAGTCCCTGAAGAAACTCTACTAAGATTTGTTCACTTGATTAAGAGTGGTGGTCTGAAAGCCAAGCCTCAATTTGCAGTGAAGTTTAACAAGTCTGACATTCCCATAGGTGGTGATAGAGCATTTGGAGCTTATATTGTTCCAAGACCTCGTTCAACTGGTATATGAGCTGCTTACTAGATATAAATTTGATCAGTTTTATCATCATGAATCCCTACTCGTTTGGATGAGCTTATTTGCATCAGTTTATTTTGTTTATTTCTTAACTATACCATTTTTTTAATGACAAATTTACTTTTACACAAATAAACAAAATACAACAAACAAAGAATCTAGTCTTTTTTGTAAAGAAGGATAAACTATGAATATAATATTCAAGATTAAAGTTGATGGGCTAATGAGGTCATCTGATATGGGCACTTTTTTTGCTGTCCATATAAACTTAAGAGCCAGAAATGCTTGGTTGGTAAAATACGCATTTAACATCCTTATCTCAGACCATTTTGGATTAATGTGTAATAAATTGTACTAGTGAAATTAAGTACAATCTAGGCTGGTTGGCATTTGTGCTCCAGATGGGTGTACCTGCGGCTGTTTAACTGCACTGATTAATGCTGCTACTAAAATAGTTCTTAAACGCCATTTGTCTCTTTAGCCGAAGCTGGTGGACCATACATGAAACACGTTGTTATGTCTTCATATTTTTAGGACGACCTCTGAACTTATGAAAAAATTATTTGTTTTATAGCTATACATTTGGGATGGCAGTTATACATTGTTAGGTCATCTGCATTTTTAATTTGTAGTTTCTCATCATGAAACATTGTTTCATTTGTTGAAGGATTCAAAGTATTTTTATAATTTATGAATTTCCTAGTTTAACATTTTCTGTTCAATTATGTGAGTGCAACATGGATATTACACTAGGGAGACCTAAATTGAAATTATGAGCATTGCTCTGTGGCATTGCTGTATGTACTTTAACCTGGATACCAATGTTGGAGGTACATTGGTGTTTAAGTGCTGCATTGTTTTAATATATTGTTTTGCTCAGTACATACCATACTACATAGAAACAGTTGAACATGAGAACAAATGAGAAATGTCAGACTTACTTTCATTAAACTAGAAAGGAGGAAGAAGTAGTACTAGAGGATCCCTTCTATTGTTATAACAATGAGCTTTCTCTTTGGTTACACAGAATTTATTGAAGATGTGGATCTTTTGATCAGACGGGCTGAGAGATGCTTAGAAGCTGGAGCAGACATGATCATGATTGATGCAGATGATGTCTGCAAGTATGCTGATTCTTTACGGGCAGACATAATTGCTAAGGTCATTGGGCGTCTTGGTCTTGAGAAGACCATGTTTGAAGCATCAAATCCCAGAACCTCTGAGTGGTTTATAAAACAGTATGGTCCCAAGGTATGATGCTCATTATTTCATCCTACTCTTCATTATGAAATTTGGGATCTTGCATTGGATGTTTTAAAATCCTTGCTGGTGCCCTCTTCTTCCAGGTGAACCTCTATGTGGATCACTCTCAAGTCATGGATCTGGAATGCCTCCGGGGACACAACCTGGGTAAAAATCATGCATCTGTCCTTGGCTCCTCATATTTTCTGTTCTGATCTGGTGTAACTTGTAGAGAAATATCACTTGTATGGACTGGTTATGTTGTAATTTGTGCTGTTATATGTCCGCATGATGTTAAATATATATATATATATATATATCTTCAGTCCACCAATGAGTAATAGCTCAAGTAATACGAGCTGTAATACCCATCAGCCATGAAACTTAAATTTTGTGTGCGCTCGGTAAGTTCTTGGACCTGTGTTCATCAATAATCTTTAATTTGCAATAAGCGGCTTATCTTTGTTCATTCATTTCCTAGTGAACCACTGAATGTGTCTGAATTATCATATGAGAATGTAATGCATGCTCTAGATCTAGTTTTCCTGCCTTGTATCACAACCAGGCAAGTAGAACAACATGTAGCTTGCAGCTACTTTATGTCATTGGGAAACTGTAGAGCAATGAAGTGATGAAGCAAGAAGGCAAAGAAGAGGGATGGCGAATACGCGTTTGTGTGTGCGCTAACTATTTGTAAAAGGGAGAGGAGGGAGAGATGAGGCTCATAAGTGAACTTAGCTTGAATTCTGTATGATGGCCTAGTGAGCTTGTAATGAAAGAGGTGGAATAATTGACCAACTATTGCTTTAGAGGACCAGTAGAAAGCTGAGGGTGCCAGCCTTGATGCTTTTGTTCTGAACCTCACCAGATAATATAAAAATCCATTGTTGGTAAATGGTAATGCACTATAAACTTTAGTAACAAAATTACTTGGCTCATCTTATTGCATTTCTAATCAAATAAAATTAAAACTCTTTCAGATCTTTGACTGGTCCACCTGATTCAAGTGTTTCACAAATCCAAATTGTCTGTAGAGGTCACAGACTCACAAATGAACGCAGTCACTAGTGTCACATGATTCTCATGGTTGGATGTAATTTATGTTTTGTGCTGTACTACGGCCAGTTACGAAGCCCACTATGAAAAGAGGCGTGGGGAGGAATTACGCAATGATCCATTGAAATCTGGATATTTTACATCATCCAATCTCTAGTGGTTAAAAATTTTCTCATCCTTGGAGACACATTTAAAGTGCATCAATTTTCCAACCAACGGTTATTGGTGAATTTCGACCTACTTTTATTTTCTTTTCCTTTTATGTTTTTTCTTTTTATAATTGATAAAATAAATTCTTATCCCAATAAATCCAGCATCCAAGATGAATCTTGAAATTCTAAAAAAAGAAAAAGAAAAAAAGATGAATCTTGAACCTTTTGAACATATCTTTTTTTTAGGAAAATTGGTTTGCATGAGTATATGGTGGTTGCTATGGAAGGGAAATGATCCGTCCAATTGAATCCTTCAATTCTATCCTAAGTACAAATTCATTTTTCTCTTATTTCTCTCTATCCACAAACAATTTGAGTCCACTAATTAAAAAAATAAGTCATTCATTATTCGGTTAGAAAATCATTAAACATAGCTGATAAGATCATCCAATGCATCGAATAATTTCTCGGTTTCCTTCATTAAATAAACTAGTCATTAACTCGTGTGATGCACGGGAAAGCTATTGTGTACGAAGATTGAAACAATTCTTTGTTTCTTCATCTTTGATCTCACATTAGGATTCCTATCCTTGATATGAAACATAAAATCACGAAATGGAAAATATAAATCAAATTAAAATTAAAATTAAAATTAGGATTTCAATCCTCTACATCCTCAAATATCCAATAAATGCTAAAATATCAATTTCCAATAAATTGAAAGACAACTTTAAGCACTTTTTGTATCTTTCTTCCTTTGTTGTTCTTACATTCTTTTAAAGTACCACTAATATAAGCTCGTTAATGAAACACATTGAGAAATGTATTACGACATGTAGAAGTTAGATATCAAATTTGTAATTTTGTTATATTAAAAATATATGCACTTCTCAAGCTTAAATGTGTTTGTCAGTTTCTATAACAAAGTCAAAAACTGTCTTAACTATGTAGAATTCCCATCCAAACTTGAGATTATATTCATTTAATTATATTTGGAAAACAAATGTTTTTCCATTCAAATTTTCTACTTGCAAAGGTAGGTCGATTTTAGATTGTTGTCATGATACCCATTGACAAAGCATAAAACAAAGCAAAAATAAAAAACCCCCTTTCATAATCATCAATCAATAATATTTTAAACTAATATAAATAATAATTCATAAAACATTCATTAAAAAAGACATTTTATATTATTTACAATCCATATAAAATAATAGAATTTGTTAATGCAATTGGAATTGAATCTAATTCTTTTTTTTAAGATCAAAGATAGAAAGAATCAATTTCTCAATATGCAGTTCTTGATCTTTTTTTTAAAAAAAAAAAAAAACTTGATAAGTGCAACTCTTATCTAACTTATTGTTTAATGGGCAAAGACAAAGCAAATAGTTAAAAAAAAAAAAAAAAAAGCATTCAAAAATATCTTAGAAATGTGAATCCTTCTATAATCCAAGCAAAGTCAGTCACTTTTATTATTCAACCGTCCTACAAAAGACCAGAACATAACAATATCACTAAGCTATCCATCAAACCCCATTTGTTCTATAGATTGACATGCACAATTCAAATTCCCTTCTCACTACTTTAAACTTTAAAGTAGCAGCACATCAAGAATAAATATTCATATGAGCAATCAAACTTAAGGCGACATTTTTATTTTGGTACGTGCAAACTTGTAAATATGACATTTCAAGTTTAATTTGCATTCAGCAGCATGTGATTGCAAAATCCTTGAAAGTGATGTGCGCAACTTTTTTTGTATAAGATTGCAGCATGTGATTGCATTCATTCAGATCCAGCATGTTAATACTCCAACTTTCTTCATCATCTTCTTCAAATCATGTGGCTTCTTATAAGGAGGTCTTTGACCATGGGGTAGCCCTAACTTTACCCACCAATCTTCATTTCTAGTTGGCCACCCAGGTGGCGGAGCTCCCTTTTCTAGCAAGTACTTCCTTTGAGGGGGGTCATAGTGTTGCATTTAAGAAGACAAAAGTGACCCAAGAGTAGAATCTTGCAAGTATTGGAGAATGCTTTTAGAGTTCCCATTCTGATTATTTTCTGCCTCACTCATGGCAAGGCATTTCGCTTCATACTTGGCTATGGCTGTTGGCCCGTTCTTATCAAACTTCACCTTTTCTTTCCACCAAGCTCTAATGTTGTCAGAAGCACCACTCACTGGCTTACCCTTCTTAGGAATTATACCAAAGACAAAGATGAGAGCTTTGCAAACTTCCATCAACTTTAGCATATACTTGAGAATCCCATCCTATGCTCTACTTCCTACGAGCTTGATCTCAGTGGTCTGCTTGGGCTTCTGCTTCTCTGCAGCTTGTTAGGCTGCAATCTTTCCTTAAGCCTCTTGAGTTTGATATGATCCTTCCACATTCACCTTTCCAATTCTTCTGCTTCAATCTCTTCATCACTTACATCTTTATCCACTATGTCGTCACACTTTAATTAAGTCATCAACTTCTAAATCCAAACTATCGCCCGATGTGTCATCAACCAACATAAGGTGGTCCATTGAATCAAATTACAACAACTCTCTGGTTGATGAGAAAAAAGCTTGGAAAAAAAACAAAACAAAATCTTTAATCTTACTACTTATTTTGTTTCAATCCCCAAGCTATACAACCACTCTAGGACTAAAAACGAAAAGTTGTACCAAGCTCCCTAATAGCACAAGGTTCTGTTACATTGACCATCAAAATCAAACCATAGTCAAAAACCCAAATTAATTTTCTATTCCAACCTTATCTCAAAAACCAAACAAAACATAATTATTGCTAAAATCTTATGAATTCACATATATTGTGCCAAATAGCCCCTTTTCTTTATTCAATCAAACCCATCTTCCCGATGACACCAAACCTATAAAAATCCCTAAAAAGTCTTAGATTACAACAATTCAAATATTAATATACAAGATCGAGCATCCTATAATAGATTTATAAACAAATCCACATCTCAAAAAAAAATTTGATATATAAAACCCCAATTCTCAGAATTTCCAAAAACTGAATCTTTTAAACAGATAGAAATGAATCAAACTCAAATTCTACAAAATTATTAAATTACACGTAAAAATAGGTCCACAACAAAATTAATTCAAAGGACCATATTAAGTTATACAACAATTTCAATAGCCATAAAACAAAGTGGTTGACAAATGACAGAAAAAGTTATACTGTTACACTACATGTTCGTTGAAATCACACAGGATAAGACCCAACCCAAATACTTACACACAAAAGTGACAGAAAATACTTACACATACCTACACAAATAGTCGTTGAAATCACACAGGAGAAAACCCAACCCAAAAATGTAGGCTCACATAATGCATGCAACATAAATAAACTCAAAATCTTTAAATTAATCCCTATCTAACAAAAAAAAAAAAAAAAAAAAAAACATTGGCACAAACCAAACAACCAGATAGCAGAGCAAGCTCTGCATCATTATGTATAGCATATTGTAGCTTAAGCTGCAACTTGCAACCTCCATATACAACACAAAGACTGATACTGTTATAGCAAATGAAAACCCAAATTACAGCAAAATCACCTGTACAAAACTATACAGATGAATCCAATCCATTCCATTACTTGGACTTAAGGGATATTAGAATTGAGACTCCAATTCCTGCATAAGGCTCTATCAAGAATTGAGTCATCATAAATGGGGCCACTCTCCACTCTATTAAGTAGAGTAGATGGAAAAATGAAATAGTAAAACAATGGAATTAGAGACTTTTTTTTTTTTTTTGCTTTTGATAAACAAATTATAGACATTACTTATCATGCAAAATGGAAAAATCCAAGACAAGAAAAGGAAAAAAGAATATGATACTTCCTACTTAACTTAGTCAAGGCAGCTAGGATAAGGAAAAGTTTGTTTTCTTTATAATAACAGAATCCTTGCCCTGCATAATTTTAAGCTGATTTTGGTGTTTATATCAAGAATAGCATATTGCATCAGGAATTTGTAAAAAAAGATTTTTTGTAGTCTATGAAACTTAGACTATATGAGGTTTTTTTGAGTGTCTGAGTTTGGGCAAATGAAAATTTTATAGATCTGAAAAATTATGCATATGTTTCCTAAAATTTCCTATGGATCTAAGTAGACCCTTAATATTGTCCAAGATTGTTTCACATAAATTCTCCCAATAATCTAAGCTAGACAAATATATCATTGCATAAGTCTTGCATTGTGTTATGCTGAGAAAGAAAATAATGACTTTGGCAGAAGGAGAAATTTAAATACCTGAACTTGTTTGCAGGTAAAAAAAATTTCTCACCTCTCCCCAATTGGATAATCATCAAATAACCCTACAGGCACCTTCAAAATTTGGGAATTACACTTGGAAATAAACAGGGAAAAAAAATTAAGAAATCTATAAAAGAAAAGAGAGAGTAGAAGATGGACTAACCACATTGTTTTTGTATTACCATTGCGCAAACAAATCTGGAGATTCTCTTATTTGGTTTGTCATCACATGCAGCTCTTGAATTTCGATCATTTGCAGCTGAAGAGAACAGAACATTCTATTTTATTATTACTTCTTAAAGTATAATTGGAAATTTAAGAGAGAGAGAGAGAGAGAGAGAGAGAACTGAAAGTGAATTTGGCAATCTTTGATAATTGTTTGGTTGATTCAATATGAGAAAACTTATGGCTGGGACCTATAACAGCAGTCTATGAGGAATTGAAACAGCTGAAAATTTAACGTTGATGAAGGGTTGTCGTTTAAAAGGTGGGGAGATAGAAATCGTGAAACATAGTAAACCAAAAGGTTAGGAGAGAGAAAGGGAGTATGAAACCGTGAGACAAGCTTGGGCTTGGGCTTGAGCTTTATTGTGGAATTAAGGCTATAAAGATTGGACTTTATATTGGAGAGAAGGCTGAGAATTATTGTCATTTTTTTAGTATTTTAAAATTTAGAAAAATTATTTTAAAATTATAGGAGAAATTCAAAAAAAAAAATGGTAATGACATGGTTGCTAACATGGCTCAATGTGAGCGTAGCAATATTAATTGTTACGTATCAGCTTTTAGTATTATATAGAATATAGATGGCATAGAGAGTAGGTTACACTTTTTTTTAAAAAAAATTTTGGTTAAAATTTTTTCCATGAGAGTCAAATGTAGGAACCCATCACTCCACTTTCATGAACAATAATGAGCTTTCCCCTTCATATGTTTTGATGAAAAGTATTTTATTTTTTTGGAAGAATATTTTTTTTTACCATTTAGATGTCTTAAATGGGAAATCGCTTTCCAATATAACATGGTGCTCTTTTTTGGTTAGGATCACGTCACATTAGAAAATTATTTCCCATTTGAGATTTCTAATGTGGCATGCATGATCCACGTCTGCATACAGTGTTTCAATTCAAACTTGGAAGTGATTCGAGTTTGAGCTTTGAGGTAAGAATGCTTCTTTATAACCTGTATATGTTGTGTATCTCATGAGCCTATTTTAACGTTTCTATAATTGAAACTGTTTGGCTAAGCTAGGAAGAAAGTAAATTTTGATTCAGTATAATAAATTGTTTTGCTATTGATTAAGAAATGTTTATTTATTTATTTATAACCCCTTACCAAACCAACAAAGGGCAATGATTTTTTTGTTTTTTTCTAAAATAAACAATGTCATATTGCTTTTATTTTTTTAAATAATCAATTTTGTGTTCTCTATAAATAAAAAATTATATATATTTTTTACTTTCTTTTTATGTTAAATTTTTCATCTATTCATATTATGAGCTAATTTGCTAGTGATAGAATACAAGAGGGATTTTAGTTTTCCAATGGTGATAGTTAGAAATGAATGATAAAAAACAAAATTTTCCACCATTAAAAAAAAATTCAACTTATCTTGAATCACGAACCAATCTATTTTTTTTTTGAAGAGACCAATCTATTTCTTTTGAAGTATACAAAGTCGGATCATAATATTTCTTCTTGAATACAGTGCTTCTATCAATACATTCTTAAATATATACTAAATCAAAACATACCCATATAAAGATGCTTTGCAAAACAGAATGTCTTATCAACCATTTCTTAACAATTATTAATTAGACCAATTAGGGAAATGATTTGTTGTTGATAATCTATTAAGATTATTTTCTTTGCAGAAGCTGCAAAATTGTCCACCCAAAAAGATTACAAATAAACAATTATTAATAAAATCTCCTAATTAAGTTTCTATATGTATCGGCTTCAAAAAAAAAAAAAAAGTTTCTATATGTATCCTTATATAATAATAATACATACATACATACATATATAAAAAAAAATACAACATTTATTTGGCCACAGATTGATCTAAGGGCTGTGGATGGTATCTATGAGAAAGTAATGGAGAACTACATGCAATGGTGCCAGTTCTTAGGCCAGGAATTAAGTTTAAGGTAATCTGAGAATTCTTATCCATTGAACACATTTTAGTTCACATTATTCTAGATTATAATGTTGGCTTGTAGGGGAAAAAAATGAAAATTTGTGTTTGCTGAAGATTTTCAAAAAAAAAAAAAAAAAAAAAAATTGTTGCAACTAACATATTATTAAATTTTGATAGGCTGCAACAATTTGAGGGGGAGAATCATGTAAAGAGGAAGACTTTGTACCTATCATTATACTTTTTAATTTAGGGAGAGGTATCAAATCTTATGTTCATGCTTGAGTGCCTATACTTTTTGTTTCGCAATGTGAGTATGACATGAACTTTTTTTTTTTATTAATTATTTTTCTTAAACATTAAATCAATGATAATTTTGATACAATAATATAAATGTTGTTGCAATAAATAATTTACTGTTTCAGATATCTTGTAATAATAAGCTATTAATTCACAAATTTTATTGCAATAGATTGTAAATAAGTGGCAAAAATATTTCTGATTAAATTTTTGCAACAATATATTTATTGTAATAGATAATTATATCCCGTTTGTCAATAGATTAAGGTATAATTGCAATAAATTGTAAAATAGTTTATATAACGTTATTGTAATAATAATTTCATTGCAATAAGCTATCATTTTGAAATTTTCGTTGCAATAGATTGCAAAAATAATTAGTATCAAGTTATTGCAATGATTTTTTCATTTTAAGTTATTGCAACAAATTTTTCTAGTTCAGTAAGGTATTAAAGCCTGTATTGCGATAGAAAATTATAAGTTATTGCAAAAAAAAATTATAATTATTGACAAAAATATTTCAGATCAAAGTTTTGCAATGATATATTTATTGTAATAGATAGTTATTTCATGATTGTCATTATAATAGATTAAGATATCATTGCAATAGATTATAAAATAATTTATATAAAGCTATTACAATGTTAATTTTGTTGCAATAAGCTATTGTTTCTTTTTGGATGAGATGTTCTATATGATTTGTCTAGCATATTTGTCACAAGCTCAGTTCTTCGCCCGATTTTGGTTTAAACTATAGTAAACTGTTGATTCAAAGTTTCTCTTATGATTTTCCACTTCTTCTGATTAGGTTTTTTGGATCTTCTCTTGAACTTCCCGGTTAGTCTTCAATGGAATATCTTAGAGACATTGAGAATTGTTATCCATATTATTCTCCACTTTATGATGGCAATCATTTTTGTCTTGCCTCATGTATGTGCCTTCATATCTGCATTATTGGCAATTCTACAGGTATATGACTCCTACTTGAAATTTGCTTTTAGGGGTCTACTTTATATGAAAGCTTCACTCAATTACCATTTAAAATGGGCTATATTTAAATCTCAACATATCTCTTTTTAAAAAAAATTTTTTTTTTTAATCTTTTTATTAACTCTGTTTTTATATGAACATATATTGTTGGTAAGTAGGACATCGCTGATGCACCTTTGGATGAGAAAAGTGGTTGTTTCACTTACCTTGTTTTGGGACATGCTAATGGGCTTGGTCCTCTTTCTACCATTGGCCATATTGGCTTGGTTCCCCTTCATTTCAATTTTTCAATCCCGATTGCTGTACAATACTACTTACAGCCAAGGACATTCACTACAAGAAAAAAGACCTGTTACAACAAGTAATATTGCAACAACAAAAATAATTGGGGTAATATATATACTATTGCATCTGTGAGTTGTTTTTTGTTTTTGTTTTTTTTTTTTGTAATAGTAACTTAAATTTATTATATCAATTAAGATTGTTGCAAGAATTACCTTGTTACATCTAAATGTGTTGTTGTAATAACTAAATTTTATTTTATATTGAAATATGTTGTTGCAATAAGTAACCACTCTTTTCACATCAAAGTATATTGTTGAAATAGGTGAAAAATAGACTTGTTACATGTATTTGATCGTAAATTCAACGTGTTATGTACATATTTGTGTTTTTGGACATATTAATTTGATGGAGTACTTCAAATTTTTTAATTTGTATCTTTAATTTGTTATTGTAATTCCTAAATGTAATGTTTATATTGTCTCATAATGTGTATATTGCAACACAAGGCAATAGACAAATTAATAATAAATAAATAAAAACTCAATTTATTGCAATAAGTTTGTTTGTTGTAATAAGCTATGACATTTTTCACGTATTATAACAAAACCTTTGAAGTAGTATACTATTGCCACAAAGTTATTTGTTGTAATAAAGATAGGACTTTGTTAACAAGTGCCGGCCAGCACCTGTTAATGAACCAGCTGTGGTTCATTTATGATCTATCACAAATCCCATCTGCATTGGAAATTGGCAAAGTTTAACTTTTTAGACTTTGATTTCTCCAATATTTTATTTAAACTGACACACATTTAATACATATTCAGTTTTTTTTCATATCCCTAAAAAAACATGAATAATTTATTTTAAATTTTATCACATTAACGGGTGCTGTACAGCACCCATAAAGATATTATTGCATCAACCTATTTATTGCAATATGTAGAATTTATTACAATGAAATCTTTGTGTTGTGTAAACCTATTGCCTTGAAATTTATTACAACGGCTCGCAATAACTTTTTTGACATTGCAATAAAACCTTATTGCAATGACTTTATAGTTATTGCAACGATTTTTCCTGTTGTAACAGGTCTTTTTTCTTATAGTGATTAGATTCAAACTATTATAGTTGGAAGCAAAAAGCATGAGTAAATGTTTGTTTGTTTGTTTGTTTTTTTTAAGACTTGGCTTAATAAGGATAGAGAAATACTGTTAAACACACCCTTATGCTTTATAATTTATTTTAACTAGTTGAGGTCTCGCATAATGTGCGGTGTAACTTATTATTAATTTTCCCCAATATTTCAATAAGTTTTGGTAAGAATCTTGTAGTTTAGCAGGTTGGCACCTTTTATTGTTTTCAATAGAGATATCTAAGGTTTAAATCTCCCACCCTAAATATCGATGTATAAAAAAAAATTTCAATAAATTTCATTTTCAAAAATTTGTAATCTTTGCAACAAGCAATGAGGGTGTGAGAAGAGAGAAAAAGCAAAGGACAGAGAATCGGTGAGAGAGCTTATCGTGAGAAAGATTGAAGGTGCAAAAAAAAATATTGTTTCCCATGGCCTGAAGAAGATAATATTTATAAGAGTTATGCGCCGTTTGAAAAAGAGATTGTTTTCCATTTTTTTTTTTTGGGAAATAACCTATAAAAAATAAGCTTTATTTTTATTAGAGTTTTCCATTAAACCTCTTTATTATTATTATTTTTTTTTTTATGCTGCCAAATATTGGAAAATGTGGAAAACTATCTTTATAGAAAGTTTTCCCGTGAAACAAACAGAGCGTAGTTATTTTATAGAAAAAATAGAAAGACACTAAAGAGTAGTATAGGGTGATTTTATCATACATACATACATACATACATATATATGTGTGTGTGTGTGTGTGTTTACAAATTGAAAATTGCATAATATAGTGGCTAATATAAATATGCATGTTTCATGCCTACTAAAAATTGCAAATATCCTTCAAAATTTTTTTTTTTTTTGGTTTTTTTTTTTTTTGTTAGACATTGTTTCAATTGTTACAAAAACAACTAAATTTGAGTAAGAATACCATATATATATATATATATATTTTTTGAAAATAGTAAGAATACCATATTTCAAATTAATTGTTTCTCACATAACAAAAAATTCAATTGTTTCTCATATAAATCTTAGAAAAATAATATTAAAAATTTAATTGGTGAAAATTTTGACCTACTTTTAGTTTATTTTCCTTTTATGGTTTTTCTTTTATAATTGATAAAATAAATCCTTATCCTAATAAATCCAGCATCCAAGATAAATCTTGAACTTTTTGAACATCTTTTTTAGGAAAATTAGTTTGCATGAGTATAAGGTGGTTGCTGTAGAAGAGAGAGGATCCCTCCAATTGAATCCTTCAATTCTCTCTCAAGGAAAAATTCATTTATCACTAATCGAATTATCTCCCTATCCACAAGAACAATCGGAGTTCACTAATTAAAAAAAATGTCATTCATTATTGCGTTAGAGAATCATTAAACATAGCTGATATGATCGTCGATGCATTATTGCATTAGAGAATCATTAAACATAGCTGATATGATCATTGATGCATTGAATAATTTCTTAGTTTCCTTCATTGCATAGATGGTAGGTCACATTTTTTTTCTTTGGTTAAAAAATTTCCATGAAAGTCAAATGTGGGAAACCCATCACTCCACTTTCATCAACAATAATGAAATTTCCTCTTGACATGTTTTGATGAATTTTTAATTTTTTTTGGAAGAATGACCTGTTATGTGTGACCTTCAAATTAAGTCAAAAACATTTTTTATTTTTTGGCTTGCACGGAAAATCATTTATATGTGTGTATATATATATATATATATATATATGTAATTTTGTATAATTATATGAATAAAAACTTTCATTCCCGATGGAAAAACATTTTTTATTTTTAACTATTTAGAAATCTCTATTGGGAAATCATTTTACAATGGGACATGGTCCTTTTTTTTTTTTTTCTTAGGATCATGTCACATTAAAAATTATTACCCATTTGAGATTTTTAATGTGACATGATCCATGTCTGTATACAATGTTTCAATTCAAACTTGGAAGTAATTCGAGATGGTAAGAATGCAACTTTATAACCTGTATATACTGTGTATCTGGTATGAGATTATTTTAATGTTTCTATAATTGAAACTGTTCGGCTAAGCTAGGAAGAAAATAAATTTTTGATTCAGTGTAGTATGCCAAAAGAGGAACAATGTTATTGGCAAAAACTGGCTTTCCTTGATTGTTTTCTTGTCTTTATATTCCAATGGTTCAAAAATAAATTTCCTATCTAAGTTTTAAAGCTTTTTTGAAGATTGAATTCATATATAATACCAAAGAAATACTAAAATCGACGAAAGAGACACAGAATGCCAGCAGTTTGCTGCGGTCTTAAGAGTTCATGGGACTGCAAATCCCAGGTACAATCAGATGTGTTTGATCCAAAGGCCAATGGTAATCTAAGTTCTATGACAATAAAGACAGAAAGGTTAAGGCGCTCAAGATACACATCAAATTTCAAACATATTGTGAGAGACACAGAGAAGCCACTAGGCCGCAGTACACAATCACTAGGGAGCAGTGAATTTTGCAGTAAGGGCAAAGATAGAGAAAAGGATGGTCCAATGTTTTTGGGCAAAGTAAGCCCGGAGACCACTGATAATAGAGGCCACAATTTGGTGCACCATTATAGGCCCATTGAAACCCATGGTGGCTCCATTATCTTTTATGGTGGTGGTAGCAGTGATATTCCATCAAGGACATCTATTGAGACAGATTGTTATTGTTCACATTTAATTTGCCAGATATGTGGTGAGAAGCTTAGAAAATTGGATGCTATTCAAGCACAACATCTCTCCAAGCCTTCAGGTGAACACTAATATCCAAAGTTATATCTCATATATAAGTTTAATGTAATTGTTGTGCCATTGTTTAAGGCCTAATCATGCTTCACTAACTAAATAAAGGACCTTCGATAAAAAAAATTCCATTGTTTAATGTAATATGGCACTCTCATTGTTTTCCTGGTTGATGTAATTGTTACTATCTTGGCTTCGTCATTGTTTCACTTGTTGGTTGCTATGTTACATCAAGTTCATTTTTCATCATGTCCAAACTCGACTTTTAGTTACAAATGATTTTCATGTAGCTAATTATCTGCATTCAAATCTTTATTAAATTTGCGATTAAAATGAAAAGATGTTTTGTTTCCTTCATATAGCTCAATATCCAAACTTAAAAATGGTTTTCATAGAGGTAATTAATTTCTTCTTGTTTTCATATTGGTGACAAATGTTTACAAATTTTGAGGTTGCCTAGTTTCTAAAGAGACCTCACAATGTCGTATCTTGTGTGCAGTAATTGAACTTGGTGAAAGAGACTCATCTAGGAAGATAGTAGAAATGATTTGCCAAAAGAGTTGGTTAAAGTCTGAGAACAGTTGCAGGAGGATAGAGAGGGCCTTGAAGGTCCACAACACAAAAAAAACCATTGCTTTGTTTGAAGAATATAGAGAAAAGGTGAAGAATGAAGCTAGCAAACAAATCAAAACGCATCCACGCTGCCTGGTTGATGGTAATGAGCTTTTGAGGTTCTATGGCACAACTTTTGTGTGCTCTCTTGGCATGAATGACTCTTCTAGCTTGTGCACTTTGGATAATTGTGGTGTATGTCAAGTTTTAAGACATGGATACTTCACCAAGAAGGAATTCAATGGTGGGTTAGGAGTTTTTACCACTTCCACAAGTAAAAGAGCATTCCAATCTATTGAATTATATGAAGAAGAGCAGTCTCTTAGAAAGGCTTTAATACTGTGCAGAGTAGTGGCTGGAAGTGTTCAGAGACTTTTGGAAAGAACTCAAGAATTGTCTAGTCCAGAGTTCGATTCATTGGATGGGACAATGGGTCATCATTCGAATATTGAGGAGCTCTATGTATTAAATCCCATAGCTATCCTCCCTTGCTTTGTGGTAATCTACAAACCCTGACTGAGAAGGGATTAAGCTAAGGCTAAAACCCATGGCGCGCACACACATCCGTACTCACATGTTTTTAGTTGTTTTTTGCGTGTGTGTAATTAACACTACCCTAAACTAATACTACACAACATATGTAATTTGTTAGTCATTTTCCAAAGGAATTTCAACTGAGCTTAGGATTGGCCCTAAGCCGGCTTGGACCACTTATGCCATGGGGTAGACCCTCTATTAGAGAAAGGCCCTCAAATTTTTTTTTTTTTTGGGTGGGGTGGGGCAATAAATAATTAATTTTTAATTAAAAAAAATATGCAAGTTATGTATTTTTTTTCCTCCACTTGTAAGAAGGCCCAAAAAATTGAGTGATATTAGAAATGCTACATATTTTACTATAAAGGTCTTACAAATTGATTTGTAATTAATTATATTCATCGTTGAAGTGTCATCAATTACTTATAAGCTTTTCATGGTAGCATTTGTAGTAAACTTAGCATTTTTCCCAAAAAAAATTCTGGATTAATTGAAATTTGACCCAAATAACATTAAGTGAATTGACTATTAAGACTTTAGGAGTAAGAATAATGAATTTTAAAAAAATAATATTATGAAATAGAATATTAACTAAATATAATTTAAATTCTTCTAAAAAAATAATAAATATGATTTAAATATAAAAATGTTAATTTAAATTTAATATGTTTTACCTCAAACTGTATTTAGCGGCATTCATTGAACTATTATAAAGGAATGCTTATTTGTTAGCCATCATTTACATTTACAAGGTTTTTTTTTTAAATTTTTTTGCCTGTAATTTGCCTTGAAATTTTGATCTAACTTTAGCATGTTTGTATTTCAACTTGTAGAATACTAGAAAGTGTGATGTTTTTACACATCCTATGTTAATTAGGGGTGTGCATGGGTTGAGTTGGGTTGGGTTGAGGGGATTTTTTGACCCAACCCAGTGCCCACCATGGTGGGTCAAAAAAAATTCAACCCAACCCAACCCATCGCATAAGTCCAACCCAATCCAACCTAACTCACATGGGTCGGGTTGAACCCATGGGTTTGACAAATTTTTATTATTATTATTATTAAATTGAGTAAAAAAAATATTAATATTAATATATTAAAAAAACCTAAAGATTAGTATCAATGTAACTTCTTAAAGGCAAATAACACTAATGACTAAACAACAATAGTAATTTATTAGGGTTTGTGTGAACTAATTGACTTTTATATAGGATAGGAAGAACTGATTATTTTAAAAAATTTATTAATTATATATTATATATATTAAATTAGTATTAGTAGGAGGAATCGAGAAAGTGTTGCTCTACAGCTGGTTTTTTTATTTTATAAAATTATTAAATATAATATATATATATATATATATATATATATATATATAAAAATAAGTGCCCTATAGCTGATTTAAAAAAAAATTATTAAATATATAATATATTTTAAATATATATTAAATATGAGTGGGTCGGGTCGAGTTTGGTGGGTTTGTAATTTTATGACCAAAACCCAACCCGACCCGCTATAAATTTTTTTTTTGTAACCCAACCCAACCCACCAAGCCTTAAAAACCGATCCAATCCGGTTGGTCAAGTTGGGTTTGACGGGTCGGTAGGTTTTCTGCACATCCCTGATGTTAATCGTTCGACTGACAATATTCAGAGATCGTCTTTGGTTGATCTAGCTAATTATAGATACAACGTTATTTATCTTCTCTTTTTTCCTCCACATAAATCATAAAGACACAATTTTTATATTATTATTTTCTGATCAATCTATTTGTACATAAATATAATATTTTATTTCTTGTTTCTTTTTTATTATTATTGTTATAATTATTTCTTGTTTCTTTCACTCATTACAAATATTTAAATATTAGCATATGTATATAGAGAATAAATACATGTACATGGTATTTCCTGTCTCACTTTTAGGTGGCCAAGTACAAATAGTCAAATATAATATTGCATTTCTTGTTGGTTTCACTCCCCAAAAATATTAAAATATATCAACATGTGTATATCGAGAATAAGCACACATATACATGGTATTTCCTGTGTAACTTGTAATGTAAGTGGCCAACTAATACGTAGCAAAATCAATTTTATTTCTTTCTTATCTTTAGAATATAAACTATAAAGCTCAAATGCTAATAGAAAATAGGTCCAGGCTGTAACACCCCAAACCCATACCAAGCATTTAGATGCACAACCTGTCTTATAAATAATCAACAGTCATTATAATGGAACATAGCGTAATTAAATATTTACAAATAAGAATCAAACCATCAGATCTTTCTTATAAAATCCATCAAACTAAAACTTTAACAATAAAGTCTCTAAATACAATCTCAAGCAGTTCCATAAATGCCAAACTCACTATTCTAAGAAAATATACTAAAATAGTCCATCAACTAACATAACTCCAAAAGAAGTCTTCAATTTATGACTCCAATGATCTACCACCAAAATATCTTCCATTGCTCTAATCTGAAAGGGTGGAGAAAAGGTGGGTGAGCTAGAAGCCCAATAAGAGACTACATAACATGAGGATGTTTTTTAAAACAAAACATTAGTATCATTGACAAAATATAGTATTTACAAAACATTTACAAATAGTTTTAACAGTAATATAATATATTCTATAAAACTATCAAGAATAAAACATTTAACTATAACGCTGCAATTATTAAATAAAATAATAACCACTTTAGTTAGCCAAAATACACTAAATAGGTAGAAACATTATATTATAGTAATAAAATTTTTTTCCACTTATAAAGGTCGATCATAATAAAACAAGAGTTTAATGTGGAAAACATTAAATATTAGCCAGACAAGACATAAATTGCTAAGCACTCGGTGGGTGATTCCCATAGGGAACAATAACACTAACCTCAAAGAGGCAACATTGGCTCCAAGGAGCAAACAATAACACTGGCTCCGAAGAGCAAACGATAGCACTGCACCACACCACAATAACACTACATTGACCGAAGACTAACACTTAACCTTGTGTTGGCAAAAAATGCAGACTGTTTAGCTAACTGTTTGAAAACATTCTTACTTTATTACAATATTGTCAATACCAATCATATATCATATAACAAACACTTTCTCAAAAATATAGTTTTGAGTCATTCTTTAACATATACAGTTTCAAAATAATATACAAGAAATAATAAAATTCTGGTATGTATAATGCATAGACAATGGTATAAATTTTTGGAAACTTCACTTTTGCAATTATATATATGAATATATTTTTACCAAAAATATATATAAATATACACATCTTGAAAGACGTCACGTTCTGAAGTTCATTTACCTCTAGTTGCTAATACTTGTAGTCTAGATCCAAAATCAAATGAGCTATTCCTCCACACCTAAAAGTAAATGAGTAACATAATTATATAATTAATCCATCTTGACGTATACCACAAGGATGTAAGGAACACTTCCTAATAATTTACTAGTCTTTAAACATCTCTACAATCCTCTATAACATATTACTCCTCCTTACTACTATTATGTCTTTGAGGCTAATAGAGGTAATACAACCCGTAAGGATACCACCATGAAATACTCTATAAGATCCAAATATATGTATAGCATCCATAAAAATCTCTACCCGTATAGCAATCTATAGCATGTACTGACTATTAGAAATTTAATCTAACATATATATAATATCCAATGATTTTCCTACCCGTAAGCCATAGAAAGAATACAATAGGTTTACCAAGTAATTCCTACCCGTAGGACCTAGTGACCTGAAGCATGTATTGATAAAAGTTTAGAAAATTGACCATGATATAGATTACAAGATTCAAAAGTCCAGCCCCACTACCATGCGTAACCTCTAGCAAGTATCACTCAAAAGCTTATCGCCTAATTCAAGAGTTCATATGGGATATTAAAGCAAATCTATTAAACTACTCTAGCAACGTAGGTTATTTCCATGAGGGTTTGAGAGAGAGATATACCTCACCACACAGATGCAGAATTTGTTTCTTGTAATTTTGCAATCTCTTTCTCTCTACATTTCACAAATTAAACACTATTTTACCTTTCAGCTTTACACGTTAAAACTGTTTTCACTTGGGCTGAAATTTAAAACCCACTAAAAACTTAAATAAGCTTCCAAGACTTTAATTCCCACTAAAACTCATATTAAGGTTGTTTAGATAAGCTAAAACTCTAAAGAATTCCAATAATACTTAAACTCCTAATCCAAATAGGAAATCTCTTATCCTTTTCCTTTTTTTTTTTTTTTTTGAGAAAGTTATCCTTTTCCTTAACGGATAAGGAGACTAAAAGTTAAATATGAATAATCCACAAAAATAACTCTCACTTTATATCTTCTTTTATTTATTTTCTTTGTAGTGACCATAATATAAAATAATATCACCTTCAAAATAAATTAAATAATTCATCAATTCCACTCTAGAAGCAATTAAATTCAATTTAAGTGAGGCGGGATGTTACACAGGCCCATTGTAGTATTTATGTAGTATACTGCACTCCCTTTATAATTTTGAAGCCTTAGGTAGTTATAGGAAATTTATTCTTAATTATGATTTGGTATATTCACAACATTTTATTTTTAAATACTAAAATTTCTATTGGATTGGATTTTTGCTTGCCCACAATTTTAGTGTAATTCTTGGGGACTGGGAAAATAATGTACATATCCCACTATTTTCCCCCTGTTAAAACTATATTGGTCTATAATTTTGGGTTTTTTTTTTTTCCTAATGAGACCTCTAATCAATATTGGCCGAAATGGTCTAACCCAAGAACCTGCCTTGAAAGGGTTAGAGCCTTAGAGGTTGTTTTACCACTTCCATGAGTTAGAGAGTCTTTCTATCCATTTAATTATATGAACAACACAATTCTTTAAGAAAGACTTTAATAGTTGGCACAACAATTAATGAATTTATATTTTGTGTAATACTTAGGATATTGTATTGGCCCTATTGGGTGCAATAACAACCAAGGATGAGATTTAAAGTTAAAAATAACTTTTTACCATAGAGCTTAGACTAGAAAAGTAAAAAGGTAAAAAAGTCAGTAGGCTTATTTAGTTTTTTTTTTTTTTTTTTTGAGGGATTATTTAGGGTTAAATTTAATTGTTGGACAAGTAGATTGCTAATCAAATGTTAAGAAAGGGAGAGGTTTGTGGTCTCAAAATTGTACCTTATACAACAAATATGAGACTCACATGAATCCCACTCCCACAAGCATAGAAAAGTGACTTTTGTTTGTTTTGACATCCATACAAGAGTGATGTTAATATACTTGTTAGGTACGCAAGATATCTCACTTATCGTTTTAATTAATATAAATTTTCACACCTATATATTCAAGATTATATTAACTCTTCAGCCAAAATGATCATCATATCAAGGGTGGAATTAGAATTTTATGAATGGTGGTCCAAAATAATAATAAAAATAGAATTGAACCAATTTAATAGTGTCATACAAGAAATATGAAAAGTTTGGGGGCTAATCATTTTTTTTTTGAAAATTTTAGATAAATTTAGGGGTAAAAATCTAATAATTAAGAAGTCTGGAGCGGCCAACCATATATTTGAAAAATTTAGAAAACTTTAGGGGTAATTGTATAGATTTAGAAAAGTTGAGGGGGCCTACCCTTCTAAGTGAGTCCACCCCTGCATCATATATATGCTCACTGAATTGAATGAAAGAGGACTAAGAAAAGGTTTACAATAATATATTTTCTTTTGCTGAATAAGAAAAGGTTCATAGTGTAATTTGGAAAGTTCACGTTCTAGAACAAAACAAATCAATTCCAAATTTAGAAGGCTAGATTTATAAGTTAACAAAATATATGCTTTCTACTATTGTGGCAAATCTTAAGAAAATCCATTCCCATTACTCATTAGCTTTTCCATCTATCCTCAAATGAGTTTAAAGATATTTTTATATATTTTTAGATAAATAAATAACAAAGAAAAGAGGGCGAGATTCGAACTACAAACATGAAACATTATCAAAAGAAAATATAAAATGTCACTGTTATTAGACTATTGCTCAAACCCATACAAGTTCAAAGTCTTGGAGTCATATTTTCGTACATACTTTCAAGAGAGATAAAAAAAAAAAAAAAAATTATTCTCATAAATAAGAGCACTAGTATTGGTGGTGCTAAAAATCTATATTGCTATTTTTAGCACCATCAAATACCAAAATGTGGCTACATTGGTGGAGCCAAAGTCATATTTTTTGGCTCCACAGCTACAGTGCATAGCCACTATAGCTCATATGTAAAAAAAAAAAAAAAAGTTTTGTTCACACTCTTCTTAATATTCTCTTTTTCTCTTTACTTTCTTTTTTTTCGGTTTTGCCTCTCACTGCTTCAATTCTCCTCTGCATCTCTCTCTCTCTCTCTCTCTCTCTCTCACAGTTCACACTGCTTTAATGATATAAAGATAAAGCTTAGATACTGTATCTTAGGTAATGTTTCTTAAGTTTTCATTTTAAGATTTAGTTATATGGCTATTTAACTAAAAAATACACTTCCATCATATGAGAAAAAATCCACATGACAGAATTTTAAAAAGAAAACCTAAGGAACAACATTTTATTACTGTACCTAAGTTTTGCTTATAATATAAAATCTCTTTTATATTATTTTAATCAATTAGCTAAAAATATAGATTTATTGATATTTAATATTTTATAAAGTGAGAAGGTAAAATTGATAAAATAATTTTTTGTAGAGTCATATTGTTAAATTTAGGGCACCCAACCATTCAATTCAAAACGACGAAACTTTCCGTTGTGGAGTATTGCAAGCAATTGCATTCATTAGAGAATGAAAGGACACGTTGTATTGCAAGTTTCCAGCACCAACCTAACAAGTGCCGCACGTGATGCACCAGCTGCAGAAGCTAACTAACACCTTTTATTTATTTATTTTAATTTTCCAAAGCAACTACAGGTATCTTTTTATTTAATGCATTAGCCCAGACAAATGCCAAGAGCTTCAAAAGCTCTTTGGTACTTTTGGCCTTTCCCTATAGGAAGGGCCAGAGTTCAATTCTTGGTGTTTTATGTCGTGAGAATTTGTTGTGACAATAGAATTTTTTATACCAGTTTATTATGATAGCAAAAGGACAAAAGCTCTAAATAATTCTAATACCAGTTTGTTCTAATGGAAGCTCATGTCCATGAATCAGTCAACACAATATCCAAATAGAACAAACCCAAATGCTTATACCCCTTACTTTATGTAAAAGAAAAAAAAAATGTAACTATAGTATTATAGCTTAAGAACACTTTGTTTGTTACTGATTTTCAAAATCATGCGTTATAATTATAATTAAATGATTAAATTTACTATTTTTTGACAATTTAAATTTTAGAGATCAAGTGGTAATTTATCATGGTATATAATATATCACGTGTCTGATTTTTATATATTTTAGATAAGAAAGTGGTATCTCATCCTTTAGTTATACTACTCAAATCCTTATGTTTGAGACATCTTGAAAATTCAATAGACCTATAACGTGGTAGATTAAATATGGAACCACTGGGTTTATGTAATACCCCAAACCAATAAGTCCATTACCAAATTACCCCTTTAGGAGTTTTCTATTTTAAACTTTTGTAATTTTATAAGAAAAGAAAATAAAATATATGGCGAATTTTAATTGATGGGACATGTAATGGACCACTGAAAAATTGGAATATAAAATTTTTATTCCAGTGAGGTGTATTTGCTGATGGAGTAGATGAGCTTTTTGTAATGGTTTAGAGCATCTCCAACAGTGTATGCATAAGCAAAATATAGAGAGGATATGCTCCAAATCTCTACTGTTCATGCTCCAGCAAACTCTTTAAAATTCAATTTTTTTTTTTTTTTTTGCTAATGAACAGTAGCTCATCAAGTTTGATGAGCTACTGTACATTAGCACTTGGATTTCTTGGATTAAAATATTATATCCACTACTTATTTTATCAATTCTTTCTCTCTCCTCTGGATTTCTTTTTTCTTTTTCTCTAATTCTCTCCGTTGCCGTTGCTTTTTTTTTTTTTTTTCTCATAAACCAAATGAAATTAGGAAAAAAAAAAGAAAAAAGAGAAAAGAGAGAGACCTGTTCATGAGCAAAATAATTAATCCAAACACAAAACAAAATCCAATTCTTAAAATAAAGTTGAATCAGAACAAGCAAATATGAAAAAAAAAGAAAAAAGAAAAAAAAAAGAACAAGCTGATCTGACCCAGCTTGGTGGTGGGGAGGACGACGAGCGGCGGTGGAGATGCGGTGGAGGCCCAAGCCTCTCTCTCTCTCTCTCTCTCTCTCTCTCTCTCTCTCTCTCTCTCTCTCTCTCTCTCTCTCTCTCTCTCTCTCTCTCTCTCTCTCTCTCTCTCTCTCTCTCTCTCAGATGTGAAGCAAATGTGAGATGCTGGAATGTTCTTGAGGTGAAAAAGAAAATAAAAGAAGGAGGGCTGGACACTTGTGTGGAGGAGAAAAACAAGAAAAAGAAAAAAGAAAAAAAGAAATGAAATGTGGAAGAAAATGAAATGAAAGGAAGAAAAAAAATATAAAAAATAAAAAATCCTAATTGAAAAATACTACCATAATATTTTTCACAATAAATTTTAAGTAACAGATTGTTATTAGTTAATATTGGCGAGTAAAAAAATAATTTTAGTGATAGGTTCAAATTAAAACTAGTAACAATTTTCCACATAAATTTTGTTTTGAAAATATTGCATAAAATGTTGTGAACATAACACTTCTCATTGAAAAATATAGTTGTTAAAAAAAGAATAAACAATGAATGAAGAAATAATATTTAAATGAGATAGAGAATGAGATAGAGAGTCTGTTGGAAGTGTATTTGAAAAAGTGAATAGCTAAAAAGTAAAAGTTACTATTCATTTTTCAAATAGTAAAAAATTTGAAGATTCTGCTGGAGATGTCTTTAGATCTTCCTCAATGTCCTCCTTTTATTATTATTATTATTTGTTTTTGTTCTTTATGGGGGGTTTTCCCCCTTTTTAACGCGATTAAATGGGAGATATTGGTTCAACCCATAGGAAAAAATAGAAGGGATCAAGAACAAGAAATATTCATTTTAAAGGAACACTACAGGGACCATCTTTTGTACTTGTTAGTTAGTATTTTCACCAAGAAAAGAAAAAGAAAAAGAAAAAGAAATATTGGACCTATGAAAGTAAAATAATCTTTTTAATTTACGTTAACACCCTTGATGAAAATTCACATAATCACTCAATTTGTACACGTCTTTTGTCTGTGGAGGGTGCTTAAGGGGCTTTTCCCCCTAATGTAAGATTCTTCAAATCAAACATATGAAAACATGGGATTGGGAAATAGACAATTCATATATATAAAAAAAAAAAAAAAAATTAAGATTGCAATTAATGTGGACGGTAATGTCTAAAATAATGTGCAATGCTTTATCTTATCTACCCATCCCAAGTTGTTTGGTGAAGTCAATGGTATTTTGATTATTCTAGTGAGTGAGATTGACAATACAATAGTGATAATTTAAGAATCCTCTAGACTCCTTAAAAATGGTTTTCAACGTAGTTGGTGGCGCACAAGCAACATCACGTGCTCACCTTCTTCTTTTTCTTCATCTTCTTCATCTTCTTTCTCAATTTCGCAATCAACGAAAGTAACTCCGTTTAAAAAAGCCAAACCCCACAACTCAAATTTAAAGACTATATATATGTATAACTAACACTAAATTTATTTTCTCATACACAAAACTAAGTATCTAAAGTAGTGTTACCAAAATCAAAGAAAGTAGTTTTGAATTTCGATAATGGCCACCCAAAACCTCGTAAAGAAGACGGCGTGTGTTGTGGGCGGCACTGGGTTCGTCGCTTCTTTGCTTGTTAAGCTTTTGCTTCAGAAAGGCTATGCCGTCAATACCACTGTTAGAGACCCTGGTTAGTCTTTTTTTTTTTTTTTTAATAAAAAATAATTTTATCACTTTTTATTTATTTATTTTGCATAACCTGACACTCATGCGCTCTCTGTATTTAATTTAATTAATTAATTTTTTTTTTTTATATTTTAAATATACACTTTTTGTCTTCTACAACGTACACACCACCTGTTTGTGATTGCATTGGTCCCTTTACTATTGCACATTTACATTTTACATATATTTACCTGCATGTGAGTAATTTGTATTTGCTTCCCATGGTATTTGCATTTTGTTGCGCTTGCACCTTTATAGTTTCTATCCTTTATTTTTTATTTTAATTTTATTTTAATTTTATTTTTGTGAACGAAAAATGGGAAAAGGATGACTTAAGTTGGTATCTTCCACTTGAATGTGACCAGAGTTACATTTTATCTATTGAGCCCGAGTTTGAAAGAGCCAAAGATCCAGATAAGTCATAGATTTGCACCCAGTCTCTTAGTTTCTATACTTGGGACTTTGATTTTAGTTTAAATTATTTCGAGCAATTTTTTGTTGAAATGATTTTTTTTGGTGGAAAATGTTGCTGCCAACTCTTACACCAATCATAATTATCACTTTAATAACTTGTGAAATAAGTTACAAATTCTTAAAATATCAATTTGTTGAGATAGCTGCTAGAAGTTGAAAGAGTGACAAAGTTGAGGGACAAAGTTGATGTGTGGAAGTTGAGGGACGAATGGAAAAAACTTTTTGGCCTTTTTTTTTTGGCAAAAAATCTAACTTTTAGATACACATTTAACTTTTAGATACACATTTAATGCAAAAATTATTTTTCCAAATGGTATAATTGGCCCCATAAAAATAAAACTTTAATAATGACTTTTACTCCTCCAAAAACAAAAGATGTTTGGAACATGCCACGTCATTTTGTATAATCAGGAATTTGTGTGTGTGAAGCATGATTGAGATACTTGATGTAATATTTCTTAATAACTGAGATTGAGATTGAGAGTTGAAAAAAAGTTTCAACCATTAAATAAAAAAAAAGTTGAAAAAAAAGATTAAAAAGTAAGAAGACGAAATTTTTTTTTGTGACAAAGGTAGAGAGTTGGGTGCAATAACTAGATCTCAATCCGATACACAGCAAGTGGTGGGGCTTTTGAAATTGAGATGAGTTGCTCAAGACCTCAAGTGTCATACTCAAAAAAAGTTACAAAATAATTGAAGATGAAACAACAAAAGGAAAATGAGGGGCCTTTGTTTTCCTAATTATGAAAGTTTTGCCTTATATGTTACATAGAGCCCACTTTTGTTGGTTAGCCCACATGTATTGCACTTCACAGAACATTTAAATTGATGAGAATTTAGACTACACGGACCCGGTTTTTGGCAAATTTGTGGTTCTAAATCAAATCATCAAATCAACAAAATGCATCATAATATAATCTCACAACACCAACAGGCTAATGTATCTAGGACCCTAATAAGGGTAAGATCATGCTATAGTTGAACTCATCTGAGGTCTAAGGATATTAGAGTCACACTCAAGTAGGGCCCATACCAATTCAGCCAAAAGAAAAAGAAATAGTATCATCAAACAGTAATATATATCTATAATATATATAAAATTAAAGATATTAATTTTTTTTTATCTTATAATAATTACATGTACAATTATGAGAGATCATAGTTTACACGCTATTATTTTATTATAATTTTTTTAATTGAGTTTAAATAATATTCTATATTTAAATCTTCTATTAAATTTTTTTCAATTTATATTTTCCTTAAATAGTATAATATATAGTTTCATATACAAATACAATCCTAAAAAATATATAGTTTCATATTTTTTTTGCCTTTTTTGGTCTAAATATTAAGACAAAAAAAGAAAAATGTTTTTTAATTAAATTTCCCCGTGCATTACTCGGGTTACCAACTAGTTACTAAGTAAAAGTAAATAATTTTTATTTTACTACAAGATTTGAAGGATCTACAATGAATTTGTACTCGTTGGCCAATTTGTCTCTACCATAGATAATTGGCTTAGCATGAATATGCCTCTTCATAAATCGTAATATCTTGAACAAGATGCATCATGTTTTAAATTATAGATGAGAATGAACTTTATTAATCAAGTATTTTAATGTGCAGAAAATAAGAGAAAGATCTCTCACCTCATAGAACTACAAGGTTTGGGGGACCTAAAAATTTTTGGAGCAGATCTAACAGATGAAGTAAGCTTCGATGCTCCTATAGCAGGATGTGACCTTGTTTTCCACATTGCTACACCAGTTAACTTTGCTTCACAAGATCCGGAGGTAAAAAAAACATAAAGAAATGCATCAGTAATTTCAGTAATGTCACAGTTTTTGAATTTTTAATGACAAAGTTAGCTAATTTTGTGACATGTATAGAATGATATGATAAAGCCAGCAATCCAAGGGGTACATAATGTGTTGAAAGCATGTGTGAAAGCAAAAACTGTTAAGCGTGTCATTTTGACATCCTCAGCAGCTGCTGTAACAATCAACAAGCTCAATGGGACAGGTTTAGTCATGGATGAAAGCAAATGGACTGATGTTGAGTTTTTGAGTACTGAGAAGCCACCTACTTGGGTAATCACCAAATTACATCAAATCATTAAGAATAAATGTTTTCTCTATAAGCTCTAGCAAGAAAAAAGGCCTATGTCAAAGCAATTTTAACAATACGATTTAAGTATTTTCTGAATTAATTTTCAGGGTTATCCTGCCTCCAAGACATTAGCTGAGAAAGCAGCTTGGAAATTTGCTGAAGAAAATAATATTGATCTCATTACTGTGATCCCTACTCTCATGGCTGGTGCATCTCTCACTCCAGACGTCCCTAGCAGTGTTGGTCTAGCAATGTCTTTAATTACAGGTATAAATAAGCTGGACTACAAAATACGTTGCAATTTCCACTTTAGGCCGTGCAGCTGGAATGAAAAATTGCTTGCACCATACCTGAATTGACAGATTAGTGTTTCAATGGCTTTTTTGATAATTTTGCAGGAACTGAATTCCTCATAAATGCATTGAAAGGTATGCAAATGCTGTCAGGTTCAATATCTATCACACATGTGGAGGATGTTTGCCGGGCTCATATATTTTTGGCTGAGAAAGAATCTGCTTCTGGTCGATACATATGCTGTGGTATCAATTCCAGTGTTCCTGAGCTTGCAAAGTTCCTCAATAAAAGATATCCTCAGTACAAAGTCCCAACTGAGTAAGCTTCTAATCTAATTAATCAAGGCACATAGTCTTTCAAATTAGCAAATTGGTTAATAAAAAAGGTCGTATGCATAACGGTCCTGCTTGAAATAAAAGTCGAAACTGCTACCAAATAAATGAGGTTGAAGCAATGTAGAATGAATACAAAGCCAAATTTGGTGGCGACGTGCTTCATATGAGCCATTAACTTGTAGAAGAATTGAATTGGTTACTGAATTATTTCAATTATGGTTTTGGGACATCTCTCTGACTCGCTTCAGTGGTGAAGTGTTGTTTGACTTGTGTCATTTGGAAATTGCAGTTTTGGAGATTTCCCCTCTAAGGCCAAGTTGACCTTATCTTCAGACAAACTTATCAAAGAGGGGTTCAGTTTTAAGTATGGGATTGAAGACATTTATGACCAAACTGTGGAGTACTTCAAAGCCAAGGGCCTGCTGCAGATATAAGACCTAATGGATTAGGAGCCTAGTGATGCTCTGGCTTGGTTTTTAGTCCTATTGTGTAATAACATCTAAATTTGCTTGAGTTAAGTATAATAAATAGTTCATTTACCAATAATCTAGAGCAATCAAGCAACTCAGCTGGAAGATGTCAGCAATCAAGCAATCTAAATTTGCTTGATTTGTGTTTTCAAACAACTATTTTCAGTTTTTAAACAATATTTCACGTATTTCCACACACTTTTTCACCCCATATTTCCACAAATGTTTTCAAATAACAATTTTCAGTTTTTAAACACATATACCAAACAGTCTTAATAAGTACACTTGAAGACATCACTCTTTTGAAATACATTGCACCTGCTTACCAACCAAACCAGTGGCAGATAAGCATTTGCTTGGTAAGTGTAGGAGTTTATTTCAAATTGCTTGGACCCATCTCCTCCTAACACATATTTCAATTTCAATTTACTGTAAACCACTAAAACTAGCCTAAACTGGGGGCATTAAACGGGATTCCATCTCGATTGTAGATCAACTATACCAAAAAAAAAAATCTTGATTCACAACAAAGGCATAATTAACTGCATTAAAAAGGAAAATTGGTTCTGTATCGGATGTAGATGGTCAGATTTGGGCCAAACGGCTCAGTCATAATCTATGATTACCATTGTCCCAACATGCTTTAACTCCATAGGTTGATTGAATTTGGACCACATCACCATCCCCATATTCCATTTTAATTATTTACAATAGAAATATAGCTGCGAGCAAGAACAGAATCAGTAGAGAAAGGGGGGAAAGAAGAGTACGCAAAGGAACTTTTACTGATAAAATAAATTTTCATATAGAATCTGAACTACCAAATTTTACACTGGTTGTCAATGTGGAGATATTATTAGGTCTATAACAGCTGAAGTGGTCCTCCAACTAATAAAATTTTGTGCAAATGTGACATCACCTTTTTTTTTTGTGGTTTCTTTAAGTTGATTAGAAAGCTGACTAACACACCTATATGTGATGTCGGTGGCTTGATCTGATCCTAATCCATGTTAGTTTTGGAGTGGCTTGCAAGACATGAATTCTATTTCAAGTAGGATTCTATTTCCTATTTCAAGTGCATCTATATTTCCTAATTGTAATAGACTAGGATTCATAGCAAGTCACGTGTAAAACTATGATCACCTAGCCGACCTACCTTTGTATAAATAGGACATAGGTATTGCGGCAATTGAAGAGAAGCAGAAGAAAATAGAGAGTGCCAAAGAGAGTTTTGGCTGCTTCATATTATTGTGAGAGTTGGTTTAGCATAGGGGGCAAGGTTTTCTCTATTCTTGTATTTGTGAGAGAGCTATTAGGTGTATTGGGGATTGGGTGTGTGAGAATATTGATACATCAACTTGTATATATACTTGATTAGTGGAATTTCTTCGTCATTGCCTTTGGATGTAGGTCAAAAGCCGAACCACATAAATCTTTGGTGTTCTTTTGCTTGTGTGTGTTTATTTATTTTCAAAGTTTGGGTTTGCTTCGTTCCTATTGTTTATTTCTTGGAGATCTTTCTATAGTCTTAATATTTTCACAATCAATATTGAGGTGGGAGTACTATCTGGAGACGCTTTCCTACAACACTATATAAATAGTATTGTTTCGTTAGTTAGGATTAGTTAGGATGACCATTTTAGCCGTCCTTACTGTAGACCTAATAAAGTATTGTCAAGTTTTCGTATATTTTCTATTTTTTTTGGTGACAAAAGGCACAGACATGAGACAAAATGACCATATTAAATGCAATTTGCTACTGCCAAGTCTGCCATGGCCAATTCTAGTAGTCAATCTCATCCTATTGGATAGTCCACTAACAAGGAGGCCGAAAAGAGGGTATCAATTGTGCAGCCTGTGTTTCTTTTTACAGCCTTTGACGAAGCTAAGGTCCTAGGCTTCTAGTTGGGCCATGCCCATTCTAGGTTTGTCATAACAATAGCGTAATATTGACCCCTCTTACCCACACGAGACATAATACGATAATAAAGTGGTAAACCAATGGGTTTACTTGGTTTTGAACAAGTTATCTCTATATATTAAGTGTGCATTTGGATTTGGATGAAAATTATAAATTATTTTATTATTCAGTTTATTTTTACTACTATTTTTGGGTTTTATTGCACTTATTGATACTATTAATGACCCCACTGAACTATTTCAACTAACTTTTACCTTTATCTATAGTACTTTGAGTAATAAGTTTTCAGTTTTAACAAAATAAATGGTATTCAAATAGACCCTAAGAGGATTAAATTTATTTATTTTTATTGAAGGATTAAGAAAGTTAATAATTTCCTTTTTAATTTCCAAAAATACATCTAATTTAATTAACTTATCCTTATTCCTAAAACATAAAAAAATGGATTTAAAACTGTAAAGTTAAACAGCCAAAAATTAAAAACAAAAAACCTATACTAGATAGATACAAAATAATGGTCTATTTGGAAGTTTGGAGAGGGAGGAGAGTAGAGGGTAGGGGAATAGTTATCATCCATTTTGTTTGGATGTTTTTAAAATTAGTAAGGGGGAAGGGAGTAATTAGCCATTCCTCTTATTTGGATGTTTTAAAAATTAGGATGTAAATGAGAGGAAATGATTTAAATAGACAAATTTACCTCTATTTGAAAATGGACTTGCAACATTGATCTATAATTAATTTGTTAGATTAAATAATTATTTAATCAACATTCTCATTCCATTAAATACCACTAATAAAAATATAAAACTACTATTAACTATTATAAAATAATTTTTATTACCTCAAAAAAAAAATTATAATAAAAATAAAAATAAATTCAAAAATTCAAAACCCAAACAAAATTCAAAAATTCGAAACCCAAACACAACCATGAGTTCCACAAGAGGTTCAACAATTTTTTTTGGGTTAAAAAAAAAAAAGTAGAAGAAAATCCAGTCTGATTGGTTTCCCATCTTTGGGTCGGATAAAATCCAGCACTGATCGGTTCCTAGTTCAAGCTACCAGCACTGATTGGTTTCCCATCTTCAGGTCGGGTAAAATCTAGTCTGATTCGGAGCTGAGAATCCGAATCCGACGCCGAACCCAAACGGTCCCCTCTGGTTGTTGAACTGGGAAGTGGTGTTCCCCAAGGAGAGATCATAGAGCGCACGCGCCGCTGAATTGGAGAGTGTAGCGTATGTGTTGTGAATCTCTATGAAATCTCTGCTGTCCAATTTGGAGTCCAACTCGATTTCTGGCTTGTCTTCGTCTTGGTGGTGTTATTGGATCATGGCGTCCGGATGGTACATCTTGGCCAGGCTCTGGTACGCCGTCTTGATCTCTATTAACGAAGCCGTTCGCTCCACTCTAAGCACCTCATACAGACTCGTCGGATGCATCGCCGCCGATGAGGAATACAGCCTCGCCTCAATTGCCGTGGAAGCACTGGGAAGTTTTGTTCCGGATAGAAATTGTAAAGATACTAAATTTAGTAGAAATTGTGTTTGGTTTGTAAGAAAGCACCAGGAAGATTTGTCATTTGTAGTGTTAAATTTTCTAAGGAAACAAACAAAGATTATTTATATAATCAATTTGTAATCTTGTTAATTTAGAAATGGTAAATTGGGGAATTTATTTGGCCAATAATTTATTTACTCTACTCTTCTTCCAAATCTCTCCAATTTGGGGGAATTAAAAATGAGGGGTTAGAGATAGTTGAAACCCCTCCAAATCCCTCCAAACCCTTCCCCCTCATTCCTTGAAAAACTTCCAAACAAGGTAATTGAATTACTTTCCTTCCCTTTACTCTACTCCCCCTCCTTTTTAAAACTTCCAAACAGGCCATAAGGGTCGTTAATGAGCCAGGTCGGGTTGGCTTGACCCATTTTTACTTGGCCCAAGGGCACAATGGGGTGGGCATAATGGGCTATTAACTAGTTAACGGGCTGGGTTGGGTTGAGTCGAAAGAGAAAACCCCAACCCATGACCTTGCCCATGGGTAATGCTCATTTTGTCTAAAATGGGTTAGGCTACTAGGTTGGGCCTAATGGGCTACCTATGAGATTGTGTTAGCATATTATTTTATTATTTTTATAAAGAAAAAATCATTTTTTATAAGGGAATAATCAATCTATTTTTTTTAAAGGAAAGAATCAAAGAATTTAATACTTAATTACAATTTTTTTATTATTATTATTATTTTTTTACAATCAAACCAATTTAATTTTTTGTTTTGTTGATGGAAACTTTTTTATTTATTTATAAGGCCTCAAATAGCTTTTTATTTTTATCTTTAATAAAAAAATATCAAATGGTTAATTCAAATTTGCTAGACTACTAGAAAAATATATATTTAATAAACTAAGTTTAGTTCAATTATTTTAAGTATCTTAAGGTACGTTTGGTACACTGAATGAGGATTACAATAGGAATTGTAATCCTTATTACTAGGAATAAAATGTGTTGTAATGTAATAACTAAACCTATTAATTAGTTTGGTTGTGAATTATAACATTAGAATGAAACTTAACATTTATTTTAGGAAATTTCTTACTCATATAATTATATCTCCTTAAAAATTGTTATTTTTAAATTTAGGAGAGATATGTGTTATTTTTTTTATGATTTTTTATTTTTATAATTGTTAGATGTATATGGAAAATTTGTTTATTTGGAAATATATTAAGTTTTAAAATTATTGCTCTTATTAAGGAATAACTAATACAACATTTTAAAGAGGAAAAATTATTCATCATTTTGAAGAATAGCTATTCATAAAGAATGATTATTCCTTGTAATAAAAACACAACCAAACTAAAGAATAACTAAACCATAGAAATAACTATTACATTACAGCGCTTACAATATCTCAAGATCAATCTTTCATACACCTTCTATATATTTTTGTTATAAATTCTAAGTTATTGGACTGGGCAACGAGTTGGGCCAATGGGCTGGGATATTGGGCTAGCCCATCGGGTGCCCATGGGCATAAAAACTAGCCCACAGCCTAACCCGCTGGGCTAGTGGGCTACCCATGAGCCTCAATAACAATGGGCCGAGCCGCTCATTAGCCTGATGGGCTACCGGATTTCTAGGTTGGGCCATGGACCATGGGTTATTTGAAGACCCTTAATACAAAGTTCCTATCCAACTTATCACCCAAAAAAAAAAAAAAAAAAAATTCTCACTGCTCCACGTACACAACCAAACTACTCCATGTTCCTATAAAAAAAAAAAAAAAACTACCTAGATCACATAAAAAGAAAAAAAACCACATTAGCCTTTGAGCATTGCGAGCTCAGAGGCTCTTTTAATTTTTTTTTTGGGAAAAAAGTTAATAATCTCAATTCATCAAAATTAGGATTGTTGTATTTTCTAATCACAAATATACCTAGCCATTGAGCACACACTCATTCATCAAATTTTTTTTTTTTTTAAAATTAATAGTTTTCATTTATTATAATTCGAAATTGCTACATTAAAAAAAAAAAAAAAAAGTTTGCCATTGGTTTTGGCTGCCACTGATGCATTAGGCTGGCAAAGCAGATGCAACGATTAAAAACAAAATTTTAAGTCCAAGCCCTCCCCCTCTCAATAGCATCCGATTGCCATAAAAAATCTCTCTAAATAGATTAATAACAGACAAAAATTTTGTTGATCAACAAATACCTTTTACTTTTATTATTTTTAAAGAAGAGTTATAAGATTCGTATTTCCCTCTCCCATTAGCCAATCCAATGCTATTGGATAGCCTATCAGCAAGGAGGCCCAAAAGGGGTCTGTTTCCCCCACAGCATGGGCTATATTAAAAACTAATATCCTACTTTTTTTGGGGCTATCTATTGTGCAGTCTGCGTATCTCTTTACAACCTGGCTTTAACAAAGGATCCTAGGTTCCTAGCTGGGCCAGGTTAGCTTGGGCTGCTTGTTATTATGTCTCATCTTTAGAGCTACAATCTGGACCATTCCCTCATAGAAGGCCGTAGTTAGGAAACACGATTGACCCATTTGATGCACTTCAAGTTCAAGGCCTATAATCCATATATACAAGGTTTTAGTTTTACATCATAAGAGCATCAGCAGTGGAGTTAAATTTTTAACTTTTTAGCTCCACAAAAAGTCACTTTATCTATTTTACCTTCTTACATCCTATAACAGTGGTTTTATTTTAGCTTTTAACACAATAAAATAATATAAATACTACAATAAAGTAATATTTCATTCAACCACCAACACACAACTACAACCACAACTACCTTCAGACCCATAAAAATCACTACATAACCACAACCCCATCGTGCCTATCAAAACCAGTGAAGAAGAACAAAAAAAGAAAGTAGAAAAATTAGCACAGCCAAATCGAAACCCATGATTGAAACACAAACCCGAAACATAAGCACAGCCCGAAACACAAGCATAGCCCAAAACACAAAACCGAAACACAAGCTGAAACGCCAAAAATAGAGAAGAGAGGTCGAGATGGGTTAGGTTGGCAGCCAAGTGTGGGTCGACGATGATGGGTCTGTGGTGGCTGGGCTTGTGCAAATCGGCGATGGGTCTGTGGAGGAAGAAAGAAGAGATGGAGAGGCAGTGAGGAGAGAGACACAGAGAAAGGAGAATAAAATGTAGAAAGAATAAAAAATAAAAAAAGTAGTATGAACGCAATTTTTTTTTTTTAGCTCTTAGCTACTGTGCACAACCATATATAGCAGTGCATTGTAGCAATGAAGGTAAAATTTTTACCTTTAGCTCCACTACTGTAGTATGGATTTTTGTGTTTTGGTGAAACTAAAATAGTTATATAGCTATTTAACTTCACTGTTATGAGTGCTCTAAGAGTGTTAGTATTGATGGTGTTAAAAAGCTAAATTGTTATTTTTAGCACTATCTTATACAAAAAGTGTACAACATTATTGATGGTATAGATAAAAATTTTACATACTTAGCTACAATGCACAACCATTTATGGCTGTACATTGTAGCTCAAAGCTAAAAGCAAATAATATTTTTTATTGCCACCGCTCATTAAAATAATGTTTCTTTCTTTCTTTTTTCTATTTCTTTTTTCCTTTTGCCGTTTCACTCATTCTCTCTTTCTCAAAAACAAAACTCTCACCTCTCTCTCAATCTCTTGCCCATCATCCTCCTCATCAAACTCTCATCTCCAATTCATCCATTATCCTCACTATTTCGATCGGCATGAAGCTTAATTTTTCTTCTTCTATTTTTTATTTTTATTTATTTATTTATTTATATATATTTTTTCAGCGATGGAAAAGAGAGAGCTAGCGAACTGAGGGAGGAAAGTGAAAGAAATTTTATAAAATGAAGATGGTGAAAATAGCCAAATACCACGTTTTGACAAAATTTGTGGCAAACTAGCACTGTTTCGGAAATATTTAGAAATCTACCACTTTTTTAGTACTTGAGTTTCACAAAATCGAGTTCTAAATGGTACTCGAGTTCAGTGAACTCGAGTTCCTAGTGATTCGCCAGTGTGACACTGCTAACCTGAAATTCGTATAATTAAAAAAATAATGTGGTACTCGATATTACTGAAATTGAGTTTCTTTATAGTACTTGAGTTTTATACCGTCAAGTACTTTTTTTTTTTTTTTTTTTTTTTCAAACAAAACTTTTACTTAGGAAATGTTGACTTGTTTTCTGCACAACTACTATGTTGACTCTATCTATATATACAGCTATATATGCTATATGCCATTCTTATCCTTGACACATATCTAACTCAATGGCTTTCTTTGTTTGCTTCTTACTTTGGTGATCATTGTGTCCACCAAACTAAGGTTCCCTATTTCTCCAAAGCTACAGCACTTTCATGAAACTTATCAAGTCAAAGAAAATGACAAGCATTTATGGCCAAAGTGTCATCCATTTCGGCCAAAAGAAAAGATGCATGAATTTGGTTTGCATGTCAGGTCTTGCCATCTTCTTTGACAATTCATGAAAAATATTTAATGCAAGCTCTTGCATTTCTTCACGCATAAAACTTTCCTGAATATCATGCATCTTCCTGACATGGGTATGCAAGCCATTTAATGGTTTGTTGGCTAATGTCAAGCCACTAAGTTTGACTATTTAAGCCATTCCAACATAAACAAAAGTAGAAAAAGAAAAAAAAAAAGAGAAAGGAATAAAAAAAAAACAAGATACTCAATTGCACTAAGCTCGAATACTATAAAAAGATACTTAATTTCAGTAATATTGAGTACTATATTATTTTTTTTAATTACACAAATTTTAGGTCAGCAGTACCACGTTGGTGACTTACTAGGAACTCGAGTACTAAAAAAGTGATAGATTGCTAAATATTTTTGAAACAGTACTAGTTTACCACAAATTTTACCCAGTATTTGACTATTTTCACCAAATGAAGACTATAGACTCACCTGTTTCTACTCTCTGAAAGTGCTGATGCGTAAGCTTGTAAACTGAAGGAAAGAAAAAGAGGAATGGCGCGAATTGGGAAGAAGGAAACAAATAATTGAAGAAGAAGAATGAAAAGGAGAGAAGTATATTATATTATTATGGAGTGGAGATTTTTTAAGGTCTTGTGGTGCAGATTAAACATTGGAAAGTGAAGCATTATATTTTAAAAGTGGATGAGATGAGACATGAGAGTGATGGTTGGCAGGTGAATTAAGAGAAACATGAAAGAAAAGAAAAAGAAATTTTTTTTAAAATTTTTGTTTTAATATTTTATATAATAAATGTTACCTTTACAATAGTTTACAATAATTTCATAATAAGTGTAGTTGTTAAGTTATTAGAAATTGTTTTAGGTCCAAAAAATTGTATATGTATATATATGTGTGCGTGTATATATATATATATAATTATAATTTGGGATTAAAAAAATTATTGTTAGACGATTATTTGCAATTAGGTGACGGTGGTGGTGGCAGTCATGGAGGCAGTGTTGGTGGTGGTGACAGTTGTGGTGGTGGGGCCAGTTGTGAAGGCGGTGGCGGGGTAGTTATGATTGTGGCGGTTGTGATTGTTGTTTATTATAGTAGATATATTATTTTATTGTAGTAGATATATTATTTTATTGTGTTGTTTATATTATTTTACTGTGTTAAAAGCTAAAATAAAACCACTTATGTTGGGAAATTTGTAAAGTGAGAAGGTAAAATAGATAAAATAGACTTTTGTGGTGCCAAATAACTAAAATTATAGCTTCACCAATGTGGATGCTTTAACGTCATTTTGTCTTTATTGAGAGACTGATACTGTAGCTGTTGTAAAAATGTTAGGATAATTTGTTGTGTTTGCATAACAACTCATGAAAATGTTATGCTATTTTTTTGTGTTTCTAGACTTTCTTTTTAATTTTTCCATAAACAACCACTTTATGGAAAGACTATTTTGACACAGTATTAAAATGTTATAGGCTAAATTAATACATTAAAAATGTTAAAAAATATTTTAAAATACAAATCAAATATCAAAATAGTAATTAAACCCAAAAAAAAAAAAAAAAATCCCATAATTCCCATGATTTGCTACTGCTATTACCATTGGTCCATTGCCAATTCTTGTAGCCAATCTAATCCTATTGCGTGGATAGCCCATCAACAAAGAAGCCTAAGTTGTGAAACAAGATTGACCCATTTGATGTAGTTCAAGGCCTATATATAATCGATTTGACTTTAAGGCCCCTCGATCTCTTGGTCAAGACAAAACTAGGTTGTGAGAAAGACCAAGATAAGATAAGGATATCGTGCACTATCCCTTCAACTATCCATTGAGTCACTTTCAATCACCACATTTCTATACTTTTTCACTAATTGTCACCTTGATTCCCCATCTAATTAATAGCTAATAGTTCAACCACCACCGGACGGAATTTGTTTCAGCCACACCAAGTCTCTAACACACACATGAGATGGACTTAATATCCAACAGTTACCCAAGAAATATAATAATAATAATAATAATAATAATATTATTATTATTATTATTATTATTATTATTAATCTAACAATGAATGTCATGTACACAACATACATGCATGGTGGACGAAGCATTGGATGTTGCATAGACAGACACACATGCAGTAAAAGGGAAATATTATTATTAAAGTAACTTTTTCCAAAATACAAAAAATTTATTTTAACTTCTTAGAAATACTATATAAATACTTCACAACTTCGGATTGAGCCGTAACATTACCCCATACAATCACTACCAAAAGAAGGTCATATAGGCACGTTTTAAAAATGCGGTTATAGTTCTTGAAAACATGGCTATAGGTCAATTCGGCCTATAGTCGCTTTTTTTAAGTCGCGTTTTTAGCCGAGGCCTAAAACCTGTAACTATAGGTCTGAGGGGTCTATAGTCGCGTTTTTACAAATGCGGCTATAGGACAGGACCAATGGCCGCGTTTTTACAAATGCGGTTGTAGGACAGGACCAATGGCTGCGTTTCTAAAAACGCAGCTATAGGACATACTTTAGCTGTGTTTATAAAATGCAACTATAGGGGACAACTATAGCCACCTCTTAAAAACGCGGCTATAACCTGCTACAATTGAAACCAGATCATTCCTTAAGAATCTCGTATCGTGATTCAGAAAATTATATTCCCAAAATTTCTTTTGCTAACGAAAATACAATAATCAAAATCTTATTTCATTAAAGTTGTCAAATTCAGGAGAAGTTTGAAGCTTCCCTAATTGCTAGACGAAGGTTTTAAATCGAATGCTTAAGAAAATATAAATTCGAAATCTAACAACTGAAACTGGATTTTTTTTTTAATAAAAAAATTAGTAATCATGAACTAGAAAAAATCGATTTTCCTTCAAATTTTCTGAGCAAGCAAACAAGAAAAACCAAAACCCTAAGAGAATAGAAGCAAAAACAAAACATAATTTGCAATAGAATAAGTAAGAAACTTACAGAGATGGCTTTGGGGGAGGGAGGATTGAAATCTGAGAAAGGAGAGGGAAATATAGGTGAAGACGACGATGTTTGGATTGCGATAAGGAAAAATAGTAAGAACACAGATTTGCATTGTAAAGAGAGGTTTTGGAGCCATTTTGGATTTTGATTTAGACAATACAAAAGAAGAGAAGTTGTTTTTAATGTGTGGGTTGGGTTGGGTTGTTGAAAGCATCAGATGTAAATGGAAATTGAGGTCCACCACTGAGAATTTCACCAAAGCCCAAGAAGGGCAACAACAGACTAGACAGCAAAACATATCAGCAATCAGAATACAAACTAAAAATTGATCTCTATTACCAATGATGACAACATATTTAAGCTGATGTTAAGAAAATGCACAAAGTACCTCAACTCTATTGGCGTAGCAATAAAGTTTGCCAGCATTACACTTGGAGCATGGCAACGGGTTCCAAGCAACGCAATAGCCAGTCCATAGTGAAACATAGTGACCCCTGTTAATGAAACATTAGATCATGTTCATCTAAAGAATGCTGACATTACTCTATAGCTTTAAGCACGCATTATTGTTTTCTCCACAAAAATGTATAATTGGTGCACAATAAACTATGAATCATGACTCAAATATGAATTCACTAATACTGACTAATCAGACAACTACGTAGCATTACCTTAAGATAACTTTTAAGACAAATAAATAAATTTGATTGCTAAATGAAGAAGACATTACCACAAATGGGAAATACCCCCAAGGTAATGCCAAGAGCTGTAGAAAATGCCAATTGCTTTGGCTTAGCACCTGTGAGAAAAAAAAAAAAAGGTAAAATTTACTTAAAATGTCTTCAAATTAATTTCTTAATGCTAAATAAATCTAATAAATAAACTGATCAAATACATAACCTTGAAATAATCAAACAATAGTAATACTAAAACCAAGATAAATTCAAATCTTCTTTCTTTATGTCTGATTTATCATTGCCCAAACGTGGAAAATTACAATGCACAAAAAAGAAATTAACTTTCGATAATAATTTTTTATTTCTGTTTTAAAAGATTTCTGAGCTGTTTCAACCGAAAATTCAATGCTTGTTGCCCCAGAAATTACTAAGATTAAGCATGGGAAATGTTCAATAACAATAAAAGAGTTACAGTAATGAGCAATTAGGCACAAACCCAATAAAATCTTGTCAATTTCCAATTCAATTACACTAAAAAAAACCCACTTCAAAAACAAATTAAAAAGAAAAAAAAACCTGAGAGAGAGAGAGAGAGAGAGAGAGAGAGAGAGAGAGAGAGAGAGAGAGAGAGAGAGAGAGAGAGAGAGAGAGTACTTGCGAAAGATTTGGATGTGTTAATGTATATTGTGTTATGGGCTTTAGGCCCTTTAGGTCCAATTACTTTACTTGTACAGCACACTTATACTTGTACTGCACTTTACTTGTACCGCACACTTATGCCTCCTATATAAGGCACTGATGTATATTTTCTCATTAAGAAATACAATACAATCTTCCAGTATTTCTAACATGGTATCAGAGCCACTGCTCTAATCCTTTGGTGTGTCGCTCTTCAGCAGTCTTGTCTTCTTGGGTGTCATCTGCAGCCGTTGTTGTGAGCAGCGCCACTGCCTCCACCGCGACTTCAGTACATCAAAGACCACTGCCTCGCCGCCACCCCCGCTTCCGCTTCTCCGATCAGACCACAGATTACACCATCGGAAAGAAATCCCTCCGATCTACTTTTCTGTGAAATTTCGTCTTCATCGGACCTCTCACGCGCCCCCACGCACCACCAGAAGTTTCGGCGTCAGTGCCACGCGCCTCCAGCTTCCTCCACGCGCCGCCACGTGCCGCCACTCGCTGCCACGCGCCTCCACGCGCTTCCACGCGCCAGAGTTCCCCTGCTGACGTCAGCCCTAGGTGACGTCATCTGCCACGTCATCGCCACGTCATCTGCTGACGTCATCCGCTGACGTCATCTGCCACGGTACCTGCTGACGTCATCGTTGACCAGACCGTTGACTTTGACCGTTGACCTGACCGTTGACTTTGACCGTTGACTTTGACCCGGGGGTTGACTTTTTCAGTCCAGGTTCTTCTTACCCAGTTTTTCGCGTAGATTTCATTTTTGCAGTCTATTTTTGCATATTGTGTCTCTAAATGGATAAAAAGGATGTTTTTATTCCTCGCCCCATCAATACTGTGTTGGAGGGGTGTAAGAATTACTTATCTTGGTCTCAAGCTATGCGCAGTTTTCTTAAGGGTCGCATGCTCTGGCATTATTGTACTGGTGCACTCACTGTTCCTGTCAAGGGAGCCACTGAAGAAAATTCTGCCTTCCTTGGTCGCATGATTGAATGGGATAGTTACAACCACATGATCCTTACATGGATTAGGAACACTTCCATTCCCTCCATCTCTAACCTGTTGGGCAGCTTTGATGATGCCAAGTCAGCGTGGGATATGTTGGCCAAAAGGTACTCCACTACTCATGGCTCCATGAAGTATCAATTAGTGGTTGAATTGCATCAACTCCGACAGGAACCAGGGCAATCCATCAATGACTACTACGATCAGCTTCGCTTCATTTGGGACCAAATTGACCTTTCTGATCCAACTTGGGCATGCTCAAAGGATGCTCAACAATATGCTTCCATCAGAGATGAATTTCGCCTCTATGAATTCCTGATGTCCCTCCATAAGGACTTTGAACCCATTCGAGGTCAGCTTCTGAATCGCAGTCCTGCTCCCTCTCTTGACACTGCTGTGAACGAGTTGGTTAGAGAAGAAGCTCGTCTTGCAACTCTTCAAGCTCAGAATAAGCTTAATGTTTTGGCCATTACACCTTCTGCTCCACCCTTAGAGCAACCTCAGCAATCAGGTGATTCCTCTGGCTCTAGCAATCGTCGTAAGCAGACCAACAAAAAGTTCTGCAACTATTGCAAGCGTCCTGGCCACACCATTGAAACTTGCTATCGTCGTAGCAAATCTACTGCTGCTGTTGCTAATACTGAGCCTACTCCACCAATGGCTTCCATTTCAGCTGAGTCCCAGTCTTCTGGATCCACTATCAACCTCTCCCCCACTGAACTATAGGAGATCATAGCTCAGGCTGTTCGTATGGCTGGTAATGCATCTCTTTCCACTGCTCTCTCTGTTCTACCCGGTAAGTCTCAAACTTGGCTTTTCGATTCTGCCTGTTGCAATCACATGACACCTCACTCCTCCTTATTCTCCAAACTTGACCCTGCACCACACCCCCTAAATATTCATATAGCTGATGGTTCCACCATGCATGGAAATAGTTTAGGTTTTGTTTCGACTTCCAACCTCTCTGTTCCTGGAGTCTTTCATGTACCTGACCTATCCTATAATTTGTGCTCTGTGGGACAATTAGCTGAATTAGGTTATCGCCTTATTTTTGACTATTCTGGGTGTATTGTGCAGGATCCGAGGACGGGACAAGAGCTTGGGACCGGCCCTAGAGTTGAGCGTATGTTTCCCGTGGACAATCTTCATCTTCCACCTGTTGCTCCTGTTTCTGTTGCTGCTGCAGCTGCTGCAGTTTCTTCCTTACCATCTCTTGCACTTTGGCATTCTCGTCTTGGTCATGCATCATCTTCTCGGGTACAACAGTTAGCTTCTAGGGGTCTGTTGGGTTCTGTGTCCAAAGACAATTTTGATTGTACTTCATGTCAGTTAGGAAAACAGCCAGCTTTGTCTTTTAATAACAGTGAATCCATTTCTAATAGTATTTTTGAGTTAATTCATTCTGAGGTTTGGGGACCTTCTCCTGTTGCTAGTATTGGTGGATCTCGATATTTTGTTGTTTTTATTGATGATTATTCTCGTTATAGTTGGATATTTCCTATGAAATCTCGTTCTGAAATTTTACCAATATATAGCAACTTTGCAAAAATGGTTGAAACCCAATTCTCCAAACGTATCAAAACTTTTCGTTCTGATAATGCTCTTGAATATACTCAATATGCGTTTCAAGCTCTGTTACATTCCTATGGCACTGTACATCATCTAACTTGTCCAGGTACCTCTCAGCAAAATGGTCGAGCCGAAAGGAAACTTCGTCATATTCTTGACACTGTTCGTGCTCTTCTTCTTTCTGCTAAAGTTCCTGCCCCTTTTTGGGGTGAAGCTGCTCTTAATGCTGTTCATACGATTAATCGCATTCCAAGCCCTGTCATCCATAATCAGACTCCGTATGAGCGTCTCTTTGGGTCATCTCCTGACTATCATCACCTTTGATCTTTTGGATCTGCTTGTTTCGTCCTTCTTCAGCCTCATGAACACAACAAACTTGAGCCTCGATCTAGACTTTGTTGTTTCCTTGGTTATGGCGAAACTCAAAAAGGGTATAGGTGTTATGATCCTGTCTCTCATCGTCTTCGTGTTTCTCGTAATGTTATCTTTTGGGAACACCGATTATTTGTTGAACTCTCTCACTTTCGTTCTTCCCTAACTACCTCCTCTGTTTTAGAAATCTTTCCAGATGAGTCTCTTATTCCTTCTACAAATACTTTTGATCCTCCTTTGAACCTTTCTCCAGATACTTTTGATGCTTCTCCTAGACAGGTTGAAGATGAACAGGTTGATGACGAGCTACCCCACTTAGAGCCTGGGTCCCCTGCTCCTGCTTCGCCTGAAGATCCTCCACAAGACATTCCACCTCGCCACTCAACACGGGTAAGATCCATTCCTACACACTTACTTGACTATCATTGTTATACTGCCCTTGCTACACTTCACGAGCCTCAAACCTATCGTGAGGCCTCCACTGACCCTTTATGGCAGATTGCAATGAAAGAGGAACTTGATGCATTAACCAAAAACCATACTTGGGATCTGGTCACTCTCCCTCCTGGACAGTCTGTGGTTGGTTGTAAGTGGATCTATAAGATCAAGACTCGCTCTGATGGGTCCATTGAGCGCTACAAGGCCCGTCTTGTTGCAAAAGGCTTTACACAGGAGTATGGAATTGATTATGAAGAGACCTTTGCTCCAGTTGCTCGTATCTCATCTGTTCGTGCCCTTTTAGCTGTTGCTGCAGCTCGTAAATGGGACCTTTTTCAGATGGATGTTAAAAATGCTTTCCTTAATGGGGAGTTGAGTGAAGAAGTCTACATGCAACCTCCTCCCGGTCTCTCTGTTGACCCAAACAAGGTTTGTCATCTTCGACGTGCACTTTATGGTCTTAAACAAGCTCCACGAGCTTGGTTTGCCAAGTTCAGCTCCACTATCTTTCGCTTGGGTTACACTGCTAGTCCGTATGATGCTGCCTTATTTCTTCGTCGTACTGATAAAGGCACCATTCTGCTTCTTCTATATGTGGATGATATGATCATAACTGGTGATGACCTCAGTGGCATTCAAGAACTCAAGGATTTTCTCAGTCAGCAGTTTGAGATGAAAGACCTTGGACATCTCAGCTATTTCTTGGGTCTTGAAATTACTCATTCTACAGATGGTCTTTATGTTACTTAAGCTAAGTATGCTTCTGACCTTTTATCTCGAGCTGGACTCACTGACAGCAAGACGGTTGACACTCCAGTTGAGCTTAATGCGCATTTGACACCCTCATGGGGGAAACCATTGTCTAATCCTTCTCTTTACAGACGTTTGGTTGGCAGCCTAGTATATCTCACAGTTACTCGTCCAGACATCTCCTATGCTGTTCATCAGGTGAGCCAGTATTTGTCTGCTCCACGATCTACTCACTATGCTGCTGTTCTGCGCATTCTTCGATACCTGAAAGGCACTCTCTTCCATGGCCTTTTCTACTCAGCTCAGTCTCCTCTTGTGCTCCGTGCATTCTCTGATGCTGATTGGGCAGGGGATCCCACTGATCGCAGGTCCACTACAGGTTATTGCTTTCTCCTTGGTTCTTCTTTAATTTCCTGGCGAAGTAAGAAACAAACCTTTGTGGCCCGCTCCAGTACTGAAGCAGAATATCGTGCCCTTGCTGATACCACATCTGAGCTCCTTTGGCTTCGATGGCTTCTCAAGGATTTAGGTGTGTCCACATCCTCTGCTACTCCCCTTTACTGTGACAACCAGAGCGCCATTCATATTGCTCATAATGATGTCTTCCATGAACGGACTAAACACATTGAGATTGATTGTCATTTTATCCGTTATCATCTTGTTCATGGTGCTCTCAAGCTCTTCTCCGTCTCCTCCAAAGATCAACTTGCAGATATTTTCACTAAGTCACTTCCTAAGGGACGCACTCGTGATTTGGTTAACAACCTCAAGCTGGTCTCACATCCACCTTGAGTTTGAGGGGGGCTGTTAATGTATATTGTGTTATGGGCTTTAGGCCCTTTAGGTCCAATTACTTTACTTGTACAGCACACTTATACTTGTACTGCACTTTACTTGTACCGCACACTTATGCCTCCTATATAAGGCACTGATGTATATTTTCTCATTAAGAAATACAATACAATCTTCCAGTATTTCTAACAGGATGAAAGCTTGTAATCAATAAAAGTACATGCAAATTGAAGCCCAAAGTCCAAACCCTAACAAACACAAACACCTCCAATGAAAACGAAATCAAATTGAACAACAAACACAAAAACGAAATGATTTTCGATCAAAATTGACTTACTTTAGTCCAAAGATATTGGCTTCAAAATTGATTCGATCTCAGATCGCTAATTGATCGGATTTGATTTGCGAAATTTTTCTCATTTGCCTTAATCGGATTTTGGGAATGGAATTATCTTTTTAGAAGCTAGAGGAATGAAAATTTTCTTTTTTACCTCTTTGGTAGATTGAGAGTGAGAGTGAGAGTGAGATCGGATTTTAGGGGGTTTTATTTATACTTTGCCTAAAGTTGCGTTTTTAAACCATGGCTATTGGCAAAGATAAAGCTTCAGCTTTGCCTATAGCTGTAGCTTATAAAAGCGGTTATAGACTAAATTTATAGCCGCATTTAGAAAACGCGGCTATAGATCAGCTAAAGCCACATTTTCCAAATGTAGCCATAGGTCAGTTAAAAAAAAAGAAGAAGATTTGGCTAGTCCTATAGCCACGATTTCCAAATGCAGTAATAGGTCATAACCAAAAAACGTTACTATAAACACCTATAAACGTGGCTATAGGCATATCCTATAGCCGCGTTTTAAACACACAACTATTGGTCAATACTTTAAGCCACGTTTACTAAAAATGCGGCTATAGCCCGCTTGTAGCTGCGTTTTTGCAAACACAGCTAAAAAAAACGTGGCTATAGCCCGCATGTTTTGTAGTGAATCAAGGCATGGGGAGATATCATCTAGTTTAATTCACTCAATTTACAATTGCTTTAACGATTTCTTGAAAACAAATTAGGAGTAAGCATTTATATTTACTCAGTTTGAAATATCAAGATAACTCATAGGGTCTTTAAGATTATTATATGATCAGTAAAGTTTGTTTCATTTCATTTTTCCTTTTCCTTTATGTAAGCTTGGTGTAAATCCAGCAAATGTTTAGGCACGTGACTACTGACCTTCTTCCATACCACATTTATAACACTTATTTTTAGGGTTTTTTGAGAAACATAGAAACTTTGACTTATGTTTTGTTCAATCAAGATTTTGCTGTTTTAGGTTTTTAAGTTTTGAGAATCAGAAATATGAAATTTATTAAGATTATTATTTTTGCTAAATTGATAGTGTTTATTAAATTTAGTTTAGAAGAAAACATATATTGCTGTAGTGCTACTAGCTATTTCACGTGCCCTGTGCGCACATGCTCAAGATTGGCATGGAAGTGTGGAACACGACATGATAAGCAAACATCCATTCCTCAACGTCCTAACCATACATGCATCAAAACAACACGAGCCACACCCATTAATTAATTCTGGATCATTCCATCCATCAGTTGACAACCACAAACCATAAAAATCTTAATATCTAATTGGCAATATGAATAGAAAAGGGTTTAGCTTATTTTCAGTACTTTTTTTTTTAAAACTAGATATCTCCTTTTGTTTTAAACATAATTATCAAAATCTTGATCTGGATTTTACGATTCTAAGATTTACAATCTCACCTACCTAAAACGATCCGCATCTTTCAAGGATCTTTAGTAGGATCGCTACGATTGTTTAGGATCGGTAGAATTGTAAGATTCCAAACGATCCTGGTTTCTTGTAATCATCTTTAACTTGACAGAAGATTCAATTGGATCCAAATAAAAAATAACATCCCAATAGACCCAGTTTTGCTATTCTAAGGTTTATGAGAAGAAAGAGAGATAGAGATTTTACAAAATTTAACCAAAACAAACCCATAGCAATGATGCCTACATAGAGTCTGAGTAGAAACGAAGAAGAAAGTGAATAGTAGAAGAGGGAGATAAAGGAAAGCAAAGTAACATAGGAGAAAAATGAGAACGAATGGTGGGATTAGGTAGGAATAGGAATATGGGTGGAAATTGGAGAGTAGAGTGCCATGTTTTGAGGTTTTTGGCTTCTTTAAATGATACTTACAAATAAATGTGGTGATATATGGTAATTACATCATATATCAAGTGTGAGCATTACGTTTTGCACCGCTTGGATATAGTAGGCAATTGGGTATAGTTGTTGCATTTTATTCAATAACTATTGTTGATGCTATTAACGTGTTAACATCTGTTTCCATGGCCATCTTTGTTTTTGTTATTTAGGATAATGATAATAAGACAATTTAACGTTAATGCTTGTTGGCCATCTTACAAGCATGTGTTAATTGCCTTGGAACTAATGTATTAGAACTTCAATGTGTATATGTTGGCAAATTATGATAAAAAAATTTAGTCTAGATTTAGATTGCTCAAAGTGTGTGTTTGTATAAAGTTGAAATTAAGTAACTGCAGGAAATTACTATTCAATTTCTACAAGGCTTGATCGATCGAAAATTAGACTCGATCTCGATCGAAGCTCATGCAGATTGTTTGTCTGCAGAATTTTCCAACTTAGCCCAAGCCCATATGACGTGTAAGGTTGATATGCTGTGTGTGTGAATCTATTGTGAGATCTAGACGTGTTTGCCTTCATACACACTTAGGGTTATCAAGAACAAGATTGATGTCGAGAGCTTGGTCATTGCTTCAGTTTTTGTTTAAAAAGCTTAAAGAAAAATACAAGTGGCAGTACTTTTGGTTGCTGTGGATTAAGGAAAGAAGTAGTCCATGAACTCGGAGTTGTCACGTGGTCGTGGTAGTAAGTTTTCTTCTTGAGGTACCAATAGAATGTTAGTGGTCTAAGTCACTATTGTAAAACTTCAATTCTTTCATAGTGGATTTGTTTTATCTTGAGGATAACTAGGTTAAATCCTCTCCAAGTTTTTTACTAGTTTGGTTTTCCTAGGTTATCATATTGTTGTGTTCTTTATTTTCCGCAATGTTTACTTGATATGATTTACTTGTGTTAACCTAGATTTGAATAATTTACCTAAGTAATCACTTGGCTAAATAACTAAGTTAAACAACTTGTGTTTTAAGGGGTCTAAAAACATACAAGTGGTATCAGAGCGGGCCTTTAATCTAAAAGTTGATCCTTGACCCCTGCTGTCATGGAACACGGTCACTCTCTTATGATCTCACCTCACTTTGATGGGAATAACTATACCTACTGGAAAGTAAGGATGAAAGCATTCCTAAAATTTATTGATGAGGGAGTTTAGAATTCTGTTGAATACGGATGGGAGAAGCCGACCACTCCTGTAAGTGAGTGGCAAACTTCTCAGAAAAAAGCAGCCGCTTTTAATAGAAAAGCCATTAATGCTATTTTTAATGTTGTTTCTATGGAGGAATTCAAGAGAATCTCTAATGTTGAGGTTGCTCATACTATATGGAATATTCTCCAAACTGTGCATGAAGGCACAAAGGCAGTTAAGATCAATAAGCTGCAACAATTAAAATCTAGATTTGAAAGTAATGTCTGATAATGAAAGTTTTGATGAATTCTATGCTAAACTTAATGATATTGTTAATTCTGCTTATAATTTGGGTGAAATCTATGATCAACCTAAGATTGTTAGGAAGATACTTAGATCCTTGACTGAGGACTTTAGACCCAAAGTAACTGTCATAACTGAAAACAAGGATGTGGACTCTATCCCTATTGATGAACTTGTAGGATCTCTCTAGTCCTATTAGTTAGACATACCCAAGACAAACAAATCTAAATTAATGGCTCTTAAGTCAGTTGATGGAAATAGATTTTATGATGAACTCTCTGCTACAGAGATTGCATATCTTGCCAAGAAGTTTATAAATTTTCTTAAGAACAATAACAGAAGGGCAAGAGGTAAAAACAATGCTGAACCTAGGAATTTTAGGAGGAATGAATCCATTAAAGTGAATAATATTGATAAACCTAAAGAGAAAGTAGGTCAACCTCTAATAATTCTATGAGTCAATAATGTTTTGGTTGTCAAGGGTATGGTCATGTGAAATCAGAATATCCTACATTCTTGAGATCAAAGGGTAAAGTTATGGCTGTAACCTTTAGTGATGATAAAGTTTCTGATCAAGAGTCTGGTAGTGATTAGGATGGAAACTTCATTACTTTCACAGTTACTGCTGTAGTTGATGAAAGTATTATGGTTGATGAGAACCCTTCTGATGGGGAACTCTTTGAGAATGCTGATTTGCAAGAAGCCTATGATAAGTTTTGCAAGGTTGCTGCAAAAGATGTTATAAATGTTGATTTAGGTTTACAGAAAATTGCTTCTCTTGAACTTGATAAGAAAAATTTTCTCTTGAAATTGTTTGATGCTAATGAATTGCTTGATAAGGTGAAGACTTCTAAACTTAAACATATGTTGAGTATTCAGAAGTCTCCTTTAGATAAAAATGGTTTAGGTTTTGAAGATAGCATCTTTGTGCCTAAGAATCATTCCACAAACTGTCTCTTCTTTTGAGTCTTTTGTGAGTGAGATTGTCAAACCAGTAGAAGTTACACGTCCTAGGAAGACTAGGGTTGATCTTAAAGAGACTAAGCCTAAAAATCCTACCATTCCTAAGGATAAGGAGCATGATAGACCTTTATGGGTTTGTCATTTTTGTGGAAAGACTGGACACATTCGTCCAAACTGTTTCAAGTTGCTAACTGCTAAGCGAGCAAATAAGCCAAAAGTACCTGTGCCTCAGGCACAAGATCCCATGGTACTTATTGGTGAGTTGGTAAAGGCTTTAAACCTTTATTCCAAACCTAGAGTTACTCATCATTCTAATATGAATAATAACTCCAATGTAAGAGTTGCATCTAAAAAGTTCTTGATGCAAAAGGCTTGATCTAATTGAGTCTTTCTAACATGGTCCTTGTGCTTCATCTCTCTATTCTTTGTGACCATTCTTCTTTGTTGTTTTTGTTTTTTTTTTTTTTAGGATTTGCATTGCATAAAATTCATGTATTTCATGCTAGGTTGTTTTTGTTAATTCTTTTCAATATATAAAAATAAAAAATAAAAAAAATAAAAAAAAGGTGGAAAAGGAAGGAAAAATGAGTTTTGCATTATTTTTCTTGGATTTGAAATCAAGGTTGGCCATATTTTCTTTATATAACATGTTTATGTACCTTGTTTAGCTTAGATGAGCTTATTTTACTGCACCTTGCTAGTTTAGTTTTGTAGTGCATGTTGTGTGGGAGTTATTTATAGTTTTTGATCACATGATCTTGATCTTGAAGTCACATGCTTTTGATTATAAGGACTAATGAAAGCAAAAGAAAAATACAAGAAACATCACTGAGAGATCAACGAAAAGAAAAGCCAAACATAAATTATACATTCATTCATAAAAAACCAAAAATTTGCATCCATTTGATGTAATTACCATATATCACTACATCTATTTGTAAGCATCATTTAAAGAAGCCAAAAACCTTAAAACATCACACTCTGCTCTCCAGTTTCCACCCATATTCCCAAAATTAGAAGTTGTGAGATTAATTATTTAGGTGATAGTTGTTGATTGAATAATTAATCTCACAACAGTCCAGTTCAATATGTCTTAACTCTTAAGACACATCAACACATCAACTAGAAGTCTCCACTTCCATGATCAAGACAAATCATCGTAGTTGATGTGTTATACTCTTCGCAGATGAAACGCCCAATTTCATCACTGACTTGAACTATATTTTGAGTTTACAAAGAACTTGTGATTTATATCTTCTGTGACTAAATCACATACAATGCATCTCAAGGACTATGATAATGTCTCATTAATTCATTTATATATAGTCTCATATAATTAAACAATTTAATTATTTATGACATGCAAATAAATTGGATTTTAGGGCATAAACCCCAACAATCTCCCTCTTGCCCTCAAAGACAATTTACCATATATCCGGCACTTATTTCCCTTTAGAGTAATTCATAGTCACCCTAAAGCAAGGTTTGGAAACAAGTTTCAGCCAGATTTATTGCATAAATTATTTAATAATTACAACTCATTTAATAATTACATCAATTTTTTTTTATATAAATTTTTTTGGATAAAATGTCAAAATCCATCAACCTACAAGTTACAACCCCATTTGGAAGTTTTCTTTCTTTCTTCTTCTCTCTCTCTCTTTCTTTCTTTTTTCTTCTTTTTATTTTTATTTTTTATTTATTTTTATTTTTATGCATTGAGAAAAAGCTAATTTGGAGTTGATACAGCACTTTGAAAGTTTTGAACCATATAACTGCACTTCTTCAACCCAGATAATGTTTTTCTTAATCTTAAACAACCATGGATGGTGTGGACGCCCAAAAATTTTGCCTTTTCCCCTTTTCCAGGAATTCATTTTTTAGGGTCGCACATTGGGTTCTTGGCAACATGACTTTTGTGTACTTGTGTCCCTATAGTGGGGCGTGTGTATGTGAGTCCTTTTTTCTTATTTTTATTTTAGAAGTTGCTACCAATCATTGGTTTTGTATTAGGTGTGATCGGTCACCTAAGGGTCTAATTTATTTTAGGTTGCCTAATTAACTAAACCAAATTTTAAGGGTTCATTAATTAAGGCTAGCCAAAAAGTCTTGAACAAACGGTTTTAGACTTGAAAGTTTGGTTACATGTGGGGAAGTTGTTAGGCACCTCACAGTGCCTATCTGAAGATAGTACCTCGTTTTAATTTATCCTAAACATTATCTTTTTGTGAAGAAATAGGATACTTGGCATTCTTTTTGAAAGGTTTTACAAACAACATATATAAATACACGCGCGCGCACACACACACACACACACACATACATGTGAGTGATTATTTACCATATAGCTAGCATGTGAATATTAACTTCAAAGGAGATTTACGAACAAAACATGTGAGCTATATATGTAAATAACATGTGAGGGAGCATACAAGTTTTCATTCTTTAGAAAAATAATTTTTATTTTATTTTATTTTTATTTTCGGAAAAGTGTCATGATTCTGATAAAAAAAGATTTGATGAGAAAATATTTCTAGAAAAAGTTCATGGGTTTTTATTTTGAAAGAAAAAGAGTTTTGGGTTTCAAGAAAAAATCTCATGATTTTTATACAAAGGCAAGTTTAAAAGACTTTACTTGTTCAAAAGATCATTTTTTTTTTTAATGAAAGAAATCCCATCGTGATAAAAGGACATTTTTTTAGGCAAAATATCTTTTTAGACTCAATATTTCCGGATTTTTTGCAAGAAAACAAGAATTTTTTTATTTTTTTGAAAGCATTTTCTTAGAAAGTTTTGTAAAGAAACTGTTTTACCCAAAAATTTTTATTTTATGGCAATATTATCAATGCAGAAAAATAAATAACAGGGAAAGTAAAAGCAATCAATTTTATTTTATTACACCTAAAAAGTGAAAGCAATCAATTTTATTTTATTACGCCTAATACTTCTTAAAAACATTAGTGTGTACTAAAATAAGAAACCCGTGCAAAGCATGGGCCAACAACCAGTGATGATAAAAAACAATAGTGGATAAAAATGACCATAATTGTCTTCTATTAATGAAATAGGATAAAGTTCAGTCTCATCTGGTTGGATATAATATTTATGGCTCACTTAAAATAGTTACATACAATACACATGCCTCACTTATCATTAGACATGGCAAAACGGGTCAGACCCGTTTGACCCGCAACCCGTTTGACCCGTAACCCGATTGACCCGTTTAAAAATGACCCGTTTTGACTCGTGACCCGTTTTGACCCGCGACCCGATTGACCCGACCCGACCCGACCGTTTTGCCATGTCTACCAATGTTGAGTAGATTGAGATTAAGGTATAATTTTTATAAAATATTTACTTATTCTTCTTTACTTAATATGTTATGTACTTCATTATAGGTTGTCATTCTTTGCTTGCCACCTTCATTTTCTCTTCCTACTTTAAATAGATCGATACTAAGATTAGTTTCTTGAAAGCTGGAACAAGAGCTGCACCAAATTTGGGTATCAAGTCAAGTGTTTAGTGGTAATTATTAACAATATCACCAGTGAGAATCTAATTATAGTTAAGGAACTCATAAACAATTGACAGATTGCATCTACTTCCAAAAAAAAAAAAAAAAATTTTGAAAAATACGGGTCAACTCGACCTGACTCGCAACCCGACTCAACCCGCGACCCGTTTGACCCGCAACCCGACTCAACCCGCGACCCGTTTGACCCGCAACCCGATTGACCCGTTTAAAAATGACCCGTTTTGACCCGTGACCCGTTTTGACCCACGACCCGATTGACCCGACCCGCCCGTTTTGCCATGTCTACTTATCATATTCGTGAAACGTCTACCAAATATGTCAACTCACTTCTATCTTAAAATAATTGTACTACAACCAGTGGATGCTTGGTGGCCATACGTATGAATTATGTGGAGCCACCACTGTATGAATGAAATAATTGAGCCAAAGTCCTGTGAGTTGAAGGCGTGAGTAAACTCAGTTCCCGTGGATTTGAAACCATGCTACTGTGGCACTGTTGTTATGGGGTAATCGGGTTCTTGAATGCAGATTTGTGGTGGCACTGTGGAGGCGGCCACGAAGAGAACCCCAAGGAAGCACGAGTGCGCCGATTTGGCTGGCACACCTGAGTTGGATTTGCGTGGATGCGCCGTGCGGCCATGGACAAAATTTTTGTTTTTTTCAACGTGGCCCGATTTGGTCTAAAACGGTCTGAAATAGGACTTGATATGGTCCGATATGGGCCGATACGGTCTGATTAGGTCCGATATGGGACAAAATACTGGTTAAAAAAAAAGAAAACGTAAAAGATTAGATCAAAACACACTATTTTGTCGACAGGCTTTAAAGGAAACAACCCTAAAATCATCTAAATTTTCACTTTATTATCTATTATTGTTCTTAAATTGATATATATTTACCATTATATGAGAAAAAAGCTTAGAATATATAGAAAATACAAATAAAAATACATTTAATAATTAATTAATAAATGTATTCCATTGCACCCATATCCTACTTTTTCAAAAATTTCCCTATCGCTGCACTGCACCATATCCACTCCCGAACCCAAATCCACACTCGTGCTTCCTTGGAGAACCGAATGAAGGTTGTTGACTATGAAATAAAGGAGGTGTAGTGACATAGATGAATTTGGCTTGAGGCAACAGTGTGTCCTGGCTAAGGTGAGGTGGCCTCTCTCGATGGTGGCTGGTGTTTTGGTGGTGGCAAAGATTTGGGATTTGCGATGGCGGTCACGAAGAAACTGGATTGGTGTCCAATGGTGTTGTTATGAAGTTTGGTTGGTGGCCTGTTGAGTAGTCAGATCTTGTGGTTGATGTTGTTGTGGTAAGTGATAAGCAGAAGCATGAAAGAGAGAGCACACACAAAATTTTTTATGGTTTGGCTTGTGTACATGATGGGAAAGCTCTTGATGGCCACATATTAATATTAAGCACTTATGTTATAATAAACCTATAGAGCTTTTTATATTAGAGAATACTTGACTAACCATAAACTAACTTAATTTTAATATGCTTGTTCTACAAGTACATATCCCTATAATTTGTTTGGGCAGTTGAGCCATTAATATATCTAACATGATACATGAAAGGTGATTTGCCAATCATAATCCAAATAGGGTAAAAGGGGTATTTATCCCTAATTTGAAAACTATGTAGCAAAATACTCATATTTCCAAAATATTTAGCAAAATACCCTTGTTTTGAAACTTCATTTTAACAAATTGATTTATGTGTAAAACTCGATATCCTCAAAATTGATTCTTGTGTATATTTTTAAATAAACTCGACATTAGCAATGTTGAGTTCCACTTAAAATTTCATAAAAAAAAAAAAAAAATATTTAAGTGGCAAAATATGCATAGAACTCAACATTGCTAATGTTGAATTCCAGTTGTAACTCGATTTTGTTAAAATCGAGTTCCAAAAATAGGGGCATTTTGCTAAATACTTTGAAAAAAAGGGCATTTTGTTACATAATTTTCAAATTAGGGATAAATACCCATTTTAGCCAAGCCAAACATATGGAACTATGATTAACTACAATCTCTTTTCAGCATATATGACATAAGAATCATTCCCATCTATATTCTATGAGAACATTATTATGATTACAATTTTTGAGCCATAACTTTTATAAGTTTAACAAGAACTCTAAGTTAGTAGCCAAAAGAATAGAGAAAACTTCTCGAAAGAAAATTTTATTGATAACAATTTAATAAATTAATCACCTCCTCCATCTAATTAAAGAGTATTTATACAAAAAGTTCTCCTACTCCGTTTAAGATAAATAAATAACAAAGTGCTATTTCTACTAGAAAACAAAAAGTAACTTAACTAGGAAAGGAAAACAAATAAAATCCTAATTAAACTAGGAAAAGGAAAAAAAAAAAATTGTCATAACTAATTTGCAACATCTTCCTCGGATTGGAAAAAACTCGTACTCAGGTTTTGAGTCTACATTGGAATTTGTTTCCATGATAAGAAACAAGATACTTCACATTAAACATGTTGCATGTACATATGACTTGGAAGCTTCAACCGGTAGGCATTAGAATTAAGTTCATAAATAATTTCATAAGTGGCAAAGTTTGGCTACAACAATATAGGAAGATAACATATATCCTTAAAATATTCATTAGAATAGGAAGATGATATATCATCCTTTTATAGTTGGTTATAGCTAAATTTATAGTCAATCTTTGTTTTTTCCAAAGGACGAATCTTTCGAATAGCTAGCTAGCTTGTTGTACTCTCCCACAAGAAAGAGATCTGTGGTCAAAATTGCCCAAAAAAAATCACTTACCTCGATTTCCACTTCACAAAATTTCTTATTTGCGACCAGTTAATACTTAGTAGAAAGTCTCTCTTGTAAGTTCTAATACTTGAGAGAAAGTCTCTCTTGTAAGTTCTTAGTGGTGGCCATATGAACCTCTTGCATTTGCATGATTAAGTCTTCGTTTGGTTTGGGTGTAGTAAAGTGGAAAGAGTGGGAAGGGATGAAAAGGGGGAGGGGAGGGGGAGGATAGAAGATATTTTAGTTTTCTCTCATGGTATTTAGTTAGGGGTGGAAAAGTTCAAAAGTGAAGGGATGAAAAACTTTTTTGTTTGATTAAAAACTAAAAATGAGATCATGAAAAATATAGTTTGTATAAATTTGCTCTCGTACTCCAATTAAATTTATAAAAAAAAGTAACAAAATATATTTTTATTAAAAAATTGCGTATGGATGGACACTACATTAAAAAAAAAAAAAAAAAAAAAAAGAGTATAAGAATCCGAAAGGGAAAAAAACCCATTGAAAAAATGAGAGGAAAAATATGAATGAACTCCCCCCACCCCCCCAAAAAAAAGTGAATGAGAAGGAATAGAAAAAGAAAAAAACCAAAAAAGAAAATGACAAAAGGGAAAATAAAAACCAAAACTGCATAGGGACATTTTTGTCTATAATGTGTGGGAACTTCGGTTTTCTCACCAATTTGGGGGAGATTGCATTTTGATGGACTTGGGATTAAGCTACATATGGGCCCCACTGGTTTAACCTCACATTTTTTCCTCCAACCAAACACTCAAAATATCATTTTCTCTCTAATTTTCACTCCCCGCCCCCCCCCCCCCCCAAAAAAAATCACTCCAAACAAATGGGTAAAAGTAACTAAATACCATATTTGGCAGAAATATTTAGTATTCTACCACTGTTTATAAATAATTAGTGATCTATTACTATTTTGAAATTCGAGTTTGCCATGTAATTTGAGTTCCATACAAAATAGCAATCAAGTTTGCTGTGTAACTTGATGGCTATTTTTTTTTTTATGAAATTCAAGTTCCTAGAACTCAAATTACACGACAAATTTGGTGACTATTTTGTATGGAACTTAAGTTCTTAGAATTTGAGTTACACGACAAACTCAAGTTTCAAAATAGTAGTAGATCACTAATTATTTCACAAAAAATGGTAAAATACGAAAAATTTCGGCCAAAGATGATATCTGACCATTTTCACCCAACCAAATGGGGCCTAAAAGTTCTCCCCGATGTTGTGTGTGTACATAGGCCTAAAAGGCCAAACTATATAAATGTTTTTCTTCCTTGTATGTGTGTGTGTTTTTTATTTTTATTTTTATTTTTTATAGTTCTATTTTTCAATTTTTATTTTGCATAAATTCATTATTTTTTGCTACATTCACAACAAATACCACTATCTCAACATGATCCTTTCTTAAAAAAAAAAAAAAAAAAAATCAATCGTTCTTTTCATTTAATATGCCCATTCATTTATAAAATTGCAAATGGATCAAATATATAATTAAAAAAAAAAAAACTCATAATTGATCATACAGAATTTATGTGGTATAACAAGTTTCAAAATTCTCTATAATATTAATTAGAATATACCATATCTTTTTCAAATTTGAGCGAGAGCATTGCACCCACTCAGTAATACGTGGCTTTGTCACGAGAAATTATGAGGTCTTCATGGTGGACAAGTGATGTAGTCCACCATTTTACTAAAAGACTCTCACCTATTTAAAATTGCTGAGTTAGAAAATTTTTTTAAATAAAAACTAATTATTGACTCAGTAATTTTAACAAGTAAGAGTTTTTTAGTGGAATGGTAGACAAGTGACGTAGTCCATCAGAAGACTGTATAATTTCTCCTCCGCCACATCCTATAGATCAGATATTTAAGAGTTGCTAGGTTAATTTTACGTACGAATTTTTTTTTTTTTTTTTTTTGACTGAAAATATATAAGGTTCTACGTAGGCCCTAGAATTATTGCTCTCTGAATTATTGCTTTCTTATATGCGTCATTTTGTGTGCCTCATTGCCTATATAAAACAGTCCGTAGCAAGTTTTGGAAATCCATCAGCTTTGCATTCCTCAACTCAAACTTTCTTAACTTTTCCTTTTAAGTAATTCCATCAGTATGGAGTTTAAGAAACAATTTCAAGCTTTGCAGCAAACTTTACCATGCCAGTCGAATCCTCCAGCCAGTGATGTGGTACATCAAAGACGATCTGCCAATTATAAGCCAAACATTTGGAACTATGATTACCTAGAGTCTCTTTCCAGCATATATGACGTAAAAATGGTTCCAAACTATGTTCTATTTGGGTGGAAATATTATGTTTTTTGTCCAAAAATCTAGGACTACATTTTTTTGTGTCAAAATTTTGCTATAATTCTAATTTTGAAAAAGTAGTGATTTCATGTGAATATAATATAAAAAACATACAGCTACATGAGATAGTTGTGGAAAAAGGTGTGGTCTTAAAATTACTTCATTTTTGTTGATCTCCTTTCTTATTTTATGTTTTGTATGGTTTTATGTATTAGGAGGATTACAAATTTTATTACATAAGCTTTAGAAATTAAAAGATTAACTTTAAATTCAAAACAAAAAATAATAATACTTAAAATTTTATTTATTATGTTGTTGATATGAATGACATTTATTACTACGCAGTAGCTTTAGCATTCTCTTAAAATTTTATTTGTTTTTGTATTATTTGCATAACATTCATATAATGTGCCCGTACATATAAAAGTTCTACAATGAACATCTTGATTAGTTTGAGGTTAATTTGCAATATTCATCCCATCAACTGGATGCTTGTCTAAGTTGATAAGTTATTAGTGGACAAAACCACATTCTAAATTATATATGTGGGAATTTGTAATGTTCTCCAATCAAAGCTAACTTGAGATTTATTAGCTAACTTATCTATATATTCACATGCTAACTCAATTAGATGATAACGTGAACATAACAAAATTAATGTTTTGAAAGAAATTTTTTTTAAGGAAAATGCTAAAGTCGTAAACTATTTTGCAGGGGCAGGAATACGAAAGACAGGCACAGAAGCTGATAGTGAATGTAAAGAATTTGTTTGCGGAAGCAGTTGACAGAGTGGCAAAGTTAGAGCTGATTGACAAAGTTAAAAAGTTAGGCCTAGAGAGCCATTTTGATGTGGAAATCAAGGAGGCTCTAGACATCATATCATCCACTAAGAATAAAAATCCTAGTCCAAAAGAGGATCTCTACACTACTGCACTATGCTTTAGGCTTCTTAGGCAGCATGGTTATGAAGTTTCACAAGGTAAAATAACCTTAGCATTAAAAAAAAAAAATCCTGTTATTCTTTTTCAAGGTCATCCCCAATTATACTTTGCTTTTAAATCTAGTTCATCATGTGGAATTCAGATATGTTTAGAGGATTCATGGATGAAAAAGCCGGTTTGTTCAAGAAAAGCACACGCACAAATATTAAAGAAACGCTTGAACTTTTGGAGGCCTCACACTTGGCTTTAGAAGGTGAAGACATCATGGATGCTGCTAGAGATTTCTCAACAGAAACTCTCAAAGATTGCATTCCTAATTTAGACTGTGATCTTGCTGAACAAGTGTCCCATGTTTTTGAGCTTCCATCACAAAGGAGATTGCAGTGGTTTGACGTCAAATGGCAGATCAACTCATATGAGAAAGACAGACATATGAATGCTATGTTACTTGAACTCGCTAAACTTCATTTCAACATAATTCAAGCCACACTTCAAAAAGAGTTGAGGGAATCATCCAGGTGAGTATAGCAACAAATAAATAGTAATCTGTGAATATCTTAAACAAGGAACTCACCATGCACAACATATATATATATATATATATATATATATATAATATAGCAGGAGAGAAATTGAGAAAAGAAATTTTTTTTTTTGTTGAGAAATTGAGAAAAGAACTTACTTTTTCCTTTTGTGTCATTTAGGTGGTGGAGGACTCTGGGCCTCTCAAAGGACTTGAGTTTCGCTAGAGACCGACTGGCTGAAAGTTTTATGTGCTCGGTGGGCTTTGCTTCCGAGCCTAGGTACACATATCTAAGAAAATCGCTAACTAAAGTGACTAATCTGATAGCGATAATTGATGATGTTTACGATGTTTATGGCACACTGGAAGAACTAAAGCTGTTCACCAATGCCGTAAATAGGTTAGTATTGCAGCATATAAAATAGGCGCCTATGGTTGTTTTAATTCTGACCAAAATATTAAATTTAGGTGGGATGTCAGTGAAACTCAACACCTGCCAGAGTGTTTGAAGAATTGCTTCCTAGCACTCTACAATACGGTCAATGAAATCGCTAATGAAATTCAAAAAGAGAAGGGTTCGAATCAATTATTACCTCATGCAAAAAAAGTGGTACTTTTTGAGTATTTCTTTTTTTTTCCCTATCATTATCATGTGGAATATACACAATAGGCAGATATCAGTCAATGGATCTTTTATTGAAAATCTTTTTTTTTTTTTTTTTTTGGGTTGATAGTGGACAGATTTTTGTAATGCATTATTTGTGGAAGCAAAGTGGTACAACATGGGCTACACACCATCCCTTCAAGAATATCTAAGCAATGCATGGATTTCATCGGCTGGCGCTATATTTTTGGTTCATCAATTTTTTTCTATGGGACATGATGTAACAAAGGGAATGGAAGATTTTCTGAAGAAAAATCAAGAAATTGTGTACAATATATCTATGATAATTCGACTCTGCAATGATCTAGTGACTTCTGTGGTAATTACTATTCCCTTTAAGTGAATAAAGAACCCTATAATAATAATTTTCTTATTATGCATTCCTTATAGAACATTTATTATATTTTTGTTCATTCATTATGGAGCGTAAATTGGTACAATAACTTGTAACAGGCTGAGCAAGAGAGAGGCGACGCTCCTTCATCAATTGTATGTTATATGAGAGAAGCGAATGTTTCAGAGGAAATAGCCCGGATGCACATTCAAGGAATGATAAACAAAACTTGGAAGAAAATAAATGGGCAATGCTTTAATCAATATCCGACGCAGCAATTTGTTAATATTGCTACAAATACTGCGCGTATGGCACATAGCCTTTACCAAAATGGAGATGGATTTGGTGTTCAAGACCATGGCACACGGAAAAATATCATGTTTTTGCTAGTTGAACCTTTCATGCTTTATTAAAATGTGAGAGGAAGAATCACAAAATTACCGTATTCCATGAGTATCTAATAATTTTCATTAATAAAACTTGTCATTTTATTATTTATAATGTTTGTATTCTAATAAGAGTAGCGTTTATTACACGCACTCTGTTATACACATTTATATACAAAAATGAAAAATCAATTGAAATTGTGACTTAAAGTAATAATTTTCAAGTTGAAAATTATTACTTTAAGTCACAATTTCAATTGCTTTTTCATGTTTGTAAATGTGTATATAACAACATGTGTGTTGAAAGTTCAAATAGTGTGTAAAACACCTATGAATGTTTAGACCCCAAAATATAAAATTACTAACACAAACTTATAAACAAAAAATATATGTGCGGAATGATGAATATAAGCTAAACCCAAATAGTAAAACACTCCAAACTGAAATTAATCACAATCACAACAGTAATTAAAAGGTAAAGAGTAAGGGAAGAGAGATGCAAACACAAAGATAACACGGCGATGTGTTATCGAAGAGGAAACCGAAGTACTCGGCGAAAAACCTCTCCGCCGCCCTCCAAGCGGTCAATAATCCACTGGAGAATAAAGTTGAGATACTTGAATGGCAGAAAACCCTCCAAACCTAATCTACCTAGTGCACTTAAGCCCTCCAATCTTCTTACTCCAACAGGGTTACACTGAACCTTGTCTTCTCTAGTTTACTGGATCCCACAACAGCTTATTGCATCAACCAAATGAATTGGTCCATTTTGAATTGCTTCCCAAGCACCAAAATACCTCCTTATTGATATAGATATGGTGAGATAAAGATTTGGCTAAATGTACATCTCAAGGATATGTCAATGGAGATGGTGAGAGTAGAGGAATTTGGAGATTCAAAGGATGAAAATTGTGGATGAGTTAATCTTGTTTTTCTCTAGGGTTTGTATCTTAAAATTCTTTCTGGGAGCTCTGTACATTTTGTGGGTATAAGGGTATTTATAGTAGTGTGTATGAGGAATGCAAAAAGTCAGTTTCAACCAAACAGGGCATTCTGGCGACTCGAGCTCGCAACTGGAATGAGTCACGAGTTTGAGTTGCGAGCTAACTGCTTGGCCAAACTGGAAATTTTGTCTTGTAATGCTCCAGTTGTCGTGACCCTTTAGCTCCAGCTGCATGCTTCACACTTGTGCCATTCTAGTGACTTGCCAGTCGTGAAATCCAGTCACGAGGCTCCTTTGAATTACACACATCTTGAGTTTTCTTCATACTCTCTTACACACTACCCTTACATAATTCCCACTTAAATACAGGATATCTAATTGCTAAATTACAAGCAAATTTGATACGGAATAAACCCAACACATGATTAAATAAATTCACCCTTACATGTGTAATTGCTTTTATCCTCCTAATAACGCACGACATGTGATTTGTAACTTGAATCGGTATCTAGGTTAAGTCATAAGTGCATGGTCTTCTCCATACCATGCAAAATAAGTATGATGGATTTGTAAAACATTTTACACAATGTAATTAAAGTGTCTTATATATCTTGTGTGTGGAATTCCCCTCCTTTTAAACAAATATATTTGGTGTTTCGTTTTATATATGTTTAAGTGTATGTATCCACTATGATTTTCGTACTGTTGACTTGGAACTCTAAAGTCGTGGGCCTTGTGGCTGAAAAATAAATGGCTTGAATCTTGGCTAAAACAATGAATTTCTCACAGGCACCATAACAACTAGCCCTTTAATTTATATTTAAATTAATTTTATATATAGTTTAATAAATTTATACATATTTTATTTACATATACCTAAGTCAAAAAAGTTAAGTGAGCCTTTATATATTTTTATATCACTTAAATAATATTTAATTTTTTTCATCAATTTAGTTAATGTTTTATATTATTATTTTTATTTAAAATTCATTATTTTCAAGATTTAATATAATTAATTCATTTGAATGATACTAAGGATTTTATAAATTTTACTATATAAGCATTACAAATTTACGTGTTAATTTTATTTGGTTGGATAGCCCACCAGCAAGGAGGCCAAAAAGAGGCAGCCGTCTGCTTCCCCAGATAATGGGCTGAATTGAAAACTAATCCTACATTTAAGTTTCCTTTTACATAACATTTAATTAGGACAAGTCTTAGGTATAGTACTTAGGTGCTGTTCATTAAGTTTTCCTCTTAAGATTTTGCTATGTGGCATTTTTCTCATGAGATGAAAATGTATTTTTTAGTTAAGTAGTCACATGACAGAATCTTAAGAATAAAGCACTATACATAAGTTTTGTACTTTAACTAAACTAAGGATTCTAGGTTCCTAGTTTGGCCATGCGACCATGCCCATGCTAGTTTTTTCATAAGAATAAGGTAATCCTAAATCTTAATCCCGCGCTCCTCCCATCTTCATGAGAGAAATATACAAGAAGTAAAGTGGTAAACCTAATCCAAACCATTTATTAATTCAAGGGAACCGGCCTCACTTGTCGACGCCACTAAAACCAATGTGTGATTTGTTACTGCCACTACCATTGGCCCATTGTCAATTCTTGTATCCAATCTAATCCTATATATTGGATAGCCCATCAACAAAGAGGCCTAAGTTGTGAAACACGATTGACCCATTTGATGTAGTTCAAGGCTTATATATAATCAATATGTACAAGGTTTTACGGTTTGACTTCAAGGCCTCTCGATCTCTTAGCCAGCCCAGACAAAACTAGGTTGTGACAAAGACCAAGATGATGATATCATGTACTAATCCTTGGGTTTTTGCAACCGTATATAAGAGTTTGCAGGGCCTACTGTTTCATATGCAAACGGATTAGATTGGCGTGGTCCGCGTCTGTACTTGATACATGATAGGAACATCCCTAGTGAATACAATACGACTTATTTAATAATTATATAAATTTTTTATTAATTCTTTTATGAAAGGACAATACTCAAAATCCATCAACCTAGAAGCTCATTTGGAATTTGATTATAACATTTTGGAAGTTTTTGAACCAATGAACCATACTTCCTCAACCCACTGAAGATGATGTTCTTAAATAGCTACTAATAGACCCAGACCAACATTTCATTAACCATGATAATGACACAGGGGTGGCTGCACTTATAATTCAGGGGTTCGACTTGGAAAAAAAAATTATATATATATATATATAAATTATATTTTTATTAATTTTATTACTCCTAAAAATATTTTTCACAACTTGACTTAAATCTTGCACGCCTCTCATCACAAATCAATGCCCTTTCGTTGGTCAAGACAAGTGTCATTCTTTGTTGTTGACACGTCATAGTTTGGAGACTCACGTCTTTGTTCAATCAGAAGAATTAAATTAAGTTCACAATAGAATGACACGTATATAAGAGTTTGCAAGGCCTACTGTTTCATAAGCACACGCACTAGATTGGCGTGGTCCACATCTGTACTTGATACATGATAGGAACATCACCGGTGAATACAATACGACTTATTTAATAATTATATAAATTTTTTATTAATTCTTTTATGAAAGGACAATACTCAAAATCCATCAACCTAGAAGCTCATTTGGAATTTGATTATAACATTTTGGAAGTTTTTGAACCAGTGAACCATATATACTTCCTCAAACCACTGAAGATGATATTCTTAAATGGCTACTAATAGACGCAGACCAACATTTCATTAACCATGATAATGACATAGGGGCGGCTGAGCTTATGATTCAGGGGTTCAAATGAACCCTGACTTGAAAAAAAAAATTATATATAAAAATTATTTTTTTATTAATTTAATTACCCTTAAAAATATTTTTGCACAACTTGGCTTAAACCTTGCACACCTCTGATCACAAATCAATGCCCAAAATCAAACAACATAGATCAGCTCAACCCAAAACTAATTAACAACACAAATCACTCTCCATTTCTCTCATGAATCTCATCTCATTTCTGTTCTCTATCTGACTTTCTATGTATCTCCAACTCTGAGGGTAAAATGTGAGTGTTTGTGAGTTATGAATGTCTTTTTTTATTATAAATTTATATTATATATATGTGAGAGAGTGTGTGTGTTTGATACTAATTATGTGCATTATTTTTTTATTTTTTGGTATAAGGTTATTTGTGTGAATTGTGAAGTGTGTGAATGTGTACATGGTATAAATATAACATAACTTTATATAATTCAATAACCAAGAAATATAGAAGATTTTTTACATATGTATATTGTTATCATGTTATAATAACTTTTTGTTATAAAACTAGTGATTCAGAAAAAAAGAAGAAGTAAAATTAGCGATTTATTTATTTTTTATAATAAACAATAATACTTATTAGAATACACATGAAAAATAGTAATACTAGTTTTTTGAATTGAGTTTATAATACATTACATAATTAGAGTACAACTACAAGAGGGCCTAACTTTTGTAGTTGTAAATAGAGGTTATAAACAGTGGATACTAGACACACACAACCAATGTGGGATAAACATCCTTATTTTTTCTTGAAGTTAGTGATTGTTAAATCTATTATTTATGTATGGATTGGTGTGACTATGTGGGTCAATAATTTATAAAAAACAATAACAAATAAATAATGAAAATTACATAAAAATAAAAATGTTATACAGACTTAACAAAATAAAATGGTCACATTTACATTGACAATAGATAATCATAATTGATAATAAACTATCATGTGATGATTTCAAAATATGAAAACTCGTAGAAAGAAATTATAAAATTTCAAGTATTTGGTTTATTTATTTATTAAAATTTGTTTAATTTAAGTTTCTTAATGACCCCCCTCAAAAAATTTCTTGGAGCCACCATTGCAATGACAAAAGGGAAAAATTTTATTTTCTTAATACTATATCTTTCATTCAACTTGATTATTTAGGATATACTAAAATGGAACTCTATGTTCTTTTAAATTATAGAAATCATCAATGATTAATGTTATATGAAATCTTGCAACAATTTTGTTTTAATGGACAACATCAAAAAGTCTATCAGAATATCATCTATTATTTTGTTGTGAGATCTAGTTCTGATTATATATATATATATATATATATATATATATATATATATTCATGATTGAAAATTTCCATTTCAAAGTTATGATAGAAATTGAAAGAGTAAGAATAATCTCTCTATAAATAAATTGCTAGACTATGATTTTTTATTCATTGTTAGGAAATTTAGACCCTGGTTGATAGAATTAACAAGTTTTAAACCCAAGTTGTTAATTAGATTTATTATGAACAAAACTTGTTAAAACAAACAAACATCAATATCATGTCAAAATCATGTAGCGGAAAAATAAATAAGACAAGATATGATGACTCAGGAAAACCAATGAAACCAACTAGTTTCACAGTAAAAAACATAGGGGGAAACCTTCCCGAAATGCAATCCACTATAGTAAAGAGAAATTTCAGAGCTAGTACAAAACCATTGTTCCTAGACTCTACAATCCTCGTAGGTGAACTCATAGCAGAAACCTTCTACCGCTTAAAACCTTTGAACTCTTCAATATATGAATGCCACCCACTTGTTGCACGGATCCCAGTACGTGACTAACTCCTTTGCACGAATCCCAGTACGTGACTCACTCACCAACTTGAGGAAGAAGAATGTTAGCTGCAGAGTTCTTCACTTCATCAACAATGAAGATCGAGAAGCACTTGGTTACAAAACCCTAAGGCGTAAAGATGCAATAGCTTCTTTTAGAGAGAATAAGGCATCGATCACCTTTTGCATATGTTCTCCTTGTATTCTCTCTTATGTGACGACCTCTAAGATAAGCCTTATATAGGTCTAGGGTTGTGAGAAAAGAAACCCTACACAAATACATAAGCTTGGGCCAAAAATTAAATTTGGAAATCTGAATTCCTATAAACTCGATAGATCGGGAGGTGTCGAGCTTTAAACCTCGACAGATACAGCTATCGAGAAGCTATCAAGGAGCTATCGAGGAGATAGGAGCTTTCTTGATCGATCCACCAGCTATCGAGAGGTATCGAGCTATCTGTCCGCAGGTGTCGAGCTATCTGTCCAGCTTTAATGAACAGCTTTTCTTCACTTGTTTCTTGGTCCAATCTTTATGGCTTTAATACTAGACTTGACCAACATGTTTCTTGAAGTATTAAACACATCCTAGATCTACCCAAATACAAGTAAAGTGCATTTTGTCAAAAGATTAGCCAATTACACAAAAGAATGACATATGTTCTTAATAAATGAAACACATATGTCCTAACATTCATTACTGGCCATATTGGCATGATCATGATGCTAGAGATTTCTCAATAGAAGTTCTCAATGAAAGCAGTCCTAATTTAGACTGTGACCTTGTCATCACCTTGCTGAACAATGAGCTTCCATCACAATGGAGAGTGCAGTGGTTTGACATCAAATGGTACATCGATGTATTTGAGAAAGACACAATTATGAATGCTATCTTAAGGACCATGCCATGGATTATTCTTTGAACTTGCTAAACTTCATTTCAACATATATAGTTGAAGCCCAACTTCAAGAAAGATCTAAGGGAATCATTCAAGGTAGCTACCAAAGATACGTGATACGTGATACATCACAAAAGAAAGTTATTTTTACTATTTTAGCACACCATTTAAATTAAAGATGTACACATTATATCCAATATGCTATTTTAGTATACAACCCATTAAAATAACCTAAGATAACTTGTACAGCATGCGCGCGCGCACACACACACACAAACCAATATCCAAGACTACCCCCACAACCCACCACCACCACACTCACAACTTGTGACGAAACCAGAACCCACTACCACTACAAACCCACAAACCACCCACAACCCATATACACAACCAAGCAAAATCACCAATCCAACATTGTCACAGCCCATGACCCAAAATCACCTATCCATAAACCACAACCCATGACCCACAATATCACCGCCACTAGGGATGTACGTGGGTCAGATTGAGTGGGGTGGAAAATTTTTTAACCAATCCACCATTGGTATGTCGGAAAATTCCAAACCACTACCAAACCTGCTTGGAATAATATCATATCCATATGGGCTGTGCAGTGTGGAGCGAAGCAGGACGGGGACGTTGAGTACGTTGTTGCAAACACATAAAGTTGCCACCAATAAAGTTGTTGACATCATGCATGAGAGAGAGAGAGAGAGAGAGAGAGAGAGAGAGAGAGAGAGAGAGAGAGAGAGAGAGAGAGAGAAATAGTATTGTTACAATGGTCTACTACTAGCAAATGCTAAAAAAATTGGCAAATAGCACATTAAATGAAAGTAATTTTTTTGGGATTTGGTGAACCAAAATAGCATTTTGGATGTTTTGGCACACCTAATTCTAGTGCTCTTATGGTACAATGGAAGAACTAAAGCATTTCACAAATGCCATAAAAAAAAAAAAAGGTTTGTGTTGCAACATAACCCCCTTGAAAATGTTTGAGGCATTTGGGCTCACGTTAAGGTTGCATTATGGATTCGTTTGGTTAGGCGTTTTGAGAGTTTAAAAAAGCATTTTCAAAATCCAAAAATTTTATTTTGTCGCCACAACTCCTCATAACGTTTTTACAAACGCTCATTTTAAACTCAAAACATAGTTTTCCAATAGTTTGTACGAACACACCCTAAATATATTAAAATACCATACTTTATATGGGATTGAGAAAAATGCTAACCAATGAACTTGTGCGTTATAAATAACTATACCACACACCTAATATCACAACTTAACGAGGTGGTCAATTGTGAATGGTAGAGAAAAAGTAATAACCCCATAAAAAAATTGGTGGATAGAAAATTTTCATAATTAACCATATCAACATGTGAAAATGAGTGTGAAATTTTTGTTATAAAAGCATAGTTGAAAAGGGATTGCAGGATGATTCTAGCATGCTCTATTAAGTACTTCCTTATCCATTGCCTTAGGACACCCATTAACCGACCCAATTATTAATATAAAATATGTGGCCAAAATGGGCAAATGCCCTTTTCATGCAAAAATTTCTGTGTTCTGCCTTATTTCCCAAACTAATTAGGGAAATGCCCATCTTTTGCATGGAACTTGAGTTTAGAACTCGACTTTCATAAAAAACGCCACTATAGGCCTCTATGAAACGCAGCTATAGGTAAAACTTAAAAAAAAAAAAAAAATTGCATGGTATTTAAAACGCCACTATAGGTATTTAAAACATCATAAAAAATGTCACTATAGAGCTTCCTATGGAGCAATCAAACTAAAGAAAAAAACTTGCTTGTTAAAACGCTACTATAGGGCTTTAAAACGCAACTATAAGGCTCCCTATGCAGCTATTAGACTTAAGTAAAAAACTTGCATGTTTTAAAACGCCACTATAGGGCTTTAAAACACCACTATAGGGCTTTAAAAAATTGCATAGAACTTGAGTGCATGGAGCTCGAGTTCCATAATTTTTTTTTTAGTTTGTTATAACTTGATTGTCCAAAAATTGTGTTTTAAATTGAAACTCGATTTTTAGAAAATTGAGTTCCAAAAGAGGAGCATTTTCCTAATTAGTTTGGAAAATGGGGCAAAACGCTGAAATTTTTGCGAGAAAAGGGCATTTGCCCGTTTTGGCCTAAAATATGCACATGTTTGTTTTAGAGTAGCAAGAATTCTAACAATATTATTTAATTCAAGTCGGGTGTAAGTGAAACTCAACAACTTCTTGAGTGTATGGAGATTTGCTTCCCAGCTAGTACTCTACAATACCTCTAATGAAATTCAACAACTTCTAGGGTGCAAGTGAAACTCAACAACTTTTAGTGTATGGAGATTTGCTTCCTTGTACTGTACTACGTCTAATTTCACTCAACAACTTCTAGAGTGTATGGAGATTTGCATCCTAGTACTCTACAATACGTCTAATGAAATCGGTAATGAACTTCAAAAGGAGATTCGGGTTGGAACCTGATGATGCCGAAATGTTCACCAGTGAGATGCACAGTCCTTGTACTCGAATGGCCGTTGCCTGAAAGAAATAACAACACAGAAACACCTTCAAGGGGCACCGGTGTGGAGCCGGCCAAACACCCTCCGAAGGTTAAGTCAGAAAACGCTTTTTTACAACTCTAGAGTGCTAGAGAGGAGTCAGTTACACGTACCTTTTTGTGGGGGTGTTGGGGCCTTTTTATAGTGGTGAGGCCCTGCCTCCTTTCCTTGTAGAGCAAGCTCCTCAAGCTTGCTGAGCAAGACTCCCATCCTTGCAGAGCAAGCCTCTCAGGCTTGCTGAGCAAGCCTCTCATGCTTGCTGAGCAAGCCTCTTGAAACGTGGTGGGCAAGTCCGGGCCTTCGTCCTGTCAGGGGTCCACGCGAAGAATGGGCTCTACCTTCTTTGGGCTTGCGGACATGGGCCCATTGGGCCTACCAGGCCTTATCACACATTTTACCCTCTTCAGCTGCCCCCTTCACCCCATTTGACCCGTCTCCGTCGTGCGGACGGTCAATTGGGGTGACGGTCAAAAACAAACAAGAGAGACGGTCCGCCTTTACGGAGATGACGGATGGGCATGAGAGAACGGTAACAAAGAACTGGGGCGGCAACCATAAGTGCAGATTGGTGGATGACGGAGTAACAGGGGTGACGACCAGAGCTCAATGGATGGTGATGAGGATCTCCGGAAAGGGGGAGACGGATAGGGTAACCGTCATGATAGTGGGGGTCTGACAGACTACAGAAGCATTTAAGACGAAGACACGTGTCATTCGTAGATTGGTCCGTATCTTGGATCAAAGTGCCGCTTCGTCTTCCGTGCACTCCACCTATAAAAACCAGCGTTTCTCCTTCATTTTTCTACTTTGCGTGGAAAATTCACTGTCAGAGCGAGTCCGTCGTTTGTCAGAGTTTACCCGTTCACATCTTCCAGCAACGAGATCAACCCGTTCTCTCCTTTATTCGGTAAGTGATCCTATCCATCCCCTTGATGTTCCTTCAGTTTTCATATTTGTCATGATAGAAACATCAGACTTCTTGCATCCGTCTATTCCCTTTTTTATTTTAGACAGTCCGTCTTAGGCTTTGTCAATCCGTTGTAGGAAATGTCTAGTGCGTCGAGTAACCAGTCCTTCGTCCGCGATGGAGCGGGTTACGAGGAATTGTACCCGTCTGGTCACAAAGATCCAGACGAATTGATCGAGAGGACTCCGTCTGCCACTTCATCGTCCTCAACAGATGAGGATACGGAGTTGGCCGAACCAGGGGAAGGTTCTGACGACGGTGGAGAACATAAAACTGTAGTCGGGGATGACGGACTTAGGGAGTTCGTCATGCTGCCTGAGTGGACGGTGCACAAATTTGTGTCAACAATTAAGGAAGTCCACTTCAAGACAATTAGGGCGATCTATCAAATACCTGATCACATCCCCATCCGTCTACCCTACAAATCCGAGAAGTGTTATTACGACGGGGTGGATGACTTGGGGGTGTACGAACAAGCGCTGAAAGCCGGCCTTAGATTCCCCTTGAACAGGGTGAAACGAGAACTCCTCCACTTCTTAGGTATATCCGTCAGCCAGGTTTCCCCCAACGCCTGGAGGGTTTTTATTGCAATGGAGGTCTTGTACGGAGCCATGTCCAATGGCACGAGGTCGCTGACCGCACGGGAGTTCCTCCATTGCTACCGTCCGGACGAGATAGACAAGTCGAGGGGTATGTACAGTTTTGTCCCTAGGAAGTCCGTCCTGAAAGTCATTTATGAGACCCCGGACTCCAACCGAGATTGGAAGAGCCGCTACTTCTTCCTGGAGGGTGACGGTTGGATGTGCCACCCGGGGGAGACGGATTTTCTACCCGTCGACAAAACATGGGGCATCTTGGACCCGTCCGGTACAGTTCAGCCTGTCGCGTTACGTAGGTAATTTTGCTTTAACTTTTTAATAGCCGTCCTAAATTTTTCTCCGTTCTTTTCAGTGCGACGGCTTCCACAAGTTGACTTAGAGGAGTTCAGCTTTTTGGAGAAAATTTTTTCAAAGACGAAACCAGAGGAACGGACTTGGGCGAAGCTTGTCAATCTAAATACCGTCCACTGGTATTGCGACGGACCTGAGCCTACAGCCGCCGCGATAAAATACGAGGAACGCACTCGTCAGCGTAAGTCCGTCACATCTTTCCGCTTTTGTTCATTCGTTTTGAGTTTCACCCGTCTATTTTTGTTTCTACAGAGATGGACGACGCGAAGAGGAGGGCCGCCATCAAAAGCAAAGCCGCCAAGAACAAAGAGACGGACGTAGGGGCGATGGGGACGGGCTCGAGTAGGCCCCTGGCGAAGAGACCGATGCCCAGGGTCGACCGTGCGCCCAAGAAACAGAAAGTTTCCACGGAGCCCGTCATAGGCCTCATGGCGGAGGGAAAGAAAACGGTGACCCCTGTCAAGCCTGGGGCGGGGAAAGGTCTGATGGTTGCTCCCCCGGGCAGCCAGAAGAAACCGCCCGTCCTACTCCGCGAGGACCCAAAATATGCCTTGGGGAAGATCTCCTCCATCATTGGGAGCGAGGACTACGAGGATTTGGGGAACCATTCGACGGAGGCAATGGGGGAGACGGGCCTCTTCAGCATTGCCCAAGTGAGTACCCGTCACCATTCATCTTTCAATTTCTTTTGTTGTCATTCATTTTTTTTACAAGTCTAATTTGATCGTCAGGCTATGCTCATGACGAAGGGTCTGATGGACCGGGCTCTTCGCAATGAGACGGCGTTGGAGAGGGTCCGTGACCAGGCCAGGGTGACGGAGGAGGAGCTGCTCGAGCTCAAAAACTGGAAGGTTGTGACGGAGAAAAAACTCAAGCTGGCGGAGGAGGTAAGGGACGAGCTGCAGAGGACGGTGGAGGAACTCAAAGCCGTCCTGGAAGATAAGGAGGACGAGCTTCGTCTGGCCAAGGAGAAGGCCGTCCAAGAGTACCGCGACTCGGACGCCCTCTTGACGGAGCTTGGGTCTTCTTATACTGATGGCTTTGAGGATGCACTCCGTCAGGCCAAGGCTCTATACCCCAAGTTCGACTTTTCAGCCGTCGATATCAACGTCGCTGAAGGCATGTCCGTCCAACCAGACGCCTCTGATGACACTGCCGACCTCTTTGCTGAGGAGAAGCCTGTTTCCGTCGCCCCTGAGCCCCAAGCTGAAGAAGCGAAGACCCCAGGGCCCAAAGACCCCGTCGCCCCCAGCGTGTAGCCGTTCTGTTTTGTATTAGTTATATCGGAAAGCTCATTGGATTTTTGCCCGTCGTGTGTAGGGCTTATTTTACATCATTTGTATTTGACATTTAAACTGGTTTATTTAAATGCTTCTCTTAACATCGTATTGATAATGTTGATGAATGCTCCGTCCTGATGTTAAATACCTGTTCGATCCATTCACGTCGTGGACCTTTATGTTTTTGTGACCCAGTTGGGTCCGTTCATTTTTTGTACTCGTGTACATTTCTAGTGCATGTTGGTGTCCGTCTACTTAGTGGATCTGTATGAATTTACAAACCATGGTCGTGTCCGTCCTCTTTTTAGGAATTGTAAATTACTAACCCATGGTGGGGTCCGTCCTCTTTAGGACTTGTAAGTCTTGTGACCCATGGTGGGGTCCGTCCTCTTTAGGACTTGTAAGTCTTCTGACCCATGATTGGGTCCGTCCTCTTTTTAGGAATTGTAAATTTTGTGACCCATGGTGGGGTCCGTCCTCTTTAGGACTTGTAAATTTTTTGACCCATGGTGGGGTCCGTCCTCTTTAGGACTTGTAAGTCTTGTGACCCATGGTGGGGTCCGTCCTCTTTAGGACTTGTAAATTTTGTGACCCATGGTGGGGTCCGTCCTCTTTAGGACTTGTAAATTTTGTGACCCATGGTGGGGTCCGTCCTCTTTAGGACTTTTGATAGCAGTCGTTTAGTAGCAAGATTTACACAGCAATGTTCTGAACGTTCCTTCATTAAATTCGATCTTGTAGAGGAAAGTACCTGCCCCTTCTTGGGCTAACAAAGGTTCCAAAATACAAAAAGTTCGAAAGTAGTTGCCCGACTGCTACAAAATAACTGAAATCTAGTAAATATACATTGGGAGATTAAAACTTGATTTCTACTGGTAGTATCTCCGAAGGTGCTCCGTGTTCCACGGATGCTGGAGTTTTCTTCCGTCCATGGTCTCAAGATGGTATGTGCCCTTCCTATGCCATGATGTGATTCTATACGGTCCTTCCCAGTTTGGTCCGAGCTTTCCCTGAGTAGGGTCCTTAGTAGCGCCCATGACCTTTCGGAGTACCAGGTCGCCGATCCGGAAATCTCTGTGCCTCACCTTTGAGTCGTAATTCTTTGACATGAGGTTCTGGTATCGCGCCAATCTTTGTTCAGCCACTGCCCGGACCTCGTCCACCAAGTCTAGCTGAAGGCGCATTGCTTCCTCGTTCTTGTCCTCCGTGTAGTTCTGCACGCGGTAGCTGGTGAGGCCGATTTCTGCTGGTATGACTGCATCGGCTCCGTATGCAAGTCGGAACGGGGTCTCCCCAGTTGGTGTCCTTGCGGTCGTCCGATATGCCCACAAGACGCTTGGCAGCTCGTCTGGCCAAATACCCTTTGCCCCCTCGAGCCTGGTCTTGATGATCTTTAGTAGTGTCCTGTTTGTGACTTCTACCTGTCCGTTTGCTTGCGGGTGTGCTGGTGAGGAGTAATGATTCCGAATGCCTAGCTCTGAACAGAAATTCTTGAAAGCGCTGTTATCGAACTGTTTTCCATTGTCGGAGATAAGCACCCTCGGGACCCCGAACCTGCATATGATGTTTTTCCATACGAAAGCACGGATGTTCCTCTCGGTAATGGTGGCGAGGGGTTCTGCTTCGACCCACTTCGTGAAGTAGTCGATGCCGACTACGAGGAACTTTAGCTGCCTTAGAGCCGTTGGGAAAGGGCCCATGATGTCTAATCCCCATTGCGCGAACGGCCATGGGGCCGTGATGGGTGAGAGTTCTTCTGATGGTCGTCTGATCAGGTTGCTGAACCTCTGGCACTTGTCACAGGCCTTCACATACGATTGGGCGTCCGTGAGCATCGTGGGCCAGTAGTAACCTGCTCGGACAAGTTTGTGCACTAGAGACCGTGCTCCAGAGTGATTCCCGCAAATCCCCTCGTGGACTTCCCTCATCACATATTCTGCTTCGCCCTGGCTTAGACACCTTAGGTAAGGCCGAGAGAAACCTCTCTTGTACAAAGTGTCGTTGATCAGCACGAATCGTGTGGCCCGGACCTTCAGCCTCCTTGCAGCATCCTTTCCGTCTGGCAGAGAGCCCGACTGTAGGTATCCTTTTAAGGGCGTGGTCCAGTCCTCTCCAACATCTATCGCCTGTATCTTTTTTCCATCATCAATAAGCGGGTGAGTTTGAACGAAGGATAATACCTGTTTAGGCGCATTCATGAACTCCGCGGAGGCTGCTTTGGCCAGACGGTCGGCGCACTCGTTTTCCTCCCGTGGAATCTGAATGAATTTGACCTCGAGGCCTGCGATTCGACCCTTCACCTCCACCAGGTACTTCTTCATCCGTTCGTTTCTACACTCGAAATCGCCATTGATCTGGCTGGTTATCACCTGGGAGTCGCAATGTATGGCCATGTTACCGGCGCCCGCGGCCTTTGCGAGATCTAATCCGGCTATCAAGGCTTCATACTCCGCTTCATTGTTGGTTGTAGGGAAGTCTAGTCTTATCATGCACTTGATCTTGTCCCCTTCCGGTGTCCGTATGACTACGCCGGCTCCTCCTGAGTGCTGATTTGATGATCCGTCCGTGTGGATGATCCACAATTTCGGCCCTTCTGCCCCCTCGTCTTCCGGCTGAGTGTACTCGGCTATGAAATCTGCCACCGCTTGCCCCTTTATCGAAGTCCGCGGACGGTAGCGCACGTCGAATTCGCTCAGCTCAATTGCCCACAATGCCATCCTTCCTGCCGCCTCGGGGTTGCCCATTGCTCTCCTCAGAGGCTGGTCCGTCAGGACCACGATCACGTGGGCCTGGAAATACGGTTTGAGTTTCCGTGCTGCGGTCATTAGGGCAAGGGCCAATTTCTCCATCCGTGGGTACCTTTCTTCCGCTCCTCGGAACGCCCTGCTCACAAAATAGACGGGTCTTTGTGAGTGTCCGTCTTCCCGCACCAGGGCTGCACTGACTGCGGCCTGTGAGACTGCAATGTAGAGGTACAGCTCCTCCCCGGGTACGGATGGACTGAGAAGTGGCGGTGACGACAGGTACCTCTTCAAATCTTCGAATGCTCTTTGGCATTCGTCCGTCCATTCGAACGATTTCTTCAGTACTCGGAAGAAAGGCAAGCACCTGTCCGTCGCTTTGGAGACGAATCTGTTCAGGGCCGCAACCTTCCCGTTCAAGCTCTGAACTGCCTTTACTGTCTTCGGGGGTTCTAACTCCATTATGGCTCGCACTTTCTCTGGGTTGACCTCTATGCCCCTTTGGGAAACCATAAATCCCAAGAATTTCCCGGCCGTAACCCCGAACACACATTTACCTGGGTTCAGCTTCATGTTGTACGACCGGAGGGTGTCGAATGTCTCCTGAAGGTCGCTGAGATGGTTGCCCTCGCGCACGCTCTTTACCAACATGTCGTCGACATAGACTTGTACGTTCCTGCCGAGCTGGTGCGCGAACATCTTGTTCATCAGTCTTTGATACGTGGCCCCCGCGTTCTTGAGCCCGAACGGCATTACCTTGTAACAGAAAAGTCCTTGGCTGGTCACGAAAGAGGTTTTCTCCTGATCCTCCTCCCCCATCTTAATCTGGTTGTAGCCTGAGAAGGCGTCCATGAAACTCAAGAGCTCGTGTCTGGCCGTCGAGTCCACCAGAGTGTCTATCCTCGGGAGTGGATAGCTGTCTTTCGGGCACGCCCGGTTCAGGTCCGTGAAGTCAACGCACATTCTCCACTTTCCGCTACTCTTTTTTACCATGACCACATTTGCTAGCCAGTCGGGGTAGTAGACTTCTCGGATGAACCCTGCTTCCAGCAGCTTTCTAACTTCTTCCGCAACCGCTTCATCCCGTTCCGGCGCGAACACCCGCTTCTTCTGCCGGACCGGGGGGGAGTCCGGGTTGACATGCAGCTTATGCACTATTACTGACGGATCGATTCCTGGCATATCTTCGTGACTCCACGCGAATATGTCCTTATTACTCCTCAGGAAGGTTGCCAGATCTTGCCTTATCGTCTGGCTGGCCATGGTGCCCATTCTTGTCGTCCGTCCGGGTCTTGATTCATCGAGAGTGATTTCTTCCAACTCTTCTACCGGCTCTGCGACGGTCCGCTGTTCGCCAATGCATAATGTCTGCTGGTGATCCTCCATTTCCAACATTGCGACATAGCATTCCCGGGCGGCCACCTGATCTCCCCGTAACTCTCCAATCCCGTACTCGGTGGGGAACTTGACCATCAGGTGGTATGTTGAGGTTGCTGCTTTCCAAGAGTTCAGCGTCGGTCGCCCTATGATACCGTTGTACGCGGATGAGCAGTCGACCACTAAGAAGGTCACGTCTTGAGTGATCTGCTGCGGATAGTCACCGACTGTCACCGAGAGCGTGATTGCTCCTAGCGGGAGTATCCTTGTTCCCCCAAAGCCAACCAAAGGGGCATTCGTCGGTGTTAGCCGTGCTCTATTTATTCCCATCTGCTGGAACGCTGGGTAGTACAGGATGTCCGCCGAGCTGCCGTTGTCGACCAGCATCCGGTGCACGTTGTATTCTCCTACCCTTAGACTGACGACGAGGGCGTCGTCGTGTGGATGGTAGAGGCGCCTCGCGTCGTTCTCCGAGAACCCAATGATAGGATCTTCTCTCCGCGCCATCTTGGATACAGAACCCGTGGTCTGCACATGTTGGACCATCCTAAGGTAGGTCTTCCGGGCCTTCTTGGACGATCCCGTTGCTGCCGTGCCCCCTATAATCATCCTTATTTCCCCAACGGGGGGTTTCTGACGGTCATTCTCCCGCCGGGCTGCCTGCTCCCGCGCTTGGACATCCGTCCTTTCTCTGCTGACGAACTTCTGCAGTTTTCCATCTCTGATGAGGGCCTCTATCTGCTGTTTCAGATCATAGCAATCTGCAGTGTCGTGACCGTGATCTCGGTGGAAGCGGCAATACTTGTTCCTGGATCGCTTGGCTGGATCGCTCTTTAGCTTTCCCGGGAATGTCAGAGATCCCTCATCTTTGATCTGCATCAGCACCTGGTCTAGCGGAGCGTTCAGAGGGGTGAATCTCGTGAATCTCCCTCCTGGGGGTTTAGAACGCTTATCCTCGCGTCTATCTCCCGTTCTTGGTTTCTTCTTTCCGTGGTCCTGCCCGGCATCCTCCGGTCTTTCCCTCTTCCTGGGTTTGTCTTCCCTAGCCGACAGTGCGTCCTCCGCATTCATGTATTTCGTGGCCCTGTATAGGACCTCAGACATGGTCTTCGGGTCATTTTTGTACAGGGAGAATAGGAATTTTCCCTTCCGCAGGCCATTCGTGAAGGCTGCCACCAGAATCTTGTCGTCGGCCTCATCAATGGAGAGGGCTTCCTTGTTGAAGCGGGTTATGTACAACCGCAGCGTCTCGTCCTCCCGCTGCCTGATGCTCATTAGGCATGCTGTCGACCTCTTGTACCTGTGCCCCCCGATGAAGTGCGAGGTGAAAAGTGCACTCAGCTCCTTGAAAGTACTAATCGAGTTTGGCGTCAACCTGCTAAACCAGACTCTAGCCGCGCCCCTCAGTGTTGTAGGGAAGGCCCTACACATGACCTCGTCCGGGACTCCCTGGAGGTGCATCATGGTCTTGAAGGTTTCCAGATGATCTAAGGGGTCCCTGACCCCGTCATAGCTTTCGACTTGTGGCATCCGGAACTTCGGTGGCAGGGGACAGGAGTTGACCGATGCGGTGAACGGCGAGTCCGTCCTATTCACTAAATCGTCAAGGTCGCTGGAGACGCGTCCCTTCAGTGCGTTCATCATGACCTCCATCTGCTCTCTCATCGCCTGCATCTCCGCGAGGATGGGCGGTGGCGTTGCATTTGTGAGGGAGGGCATGCTCGAATCGCGCCTCTCCGTTTTACTGGGCTCATTACTGCCCCCTTGCTTCTCAGTCCCTCTTCTTTCGGAGCTGTCCCCTTGGTTCTCCTCCTGACCGTTATGCCCCGCGTTCTTCTGTCGCAGCTGTTCCTCCAGGTCATGATTCTGTTTCGTGAGGCGCTCTACTGCGGCCGCGAGGGTCTGGACCTGTCTTTCTAATGCGTTGGGCCTTGGCGGCTCATCGCCTTGCACGTCGTTGGAGTTGGCCATCGAGCGCGTGAGTACCATGCAACTCTTGTGTCCGGGAGGCGACAATGGCTTAACTTGTCACGATCGTCGTTCCCACAGACGGCGCCAACTGATGATGCCGAAATGTTCACCAGTGAGATGCACAGTCCTTGTACTCGAATGGCCGTTGCCTGAAAGAAATAACAACACAGAAACACCTTCAAGGGGCACCGGTGTGGAGCCGGCCAAACACCCTCCGAAGGTTAAGTCAGAAAACGCTTTTTTACAACTCTAGAGTGCTAGAGAGGAGTCAGTTACACGTACCTTTTTGTGGGGGTGTTGGGGCCTTTTTATAGTGGTGAGGCCCTGCCTCCTTTCCTTGTAGAGCAAGCTCCTCAAGCTTGCTGAGCAAGACTCCCATCCTTGCAGAGCAAGCCTCTCAGGCTTGCTGAGCAAGCCTCTCATGCTTGCTGAGCAAGCCTCTTGAAACGTGGTGGGCAAGTCCGGGCCTTCGTCCTGTCAGGGGTCCACGCGAAGAATGGGCTCTACCTTCTTTGGGCTTGCGGACATGGGCCCATTGGGCCTACCAGGCCTTATCACACATTTTACCCTCTTCAGAACCAATTATTACTTTATCTTAAAAAAGCGCTATGCTCACTGTTCATTTTTCATCATGTGAAATATAAAATATAGGTAAAGATTATTGTTATTAGAACTTCTAATGAAATTTTTTTTTTTTTTTTGGTTAATAGTCGACAAATTTCTGTAATACATTATTTATGGAGGCAAAGTGGTAAAATAGATTAGGATCCTCTAGAATTTTTAGGATAACTATGTAGAGTTTTTAAAATTTTAATATCCATTAATTTTAAAAAAGTAGATTATATTTAACTTCAAAGATTAAATGATGGACACATTAAAAGCTTTAAAGACTATTTCAAAACACAAGCCAAACATTTAGGAACATAATAGTAATTAACCCACAAAACAGAATAAAAAAATCCAACGTATTTAAGAGAACTTCTACGTTCATAATATTTTCACAACACTTTTATAACAAATCTTTCTTAGAAAAAAAATCTACAATTGAAATTACTTTTTTTGCCTTCTTGTAACAACTAATAACAAGTTAACAACCTACCACATGGCACTTATTATAAAAATGTTGTGCAAATATTGCAAATATAGCATTTTTCATTAATTTTACTTACACAGCATACATGGTGACCAAGCATATAATATCACGTAGACAGTTAAAAAGAAGGCGTATGATTTTGAGATTTGAGAAACATTGTAAGTTTTACTTCTCCTTCAATCAGAATTAGATGTACTGCGAGTGTGACTGTTTGTTTCACGTACCCATGCAAGTACGCACTAGACATAAAATTGCAAGTACGCACTAGACATAAAATTAGCAACTTCAATTGCTCCTGTGATTAATGTGCTCCTATTTCATGTGAGTTCTAGTTAGCTCAAATAGTAAAATTTCTGATGGTTAAATAAAAGATTTGGGGTTTAATCCTCGCCTACACTAAAAACCGATTGATATTTTGGTCTAATGATAAAGAGCTATTATCAAGAGTTGACGCTATAGGTTAAAACTATCTCAAAAAAAAAAAAAAAAAAAAGCCAATATTGCACTTGGTATTGTTGACTGTCGTACATGCGTATATTATACAACTATTTCATGTGTCAAACTTGCCAATTTCGTACTCATACATGCATGTTGTTACTCGTACATGCATACTTTTACGATAAAACAATGTGTGCCACACCCATGTGCTCAGGAAATTAATGGATGCTCTCAAAACATGATGATGCAATACTTCTTTCTCTCACATTTATAATAAATCTCACCAATTTGTGAGATTCTTTATAAAATGTAAAAGGAGTGTGTCATTATGCTCCGATAGCACGTAATAATTACTCAATTCATTCGTAGGAGTCTGGACAGCCAATTATCCATCAGTTGACAGGCCCACAAACACAAAAAACTTAAAATGTGATTGGCAGCATTAACACTAAATAATTTTCATGCTTCTTTTCTTCCTTTTTCTAAAACCAAAAAAAAAAAAAAAAAAAAAAAAACCAAAACAAAACAAAAATTCGATGTGTATTCGACTAACCTCTCTATTTGATAGGAACCCCACCCGTGAATATATAGTTCATGACTCATTTAATAATTATGCCAAAACTCATTATTATTACTATTATTGTCGTTGTTATTGTTTTGTGGATAAATGGTCAAAATCTATCAACCTACAACCTCATTTGGAAGTTGATAATATTTTGGAAGTTTTGAACCCATATAACCGCACTTCCTCAACCTACTAAAGATGATGTTGTTCTTAATTTTAAACAACTACAATAGACCCAATTCAACATCTTCTTACAGGATCACTTATGACCTCCTATGCACATTGTCAATCTCTACTCAAGCTACTAAACCAAGGGAGTCAATACCGAACCGGAGGCTGTACCAGTTTGGCCAGCAGTACGATATATTTCGGATACCGGTTAATACTGGTGTACCGTTTCGGGTTTACCGCTATTTTTTATATAAATAAATAAATAAATAAATAAATATATATATATATATATATATATATATATATATGTATGTATGTATGTATGTATGTATGTATGTGTGTGTATATATATTATAATAAATATAAAAGTTTACCATAAAACATTTCCTCAATTTAGAATTAATTATTCATGGTTTTAGACTCTAATATCAATTAAAAGAAAAAGAAAAACACAATATAAAAAAGAAAAAGCTTAAAAGCTACCATTGCATACTAAGAAAACAAACAATACTAATAAGTTAATACAAATAAGTTATCATTTTGCCTTAACAAAAATTCAAAAATTGCAAAACTTAAAAAAATAATAATAATAAAAAAAAAACTTTTTTCTGTACCGGCCGGTATTGCCCGAAATTGACCGGTACGGCCGGTATTTTTTCTGGTACGAAACAGGGGGGTTAACTGTACCGGTTTGCTTGCCAGTACGGTATATACCGGCCGGTATGGTACGGTATTGACTCCCTTGTACTAAACTAGACCCAAATTTCCATTTACCACACTTGAGGCCTTAAATGTCATTATTGAGTCTTTGAGTTATGAAACCTCCTTTGTGTTTTCCGACAAGGATTTACCACACAACGAGTATAAGTATATGGGTCATGTTAACGGATGCCCTTGGGACAATTGTTAATATACTATATTAGAAAAGTTTTAATATCAATTTTATGAAAAATATAAAAATCTGTAAACAAAATTGTTTTATCATTTTCCCATAAAATATTTCTAAAAATAGTTCCTAAACCAATGCCCTTAAGGCATTCTTTAACATTTCTCTAAGTATATTAAGCTTTACACGTCTCCATTGTTTCAAAAGGGAGGAGTACCCCCATGGTTATTGACAATGGAAGTGATCTCAATATTTGCCCTAGAAAACAAATTGTTTGGGCATTGGAGTGGAAGAATTGGCACCATCTAGTCAAAGTGTAAGGGATTAAAGGTGTATGACAATACTAAGAGTCCATTTAGTTGGGAGAATTAAAAAGAGATAGGATAGAAAAGTGGAAGAATAAAAAATCTTTATTTTTTTCTCACATTATTTTATTTGGTTGGGGGTGTAAAAATGAAAAGAAAGAAAATGTGATCTTAATAAATTTACTATTATACCCTTATTACATAAGAAGATGATATTTTAAATTGTAAGTAATATGGGTAAAATAGTAAATCACATGTAAAAACACATTTTCTATCCACTTTTCCTCTCAATTTGGGAGGATGGCTTTTGATGGGTCAAGTAAAAAATCCATTCTCCCTCTTTTCTATTTACCCTTTTTTTCACCATATAAAATAAGGGAAAGCTCCACCGTTTTCCATCATTCCCATTTTCCATCCAACCAAACAGACCATAAGAGAGAATTTTTGGGAATAGTATTATTGACGTAACAATTCAAGTAGTTGTACAAAAGATATAATTTCAAGTAATGCACATCCCTGCTTTCTTCAACATGCTTTTAGGTTAACCTTGGATCCATGAGCATAAATTAAGTAGTTCCATCCTTGTTGCACCAAAAAGTAAAATTTCCTTATAAGAATTATGTGGTGACACTACAACAAAATGTATTTTCAGTGATGAATTTTAGTAAGGAAAATTTTTTCGTCACAAAAAAGTACCATATAGTGACAAAATTTATATTTTGTCGCTATGTATAAAAAAATTAGTAATATTTAGTGACAAAAATTAGATTTTGTTGCTATATGTTGTGTTGAACTAAGGGGGCCAAATGAAAATCATCTACAACGACAAATTATTTCGTTGCTAAAAGTTTAAGTTTTTTGCGATGAAAACTTTCGTCACTAAAGGTGTTGCTAAGAACACTATTATTGACGAAACCCATTTCGTCGCTGAATGTGACAAATAGTAACGAAAATAAGTCGTCACTAAAAACAAAATCATAAAAATCAGTATCATTTTCAGCGACGAAGCTAATTTTCGTCGCTAAAGGTAGCCAATAGTGACGAAATATAAGTCGCCACAATAAGTTTTATACTAAATTAGATTCAGCCCCCCCCCCCCCCCCCTTTTTTTCACTTCTCACTCTTTCCCTCACTCTCTCCACCAAACCCAGCCCACCGTTGCCTGAGCTCGCCGTTGCCTCGTCCCTCACTCTTTCACTTCGAAGATTCCTAACAATTCAAACCATTCACGACGATTCCTGAAGAGGCAACCAACCGCCAATACGAATCATTCGCGACGATTCTTGAATTTGTCACCACCATCGACTTCGAAACTCCCAGCTCCAACGACCCTTCGCCTCCCACAGCTTGCTGATTAAGCTCCAACGACTCTTGGCCTCCCACCTCCAACGACCCTTCGTCGTCACCTCCCTTCGCCAATTCAGCTCATACCTGGTAATTTTCTTTCCTTTTTTATTTTCTTTTTTGGGTTTTTGTCATTTCTTTTTATTTTCTTTTTTGGCTTTTTGTCATTTCTTTTTTATTTTCTTTTCTGGGTTTCTTTTTTGGGTTTTATGCTTTAGTTATGTCTTCCAGTTATAACGTTATTTATTTATTTATTTCTCTATGTTTTATGGTTTAGTTAGTTATTTTAGATTATTGTTTGTGCTCCTCGATTTTCAATTTTGTTTCTCTTTCTGCAAGAAAGCATTTCAACAGTAAGTGTTCCTTTGACAAAAACTAGTGCTTGATCACTCCTCTGCTTGGTGCCTTTGCTTCTTCTTTTTATTATGTTTTTTTGATATGTTGTTTTCTACTTACCCTTTTCTTCTATATTAGTGTTATCTTGTATATAGAATTTCAAAAAAAATTATGATATAGGACAAAACAAAAATGATGTAGTAATAAAATTTGACCAATAAAAAAAAAGTATTAACCTAATAAAACAATAAAACTCTAACTGACCAATAAATAATAATAAAAAAAAATTTTGAATTCCAAAATTAAATAAAAATAAATATATTTTTGTGCTTCCAAAATCATATTATGGCAGTTATCTTAATTCATTTGGCCTACATATCTAGCAAAAGATTTGTTGCCTATGCAATTTATTGAAAGCTCGTACTTCCAAGTCTTGTATGGTTGATTATATTTGTCTCATTTTTTCAAATTGCTTACTAAGCTATGAGTAGTAAGTACTACCTATATTACATGTGTAAGCTATGGGTTTGTATAGTAATTTATGAGAGGATCATTTTCAAGACTGAAGCAATTATAAATTTAACTTTTCTTTTGCAGGCTAAATACACATTGTTTGCAATAACTTTGGATTTTTTCTGAAATTTGTAAGCTTAGCTTGAGCGAAGTAAGTAAATTTTAGTTAAAAACTTATAAAACTCTATACTTGTGATGTTGGAAATTGGATTTGTGATGGTATGTTGTGTTGAAGCGAGCGGGTGGCTTGCATGGTGTTATAAAGTGGTTCAAATACATATTGAGAGTGTTTTTCAATTCTTGCAAATGTGAATCAGTATTGTTGATTTGGATGTGATGAATAGTATTTTATTTGATTTAAATACCTGTAAAACTCTATACTTGTGATGTTGAAAATTGGTTTTGTGATGAGTTGTTGTGTTGGAGCAAGTGGGTAGCTTGCATGGTGTTATAAGGTAGTTTAAACTAATATTGTGAGTATTTTTCATTTCTTGCTAATGTGAATAAGTATTTTTGATTAGATGTGATGAATAGTATTTTATTTTATTTAAAAACTTGTAAAACTTTATACTTGTGATGTTAGAAATTGGATTTGTGGTGGTATGTTGTGTTGGAGCAAGCGGGGTTTAAATATATATTGAGAGTGTTTTTAGTTTCTTGCAAATGTGAATGGACCTTGTTGATTAGATGTGATGAATAATACTTTAATTGATTTCAATACTTGTAAACATGCTATACTTGTGATGTTTGTGATTGGTTTTGTGGTAAGTTGTTGTGTTGGAGCAAGTGAGTGGCTTGCATGGTATTATAAGGTGGTTTAAATTCATATTGAGAGTGTTTTTAGTTTCTTGCAAATGTGAATAGAACTTATTAATTAGATGTGATGAATATTACTTTATTCGATTTTAATACTTGTAGACATTGTACTTGTGATGTTTGTGATTTGTTTTGTGATGAATTTTTGTGTTGGAGCAAGCGGGTGGCTTATATGGTGTTATAAGGTGGTTTAAATTCATATTGTAAGTATTTTCAATTTCTTGCGAATGTGAATGAACCTTATTGATTAGATGTGATGAATAGTACTTTAATTAATTTCAATACTTGTAAACACTCTATAGTTATGATGTTTGTGATTGGTTTTGTAGTGGGTTATTGTGTTGGAGCAAGCGGGTGGCTTGCATGGTGTTATAAGATGGTTTAAATTCATATTAGGATTGTTTTTAGTTTCTTGCAAATGTGAATGGACCTTGTTGATTAGGTTTGATGAATAGTATTTTAACTAATTTCAATACTTGTAAACACTCTATACTTGTGATGTTTGTGATTGGTTTTGTGTTGGGTTGTTGTGTTGGAGCAAGTGGGTGGCTTGCATGGTGTTATAAGGTGATTTAAATTCATAGTAGGAGTGTTTGAGTGTGCAATGTATATTTGTTTAAGTATTAATATAGACTTGTGCATTCATGAATGTGATAGAACTTTATCTAAGTAGCTTATAGATTTAGATGTTAGAATACATTATGCATGAGTTGTCCTTATTTTACTAAAGTAGTATTCACCTTGCAATTATAGTGAAACATGAATAAAAGTTGGATGACAATGGGTAAGACACCTGATGGCAGATTAAGTCGTTCATATATTAAAGGGATCAATGCATTTATTAATTTTGCAAGAGCGGTTGTGGACTTGAGTGGTAATATGCCGTGCTTGTGTATTCATTGTGTGAATTGCTATCGAAAATCTCCTCAACTGTGCGTATCCATTTGCTTCATTGGGGGATTATGCAATCTTACATTAATTGGTATAATCATGGAGAATCTCGTGTATTGAACGAGAACATTCATGATAATGAAATGTCAGATGGTGATTATATGGATGATATCGATGCCTTGGTAAGTGATCGAATTAGAAGGGAACCAAGAAATGCAACCGAAGATGAGGAAGAGTGTAATTTTGACAAACTTGAGGAAGATGCAAAGCGTGAGTTGTATCTGGGTTGCACTGATTATAGTATCTTGAAATTTTTTATTGAGAAATTGAATGTAAAGGTAATGACCAACTTGAGTAATAAGGGACTTAATATGATACTAGAATTGCTGACAAAGGTTTTACTGAAAGGTAACTTGGTTCCAAGGTCAACTTATGAAGTAAAGAAGATATTACGTGACTTGAGCATATCATATGAGCATATAGATGAATGCAAAAATGATTGTGCACTATTTTGGAAGGAAAATGGAAACCTTGATAAATGTCTGGTGTGTGTGGCGCCTAGGTATAAGGATACACGTGCCCAAGGTAAGAAGATTCCTCATAAGGTATTGCGTTACTTCTCATTGACACCAAGACTGAAGAGATTGTACATGTCAGGCTAAAGAGCTAAGGACATGAGATGGTACATAGACAAACGTGTTGATGATGGGATAATGAGGCATCCAGCTAATAGTGAGAAGTGGAAGGAGTTTGATTTGCAACATCCTGATTTTGCCCTCGAACCTTGCAATGTAAGGCTAAAATTGGCTACAGATGGATTTAACCCCTTTTGGAAATATGAACAACAACTATAGTATGCGGCTTGTCATACTTATCCCTTATAACCTACTACCTTGGTTGGTTATGAATGAGCCATATTTTATGTTGTCCTTACTTATTCCTGGTCCCCATCAATTGGGAAATGAGATTGATATTTACTTGAAACCATTGGTTGACGAGTTGAAGGAGTTGTGGGAAGAAGGTGTAGAAACTTATGATGCATATAGTAAAGAGCATTTTCAGATGCGTGAAACTTTGTTGTGGACAATACATGACTATCTTGGAGGTACTCAAGTAAGTAATTATATGTCCATTCATATAGGATATATTTTAATTTCTATAAATTTCACATAATGAGCCTATTTAAGTTTTTAGCAAGATAATTGTAGGCATCCCATTTTGAAATCGGGCATTCTCTCAAGGCAACATTGTAATTTTAAAACAGTCTAGGTGTTAGAATGTCATTGTGACCATTCAATGAACAAAAATTCTATTCACTACAAAAAAACTGACCTACTGTGGCGGGCCAAAAACCGCCACTAAAGGTACATTTGACCTTTAGCGGCGGGTGCTATTGCGGCGGGTGATCCTGCCACCCTTGCAGTGCCACTATAGATCTATTGCGGCGGTAAAAAAATTGCGCCGCTATAGATAAAACTTTTAGCGGCGGTTTCGGGTTATTGCGGCGGGCATAAAACCGCCGCAATACGACATTCAAATTCATGCCACCTGATTTTTAGCGGCGCTTATCGCCCACCGCTATTGTGTCCACCTTTAGCGGCGGGCAAACTGCGCCGCTATAGGCAATTTAGTAAAACGGACTAACTATCCCTTTAGCGACGGGTAAACCCGCCGCTATAAGTTCAACCCTATAGCGGCGCTTACAGCCCGCCGCTATATGGGTTTATTTAAACCGTAAGAATGTGCACCTATTGTGGCGCTTATAGCCCGCCGCTAAAAGGTTTTATTTAAAACGTAAAAATGTGCTCCTATTGCGGCGCTGTTTGACCGCCGCTATAGGTTTTTTTTTTTTTTTTTTCCTTTTCCTAGTGGGTTTTGAAACTATTGTTTACATCAAATATGTTGTCATAACCTGTTACAAATATATTGTTGAAACCTATTTAAAACAACACAATATTAACACAATACCACAAATGTAATTGATTAACAACACTACAAATGTCTCCAAAGTAAGGTAATATTAATATAGAAATATCAGTTATCAAATACATAACGTTGTCTATAACCACTATCATAAGATTAACAAAAAAAGATGTGGTCCTTTGAATAAAACAACCACTCAAATTAAGCTAATACTATAATCAAAGTTCTAAAGTGTTTAAAATTATATTTCAACACCTGCAAAAAATGTGGTTGTTCTTCCGTAGTTCTTTGTACACAAAAAAGTTCTCCAACACCAAGATAAAACTTATAAGCTACTTGGTTGATAGGACGCGGCTGACAATTTTTGGAGAGCCGGAGATTGTTGAGCCGAAGGAACATTCTACATACAAAGTATGATTACTCAATAAGTGTGCATAAATGAAATAGGATGACAAGAAAATATTACCAAGGCAAAAAATGGGAACAAGTTAAATGAAGACATTTATACACACAACAAAAATGAAGTGCTTACAAAGAGAAAAACATTGACTAAGTTTTTGTTAATATACCTGATTGCATTGGGAAGAAAGTTGTTGCATTTCTTGAAACATGCTAGTCATTCTTTGCTCCATTCTTTGCTCCATTTCTTCGAATTGACTAAGTCTTTCCTTCATTTCATCAAAACCTGCAAGTTTATCCTCCATAGTAGCCAAAGAAGCCTTCAGTTGTGCAACTTCATTATCCCTTGCTTGACTTGAGTGTATTTCAACGTCTGTGAGAGCACTCTTGCTACTTCGACCACTTGGGCTTGGACCAAATCCTACCCCACGAATACGACCTTTGTGCTCCTTACCCATCACTTTGGCAAACACATCATCTGTTGACCATGCAATACTACCACTTATGTCAGATGACTGCAAATGATTCGAAGAATCATTCAACAATTCCTTCATTTTTTCCTGATATTTGAGTTTGAATAAAACAAAAAAAGTTAGAAATCATATAGTATTGCATGAACCTCTCAAGAGAAAATTGACAATCTACAAGAACTCACCACATGAACCTCTCTACAAAAAAAAAAAAAAAAAAAAGTCCTAAGCATCCACTAGGTATGCTGTAATATAACAAATGAACTAAACATAGAGGCCTCAACTCAGTAAGAATAACATTTCCACAATGAAATGAAGTTTGCTATGTAATCCTACAATCAAATGACCCCACAATAAAAACTAATATGTATTGGCTAACATCAATTTGAAAATTAAAAGAATCATTAATAACAATTATCATTGAATTCCTATTTTGTTTACCCCTAACTACAATGGAGAAATTACTTACCATTTTTGCTTTCACTACAAGATTAACCGTAGATCCATCTTTACGAGTATGTAGTATTGGATATAATACTGCACGCTCTACAGGACGTCCATCTGTTTTTGCCTACATTTTGAACAACATATTTATGTAGTGATAAATATCGATTCTACATAAACTTCAGGAGAAGTCAAAATAATGTAAAAATAGTCATAATACTTATTACCTTTTTTGCAGCGTGCACAGCAAAGCTACAAGAACCAGCAGTATGTAAGTCATCCTGTTTAGAACGGCGCTCCTTATTCTTATCTGATTGTATCTACATTCAATAAAATTATATGTTTATATATAGTATGCTTTAAGTATGTAAAGCCACTTTTAGCTAAATCTAAAATGCAAACAATATTTACAGTATTTTACTAATTTATCAGTTGCACACAAAAAACTACAATGTATTGGACACAAGCTACACAAAAAGGTCACCATAAAATTACCATAAATAAAAACTTTTAGCGCATCTATCTATACATTGTACATTAAAAGTGGCAGGAAATATGAAATTTGCTTGATAAATAAGATTATTCAAAGTTGACATATGCTTGGCACAAAAAGGTCACTCATTTATAGAGCCATATGCTTAGGTTAATGATAATACAAAGATCTATCATAATCATGAGTTTCTCACATAAAATAAAAATTAAGTATCATTCATTAAATTCCAATATGCCATTTCAACTTTGCATAACATAAAACAATGAATAAAACCAAAAAAAAGTCAGATTTTGAGATTTTCTTCATTGCTTATTGTTAACACAAACGGTAAAATTAAACTATGTGCACACACACACCAGATCCTTGTCTTAATTCTCTTAGACTTATGCTAAAAGACTAGAACCATCTAACAATTTGTAGTTACCATTATTATTTTTAACAAAGAATAGAATTCCCACATTTGAACTCACCGAATTTGGGGCCTCTCCCTCCCCTATTTCTTAGGAATTGTATTGATGTAGTCCTAAAACAAAGAAAGCTCTATGAATCTCTAGTCTACCTTTCATGTACATAAAATATGATCTTCACACACTACATTGGCAAGCATCTTCATCACAAAGCAAGCATGGCAAACAAAATTAAATGCTATCTTCATCACTAAAAGGAGTTTAGCATAAAACAACTACAAGCCATCTAATTCAATACTAACAAACTATAAACCCAAGATCAAAGAGCTTTGTTGAATCTTTTCTTATAAAATATGAAACACAACTTCTCATATATACCAGTTTCACAAAAAGTCCACATAAAATTAACAAATCCTATCTGAAAGCAACCCAATATTATTCTCTCAATTTCTCAATAATCATTCTCCTTTTGATATGATCCATGATGGAAAATAGAAAAAAAATAAACATACCACTGCATCATCAGTATACCAATGATCAACAAGTATTTCCCAATCTTCTTTTATGCATCCCGGGGGTATCTTGTTCTTTACCCGTACTTTGTTTCTTGAATTAGGTATATAATGCTGTTTCTTCAGCCTAGACTTATGATCCCTCCAAGCCTTCCCAATTTTTTGTAAGGTAAATGCCTTCAGAGCCGCATATGCAATAGGATCAACAGGGACACAGTATTTTCGCTACAATCAAATAATTGAGTTATCAAATTACAAAATGTTTTCATGCTAAAATACTTATGTAAAACCTAGTACAAAATCTCATAATTACAAGTATTATAACTTATTTAATACCTCTACAAGATGCCAACACTCTTCTTTAAATTCTTCTGCCATGTCCTTCCAATTAAGAAATCTAATCGGGCACATGTGAGGTTTTCGCGCAATCGTACCCAAGAAACCAGTGAAAGTCCTCGCCCCATCATGACTATCTTGGAGGTACTCAAGTAAGTAATTATATGTCCATTCATATAGGATATATTTTAATTTCTATAAATTTCACATAATGAGCCTATTTAATTTTTTAGCAAGATAATTGTAGGCATCCCATTTTGAAATCGGGCATTCTCTCAAGGCAACATTGTAATTTTAAAACAGTCCAGGTGTTAGAATGTCATTGTGACCATTCAATGAACAAAAATTCTATTCCAAAATATATATGAGTTCACAACGATAAAAATGACATGCTGACCATGATAATCTGATCATTTGATCAAAAGATCAAGACATATCAAGTTTCAACGTTTGATATGCATTCTAACATTAAATGCTAAAACCATGTAATTATGATTAAATTATCATGATTGGTCTTTAATTGGATTAAATAAAATGAATTATATATTAAAATCCAATTGAATTAATTTTTTAATCTATTTAAGACCCATTGAACATTCATTGTTATTGCCTTCGGTCAAATAAAATACTTTCCATTCTCTATGTTTGGGGTCATTCACAATTTCCTCACTTATCTTTGAAACCAATTAATTTTCCTCTTTATATACATGGTAAAAATGTAGTTGTTACACTTTATCAACATGGGTCCTTCTATTTCCACTGTCTCTATCATTTTCCTAAATCAATTTTATTTCCTTACTTTAGTTTCAACATATGTTCTTTTGGGTTGGTGGAATATATATCACCAAGTACATTGGGTGGGAGCATCCTTCTCTAAAACCTTTACCAGCAAACATTTTGTTATTTTTGTAAAAGCGGAAGCTTTAATGTTGAGAATGGCAGAAGTGTAAATATCTATTTGTTGTGTACATAACCAAATAACAATGGGTAGTTTTACTCACTTTTACATGGTTTAGCTTTTGGGCTACAAGGTGTTGAGAAGAAAATTTCACTAACAAAAGAAGGAGATTACAAAGCCAAAAAGCTCTCAATCACCAGAATCAAGTGACTAGAGAAACCTTAAAATCTTAGGATCAAAGTCACCACTTAGAAGTTTATACAAAAATACCAGCCAAAATGGGGATATACCCCTTTCGTTGAAACTTTCTAGCAAAATGCCCAATGTTTGAAACTATTTAGGGATATGCCCCTATTTTAAACTCAATTTTCTAAAAATCAAGTTTCAATGAAAAACTCGATTTGGTGAAAATCGAGTTATAAGCAATCAAAGATTATATATATATATATATATATATATATATATATATATATATATATATATATATAAACCAGCATGGAACTAACTCGAGTTCTATTCAAGGAACTTGAGTTCCATGCTGGTTTTTACAAGAAACTTGATTTTCGCCAAATCAAGTTTTTTTATTGAAACTCAATTTTCTAAAAATCGAGTTTCAAAACAGGAGAATATCCCTAAATAGTTTCAGATATGGGACATTTTGCTGGAAAGTTTTGGCAAAAGGGGTATTTTTCCATTTTGTCCCAAAAATACCAAAGAATAAAGAAGCCTATTCTAATAATGCAGCACTAATATAATCGACAATATATATATATATATATATATATATATATATATAAACCAGCATGGAACTAACTCGAGTTCTATTCAAGGAACTTGAGTTCCATGCTGGTTTTTACAAGAAACTTGATTTTCGCCAAATCAAGTTTTTTTATTGAAACTCAATTTTCTAAAAATCGAGTTTCAAAACAGGAGAATATCCCTAAATAGTTTCAGATATGGGACATTTTGCTGGAAAGTTTTGGCAAAAGGGGTATTTTTCCATTTTGTCCCAAAAATACCAAAGAATAAAGAAGCCTATTCTAATAATGCAGCACTAATATAATCGACAATATATATATATATATATATATATATATATGTATATGTATTAGGTCTTGCCGTAGTACAAGTTCCCTATAAGGAATAATATTCCTTAAGTCATTTAAGGCTTAATGCCTATTCAATTGGCGCCCATTACATGCCCAACACAAAACATATGTGGCACAAGTTGATGCACCTCAAATTTAAGCCACCAGTTATAACAATTATTATCATTAATTCCCCCCCCCCCCCCCCCCACCCCCCCAAAAAAAAAAAAAAAAAAAAATCCCAAGTTTAAACATCCTCAAAATCTCTCACGATACACTAATTAAACTGTTTCCCAACAAACACCTTAATTTCGAATAGTTTTGGGTCGGATCATGTCTGTAAAAGCATTCCAACAAATGCCAAATTAAATTTTCCAGGAAAGTTGGGTTGAAGTTTCCTCCCCAAACAGATTAAAAAACGTTTTCCTTTTAGTAAACTACTGTTGTAGGATGCTTAGGAACTTAAAGAGATCTCTCAAGATTCACTAGTCAACTAAATTGGAACAACATATAGAATTAATACATACTAGAGAAGTGCTACGTTTACAATATTTTCACAACACTTTTACAACAAATCATAAGTGGTTAGTTGTTATTAGTTCTAATTTGAATCTACAACTAAAATTAGTTTTTTACTCCACCAATAATAACCCGTAACAATCTGTTACTTAGAATTTGTTACGAAAGTATCATAATACACGCCACTCACAATGAGGGGAGAGAGGGGAAAGGGACAAATGATGGGTAAGTAACAAGTTTCTCTCTCTTGTTTGATTGGTGAGTAACATTTAGATTTTTTTTTTTTTTTTTTTTGGTTTTGGGACCACTTTTACAAATATCAAGATGTGTCTTTGTTTTTATTTTGAGAATTGAGATAATACGTGTCCCTTAATTTGTTGGCTTTAAGTGAGGAGGTCATATTCCATTTCCATCCCATTGAACATTGAAGTAAGAATTGCGTTTCCAACTTCGACAACCTTTTTTTCCTCAAAAAAATCTTGACAACTATTTGGTCCTTCCTTTCTTTTTCATCTACTTCAAGGAGACCACGGCTCTGTGCTGACTGGAACCTAAGTCGTACAACTTTGGTCTTTTATATATGTAAATATATATGGTTTAGCTAGAGAATTAAGATTTTTTTTTTTTAATTATATATATATATATATATATAAAATAGAAATTCTACTCTAACTTAATCTAAGTATTGATGAGAGTGTAGAAGCAGAATCTTAGCTAAGTTCTACAAGAACTCTAAGTTCGTAAACAAAAGGTTTTACGCCGAGGACTTCGGTTTCCTCTTCAATAACACATCGCTGTGTTGTCTTTGTGTTTGCATTTCTCTTCCTTTAATCTTTGCCATTTAATTTCTGATGTGGTTGTGATTTTATTTAGTTTAAATTGTTTTATCAATTCTGTTTTAGCTTAGGTCCATTTAAATTGTTTTATTAGGTTCATAGCTTAGCTTCGGTTTCCTCTTCGATAAAACACCAATTTATTTTGCTATTTACTTTCAATTATTACTAAAATACACTTATAATTTTTTGCTACACTCACAACAAATACGTATTCATCAATAGTAACACTATCTCGACAGGATCCTTATTTAAAAAATAATATTAAAAAAAGCTCACAAATTTTTTTTGGAGAATAATCTCATAATTGATAGCAAAAAAAATATTTAAACCATAATTTGAATATACCATGCCTTTTTCAAATTTGAGTGGGTGCAACAATATGTGGCTCCGCCACTTCCTTCTAAGATAGAAGGTCTTCCATAGTTATTAGTTATGGCCTTTTCTTATTTTTGTCATTTTGTATGCCTCATTGCCTATATAAAGCAGTCCAAAGTAGGTTTCGAAAATCCATCAACACTGCATTCCTCAACTCAAACTTTCTTAAATTTTCCTTTAGCTTTTCGTTTTAGGTGATTCCATCACTATGGATTGTAAGAAACAATTGCAATCTGTGCAGAAAACTTCATCATCCGAGATGAAGCCTCAAGCCAATGATATCGTGCATGAACGACGATCTGCCAATTATAAGCCAAACATATGGAACTATGATTACTTACAGTCTCTTTCTAGCATATACGTCGTAAGAATCCTTTCTAAATATATTCTATGAGAATATTATCGTGACTAGAGTCCTTGTGCCACAACTTTTACAACTTTTATGTAGTCAATATTTAATAAACGTTTGTCCCTTTCATAAAGACTTAACATTTTTTTTTTCACAACTTTGATGTTGTGTTGTGTCAACAGATTCTCTCATCTTCCATTTCGAAAAATAATTATGGCTTCTTTTTCTGTTCTATTTCATACTCTACCATAGAGAAATGATAATAACTTCTTATGCAATTAGTTTCTATAGTGTAAAATATGACTCTTAACACGTTATTGTATTTGTTTCTCAAATTGTAACTCATCAATAGGGAATATAAGTGTGTGTAAATAGACCCAAAGTACTCAAGTTATTTCATTATGGATAGAGTATTTTTCCAAACCAGTTTAAAGGAATCTTTTCCTACTTATTCTATGACGATTCGTAAGATCATTCACGTGTTATATTTAAAAATTTTATGACTTACTAAATCAATGGAATGACTAAAAATGAATGTGGAGGTAGTAGGAATTTTGTTTCCTAAACCCTATCCTTTAATTATTGTCCATCTCATCTTTAGAGAGCCCCTCTGCATGTAATTTTCACTAACACAACTAAGATTTGGGACAATGGTGTTTTTGCAGGGCCAAGAATACGAAAGACGGGTACAGAAACTTAAAGAAGATGTAAGGATAATATTTGCGAATGCAGTGGACTCTGTGGCAACGTTTGAGCTGATCGACAGCATAAACATGTTAGGCCTAGCAAGCCACTTTGATATGGAAATCAAAGAGGCTCTAGACACCATTGCATCCACTAAGAAGAAAATTTCTAGTCCAGAAGAGGATCTCTACACTACTGCACTATGCTTTAGGCTTTTTAGGCAGCATGGCTATGAAGTTTCTCAAGGTAAAATAATCTTCGAATTTAGATCATGTCATTTATGTAGCCAATCCTAACTAATCTGTTGAAACCAACCCCAAAAAACTTAGAAACTAAACTTGGTGGTTGTTTGAAGTTCTAATATCTAACACGAGTACATTCTGTGCAATTCAGATATGTTTAGAGGCTTCATGGATGAAAAAACTAGTTTGTTCAGAGAAAACACAAACATAAATATCAAAGAAATGCTTGAGCTTTTGGAGGCTTCACACTTGGGTTTAGAAGGTGAAAAAATTCTGGATGTGGCTAGAGATTTCTCAACTGCAACTCTCAAAGAAAGCATTTCCAGTTTAGACAGTGACCTTGCCAAGCAAGTGGTTCATGTTTTGGAACTTCCATCACAAAGGAGAGTACAGTGGTTTGACGTCAAATGGCACATCAATTCATATGAGAAAGACAGTCACATGAACTCTAGCTTACTTGAACTTGCTAAACTTCATTTCAACATAGTTCAAGCCATACTTCAAAAAGATCTAAGGGAATCATCCAGGTAGCTTCCAAAGAATAACGTGATTTGTGAATATATATCTTATACACCAAACTCACTTTGCATTGCACAAAATACTAATTAGCATGAAGAGAAACAACTTAATTACTTGTACCTTTCTGTCATTTAGGTGGTGGAGAAATCTGGGGCTCACAGAGAACTTGAGTTTTGCCAGAGACAGACTAGCCGAAAGTTTTATGTGCTCAGTGGGCCTTGCTTTCGAGCCTGAGTACACATGCCTTAGAAAATGGCTTACGAAAGTCGTTATTCTGATACTGACAATTGATGATGTTTATGATGTTTATGGCACATTGGAAGAACTAAAGCACTTCACAAATGCCGTAAATAGGTCAGCATTGCATAATATCACTGCTGAAAACTTTCAATATAAAATAGTGTTAAATATACTTTTAGTCCTAAACTTTTGGGCTGGTTTTATTTTGGTCCTCACACAGTTTTTTGTTTTACTTTGGTCCTTACTAATAAAATGCTTATGGATCACATAATTATAATAAAAAATAAATAAACTACTCTAGGCAAAGCACCGTGTAGCTTAACTAATACTTCCTAGTATTTTAATGGAAATGTTTAGGGTTAGATAAAAGTTTACCATGAAAATAATTAAATGAAAATGAAAGTAACTTTCCTTTTTTTTTCTTCATCCCTCCCCCCTCCAAGTTTCTTTGCAACCAAAAGTCATGCGAGTAATTAATCTCAATTAGGTGTTGGCAAGGGTAACAATGAAGCACACAAGTACGAATATGAAACAAAAAATTTGTGTGAGGGCCCAAATGAAATCATCCTCAAAAATTGAGGACCAAAAATACTTTAAGGCCCTGTTTATTTCAATGTAAAAACATTTCAAGGAAAATTATTTGTTTTCCGATGTTTAGTAATTTTTTCTGAAAATGCTCAAAAAATATTTGCTGGAGTTGGTCTGATAAGAAAAATCATAAATTTTATATTTATTTTTAATATAAATATGAAATAAAAACTTTGATTTCCCACTTTAAATATTAATAAAATAACTTAAATCAACCTGCACAATCAGAATAAAATTTTAAAAAATTACACTAATAAGCATATTCAAAATAAGAGTGTAACAAAAAAAGTAAATAAAAATAATAATTAACAAAAGCTATCAACTGAACTAGTATTCACAAGGATAATTACATATGTACAAACAATTGAAACCTCTAAGTGATACTTATAATGTTTTTTTGAGAAACTATTAAATGTTTGGAGTTGATTCCCATATTTTTGAGGCATTACGTGGTTATTTTGGAGGTGTTATAAGGTATTTTCATCATTTTAATGGTTTTTTTAGGGGGTATATTTATGATTTTATTTTTTTAGAGGGTATTTCAATCATATTAGATTTGAAAATGTTTGGGTCATCTTTTTTAGATTCAAGGCTATTTTAGTCATTTTGAAGGTTTAATGGACAATTTGGTTATTTTAAAGGATTTAGAGGTATTTCAATGGTTTTGGGCATATTTTGGAGATATTAGGGGTATTTTTGCCCTTTTAGAGATTTTTACGATATTTTTGTCATTTTAGATGTTTTAGAGGCATTTTGTGGTTAGTCATTATTTTGATATTTTGAAGGTTTCAATGGTGTTTTGGAGGTTTAAGGGTACATTTTTCATTTTGAAAAATTTGATTATTTGTGTATATATATATATATATATATTTTTTTTAGTTTTCTATTCTTTTAAGATTGAAATAAGTCAAAATGTTTTACTCATCCCCTAAAACGAGTAATATATTTTCAATTGAAGAAAATATTTTTTCTGCTCAATGGAAAATGATTTCAATTTTATCAAAATTTTCGACTGTTTTAAAAGCTTGAAAACCAAAAAAAAAAAAAAAATTTCGAAAGATATTTTATGCCAAAACAAAAAGGGCCTAAATCTACAAAATAGGTAAATAATTTTTTTACAACATTAAGAATTATTCTTACCGAAATATTTAATTCAGGTGGGATGTTAGTGAAACTCTACAGCTTCCAGAGTGCATGAAGACTTGCTTCCTAGCTCTCTACAATACTACTAATGAAATCGCTAATGATATTCAAAAGGAGAAGGGTGCTTGGAACCAAATTTTACCTCATCTTAAGAAAGGGGTACTCATCTGTTCATTTTCCATAATAATTGGAATTTACTCATTTGTTCGTTTTTCATCATGTTTAATTGGAATACATATATACACAATAGGTAAAGATCATCGTTATTGAAATTATAGTGAATATCCTTTTCGTTTTTCTTTTTTCTTTTTTAATAGTGGATAGATTTTTGTAATGCATTATTTGTGGAAGCAAAGTGGTACAACATGGGCTACAGTCCATCCCTAGAAGAATATCTAAGTAATGGCTGGATTTCATCGACTGCCCCATTACTTATGGTCCATGAATTCTTTTCTATGGGACATGAGGTAACAAACGGGATGGAAGATTTTCTGGAGAAAAACCAAGAAATTGTGTATAATATATCTATGATAATTCGACTCTGCAATGATTTGGGGACTTCAGTGGTAATTATTCTTTCCTTATACAATAGTTTTACAAACTGTTGATATAATTTTAGCATTTTCCTAATAATTATTGGTAAATAAAAATGTGATATCAATAGTAGTAGGTCTAGATTATAACTAATATGAATTCACCACATCAATAATTTGTAAAAATATTGTAAAATAATTTATGTGTGTAGCATTACTCATAAAAAAAGAGTAATGTTACAGACACAAATTATTTTACAATATTTTTACAAGTTGTTGATGTAGTTTTAGCATTTTCTAAAAAATTATTGATAAATAAAAATATGATGTTAGTGGTAAGTCAAGTTTAGAACTAGTAAGAATTTGTCACATCAATAATTTATTAAAATATTGTAAAATTGTTTGTAGCTATAGCATTACTCACTATTTATTGGTTATATAGAACATTGATTAATTATTATGTCCATATTGGAACAAACTAATTGGTGTAACTTGAAACAGGCTGAGAGAGCAAGAGGTGATGTTCCCTCATCAATCCTATGTTATATGAGAGAAGCTGATGTTTCAGAAGAAATTGCAAAGAAGCACATCGAAGACATGATAAACAAGAGTTGGAAGAAAATAAATGGGCAATGCTTTAACCAATTGCCAATGCTGCAATCATTTGTCAATATTGCAACAAATAATGCTCGTGTGGCACATAGCCTTTACCAATATGGAGATGGGTTTGGGGTTCAAGACCGAGACACTCGGAAAAATATCGTGTCTTTACTGGTCGAACCTCTCTCATGCTCTACTGAATTGAAATGTTAAATTATGGATATGGGTCAATTTGTCAGCCATGAATCTATGATGTCAGAACTTAGAACTTAGAATTTGCAATAACTCCAAGATGGTGACTTGAATGGCTAGGTTAAGTGCATGGCTTTGTCTCTACAATAATGCGATGAACGTGTAATGATCAATATTCGGTTCATAATTAAATAAAAGTGCTTTTTGAGTGTCTGTGACCAATGCTTTTTCCTTAATCTTGTTGATGTTGACTAGGAACTCTAAAGTTATGGCTGTGAAAAAAGATAAGAATCTCTGCAGTAATCTCGTACTACAATAACCACCAAAAGTATCATATTTGATTCCTTGGATCCTTAAAGAATAAAGATAGGCTGGCCTTTCTCTCAAAAAAAATAAAAGATAGGCAGGCCTAATCTCCACACACACATACCCAAAAAAAAAGAAAAAAAAAAGATAACCACTGATGTGGCAAATAATTAATAATTAGAAAATTCCTATTTTGCTAAAAGTTTGGTTTTTGTGAATTATATTGCTGAAAAACCTAATTTGCAAGTTATTTAATCATGTAACCTCTTTTGGAATTCCATTTAACCAAAGTCGAGCTATATGCAGTAACTACTGATGTGGCAATGTAAGTCCAACTTTGACAAAACTGAGTTTTATTTTTAGATTTGAACTCGATTTTGGTAAAATTAAGTTCCAATTAAAAAGATGCTATATAAAAAAATAGCATTTGTTGAAGTGACTTTTTTAGTTATATAATTTGGGAAAAGTTATTATTTAAACCAAAAAAAAAAAAAACGTTTAGAAAATTATTCTTAAATTTATTGTGCAAAACAATATTTAAAAACGCTCACTCTCTTCAGTTTTTGAGATTAAAATCACTCATAATATTTTTTTTTTCATTTTTATTAAGATCTCTCTCTCTCTCTCTCTCTCTCTCTCTCTGTGCCATCACTAGTTTTTTTTTTTTTTTTTTGTTAATTGTTAATTATGGTCTGGCCAGTTGTGAGGGGGACTATTGCATCTGATTTTTATTTATTTATTTATTTTTTTAATAGTAGAAGGATTGAGTTTAAAATAAAAAATAAAAAATAAAAAACAAGTGCCAAACCAATTGGGGGTGTGGGAAAACACTAGAAAATTAGTTTTGAGAACAAATTCTCAAAAACACTTAGAAAACCGATTTTAAAAACACAAAACTCAAAACAAAAAACCAAATAAACCATTAACTTGACAATTTTGATTACAATGACTTTGAAATAATTTAAAGGCGAAAATACCATTTTGATCCCTACATTTTGGGGTCATTGTAAATTTAGTCCCAACATTTTGGTAGTAGTCAATTTGGTCCCTACCGTTAACTTACTAACCAAAAATGTCTACGTGGCTAACGGATTACACAATTGGCACACTTAAAACTTACGTGGCTAATAAAATATTTCAATTGCTATTTAAAAATGTTATGTCAACCTCATAAAAATTCATGTAAGGAAAAAAATTGAATTGCTAATTTTAAAGAAAAATATTAATGAATCAAAAAAAAAAAAATCAACTTAGCAATTTCCTTTTTCTTTCAGTTTCTTGGATGCCAATTTCCTTTTTCTTTCAATTTCTTAGATGCTAAACACATCTAAAATCACCATGGATGTGTTTGCTTAGATTAAACTTTTCTCAACAAGTACCCCAGCCTCCATTGTCCAACCAAACTTTTTTATGCTTAAATTTGCAAAATTTTCAGATCTGCAATTTTTTCAAATGTCCCAAACTCAAAGCATAAAAGTAATGAACAGCCACTCGATTCTCTCATACGTAATGGGCCTAACTCCCCTCTCTCAGACCCAGGTCTAAACCCTGAACTCAACCTCTGAAATCGACATTGAACAATCAACCACAGTGTCGCCAAAACCACTAACCATCTGATCCATCTTCATCTTCGGCCTAATCCCAAGCCCAAATCAAAGACCACATGCCTCATTTAACTATCATGATCTTGATATTGGTACCAAATCCAGTGGTAACCATGAGGAAGCAAGGGTTTATGGAATCAAATATATCAAGAGTAACTTGAGCAAGTTGGTTTGTATGAAGATCCTAACAATTTAGTATCCCAACCCTTCCATCTGGCAAGATATAGAAGGAGAAATAACCAAGAGTGTATTTATCCAAAGCACCCATCTCATAGTGGTGGTTCATCATCGCTTTACTATGGGTTTGTTTCATTTCTTATTTCGGATTTCATGTGAGTTTGGGGATTGGAATTATTTTGTCATAATGGTTTTAAATATGTTTGGCAGCCAAGAAACTGAAAGAAAAAAATAAAATTTTAAGTGTGAGTTTGGATAGCGCGTTTTGCACGTTTCAGTGCGATTGGGTTTCATTTTTGTGAGTCCTATGCACTGTTTATGAGACCCACAAGCACGGAATTTGGCAAAATCAACTTTAAAATTGGATTCTATGATACTATTCACACATTTAAAAATTATTTTCCTACAGTGTTCTCAATTTTTAGTTTTCAGCAATAAACGGTATCCAAAAATTATTTTGTTAATTTTTTTATTTTTCTTTAAATTAGCAATTCAATTTTTTCACTTGCATGAATTTTTATGAGGTTGACGTGGCATTTTAAATAATAATTAAAATATTTTATTAGTCATGTAGTGTGTCAACTATATAATCCATTAACCATGTAGGCATTTTTTGTTAGTGAGTTAACGGCAATAACCAAATTGACTGCTCCAAAATGTAAGAACCAAATTGACTGTGACCCCAAAATGTAGGAACTAAAATGGTGTTTTCGTCTAATTTAAATTAAAAAAAAAAAAAAACTCATAATCTATGGAATCAAATTAAATGCTTGATATTGTTATCGTTGCGGCATCTTGCCACACATTGATTGTTATTGAGTGCATAATCCATAACATTAATTTGGTCTTCATTAATATGTAACGTGTATTCACTATTCACAAAGTAGTACTCATGACTAATACTTTGTACGATATTGCCAAGATATATATATATATATAATCTCTTCATTGAAAGTTTTCTTTATTGTTAGCGTGGTCAGTGAAGAAAGAGTGAGATAGGCAAGAGATGAAGAAGTAGAGAGAAAAATAATAAATAAAAAGAAAGAATAATTAGAACAATTAACTAAAGACATAGAAAATAAGAGAGTTTGATGTAAGACCACTTGACAATGAACCAAATAAAATAGAAATCACGAATGCTCCTAGTTTGGTAGGGCTGGCCAGGCAAAACTATAAAAGGGTTAAGGGACCACGAGGACCACGGCCATTAATATTGAAAAAGGAGTCTTATTCGCTCACTATGAAACTGACTGCAATCTTTTTCTGTTTGTAAGGATCTCTGAGCCATTCTTGGCCTTGTCATTTTGGCAAATAAAATTTTCTACAAGCATATTTAAGGTTCATCCCGAATTTGGGCCCAATAAAATTAAACTTCGCCCTCCAAACAAAATTCTTGGCCCCTTATATAAAAAAAATAGCTCAAATAACAACAAAAAAATCATCTAAAACATCAAAACATTTAACAAGAAGCCTAGTTTCTAGCCTTTCAAAAACAAAAACAAAAATAATAAGTTTAAAAGAAAAAAAATAATGTTAAGCTACAAATTTGGTTCCTATTCTTTACACCATATTTTAATTTGATTTTTAACCTCTCAATTGTGTCAATTTGATTACTAATCTTCTAATGTTGTGTCAATTTAGTTTCTGTTGTTATCTCTTAAATAGAAATTGCTAACGTGGTTTACAGCCAAAATAAAAAAAATTAGTTTATTACCACATCAATGAAAACTAGTTTTTTTTTTTTGGTTGTTAGTCACGTTAGTAATTTTCACTAGAAAAATAATGGTATTGATTAAATTGACATGATACTGAAAGGTTAAAGACCAAATTACCACGATTAAAAAGTTAAGAACCAAATTGGAATATGGCTTAAAGAATAAAGATCAGTTTACCCAAAAAAGAAAATCTTTTAAACAGAGCTGTTGAAGAGAGAGGGTGAGTTTGAGTGTGTACTGGACACCACATCGTTGCTGTCAACTGGCCGATCATATGCTTGGTATCATCTATTTTCTCGCTTCTTTGATCTTGCCCTCTTTCAACTCATGTCTGCGTATCTTACTATTTTCTACTCTGTGTTTTTGGGATAATGGTAAAGTTAGTACTTTCAAGTTTGAACTGGCTTTATTTTAAATGGTGCCGACCATGGGTATGGTCATGTGGGTGAGTCATGATTGGATCTGTTATACCAGTATTGTCTAAATGTATTGAACCAAACTATCGCTCAAAGGTCTTTATGGAAAAAGATTAAAAATAAATAATGAAAAAAGGAATTACATTCATTATCAAAAATCAAAGCAAAGAAAACCTCAAAGGTCAAGTTTTGGAGGTATGTTAACGTAAAATTAATTTGTTTATCTCTTAATTTTACTCTACTGGTTTTGTTAATTAGTCTCATATTTCCATATAATTTTTAACCTACTTTCTCAATGGTATATGTTAACATAATATGATTTATAATTATGACATTTTAATTTGAATATAACACATTTTTAGTATGAATTAGAATGCTATTTTTATAAAATTTCTTAAAAAAAGACTTTGCTTATACATATGTCTATAAAATTATTTTATTTTATGTTTATAATAACATATAAATTAAATAAAAATAACAATATATAAAATAAAGGGTAAACCTATTGGATCCATTTTACTATTCTAGTGCAAAAACTTTGATGACAAAAAATTATGAAAAGTTCATGTTTTAAAAATATGGCCATTTGTGAAAATTGAATGATTTTTATAAACTCAAATTGAATAATTTAATTATCAAATCATAGATAGTGAGCGCCTAGTTTGCATTGTTACTCTAATGCCTTCTTTTCTTCATTGCTATCAGGGAGGATAAACAATTTTGGAGGGAGATGACTGAAAAACCAAATGAGAGTTGTGGAGGAATACATGTTTAACTAGATAGTACAAGCTGACCACCATCAAAGCTTTAATTTTGTTTTCAACTATAAGAAAATTTTTTTGGAATACATTTTTTTCCTTTTCCGAATTTAAATATAATCCTCCCTTCCTTTTCTCTCCCTCTCTTTTTTCCTCCATCTTAGTGATAAACAAAAGGGTTTGCAACCGAAACAACTGTTAGACTGGGAAATGTATACTAGCAAGTGCAAAAAAATTTTACTCCACTTAAATATGTCGTTTAAACCCTCTCGTTCACTTCCACTCTTGCCACTATTTTCGGTGTTAATTATTGTCTTCTCCTTCCCAAGATTAAATTTTATTGCAAATTAATTTTTTCATTTTCTCTCGGGGGGTCCAACTTGAGTTAGCCCCCTCCATAAGGTTTTCATATATAAATCTAAATTCATATAATTATATATATATATATATATATATATATATATAGGGTTTTATATTGTACATTTATATTACTTATAAATTTAAAATGTAATTTTATAGGAATTATATTATGTTATATTAACATAAAAGAATACATGTGCTTAAAACATATGTACATAATATACTTTCTCAAGGGCATATGTTGACATAAAATAAATTATAATGTTATGACATTTTAATTACAATTAAGCACATTTTTAACAAAATTAGAATGCTATATTTATAAATTTTCTTAAAAAATACTTTCCTTATAATATATGTTTATTAATTTATTCTATTTTATGTTTATAGTAACATATAAATTATATAATACTATGTTATAGCAAAATGAATTATAATTATAATACTATGTTAATTCCCAATGGAGTAAAGAACATAGACCAGTTTACTCAAAAAAAAGAAAATCATTTAAACAGAGCTGTTGAAGAGAGAGGGTGAGTTTGAGCATGTACTGTACACCACGCTGCTGCTGCCAACTAGCCGATCATATCGTGCAAAGTCAAGGATAGCAATATATACAGATATACTACTTCCTAAAGGTGCCATAGTTCAAGGATAGCAATATTTGTACCATGTCTGCTTCACATTTTCATAAATTATTCTTATTAAAAACCAAGGCCTTCAATTGAGGTTTGGGACAATGGTGATTTTGCAGGGGCAGGAATACGAAAGACAGGCACAGAAGCTGATAGTGAATGTAAAGGATTTGTTTGCGGAAGCAGTTGACAAAGTGGAAAAGTTAGAGCTGATTGAAAAAGTTAAAAAGTTAGGCCTAGAGAGCCATTTTGATGTGGAAATCAAGGAGGCTCTAGACATCATATCATCCACTAAGAATAAAAATCCTAGTCCAAAAGAGTATCTCTACACTACTGCACTATGCTTTAGGCTTCTTAGGCAGCATGGCTATGAAGTTTCACAAGGTAAAATAATCTTAGCATTTAAAAAATTCTGTTATTCTTATTCAAGTTCATCTCCAATTATCCTTTGCTTTCTAAGTCCAGTAAATCATGTGGAATGCGGATATGTTTAGAGGCTTCCTGGATGAAAAAGCCAGTTTGTTCAAGAAAAGCACACGCACAAATATCAAAGAAATGCTTGAACTTTTGGAGGCCTCATACTTGGCTTTAGAAGGTGAAGACCTCATGGATGCTGCTAGAGATTTCTCAATAGAAACTCTCAAAGATTGCATTCCTAATTTAGACTGTGACCTTGCTGAACAAGTGTCCCATGTTTTTGAGCTTCCATCACAAAGGAAAGTGCAGTGATTTGATGTCAAATGGCACATCAACGCATATGAGAAAGACAGACATATGAATGCTATGTTACCTGAACTTGCTAAATTTCATTTCAACATGGTTCAAGCCACACTTCAAAAAGAGTTGAGGGAACCATCCAGGTAAGTATAGCGACAAATAAATAGTAATCTGTGAATATCTTAAACAAGGAATTCACCATGCACAACATATATAATATAGCAGGAGAGAAATTGAGAAAATAACTTTTTTTTTTTTTTTTTTTTTGTTGAGAAATTGAGAAAAGAACTTGTTCCTTTTGTGTCATTTAGGTGGTGGAGGAATCTGGGCCGCTCAAAGGACTTGAGTTTCGCTAGAGACAGACTGACTGAAAGTTTTATGTGCTCGGTAGGCTTTGCTTTCGAGCCTAAGTACACATATCTTAGAAAATTGCTAACTAAAGTCACTAATCTGATAGCGATAATTGATGATGTTTATGATGTATATGGCACACTGGAAGAACTAAAGCTGTTCACCAATGCCGTAAATAGGTTAGTATTGCAGCATATAAAATAGGCACATATGGTTGTTTTAATTCTGACCAAAATATTAAAATAGGCACATGTGTGTGTATAACAACATGTGTATAATTGCTTTTATCCTTCTAATAACGCACGACATTGTGATCTAGCTTAAGTCATAAGTGATGGTCTTGTCCTTACCATGCAAAATAAATATGATGGGTTTGTAAAACATTTTACAAAATGTAATAAAAGTATCTTATCTTGTGTGTGGAATTCCCCTCCTTTTAAACAAATATATTTGATGTTTCGTTTTATATGTTTAAGTGTATGTATCCACTATGATTTTCGTACTGTTGACTTGGAACTCTAAAGTTATAAGCCTTGTGGTTGAAAAATAAAATGGCTTGAATCTTGGCCAAAACAATGAATTTCTCACAGGCACCATAACAATTAGCCCTTTAATTTGTATTTAAATTATTTTTATATATAGTTTAATTAATTTTTACATATTTTGTGTACATATACACACACACAGGGCCTTCTCAAAAAAAAAAAAAAAATATATATATATATATATATATACACACACACATAGGGATAATAAGGCTAGCTCAATACAATTTGAAGCCTAAATAAAAAAAAAAAATAAATGGGCCTTTATATATTTGAATATCACTTAAATAATATTTAATTTTTTTCATCAATTTAGTTAATGTTCTATATTATTATTTTTATTTAAAATGCATTATTATCATGATTTAATATAATTAATTCATTTGAATGATACTAAGGATTTTATAAATTTTACTGCATAGGCATTGCAAATTAATGTGTTAATCTTATCCGGTTTGATATATAACCCACTAGATAGGAGGCTAAAAAGAGGTCTGCTTCCCTGATAATGGGCTAAATTGAAAACTAATCCTACATTTAAGTTTCCTTTTACAACATTTAACTAAACTAAGGATTTTCTAACCAAAAAAAAAAAAAACTAAGCTAAGGATCCTAGGTATCTAGTTTTGCCATGCCACCATGCCCATGCTAGGTTTTTCTAAGAATAATGTAATCCTAAATTCTAATCCTGCTTTCCCCACATCTTCATGAGAGAAATAATAAATTAATTCAAGGGAACTGGCCTCACTTGTCAACGCCACTAAACCCAATGTGTGATTTGTTACTGCCATTACCTTTGGCCCGTTGCCAATTCTTGTAGCCAATCTAATCCTATTGCATGGATAGCCCATCAACAAAGAGGCCTAAGTTGTGAAACAAGATTGACCAATTTGATGTAGTTCAAGGCCTACAAATAATCGATTTGACTTTAAGGCCTCTCGATCTCTTGGCCTAGACAAAACTATCCATTGAGTCACTTTCGATCACCATATTTCTATACTTTTCTCTAATTGTCACCTTGATTCCCAATCTAATTAATAGCTAATGCTTCGAAAAATTATAAGATCTTCCTAGTGGACAAGTGACGTGATCCACCATTCTACTAAAAAACTCTTATCTATTTAAAATTATTGAGTTAGAAATTTTTTTTAAAACAAAAACTTATTACTAACTCAACAAATTTAAACAATAGTGAGAGTCTTTTAGTAGAACGGTAAACTACGTCACTTATCCACCATAAGAACTATAATTTCTCTAATGCTTCAGCCACACCAAGTCTCTAACACGCACATGAGATAGACTTAATATCCAATAATTTCAATTAATCTAGTTGTCCGAACGCAAATCTAGAGGGACAAAGTCTAACTCTATGACCAATTCAAAAAAAAAAAAGATGACATATGTTTCTATCAGATTTGTAATACACATAATTCACATAAAATAACTAAGTAAAATATTTAAAACCTGCTTTAACAAGCCTTATGCATTGCATAAATTTACTGACTTAATTTATTAAGTCTTAATTTGTTCAATCAGAGGAATTAAATTTCGTTCACAATATAATTATACATAGATAAGAGTTTGCGGGGCCTACTGTGGAAAACATTTTTAAAACATCCATCTCTTGTGTTTCACGTGGCCTGCTTCTATCAAAAGTCCAACACGGGATTAGAGAGACAGAAGTGAGAGTGAGAGGCCTTACAAACGCCAAAACAACATGCGCTGTGGGGCCCTCTGTATGGATGTGGTATTAATTATTGGCATCAGATGTATGAATTCTATTTGACAAAATGAAATATATGTATTCGCATGGTGGATTTTCTTTTCTATATGATAGAAATATCACCATTGAATACCGTACGACTTATTTAACAATTATATAAAAAAAAAAAAAAATTTCCCCCTTTTATGAAAGGACAATACTCATCATCCATCAACCTAGAAGCTCATTTGGAAAAAAAATTTGTCCTAAAATTGTCCTTATATGGAAGGACAATACTAAACCATACACTTTCTCAACCCACTGAAGATGGTGTTCTTAAATAGTTACTAATAGACCCAGACCAACATTTCATTAATCATGATAATGACAAAAGGGGGAAAATTATTTTTTTAATACTATGTCTTTCATTCAACTCAATTATTTACTTTCTCAAAAAAAAAAAAAAAAAACTCAATTATTTAGGATAAACTAAAATGAAACTCTATGTTCTTTTAAATTCTAGAAATCATCAATGATTAATGTTATATGAAATCTTGCAACAATTTTGTTTTAATGGATAACATCAAAAAGTCTATCATAGTATCATCTATTATTTTGTTGCCAGATCTAGTTTTGATTATATATATTCATGATTGAAAATTTTCATATTCAAAGTTATAATAGAAATAGAAAGAGTAAGAATAATATCTCTATAAATAAATTGCTAGACTATTGAATTTTTATTCATTACTGGCCATATTGGCATAATTCAAAATTATTTATCAAGTACTATACATGGTTTAGTTTTTTCATCCTTTTTGTCTTATTTTCTCTCTTTTAGGCCTACTCTTTAGGGTTTTGACCCATTATATGTCGGTATGTCAGTTTTTTTTTTTTTTTTGGTTGGTATTATTGCTTTTTTTTTTATAGATATCATGCGAAACTCTTTTTCTTCTCGTTAGTGATATTACGAGAATGAACCTACTACTAAATTTAATGAGGTCAAAGCATCCATTTTATAATAATTGTTTTTATCATCAGACTAAGACACCAATCAATTTTTTAGTATAAACAGAATTTAAACTCCTAATCTTTTATTTGAGAAACTTAATTATTTGAGTTAACTAAAACTCACTTGTATTTCTACATTTGTTAATACTACTGCACTATCCTTTAGGCTTTTTAGGTAGCCTGGCTATGAAGTTTCATAGAAAAGCTAGCACACATGAAAATATCAAAGAAATGCTTGAACTTTTGGAGGTCTGAGCTAGGCCTCACACTTCGCTTTAGAAGGTGAAGACATAATATTAGATGATGTCATCATCATTATGCTAGAGATTTCTCAACAGAAGCTCTCAACGAAAGCAATCCTAATTTAGACCTTTGTCACCTTGCTGAACAATGAGCTTCCATCACAATGGAGAGTGCAGTGGTTTGACATCAAATGGCACATCGACGCATATGAGAAAGACACAATTATGAATGCTATTTTAGGGTGTGTTTGGTAGGAGGTGAAATAGGAGGGATGAAAAGAAAAAAAAAAAAAAAAGGAGGGAAAATGGGAAAGAGTGTTGTTTGATAAGGGAGAGGGAGAGTAATTTTTCTGGTGGGTCCAGATATTTTCCACGCAAGCTCACACAAAATTTGTCTTTCTAAAATGGAAAGAAAACCGGGTGAAGTGAGTTTGATGGTGAAATGACAAAATTGCGCATGTGCAATGTAAATGGGCAAAGTCCAATTGGCTTTTTTTTTTTTTTAATGGTTTCCTAGGCATGAACGTTGCCTCCCTTCTTTCTTTTTTTTCCTTTTGATTTCTTAAGCGTGGGCGTGGTGCTTTTTTGTTTTTTTTTTTTTTTTGGTTGCTTATCACTTTTTTGTTTTAATTAGATATCATTTTTTAACAAGGATATATGAGTAAATTTATACAAATTCATATTTTCCATTTTTTCACCTTTTCACTGCCAACCAAATAAAAATAAAAAAAATTAAAATATTTTCTATCATCTCATCATTTTTTATCTTCCCATTTTTTCACCCTTCAAACTAAACACACTCAAGAATCATGCCAGGAATTATTCTTTTGAACTCACTAAACTTCATTTCAACGTATATAGCTCAAGCCCAACTTCAAAAAAAGATCTAAGGGAATCATTGAGGAAGCTACCAGAGAAAGTGATACGTCATACGTCATATGTCATGCCTCATACATCATACATCACAAAAGAAAAGAACTCACTTGTACCTTTATGTCATTTAGGTGCTCGTGGAGTAATCTGGGCCTCACAGAAAACTTGAGCAAGAGCCAAATTCAAATCTAGTCGAATAGTTAATGCTATTGTACCATTCAATAGCAAATTAATGATTGATTTAGAACTTATAATCTTAACCTTTGATTAAAAAAATTTTAATCTTTAACATTTTACTATTTTATTTTAACACTTTATTTTTTAACTTCTCTTTTATATCCAATGGTTAATTTCATGGTGCAATAGCATATTACTATCCCACCAGATCTCAATCCACAAGAGACTAGCCAAATGTAATATTTGCACTCAGTAGACAACTAGACATTGCTTGAAAACACGTCTTAATAAATGGCTTACAAAAGTCACTAATTTGATGCTAATAACTGATGATGTTTACTGTTTAGTTCATTGACATCTGATGTTCTTAAAAAAAATCAATTTGTAACACACACACACACACACATATATATATATATATATATATATATATATAAACCAATATCTAGACTACATGGTAAAAATGTAGTCATTACGCTTTATCATATCAACATGGGTCCTTCTATTTCTACTGTTTCTATCATTTTCCTACATCAATTTTATTTCCTTACGTTAGTTTGAGCATGAATCATCAATATATTTAACGATGCCAATGTTCTTTTGGGTTGGTGAAATATATATCGCCAAGTACATTGGAAATGCACCCTTCTGCAAAACCTTTACCAGCAAACATTTTGTTATTTTTGTAAAAGTGGAAGCTTTAATACCAATTTGTTAAGGATAGCATAAGCGTAAATAGCTATTTGTTGCATATATATAACCCAATAAAAATGGATAGTTTTACGTGGTTCAGCTTTTGAGCTACGCGGTGTTGAGAAGAAAATTTCCCTAACAAAAGAAGAAGATTACAAAACCAAAAAGCTCTCAATCACTGGAATCAAGTGACTAAAGAAACCTTAAAATCTCTAGATCAAAGTCACCGCTTAGAAGTTTATACAAAAATAACAAAGAATAGAGAAGTCTATTCTAATACTGCGCCACTAATATAATTGACAATATATATATATATATATATAAGGTCTTGCCACTGTACAAGTGCCATGTAAGGAATAATATTCCTTAAGTCGTTTAAGGCTTAATGCCTATTCAATTGGAGTCCATTTATGTGCCCAACACAAAAGTACTTTTTAAAAAATAATCTCTTTTTATTTCAATGAAAAGAGATTAATAAAAAATTGTCATATCACCCACTAACTAAATAAAAAATGAAGATTAATATACACTACTACTTGTCATTGTAGATTTAAAACTAAATGACATATCCAATTAAAAATGTATCGGAGGTAAGTCAAACCTCAAAAGTATAACTTAGGAAGGAATAAAACATATGTGGCACAAGAGCACCTCAAATTTAAGCCACCAATTATAACAATTATTATCATTATTTCCAATAAAATAAAAAATCCCAAGTTTGAACATCCTCAAAATCTCTCATGATACACTAATCAAACTGTTTCCTGACAAACACCTTAATTTCCAATAGTTTTTTTGGGTTAGAACATGTCTGAAAAAGCATTCCCATAAAAACAAATTAAATATATCAAGAAACTTGGGTTGAAGTTTCCTCCCCTAACGGATTTAAAACGTTTTCTTTTTAGTAAACTACAATTGCAAGGCGCTTAGGAACTTAAGAGATTGTAAGTTTTTTAGGCCCCTTAAAACCACAATTGGATTAACCTAGATAATTAGCCAAGTTGTTAATTAGTCAAATTATTCAAATCTAGATTAAACACAATCAAACAATCATATCATGTAAAGCAGCGGAAAGATAAATAACACAAAGATATGATCACCCAGGAAACCAAACCGGTAAAAACCTAGGGATGATTTAACCTAACTATCCTTAAGGTAAACTTGAATCCACTATCTTGAAAGAATCGAAGTTCATACAATAAGACTTACAAGCCCCCACGCTCAACTTCTTATTGCTACCCACTGGTAGAACTTACTGACACGACCACGTGCAAACTCCGAATCCACAGATTCTTTCTTTCTTGGATTCACCACCAGATACAAGCACACCCGCTAGTGTTTCTTTTGGCTTCAATAGCAGCAACTGAATTTGATCATCAAGGTGTAGAAAACTTATTCTCCTTGAAAACCTTAAGTTTATGTGAAGGAAAACTCCTCGAAAATCTCACAAAAGATTCACATAAACCGCAATATGAGCAACACTAAAACGTGGCTAGGGTTTGCCTTTTATACCTAGGGCAAATTAGAAACCCAAAACGTTTTAAATAACATAGGGCTGAGTTGAAAATTTGCAAAAAGAAACGTCAGACCCGATTTTCGATTGATCGAGCCTAAGTTTCGATTGATCAAAAAAGACTAAAACAGTTTTTTTAATCCTGCAATAATTTAATCCAACTTTACAACAATAAACCTGTAACAACCTAAGGAAAAACGCTAGCCACATCTACGTTATATCTAAAAAGGACTAGTCACAATTGAAACTCCTTGTTGTTGTTAGTAAAGTCCAGTTCAACCCAATAAATACCCGATATAGGACTCATCACACACCCACACACATCACACAATCAATCAAATTATGGCATCACAATCTCCCCCACTTAAATCCCTAACGTTCTCGTTAGGGCCCACTTTGTGAAGTAGTGTCTCCGAGCCCACACGGAATTACCGGGCCGGCTCTGATACCATATGTAACGACTCAAGCAAAAGCGCTAGCCACATCTGCGCTATACCTTAAAAGGACTAGTCACAATTGAGGCTCCTTGTAGTTGTTAATAAAGCCTAGTTCAACTCAGTAAATATCCGATATGAGACTCATCACACACCCACACACATCACACAATCAATCAAATTGGGGCATCACAATACACTGTCACGACCTAAATCCATGGAACATGAATTTAGATACATGACTAACTTTTTAAACTTATATAACTTACTAAACATAATTAATCCAAAATAAATTAAAACTCTAAAGAACAATATTCTTAAAAACCTCTTACAAAAATCCAAACTCCACAAATTTAGAATAATCTCCAAAATACAGTGAAATTTAAAGCGGAATAAAAAAAAAAAAACTAATAATCTTTTAAGACGTCAAGTATTATTGACTTCGCCTAAAACTCCCACGCTCTACCTTGCACTTTACGAAGCAATCCAAAGGTCCTATTCCCCAACTAAACTTTAATCTGAAAAAAATTGTAATTGATGAGGTGAGCCACACATCCAATAAGTAATTATACACAATATACAACGGAATAGAGTCAAGCAAAGCACGAGTTTGATTTCACAATTTTACTCAAAATATTCGATATAGTTTTCCAAACATATAAGGAACCACTGAACACATATATATAATCAAATCTTAAAGTTATTCGAACACACATACAGATAATTGATCAGAGCACAGTGTCACATATACACATCACATATTCTCACATCCAATCCTGTGAGCGGATACCAACATCTAACCCCAGATGGTGAGGGATCAACACATATTCTCACATACAATCCTGTAAGCGGATTTACACACATATCTGATATATTTGATCAATTCTAAAAACACTTATTTTAAGTCACATATCACAAAGCAAAGTTTATACAAAATATAATAATTTACTTGATATTAACAATTTCTTTTCAAATACAGAGGCATATCAAAGATCACAATATTGAATAGAATATAAATCAAAGGATGCTTAACTCTCTTGGGGAACGAATAGAGACTGAGGAGTTTATGTAAATATATTACAATTCTTGAGTAAATCTAAAAATTAAATTTGCTAAAAGAAACATTTTAAATATCATCTAGAGAATAGAAATATGACCTTGAAATCACTTGGTTTTAACAAATTTAAAGAACAAGAACCTTTTTAGAAAACTTACATTGAAACTCAATTATTTACGGAAAATAGTTTAGTTTAGAAATCATCTTTTAAATGAAATTTGGACATTCAAAACATTATTTAAAATTCGAAGTATCTCTTTATTTAATAGTCAAAATTTCTCTTTCAATGATACAAAAATACTTTTGACAAACTTTAGAAAATATAAGTTTGAAATACAAAACTTTTGAAAACTTTTAACTTCTAAAAACCTATTGGACAAAACTTGTGCATATTATGCATAATTACTTACAGTGCTTGAATCACTCTAAAAGTCTAGCCAAAACAACCTCCAAAGAGCCTCAAAACACTCTTAAATAGGACTTAGAATCAATCATGGAAATTACTTAATATCCTCCATAAAATATAAATCTTACTAAACTATACAAACTAACTCACTAGTAAAATACTTTGCTGAACTAAATGATAGCACTAATGCAAAGCATCTCTATCCAAAAATGTGTTTCCTTAAATTTATCAAAACTCATAGGCAGCAGCTAATACTATAGGCTTTAAATATATAACCCCAAAGAAAATTGTGAGCCAAAACTAATATGACTTGTTCCTGAATTTAACATTCATTGACCATACGGATTTAATATGAGAATTTTGGTATGAAAAACTCAAATCTGTCCTTATCCTTTTAAAAATATTTGAGGACGTGTTGTACCCTTAAATGGTTCATTGTGTTTAGAAATTTTTCAACACCTAGGCAATAGACTACCAAGGCCATCAATTCATCCATCAGAGAACTTGGACTTTGATAAAAGTGAGAGCTAACTAGTGGCACAAGGTGGGGTCGGGTGCGAATTCTCCAGAAAAACTTAAATAAACCTTATGGTATAGATTAGCAGCCCAAAAGTTCTTATGGCCCTACAAAAGTGACGCTAACCTTATACATGGATTTAACAATTTCGGCTTTTTGCTCAAGGGTCCAAACAATGGCAATCTAAGATTCCTGAATAATTGAAACCGTGTAAAACCATAATCTAAGAAATTACCAATTCAACAATCTACACATCACTAAAGTTTCTTTTATAAAATTCTAACTCCTTAATTCTTGTTTCTAACGGTGAGAAATCATACCTTGAATAATCTGATTGCCTTTTCACTTGTATGTGCTCTAACTCCAAGGAAAACCTCTTGGCCTCTTTGTTAAAATCCTAGCCTCCTTAGTGATGAAACCCTTTTTATCCCAAACCCTAATTATCTTTTCCTCCAACTTATATTTTAACACATCAGAGATGTGGGCTCGGTGGGGGAGTAGGCTGGAGTTTAAAATCCACTTAAATTTATCTTTTTAGTCTCCAAGAGGCCCATAAAACATCTTTCTCTTTTCTTTTTATTTATTTATTTTAATTGCCTCACTAAATTGTATGCACTAAAACTTTAATTTTCTCACCTATTTGTAGTACCAAAAAATTGTCTACTTCCATCGTATTGTGCACACACATATAGTACATCAACTCTATATTAAAATTGACAAGGTACAGTGATAATCATAAAATCAAAATTTGGGGTATTACAAAACCAACTTTGAGCAAGTCTAAAACAAACTAAATACATTGTTTTGAACACGGTTTGCCAACAATACAAATTAGAGTTCTAAATACGTAAAAATCTAAGTCTTTAGAACCTAACAAAGATCTCTCAAGATTCACTTGTAAACTAAATTGGGACAACATAGAATTAATACACACTAGCGAAATGTTACGTTCACAATATTTTTACAATAAATCTTAAATAGTTAGTTGTTATTAGTTCTAATTTGAACCTATAACTAAAATAGCTTTTTTGCTCCACCAATAATAACAATCTGTAATAATCTATCACTTATGATTTGTTACAAAAGTATCATAATACACGCCACTCATAATGAGGGGAGAGAGGGGAAAGGGACAAATATTGGGTAAGTAACAAGTTTTTCGTCAATTTATCCTTGTTTCTCTCTCTTGTTTGATTGGTGAGTAACATTTAGATTTTGTTTTTGGATTTTGTTTTGGGACCACTTCTAAAAAATATAAAAGCAAAAGATGTGTCTTTGTTTTTATTTTGACAATTGAGATAATACGTCCCTTAATTTGTTGGCTTTAAGTGGGGGAGGTCATATTCCATCCCATTGAACATTGAAGTAAGAATTGCGTTTCCAACTTTGACAGCTATTTAGTCCTACCTTTCTTTTTTATCTACTTGAAGGAGACTATGGCTCTGTGCTGATTGGAACCTAATTCTTACAACTTTGGTCTTTTATATATGTAAACATGGTTTAGCTAGAGAATTAAGAATTCTTTTTTTTATTTTTTTTTATACAAGATAGAAATTCTACTCTAACCTAATCTAAGTGTTTATGAGAGTGTAGAAGCAAAATCGGTAATACACATGCAATAACTACATAAAACTTAGCTAAGTTCTACAAGAACTCTAAGTTCTTAAACAAAAGAATAGAGAAAACCTCTCAAATTAAACTTTTATTGATAACAATTTAATAAATCACCACCTCCATGTAATTAAGGAGCATTTATTGAAAAAGTTCTCCAACTCTTTTAAGAAAAAGAAATAACAAATTGCTACTGCCTACTAGAGAAGAGAAAGCAACTTAATTAGGGAAATAAAAATAAATAAAATCTTAATTCAACTAGGAAGAGAAAAAAAATGTCTTAACTGATTTGCATCAACTTCCTTGGATTGGAAAAAAACTCGATCTTGAGTTTTTTTTTTTTTTTTTGCTATTTATTTTCAATTATTACTGAAATACCCGCTCAACAATATGTGGCTCCGCCACTTCCTTCTAAGATAGAAGGTCTTCCGTAGTTATTTCTCAAAAAAAAAAATGTTATGACCTTTACTTATTTTTGTCATTTTGTATGCCTCATAGCCTATATAAAGCAGTCCAAATTAGGTTTCGAAAATCCATCAACACTGCATTCCTCAACTCAAACTTTCTTAATTTTTCCTTTAGCTTTTCCTTCTAGGTTATTCCATCGCTATGGATTGTAAGAAACAATTGCAATCTGTGCAGAAAACTTCATCATCCGAGATGAAGCCTCAAGCCAATGATATCGTACATGAACGACGATCTGCCAATTATAAGCCAAACATATGGAACTATGATTACCTACAGTCCCTTTCCAGCATATACGACGTAAGAATCCTTTCTAAATATATTCTATGAGAATATTATCGTGACTAGAGTTCTTGTGCCACAACTTTTACAACTTTTATGTGGTAAATATTTAGTAAACGTTTGTCCCTTTCATAAAGGCTTACCATTTTTTTTTCACAAACTTTGATGTTGTGTTGTGTCAACAGATTCTCTCATCTTCCATTTCAAAAAAATAATTATGGCTTCTTTTTCTGTTCTATTTCATACTCTACCATAGAGAAATTATAATAACTTCTTATCAAATTAGTTTCTATAGTGTAAAATATGACTCTTAACACGTTATTATATTTGTTTCTCAAATTGTAACTCGTCAATAGGGAATATAAGTGCGTGTAAATAGACCCAAAGTACTCAAATTATTTCATTATAGACAGAGTATTTTTCCAAACCAGTTTAAAGGAATCTTTTCCTACTTATTATATGACGATTCGTAAGATCATTCACGTTTTATATTTAAAAATTTTATGACTTACTAAATCAATGGAATGACTAAAAATGAATGTGGAGGTAGTAGGAATTTTGTTTCCTAAACTCTATCCTTTAATTATTGTCCATTCTCATCTTTAGAGAACCCCTCTGCACGTAATTTTCACTAACACAACTAAGATTTGGGACAATGGTGTTTATGCAGGGCCAAGAATACGAAAGACGGGTACAGAAACTTAAAGAAGATGTAAGGATAATATTTGCGAATGCAGTGGAATCTGTGGCAACGTTTGAGCTGATCGACAACGTAAACAAGTTAGGCCTAGCAAGCCACTTTGATATGGAAATCAAAAAGGCTCTAGACACCATTGCATCCACTAAGAAGAAAATTTCTAGTCCAGAAGAGGATCTCTACACTACTGCACTATGCTTTAGGCTTTTTAGGCAGCGTGGCTATGAAGTTTCTCAAGGTAAAATAATCTTCGAATTTAGATCATGTCATTTATGTAGCCAATCCTAACTAATCTGTTGAAACCGACTCCAAAAAACTTAGAAACTAAAACTTGGTTGTTGTTTGAAGTTCTAATATCTAACACTAGTACATTCTGTGAAATTCAGATATGTTTAGAGGCTTCATGGATGAAAAAACTGGTTTGTTCAGAGAAAACACAAACATAAATATCAAAGATATGCTTGAGCTTTTGGAGGCTTCACACTTGGGTTTAGAAGGTGAAAACATTCTGGATGTGGCTAGAGATTTCTCAACTGCAACTCTCAAAGAAAGCATTTCCAGTTTAGACAGTGACCTTGCCAAGCAAGTGGTTCATGTTTTGGAACTTCCATCACAAAGGAGAGTACAGTGGTTTGACGTCAAATGGCACATCAATTCATATGAGAAAGACAGTCACATGAACTCTAGCTTACTTGAACTTGCTAAACTTCATTTCAACATAGTTCAAGCCATACTTCAAAAAGATCTAAGGGAATCATCCAGGTAGCTTCCAAAGAATAATGTGATTTGTGAATATATATAAATATATCTTATACACCAAACTCACTTTGCACTACACAAAATACTAATTAATTAGCATGAAGAGAAACAACTTAATTACTTGTACCTTTGTGTCATTTAGGTGGTGGAGAAATCTGGGGCTCACAGGGAACTTGAGTTTTGCCAGAGACAGACTAGCCGAAAGTTTTATGTGCTCAGTGGGCCTTGCTTTCGAGCCTGAGTACACATGCCTTAGAAAATGGCTTACGAAAGTCGTTATTCTGATACTGACAATTGATGATGTTTATGATGTTTATGGCACATTGGAAGAACTAAAGCACTTCACAAATGCCGTAAATAGGTCAGCATTGCATAATATCACTGCTGAAAACTTTCAATATAAAATAGTGTTAAATATACTTTTAGTCCTAAACTTTTGGGCTGGTTTTATTTTGGTCCTCACACAGTTTTTTTCTTTTACTTTGGTCCTTACTAATAAAATGCTTATGGATCACATAACTATAAAAATTAATTTTTATCTATTAAAACAATCACCTAGTTGAATAAAAAAATAATTTTTTCCTCTTTCCTCCGTTTCTCTTTCTTCCTCGCTCTCTTTTTCGCTTCTCATCAGAAAAAACTCTCTTCTCATTAGAAAACAAAGATAGATGAAAGCCAACTCTCTCTGCCGGTTGTGTGTGTGAGTGAAGTGAGAATACAACATAAAATATTAAAATATTTTATTCTTCCTTAATCAATCTGTATCAGTAAGCACAGAAGAGGAGGAGAAGTCAGAAGGTTGGGGTTCACATGTGGAGAAAAAATAAAAAAGTAGATTAATAGGAGAAGAGTAGGTACGTGTGCGGAGGAGAAAGAACAAGAAGGAAAAATGAAAAAAAAAAAATGATAGAGATGATTCTAGAAAGTGAAATGTATGGATGAAAAAAATTTATTAAAAAAATGGAGAAATATTATGTCACAATATTTTTATAATATTTTCACAAAAAATTCTAAATGATAGATTATTATTGGCAATTACTAGTAAAAAAAAATTAAGTGGTGGGTTCAAATTAAAACTAATAACAACTTACCACCTAAAAGTTGTTGTGAAAATTTTATGAACATAACACTTTTCAAAAAATATAATATAATATAATATGAGGAAAAAATTTTAAAAATAATAATAAAAAGATCAAAGAAATAGTAAAAAAATAATGAAGAAATAATATTTAAATGAAATGGAGAAAGGATAGAGAGTCTGTTGGAAAGTATATTTGAAAAAAGTAGGTAGACAAATGATAAATGTAACTGTTCACTCTCCAAACAGCACAAAAATTTGAAGAAGCTACTAGAAATGCTTTAACTATTAAAAAGAAAAAGGCAATATTAGATAAAAGTTTACTCTGAAAATAATTAAATGAAAATGAAAGTAATTTTCTTTTCTTTTTCTTCATCCCTCCCCCCTCCAAGTTTCTTTGCAACCAAACATGGGGGGGGGGGGGGGAATAATTTTTTTACATTTAAGTATTTTGATAGAAAATTTTTAGTTGACTTAGACTTTTTGCCAACTATGTAGCAAAATGTTTTTTTTTTTTTCAAATAAGTGATACATAGGCATTATGTTAGTCATGAGAGTAATTTTTGTCAATTAGGTGTTGGCAAGGATAACAATGAAGTACTCAAGTACGAAAATGAAACAAAAAATTGAGGACCAAAAATACTTTAAGGCCCAGTTTATTTCAATGTAAGAACATTTCAAGGAAATTTTTTTTTTTTTTTTTTTTTGGATGTTTAGTTATTTTCCTGAAAATGCTCAAAAAATATTTGTTGGAGTTGGTCTCATATGAAAAATCATAAATTTTATATTTATATTTAATATAAATATGAAATAAAAACTTTGATTTCTCACTTTAATATATTAATAAAATAACTTAGATCAACCTGCACAATCAAAATAAAATTTTAAAAAATTACACTAATAAGCATATTCAAAATAAGAGTATAACAACAAAAGTAAATAAAAATAATAATTAACAAAAGCTATCAACTGAACTAGCATTCACAAGAATAATTACGTACGTACAAACAATTGAAACTCCTAAGTGATACTTACAAAGTTTTTTTGAGAAACTGTTAAAAGTTTGGATTTGATTCCCATAATTTTGAGGCATTACGTGGTTATATTGGTTGTTTTATAAGGTATTTTCATCATTTTAATGGTTTTTTAGGGGGTATATTTATTTATTTATTTTAGAGGGCATTTCAATCATATTAGATTTGAAAATATTTGGGTCATTTTTAAGATTCAAGGTTATTTAAGTCATTTTGAGGGTTTAGGGTCCGTTTGGATATAACTTATTTTTACTGAAACTAAAAACTGAAAACACTATAGCAAAATAATTTTTAAATGTATGAATAGTGCCGTGAGACACATTTTTAATTGTTTTTTTCTGAATAAAGTGGCTGTGAGTTCCATAAACGGTACGTGAATAGTACTACTACAATGTGTAAACAGTGATAATTGTCTCCCTAAAAAAAAAGAAAAAAAAAAAAAAGGAAAACGCTGAAATTTGAAACATAGACGCCTGCGAACGTGAATCCAAAAACATACTTAATGGATAATTTGGTTGTTTTAAAGGATTTAGATGTATTTCAGTAGTTTTGGGCACATTTTGGTTATTTTGAAAATATCAAGGGTATTTTTGCCATTTTAGAAAATTTTAAAATACTTTTGTCATTTTAGATGTTTTAGAGGCATTTTTGTGGTTAATTGTTATTTTGATATTTTGAAGGTTTCAATGGTGTTTTGGAGGTTTAAGGGTATATTTTTCATTTTGAACAATTTGGTTATTTGTATCGTTTTTTAGTTTTCTATTCTTTTAAGATTGAAATAAGTCAAAATGTTTTACTCATATCCCCTAAAACGAGTAATATATTTTTAATTGAAGAAAATATTTTTTCTGCTCAAGGGAAAATGATTTTGATTTTATCAAAATTTTCGACCATTCTAAAAGCTTGAAAACCAGAAAATAAAAAATAAAAAAATAAATTTTCGAAAGATATTTATGCCAAAACAAAAAAGGCCTGAATCTATAAAATAGGCAAATAATTGTTTTACAACATTAATAATTATGCTTGCCAAAATATTTAATTCAGGTGGGATGTTAGTGAAACTCAACAGCTTCCAGCGTGCATGAAGACTTGCTTCCTAGCTCTCTACAATACTACTAATGAAATCGCTAATGAAATTCAAAAGGAGAAGGGTGCTTGGAACCAAGTTTTACCTCATCTTAAAAAAGGGGTACTCATCTGTTCATTTTCCATAATAATTGGAATTTACTCATTTGTTCATTTTTCATCATGTTTAATTGGAATACATATATACACAATAGGTAAAGATCATCGTTATTGAAATTATAGTGAATATCTTTTTCTTTTTCTTTTTTTAATAGTGGACAGATTTTTGTAATGCATTATTTGTGGAAGCAAAGTGGTACAACATGGGCTACACTCCATCCCTGCAAGAATATCTAAGTAATGCATGGATTTCATCGACTGCCCCATTACTTTTGGTCCATGAATTCTTTTCTATGGGACACGAGGTAACACACGGGATGGAAGATTTTCTGGAGAAAAACCAAGAAATTGTGTATAATATATCTATGATAATTCGACTCTGCAATGATTTGGGGACTTCAGTGGTAATTACTACTCTTTTCTTATACAACACAAACTGCTAATGTAGTTTTTGCATTTTCCAAATAATTATTGATCAATAAAAATGTGATTATTAATAGATAAAAATGTAATATTATTGGCAAGTCCAGATTAGAACTATAGTAAAAATTTGCCACATCAATAATTTGTAAAAATATTGTAAAATAATTTATGCTTGTAGAATTACTCACAAGGAAATAGTAACCCTACAGATATAAACTCTTTTACAATATTTTTACAAATTGTTGATATAGCTTTACCATTTTCCAAATAATTATTGGTAGATAAAAATGTGATGTCAATGGTAGGTCCAGATTAGAACTTAGTAAGAATTTGTCATATCAATAATTTTAAAAAATATTATAAAATAGTTTGTGACAATAGCATTACTCATTCTTTATTCGTTATATAGAACATTAATTAATTATTATGTCCATATTAGAACAAACTAATTGGTATAGTAACTTGAAACAGGCTGAGAGAGCAAGAGGTGATGTTCCTTCATCAATCCTATGTTATATGAGAGAAGCTGATGTTTCAGAAGAAATTGCACAGAAGCATATCGAAGACATGATAAACAAGAGTTGGAAGAAAATAAATGAGCAATGCTTCAACCAATTGCCAATGCTGCAATCATTTGTCAATATTGCAACAAATAATGCTCGTGTGGCACATAGCCTTTACCAATATGGAGATGGGTTTGGGGTTCAAGACCGAGACACTCGGAAAAATATCGTGTCTTTACTGGTCGAACCTCTCTCGTGCTCTACTGAAATTAAATGAAATGTCAAATTATGGAAAATGGGCCAATTTGTCTGCTATGAATCTATGATGTTAACTTAGAATTGCAATAACTCACTGGATGGTGACTTGAATAGCCAGGTTAAGTGCATGGCTTTGTCTCTACAATAAAGAGATGAACGAGTGCTTGGATCGTAACGTGTAATCAATATTCGGTTCATAGTTAAATAAAAGTGCTTTTAAAACATTTATATTTGATGTTTTGATTGATATTTTCGACTCTTTGAGTGTCTGTGACCACTACGATTTCCTTGATCTTGTTGACGTTGACTAGGAACTCTAAAGTTATGGCTATGAAAAAAAGATAAGAATCTCTGCAATAATTTCGTACTACAATAACCACCAAAAGTATCATATTTGAGAGTGAAAAACAACAAATTAGTGACACGCCATTGGTATTAATTTTTTCTTTTTATTTTTTTTCCATGGAATGAAAGGAGGTTAAAAAAATCGTTTTTTATTTGGAAAAATCGTTTTTTCCATGTGTATATAAATATCAATTAAATGAAATCACCTATAACAATTGAGAATAGCTTAGAGGTTGTTTGGATGCAAAAATTTCATCACTCAATTTCTGTCACTCAATTTCCATCATTCGTAACTCATCACTCATCACTTAATTTTTCACACCCATTTGATACCATCACTCACTTTCCATCATTCAATATTTTTCACACTATTTGTGGACCTCATATCTGTCACTCGGTGTAGCTTTTTTTTTTTTTTTTTTTTTACCCAAACTCACCGAACCCAGTAAAAAAAAAAAAAAACTGAACCCAAAAAAACCTAGCCAAAAAAAGAACCCCGTGAAAGAACAAAGAGAGAGAGAGAGAGAGAGAGAACTCAACCAAAAAAACCCAGCCAAAAAAAGAACTCAATGAAAAAAAAAAAAAAAAAAAAAAAAAAAAAAAAAAAAAAAAACCGAACCTAGGGAAGGAAGAAGAAGAAGCCACCTAGTGTGAAAGGAAAAATAAAAAGAAAAAAAAAATGAAGAAACGCACACACCAAAAGTTGCGGCTATGACTAATAGTGGGTCCTTCCATATAGTGTTATTTACAGAAATGCCATTGAGTTATGAGTTATGGAAACTGAAAACAACTAAAATGTGTTTTTAGTTTCCTTAACTCATAACTCAAAAATCAGAGAATTGAGTGATGGAAACAGAGTTATGGAAACAAATAATTGAGTTATGGAAACAAGCCATCCATACAGCCTCTTATTTTCTAAACTAACAACAGCTTATCCTGCCACTCCTTCTAAGAAGGCCCTATTTTCCCATTTGTTACCCTGGTTAATTAATTCAATTACATCACCTATAACAATTGAGAATAGCTTATTTTCTAAACTAACAACCGCTTATGCTGCCACTCCTTCTAAGGAGGCCTATTTTGTTAGGTTAAGATAAATTGACCCTGGTTAATTAATTCAATTACCCAAATTGATTAATTATGTCAAATTACATGTAAATCGTGGAGGTACAAACAAATTTCCAAATAACTAATATGCAATGGAAAATAAATTGATACGGTGATTTGTTGACAAATGGGAAAAGCCTTTCGCAAGGCAAAAATCCCATTGAATGAATTTAAGACCACCACTCCCAAGAATCCACTAATCAATAATCAAGTGGTTACAAGTATAAGGCTACCATAGCCTATCCCAAAATACCAACCTATAATTGAACCTTCACTCCAATATTCAATTGGACTTAATCTTGTAGTAGTCTTTTTTTATTTGTTACGCAAATCTCCAATCTGTGACTAACTCCTTTGCACGGATCCCAATACATGACTAATTCCAGCAACTTGAATAATTGTTATTGGCTGCAAAGTTTTTTACTTCATTAACAATGAAGATCAGGAAACACTTAGTTACAAAACCCTAAGGCGTACAAACGCAGTAGCTTCACACAGAGTATATGAGTTCTGGGTCTCTATATCTGTATATGACGGCTCTTAAAATCTACCTTATATATGACTAAGGTTGTGAGAAAAGAAACCCTAATCAAATAAGACAACATGGGCCGAATTTCAAATCTAGAAATTCTGAAATCATAATTCTTGATAGATCAAGCTTGTCGAGCTTCTTCATTTAACCTTGATAGTAGTATTTATTGAGCTTCTATCGAGACTTAATGAATTAGCTTTCCTTTACTTGTTTCTTGGGTCAATTTTCATGTCTTTAAAGATACCACTTGATATATTTGAGCAATATACTTCTTGATACATTAAGTTCAACTTAGATCTACCTAATTACAAGTAAAATGCGTTTTGTCTAAGGATTAACCAATTATGTAGAAAATATGACCCTAACACCATTACTTGTCCTACGAGGGGGACCCTGACTACATTAGGTTTGTCTACGAGGAACTTCAAAAGGCAATCACCATTGGAGCTTATGACGAAGCACTGCATAGGTTTCTTAAGGTAGGTATGCTGCTAAAAGGAAAAACGATAAATGATTTCACAACTCCTTTTTGCCACCCTTGGCTATAGTTCCGCCCCTGAGCACAGGTAACGCCAATTGGCAAAGTGGCATTAAGCATCCCTAGCAGTATGAAAAGAGAAGTCGTGATGATATCATCTACGTCCGTACCGTAGATCCCGCATCCAACAAATATATTTGGACACTGTTGAGAATTTGACGTCAAGAAATAAGGAGTTTTTTTTTTTTTTTTTTTTTAATATCAAAACATCAATTGAAAAAGTCATAGGAAAATTCTTGGACTCCTAGTAAGAATGTGGAATAAGGAACCTCGAGAGGAGGCTACAAATGTTGCAAAATGAGCAGCAGACGCTCATTGTGCAAGAGATCATCCTAGATGCAAGAGACTAAAGAAGAACGAAAAAATTAGTTACAATATCTCTTCCATCTTCTAGATTTCCAATTTCAGGCCTATTGTTTTGTGCTATCACGTTAGTGCAAATATTTGTAATCTTTGTATGATTTAGTAAATTAATTCTCTTATCGTTTCATGGACATAAGCCATCTTCAAACCACTTAAATCCTTGATATTCTCCTTTCTTATTAGAGTACTTGTTCCTTGATAATCTAAAGTTCATACCTTGCTTTTCTTTTGAACTTGATTTTATTGATAATTACTCAACCGCTTGATTTAAATCACAATAAATGCATGCCTTACACTCTCACATAAGGATGGCAATCCAAGCCCGGCCCGACCTGACCCTAATGGGTTGGGTTTTACCTGGCTCGATTAAAAATAGGATCAGGTATGGGTTTAAAACAAAAAACCTGAAGCGGGTCCGGGTCGAGTCTGGGTTTCATCAAAACCCGGCCCGAACCCGACCCAGTTACATATAAAATGACCTAACTACCCTTATATATATAGTTATAAACAACCCTAATTCTCATTTCATTTTTCATCTCATTATCCCATTCTCATCTCTGAGCCACCACCCTCCCTCTCTCAAATCTCCTGTCACTCTCACGGCCACAGCCACAGCCACAGCCATACCCACACGGCCACGCCTCACCGCCGCCACCCTCAACTTCTCAAGCCGTCACTCTCACCAACCTGCACAGCCACACTCATGGCCTCACTGCCTCACCGTCGCCCCCCTCAATCGCTTCCACTCTCCCTCCTTCCTGCGCCTTCAACTTCACAATATGTTCTTCTCTTTTCTTTTTTTTCTTTTTTGCCATTCTTGTTTGGGTTCATTAGAGTTTGGGACCTTTGGGTTTGTTAGGGTTTGGGTTCCCTTTCTTTTCTTTTCTTTTTTTTCTTTTTTTTTTAAAGAATCTGGTTTGGATTTGTGATTTTTGTGTTTGTGTTTGTGTTAGGATTTGTGTTTGTGTTTGTGATTTTGAAAGGGAAAATAAAAAATCTGAAATTTTTGTGTTTGTTTTTGGGTTTTTAGTTGCTATTCTAGTCCGATTGAAGAATAAGATCCTAGGGTTTTTGTTTTTGGGTTTCTGATCTAGGTTAATGAATAATCTTGGCATCTTGGGGTTTTTTTTTTTGTTGGGATTTTTGATCTAGGTTTGTGGCATGCGCTAGGCAAGGCCCACGGGGCTATGCGGCTCGACGGGGCGGGTTTAGGGAGCAAAAAAAATCAGTTTATTAAACGAGGCGAGTTCGGGTTTCTGGGGCAAACCTGAGAGTCTCACATAATAATAAATCTCATTAATTAATTAATTAATTAAATTCATAACGAAATAAAGAAACCATGTATTTATTGTGCTTCGTAAAACTGAATAATTACACTTTCAATGTTTGCATGGTTTTGACCCTCAATAATTTGGTTGGTTGACTTTTCTTTCCTTTTTCTTGTCATCCTTAATTGACTAGGTTGGCTTGGTGCACTTACCTTATTTATTTGATGTTTAAAAAGGATGCAATCCAAAAGGACTGGTTACAATCCAAAAGGACTGGTTGATAACTAATCAAATCAAGCTCGTGCAAAGTGAATAGCATTATAGCAATTCTTCTGATGGTTTAAACTATTGGCGAAACTACATTATTGGTCTCTGAAGTTTACCTTGAGTGCGCAATTGATCCCTCAAGTTTGAAGCGAGCACAATTAGTCCTTTAAGTTTTAAAACTGAGTTGATTTGGTCCTTTTACTAGCTGTTGTTAACGGTGTTATTTATGTGGCTAACGGAACAATAACTTGACTTTTTTTTTTAATGATGTGGCATGTTTTTAATTAAAAAATTAGAAACTAAATTTACATGTGAGAAAAAAAATTCACCATTACCAAATTAAAAAATTTATTTTCTACCTGTTGTAAAAACCCACAACGAGAGAGAAAGGGAGAGAGGGAAGAAATCAAACCCTAGCTGCTGCCTGAAATTCCATGCCCTAGCTACCGTTAGCAATAGACCAAGCCATAGCTGCCACTGGCGACAGCACAAGCCCTAGAAGCCGCCGACGACAGCCACTGACCTAGCAGCCGCTAGCGACAACCACCGACCAGCCTCCCTCCTCCTCTCGCATAACCACTGAGCTACGTTCATCCTCCCATCTCAAGTATTACACCAGTGAAGACAAAAATCAACAATACCTGAGAGGGTTTTCAATAAGGGGAGGTGGAGAAGCACCAAGTCACAAACGGAGAGAGAGATGAGAGAGGGAGACTAAGAGTGAAAACGGTATGGGTATAGACCTGTCTAATCGCCTCCCTCTCTCCTCCCTCTTTGTCTAATCGCCCTCTCTAGTGAAGGGAGGGTTCCGATGGGGCAATCGCTAGGTTTCATATGGATTTTCTCTTTGTGATTTCATCTGGGTTTTTTTTTTTTTTGGTCTTTGGTCATGTAAATTGCACTTGTTGATTGGGTTTTTTTTTTTTTTTTTGCCTTGATTTTCGGCTTTGAATTCTGATTAGCTAGATCAAATGCAAGGTAGATGCTGATTTTAGATTGGACTTTTTTGTGGGTTCATGGTGGTGGAGGTGTGGGTTGCCATCGTGGTGGTTGGGGTGGAGGTGGGGGTTGTCGTCAATATGATTTTTCAATTTCATCTAACGTGGAAACTATTTTTTTTTAATTTTTTAATTAAAAATATGCCACATCTTAAAAAAATGTCAAGTCATTATTCCGTTAGCCACATAAGTAACACCGTTAACAACAGTTAGTAAAAGGATCAACACAACTTAGTTTTAAAACTTAAGGAATTAATTGTGCTCGCTTCAAACTTAAGGGACCAATTGCGCACTCAGGATAAACTTCAGGGACCAATAGTGTAGTTTCGCCTAAACTATTTGTCGATTTAACATTATGCTCCTACAAAACTAACAAAAAAATAAACAAAAGTCCAGCTCATTTCTTGGTTTTTCCAACAACTCTGTGGCCCTAAAATATTTAGATTGTGTTGTCCAATAATTTTTTGGCCTCCATGTGTTTAGCTTGTGGTACACAGTGTAGAATTTTATGATAATGTGAAAAAAAAAAAAAAAATAAAAGATATAAAAGTTTACACGGTCTGTCTTTGTGACTTATCTCTGTGGGACAAGAGTCTAAAAAGCTATATTTTCTCATTCATTTCTAACTTGTTTGAACTTCGAAAACTTATTTTAAAAATAGTTTTCTTAATTTAAAAACAAAAAGTTGTTGGTCCCACACAAATACAATTTGTTTGGTAAGCACGACATTAGAAAATGTCTATTTTGCTAAAAGTTTGGTTTTTATGAATTATATTACAAAAAAAAAAAAAACCTAATTAGTAAGTTATTTAATTATATAACCTCTTTTGGAACTCAATTTAACCAAAGTCAAGCTATATGCAGTAACCACTGATATGGCAATGCGAGCGCAACTTTGGCAAAATTGAGTTTTACTTTGAAATTTGAACTCAATTTTGGCAAAACCAAGTTCCAAAAAATATATAACTAAATAACTTGTTGAAGTGGCTTTTTTAGTTATATAATTTGGGAAAAGTTATTATTTAACAAAAAAAAGGCGTTTAGAAAATTATTCTCAAATTTACTATGTAAAACAATATTTAAAAAAAAACACCTACTCTCCTCAGTTTTTGTGATTAAAATCACTCAATATATATCTTTCATTTTTATTAATCTCTCTCTGAACTTGATTTAACCAAAGTCAAGCTATATGCAATAATCATATACTGATGTGGCAATGTGTGCCTGACTTTGGCAAAATTGAGTTTTATTTTGAAATTTGAATTCAATTTTGGTAAAATCGAGTTCCAAAAAGATATTATATAACTAAATAACTTGTTAAAGTGGCTATTTTAGTTATATAATTCGGGAAAAGCTATTATATAACCCCAAAAAAAAATATTTAGAAAAATATTCTCAAATTTATTGTGCTAAACAACATTTAAAAAAACACCCACTCTTCTCAGTTTTTGTGATTAAATAAGATATTTCATTTTTCACTCATAACAATATTTAAAATAATAAATAAAAAGGAGTCAAAAGAACATTTAATTAAAAATATAGAAAATAAGAGAGTTTGATGCAGAACCACCTGACAATGTGCCAAATAAAATAGAAATCACGAATGCTCCAAATTTGGTAAGGCTGGCCATGAATTATCAGAGACAAAGCTATAAAGGGATTAAGGGACCACGAGGACCAAGGCCGCTAATATTTGAAAAAGGAGTACTGTAGGTATTATCGCGGGTCAATCTATTGGGGAACCCGGCACTCAACTAACATTAAGAACCTTTCATACCGGCGGAGTATTCACAGGGGTTACTGCAGAACATGTACGAGCCCCTTCCAATGGAAAAATTAAATTCAATGAAGATTTAGTTCATCCCACACGTACACGTCATGGGCATCCCGCTTGTCATTCGATTCTATGAAATTGAATGCAATCTTTTTCTGTCGGTAACGATCCCATGTCTCCATGAGCCATTCTTTGGCCTTGTACCCCTGGATTTTGAGGAATAAAATTTTCTACAAGTATATTTAAGGTTCATTCAGAATTTGGCCCAATAAAATTAAACTTTCCCCCTCTAAACAAAATTCTTGGCCCCTTATATCAAAAAATAACCCAAATAACAACAAACAATCGTCTTAAACACCAAAACATTAAACAAGAAGCCTAGTTTTTATCCTTTCAAAAAAAATGATAAGTTTAAAAAAATAAAAAAATAAAAAGATAAATTACGTATTTAGTTCATATTTTTTACACCATATTTTAATTTGGTTCCTAATCTTTCAATTCTGTCAATTTGGTTACTAATCTTTCAATATTGTGTTAATTTAATCCCTACTGTTATTTCTTGAATAGAAATTACTGACGTGGCTAATGGCCAAAATAAAAAATTAGTTTATTGCCACATCAACGGAAACTTTTTTTTTTTTTTTTTTTTTGCCACATCAATAATTTCAATCCAAAAAATAATAGTATAGACTAAATTGACACGACACTGAAATGTTAGAAACTAAATTGAAATATAGTATAAAAGTGTAAGTACCAGTTTACCCAAAAAAAAAAAAAAAACCATTTAAACAGAGTTGCTGAAGAGAGAGAGTGAGTTTGAGCGTGTACTAGACACCATGCCGCTGTTGCCAACTAGCCAATCATCGTGTAGTGACACCTTGTCCACATAGTCGTCCGATCTTCTTGGTATCATCTATTTTCTCGCTTCTTTGATCTTGCCCTCTTTCAACTTATTTATGCGTATCTGACTATTTTTTTGGGATAATGGTAATGTTAGTACTTTCAAAGTTTGAATTGGATGATATATTTTAAAGAGTGCTGACTATGGGTGTGGTCATATGGGTGAGTCATGAGTGGATCTGTGCGGGTGAATGGGTTTAGGTGTAATTTTAAAAGCTTGGGCTTCTATAGCTTGCAAGTATTTCAAAGTGCAACAGAGGTCAAGTTTCAATGTCAGTGCTGCTGAATGTCTTTGGTTTTTTTATTTTTGTAATCTTAGAGTATTCACATCAGTCTCCTCAAATTTTTAGCTAAACTAACCCTAAAACCTCTAATTTTTCTAGTTTAATTAGAATGTTTTGTGAGCACACACATCAAACTCAACAAATTATATAAAATTATGAATTTAATATAATTTAAAAAAAAACATTTTAAACAAAATGAGTATATTCTTGTGGGGGCTCGAGGACTGAGGAAGGGACTGTAGAACTATTAGTTCTGGCGTTGGGGTATCACGTACCTGGGGAGGGAATTCACCCGAGGAGAAGGGGAGAAGAAACAAAAGATTCTTAGGAGATTCAGGTGGGAAGGGCTAGCTGAGGAGAGAGAATCATGAATGTAGGGGAAGTTTCCAGCAAGAAGTAGCCTTCACATTAAATAGTAGGCAACAGCTTTATCAGCTACATTGATGAAGAAGTGACCTGAACAGTGTAATTTATAGCTAAGCAGTTCCTTCTACTACCTTCCTTAGATGTTTGAAAGGACAGGTGTCGCTAGGAGAAATTTGTTAGGTAAAGATGGGATTTTAAGATGTGAAGTGGAGGGAGTATATAAGAAAAAGATGGTTCTCATAGAAGGGGGTGAGACAGAAACATTAAAAAGGGGGGGGGGGGTAACAAGAAGAACATTGAGAGAAGAGAGTGAGCAGTGTATTTTTTTTTGTATCATTGGCTTCCTCGGGCAATCTTGTACTTAGACATTTGCTCACGTATTCTATAATACTAGTCGCTAACCCGTGCGAAGCATTGGAAAGCTATTGAGTATGACTTATTATTTAATATGGATGTTTTACAAATATAACTTTTGTAACCTCTTAGATTACACATTAAGATTCCAATTTTATAAATTCGATATGAAACATTAAATTACTAATTGTGTATCTCAAAAATAAAAACTAACGTTCTTTTTGTTTTAGCATTAACATTTTCTTGGAAAATATCAATCAAACAAAAAATTAAATAAAGATTAGTATTCAATAATCCAATAAATGTTGTGATGTTAAAAATTTGTCTAATCTCAACTATTGGCTCCAATGTAAAATAAAGAAAGTAATTGCACATAAAATTGTCAAAAATTTACACATAAAATCGTTAAAAATGAGAGACATACAGAAGCTCCATGGACCATAGTACATGCTTTGTAATTTCGGTCCACTGTTGATTTCTGGTCTCCAAGCATTGCAGTAAAAAATTTTGCATCATTTGTTTTACTCAAGCATGAATTCAATTACTCCATTGAGAGATAAAAGAGTGAAACTCCTGAAGTGCAGGCCATAGTTTGAAGCTCTCCCAAATCTAACAGATTGTATAACATGCCCAAAAAAATAACCAAGAATAGATTACTATAGAAACAACGTAAAGAATATGTGTATTAGTACAGAGAGAAAGCAACTATTCCATTGCAATGACCATCATTAACTTCTTCAACATATTTTTACACCTTTAAATTAAAAGCAACAAAATTAAATGAAACCTTGATTATATAAGGGAGTCAAGTCTATCATTAACATGTATTCGTCATGTGTAACATTGGAACTATCAGATAACATATTCATTGTAATATTTGGGTGGAGGATACTCCACCCATAATAGCTGATCAAATTCAACGTGATGTAACCTGTTTGAATTCTATTTCTTTAAATGAAATCTAGTTACATGTTGTTTATAAAAAAAAAAAAAAAAAAAGATGACATATTCATTTACTTTTCTTTGTGTGATGGTAGAGCATATTTTGATAGCTAATTAATAGCATAAAATTTGAGTGATGAGATCTAAGTTGAAGGTAAAAAAACATGTCTATGCAATAATAGGCAACTTCTGAATTTAGATTAAACTATAATTATTACATGCGCAACTTGTCCAAGTAACAGACAAACAAATGTGCATTTAAGTGCAGACTTATAATTTCAAAAACTTTAACAACAAACCAAAAAAAAAAAAAAAAAAAAAAAAAAAAAAAAAAGGCACGACAATAGGGTCTCGAATGCAACCTCACTAAAAAAACACCATCAAATCAACCACAAGAATAATATTTCCCCAACCTGGCCCATATATTATGACAGTAACGGGAGTTTGGATTGAAGGTGGGAGATAGTTTGATATGACTGTGGTCCTTGGATCTCTCTCTACCATTGATAAAGAGCGCTCAAGGGTTAAGGTTTTGGGGTTTTGAGCAAGGGAGTCAATATCGTATTGGAGATTGTTTCGGTTTGGCCAGAGAAACGAAATATTTCGGTACCGTCAATACTGATGTACCGTTTCGGGATTAGCACTATTTTTATAAATAGATATATAAATATAATATTTTCTAGGTATAATATTTTATTTAAGCAAAATTCTCTTTGGACTAAAGAAAAATCAACTAATTTATTATTCTTTATTTGTCAAAAAATGATAATATAAATATTAAAAAATGATGTAATGGCCTTATGCATACATTAGTAAAGAATGAATATATTAATGTTTAAAAAAAATAAAAAGCAAATAAATTCATACTTATTCATTACAAATAACAATTTACAAAGTTTGAAAACTTGGAATTAGCGGTTTTGCTTCAATGAGAGTAATTCTATAATTGTGACTGTGGGCTAGTTGATGCCAGCCATTGTTAAAATAATAATAATAATAATTTAAAAGAAAAGTGTCTAATCTTATCTCTTTTCTCTGGTAAAAGAACCACAACTGAACTGACTACGCAAAAACTTCAGTAAAAGAACCACAACTCAAGAGGCCGTTCTAGAAAATTCCAAGTATAAATCGAAGGTAGTAATGCACTCAATCTTCAACTGCATTTTTATGGAGATGAGCTTTTTTTCAGCCCATAGACAAGTGAGCAAAGCCAAAAAAAAATTACAAGATTTGAAGAATTTTTTTCGTCATTATTCTCAAATTGAGGCAAAGAACAAAAAAGAGTAGAAAAGGAAAGCGACTGGTAGCAACGAAGAAGAAGAAGAAGAAGAAGAAGTGTAGATCTAGTAAATTCGTTTTTTTTTTTTTTTTTTTTTAACTCTAAATCTTATACCGGTCCGAAACCAATATATCGGCTGAAATCCACTGAAACAGCCGAAACATCCCAGTACACTCTGATATCTAGAGCGATACGGATCAGGTCTGTTTTCGTATCAGTCCAGGTGCCGGCATGAAAAATTCTGGCCATACTGGCTGATAAAGTACGGAATTATCTCCCTTCATTTTGAGAGTGGTTGAGAGAACGGCTTAGGCAGTTAGGTTACATCTAAACCCGTATGAAAAGAGAGATTCAATCGACCCATGAGAATAGGAGAGAAGAATAAGCTTTTGTGTTTGCATTTCTACATAATAGCTTGCGCAGAGAAGAACAACATTTTTATCTTTATCGGGTTTTAGAAAAGTTTAAATTAAGGAAGGAGTCCTAAATGTGCTGTATTATCAGGTTTAAGAAAAAAAATCAGAATTTAAAAAAATAATAATAATAATGTTGACGTGGAAAATTGTGAAAGTTTTAAAGGTTTTTGTTATATATATATATATATATATATATAGAATAGATTACGCCTTTCTTCCTTATTTCCATCCTCGGATAAGACTCTCTCTTGTTATTTGATTCCCTCTCTTACAAATCTATTGATTTGGGCCCTCTCTTGTTGTTTGATTCCCTCTTTTCCAAATCTATTGATTTGGGCCATAGTTGAACTGTACAAACTCATTGTTCTAAGTGGGCCTGGGTTGTGAGATTTTTGGACCTTACAATTATTATTAACTAAAATTTATTAATGTTTTGTGTGTGTGTAATAAAACTAATATTGGGGTCCTTGTATACAAGGAACCTTCTTAGAAAGAGTAAATCTAGTGTTACAATAATCTCCACTACTTTTGCCATAACTTGCCTATGTGGGAGTTGTAAGAGCATTAGTATCTGGTCTCTCAAATTCCATATGTTGGTATATTTTAGCATCAAAGTCCCAAAATGACCCATTATCCAGTCTTGTAGTTGTAAAAAATTTACAACTAAGCTACAGTGCCATCATAAATTTATGATGGCACTATAGCTCAATTGTAAAAATAAAATATTCATTTTTATTTCCTCTTTCTCTTTCTCTCTGACTCACTTCTCCCTCTGTCTTGTACTCATTTCTCTCTCTTCTTCATCTTCTCTATTTTCTCTATGTTTCTCCCTCTTCTATGTCTGTTGGCTTAGTGGGTTTGCTACCATGGGTAATGGGTTTACTGGTCGATGTGGTGGTATGGTTGTCAACAAGATCGGCGTGGTGGGTTTGCTGCCATGAGTAATGGGTTTGCTGATCAATGTGGTGTTGTGGTTGTTGGGGAGATCGATGGTGGTTTTTTTTGTGGTTGATGCGGTGGGTTTCTCTTGGTGGTTGTTGGCATGAGTTTCTCTTGGTGATTCTTGTGATGGTTGTTTTTTTGTGGGTTTTTTTTTTTTTTTGAAACTTTTGTGGTTGTTGTTGGTAGTGGGTTTGGTGGTTTTTTTAATGGGTTTTGGTGGTTGGCAAGGTGGTGGCGTGGTGGTGGCTACTGTGATTATGGTGGTGGTTGCTGGCTAGTGCCATGTTGGGTTTGCTTGGTGGTGGCTGGGTTTTTTTTCTTGGTGTCGTGGCTGGGTTTGCTTGGTGCTGTAGTGGGTTTGCTTGGTGATTGTGGTAGTGGGTTTTCCCAGTGGTGGCTTAGTTTTTTTAATTATTTTTTATGAAGGGGAAGAGAGACAGAGAGAAAGAGGTGAGAGGAGAGGAAAAGAGAGAAAAAGGTGGTGAAATTAATATTTTAATGAATAGATGAGATAAATAAGAAATGAGATATTGGGTGTATTGTAAAATGATATTGTATAATAGATAAAGTAGTTTTTGAGATGGTAAAATTGGATATTTTGTAGAAAGCGGATGTGAATGCTCTAAGTGGTGGAAATAAAATAGTGGATCCATGATTCCACCATTCACAGATCTCCATATGGCAAAATTGTGACAAAATTGTGGAATTAGTTGTGATACCAGACTTATTCTCTTAGAAATAAACTTTTCCCATTTCCCATGCCTACCCATGTGATTTGCACTTCACCCTTAGTAAATTCCTTTACTTTTGTCATATCACTCTACCACTCATTATTTTGTTCTCACCTCTGTTCTCTCTTTCGTGTCTTCTTCTTCTTATTTTCACTTGCTCTATTTAGTATGTTCATAAATCATAACCTCTTAGTACAAAATGCATACTGCCGAATCTTTAATTTTGGCTGGTATTGACCAAAATGCTTGAAACAAAACCCAAATTGGACCCAACCAAAACCCAGCCAACCCAAATCGGATCCAAACAAAACCCAACTGTGAACATCTTTATGTTGAGCGATAAGGAAGCCAAGGTTGTCAGATTGGGTGTCGTGATACCATGTACTGACACCCTCTTGTTGGAGATCGAAAGAGGCTCATAATGTTGATGTTAATCGATTCTTGAGAGAGAGAGCCAAAGAGTGAGGTGAAAGGGAGAGAGAGAAGAAGAAGAAGAAGAAGAAGAAGAAGAAGAGAGGAGAGAAAAAAAAATGATTTTATTGGAGTAGCGAGAATATAGACTTGCTTAGGGGTGTGTATGGGTCGGGTTGAGCGGATTTTTTGACCCAACCCACCATGGTGGGTCAAAAAAAATTCAACCTAACCCAACCCATCACATAAGTCTAACCCAACCCAACCCAACCCACATGTGTGGGTTGGGTCGGGTTGAACCCATAGGTTTGACAAATTTTCTTTATTATTATTATTATATTGAGTAGAAAAAAAATATAAATATTAATATATTAAAAAAACCGAAATATTTGTATCAGTGTAACTCCTTAAAAGCAAACAACACTAATGACTAAACAACAATAGTAATTTATTAGGATTTGTGTGAACTAATTGGCTTTTATATAGGATAGGAAGAACTGGTTATTTAAAAAAATTTATTAATTATATAATATTATATATATATATATATTTATATTAAATTAGTATCAGTAGGAGGAACCGAGGAAATGTTGCTCTACAGCTGGTTTTTTTTTTTAAATTATTAAATATATAGTATATATTTATATATATATATATATAAAAGTGCCCTACATCTGATTTAAAAAAAATTATTAAATATATATTAAATATGGTGGGTCTGGTCGGGTTTGGCGGGTTTGTAATTTTATGATTCAAACCCAACCCGACCCGCTATAAAAATTTTTTTTGTAACCCAACCCAACCCACCAGGTCGGTTGGTTGGGTTGGGTTGGGTCGGGTTTGGCGAGTCGGTGAGTTTTCTGCACACCCCTAGACTTACTCCTTGTGGCGAGGCCAAACTAAAAGTTCAATTTTATTTGGCAATATATTGAGATTGATGCGTAGGCTTTTTGTGAGTATTTAGCTATATTTTTAACCTCAAGCTAGTCTATTGAGACTGACGTCAGCGTATTGTAGCTTCCTGCGTGGACAATTACACATGCATGTGGGATCATTCTTTTACCTTTATTTTTTTCGGGTAGAAATAGAATTCTAGTACTTTTAGTCTTTTAGAGCATTTATGGTTTTAAAAATTTTAGCATTTAACAACTTAAAAAGCCATTTTATACAATTTTTTTGTAACCCAACCCAACCCACCAGGTCGGTTGGTTGGGTTGGGTTGGGTCGGGTTTGGCGAGTCGGTGAGTTTTCTGCACACCCCTAGACTTACTCCTTGTGGCGAGGCAAAACTAAAAGTTCAATTTTATTTGGCAATATATTGAGATTGATGCGTAGGCTTTTTGTGAGTATTTAGCTATATTTTTAACCTCAAGCTAGTCTATTGAGACTGACGTCAGCGTATTGAAGCTTCCTGCGTGGACAATTACACATGCATGTGGGATCATTCTTTTACCTTTATTTTTTTCAGGTAGAAATAGAATTCTAGTACTTTTAGTCTTTTAGAGCATTTATGGTTTTAAAAATTTTAGCATTTAACAACTTAAAAAGCCATTTTATACAATTTAACACCTTACTTTACAATACATCCAACTTCAAAACTTCTATTTCTTTACCATTTTCATTTATATATTCTTTCTTTATTATTTTTTATTCCATTTTTTATACTTCCTCACTCCCTTTCTGTATCTCTCTCTCCTTTTGAAGTCAACAATCCCACGCATTGCTAGCCACCATAATACCAACAGTTATCACAATACTAAAACCCAATCACACCCAACAACCACCACAATACTTATAGCCACCATACCCAAAACTCAAACATTACCAATAGGCACCACAAACCCACCAAGCCACAACCCATTGCAAAAAAAAAAAAAAACCGCTGCCACAACCATATCAACAACCCCCCACAAAACCCATTAAAATAGACCAACATTGCCAGCCACTACTACCACCACCAAAAAAAAAAAAAAAAAAAAAAAAACCCACAAAATTTCAACCACAAACAAGAACCCAGCAACCCACCACCACCTCCATTGAAAAACCCATTCCAAAATCAACCCACCAACAAGATGAGAAAGAGCTGAGACAAAACCGACACCACCACATAACCACCGCCACAACCCCAACAAACCCACAACGAAAACAAAAAGGAGAGAAGAGAGAGAACGATGGCAAGATGGAGAAGAGATCATCTAGAAGCTTTGGCTTTAGATTCAGTTGCAACCGAATAAATCAATGTTTTTTTTTTTTTTTTTAATTTACATTGAAGAGAAGGGAATTTGGAGAAGAGGGATGGTTTTATGTGATGAAAAGGAGAAAAGAAAGCTGCTAGGTAGGGGCACGATGATAGAAGAGAGATGGGTAGTAGGCACAGTGACAGAAGAGAGAAGATATAAAGAGGAAAGAGAAATAAATATTTTTTTTAACAGAGAAGAGAGAGGCAACAAATAAATTAATATACAGGGCCTTGTAGCCTAGTGGTACCCAGTTCTATATGTAATCGTTAGCTCGGGGGTTTTATTTCCTGCAATTATCTAGCAAAATAAAAACAAATAAATTAACATTTTTTTGTGTATAACTTATTTAACTTATTGCTATTGTAGATAGAAGCTAAAATATTTTAGATTTAGCTCCTTTGATGTAGTGGGCTTTTTAGTGTTCGCGGTGTTAAAATGACAATTTAGCACTTTTATGAGCCTTAATGTGAATGCTCTTACACACCTATTGTTTTTTTATTTCAACTGAAGAAATAAAGTTCACTTAGGTTGGAGCATGGCTAGAATTGTTAAATTGTTCCTTTGCAACTATATATATTAAGTTCACTTATTGTTGTTGGCTAAAATTACACCTGGTGTAATTCTAAAGAGTTACACATTTTTTAAACCATTAGATTTAAAGAGATCCAACAATCGAAAAAAGACTCTCATTAATACTAATATTCTAATTGATCTCATTTATTATCCCTTATTTAATATATTTCATACTTATTTATTCCATACCTTTTTTCTCTCTCCACTGCACGTCTGTCTCTCCCTCTCTCTTTGCACGTTTCTCTCTCTATCTCCTCCACGACTAAGTCGCCAGTAGAAAAAAAAAAAAAAAAAAAAAAAAGCCACAGCCTGCCTAACTTTGATTAATAACAAAACTATTACTATGTCGTTTTGCTGTTATGGATGAGAACCAATTATGCACAAATGCACATGGTTTTGCTATGCCGTTTTATTGCTTGGTCCTTTGACATGTAGATGATAATTATAGTTGGAAAGCATTACAATTTGACTCCCTTGATGGTGTAATGCTTTTGAGAAGTAGGGTCTACAACCCAACCTTTCTGTAGGACATCTGCACATGCCAACCAAATGCCCTTTAGCAATCGAAAATCAAGGACCTAACAATATATATTGTACATTTTTAGACCCCTTATAACATAAGTTGTTTAACGTAGTTATTTAGTCAAGTGATTACTTAGATAAATTATTCAGATCTAGGTTAATACATTCAAATTATATCATGTAAGTAATGCGGAAATATAAAGAACACACGATATGAAAACCCAAGAAAACCAAACCGGTAAAAAACCTGGGGAATATTTAACCTAACTATTCTCAAAGTAAAACAGATCCACTATGAAAGAATTGAAGTTTGTACAATAAGACTTAGACCACTAATATCCTATTGCTACCTCGTGTAGAAAACTTACTACCACGATCACGTGACAGCTCCGAATCCACGAACTACTTCTTTCTTTGATCTACTGCAACCACAAGTACTCCCACTTGTGACTTTGTGACTCCACTCAAAGGTTTTAGATCTTCTTTAAATTATTTATGCAGCAACTGAAGCGATTACCAAGTTCTTGACATGAATCTTGATCTTGATAAACCTAAGTGTGTATGAAGGTAAACACCTCTATATCTCACAAGAGATTCAACACACAACACATCAAAGATTTCTAAAATGTAGCTAGGGTTTTTCTTTTTATACTTGGAGTAAAATATAAAACCCTACATGTCAAACCAGGCTTAGGCTGAGTTGGAAAATTCTGCAGAAAACTAATCTGCACGAGGTTTGATTGATCGAGCCTAATTTTCGATCGATTGAGCCTTATAGATTTAGACCAATAAATCCTGCAATTACTCGATTCCAAATTTTACAAATAAACACACTTTGAGCAAGCCAAAACCTAGACCCTATGTTTTGATCATGATTTGCCAACAAAATACATAATGAAGTTCTAATATATTTAGTTCCTAAAGTCTTAGAACCTAACATATCTAACACGCATTACTTTTTTTTAGGCCCTTTTGTAGTGATACTCTGATTATGTAATGTATTATAAGCCTGTTTAAAAAACTCTATATACTAATTTCATGTTCATGTGTTCTAATAAATATTAATGCTTCCTCAAAAAAAAAAAAAAAACATGCATTACTTCTAGATGACAGCCAATTCTATCTTGTCAACAAGCCTATGGAACTGCAAGCAATGTGCCTACATCAGCAATTCTAGCCAGCAACAATTTAACAATAGTTGCAAAGGAACAACTAAAATTTAGCATTGCCCAACCTATGGTATTACATCTAGGTCACTAACTATTTTTCTAATACAAGATTTTAAATTAAAGACTTTTCTTCTGTAGAACCATAATGAATGTTCACAGATCATACCAATAGTATTGGAAACAACATAATTAGCAGTCCATGATGGGATTTATACATCAACTATTACTGATGGTGCCAAGGAAAAAGTGCCATCCCATACTCGTCCATATGGCTCGTCCGTTGAACACCGATAGGGACGAGGAATATATATCTGGTTCTGCATTTCTTGATCTACTTGTCCGTCCAAGGGCGGACAAGATGATCAAGGAGAACTCGTCCACCGTCATGATGACTTGCTCGGACGAGCAGTACAGGAATATGGAACACCTGTAGAGCCGTCTGTGATGGTCTTGTCTACCCTTAATAAATCATGGACGCGTTCATGATTTGGGACTACTATGCACCAAGTTCTTCATTTATTTCTGTGGAACAGAAATACGATCAAAATAACTTCTATAGCAGTTACACTTCTCAACCATAGCAACGATTACTAAACAAATAAGTAACTGTTCTGCACATACTATATAAACGTTCTTCGATAAGAAGGTAAGGCATTCAGATACTGATTTTCCAGAAAAAAATCTCTCTCGCTATCAAGAATTATAAGTTTACTAACTTCATCATCAAAGGACTTTTGGCCGGTCCCCACCGGTCCCCTCTGACTTATTATTTGCTTTTAGGATCAAGCCTTAAGATCATTAGTGTTCGAGACTTACCAACCTACTGATTTCTGAGGAAATATCAGTTGGCGCCGTCTGTGGGGAGAATTCTTTTGTAGTTTTCTTTTCTGTGACAAAAGGTTGATGATTCAAGGGAAGTAGAAACGCTTCAAGCAACCCTCATCGTGGTCCCCAATCTGCACCGGCCATGCAGACATCATCTGCTCAACATGTGCAATCCATGGCAGCCGCAATGGTGGAGTTGACTCGACAAAATCAAGAGTTGAGAATGGAGATTAATATGAGAAGGCAGGCGTGTGAAGAACGTGAAGGAGGAGGACAAACACAGAGTCATGATGATAGAGAAAATGTGAAATTGGAAGTCAGTTACGAGGCACCACTTCACGAACGGTACCACACTTGAAGGAGGAGATGGACCAAATGAAGAGAGTCATGGAAGAAATGAAAGAAAATATGAGAAGGGCGAATCTTATAGAAGATTTGGTCCACAGAACTGATTCACCTTTCACGGCTTCCATCAATGGCCACCCTCTACCTCCAAAATTCAAGATGTCTTCTTTGGATTCGTATGATAGAACACGTGACCCGTTTGATCACATTGCAACTTTTAAGACGACAATGCACTTTCAGGGGGTTCCAGATGAAATTATGTGTAGAGCCTTCCCTACCACCCTTAAAGGTCCGGCACGAGTTTGGTTCAGCAAAATACCCCCGAATTCAGTAAGTTCATTTGAAGAGTTGAGCAAATTGTTTGTTAATAATTTCATTGGAGGACAAAGACACAAGCGTTCCTCGTCTAGCTTGTTGACCATAGAACAGGGAGAGAATGAAAGCCTATGGTCATTCATCACTCGCTTCAACAGAGAAGCCCTGAGTGTAGACGAAGTGGATGATAAGTTTTTGTTGGCAGCCTTCCACAATGGGGTTAATTCTGACTTATTTATTCACAAACTCTATGAAAAAGAGCCTCAGTCCATGGCCGAGCTTGTTCATTCCGCTCAAAATTTCATGAATGCAGAAGATGCCATTATAACTAAGAAGCGGAAGAGATCTGAAAGAATAGAAGGAAACCCCAGTCGTCAATCTGACCAGGGCCCTCGTCTAAAGAAGGGACGGACGGAGGAAAGGAAAGACCGAGATAATAAGAAGTCTGGCCCTTCAGCACGGAATCAACAATACACCCCATTGAATGTGCCACTTGAGTAGGTTCTTATGCAAATCAAGGATGATCCATCCTTGAAATGGCTAGAGAAAATGAAGGGAGATCCCAACAAGCGCAATAGGAATAAGTATTGTCGCTTCCATAGAGACCATGGGCATGATATGGACGAGTGCTTCGATTTAAAGCAGCAAGTTGAAAATCTTATAAGACAAAGAAAATTGAAGAGTTTCCTTGGACGAGATCACAAGGACGAGAAATTGAAGGGTAAAGCAGAGGAGTCGTCATGACCGCCACTTGGAGAAATCAGAGTTATTATAGGGGAAAGTTCGATAGGCCAGTCGTCCAAGTCCAGAAAAGCATACTTGAAAGTGGTGCAGCGTCTAACTTTCTGGACGATCACCTAGGGCAAAGTCTACGAACGAGCAAGCGATCACTTTCACAGATGAAGATGCTGAGAGAATTCACCATCCTCACGATGATGTTATTGTCATCACCTTGCTTATTGCTGACTACACAACCAAAAGAATGCTCGTGGATAACGAAAGCTTAGCAGATATTCTGTATTATCCAGCCTTTCAGCAGATAAACTTAGGACGGGATCGGCTTTGCCCAATGAGCTCCCCTCTGGTAGGTTTTGGCGGAATAAAGGTACAGCCTGTGAGCACTATTTTCTTGTCGGTGGTAGTGGGCGCATACCCACAACAAATCACCAACAGTGTGAACTTTCTTGTGGTAGATTGCTCGTCCTCATACAACGCCATAATTGAAAGGCCAACTTTGAATAGTTGGAAAGCTGTCACCTCTACCTACCACCTGTTAGTTAAGTTTCCAACAGAACATGGAGTAGGGCAAGGAGACCTGCTGGTGGCAAGAGAATGTTACCTGGCCATGTTGGCCATGGACGAACCAGTTCAGACCATGAATATTAAAGAAAAGAGAATTGTAGCAGAGCCCACCGAAACATTAGAAAATATTCCCTTGGATGAAGGCAACCTTGAGAAGTATACCAGGGTTGGGGCAGATCTAGAAGAAAAGAATAAAAAGGACCTCGTCTGGTTTTTGAAGAAACACATTGATATATTTTCTTGGAGTCATGAGGATATGCCGGGTATAAATCCTAACGTCATCACTCATTGTCTAAACATATGTCCTTCCTTCAAGTCAGTACGACAAAAAAAAAAGGGTGTTTGCTCCTGAGAGAGATAATACTATTAAAGAAGAAGTTTAGAAGTTGATGGCGGCGAAGTTTATACGAGAAGTGTATTATCTAGATTGGTTAGCCAACGTAGTAATGGTCAAAAAGGCAAATGGCAAGTGGAGAATGTGTGTGGATTTTACTGATTTGAACAAGGCTTGCCCCAAGGACAGTTATCCATTGTCGCGCATTGATCAACTGGTGGATTCTACTGCAGGTCATAAACTACTGAGCTTCATGGATGCGTTCTCGGGATACAACCAAATAAAGATGAACGAGACTGACCAGGAGAAGACGTCCTTTGTTAACAGTCAAGGCTTATTTTGTTATGAAGTAATGCCTTTTGGATTGAAAAATGCTAGAGCAACATACCAACGATTGGTTAATCATATGTTCCGCCCTCAGATAGGGCGAAACGTAGAAGTCTATGTAGATGACGTGTTGGTGAAGAGCCTGGACGAGGGGAAACATCTAGATGACTTACAAGAGACATTTGATACACTTCGGCGGTACAATATGAAGTTGAATCCCAGCAAATGCGCTTTCGGAGTAGCATTAAGGAAGTTCCTGGGGTTTATGGTTTCACACAGAGGGATTAAGGCAAACCCAGAGAAGATTAAAGCAATTTTAGATATGAAGTCTCCACTGAATATTAAAGAAGTTCAATCTCTCACCAAGCGAGTTGCTGCCCTCAACAGATTTGTCTCCAAAGCTACTGACAAGTGTCTGCCATTTTTCAGGGTTCTAAAGAAAGCATTTGAGTGGACGGACGAGTGCCAAAAAGCCTTCCAGGACTTGAAAATGTATCTCATTGCGGCACCATTGTTAAGTCCATCCGTGATGGGAGAAGAATTTTTTTTGTACCTGGCGGTGACTCCACATGCTGTAAGCTCAGCGTTGATAAGAGAGGAAGGAAAAGTACAGAAGCTAGTGTATAATACTAGCAAGGCATTGAGAGGAGCAGAGAGACGATATCCGCTGATAGAAAAACTGGCGTTCGCCCTTATCACAGCTTTCAGAAAGCTGAGACACTACTTCCAAGCTCATGTAATCAACGTTATGACAGACCACCCGCTCAAGAAAGCCATGAACAAGTTGGAGGCTACAGGAAGATTGATGCAGTGGGCAGTTGAACTAAGTGAATTTGACATCCGATATCAACCAAGGCATGCTATAAAGGCTCAGGCCTTAGCAAACTTTATTGCGGAATTCACACCAAACTGTGGTGACATGGAGGGAATGGAAGATAATAAGAAATTGGTCATCCATGTGGATGGTTCATCCATACAACATGCAGGAGGAATATGAGTGGTTTTGCAATCCCCCGAAGGAGATAAGCTGAAGTGCAAGCTCCGTTTGCAATACCAACCGACCAACAATGAAGTTGAATATGAAGCCCTCCTTAAAGGGTTGGAACTGGCTAAGTCTGTGGAAGCAAAGTCAATACTCATCTTGGGTGATTCTTAGTTGGTCATGGGTTAAGTGAATGGGACATACGAGGCAAAGGAAGGACGGATGAAAAAATACTTGGAGAAAGTATTACTTCTAGTGAAGAAATTCAAGGAAGCTAATTTCGTTCAAATCCCAAGGGAGGAGAACATGGAAGCAAATGTTTTAGCAAAGGAAGCCTTAGCAACTGAACCCATGAATGAGTTCGATGAAGTTCAGTACGTCCTAAGTATAGATCTCCCAGAAGTGCAGCAAATAGGAGACAGAGAAAATTGGATGACCCCAATAGTATCATACTTGAAGGATGGAAAGCTTCCGGAAGGAAAGGATAAAGCTAGAAAACTCAGGGTAAGAGCGGCTAGGTACGTCCTTATGGATGAAGTTCTGTACAAACGAGGTTTTTCTCAACCCTATCTTAGGTGTCTAGCTCCAGATGAAGTGAATTATGTGTTAAAGGAGATTCATGAAGGAGCCTGTGGAAATCACTCGGGAGCTAGATCACTCATCCACAAAGTCATCCGTGCAGGATATTACTGGCCAACTATCCAAGCAGATGCGAAGGCTTATGTCAAAGTGTGCGATCAATGCCAACGATTTAGTAACATCCCAAGGCAACCATCAGAGTATCTCACCTCGATGATGGCCCCGTGGCCTTTTGCTCGATGGGGCCTAGACATCTTAGGTCCTTTTCCAGTCGGGACTAGACAGATGAAATTTCTAATGGTGGGTATTGATTATTTTACCAAATGGGTGGGGGCTGAACCATTAGCAAACATCACACAACAGAATGTTAAAAATTTTGTCTGGAAGAATATTGTATGCAGGTTTGGAGTGCCCAAAGTGTTAGTGATTGATCATGGATGGCAATTTGACAATACAACCTTCAAAGACTTCTGCACACACTTTGGAATTCAAAATCATTACTCCTCCCCCGTCCATCCCCAAGCAAACGGCCAAGCTGAAGTAGTAAAGTGATCCTTGTTGAAAATCATCAAGACTCGGCTTGAGGGGGCAAAGGGAATATGGCCAGATGAATTACCAGGTGTCTTATGGGCATACAGGACAACGGTGAGAACTCCTATCGAGGAAACTCCTTTCAAGCTAGCATATGGAAGCGAAGCAGTCATACCTGCAGAAGTGCACATGGCCAATCATAAGGTGATGGTGTATCAAGAAAAAGATAATACTGAGCAACTCCGTTTGAACCTTGATCTTGTAGACGAGGTAAGGATGGATGCAAAGCATAGAACAGCGAAGTACAAGAACCTCATGGCTAGGCGATATGATGCAATGGTGAAGCCAAGGCGTTTCAACATAGGGGATCTCGTCCTGAAGAAGGTCTCTTTGGCAACCAAGGACCTATCTCATGGGAAATTGGGCCCCAATTGGGAAGGACCCTACAGAATTATCAACTGTAAAAGGCAGGGGTCTTATTACCTAGAGGCCTTGGATGGGAGAAAATTGGAGCACCCTTGGAATGTGGAACACCTGAGGAGGTACTATCAGTAGGAATAAACCTGGACGAGCGTTACTATGGACGAGCTAAAAGTTTGTCCGTACTTATGTTAGATGTGTTTAATACTGCTGCTATGTTATTTGTGTTATGTTTATTTATGCTGTGATTACGGACGAAGTTATGGAGTTTGTATTAATTAAATAAAAAGGCATTAGCATGTATATGCCTTATCTGTAAACAGTATTTGTGTTATGTACAAAATATTGTGTTAAATGTGAATTCTAACTCTCCATGCTTTTTTCGTTAAGCTTAACCCGTAAGGAGGTTAAAGGTTCAAGACGAGTAAATTCTCTGGACGCAGAGATGTAACGTCTAAATTTTCTTGAGGAAAACAAGGAAAAAACCCAAGTATACTCATCCAACTCATGAACAAGGAATGTCCACATCCAACTCGTAGACGAGGAAAAGTTGTAAAACATTCCGTTCAATTCAAGATGAAAATCAAAGGCCAACTATAACAATCCAACCTTTGGACGAGTGAAAGTTAGGCTAAAAAAGAAAAAAGAAAAAACAGGACAGTACATAAATTCAGCTTACAAGTCTTAAGATGAATAAAGCTGAATAAAAGTACCACATGTAAAGACGAACTAGACCAACAATATGGAAAATATCTTTATTATAGACGAGCCAAAGCAGAAAAAATAATAAGCATTCATCCATAAAGGTAAGCTTTCGTCCATTAGCTTAAGGGTGGATTTCCAATGTCCAAAAACCCTTGTAAATCAAAACATACTGATTGTTTAAAGCCTCGTCCTAAAACCGTGGACGAGGCAAATGTGCTGAAAGTACATAGAAAGGCCCTAATACAAAGGACCAAACAAAGATACAAAAAAGGAGAATCACATGGATTACAAGTAAAAAGTCTCATCCTTAAGAAGAGGGAGCATTCGTATTAAGGTCGTCTTGAGTTGGCTGAGTGTTGGCGTCATCTTCAACATTGACGTCATCGGAGCCGGTCTGAATAAGAGAACTGGTGGCAACAGCTAAGTTCGATTTGATTGAACTGAAATCAACTTCAAGGAAGTTTTCAATAGCGTCCATTCTGAAGTCTTTAAAACCAGCTGCATAATTGCAATCCAAAACGTTCGTATACGCTTTGGACGATTTGAATTCAGCCACGGCGTCCTCTTTTGCTTTGGAGAGATGAGTATTCAGCTCGTCGTTCATCTTTTGCAAGTAATCAATGCGAGTGTCTTTCTCCAATGCATCAGTCCTCAACTCCTCAATCAGCTTTGTGTGTTCAGTGACTTTGTCCTTAGCTTTTGCGGCAAGACCAGCCCATTTTTTGCAATCAGTGTTCACTTCCTGAATCCTCGTCTCTAGAAGAATCCTCGTCTTGTCCAGTTTTGTCGCTTGTTTGGACGCTGCCATAAACTTTGACATGGCCTACAAAAAGAAAAGAAAAAGGGATGGTCAAACAAAGGAAAATTGTTGAATAAACAGAGATGAGAATAGAATATAAATGTACCTTAAAGAGGTCATGCACGCCAGAATGTTCAAACTCCTTTAAACCCATGTCATAGCAGGTGCTAATATCCTCGTCCAAGATAGCCATCTGAAAACGCTCCCAAGCAAGATCCTCATTTTCAATGATATTTTTAGAAGTCCTCTTAGAAGGCTTGGACAAACCAAACATGGTTGACTTGGACGAGAGAATCTTAGATGAAGGAGTTTTGGACGGGTTGGACTCCACTGGAGTGGATGAATCCACATCAACCACCTGTATGGGAGGATGAAATTGGGCAGGCTTGAACTTAACTACTTTGGACGAACTGTGCTTAGCTCTCTTGTCTCGACGACTGGGGAGCCCTTCCAAATCAAGATTTTTTGGTAAGGACTTTCTTTTGTCCCCAGTTGAAGGACGACCCTGCGTTTGAACCTCAGGTTGATCCTGGGGCTGAGGCTTAGGACGCTTCCCCTCACTTATTTCTTTTCCTTTATTCTCTTTCATTGTTGACATTCCTAAAACAAGATACTATACAAATTAGGGACGTAAAAAAAAAAAAAAAAAACCCTTTAAAATACAACTTACCTCTACGCACAGTGACCTCGTGTGTAATGGCCTCGTCTGATGGCTCAGGACCTAAACCCCACTTAGTAAGACGTCTAAGAGTAACAAGGGAACGAAACCTCCTATCTGTGTGAAGACGAGTCCTATGGACGTGGTCACAATGAAACTTACTTAGGGATGGACGTTTGATAGCTGCAATGTAATGTGCAAACAAAAGTTAGAAATTGCAAATAAATAAAAATAAAAAAAAATTAAAAAAAAATTAAAAAAAAAAGAGGAGAAAAAAGATAAAGGGGAAGGGACGTACCTTTAGGACGAAGGTTCCCTAAGTCCCCAGTATAAGGGGGAAAGGGATCCCTGCCAACGTCCACAGGGTTCTCTGCCCAAAAACCGGAGATAAAGATGTACTCTGTCTTCCATCACCTATTAGACGAGGCTAGGGACTTGATCAGCCTACAATCATTCCCCCTAGTAGTAAACTGGTAAAAACCCTCAGATTGACTTATCTCGAAAGGTTTATAACAATAAAGGAACTCGTCCATAGTAAGAGGACGATTCCTACCAAAAACTTCCTTCCACAAAATTTGCATAGAGATAACTAATCTCCATGCGTTAGGATTGAGTTGACAAACACCTAAACCTAGTCTAACTAACAATTCTCTAGCAAATGCATTTAATGGAAATCTAAGACCACCTAAAAAGTAAGCTTCATACACACCTATACCAAAACGAGGGTTACAACACCACTCTTCACGGATGGGTAACCTAGGGTTGAACTCGTCCGGAATTTGATACCAAGATTTGAGATTATTGACTCTTTGTTCATCCGTCTTGGAATGAACGCCTACTACACAACTAAAAACAGTTTCTTCCTCGTCCGTAGGGTTGGACGGAGGAATGTTGGACGGGGAACCAGCTTGGGAGCCAGAGGCTCTCTTAAGCTGTTCCTGGATGATCTCAATGGAAAACCCAAGAGCCCCAAAAGAATAGTTCTCGTCTGTACTTCCCCCACTAGAGTCCACTACTAGAACTAGATCTATCACTACTATCCTCACAATACTCGTCTATGGCCCTATCAACACTATCATCAGACGAAGAAGCAACTGACATTTTTTGACAAAAATTGAAAACCTAAAGACGGAGAGAAGAAGAGCACCTAGCTCTAGACGAGAGAGGACCCTAGACGCGGAGAAACTCCTAGACGAGGCTCTAGACGAGAGATGTCAAGGAAGAAAATCTTTGAAATAAGAGAGGATAAGCAAGGTATTCCACTATTTATAGGATGGTGACCTAAGCATTTCAAACGATGCCACTAATGAAAAGTTGACACGTGGCACTTACCTCGGAAAGCTAAATTGACGAGACTAGCTGCCAATATAAAAATGACATGTGGTATGTCGATTTATTGATGCCAGCTGAACATATCTAAGGACATGTCGGTAGCGTACTCAATCTGAAGGACGACCCATGTGGACAAAGGGGGAACTGATGGTGCCAAGGAAAAAGTGCCATCCCATACTCGTCCATATGGCTCATTTGTTGAACACCGATAGGGATGAGGAATATATATCTGGTTCTGCATTCCCTGATCTACTCGTCCATCCAAGGACGGACGAGATGATCAAGGAGAACTCATCCACCGTCATGATGACTTGCTCGGACGAGCATTACAGGAATATGGAACACCTGTAGAGCCGTCTGTGATAGTCTTGTCTACCCTTAATAAATCATGGACGTGTTCATGATTTGGGACTACTGTGCACCAAGTTCTTCATTTATTTATGTGGAATAGAAATACAATCAAAATAACTTCTATAGCAGTTACACTCCTCAACCATAGCAACGATTACTAAACAAATAAGTAACCGTTTTGCACATACTATATAAACACTCTTCGATAAGAAGGTAAGGCATTCAGATACTGATTTTCCAGAAAAAAATCTCTCTCGCTATCAAGAATTATAAGTTTACTAACTTCATCATTAGAGGACTTTTGGCCGGTCCCCTTTGACTTATTATTTGCTTTCAGGATCAAGCCTTAAGATCATCAGTGTTCGAGACTCACCAACCTACTGATTTTTGAGGAAATATCAATTACTATCTTTGAACAATCAATGGAACTTCATTTTCTCAAAGGGCTTCCTTAGTTCCTTTACCTGAATCTTTCAGCATGAGTTCTCAGGAATTTGAATGGGCCAATTAAGCATTGCTGAAAGTTTTTTTTTTTTTTTCCCCCTACTGAGCAATAACAAAGATAGGACCTAAATAGCCACCAACAAAACATACACATTATCAGCCAACATGCTATGAGGCTCAGAAAAACAATGTGAGACCTAATAAAATTTGAAATAGAGGGGGACCATCCATTATTAGTGTATGAAGTCATCTATAAATTTGAAATAGAGGGGGACCATCCATTACTAGTGTATGAAGTCATCTATAAATGTGAGGTTTTGGTTGTATACCCTTTTGGATGGTTATATATATGTGAATTAGTTCAATTGCCTATCCCTCGCTTAGCCTTTTTTTTTTTTTTTTTAAGTTAAGTTTTGCATCTCATGACCCACTATGCATTGATAAGGGACTTGGGCTTCAAGTCTAATATGCAGGGGTGAAGAAATCTAGGCTCTTAGGCCTAACAAGTGAAGAAACAGACCTTGGGCCTTTGGCAGGCTTTCATACCCATCTTATACAGTAATGTGCTTTTTGGTCTTTGAGACCGTTTTGTGTGGTGCTGAGTCTCATACCCAACCCATTTATAGATTAGAAGACTTTTGGGCTTAAAAAAAATAAAAAAAAATCCTCTTGGCTTCATTTTCAGTTTGAAGAGACTTGACCCATGCTTGTTTCATGTATTTTCCTTGTGTTAGGCTATTTTGCTGACGTGCTTTGATTTTTCCAATAAAGTTATTCTGTCTGTCACATGAAAAGCGAAATTTCGCAATAAAAAAAAGAAGAAAATTTGCTCATCATAGGATCAAAAACCTTTTACTTGTACATGACTTTCACATCTACTCACACAACTTCTACTTAATCAATTGTATATGATAGTTGATATATATATATATATATATATTTTGGATAGAAACAAATACTTGAATTGTTTTTTTTTAATAGATGACACATTGATTTATAAAGGTTAAATATAGTTAGTGGCTTAGTGGTATACATAAGTTAGGTGGGGGAGTTTTTCAATTCAACCCATCATGGTTAGATCGAAAAAACACAATCCAACACAACCCATAATAGGGATCTAACCCAACCCACATGAATTGAGTTCAACCCATGGGAAGGACATTTATAAAAAGAAAAAGAGATGAGCATAAAAACAACAAATTTATAAGATTACCAATACAAATAATAATAGATTTACTAATCAAACTTAAGTATGTGGATCATTCATAAAAATCAACATAAACTATTTTATTAGAGCATCAAATCAACACAAATAAAAGCATATTTATAAGATTATAAATTATAAATTTGTTGATAGTTCATCAAACAAAAAAGAATAAATAATAAAACTATATAATATATATTTTAAATATAGGTGAGTTGGGTACGGGTCGGATTTATAAATTTACCAACTTATTCATCGTAAAATAAAATTTGACAACTCAACCCAATTTACTAATCCTTAAAAACCGACCCAAATTTAGGTAGTTGTACACTCCTAAAAATGGTAAACAAATACTACGGGAGCCAAAGATTGTGATCCGAGAATTATTGTTAAACTTATCCTTTACATGAAAAACAAAAAAATATCATTATTAAAAAAAAGAAAAGAGAAAAAAGAAAAAAGTGGGTGACGGGGCGGGATGTGATTGACAAGTAAACAAACTGTAGAGGCGTAACCGGGTACAAGCGAGAAAGCCCTCTCCTCTCTCTAGTGTTTATAGAAGAAGAGAAGCGGAGAATTGAATTGGGAATTTGATGTCCGTGACGCGAGGCTTCTGAGGCGCCAGATAGAGAGAGAGAGAGCGCGAGCGCAGCGTGCAGAGGCAAAAACAAATCGCTCCAATTCCATTTCCTCCCTCCCAATAAAATATCCAATAATAAAAACCATTAAACAAACACAACTACTCTATACATATATATATATAGATAAAGAGAAAGAGATAGAGAGAGAGAGGAAAATGTCGAAGAAGAAAGGGAGTGGAAACACGATGACTCTCAAGGACTTTCACGGCGGCTCTATACCAACTGATCTCCCTCTTCCCTCTGCTCCCGGTGTGTAAGTACCTTTTTACCCCTTCACCTTTACCTTTATCTCTATTTAGATCTGCCGTTGAATCCCACTAGATCTGTATTCACAAACCCTAGTTACTTACTTTTCCCAAATGTATTAATTTGTTGCTTTTTATTTATTTATTATTGTTTTAGAACTGTGAGGCCGTCGGATCGTCCGGGTTACGACCGCCCGAACCCATGGGGGAACCCGATGGGGCGATCCGATCACCGGTCGCGGCCGCACTCGTCTCCCGCGACGAGGCATTTTGATGACAAGACTCCGTTTCTCACTCACGCTGCTCACATTGGCCGGAATTTCGATGAGGATGAGCGGAAGCCGCTTGATGGGGTGTCTGCCCCGCGGCGGACGATTAGTGATGATAATATTCGGGTCCCCTCTGCCCGTGTTGAGCTGAAGCCCGAGTATGGGCCGAGTGGGAGTTTTTCGAGTAGGCAAGGATTGGGTGGAGGTGGAGGTGGAAGTGGAAGTGGAAGTGGGAGTGTGAATTCGTATGCTGGGAAGGTTAATGAGGCGGGTAGTGTTGTTGGGGTTAGTTCGCAGAATTTAGGTGGGAATAGTGGGGGTTATACGAATGTGTGGGCTGCCAGGAAAGAGGCAATGGGGGTTAATGAGCCGGTGCAGCAAGCTGCATTGGCCGGACAAAATGCTGTTTCAAAGTTTGCTCATGCTAGTGCACTTGATAAGGTGTCTTCGGGTAGATGGCAATCGAAGCTACCAGCCCCTTATCAGGGTGATGTTGAGGCAGTTAGGTCGCCCGAAAGGGAGAGTGGCTTTCAGTCTAAGAACTTTGGTGCCGGCGGTGGTGGTGGTGGTGGTGGCTATGATAGTGTGGATGTTGCAAGTGGGAGAGAATATCATGATACTACATTGGCGAGACAAGCTGAAAGGGGTCTGAATATTGAGGATGGGGTTCGGGTTGGTAGGAAGGAGTTGCCGGATTATGAAAGAGCTGGGGCTCCTGTGTACTCAGAATTAAAAGAGAGGAACCCAGTGATTCATGTGGATAGGACTCAGCTGGCTGGTAATGATGGAAAACTTGGTGGGTCTGAATTGCATTCGCCAGTGCCTTTGGAGCCATCCGAGCGGCCTAAGTTGAAGTTGCTTCCAAGAACTAAGCCATTGGAAAGTTCAGAACAACCTGTTCCTGTTGTCGATCATACACAGGTATTGGCAAGGTTACTCAATTGAGTGTTTGTTAAAAATATAAGATAAAGAATGTATAGCTCACCTTATGTTCCTTGAACTTAATTCCTGTTATTTCATGTACCATACAGGGCTATCAGTGGGTGAGTGACACTGCTCATGCTGAAACTGTTAATGAAGTGTATGGAAATATGAGTCCTGCAAAACCTAGCATAGCTAGCACTGAGAGTGTGAAGCAAGCTGTGGAGCGTCCCAAATTGAATTTAAAGCCTCGGTCACAGCCTCCTGAGCATATGGAAGGAAATGCTGAAAGAGAGAGGTCAGTAACTGATTTTTGGTTTCTTACTGATTCTCCCTTTTTAAAAATATCATATGGACTACATATCAAAAATGTTTTGTGATTAAGATTACAAATGCAAGAATACTATTTTATAAGGGAACAAGAGATCTTGGCCTGACATTAGCAATCATTTGAACATAAAGGTTTTAGCTAGGTAAAGACTTGAGGTGGGGTGGGGTTTTAACCCCATACTTGCCCACTATTTTATACTAGGGAGGGGGGGGGGGGGGGGGATGTGCCACTTGGCACAAGGGCCATTGGCACAATCTTTTGAGCATAAAGTAATCCACAGGGTTAACTGATCTAAGTTAAAAAAACATATTCTGAATCACAAAAAGGAAACACCAACATTGATGCCTTAGACATGATTGTGACTTATTTTCTTATTGGACATAATGTTAGATTTCTATCTTTTTAGTTTTTTTTTTATTGACATCTTGTTGTATTTGTTTCAAAAGTTTGTGTACATAATCCTAACAATAACCCTGCAAATTTGTAATGAGTCTTCTGGCCAATAAACAAAAAATCATTGAATCCTGAGGTGAGAACTTGCTTTTCCATTCAAAGTCAGTCCCATACATTATCTTATTGTGTCTTTGAATGTCATAAGAACAGATTTGTTTTATATTCTAAGATGCCATTATCAATTTATATTTTAAATATGGCATCATTAGTGATGTTAATAAAGTAATATGAGGCAATCGATTGCTAGGAGTGGCATGCTAATTAACAAATTTTGAACTTGGTTTATCTTTCTTGGACTTCATGTGTATTATTTTGGTTGTTTTATCCTGAAAAAGAAAAAAAAGGGTGGTCTTGTTCAAATTCAAGTATTGGGCTTGTGTAGTGGCCGTTCACGGTTGCCCTCTCCCAATCCTTCTTCCAATCCATTACATTGGTTCAACCTCAAATTGTCCCCATTTGGTAGGGGAGAGATTGCCACAAAGGTTGAGGGTAACATCATTTTTGTCAATTTATTGGGACTTTTGAGCCTCACTTGTTAGGGTGACTGAACCTCAGGAGTAGTGTTCAATCACAAATAGACAAGGTTGTAATAAAATGTCTTTGTGTCGGGCATGGAATAGGTACACTAGAATCTGAGTGGCAACATCATTTTAGTAATTTATTGGCACTTTTGGGCCTCACTTGTCAGGGTGACTGAACCTCAGGAGTAGTGTAACAATCAGAACATAGACAATTTTACAATAAAATGTCTTTGTGTTGGGCACGGAATAGGTACACTAGAATGTGAACATCTTATCGATTTCATTCTTCTGGGTTTGGTTCAGTATTGAATGCACATGTTCAACTATCTGGTTGGGATGTTATGATCAGTGCAACTATGGGTTTTGTAAAGTCTGAGGAAGGTCTTGTATTCTTCAAAATCAATTCATCATAAGAGTTCTGGTCTGGTTTTGAGAACATTTTCTTGGGTGACCTAGGTTATTTATGGTAGTAATAGTTATCATGGCTCAAATGTAGCTTATGGAGATATTTACTGATAGTACTCTTCCTGTCCTACCAAATATAAAAAAATATCTATCTAAAGAGATTTTTTTTTATCGGGGGAGGAGAGTGATGCCTTGGGTGCTTGAGTTGTGTATATAGGCATTTAATAGACATTTATGAAATAGGAATGTCAAAGTATTGAACTGGGTAATTTGGGCTTATTTGTAAAATCAAGTTCTTTAGCCTCAAATTTGGTTGCAGTATTGGTGACTCAATAAAAATTCTTGGAATACATTGAGTGCCCGTTTGTTTGCACTTTCAGATGGCAAAAAACACTTTTTACTTCAAAGTTCAAAATGCTAGGCGTTTGGTGGGTATTAAAAAGCTGCTTTAGCAAGAAAGTTGCTTTTTCAAAAAGTGCAAGACCCCCAAAAAGCCAAAGCACCTTCGACCAGCTTTTACAAAAAAGTCATTTCAATTTTCAGGAATTGTTGATTCAATTACCAAATTGCCTACTTGTTTTATTGAAAACCCAACTTTACCCTTTGAAACCCCATCAGACCATCATGCTAGAACATATAACACCATATTCAATAAGACAAAAACATTATTAAAATAGTGATATCGATACTATTAAAATAGATAACATTGTTAAAGTAAGACAAATAACATACTTGGTTCAAAATTTTTAGAATAACAAATAATTGATGCTAAAAAAAACTAACATTATTAAAATAATACCAATAATAGTAATAGTAATAACAAATAATTATGACAATAATATATTTATTATTATTATTATTAAGTAGCTTTTTTTTTTTTTTTTTGAGTAAGTATTATGAAGTAGTTGATTTAAAAATGAAATAAACTCCCTTATATATACATTGTTCTTTTTGGTAATTTACCACTCAAACCACCACTTTTATAAGTGTCAGTCAAACACACAGCTTTTTCAAAAAGCACTTTTTAACAACTTTTACCAAATACTCAGTTTTTTCAAAAAGTCCAGTTTCATACCGCACTTTTTAAAAATCTCATTGTTTGAAAAAGCCTAGTTTCAAAAAGCTGAACCAAACTCGCCCTGAATTTGTCAATGACAAGACAGCAAAATTGGCACACTTTTTGTTGTTAGCATATGAGGTGTTTGGGGAAAATAAATGTCATTTTTTTTGGTTGGGGTCTGCTACTCCCGTGCCTAAGAGTTATCTTAAATTTTCAACGTTCTAGAAGTGTCCATAAGAAAGATGTGACCAAGCTGGCTTTTATGTTTGGTTAAAAACTGATTTCAGTCTTACTTTTATTAGCCTTTGTTTTTTTGGTAGCCTTGATGCCTAGATGGTCATATAACTGCTTAGGAAGGCGCATGGGTTAGTGGTAGTTTTTATTTTTATTTTAAAAATAAAATCAAGTATAGGTACAGTTTTTATGATATGATTAATGGAGAGTATATCTTTTCCTTCTTGATTGTGGGTGTGTGTTGATATAAAAGATAAACTAAGAGTGGATTGTGCTTTTTTTGTTGTTGTTATGCCATACTGCTATATACTATTTTCATAAATAGCCAAGAATAGATAAAAAGCACTCTTAATATAATACTAGGCTGAGCGGGCCTTGGTATCTTTGACTGGTTAAAAGAAATTAGTTTTGGGATCCAGTGAATGGTGAAACCACATTATCATGTCCACTAAATTCTTTTCCCATTTATTTTTGAGTTCCTGACTTTCAGATAAGAAGCTTTTCATCTCTTGCTGTTATGGTAGTTTGCAAAATCAAATATTCATGGAATAAGGGTTGCACTAAATTTTGAATATGGTAGAAGTTGGTTTAACTTTCTGCTTTCAATTTTGGTGCTATCTCTCCCTAGTAAAAGTAATTTAATATATTATTCTCCTTACTCCAACAATTGGCATGTAATTGCTTTTCTGTGGTTCCATTTTATTGGATACTGGGCTTTTTCTATGGTACTGAGACAAATTATGTGAATGATGCAGGAATATGTTGTTTGGTGGTGCTCGCCCACGAGAACTGGTGAGTTTTTCATATTTAATTCGTTAATTTGCAATGTCATATACAAATTTTCTTTGTTGCATCTTCATGCTGCTGTTGACAATTATATGTTATCACATATGGTTTCTCTCTCTGTGTGTGTTGGGGCTTTTGGGGGGAGGATTAATACTGGTTACTAGTTTGAAAATATTGTTTCTCTTGTTCCTCCTTCCCCTTCCTCCACATTTTCCACTATTTCCTAGTCTCTGGAAGGGTACCGTCCTGTGTTGATCTCTTTCTTTTCTGTTATTCAGTCATCAGTGGCTTCATGTTCCTACCTTGACAGCATAGCTAATCCACTTCTCAGGTTCTGAAGGAGCGAGGGGTTGATGATGTTGGAATCAACAACCTGGACATGGTTCAACAATCTGATAGGTAGTGACTTTCTAATCTTTTTCTTTTTGTTTTATTACAACTCTATTGTCTCTTAATTACCATTTGAATTTTCAAACTAATTCCAACTGATGACTTATTGTTTTGTGAAGGGTTGAACAAAATGTTCCTAGGACTGAAAGAGTTCATGGGCATGCAATTCCTGCTCGCCACAGTGAAAAAACTGAGAATTCTCATCTTGATCAAATGACTGGAAAGAGATATGAGAGGAAAGATCACAGGCAAGACTCTGAGAGAGTTGATATGCAGAGGAGGAACTGGCGTAATGAGAGCAGGAGGAATAACAACAGAGAGACTGAAAGGCAGCAGCAGCAGCCTCAGCAACCGCAGCAGCAAGTGGAGAGGCCACCTTCACCTGAGACTTGGCGCAAGCCTGTAGAGCAGCCAAAACCAGCCTCCCCTGATGCTGGTGGTCTGCGCTATGGGAAAGCAGCTTCAGCTGTCGAGCTTGCCCAAGCATTCTCTAAATCAGTCTCTGATCCAAAGATAGCAGATCAGTTTTCTGGTCAAAAGGCCCTCCCTGGCCGGACCCAAATGCCTTTTTCAAGGCTGACTGGTCCAACCCCAAGGCCTCAGATTAATGGTTATTAGATTTATGAGTGGTTTGGTGGGCAATTGGGCATTCATTGTGGTAAGAAGAATGTGTGGTGATGTAACATTGGGTATGTGCAAGCTGCAAAAAATACTTAGCAGCTTGTTAGTGATGATATCCGCACCTGATTCTTTTCTTGGTTTTCTTCAGGAAAAATGATTTGTCATACAAAATCAACTTCAATAATCTAGCTGACTGGTGCCATCTGCTTTTACAACTACACATTATTTTTAATTTATTGTTGTGCCTTTTCTCCTTGGACAACTGTACTTTTCCTCATCTTTTTGGAGGAGAAAGTGTTCTGTTGTCTTTTTAACTAAAGATTTGAGCCCATTTTAGCATCAGTTTACAATTTGCATTCATGGTTTTGGTGGTGTTATTTGGTAGTTTACCATGAGAATGGGTTTGTTTCGTTTCTTTTTTTTCTTATTTTTTCCTTTTGGGCAGTTCATTGAGAGCCTACTTACCCCCGAAAAAAATAAAGGTCAAAGAGAGTGGTTGAAGTTGCTTGAATTTGATTTTTATTTATGGGTTAAATATTATAACCAGTTCTAAGATTATGGTAAAGTGGTCCGAAGGGTTCCACTGTGTAGTGTAAGAGGCAAATATGGGGAAATGATTTCAAGAGTTAATTTTTACGGTAGGTTTTTATTGACTTACACCAACTTCTGTTGTAGATTGAATCCGATTCAACTGCTGTTAAAACACTGTATTGTATCAAAATCTTAATTTTTCTTAAACCACATTTATTCCCTTATTAGATTGCATTCTTTAATTCTGACTCTAAGTGGTGGGATCCAGTATCCACTAAGCGGTAGTTTTCACTTTTCACTACAGAGTCAAGCTACTAGGAAATTGGCGGCATAAGTAACGGAAAAGGAAAGGGCTAGCTGGGTCAAGCAAGAATTCTCACGTGGAATAAAATATTTATGTTGGACCGTAAAGTTGGTCAGAGTTTTGGGTTCTGAGCTTGTAAATATTGGCTTCTTGGCTTTCCCAGATCCACATATCCTCTAATCCATTCCCATAATATCTTGCAGCGAGAGTTTTGCAATAGCAACTATTTGATCTCCTAAGTGAAGTCACAATGCCTGATGTGAGGTACATGAGTACTAGAAAAAGAGAGTTTATCGACGCAAATTTTGTGCCACAATTGTTGCCACAACCTTAATATGTCCGATTATGAGTGTATCGAGAAAAAATAGTGAATTTATGTGAAAGTGATGGTTCACCAATCACAGTTGCACATATCATCAAGTTATGGCCAATAATGTGGTCCTAGAAGTGCAATGCGTATATCGATATTAACTACTTGGTCATAATGTTTTATTACCTGCTTCCAAGAAAGAGTTGGTTCTCTCCTAGAATCTTTGTTAGTCTATATATTATTTATATCATTTAAAAATGCCTTAGTTGCTTCTTATTCCCTTAATTGTCTCTTTACTAGTAGGAACAAACATGGTTTCCATACTTGTCATTGACTGAGCAACAGAAAGTTCAATGACAAATAGTTCTACTATTTCTCTTTCCCTTCTTGGTGCACAACTCTTTATATCTCTTTTTATCCTTCTGGATCACTCTGAAAAGTACATCTTTTCCAAACCTTTTCAAGTTGCATGAACGTTTGTTTTAGGTGGGCTTACAGATTTGTTTATGTGAACAATGGAAGGGTGCTGTGATCTTGAGGTGGATGTCAATGGGGAAGAAGTTTTTATGGTCCATAAGGTAAACACTTCACTTTGTTTGGCATTCATATCTGTTAAAAGTCGACTTCTTTTATACCTTAATCTCTCAAAGCATTAGAAAGATTTTTAGACCTTCCTGCTTTCTTTGTCATTCATATCTCAGAAATTATTGCTAATTTTTTTTAGTGGAATTAAAAGCTTCATGAGTCAATAGCCTTTCAAGCTCTAAGGTGTCAAAGTGTTGAGTCTTGTGAACAAGTTTTCTTTATTGGTTCATTAATCAAAGAATGTTAAAATGAAATCTTTTGTTTTTTACTCCCATTTCTTAAACGATCTCCTTCTTTTCCTTCTTGTAGAAAACAAAATAAGAACATTCTTTTCTTTCTTTTTTTCCCTTAAGTGTGAGAGTAGTTAATTTTCTGAACTTTTTGCTAGCCATATGACTCTGTTGTATCATACATACTTGCAGAAAATTCTCATGTCCTTCTCAAGTCTATTTAGCAAATTATTTGGTGATTTGAAGGGCACAGTGAGGAACTTGAAAGTGATATTCAATGAATTTCCAGGTGGTGCAAAGGGTTTTGAGCTCATGGCAATGTTTTGCTACGACAATGGCAGAACTATGGTAACACCCTCGAACATATTTCTCCTAAACTGTGCTGCTCATTTTTTGGAGATGGATGGTAATGGTTCTAGTAGACATAGTTTAATAGACCAAACTGAGAAATCTCTTAAAGGGATCAACTTTTGGACTTGGTCTGAGCTCTTAGAAGCTTTGAAACAGTGCCAATATTTACTTCCTGCCACAAAATCTTCAGTTATGCTTCAGTGTATCTTGGATTGTCTAATAGGACGGATTGCTTTGCCTAGTATTGCAAGCCCATATACATGTTCTTCAGATAGTTCTAGTTTCCAATTTTCCTGTGATACAAGCATCGACAGCCTGAAAAGCAGCTCTTCTCAACTAACCTGGTGGTTTGAAGATCTTTTGTTCTTGAATGTTGATTTGATAGACAAGTTAATCAAGACAATGGTCTCCCTGAAAGTCAACCATGCTACAATCTATAAGTTTCTCTTCTGTTATCACAAATCAAGATGTATTGGTGCAGCAACAGCTGAGAAGTGCAATATCACAGAGGTTGTAATTGATCTGCTTTCTTTGCTTGATAGGAGTTCTCTTTCTTGCAAGGGCTTATTTGAAATTTATCGAGTGGCTTTAGGCTTGAGAATAAGTAAATTTTACAGAAATAATTTAGAGAGCCTGATGGGTTCACAGTTGGATCAAGCAACAATTGATTATCTGCTTGCCCCATCTCCACATAGACGAGCTTATTTCTATGATGTTAATTTGGTTTTAAGGCTTGTACAAGCATTTCTCCTTGAAGGCGGTAGTTTGTCATTTACAAGTCGATTAAAAAAGGTTACCAACTTGTTGGATTCATACCTTGTGGAAGTGGCTCCGGATTCCCATCTGAAACCTTCCAAGTTTACTGCATTAGTATTGCTGCTGCCAGATTATGCTAGAGCATCTTATGATCGTGTTTACCGAGCCATGGATTTGTTTCTAGAGGTATGTACCATATTGCAATGTTTCATACACTGATAGATGGAATTAGCACATTACATTCAATAAAGGCTGAGCTTGTTTGGTGCTTATTATGGAAATAGTGTTCTCTATTCAAATTTTAACTCTCACAAAATGTGGTATACTCCATGTTTTTACAAAATTTCAATCCTTGTACTGACTTCAGGTTTCCACAGGTTCATGCTGGATTATGTGAAGAAGAAAAGAGGAGTGTCTGTTGTGCACTGAACCATGAGAAGCTCTCAGAAGAAGCTTTGAAAGATCTATCTCGGAACTCAAAATTTCCTTCACAAACTGTGCAAAAGGCTCTTACTACACAACAATCCATGATCAAATGTTCACTTTCAGACACCCACCATCTCTTAACTTTTTGTGACTCTTTATTTTGTAGCAACACTAAGGAAAATTTAGGTAAGGAGGATTCTGAGACCAAGAAGCTTAGAGCAGATTTGCAAGGAATGCATTGGAAGATGATGGGGTTGGAGAAGGTTTGTGGTGCAATGCAGACAGAGATGGCAAACATAATGAGATCAAGATTATCTATCCTTGGCAATGCTAGATCCTTACCAAAGCTCTGTTCATGACAAAACTTTGGATACTTGCTAGTTGCTACCCAATTTCATGTATATATTTTATTTGCACTTTCTGTCAAAATGATTTGTTGAGTAATAATAAAGGGTTAAATTCTTATTTCTTTTCTGTGAAGTAAAACAAGGATAAAAACTTTTCATAACAAGTGCAAGCCAGCACATGGGAGCATTTTATAACTTTATAAACGTGCAATTGATCATCTAGCACTATCCAAGTGAAAGGAAAAAAAGATTGTTGAAGTCCAACCATAGCTCTTGCTCTTGCTCTTGATGCTTCTTTTGCAAACACCATAATATTGTTGCTCATGATAGAAACGCCAAAAAGCACTCATAACAGTTCCTTTCTGACCTCGTTAGTATACACCACTTTTCCCTTGAAGGGTGTCATGCTCAAGTCCAAAAGGGATGCCTTAAACGAAGCATTTGGATTTCTTCATTGTAAATTGGTAATCTTTGTCAAGAATTCTGAATGAAACAAATGATACAATTGTCGCATCTTTTCAAGTCCAAATGTCCAATAAACATTGCTTAAACTGCTGTTTCCTCAGTTTGAGATTGTATTTTTTGTCCCAATCCCTTGGAGTTACCCTTTTGACTAGTGATGTAATGTTGATGTATAAAATTGTACAACTCACAAGCTAATAGATAAAATATAGTGGTTGAAACTTGAAACTTGGAAAAGATAAAATTGATTTTCCTGTATTGCTCAATACAAGTACGTGGTTGAAATCAACTGAGGAAATTAAAGCATAGTACCCAAGTTTTATCTTGTACAATAAAGTGTTGTATCTTAGATTTCTCAATTAAATTCAACTATATAGTCGTATTAACCAATGAACCAAATGATTGAATCTAATTCACTAACGAACTTCAAGTTTTGTCTTTTTTCTCAGAGTGCATTTAAAAAAAAAATCATAATCTGATTGTGTAAATTTAACAAAGATAATTTAAACACATAGTAATGTTGAGTAATGGAGACAATGTGGGCATCAATGTCCTTTCCATAAACCGAGGATGATGAAAATAGGCATTAAAAAAATCAGTGGATGTTTCTAAAGAATATTCATACAAACTAACGTCCAAGTCTATCGCCGACTGCGTCAGCGAGCTATGCGGCAAAGTGCACGCGTAGTTGTGGGGCTCGCTAACACCAACGTTAATATGAGAACCCCGGAGTTGCAATAACCAAAGTGTTTGTGTTCGTGTTTTTTTTTTTTTTGTTGTCATCCCCATTTGTTATTGGAAAATCAAGATGAACACTTTTTCATGCCCATATTGTGATGGAAAAATGCACCATGATATACCATGACTTAAATCTTATTGGGCTGTGAGGTAATTAAGTAATAATGGCCAAATGATTAACAATGTAGTAAGTACAACACAGTCAACTTAGTGTGGCTACTAATTGCAATTGGGGTTTGTGAGCCTTAAATGCAAGCTATGTAGCCAAGAGAAGAGTGTCATGAACCAACATACTTGTAATCACCCTTGAATCTTACCAAGAGAGAAACACAATGATATTGATAATGGTGTTGTTTTTTAGACTTCCAATTTGTTGGAAGCAGGGAGCATTAAATGAATCGACAAATTCCAGGAGCTCTTACATAGAAATATTTCAAACCATTTTTATGTAAATTGTAAATGGAAAAAGTTTATAGCTTTCAACTACTTCTGAGCTATTTCCTAATTTTCCTCCCATCTATTATGTGACAATCTATAAGGTTTGAAATCATTACATTTAACTTATTATGTAGTAATTTATAAGACTATTTATCTATATTATTTAAACAGATCACATGATACATTAGAAAAATCACATGACTGAAATTACACATAAATGATTTCTTTAATCCCCACAATATATGGGTTGAAAGAATATTGTTTCAGACCGATTTGAAGTTAAACTCGTTGTAAATACTCACTAGTCAGTCAAGATTCAAGAAGCATTCAGTCTTCCCTCAAGGTCTATATATTTGTGTTTTAAAACTGGGGTGTATGAACCCATAATGGTTGCACTCCGGTATCCAAGATGTATAATCAATGTCACTAGATTCTCTAATTAATATACACATTGTTTTTGTCTTCTTTTTCAAAGGTTTCTTTCCATTTAAAATTGATTATTTTATTTTTCATATTAAACATCACTACTCTCATTTTAGGGAAATTATTGTGTACTCCCGGAGTACCATAAATGCATATTCTCTCCTCTCACATAAATGGTGGATCCCACTAATTAAATTCATGGTGGGACCCACCATTCATGTGAGAGGAGGGAATACGCATTTATAGTATTCCAGGAGTACTAAATAATTTTCCTTAATTTTATATCCAATATGGTGTGCCTTTGTGTTAGAACCCCTTTCCCTTTCCCTTTTCCTTGTATGTGTGTGTCTATTTCTCAAAAAAAAAAAAAAAAAAAAAAATATATATATATATATATATATATATATATCCAATGTCATGTTATTTTTTAAATAATGTGACACTCTATACGATGTCCAATCAAAAAAATAAAATCTTAAAATGTGAAATGAATTCTGTCAATTTTCAGTGAAATAAAGAATATTGTATTTCCCAATTATTTTATTAATAATTTGCATTGGTTTAAAAGTAATTGGTGCTTTCGTGACCCTTTGTAGCTAATCATATTAAGCATCAAGTCTTTCCAAATTATATTTGATTTATTTATTTATTAATTATAAATATGATATGATTTGAAATTCTGGCATTAGTTTTAAGATTCTTGTTTTTTACTATCATATTCATGGTATGATGTCAATGAGTGTCTTTTGGTGCACACAAGATTCGATTCCAAATTTCTTATTTGATGACAAAATATTTTACCAATTTAACTAATTGAATGTATGTACTCTATCTTAATTTACTATTGCAATTACAATTGCTTTTTTAACTTTCTCAGAGATCAGTTTAATAATATTTATTTTCTATACTTTAGATACAAATATGAAATATGGACAATATTGTAGGGCCATTCCCTATGCCTTTAGTGTCTTATTAGTTTGAGGATCCATGAGGAAATATGAAGACTGCTATACTTAATAATTAAAAAAAGAAAAAGAAAAAAGAGTGTTTAAAGGGTTATACATAACCAAATAACTTGATAAGCAAATGAAAAAAAGAAAAAAGAAAAAAAAGAAGCTCATCCAAATCCATTTGCCAAAGAAAAAGATATTGAGGAAAAGAAGAAGAAGAAACCAAAGGTGCACATGAAAGGATGAGGTAGCTATTAATTGCAATTGGGGAGTGTGAGCCTTAAATGCAAGCTATGCAGCCAAGAAAAAAGTTTCTTGGACCAACATCCTTGTAATCACCCTTGAATCTTACCAAGAGAAAAACACAATGATATTGATAATGAGGATTATTTTAGTCTTCCAATTTGTTGGAAGCAGGGAGCATTAATGAATTGACAAAGTCAAGGAGCTGGAACTCTTTCAGAGAAAAATTTCAAACTATTTGTATGCAAAAATGCAAGAACTTACTAGGGCTATCAAGAGTAGTCAAGAGGCACAAACTCAAGGACTAGATCGAATTAGTAGTATTTTAAAATCGAAAACTTGGATGTATGAGCCCAGATATGGTTAGACTACATTGTCAAGGATGAATACTCTATACGTGACTTGATTCTCTCATTTATATGTGCAACGTTTTTGTCTTCTTTTTCAAGGGTTTAAGGCTCAAAGTAACTAGCATTGTGAACCAATTGTTTTGTTTGTAACTCACACTGGTCTGACAGTACAATCTTACGATCTGAAATGTTTTAATCGATTCAAATGGTACAAAAAATCTTAAATTTATAGAACTGAACTGAGATCGAGATTTTGATTACAAAATCAAATTGGTAGAATTAGGAGTCAATACTGATTTTAGATTAAACAGGCCCAAAAGTCAAATTAACTTAAATAGACCCAAAATAATAGTATTTGCCTAAAAATGGTGGCTTGCTCTATCAAAGTCTACCTAACAAAACTAATTTACAAAAATTTTGGTTAGAAGCTTAGGAAATGACTTTGTCAATTACAAAACTTTGGCTTTTAAAAGCACGTATGTAATTGACTATTAAACTGGGAGACGAATGCTTGTGCTGATGCTCTGGCCAGGAAAGCTGTTTCCCTTCTACAAGAATTTTGTATTCTAGACTCTTTGCTTGTGGAGTTGTCTTATCTTTTGATGCACGACCTCTCTAGTCTTTTTTGTAACAGACTATGTAACACCTCTGCCCATGTGACTAACTCTTAGTTTCTAATATATATCCTTTTAACCAAAAAAAAAAAAAAAGACTATTAAACTAAGTAATACGAAATATCAATGTGTCATCAATTAAACATTGATATTATAATATTCTATTTCTATATATCTATCACTTTAATTTTCAAGTAAAAACATGATAGGATTTGAATTCGCAATGAACTTATTGTTATTATTCATACTTTTAGTTGAATGAGAATCTGACATTTTTATTCTTACTTAGTTGAGATTAATAATATTATCTAAAAATGAAAACAAGAAAGAAAGAATAATTTAAAATGTCAAAATTTGATAATAGTTTTTATTTTATTTAATATTGATTTTTGCATTTTATCTTACTTATGTTGGCTTCTAGATCTAAAATGGCTGCTATACCTTTTAGGTTACATAGCCATTTATTTTATGACCATAATTTGTGCTAAAAATGTAATTTCTAAGATTTGGATAGGACTTCTTAACATATAGTATGTATTATATACATAGCTAAATTTCATATTCCACAAAATCTTACTATATCTCATTTGATTTTCATTTTCATTTTTATTTTTTAGATTTCAATAATTATAAGAAGCAATGATGGGGAGGGAGATTTGAAACCTTGATTCACTTAAAAAAAGAAATCAAGCAATATAACTGAATTTCAAGACTCTTGACCACTTTTATAAACCTTCTTTCCAACTCAAAGCAACATCCCAAATTTAACAACTTTGGTGCTAATCATATTACCCATTAAGTCTTTCAAAATTAAATTCAAGTTTTAGTCTATGGTTACAATTGCTACATTTTCAAAAACATGTTTAAAATACATTTTTCTTTCAATTTTAAATCACAAATATGGATGACATTGCAATATAGCAGGCTTGCCTTGTTGATGTAGTTGATTGTACAACTTGATCCCAAATCCATGAGAACTTGCGTTGAAAATAAGAATAACAAGAAGTGCACTGTCGTTAGATCGAGAAGAGAATCTTGGATGCTTAAGTCAGCAATGGTATGAATATGTCATATGTACAAAAGCAGTAGTGGAATGGTGACAATGCAATACTTATATAGAGAAGGTAGAAGAATAGTTCCTAGGGTCAATAAGATCTCTTTGTTTTGGAAGTTATTAGGATTTAATTAGAGGAGAAATTCTTGAAAATAGGATCTTAGAGGTAAAATCTCCTAATTTTTGGAATATCTTTCGAGAATCTGAGATAGTTGCTTGGACCAAGGTTATCAGACTCGGATTGGATCGGGCAGTCTGATTAGGTTAACGGGGAACTGGATTGAAATCTGGTTTTTTAAGCATAGAGAACTGGGCATGCCTGTTAATTTCGTGCAGTCCAACCCCTGTTCAAGCATGCCTCTTAAATAAGAAAAAAAAAAAATCAGAAAAGTGCACTTACCAAGTTTAGAACCTAGGCAGGGTCAAAGTTGAATCTAGAGCCTAACCACTGAGCTAAGCTTGCAAGTTGATGAACAACAAAAACAAAAAAATACTTAAAGTAAACTTAACGCAATTTTAAAAAAAAATAAAAAGTAAAAATAACTTAACACAATTCTATTCTATTTAATTAAATTATCCATCTCTTACAAGTAATAAAAAAAAAATTATAATTCAAATCCTTCAAAAATATTCAACTTTACTTTAAAAATTAATCATAAATTTTAATGTTTTCATGGTTATTATTTTATTTTATTAACTTTCTTATTTGATTATTAAATATATACTTAAGAATCATTAAATTTCCCTTACATTTATAGATATATTAGTCAATTTTGATAGTTTTATAAATTTAATATCTATATTTAGGCTTTAATTAATTATTAAAGTAATTATGACGTTATCGCGGTTTGACCTTAAAAAACTTGAACCTCTTCCTTTATTGGTTCTTTAAATGGTCCGGGTCTGAAAACCATGACTTGGACCATCAACTGCTTAACTCGGCATTGACGTTGCTTTAGGTCAGGCGCATAGATGTTGCATCATTCCTTTGTCCATAATTTGTTTTGTATACATGGTTAAAAATCAAACTTGAACAAAAAATCAAAAAAGAGAGTGAATTTTGGTTTAATGGATAAGTTGAGCTTTGAATAGTCATCAAGTATGGCATCAAAAGTCATAAATAAAAAACATTGTAATAGAATATATATATATATATATATATATATATATATTGTTTAACTTAACTTGTGAGCTTCATTACCCTTAAACTTCCATCTTCATTTTAACTGAGGAGAGAAGTTTATAATAAAGCCTTGTTAAAATGGTTATGTAAACTATCAATATGAGACTTTTCCATCTTAAGATTAAGGCATCATTTGGAAGGAGAAAATGGAATGGAATGAAAAGAATAATTTTAGAATATTCTTCCCTTCCCTTTCCTTGTTTGGGAGTTTTAATGGAGGGAATGGAAAATCCATTCCCTTGTTTAGCAGTTTTAATGAAAGGAATGGAAAGCCCATTTCCTTGTTTGGGAGTTTAAGTGGGAGGGAATACTCATTCTTCTCTATTCTCTTAAAATCTCAAATTTTCATTCCCTCTAAATGAGAGGGAATGTAATTAGATTTAATGATTTTTTTTACTATAACTCCCAAAAAAATAGGGGTCTAATAGTAATATTGTTATAAAATGATTCTATTCCATTTTCTCAATGTTGCTTCCAAACAATATTACTTACATTCCATTCATTTTCATTCCTTTCCACTCTTTTATTTTAAAACATCCAATCAAAGTTACTTAAATCCATTCTATTCCATTCTTTTCCATCCATCTCCCTTACTTAAATACATTCCATTCCTTCCCATTCATTTATGATTATTTCATTTCATTCCATTCTATTCCCTTATAAACTTCCAAATGGAGCTTGAAAGATAAAAGAAAAAATTGGCTCACTTATTTGTAAAAACTAATCTGAAGGTATACATGGTACCAATACCATCTCATTTAAGATCTTACTTTTCAAGATAAGGGATGATAACTTACAATAATTAGTTTTAAATGATGAGGCTCTGATTTGTATCTTTGGATTTGTAAAGATAAAATCTTCCCCAAGAAATGACCTTTGTTGGTTCGAAAATACCATAGTGCCACATCATTTAACATCTCATTCGATCCAAATGAAAATATTTTAATTTTAAATGATGTAGCAGTAACACATATATTTAAATTCATTAAAAAAAAAAAAAAAAAACTAAAGCTTCATGATAAAATAATCTCCCTTTATATTAAAGACAAAAGTGGAAAAAAGTCTAATTCAGCCTTTTGAGGCCCACTCAATCTAGTCTTACTTTAAATTGGTCTTCCATAGAATTTGTAAAAACTCTATGGACCAAAACTCTTAGCTAACAACAGAAAAAGTCCAGACCCAAAGAAGAAAAGAAAAACAGAAGAGAAAGTATAAGGTCCAAATGAAAATTTCTTTCTGGATAAGAATGGCTAGGTTGTGTGTGGGTCCACCAGTGGGCTTTTATACACCCAACCATGAAGGCCCATTTCTCTTTACCTGAAACGACGTCGTTAGCTCTTCCAAGTTCCGACAATTGCAAAAACGAAAATTAATTATCCTCATCATCATCATCAATAGAAGTCAAGTCACAGCTTTCCTTGAATCTTTTTCTTTACTTCCTTGCCAAACCTAAAACCAAAATCTAAGTTTTCTTTCCCTTATAATAATAATAAATAAATAAAAACCTGTGAATTAAACATTTTTGATTCTCTCTTTGATTTTCTTTTTCCTTTGAAAACTTAAAATTTTCCTGGAAAACAAACAAGGCAAAGAAGATGTTAGAGAAGATCGGATTGCCTGCAAAGCCGTCACTGAGAGGGAACACATGGGTGGTTGATGCTTCACACTGTCAGGGATGTAATTCTCAGTTCACTTTCATCAATCGCAAGGTTTTGTTTTTGTTTGACTTTCCCTATTCTTGTCTTTATCAAATTTTTTTTTTTTAATTTTCTCTATGATCCCAACACCCAATTGATATTTTTTAATTAATTTGTATGTTTCTTCAAAACCCATATCGCAAAATTTGTTCTTTTGGTTGTAAAATGTGTTCTTGACCATGATTAGGCTGAAAATGCATTGGTTTGGGGTTTGTGTGTGTGTGTGTGTGTGTGTGGTGGTCTTAAGGATAAATTGGAATAATAGAGTGTTATTGGAGCAACACACGATTGTTTTTATTTTTGGGAATTTGCAGTTTCGGTGGATGGGACTTATTAGTCTTGTATGCTTGCTTGCTTGCTGTTAATTTAAACTTGGAAAAGATTTGTTTATGGTTGTTTTCGATTAGGATGGATAAGTAGAGTCATGAAGGATTGGATTTTCTTTGATTGGACAACTAAAGGCTTAAAATTGAGGATGATAGAGCAGTATAGAAGGGTTTGGTTTTTGTTTAGTAATTTGGAAATGAGTTTTGGCTCAAATGGCATTTCTTTCTCCTATTAGAATAGATAGAGGGTGAAGTCTCGGATTTGAAACTCATTTCATTCTTGTAGCTTACCAATAGAAAAAAAGATTTTTGTGACGAATTTCTTGAATTTTTCTTTTACTCATTTTATGCTTGGGGGTCATTAAAATCTTTATTTTAAGTCGTTACTAGTTCTTGATGATTTGCATTCTGGATTTTCAGCATCACTGCCGAAGGTGTGGGGGCTTGTTTTGCAACAGTTGTACTCAGCAAAGAATGTTTTTACGTGGCCAAGGTGATTCACCTGTGCGCATATGTGAGCCTTGTAAGAAGCTTGAAGAGGCCACACGCTTTGAGATGCGACATGGGCACAAGGGCAGAGCTGGTAGAGGTATTTTTGTTGTTTTACTGTAGTTGGAGCTTCTTCTCCCCTTGGGCCCAAACGTGTTTAAAAAATTAAGTTTCTATTTCATTGCATAGCAGTGATACTCACTGGGTCACCAATTGCATGGCCTTGCCTCATTCAAAGAAGCACTTGCTCGTACCACTTCTTTGTTTATTTCGCGTAACCCCAAAATGCCCATTTTTTTTTTTTGTCATTCTTTTTATAACTTATAAATTACTCGGGTTTATTTATTTATTTCTTATTTATTTTTTTAAAGTTATCAACACTTTAAATCTCTTTGCAATTGAAATTGGTTCTATTATGACCTTCTGTATTACCTGAATACGTTATTGGCATCACTAATTTCTTATTAAAAATTAAAGTTTTGAAGCAATATATCAGAGTGATATACTTTGAAGAATTATTCTGCTGTTGAGACAAGTTAAGCTGTTGCATTTGTACTTTCTTAAAACTCCGGGGAAGTGAGATCAGAAATTTGTTGGATGCTATGCAAAATTCTTGTTTCCATTGTGAAATTTATAAATATAGATATTTAAGTCGAGTGCCTGCATGTTAAGAATTGTTGTCAAAAAATGTATCATCTAGTTGAATTGTATGTCTCTGGGACAGATGTCTTATTTTTTTTCCTTTTTAGTAACATCAGCAATCATTTTAATGCGAAATTTCTTATCTTGCAATATTTCACATAGTCATAGAACAAAATAGATATTTACTATAATTTTATAGCTCTGTTCTCAATATTTTTGTACAGGCAGTTCAAAATTGACATCAAAGGATGAGGATGAAGTTCTGAACCAGATTCTAGGTAGTGCTAGAGAGGAATCTTTTTTGTCGGCACGGGAGTCAAACAGTGACTTGGTGTCCAGTATTCAAAGGACCACTAGCAGCGCATCCTGTTCAAATGCTCAAGAAGTTTCTACTCGGGATGGGGAAGGAGAAATAAATAGAAGTATATCTCTTGATGAGCCTAATCATTTAAAGAGTGAAATGGGATCTGCTAGTCCTGAGGAATTGCGTCAGCGAGCTTTGGAAGAAAAGAAGAAGCATAAAATTCTCAAAGGAGAAGGGAAATCAGAGGAAGCTCTAAGAGCTTTTAAGAGAGGGAAAGAGCTTGAGAGGCAAGCTGAGGCTTTGGAAATCTACTTAAGAAAAAGTCGTAAAAAGGTCTTGTCTTCTGGAAACATGGCTGATAGCCAGAATAAAGATGGTCCTAACGAATCTGGTAGAAAAAATACGATCATTCCTCGTGCTGTTAAAGAAAAGGACAACCTTGCTGCTGAACTCAAAGAACTGGGATGGTCTGATAAAGATCTCTTTGATGAAGGTAAAAAGTCTGTAAATTTGAGTTTGGAAGGTGAACTCTCTTCTCTTATTGGAGAAGTCTCTCAGAAGACTAATAAAGATAAGGGTGGTGGTGGCATTGACAAGACTGAGGTTGTTGCTCTTAAGAAAAAGGCACTTATGTTGAAGCGTGAGGGGAAGCTAGCAGAAGCCAAGGAAGAATTGAAGCAAGCTAAAGTTTTAGAAAAACAACTTGAAGAACAGGAACTCTTGGCTGGAGCTGAAGAAGATTCTGATGATGAGCTCTCTGCACTAATCCGTAGTATGGACAATGATAAAGAAGAAATTTCTGTTCAATATGAGCGGGGGCATGGTTTAAATTTTGATCACCTAGTGGGTGCTTCTGATGACTTGATTGTTGATGGTAATCTTGAAGTGACGGATGAGGATATGGAGGACCCTGAAATAGCTTCTGCTTTGCAATCATTTGGTTGGACTGAGGAATCTATTCATCCTGAAAACATTTCACACCAATCTGTTCCTGTTGACAGGGAAGCGATGTTAAGTGAAATTCATTCTTTGAAAAGAGAGGCTCTTAATCAGAAAAGGGCAGGTAATGTGGTGGAGGCAATGACACAGCTTAAGAAGGCCAAGGTACTTGAGAGGGACCTTGAAAACTTTGACTCTCAAGAGGATGACTTTATTATACAGAATCCCAAAGTAATTCAGAAACATTCAACTTCTCTATCTGCTGATAAATTTTTGAACTCAACAAAGGTAGATGATGCAAATGTTAATGCAAGGAAAGATGTTGATCCCAAACTTGCACCAAAGAGTAGATTAACAATTCAGAAAGAGCTTCTGAATTTGAAAAAGAAGGCTCTTGCTTTGAGAAGGGAAGGAAGATTGGATGAGGCAGAGGAAGAATTGAAGAAGGGTAGGGCACTTGAGCTTCAACTTGAACAGATGGATAATAGTTTTGAGGTGAAGGCTACACGGGTTACTGTTGGTAGGAAAGACTCGGATTTTTCCTACAAACATACAGATATTAATAGAAATCTTCCACTTGGAGAAGAAGAAGGCGAAGATGATGTAACAGATCAAGATATGCTTGATCCAACATATTTATCAGTTCTAAAAAATTTAGGTTGGACTGATGAGGATAATGAGATTGCAAACTCTGCATCTAAACCTTCTAGGCAAGATGATAATCACTCTGTGCAGATAATTGAGCCTTCTTCAACTCAGTCCCCGTCTAATACTCTAGTCAGAGCGTCTAGAAGTAAAGCTGAACTCCAGAGGGAACTCTTAAACTTAAAGAGAAAATCTCTTGCTCTGAGACGCCAAGGGAAGGCAGAGGAGGCAGAGGAGGTTCTGAGCAAGACTAAGGCATTAGAGGCTCAGATAGTGGAGATGGAAGCTCCAAAGAGAGAAGTTCAGATTGAATCTAATAGGTCTAAAGACGAAAACTTCAAGACCCTTGAGGGGAGTTCATTGGAAGAAGTTGCTGAAGTGCATGTTACAGAAAAAGATATGCATGGCCCAGCAACACTCTCAGTTCTAAAGAATCTTGGATGGAATGATGAAGAACTTGCACCTGTAACCATGCCAGAAATACGTAAACAAGTTTCTGTCAGTACTCATACTGCAGATCCATCTGTAATTGAATCCTCTTTTGACACTCCTATTGCAGCAGCGCCTAGAAATAAGGGAGAAATCCAAAGAGAACTTTTGGGTTTAAAAACAAAGGCCGTTGCTCTTAGACACAAGGGAGAAACAGAACAGGCAGACGAAACATTGAGGATGGCTAAGGTTTTAGAGGCCCAGATAGAAGTTTTGGAAGCCCCAAAGAAGGAACCTCTTATTAATGTGATCGAGGATAAAAGGCCTGAGCCTTTTGAATTATTGATAACTCATGAAAAGCATGGGAAATCAAAAGATACATTTGAAGTGAATAAAGGGTCAGCCCCAGCAGCAGAGAGTACAAACAAACAAGTTGTTGAGTCATCAATGGGTTTAGGAAGATTGGAAAGTGACATAGTTAATCCTCCCTTGAGGAATGCTGATGTTTCAATTTCCCTAATCTCTCAGTTCACTGAGGAAAATGGTTCATCTTCTGTAAAATTGGGTACTCCAAGTGAAATGAGTCCTCCAGAAAATACCAAAAAAGAAGGTGCTGATTACGTTCCTCCACCTGGACATTCTGTAAACTTGATGGATCTGCTGACTGGTGATGATTGGAGTTATTCTCACAAGCCTGATGAAAAGCAAGAGAAGAAATTAAATTTTGGTTCTGACAATTGGTCTACTACTAGTTCCACTACCCATTTGGGGTACCTGACAAGTGCCAAAGGAGATCTAGGACGGAAGGACATTGTTACGACTGAGAAAAAAGAAATGGTGCATGCTGATGAGAAGCCAAATATATATAATGCAAGTTCAGTTCAGGGACTTGCTTCTCAGAAGAATGACAGCTCCCTTCATCAAGAAATTTTGGCTCATAAAAGGAAAGCAGTTGCCCTAAAGAGAGAAGGGAAGTTGACAGAAGCTCGAGAGGAACTTCGTAAGGCAAAGTTGCTTGAGAAGAGTCTTGAGGAGGACAATTCCCAGCCGAAAACTGCTCCTAGCGATGTGTCTACATCTAACATTCATTCTATTGGAAAAAAGGATCATGGCACATCAAATTTGGCTCCGAAACCATTGTCCAGTCGTGACCGTTTCAAATTGCAACAGGAATCTCTTGGCCACAAGCGTCGAGCTTTAAAGCTGCGAAGGGAGGGTTTTACAGAGGAAGCAGAAGCTGAGTTTGAGTTAGCCAAGGCACTTGAGACCCAGTTGGAGGAGTTGGCTGAGTCTTCTGGGAGTAAATCAGAAACGGTAGATGATGTTGTTGTTGAGGAACTTCTCGATCCTCAACTGTTATCTGCCTTAAAAGCAATTGGACTAGAAGATGATAATATGGCAGAAGCACGCGTCCCGGAAAGAAAAGAGCCTTCAAAACCCAATGTTGGTAAAAGTGAAACCTCTACTCTAGAGAGAACTCAACTGGAAGAACGGATCAAGGCAGAGAAGGTAAAGGCAGTAAACTTGAAACGTTCAGGAAAGCAAGCTGAGGCCATAGATGCTCTTCGGCGGGCCAAACTTTTTGAAAAGAAGCTGTCGGCTTTACAATGAAGAAATAAGGATATTCCATTTTGAAGTTGAGAAATTCTACTGTAAGCTTGTATGATTCTGCAGGTGAGGTTGCTATTGGAAAATAACTTCAAAGGAGGATGAGATGGAAGATATTTATGAATCTTCTCTTCCATTGTTTGATTGTATTGCTAATTTAGGTTGGTGAATGGTAGATGAAAACTGTATAATCACTTATAAAGAAAACAATTTTTGCTTGAAAGTTGAAGATGTGTATTTTAGCAGGTTCTTGCCAAACCTCTCTGTGGTTTCTTTTGTTTTATTTTCTTGAGAGAAAAGGTATAAGGTACTATAATTTTGTTCAAATTTGTCAAAAAAGAGAGTTCTGAATTTTTTTTAATCATTATTATTATACCAAATGAAGGACTTTGTCCTCTATGTTAAAACTTTGAAACATGGTATTTCATATTGCTTGGAGCATTTGGTGGTGCTCGTCCATTAGAAATGGTAAAATTGTTTTATTTTGTCAAATTAGGATATCAGTTACCCCTTTTTTTCATTGATTTCTCACGCCAATTTCTGATAGTCAAATGGTATATATATATATATATTAAGACCAAAAAAAAGTTAAGATCTTTTTTATTAGTCTGGCTTGTTCATATAATTAAATTCTTTGTACTTGGATTAGTTCTTGGGCTTTAATTTCTGATAGAACTCAGCCTAGCCTGAACCCAAAGTAATCTCAGCCTAGCAAAATTTGGGCTGAATGAACGATTTCGGTTGTCTCAGCCCAATTGACAGTCCAAACTCTAAAGTACAACTAGCTGGTATAGTCTACAGCAGCACGACCAAAACACAAGCTGGTATAGCAGCGAAGAGCATTGCAATCAACCAAATCTATTTATATATAATTGTTAGAAAATGTTCAAAGGGACACGCTCCATAGACCAAACTCGCATAATAATCACATAATCGGTTTATGAGATTTTCAGGGTATCTTATGGGCTCGCGTGCCTAGAAATTTTTACTTGGGGGGTCAATTTGTTGTAAATTATTTTATTTAGTTTTTTTTTTAAAGAATCTTCACAACAAAAATTATAGTATTAATACAATAATCATAATTCAAAAATCTATTGAATACAAAATTATCAACTTTGATATATCAACATATTCTCAACAATTATTTAGTTCACTATAGATATATACAAAAATTTTCAGTATTATTCTAAAAACTATCAACCCATCATTATTCGTAATATTGAAAATTTCCTATATTTTAATTTTTTAATGAATTATTTAGCACCTAATTTCAAACCCAAAAAAAAAAAAAAAAAATCAACTTAAAAAAATGATGACATAGAGAGATAAAATATATTATAATATATCAATACAAAAATTGAACAACAAAATCTTGAAAAACGAAACATATTCATTAAACTAATTAGAAAGCCAAAAACTCATATGGTCAGATTCATATTATAATAAATAAATTATAAAAATAAAATAAAACCATATGACCATTATCATATGTATAACAAAATTTAAATCTAAATGCCCATGTGCTTGAGTTCATTTGGTTGCGTTGAAAAGAGAGTTAACGTTTTGACTTGAGAGAGGGCAGTGTAGGCTGGCAGAAGTAGGGAGAAGAACTACATGTAGCTCCTTGAGATTGAGAAAGATGGAAAAAAGGTATATTTTTGTTTGAAGAAATGATTAAATGATGCTCTTTTGAAACAATATGTTATTATCCATTGGGTTTGCAACGAATCATTTGGACAATTGGGGGGCTAGCTAGTATATTATTTGAGTCTTTGGGTAATATATCCATTGGACTATGTTGAGATCCTAGGAATACTGTGGGGTCCCGTGGGGGGGGGGGGGTGTTCATATTTTTTGAAGGGGCCCATTGCCTATTACTTCCTTGTTAGATCAAACATTTAGCCTAAAATTACCATAACAATAAAAGAAAATTAAAATTTTGGGGGGCCATGGCCCCAAGCAATAAGGTAGCTCTATCCCTACTTGTGGAAATAGAAGTGGAATAATTTGGTCTGAAGCACCACTTTCTTATATAAAAAATAGAAATTCTTATATAAAAATAAAAAATAAAAAGCATTGCATAATAACCTGTACTAGACTACTAGTCATTTACAATGACCTTAGTCCAATTAATTATTAGCACATTGACATTTTCGAGTTCATCTCATCAACTATGTCTTTCTCTTGTTATTTTGTTAGGCAAATATGGGAGATCTTCAAGTTATCCGGAACTTACTAATTTTGTATGAACATGCATTGGGGCAACAAGTCAATAGAAGGAAGACGACAGTGTTTTTCAATAAAGCTGTTTTACCGGAGAAGAAGCTAGAGATTATGAATTTTTAGGGGTGGCTGAAATAAGAGAATATGAATAGTACCTTGGCCTCCTAGCTATGGTAGGGAGAAATGAAAAGGCAAGTTTGGTCTATATAAAAGAATAGGTTTGACATAAGCTCTAAGGATGGAAAGAGAAGTTACTATTCCAAATAGGTGAAAAAGTTCAGCTTAAAGCAGTGGTACAAGCTATACCAATATTTTTTTTTTTTTTGAAAGGAGCTATACCAATATTTGCTATGACCTGTTTTAAACTTCTGATGGGTCTTTGTCATGATATTGAAATGATGATTAGAAAATTTTGATAGAGATAAAGGGATGAACAAAGAAATAATACTTGTACAAAAATTCTATTCCATTTACGAATACTAGGAATAATAGTTCTTGTACACGTAGGAAACTACAAGGCGTGAAATTGAATTGGTCACACGTGAAAAAACCAGTCTTGTCACTTTCACTTTTGAAAGACTTCCTGATGTTACTACATACCATCCATTAATTGAATTAGAAGACTTTATGGTTTGCAGTATGCTTCACGTTGAATGGTCGTTATCTTGTACTTTTTTAGAGACATCCTATTTCCATATTTTCAACTGTAGTTTATAGCGTCATCTAATTATCTTTCTTGCTGCGCGAGCATTCACATTAATATGTGTATAATAGAAATGCTTCAATTTGAATGGTTGTTATCTTGTACTTTGTTCAGAGAGATTCAATCTCCATATTTTCAACTGTAATCTTTTGTTACGTGAGCATTCACATTAGCATGTGTATAGTAGAAATGCTTCACATTGAATGGTCGTTATCTCGTACGTTGTTCAGAGAGATTCCATCTCCATATTTTCAACTGTAGTCTGTAGCGTTATCTAATTATCTCTTTTGCTGCGCAAGCATTCACATTAGCATCTGTATAGTAGAAATGCTTCATGTTGAATGGTCGTTATCTCGTACGTTGTTCAGAGAGATCCCATCTCCAAATTTTCAACTGTAGTTTGTAGCGTTATCTAATTATCTCTCTTGCTGCGCGAGCATTCACATTAGTGTGTATAATAGAAAAAGAATAAAATTTACATTGTTTTGCATAAAAATAATTCATATGAGTTTGTGTATAATCGTGTAAATTTACAAATTTATTATAATTTCGTGTAAATTTATATTGATACTATTCATTCTATATTTAGTTGTTTATTCTTTTTTTACGAGATGAAAGAAGAGAATTGATGGTAGTTGTTGTATATGAAGAAAGTGAAAAAATTTAAAAAATTAAGAAAATTTGATATTTTAATGAATGTAACATAACATAAATAACTTGATACGAGGTCTTTTAAAAAGTAAGTATGTAAAATAGAAAAGTAGGTTTTTATGCTAAAATAGATAGAAATTTTTGCATGAGCTTATGCGAATACTCTAATGATCAGGGTTGACCCTAGTCCTAGGCTACCTTTTTTTTTTTTTTCTTATAAACAAAAAAAAAAAAAAATGAAAACCAAAATAAGCAAAAAAAAAAAAAAAAAAAAAAGTAGCAAACGGGCTATTAATAAACTTACATGCATTTACAACAACAGAATTTAGATGTCTCCTCCAAAATTGCAGTTAATGTCCGTTTGGCATGATTAATTTTGTCAACTTATTTTTGCTACTATTCATGGGTCCCACTACATTTTTTGGTACTATTCATAGGTTTTAATATAGTATTTCAGCTAACTTTCAGTAAAAAGTTTTTAGTTTCAGTAAAATAAACGGATCTCAAACAGACCCTTATAATAGGTAATGGCAGACCATCACAAGGACTGAAGGGGGCCTTGCCCCCCCCAAATTTTTGAAAAAAATTAATGAATATATATATTTTTGAATTATCCTAAATAATTTGAAAATTTTTAAAAGAACCTTGTCATTTTAGCCCCCATACCCAATAATATACACATATATATTTAAGAAAGTCTAAAAATAAACATAACTCTCATTTAAATAGACGAATAATGTTAAAGATACAAACTATTTTACAAAAAAATATTACAAATGGCTGATGTGATGAGTAGTTATTAATAAATAAAAAAGTGATATTAATGCTACTATAGTTTTGTGTTTACAATATAAAAGTAATAGTTCAGTGTGACTAAACTAGACAAGAAAAAGTGAAAGACATGTTTGAAGTTAACGTAGGCCCCTCACCCATGTATAGTGCTCCTGTATGTGTTACTTTACTTTTCATTTTCTTTCTTTTGATTTCTTTACTTTACTTTTCATCTGTTTTCTTTTTTATATTCCTTATAATACATTATTTGTTATTATAATAATCAATATTATATACCATATGACATTATAATTTATAAATGTACTTGATTAGTTTGATTAAAATATAAAGTATATACTACTATATTAACATGTATTTAGCATTTAAAAAAAAAAATTAACATGTATTTAATTGTTGTTTATAGCACATATTGAGTTATAAAGTATTGCACATTACTCTTTTAGATTTCATACACACACAAAATTTTATAGATGGCACCTCCAAAGATAAGTTTCTGGCTCTGCCACTGATAATAGGAGAAATGACCATTTCCTAAATCAAAAATCCAAAAATAGAGAGCTAGTCCTAGGCCTCCTAGGCCATGACCTTTGGCCCCCTAGTAGAAAAATGCCCCTGATTGGGGGAGGAGGAAAATAAGTGATTTTTGTTATTAAAAAAAAAAAGTGAGTTGTATATTTTTTCTCTACATAAGTAAGTTAAAAAATTGAGTATATTAAAAATGAGATAGGTTCAAGTTACACCTGGTGTAACTCTTTAGAGTTACACATTTTTTAAACCGTTAGATTTAAGTAGATCCAACGGTTAAAAAAAGATTCTCATTATTAAAAATATTCTTATTAAGATCTCATTAATTACCCTTATTTATTACCTTCTAAACTTATCTCTAAACCAAAAAAGAGTTTGATGTCTGACTCTCTCTCTCTCTCTCCGTTTCTTGAAAGTTAACTGAGCCTTTCTCCATACAATAACACCAATTAGGCCATTATCAATATTATTAAGTTCCTCAACGTGTTCAGACGAGAGGTTCTTGCTGAGCATTTCACGTGTTCTTTTATGTGGTGGACAAAAATAAAGTTCCACTCCATTAGCAGGCTCAGCAAAACCCACCCTCTCATCCACAACATAAGAATCTGCCACCTGCAGGAGAGGTATATATATAATCAGGTAATGCGAATGGTTTGCAAAACCAAAGGTTGACAAAACATGTAGTAGAGTATAATGACAATTGTTACCTCCTGAATACTTGCATGCTCGCTCTCAAGGGACCCCTCCTTCAAAGAAAAATGCATAACCTACAAAAAAAATATTAATAAAAAAGAGAATTCCTTCAATTATAGTGATAACATAATATAACTAGAATGAAATTCAGAGTTTGCATGAGCAGGACTTTGTTCGTATATTAAAATATCGTCTTCCTAATAACACATGGGATGAGTAATCTTTTTGCTTTTAAAGCAGGAGTGCTTTCGGCAATTACATGGTTCAATTGCCAGTTACAGTTTATATACTACGCTCAAAACTGTCTTTTAATTTACTCTTTCATCTTTCACTTACATATGACACGTATGTTGCTCTTTTGATTCTCTTAAAAGAAACCTTTCAACAAAGTCACAGGAGCAATGGTGGAGGAGACAGAGAGAGAGAGAAACGAAGAGAGAGAAAAGTAGAGAGAGAGTCAGACATCAAATGTTTTTGGGTTTAGAGATAGGTTTAAAATCTAATAAATGAATGTAATTAATGAGATCCTAATAAGAATATTTGTAATAATGAGGGTTTTTTTTAACCGTTAGATCTACTTAAATCCAACGGTTTAAAAAAGGTGTAACTCTAAAGAGTTACACCAGGTGTAACTTGAACCCATCTCATTAAAAATATTACAACTTTTACTATATAGATCTTACAAATTAACTTGTCACCAATTGTAAGATGTAATTCAAATTCTGACTCTTATGTATTTGCATTAATTATTGGGTTTTCCAATAAAAGGGGAAAAATTCAAGTTGGGACTGATCTTATTTTCTAGTCAGACTACTTAGGTTGTAAGAGACAATCACGCTTTAAAAGTTTAAACATCTTTAAAATGTGTTAAAAATTAAAAGGAAAAAAATATTTTCTCTTTTTTATGTTTGAGGTAGTTTATAATATCTCACTCTATGTTTGGGAATTTAGAAAATATCCTAAATTTGTTACCTTTTCAGTTAAATCAAACAGAATCACATTAATTACAATTGCAATCCAAGGAAACAACATTATAATCCTCAAAAAAAAAAAAAAAAAAATTCTCTTTCTTGTGGTGTATGACTAATAATTTCTTCAAAAGATTTCGTTGGATTTTACTGAAAAAATAATAAATTGGGGATATATGTTCATTTTCCAAACATGAAATTGGTTGCTTTTAAAAGGAAGGGATTGTAAACTACCTGAAACATAAAGGGGGAAATGTTAGACTTATAGTTAAGTGATTAAATTCACAATTTCCTAATAGCTTAAGTTTTTGGGACAATCGGTAATTTAATATAGTATCAGAGTAGGAGATCCTGAGTTCAATCCCTGGTTTTACTCCACCTCCTATTTAAAATGTTAAATTCCCATTTGTTGGTCCCCCACTTATTAAGGGGAAGTTTAGGCCCACAAGTGAGGGGGAGTGTTAGACTTATGGTGAAATGATTAAATTCATCATTTCCTAATAGTTTAAACTTTTGGGACAATCGGTAATTCAACAGGAAAGTTGAAGTGATTTGTAATTCATTTGGGAGGAGGAGGGAAGTTAGGGTTCTAAACCTACATGCTACAACTGGAAGTTACTTTTTTTTTTTTTTTTTTTGAGAGAGTTTCAACCTATGGCGTCCGCTCCTGATGATAGCTCTTTATCATCAGACCAAGATACCAATCAGTTTTTAGTGGAGGCGGGGATTGAACCCCAGATATCTTATATAACCATCAGAGATTTTACCAGTTGAGCTAACTAGAACCCACTAACTGGAAGTTACTTTATTTTGTTGCATCTAAAGAAAATGAAGAGAAAGGGAAACCATAAGAAAAAGAAAAAGAAAAAGAAAGAGAAAATGTTTTTCTACGTGTGTTTGCCTTGGATGTAAAAAAGATAAGAAATGAAAGAAAGGGAAAATGCTTTTACCTTCGTACCTTTATATATGTTTAGAGAAATTAAATTCTAGAGAACTTTTTTTTTTCTATAAATCTAGAAAGTAGAGAATTTCTACTAAAAAATAATTAATCTCTTTTCTTTGGTGTCAACCAAATGAAGGAAACCCACATACTGATTCCACTCCTCCTTCCTAATCTGTCCCCTTCTATCTCTTCCCCCCCCCAATTCCTCCTCCCAAAAAAAAAAAAAAACACGCAAATGCTGTGTACATAGTTGGGTTAACACTTGAGTTAAAACTGTCGTTTTTATTGTGACTAAAAAAAATAATTTAAAAATCAGTTTATTTATTTTATTATTATTTTTAATTAATAGAAAAGAATAATTTTTATTGAGATTAAAAAAATAAAGAAGGAACATATAATAACTTCGAAAAAATCCCTCGAACCCTATAATCAAACTTCCATCTTATTGGGTGTTGTACATATATACGTGGCTTGATTTTTATCATAAGGCATCAATTTTCCCACATGAAATTGAGATTTACATTACTTATCAGCTGGCTGGAATATAGTTTGATTTTTCACAAACTAATGAGATAATGATGATGGGAGTGTAACTGTTGGCTGCTAGCAATTGTTCGGTTTTGGGCCTTATTGCTTGTAGACTTGTAGTGCTTGACAGCTTTAGAATGACTTGAAAATATGTTCGTTCAATATCGAATTTTCGTCGTAACTGGAACTGCTCATTGCACCTCCATATTTGCATTATTGGACTCGATGATGAATGAAAATTTATGGAATTTCTTGTTAGATTGAAAATTTATATAATAAAGGTGAAATAAAAGATGGTGCGTCAAAATTAAAACCGCACACAAAAAAGTAAAAACATGCATTTAAAAAAAAAAAGTTTTATTGACTCAATATATGACTTGTGTGCATTTTTTTTTAGGATGATTTATTAACACAAAAAACATGCGGTGGCCGTGTGGATGCTTTAGATCTGGTTGGACTACCTCCAAAACAGGAGGCACGCAGTCAAGGATGGAGCTATGTTTGTACCAAGGGGGGCAATGGCGCCCCCTGGCCCAATGGGAAAAAGAAAGGTCATAAAATATTCAAACTTGGGCTTGCACATAATCTTGACTAACTTAAAACCAAGAAATAGATAAAATAAGAACACAAAATCAGCCCAAAGCCTTGAAGACACCCCCCCCCCCCCCCCCCCCCCCCCCCCCCCCAAAAAAAAAAAAAAAAGGTTCAATGCCTGGGTTAAAGAGAGACAAAGCATCATTGTTGCTTTAGTGGTGACAACAACAACAAACCATAGAGTCCAATAGTTGAGGAATTTACAAATATAGATCCTCCTGGTATTTACTACTACAATTTATTTGGTCTTTCATACTCATCTCTTTCTTTGCAAGTTTGGGGTTTTGAAGGTTTTGTCACACACCCATACATTCATTTTTGCTCAATACTTCTATGCTTTCACCAAAATTACACTTTCTTTATTCAAATTTTCATTAAAGTTTGATTCTTTTTGTTGGTTTTTGTTTGGGTTTTAAGAGAGTTATGAAATTTATCTAATTATTTCAAAGCATTATCATAAGATAATTGCAGCTTAAGTGTTTGATGAAGTTCCCCAAAGAAGCTTGGGATAAAACACACACACACACACACACACACACACACACACACAATGAGGGTTTAGGCTATAATGAGTTTGTTAAGCATTGGAGTTTAAGTGTATCTCACTCCCCCTTACTCGAAGTTCTGGTTCTATCCCTACACACAGTGAGTTCAAAACCTTTCTACAACAAGAGGCACATGCAGCTAAATAATGTGATATTGGTTTGGTCTACCCACCAAACAAGGGAATAGCACCAAAGCCAACAGAAGAGTCTATATATGGATGAAATTGGCCATGGCATTTAGTGGGAAAAAAAATATCTTCAAATTTAGAAAGAACTTAGTCGTTGGCCAAAATTGTCAAATACCATCTTTGGCTGAAATAATTAGTAATTTACAACTGTTTGGAAAATATTTAGCAATCTATCATTTTTTTTTAAACTCGAGAATTATAATGGCACCCGTTGACCTAACTCCATGTGGAACTCGAGTTTCTTGTAAATAAAACTCAAGCTTTATTAGCTCGAGTTATGTAAAAAATTTTAGGCATAAATGCACTTTTAGTCCTTATATTTTGTCTTTTTTCCATTTTAGTTCTTACATTTTAATTTTACCACTTTTAGTCCCTAAATCAATTAACGCGTTCCATTTTGGTCCTTTCCATTAGCCTACCAACGGAAATTGCTTAGGTGGCAAACTGATACTGATGTGGCTAATTAAAAAATAATAAACAATTTTAATTAGCATTTAAAAAATGCCACGTCAGCTTCTAATTATAAAAAAAAATTTATTAATCAATTTTAATGAAATTAAAAAAGAAAAAACAAAATTAAAAACAATAAAATACATCAATTCAGATCTAATTCATTTTTTAACAAGAACACAATCACAGATTTAAACATCAAGCACAAGAACATCAAGCACAAACCAAAACCAAACACAAACTCAAATTTAAACATTAAAACAAGATCACAAACAAAGAACACAATAACAAACACAAACCAATTAAAAAGAGTAATTAAAATTCCAAAACAACAAAAACTTTGACAAAAACCCATTACCAAAAACGCAAAACAAAACAAAACCCACAATCCAAATTCCCTCATACCTGAGCAGAAATCTCCTCAGCCACAAATTGCTTCCTAATCGTCGGACAATCCAACTTCACATTTCCATTCTCATCTCTCACAACTCTATACAAAACCTGCTTGCTCTCCTCATCTTCCTCCCAATAAACCTCTTCATCGAAGAGAATGTGTTCTCTGGGTTCACAACGGCCTGTCATTTCGTGATTTGACCCACCAACATATCACCATTTTTCGCATACGCCACCATAGACGGCGTCATTCTCTGCCCCTCGGCGTTTGTCACTATCATCAGCTTCTCACCTTCCATTGCCACCACCATCGAAATTCATCGTCCCCAGGTCGGTGACAGTGGTGGTGACTGGTGGTCTGATCTGTTCATGTGGGTTTCAGATTATAGGAGTAATTAGTTGGTTGGTCAAATCGGTGATCATTGGTTGGGTTTGTTGTTGGCTTGGGCTTCGGATTGCAAGGTATTTCTGGGTTTCAGGTTGTTGCTTGTGTTTATTTTAAATTTTTGGGCTTTTTTTTTTTTTTTTTTCCATGTGGATTTTAATTTTTTTTGGGTTTATAGGTTTGATTTTTTGGAGGATTCGGTGGAGGAAAGGGATTTTGAATGAATTTTTGCATGTTTATTTGCTGAGAAAATGTAATAAAAAAAAAGAAAATATTGATTATTTTAATTGTTTGGGCAAGCTTCATGTTCTTTACCAAAGAACATGAAGAACATGTTACTTTGTTCTTTCAAAAATAATGAAAAGAAAAAAAAAGAAAAAAATTTTAATTACTCTTTTTAATTGGTTTATGTTTGTTATTGTGTTCTTTGTGTTTGTGATCTTGCATTAATGTTTAAATTTGAGTTTGTGTTTTTTGTGTTTGGTTCTGGTTTGTGCTTGATGTTCTTGTGCTTGATGTTTAAATCTGTGATTGTGTTCTTGTTCAAAAATGAATTAGATCTGAATTGATGTATTTTATTGTTTTTAATTTTGTTTTTTCTTTTTTAATTTCGTTAAAATTGATTAATAATTTTTTTTAATAATTAGAAGCTAACATGGCATTTTTTAAATGCTAATTAAAATTTTTTATTATATTTTTAATTGGCCATGTCAGCATCAATTTGCCACCTGAGCAATTTTTGTTGGTGGGCTAACGAAAAGGACCAAAATGGAACGCGTTAATTGATTTAAGGATTAAAAGTGATAAAATTAAAATGTAGGGACTAAAATAGAAAAAAGTCAAAATGTAAGGACTAAAAATACATTTACGCCAAAATTTTATGCAAACAAGTGGTAGATCAAACTAATTACAAGAGAGTACCAATGCCAGTGTGACTAGTTGTAAAGAGCAGCAGGTGTTTCTAACAATTCAGGGGCAGTGGCTGAGAGGTCACGGACTTCTAGTTTTTTGAAAAGCATTAACTAATGCCATACAACTTGGTTTTTTTTTTTTTTGTTTTTTTTTTTTTTTTATGGCTCTCCTTCTCTCTTTCTCTGTATGTTAGAGAATTCTCTATATGATACGGTTCAGTGCTTTACAACTGTTAAAAGATGTGGCTTAAATGAATAGATGCTCTATAGTTGTTTATTCTTTTACTTATTATCTGTAGAAATTAAGAGGATTTAAAAATTTAGTTATTATTTTTTTATTGTAAAAAATATCCCTAATTTAAATAATCTAAATCAATCAAAATAAAGTTAAAATAGTAAATTCTCTCCTAAATAAATTTCTACCCATGTTGAAACACTATTTTTACTTCTAAGTTGAAATACTCTCCCACATTCTTTTTTTTTTAAAAAAAACTACCCCGGCAACCCATTATTTTGTTTCAAATTCAAAGTATAAAAACTGTAAAATTTTGTGGATCACAACACGTTTAAAAATTCAAGTAAAACCAAAAAACCTAATTAAAAAAAACACACACTATCAATTATCTACCCACGTTCCTATTGAAAAAAAAAAGAAGTTCTATCCCAAAAATAAAAAATAAAAAAATTTCCCAGTATAAACAAAAAACACTCCTCACGTTGAAATAACACTCTCCAACGACTACAAACAAAAACTTCTCAGTAGTTGAACACAAACACAAACTCTTCCCAGTAGTTTATTAAAAAAAAAAAAAAAATCTTCCCTGCGTATACAAGAACTATTATTTCTATTCCTAATTGAAATAGAATTTTTGTCGGTAGTCTCAATCGTTTGTTACGTCTATTCCTATTCCTAATTGATAACCAAATTCTGTCAGGCGGCTACTTCTTTATATAAAAGTAACGTGCATGTGGTTTAATTGAATAGAAGAGAGAAACACGCCAAAAACTAAAAGAGAATAAAACACATTCTTTGAGTGCTTCATCTGTTGAAGTGAAAAAAATTGTTCTACAAATCTTTCTTTATTTCATTAGAAGGTATGTAACTTTTCTTCAAGGTATCGTTATATATATATTTTTTTGGGAGAAATTGTTTATGATTGCTAAATCCACTAATCACTACAAATTTACACATGCTATAATTAAGAATTGGTGCATCATTGTTACTTTTACTATTTTTATTTATTGTGTTATTTTGGTGTTTGAACTTTTTTTTTTCCCTTTTAATTATAGACTTTTCTCTGCACTAATTTCTAACATGGTCAAAAAATAAAAATAAAAATAAAAAAACACAACAACCATGTATTTGTTTCAATGTCCAAAAACATAAAACAAATTTAACTCATATAATTTTTGTTTTTTAATGCAGGGTGACTTTTTTGGTGGATTGCATAAAGGCCAAAACATCACAATTTGGTGTTAGTTGAGTTCGTGTGAGAGAAGTTAAAACTTGCATGCAATCATGTACAACTCCTTAGTAATTCTTTGTTTTGTAAAATAAATAATTGCTTTATTTCATTAAAATTAGTATTTGCTATTTATTTAAAGTCCATCTATTGCTTTTTTTTTTTTTTTAATTGTTGCAAATCTGTATAATATTTTGTTGTCTAATTTTTATAAACTTACTACAAAATATGTCACTTTTGTTGTCTCTTAATTCACTAATGGGAAGCATTGATTTAAATTTTTAATCAAATTTGAATTACCTAGATATGAGTTTTGGAAATACACAAGCGCATCTTATAAACTAGCCTCTAAGCACAAAGGCTCTTCTATTTTTTGGGTAAATTTATTTCTTTTTTATTTCTTTGGATGCGTTAACAGATCTACCATGTTTGTTTCTAAAAAAAAAAAAAAAAAAAAATTGCCAACCATCTTGTTCCATCGTTAGCTTAGAAGAAGACACAAATCTCAGGAACAAATCTCACGGACACAAACCTTAAGTACACAAAACGGGTTTGGCATTCTTACTGGTTATGAGGTGTAAAACCCAATTCTCACATTCTTCAAAATCTGCAAAATCCTCTTTTTCTTCTACCACTATGTCATCGTTAACATCATTTTGTTCTTATTTGTTCTAAACCAAAACTATATAAGGCCAACCCATTGTGTTTGCCACCACCATCCCTACCTTTAATTTTATTGTTAAGCCACAAAGACAAAGACTTCAAACTCAAAGGGTACGTGAAGGAAAACCATAAAAATGGCACCATAAATTGCTGAGGCTTTGTGCTCACCTGAGACAGTGTGTTAGGAACCCCACCACTTGTAGAGATCATCGTCGAGCCCAAACTATGATGATGAGAAGTAAAGGGTCCAGCAATTTATTTGTTCCTTACGTTTCTCACTGGTGTCTTCTTCTAAATGGCTTATTTATTTATTTATATTTATATTTTTTTTAACTTTAATGCACCCAAGGAAAAAAGAAAGAAAAAAAAAGTTAACAGTGGTTAGCTGTATTAGTAAATTAGAGAGGTGGCTAAAATCTAAAAGGAGAATTTAAGGAAGAGGACATAAGATATGATATCCAAGTTTTGTCCATATATAAAAGTGTTGTGTTTAGTTCTTTAAGAGAAGTGTCGTACAATGATTTGAATCGGGAAGGCTAGAACCTTTGTAGTGATGAGAAGGTTCACTTATGTAATTAGAGAAAGCGAGAGAGGCTAGTAGAAGAAAGAAGACGCAAGACACTGTGGACTTTCTAATTAAAAAATGCTAGATTAGTGAGTGACATCGTGACATATTTTTAAGGAAATTGATTTTTTGGAACTAGAGTTATATGTAAAATTCGAGTTTCATGAACTCAAGTTACAAAACAATGGTAAATTGCTAAATATTTTGCAAACAATAGTAGATTGCTGATATTTTGGCCAAAGATGGTATTTGGCCATTTTGGCCCATACTTCAGAGTCCCAACTCGCATAATAACCACATAATCGGTTTATGAGATTTTTAAGGTATCTTGTGGGCATAGAGTGAAATAATCTAGTCAAAAGCTAGAGCACTACTTTTTATATATATATATATATATATATATATTTATAAATCTTGAATAATAACGTGTTCTAGACCTCTGGTCATTAACAATGACTTTAGTCCAATTACTAGCACAGTGACATGTTTGAGTTCATGTCATCAACTATGTCCTTATCACAATTACTCAATTTGAATGATTTTTTGATAATTAAGTTAACTCAACCTGAATTTTAAATCTTGTATATGGTCTCCAACAAAGTTGTAAGTTAATTCTAGTGTAATTTTAAGTAATACTACAATATTTAATTAGTTTTTATTGAAATAATTTTTTGATAATTCCACAATTAGATTGTATGTTCTCTATTTTTTTGACATGCATGTTATTTTTCGTATTAAATGGATGCCATCTATTATTCATGAAACTACACTATTGTTCCCTCAATTTTCAAATGTTAATGGTATTAGTCCCTCATGTTTTTAAGATGAGCGGTATTAGTCATTCTATTAACTACTGTTAATGATATTGCTTATGTGGCTAAATTAATAGTGACAAGGCATATTTTTTTTAATGTTGTAGCATTTTTTAATAAAAAATATTTACATAAATTAAAATTGACAACAACAACAATAACAACAAACCATAGAGTCCAATAGTTGAGGAATTTACAAATATAGATCTTCTTGGTATTTACTACAAAAATTTATTTGGTCTTCCATCCTCATCTCTTTCTTTGCAAGTTTGGGGTTTTGAAGGTTCTGTCACACACCCATACATCCATTTTTGCGCAATACTTCCATGCTTTCACAAAAAGTACACTTTAATTATTCAAATTTTCGTTAAAGTTTGATTCTTTTTGTTGGTTTTTGTTTGGGTTCTAAAAGAGTTATGAAATTTATCTAATTTATTTCAAAACATTATCATAAGATAATTGTAGCTTAAGTGTTTGATGAAGTTCCCCAAAAAAACTTGGGATAAAACACACACACACACACACACACACATTATGAGGGTTTAGGGCCTTTAGGCTATAATAAGTTTTTTAAGCATTGGGGTTTAAGTGTATCTCCCCCCCCTCAAAGCTGTGGTTCCATCTCTACACACAGTGAGTTTAAAACCCTTCAAGAGGCACATGCAGCTAAATAATGTGATACTGGTTTGGTCTACCCAAACACAAGAATAGCACCAAAGACAAGGGAAGAGTCTATATATGGATGAAATTGGCCATGGCGTTTAGTGGGAAAAAATTATCTTCAAATTTAGAAAGAACTTAATAATTGGTCAAAATGACCAAATACCATCTTTGTCTGAAATAATTAGTAATATATCATTGTTTGGAAAATATTTTACAATTTATCACTTTTTTAAAACTTAAGTTTGTAAAACTCGAGTTTGACAACTGCTTGCTAACTTGAAAGTTTTTAATTAAAAAACTCCACGTAGAAAAAACTCAAGTTAGGTAAATAAAACTTAAACTTTAGAAGCTCAAGTTATGTAAAAAATTTTATGCATGCAAGTGGTAGATCAAACTCATTGCAGGAGAGTAACAATGCCAGTGTGACTAGTTGTAAAGAGCAGCAAGAGTTTCTGACAATTCAGGGGCAGTGGCTGAGAGGTCATTGTAGTTTTTTGAAAAGCATTAACTAATGCTATACAGCTTGGTTTTTTATTTTTTATTTTATGGCTCTCCTTCTCTCTTTCACTGTATGTTAGAGAATTCTCTGTATGTTACAGTTCAGTGCTTTATAGCTGTTAAAAGATGTGGTTTAAATGAATAGATGCTCTTGTTTATTATTTTACTTATTATAATATATATAATAGTTTTGTTATATATATATATAAATATATATATATATATATAATTGAAATCTCTCAAACTCTCAAACTCTCATAATTTTCTATGTCAATACAATATTTAAATAAAAATTATTATTTGATTTAAATAAAATTATTTTTGTTTAGTCCAAACTTAACAAGGAGTGAAACTTTATCTCTTTAACAGGTCCAACTTAAACTCAAACTCATCATTATCATTTTTTTTAAATAAAATTATTTTTGTTTAATTTAAACTTAACAAGGAGTGAAATTCTATTTCTCTAACAAGTCTAACTTAAACTCAAACTCAAACATTGATAATTTATTTCAAAACTTGCAAGGTTAATTATGAACACTATAAAAGCAAAGCAAACCCAATTTTTTTTTTTTTTTTTTTAAGTCGAGTAGAGGTATGAGCTCTTCTTATGTTATTTTCTTCTCATCTACTTTGTTAATATATATATATATATATATATATATATATATATTATGGTTTTTTATGTATGTTTTAAAAAGTAATTTTTGTACATGAACCACCAAACTTTCTTTAGCCGTTTTTTACAAAATAAAAAAGTTTGCAATAATTGAAATTATTATTTCGAATGTAACCTGTCTTTCTCTTATATTTCTCTATTGTTTAGTCATATATATTTTGTTTTGTTTCAATAATTTCTAAGCAGTAAATTATCCGATTCTTTAATATTTTTTAGTCTTTCAGATGTTTTAATATCTGAATTTTTGAATTATTTTTTTGCAGTATCTGAAACTTTCTAACAAATTTTTTATAAACCATTGTCGTATCTGAAACTGTCTTTCAGATTTTTTATTGAAAGAATGTTTTGATATTTCCAGAATTAGATTATATGTTCTCTATGTTTTGACATGCATGTCATTTTTCGTATCAATCGGATGTCATTTATTATTCACGAAACTACACTATTAGTCCCTTAAGTGTACCTTTATGAGAGCAATTGGTCCCTCAAGTTTCAAATGCTAATGGTATTAGTCCCTAATGTTTTTAAGATGAGCGGTATTAGTCATTCTGTTAAATATTGTTAATGATATTGCTTACGTGGCTAACATAATAGTGGCAAGGCATATATATATATATATATATATTATTATTATTTGTTATTATATAATTTTGTAGCATTTTTTAATTAAAAAAATTTACATAAATTAAAATTTACGAAAATTATTATACAAGTAAGAAGCAAATCGATCCAATTCCAAAATCAAATCTTAATCCTACTTGGTTACAAATCGAAACCCCAATGGGCCATCCCTATCTGATTCTAAAATGAGAGAGAGAGAGAGAGAGAGAGAGAGAGAGAGAGAGAGAGAGAGAGAGAGAGAGAGAGAGAGAGAGAGAGAATCCTTCAAATGGCCTAGCGGTAGAAATCGGATCTCCTGGTTGTTGACTGACTCAATTTGGGATTGGGGATATGATCTTTGTCTTTAATTTTTACAATGTAGTAATTCTAAGCAATGTTTTAAATTCCATTTTGTCCCGGCTAGAATATTCTATTCTGGTGCTTAATCCAGTGCGGTGATGACTCCAAGAATTTTTTTCAGAGTGTTCCTCAATAAGCATAAATTACACAATCTAATAAAAAGAAAATTTTGTATATTGACAACAACAACAATAAAAAAACACGCAAATACATAAAATTTACAATTGCCATCTTCATGGTTTTCTTATCAAATATTAATCCATAATTCTAGCAAAAGAATAAACAATAAACTATAAGTTCATTTGAAATATTAATAAAATTATTAATTATTGTTGTTTAGTTGTTTCATTAATTTTTTTGTCTTTTATAAACTATAATTTGTTATATTATTGTTTCATTAATTCTAAAATTATTAATTGTTGTTTAGCCTAACATAATTTAATTTGTTTGTCTTTTATAATGTATTTGTTGATTAAATTATTAATTATTGTTTATTAGTTGCTTTCCCCAATTAAAATTATTAATTATTGTTTAGCCTAACATAGTAACATAATTTAACAAATGATTGTTTACTAATTAAATAATTGTCTTTTAGTGTTGCAGTACTGCACTAGCACACAGCCACTGAGCCACACACCCCATGCCCATGTGCATTTACCCCGGCCCCATGCCTCCATCCACCCCCCAATTCAACAAACAAGCCCTAAGGCCCCATGGCTCCTAATCACAAGACTAGAGCCAATCAGACAAAGCCAATTAATTGTATCTCACCAAAAAAACACAACACCAACACCAAAAGACAATTAATTTATGTCACCAACACCAACACCAACCCCAACACCAATGGATAACTCCTAAAACAGGGCAAATATTAATAAAAATTTATAAAGCTAAGAAAAAATAAAAGGCAAAAATAGACAATCACAGCAAAAGGAAAAAATTTCACTTTCATTCTTCGCTCTTCAGATAAAGAGTAGAGAGACTAAGACAGAGATGAAAATGAAATACCTTGAGGTTAAGTGAGGGCAGCACATCGAGGCTGAAGGGCGGCGTTGTCTGCCGTTCCTGTTTTGGAGCTCGAGTAACTCGATCTGGTGATCTCTTTCTCCATTGAGTCGAGTCGAGTTTGAGGCTCGATCTGCCGATCTCCTTCTTCGTCCGTTGGGTTAGGTTTCTTTCTTTCTTCAACATCTATTAGTGTTTGGTCATTCATTGGTTTCTGATTTCAGTATATTGGGTTTTTTTTTTTTTTTTTGTTGCAAATCCGTGGGTTTGCTACCTCTGTAATCTGTTGGGCTTGATGTTGGGCTTGCCATCCGTTGTGTTTTTTTTAAGAATCCTTGGGCTTGCCGCTTAGTCTGTTACGATTTTTTTTTTTTGCTTGAAAGTAGAACAAATATATATATATATATATATATATATATAAATATATATATATTTTTTTAATTGGAAGGTGTTCCTAATTTTTTTATAAATTATTATATATAATTTTCTTTTTTAGGCCACGGTGTTCTTGGGAACACCTTGAGCCTAACGTGGCGTCGCCACTGATCTAGTGCACTAACCCCTTTGTTCCATTTCGGTATAAATTCCAGTTTGTTTCGGACTATTCCGGTGTTTCAAATGATTTTTGGTTATTCCGGAATCTAAATTTTGGCCTATTCTGGGATATTCCGAATTGTGTTGGATTTTTTAAAACTTTGATGCCCAAAATTCAAGATTTGACTCATTTTATTCGCATATCATATTTTAATTTTTTTTTGAGTTAATTTGATATAATGAAATATAAAGTTATAAAGATATAAAATATGTATATGTGTGTGTATATATATTCAGTGTGTAATCCCGAAACAGTGCACCAAAACACACCAGTACTGGAATATTCCATTCTAATTGCCAATCCGGAATAGTCTCTGAAACAGAATTCAAAACTTTGATTCTAGATAATCCCAATAAATAGAAAAAATAAAGAAAATGTTTGGCTTGCAATTCAATTACAATGATTGTGAAAGAAAACAACAAATATGCATTATGAATTTCTGTCTTTTAGTCTTTATAGGTCAATTCTCAATGGCATTAGTTAGAGGAGAAAGGAGAAAGTAGTGCACTGCCAGCTAATGACGGAGCCCACCAAGTGACTTCTTCTTCTTCTTGGATTAATTGAGGTGAAAAGAGGGCTTTGCTGTAGGATTAAGATTTGAATTTGATTGAGGTTGAAAGAGGACTTTGTTGTAGGATTAAGATTTGAATTTGATTGAGGTGAAATTAGCATCTCTAAACACATGTCGCCCCCTGATCTGATGGAAGCTACTTAATAATGACCTGCAATCATTGAGAAGGGGAGAGAAGGGTCTGTTAGATACTGACTTAGCTTGCAAAAGATCAACAATGATTTTTGCATCAAGTTCAACTTCTAAATATATATATATATATATATATATATATATATTGTAAGGACTCCATAAAGAAAGGCCCAAGCCCACTTAGAATAGTGGTGCCTTGTGTTGATGCCCATTTTTACGAATCCGTATCCAAAAACCCATACGAAGGAAAGCCCAATGAAAAGAAAGGCCTAAAGGCCTGCCAAGAAGACCAAAGAGCAAGAGAGGTCCAAAGAAAGAAGTGCAAGGGAAAGGGATTTGCAGTAGAATACAAATCTGCCGCAGAATACAGTTCTTTGGTAGAATGGCTTCGGTAGAGAAAGACAAATTGGGCCTAAGACCCTTTTGATCCAGTCAACATTATTTGGCCCACAAAGGCCCAAATCTTGTTTTATAAAAGATAGGCGTGAAATCTAATATGAAAAAGCACGGTGAAAAGAGAAACAAGGAACAACAGGAAGTGTTAGCAGCAGGAAATGCGTGAAGGAAAGAAAAGCCAAACTAAAGGAAAAGACAAACACAACAAGAAACGCATGAAGAAATAAGATAGAGACACGTAGTAGAACGAAACAAAACTAATCTACTACAGCAAAAACAACATGGTAAGCAAACACAGAAGACAGTGGAGCAAGCACAGAAAGGCCGGAGTACCACCAACCTGTACCTAGCCAATACAAGGGAGATGGGCCCACGGTCAAGGGAATTCAGAGGGCGTGGTTTGGTGGTGGGGGGAAAAGGGGGTCTATATTTGGTTTTCTGCCATGACTTATTTTGGGAATATATCTTGTTGGGATGGTATCTTACCCAAAAGAAGTAATAAATGGTTGGGACCATCTGATGCATGCCATAGAGCTAGGTAGTGAGGTAGAGGTATACAGCAGGAACAAAAAAAAGGGAATTTTATTGTGAAATGAGTAGCGGTGCAGCAAACATGTACTGAGCAATGACAGGGGCAACCAATGGGTGAGTAGGTAATCTTGAAAGGATGCCCACAACAAACAACAGTTGGTGAAGCCCTAGGGGTAAAAGGGAAAAATCCCGTTGAGTCAGTTCGCTATAAAAGGAAGGTAACCATGGCAGAAAAAGGGGATTGAAAGGGAGAGGAAAAACACGGAAGAGAGAAAAACACCGAAAGAAGGGGATCAAAGGGGGTAGAGGCACCTAAGGGGAAAAACTCATAGTAAGAGAGTAGTAAGCACCTAGAGAGACGGACCAAAGAAAAGAAAAGACTAAATGAGGAACAACCCACAACAAGAGAGTAAGAAACTAAAAGTAAAAAAAAAAAAAAAAAAAGGAACGGAGTGAAAGAAAGAAAGTGGTAAAAGGAAGAGAGAAAATACAACAGGAATAGGGGCATGCATCAATAGATCATCTTTTCCGTCCCTCTTAGCAAACCCACTCTTTGATGTCCCCAAAAGTAATAGCTAGTAGCCATTTAGGCCTATTCTCTAAAATGCACAACTTTGATGACAAAAGCCCATGACAAGGTTGTTCAAGTTGTGGTTTGGATTCTTTCTTGGTTTACTTATCCTATGGGAAGATTCAATACTTGATTTTGATTGCAAATATATTTGATTTCTCTCATTATAACTTATATCTACTGTATTTAGTTAGTCTGTCGTAACACGTTTTTATCAAGTTTGTTGCATTAGTTGTTCTGCTGTAGTATCTTTACTTTTTGTACTAGTTATTCTGCTATAACACCTTTTATTATATTTACCGTGTTAACTATTATACTAGCTAAACCTTTTTTGCTGAAGATTTCCTTTTTTCTTTGTTATTATGTGTTTTTTGCTTTTGACACAAACTAATCATTATCCTGCCGTAAGTATATAAATACGTATATCTTGTTTCTCATTTTCTGCAAAATATATTTTATATATGTATATGTAAATACTTATAAGTATATATACTTATAGATGTATGTATATATTTGAGAATATGCTAACCCATTTAAACTAACATTTGTTTGATTGGTATTTTCTTTGGGGTTTAGATTTGTTTATGTGCAGGAAGTAGAAAAATATTTCTACAGTAAAAATGAAGAGTAATCATTCACATTGCAGAAGGCTTTATGGCAAAAAGATTTAAAGCACAGCAGACAGCCTTAAAGCACAACAGATAGCTTTATTGCACAGTAGAAGGCTTTACGACAGAAAGCTATAAAGCACAATAGACAGCCTTAAAGCACAGCAGACAGCTTTAATGCATAGTAGACAGCTTCATTGCACAACAGAAGGTTTTACGGTAGAAAGCTTTACTGCACGACAGAAGGCTTTATTGCATAGCAGAAGGTTTTACGGCAGAAAGCTATAAAGCACAGCAGACAGCCTTAAAGCACAACAGACAGCTTTAATGCACAGCAGATAGCTTCATTGCACAACAGAAGGCTTTATGGCAAAAAGCTTTACTGCGTGGTAGAAGGCTTTAATGCACAGCGGACAACTTCAATATACAGCAGAAAGCTTTACTGCATAGCAAGAAGCTTTATTACACAACAGAAAGTTTTGCTGCACAGTAGAAAGTTTTGCTGCATAGCAGAAAGTCAGAAACTGGAGAAAAGTTCCTTCTGCGGCAGAAACAGAGGATAAGTCCACTTTGCAGCGTCTTCCCTTGGACTTGGGCTCAACGTTTGTGCACAACCTGACAGTAGCAAAATGGTACTTTGAAGCCCATTTTGTAGAGCGCCAGGCCTGACTTCCTTCTTAAAAAAAGAAACGTAAAAAGAATCCTCGACACCTTGTCCTTCAAATCTTGCCCCAAATAATAAATTTTTAAGAGAGTGAGTCTACAACTCAAGTGTAATATAAAGATAGGTCCAAGTTTAAGACTATTGAATCCAGAGTAACAAATAACTGAATTCAGAACAACAATTGAGGATAATACCCTCCTTGGACGAGCCCGAGGATAAATCTTTTATTAATAACTTAAGCTCAAGTTCCCTTACAACGTTCTCATTAGTTCTCTCCCTTGTCTCTTCTGTCTTGGAAATTGTTCATCCCCTTTTCTAGGGGGTTCCTTTCTTTTATAGTCCATTTCCTAGCATCCCAACCTTCTACCTTACATTTCAGGTGATCCTTTAGGATATTTGTCCCATCAGAACCCTTTTGGAGGTGGTAGAGAGAGCTGCTAGCTGTGATGTTGCTGTTCAGGGGTCATTTCCTCATTAATGCAGTTGGTTAGGTTGGCATAGAGCATTGAATGCTAAGGTGGGAGGTGTCTTCTTCAGGTTACTTCCTCCTACCATCCTTGCAAGTCTTGTCCTCTCTTATTGCTGTCCTTTCCCTTATCCTTGGGCTTCAATAATGTCCCAGTCATCCTTTTGCTCTCTTGCTCTCCTCAAGTGGGTGTAGTCCCTTTTGCCTATTTTTCTTTATTTAAATTGGACACCTTCATCCTCAAATTGAGCTCCTCAGTCTTCAGCTCTCTCTTTCTCTCTCTCGAACACACACATACACACACACACACACACACATATTCTTTTTTTTCAAAAAGAGATCTCCTTTTCATCTGACCCACATGATCTAATTTTGTTCCAGTCATTCTTTCAATTTACTTATAACGACTTCTAGCTGTTTTAAACTATTTTCAAATCTATCTAAAACTACATCAAGCAGTCCTACACTCCTTGAAATCAATCTAAAACTTCTTCCAATGGTCCAACTTATTTAAAACTAATCCTTTTTTTTATTACAAAAAATTTGTGCTGAATTTTTATTACAAAAAATTAATATCAATTCAGATATAAACTTCAATGAAGAATTTTCTAATGTTCTAAAACATTTGTTGTTATTTTTTTGTTATATATTTCCATAATAATTCAATTTTTTTATAATTTATCTTACATTTACAATAATAAATAGGTCAACAAACTACATTTAAAAAAAAAAAAAAAAAAATCAAGAATCAACAATTTGAATACTTTACCAAATGATTTTTTTATAAGATATTTTCAAGAGTTAGACAAAATTTTAAAAAAAAAAATGAATATCAATAGTATTCAAGTTAGGTACGGAAGTGTAAAATGTATTTGAAAGCTCACTAGTATAATAATACTAGAGCTAGTTTGGACCCCCAATTTTTAAATTATGGCTAGATTGCTTTTAATCTACTCTAGATAAAGCCAAACAAGAGTTATCAATACATAATCAACTGGGACTACTAAATATGGTGTGTTATCGAAGAGGAAAACCGAATAATCTGGCAGAAAAACCTCTCCGCGGCTCTACAAGCCGAATCGATCTGCTAGTAAATTAGTTTAAGTACAAGGACAACAAATAGACCCTCCAAGCCTAGACTATCCTTTGTACCTGAGCCCTCCAAACCTTAACTACCAACAAGTTTCATTGAGCTTTGTGTTCACTAGCTTTTCGAATCTCACAATTATCCCCAATTGCTACTACCAAAGATTGGCATGACCCAATGCTTTCCAATTGCTCCAAATCAACTCACAACACTCTGAATAAGTGTGGTTTGTTTTTCGGCTAAGAACCTCTCAAAGGATATGAATTAGAGAGGGAAGAGAGAGTGAAGAAAACTAAGAGAAATGTGTAGATGATTGTTGGTTTGCAAGCTCTAACTTTCCAAAAGATTTCTAGGGTTTTTTCCTCTGAAACTCTCCTTAAAATTTCGTGGGTAATGTGAGCTTTTATAGTGTGGGCAAACGTATAAGGGAAACACACAGGATTCCAGCTATCAGTGCATCTCACGACTTAGTTCGCGAGTTGACTAAGTCACGAGCTACTCGCAAAATGCCTCTGACACTTGAGTCATTTGAACTTCCAACATGTGACATTTTACAAGTTTCAGCAGTCGTGAGTCATTTGCAAAATCCTTTTGTAGACAACTAAATTTCTAGTTTGTGATAGGCCAAAAACGAATTGAACCCTTGTAATGAATTAATTAATTAATTATCCAAGTTTATTAATTAATCAAATTAACATGCAAATGCATGGTAACACAAACAAATCACCAATTAAACTAAGTATTCAGCCAAAAATAAATTGACATGATGATTTGTTTACGAGTGGGGAAAACCTATATGGTAAAAACCTCACTGAGTGATTTTAAGGTCACCATTCCCGAAATTTTGCTATTATCAGAACACGTGGTTACAAGTAAAGGAATTCCAGTACCTTATACCAACCTACAGTTGAACCCTTACCCCAATACCCAATTGGACTTGTTCTGTAGTGACAATTTCTCCTTTTGATGCATGGCTCCTAAGTACATGACTAACCAATTGCGCAGATCCTAGTACACGACTTCAATCACCAACTAGAGAAGGTTGTTGGTTGCAAACTTCTTCAGTTCATACACATGATGAAGATCAAGAAGATGCTTGGTCACAAAACCCTACTATGCACATACACAACAACTTCTTCAGAAGAGATGAACTAGGGCAAAACTTTGTCTCCAGTCACAATTTGCTTGAACAAACTATTCTCAAAGCTTGTGTAACTTGTGTACTCTTTGATGACCCTTAAAACAATCCTTTTATATGTCTAGGGTTAGGAGAAAAGAAGTCCCAAAGACACATTCATAGATTCCAAGAAAACAAATTAGAATTTCTGTTTTTTTCTTAAACATCGATAGATAGGAGGTGTTGAGAAGCTATCGAGCACATGGGTTGAACAGCTTCTTAAACCTCGACACATGCTAGCTGTCGAGTTTTAATGAACTTGCACTTCTCAGCTTGTTTCTTGGACAGGATTGATGACTTCAACACTTGATCTTGAAACACAGTTTCTTGAAGTATTAAAAACACCTAGATTTACCCAATTACAAGTAAAATGTGTTTTGTCAAAGGACTAACTAATTACATAAAATAGTGACATGTGTTCCTAACTGATGTGCATAAAATATATACAATAAAATACTCACATATCTACATATTTAGCCTTACTTTTATGTTATTTTGTGACTGATTATATATTATCTTTATGTTGCAGGTAACAAGGACTTTAAATGCAAAGTGGGGCTAGGCCAATTGAATCAAGCCAACTTACATCCAGCTAGGCATGAATTCAAGAGAAGACCAACCCAATCAAATTTAAGTTCAATTGGAGCAAGGAATCAAAGGAAATTTGCACCAAATCCAAGTCCAATTCGGATTAGGATTCCAAACTGCACATCTGTTAGTATTTTTGGCATAACTTTGGGCTTAGAAGTCCAATTAAGATGATTCAAGTTAGGCTGGAACGTTAACTTAAAGGGCTACAACTTTGTAGTTTGCCAAAAGTTCAAATTCAGACATTAAATGGGCCGAAATAGTCGGTTTAAGTGAAGCATAAAAATCTGGGATTTTCTCCAAACGGGAATTTAACTTGTAATAGGATTCCTTGACCTATTTAAAGGTTCTTTAGGGCAAAATTCAAGGAGGCTAGTGCTACGGTTGAGGGCTAAATGTATAGAGAGCTGCGACTACCTCTACCATGACAGTTAGTTTTAATTATTTTTCTAGTTTAATGTTTAGTATTTTATTTGTGTTTTCTTTCAATTACTATGAGTAGCTAAATTTATAATTAGGGTTGAGGATGAAACCTTGTTAAGGGTTATTAGTAATATTTATGTGATTTGATTTTTCCCACAATAGTTGTTCTTTAATGATTTAAATTGTTCTTGCTTCATATTAATTGACTAAGATGAGATTCTAGATATGAGTTCAATCATGTTTTTCTCATGATTTAGGATTTGTCTTAATTAATTGAATGCTTGGTTTATTAATTCTTGATTATAAAATTGGATATCGTTTGTGATTTGTCGGTCAATGGATACAATTTATGATTTGATTTTTAGAATTGGATATATCTTGTGATTTGTTTGACTACAGATACAATTGATGATTTGGTTTTATACTTAAGAAACGAAGAAGAACATGCTTTATATTTTTAAACATTAGTTTTAATGATGATATTTTCCATGATAGCAAGATTGATTTCTAGATTATCATGTAGTGAGTTGGGAAAAATTAATGATCATAAATATATGCTGATATGACTTACAAGGCAGATTTCAAAACCTTAATTCCTTTCCTTTGATTGTTTACATCTTTTTATTGCTTTATATCTTTTGCTTAGTTTAACTATTTGCTTAGTTTAATTATTTGTTTAGCTTATTTAATTGCAAACAACCAATTTTTATTAAACTAGATTATGATTAATTTGGTTAAGGTTTAATTAATTTTCCTATATTCATTCAAGTCCCTGTGGGTTCGACCTCGTTCTTGTCCAACTATACTTCGGTACGGTTTGTACACTTGCGAGTACTTTAAAATTCAACAATACTAACAAGTGAATCACATATGTCTTAACAGTTTGAAATAAATCAAACAAGTAAATTAATTTCACAAATGCAAATTTGTATTGATGAATGTGGTACAATTCGCTATGATTACAAAAGAATGATCCTCTAATTCGATCTCCTTGCAAGACTTATTGATTGGAATTGTGGTAATGTGATTTTGATTCGAACACAAAATATTCTTCAATTTGGTTGAGGAATGGATCAAAGATCTTTGAAAAGGAATTACAATGAATCTTTGGCTATGAGCTTGTTAGAAATTCGTTGTTTTTCACGTTCTTCATGTTCTTCATGTGTTCTTCGGGTTCTTTGTGCGTTCTTCTTCTTTGAAGGTTTATGTTGGAAGTTCTTCGATGTTTTAGAGGCTTGAATCTATAGAGCTTCATTGATTTATGGTTTGTTAAGGTTTTTGGAGGCTTTTGAGCTTGATTTTAACAAACTTTAGGATCTAGGTAGGTAGTTTGGATGATTCTGCTTCGAATGTTCTTCGATTTTGAAGTTGAAGTTCTTGAAGGCTTTGAGGCTTGATTCTTGCAGAGCTTCTATACTTTTGAATGCTTCTGAATATTCTCTGATGCTGCTTGTGCTCTAGATGGCTTGGTCTCTTGAAATGACTTAGGAAGGCTTCTATTTATAGGAGTTTGGGGGTAGTAAGTGACAAGTGGCGGAGTCTAATTGGTGACACATATTATAGCTTGATTTGTCCATTTATGTCATCGCTTACATGCGCTGGATTGCATATGTCATCGCTTACACGTGCTGGATTGCTTATTTCATCATTTACACATGTTGATGTGTGATCGGCTTTTGCAAGCATTTTATGCCTTTATATCAATGATACTTGGAAAATTTCTGTTGGTTTCTGAGTAGTAATAGCAAAACCTAGCAGCAATACGTGGCACTTTGTAATTGGCTATATTTAATGGACTTAGTAGTGTGATGTGTTAGCTTGTGATAGGTCGGGAATTTTCCCTCTCTACAATTGACCCTTCAAGACTCGTTTGTGCACACAGTTTCGGAGTGTAGTACAGAAATGAGTTTTGAAAACAGATTTTTACACTTGACTCTTCAAGTGAAGTAGTTGAAGGTGGTGAAGCTTTCAGTAGGATGAGGTAATTACCGAAGAGAAGACTCACCCATATGAAAGGCTTTGATGAGACTGAAAAGGGGTCTGCAAGTATTTGAATGTACTTGCGTGACCGAGCCCTCTCAATAGAGGTTAAGTTGAAGTAATTTCAAAAGAGTGTTCCATGGTACTTGGAGTGAGTTGGTAAGGCTGAAAGTTATTTGCAAGTAGTTGGGTGTACTTACGAGATTGAATCATTTCAGCAGAGGTTAAGTTGAGGTAATTTTAGAAGAGTATTTTGGATTGTTGGTGACGATCACAGGGTGTAGAAGATAGGGAAGAGGCGAGGATGTTGGCTGGGTACAACATGCAGAGTCATGGTGTTGGCCTCGCATTTTTAAGAACTCCTAGTGAAGTAATCTCAGAAGAATATACTTCGGATTACATAGAGGACATGTGGGAAAGTGGTTGAGTGTGCGTGTGTCATTGCATCACTTAGGTTAATGTGAGGTAATTTCAGAAGCTTATGGATTCTAGGTATGCTGGTGGAAGTGGTGAAGAATACGGGGATGAAGCAAAGATGGTGAATGGGTGAAACATACGACACCATGGAGCTAGCCCTGTACATCAGGGAATTTTTGGGGTAGATGTTTCTGGGGTATTTTAGGATATGGGACTGACAACATGTTGAATGAGGTTTGGCAGCAAGTCATCAAATGTGCTTGTGTGATGGGACCATGCCGACGGATGTTAAGTTGAAGTAATTTTAGAAATATATTTTCCGAAATTCTTCAAGCTAATTTTAAGTTGGAGTAATTCCAGAAAAGTGTGTTCTAAGGTACCAGCAATGATGATCTTTAGGTCCCACGCTGGTGGGAACATGGAATGAGGCTTTGGCAACCATTTACCGACACCAAAGGTTGATTTCTGATGAGTTGGTACCTTGGAGGTCATCGTAAGTGTTGGATGGGGGAAAATTTGTAGTATACCCCAACACCTTTTACCACTTTCACCTAATGCCACTTGTTGGAAAAGCACAAAAAATGAAAGATGGAGTTAACTTGTGATCTTGGTTTTAGAAACTAGCCAAGTTGTTGTTTGTTCTGCACCGCAACTTCTACTGGAAGACCAAGAAATTGGAGAGAGACTATGAGGTCCTCAAAGTAATTAGGAGGCCTCTTGAGCTTAGAAACAGGTGTCTCTGCTGGACTTAGACTTCTTGGCCAACCAAGTCCAAGGATGCATGGAACAACAGTACTAGCCTTGTTATGAGTAATTTTATGGACAAATAAGGTCGTTAAGTGGGGAAACAAAATTTTTTAATATTTTAAAACAACAATGATGTTGTGAGAAGAGTTTCTACTGAACCATGAGAAGGTTGATTTCAAACTGATTATAAAGCAATATTGGTTGCTAGGTGTTGAGAATGATGAGCCTATGGCAAGAAATATTTGTGAGAAGGAGGATTTGAGATTTTGAAAGAAGCAAATCTTCATTTCATGATTCAGTGTGTTTTTCTCGATAAGCTTCAATGAATCCGAACCTTCTATTTATAGCAGAGAGACGGAGAATGGTAGATGGGTATGTTAGATGAGAATTACGGATGAGAATTTTTGGTGAGAATGGTAGACACCGAATGAGAATGGTAGGTGGGAGACTGTTAGGTACCAAACGAGAATGGTAGGCTGAAGTAGCGACCCAATGTAATTTCAAGTTTAAGACACTTGTGAGAGTTCATCTGTTCTTTAAAAGGGAAGCCTTGATGAAGTCTGGAGGATAAGCCTGAGGGAATCCAAACTAAATGGATGAATCTCAAATTTTGATCTTGGGAGCTTAAGTTTTTAGACACCATTAGTACTTCAGAGATGTGGGTTAGATTGGTGATTTCCAAGTTGCGAAAAACTGAGCAAGACAAGTCTGGCTTGAAAATTTTGAATTTGGGTCGCTTTCAACCCAAAAGTCAACTATCTTGGTATTGAGCCATTTGTGCAATTTTCAAGTCTCAAATGACGGAACAGACTCCAAAATTGGAATGTATGTGAAAAATTGAGCAAGATAGGTCCTTCTTAAAATTTTTGACTTTTGGTCAAGATTTATGCAAAAGTCAACTTTCTAGAAATCGGACGTTTGCATAATTTCCAAGTTTCGAATGAAGAAATGGATCCCAAAATTGGAATGTACTCAAAAAACCGAGTAGGACAGGTCTGTTTTGAAAATTTTGACTTTTTAGTCAAAGTCAAAGGTCCAACTTAGTCAAAGCATTTTCTCTCCCTTTTTTTTTGCAGGTGGTTTGGATTCGGGTCAGATTTTTGGGTCGGTCCAGGCCAAACTGGTTAGTGGAGGATGATGTCATAGGGGCGCGTGTGAGTGCGTGAGGCATTATGGAGACACGTGGGAGTGCATGCAACTAAAGCTGTGAACGCTTGATCTTCCTGTGGCGCGTGACGGCGCATGATTGATTCTTTTGAGCCTGAAATTTTTAGGTTTTGTAGATTGGGGCCTATTGGATCGAGTGGTAATGCTACCTTTGTAAAGTGAGGTCTAGATTTGTACGAATGTGAAGGAGTAGGCCATGATCTTTGAAGCTTTTGACGACGCGTGGTAGTGCGTGGCTGGGCATCTGGACCTAGAATTTTTAGGTTTGGTAGATCAAAGGCCGTAGAAGACTTCTGTGGTGCTAGTTTTGTGAACTTATGGCCTTCTGGTCTACTTTAGCGGTTCTGACAGTGTTTGACAATTCAAGAGGATTGGCTCCAGGGTAACTATTAATGTCTCTTACTATTTTCAAGGGTTGGTGGCACAGTAGCTATGAACAATATGCTACCCTTTGCTGACCTATAACTTCATGCAAGGTCTAGTGCAATAGTCTCTTCTAGATGACATGTTACTTTTTGAAGACCTATAAGCCCTTTCTCAAGTCTAGTACAATAAATTCTTTCTGACAACATGATCCTTCTATGGGTACTTTCCCTTTTCTTTTTTCAAGGTTTGGTGCAGTATTTTTTGAAAGTATGGTATTTTGCCTTTTCACACCTCTTTTTCCTTTTGTCCATTAGTTTCCAAAGATCTCTATATAAGGCCATTCGGGGCATGCCTTAAGTTGTACAAACATGGTCTCCAGTGGGTAGCATAATACTCTAAATGTAGAGAAATTATGCCTTTTCACTTATTTATTTATTATTTAATTATTTAATTATTTTTTTACATGTTTTGTTTGTACTAATCTTTTTTTTTTTTTAGCAGTTGTCATGATGCTCTTTTTCAAGGATTTGAACTTTGGTCAAGAATCGGCCTTGTTCATTTGTAAGGAGAAATATGACAAGGATGCAAAGGCTACGACTTTGATTGTTCGTCCGCCTATTATCGGAAGATTTTCGGAGAGATGGGGCCATAACTCTTATCCTTTCAATTTGTCGAAATGGTCACAGGTCGTTCCCCCTAATGGCGGCTCTAACTTGGAGACAATTATCCTTCTTGCTTCGCATCACAAAAATGTTTCTAAATCAAAGCCGTACAACACTTTGGGACGAGAGACAATTGCAAAAAGTGCCTATTGGGATTCTTTATTCAGCGTGAATGGAGGGTTTTCCTACTTTTCCTTTTATTGGGATTGGCTAGGAGATGCACTTGGTTGGTGTGACCCACCTTTACAGTGTTGTCTTTGCCTCCTTGTTCACAAATGATTATGATGAGAATCTCATGAAAGCATTTTGTGAGTTTTGGAGTCCGTTGACCATTACCCTCCATACCTCAGTTGGGAAAATTTCCATCAGACCATGGGATCTTTCCATTCTTTGTGGACTTCCTTGTACAGGTGCATTTTATGACGAAGTGGTACCCAATGTGTAAGAGCTAGATGGAAACAATGACCAAGGGTGCCTATATCTGCCGTATAGCTATTGCTTCCTTTTCATGGTGTATCATCACCTTCAAAACCGGCTGAAGAGACAAGAGATAGTGAGTGTTCATGACTGGATTACTTTTTGGTATAGAGGAAATGGTAGGTATCTAGCTCCTAGAAAACTAGCAAGACGAACAACCATTCCTAAGTGTAGTCAGAATCCCTTTGGTGTGATAAACGAGCATGGACCATGGTTTGATAATGAACATGGGGTCTTTGCAGATCTTCAAGTTGAGGGTGACCTAAATAGCATCTGTCCAGGCACTTTCAAGATCGCTAGTTCCATGGCCAATAGTCGTTCATTTGGCCTCACTACCCCAGTATTGGCTAGCATTTATCGTGGACTTAACACCATTTCTTCCTCTCTTACTCCGAGCAAGTTTGGAGCTAGTTTTGCCATTCATTATGTTTATGCCTAGGTAGGTCATTTTTTCAGAAGCAATCACATCATGAATGACAAACTATCTGATCCTTTGATGACTAAATATTCAGGTGTAGGCTACACCTCTTCGTTCAGCAAATTCTCCGCATGAAAAGCATATACAAACTGCCACCGACTTCCTTTGTCATGGAAGCATATAGCCCTCATCGATTCAGCCGGTGCTTTGGATTTCATCAAGATATTCCAAGTGATTTGAATGAAGAAATTCATACAGGATCTTTAAAAGATCTAAACCAATTCTACCAATCTTTTACTCACTGCAACACAGACTCCAAGGTACCCATTTCGGCTTTTGCCACAGACTTTGGAAGCCGAGTGTAGAGAGGGAAAATTCTGGACCTATCACAAACTGGCACATTATATTACTAAGTCCACAAAATACAGCCAATTACAAAGCGCCACGTATTGCTACTAGTTTTTGCTATCACTACTCAGAAACCAATAGAAATTTGCCAAGTGTCATTGAAATAGGGGCATAAAATGCATGCAAGAAAAAAAAAAAAAAAACAATCACACATCAGTGCATGTAGGTGATGACATAAGCAGTCCAGCATGTGTAAGCGATGACATAAGCGGACCAATCAGGTTGTGACATGTGTCACCAATCAAACTCCACCACATGTCGCTCACCCACCCCCAAACTCCTATAAATAGAAGCCTTCCTAAGGCATTTGAGGAGAGATCATGCCATCTAGAGCACAAGCAGCATCAGAGAAGATTCAGAAGCACTCAGAAGTACAGAAGCTCTACAGGAATCAAGCCTTAAAGTCTTCAAGAACTTCAACTTCAAAATCAAAGAACATTCGAAGCAGAATCATCCAAACTATCGGCCTAGATCCTAAAGTTTGCTGGAATCAAGCTCAAAAGCCTCCAGAAACCTTAACAAACCATAAATCAAGGAAGCTCTATGGATTCAAGCCTTTAAAGAACTGATGAACTTCCACCACAAACCTTCAAAGAAGAAGAATGCACGAAGAACATATGAAGAACATGAAGAACGTGAAGAACAAATAATTTCTAACAAGCTCATAGCCAGAGATTCATTGTAATTCCTTTTCAAAGATCTTCGATCCATTCCTTGGCCAAATTGAAGGATATTTTGTTTTCGAGTCAAAATCACATTACCACAATTCCAATCAATAAGTCTTGCAAGGAGATTGAATAAGATGATCACTCTTTTGTAATTTCAGAGAATTGTACCATACATTCATCAATACAAATTCACATTTGTGAAACTATTTTACTTGTTTGATTTATTTCAAACTAGAAATTTAGTTGTCTACATCGGGTCAGACATAGCTACAAACAATGTTGGGAAAGAGTTCGTGGAAATGATTTTACCAAAAAAAAACAAATTTTCTAGCTAACATCGCCTCCTTCCATGTTAAGTCACTGACATCCAACAAATCTTAGAAGGGAAAGAGGGAACTACAAGACCCATACATTCCACAGCCCTTGTCAGAGTTTGCACATCCTCTTGAAGATGATCATCATTCAAAAGACTCATCTTGACATATCGGAGTTGCTCGAATTTTAGGCATTAAAGGTTCGCTTGTTGTACCAGTTAAGGATGCCATTAAAATTTCTGAAAAGGAGGTGTGTAATGACCTAGACTACAATTGGAAACATTTGAAGAGTCCAATGAAGGGTGTTGATGTAGAGACTTCTATTGATCATGCTTATCTTCTTACAAATAATGAGTCTTTTATCTCAAAGCCATTTGCGAAGAGTTCGGATCTCAAGAGGCGTAAGTTTGCAGATGTTGGTACGTCATCCCAATTTCCAACCGAGACAGGAAGGGCATTTCTCTCATCCTTGCAACCGACCAAACTTCTATAAGTTTCTATGTTTCAAGCCATGACACATGTTTCTTCCTTGCGTAGGAAAAGGGTCTTCTATGTTGGGAGATGTTCTTTTAAACAAGCTTTCGAATCTTTCTGTGGACAACATCCTCCCACAAGTTGAAATAAATGAAATCTATAGTGGGATTGAAAGTCTTGGAGTGGACCCTCGACACTTGCACGAACATGTTGACAAATATTGCGAAGGGGTTGCAGACTATTTAAGGATGAAAGAATCTCTGAATAAACGACCGAGTCCTGTCAACTTAATTTGACATGAGGCTGAAATTGAACTCCTCCTTTTTGAAGCATCACATAAGAAAGCATCTTTGACAACTGAGCTTGATACCATTAGATTAAGGATGGATGACCTGCGAACCGAGCTTGTCCAATTAGAGCAATCACTGTCTCAAATTGAATCTCATCAAGTTGAACAAGACGATGTTGTGCAAGCCTTAGAAGAACAACTGGAAAAAGTCAAATCCACTCTCGTTCTTGAAGACTGGGATATAGAGGCTTTAGAGAAGATACAGGCCCTTCTAGAAGAGAATTGTTCTAGCTTGAAAGAATTGAAATGGATGTCGTAATCTTTTTATTTAATTCCCTTCATGCGTGTCCTCATGCTTTCCTCTTGTACTATTTTCCTTTTGTCAATCAATAAAGACGACTTTATTTTCTACTCCCTTTTTATTTAGTCACAATTTGATATATATATATTTTTTTTAGTGCGCGACTGAACTTAGCAAAATATACTAAGTTGCCTATGTACCCTCGAAAGGGATCAAGTCATCATGTAATTCAAAAGATTATTTATTTATTTGTTTATTTTTGGTTGTAAAAAGGAAGGCGGGCTCATGTGTGTAATCCTCGCCACACACCCCATGCCTCACGACACTTCATGGGTACTAATTGCGCAATAGTGGGTATCACCATTAATTGAACCCAAGACCTCGGCCTTAAGGGTAACAAAGGCATCCAACCACTAGCCACACTTGCAAATGGTGGCATAGAGTAGGATTAATTTCTCCTTATTGGAACACTTTCAAAGGTAATGGGAACACATCATGTACCCTTGTAGAGCTACAGTGGGCAAGTTAAACTCTAACTAAGGAGCAATCCTCGACCTTCAAGCATAGAAGCATTTGAGGAATTTCCCATTGATGGGGCCGATCCTTACACCATAATTATCAATCAACTTGTAAGCTCCATTAGTGTAGACTTTTTGCACAGCATAAGGTTTATCCCATTTTGAAGTGAACTTATTGCATGTACGATGAGTTGTGATGATAGGTCTTCGAATGGCAAGGACTAAGTCACCAACTTGGAATGATCGGGGTTTAACTCTTTTATTGAATGCGCTTGAAAGACGAGCTTGATAGCACTTAAGACATTGTTGGGCCTCAAGCCTTTTCTTATCAAGTGCCTCTAATTCTTGCAATCTAAGTTTGGCATTTTCCTCTTCAGTCAATCCTTCTTGAATGGCAATCCGTAATAATGGGATTTGGCGTTCTAAGGGAAGGACGATTTCCACCCTATAAGCAAGAGAATATGGCATTGCTTGAGTAGGCATTCGAAATGTTGCTCAATATGCCCATTATGCTTCTCTGATTCTTTCGTGCCAGTCTCACTTTGTCTTGGATACCACCTTCTTCAACAAACTGCCAAGTGTTTTGTTAAATGATTCAATTAGTCCATTTGTCGGGGTATTGTACATGGAGGAGTTGTATTATTTAAATCCAAACTTCTTGCATAGCTCTGTCATCAACCTATTGTAGAACGGTTTGCCATTATCAGTTATGATATAACAAGGGACACCATACTGATAGATCAAATGAGTTCGAATGAAATTGACCACCATTTCTTTCTTCACCTCCCTAAGAGGCACAGCTTCCACCCATTTCAAGAAGTAATCAATTGTAGCCAAGATGTACAAATGGCCATTGGAATTTTGGTAATGGCCCTATTGCGTTAAGCCCCCATGCATCCAAAGGCCAAGAAGCTACAATTGGGTGTAGAGATTTTAGCGGTTGGTGGATGAAGTTTGCATGATATTGACAAGCTTTGCACTTCTTAGCATACTCCATGGAATCTTGCACCATAGTAGGCCAATAATAACCCATTCGTTTGATCCTATAGTGTAACTTAAGACTTGATTGTGTTACGCCGCATATTCCGAAATAATCCTTCTCTAAGGCTTGTTTAGCTTCTTCCTCTCCTAAGCAATGGAGAAACAAACCATCAAATGAATAGCGGAAAAGAGTGTCCTTATAATAAATGAATCGAGTAGCCTTTCGTTGAACTTCGGTCTTGTGGCGTATATCATTTGGGAGTCTTCCATGTTGAAGGTACTCAATGATAGCTTGTCACCAATCTTCTTTTTCAACAAGGCATATAGTAATGATGTTAGCTTACTCTTCTTCTTCTTCTTCTTCTTCTTCTTCTTCTTCTTCAACCATGAAAGGTACCACCCACTTTTGGGAAATAGCAACTTTGGCTGTCACTTCCTGGGATAATTCTAAGGTGGTAGCCAAATTAGCTAAAGCATCAGCTTTCCTATTCTCTTTCCTTGGTATATGCTCTAGTGTGATGGCCTCAAAATTTTCTAGCAACTTCTTCGTATATTTGTAATAAGGGATAAGTTCTTTTTTCTTGACATCATAATGCTCCAAGATTTGGTTGATAATTAATTTGGAATCCCCAAAGATCTCAAGTTGCAATACGCCCATCTCAATGGCCATTTGTGGACCAATAATCAATGCTTAATATTCGGCTACGTTGTTAGAGCAAAGTTCACTTAATGAGAATGAGTATAGGAGTATTTACCGTTCTGGAGAAACAAACACCACACCTGCCCTCGCTCCTTCTCGACATGCTACCCCATCGAAAAACATCATCCATGGTGGCATTACTTCAATGTAAAACATGTCTTGATCTGGGAAATCATCGGAGAACTCCTAATTAGATGGAACTAGGTGTTTAGCTAAAAAGTTTGCCAATGCTTATCCTTTGACAGCTTTTTGTGGAATGTATGCAAGGCTATATTATTGTAGTAGGACTGCCCATCTAGCTATATGACTTGAAACCACTGGCCTAGAGAGGACATATTTAATCATGTCCACCTTCGCTGTCAAACGGACCATATATGCTTGCATGTAGTGCTCTAGTTTGTTTATGGCAAAGAATAGAGCGAGACACATCTTTTCAATAGGAGAATAATTTAATTCAGCCCCATTGAGAGTTTGACTTAGATAATAAAGGGCTCTTTCCTTTCCCTCTTTATTTTCTTGCGCCATAAGAGCACCTAAAGACTTTTCTTGTGCCGCGATGTACAACACCAAAGGCTTTCTTGGGATAAGAGCACCTAAAACTGGAGGATTAAGCAAGTATCTTTTGATGTATGCAAAAGCATTGTTACAAGCCTCATCCTATTCAAAGTACATACCCTTCTTCATCAATCTATTGAAAGGTTGACATTAACCAGCCAAGTTCGAGATAAATCATCGTATGTAGGCTAGTTTCCCCTCTAAGCCTTTAAGTTCTCGTAGATTCTTGGGCTTTGGCATTTTTTGCATAGCTTCAATTTTGGACTGATTGATTTCAATATCGTGGTGCCTCACAATAAAACCAAGAAATTTCCTAGATGTTACACCAAAAGCGCATTTGCGGGGGTTCATTTTAAGCTGAAACTTTCTTAGGTAGTTGAACACGAATCACAAATCTGCCAGATGGTCTTCCCTCCTTTTTGTTTTAAACACCAGATCATCGACATAACACTCCATGTATTTATGAAGTACATTATCAAAGATCTTTTGCATGGCCCGTTGATAAGTAGCATCAGCATTCTTTAGTCCAAAAGGTATTACCTTGTAACAGTAAATACCTTTAGGAGTATGAAAAGTTGTCTTCATCCTTAGGATTCATTCGAATTTGGTTGTAAGCTGAAGAAGCATCCATGAAAGATAAAGCTTCATGACTAGTAGTGGCCTCAACCATGACCTCAGTGATGGGTAATGGAAAATCATCCTTGGGACATGCATTATTCAAATTACGGAAGTCAACATACACCTGGATTTGTCCATTCTTCTTTTTGATAGGGACAATGTTAGCAATCCATTCTGTGTACTGTACCTCATGAATGAAGCCCGATTCAATTAGCTTATTGACCTTGGTTTCTATTTGAGGGATAAGCTCCAACTAAAAGCGTCTTTGGGCTTGTTTGATTAGGCTCACGCTTTTCTTTACTGCCAAATGGTGTAGAGCAATACTTGGATTGAGCCCAGGCATTTCCTTGTAGGTCCAAGTAAACACATCTTTATATTCTACCAGGAGCTTGAGGTATCCTTCTTTTTTTTCAGGAGTGAGAAGTGCACTGATGAAAGTTGGTCGGGGTTCTTTAGTAGTTCCTAAATTGATCTCTTTAAGTTCATCAACTGTAGCTTGTCCTCCATCTTCAAACGCTAGGGGGGTTTTGTCGACCTCTTCATTGGTTGCTTTAGCATCTGACAGTGTATCCTCTTCTATTGTAATATGAAACAAGGATGATACCTCTTCAATTTGCTTATTGTGGACGAGTGACTGACTTGTGTGTATAATCGTTCGCCTTTTGACTTTAAGGGATCCTTCAGTGCTAATATCTAGGGTAGAGTTACATTTCATGCATGAAGGAATGCTGCTGTGGATCTCATCATTAGCTTTCTCCTCCTTTTGAACCTCAAAGTTTATTGAGTTTTGAGAGCCATTGTCAATGAGCATTTTTGTTGCCCCCAATTGATCAAAGACTGATCCACACGCACGAGTGTCTCGATTTTGTGTTAAACAAGCCATATTTAACATGTCGAACACTATGATTTGTGCCGATGAGGCCTCGATGCGGTCGACCATTGAGATGCGCGATAAGGCTATTCTTTTCTTTGATTCGAACTTTCGCCAACCTCCACTGTTATGTATTGGAAACTTGAAGTATTGCTTCTTTTCTTGATCCATACTTGAGCTGGTTGTTCTAGAGTATAACCTAATCCGGTCTTTGGGATAGGAATTTCATGACCTTCAAGCAGCATTTTCCTTTATGTTTTGTTAAGGCCATGAACCTTCTCTCTGGTGACTTCTGGAATTAGTTTCCCTAGGTCCCCTTGTTTTGAGAAACCGTAGCCTACTTTGGCTAACAACCTATATGCCTTTGGGTTGAACCATTCTTTCGTCCGTTCACTTGGTAGAATATTATGCTCTGTCAGACTTTGTGAAGACCTCACGAATCCATTTAGTGGATTTAAGGGCAAAGGATTTGTGGATGAAGTTCAAGGCATGACATGATTTTCTTTCAATATGGCTACATCCTCCATCGTGAGCTTTGTAGAAGGCCTTCCCATGTCTACTGTAGATTAAAGGCATTCCATGAATGGTGATTGTCCTTTCTTGCAGCATGATAATGGTACATAACGAAGGAATGGAGGATTTTTGGAAGGCGTTGAAATTTCCTCTCTCATTGAATTACTAGTAGATTCACTAGAATGATTGTTTCCACATTCTGGACCTTCTTTTGGGGAAGGAATATCCTTTCCAGTGATGAATCTAACATGCTTCTTTTCACCTTGCTTGCTTTCCGTGGACGGGATCTCAACTGGGAGAACTTCATTAGGAACGTCATCTTCCACATAAAACTTTGCATTAGCAAAGTGAGCTTTAGTCTCATTAAATGGTTTCAAGTTGGCATTGACCTTTTTTATTCCACTTTGAGGGTACTTGAAACATTGATGCAAAGTAGATAGTACTATTCCGTTTCCATGGATCCATGGACGTCCTAACAACATGCTGTAGGTTGTCTTGATATCAATGACATGGAACAAAACGCTGCTTGTCAATTCTCCAATAATTAATTCCAAGTGTATCATGCCGATCATGCGTTGTCCTCCTTAGTTAAAACCTTGAATGACCAAATGACTATGCGATAATTCCTCCATAGTAAGACCAAGTCATCTCATTGTCATTTTTGGTAGTATATTAACAGCGAAATCTTCGTCAATGAGATTCCAATCGATCTTTTGTTCATGAGCATAACCAGAGACATAAAGTGGATGGTTGTAGGGCTTAGAGCTTAACAACAAATCCTTGTTAGTGAAAGTTAAATTTAAGACTGGTTCCCACATTAGAAGATTTGTTCAGCAGCGATACTCCCCAAGGCAATACCGAGCATCTAGGGACTCTCATTCTTGGGAAATTGCTTTCCCCGACCAGGCCGGAGTTGATCGGTAAGGTCTTACCTTTGCTGCTCATGTCATAATGGCTTCATTATGGTTTTTTGGGCTTCATATGGGCGTCAAGGCTTGCCTAGGCCAAGTTTGTAGGCCCAATAGAACACACAACCACGCACAATGTCCCAAGGCCCGAGGCCGAACAAGTCCAAGGCCTTGTACACGTGGCGTCATCGTGATGGATTCCATGAACAATTGGCCTGTGGGGGGAATGGTGCCCCGTACAATACCCCCCCTTGATTCGTGCCCCGTTACCAAGAATGAATCAAGGATGCCAATAGCCAATTGTTCCTCAGGAAGTTTAGTGGTCAGTCACTGAATGGACAAGTTGGCCATTAATGTGCTCTAAAAAGAGGCGTTATGCCAGGTTGTTAGGATTGAACCGTCATCATGACCTGACGGTTCACGTCCCAATGTCACGCGTGTGGGGGTTACTCAAGGGTTTTCCTGCCTCTCCCCCCATTAACTTCACCTCATTAAATACTTTGGCCCTATAAATACCTCCCTCTTCTTCCTCAGATTACTCTTTGCTTTCCTTCATTCTAAAATTCCTCTCTGCCGTACATTCTTCTTTCAAGTACAAAATCTCCACTTCGAGACCACCCCTTCCTTAAGCCCACAGTAAGTTTCTCTACCTCTTTCTATTACTTCAGTTTCTTCCTTCAATTTTAGAGTTTTGGATGGGTTATTCTTACCTTTTGAACACTGAGGTGTCCTTAGCCAACTTTAGGCAAGCATTCAACATCCTTGAGGATGTGAATGTGGCATATTGCCATGAGAGCGAGATTGCTCTCCATAGGAGCTCTGGGTCTAATACTGCCTTTTTCCCTTTAATGACAATTTTGGAGGGCGGGGTTAAGTTTCCCGTGGACCCTCTCTTACTGAATACCCTTAGATTCTATGGCCTGTGTCCTGACCAACTTCCTCCCAACTTTTTCCGAGTAGCTAGTTATGTCAGTAGGTTGAACTAGATATACGGTTTACAGTTGAACCATCATGATATAAACTTCATGTACAGCCTGTGCGGAAATAAAAGGACTAATTATTATCTAAAAGCTAGAGATGTGCGGGTATTGTTGATTTCATGCCTGCCTGATTCTAATAGAAACTCGGCTGGGGAGTATGTCCGGGTGAGTGGCAATTGGTTTGCTGATGAACTCCCTTACCCACTCTCGCCGCGTGAAGTTGGTTTGTACCGAGCACTAACTAGTTTTTCTTCCCCCCACCCTTTTTTTTTTGTTTTACTCATGACTGTTTAGCTTATCCAGGTACTAATTTGTTGTGTTCCTTTGTTGCAGACGGCAAAAGATTCGACTTGGATCTTAGAGTGGTGCATGTGAAAGACTTGAACTTCATCCTTAGGTCCGAGATATTCGTCAATTCTGATGGATAGCTCCGAGCGTCACACCTAATACTCGGCTGTGCCTCTGTCTACAAAACTTGGCAACCTTTTAGTCAAGCCTTATTGGTAGACAGCCCGCTGCTATCTTACATAGACATATGGCATACCAACCTTCGACCTCCCTAACTCATGGTCGGTGAAGCCCGGGACTTGGGCCTTCAATATACAACTGTTGAAGACCGTGCACTAGTAAGGGACGCTTCGGCTGAACTGGTATCTTAAAGCCACAAAGTCCACATTCCCGTTGAAGAGCCAGACGCTCTCGTACAAGTAGCCGAGGAAGAGGTAGTTGAATTAGCAAGCTCGAAAGCAGCAGCAACAGAATTCGACCCTGAAGAAATGGTGACCCAGCATACTCTCACGATCAACCGTTTCCTGCCCGGCACTAGCCTGGCCGGCCAAACTCAACAGCCTCCGGCCAGGGATAGGACTCCACCTCCACCCTCTGGCCGCGCAAAGAAGAAACAAAGGGTTGGCGATCCTCCCTCTAAGGTTCCTGTCATTCTTCCTTGTTTCACTTCTTTCTTCCTTTTCCTCAAGTATGTACGCATTGCTAACTCTTCAAATGTTTGAGGTTTTATCCCTTGAAGGATGTAAAGAAGTCCCCAATGCATGCCTTGGATGCACATCTCCACAGTCGAGATTTCAAAAAGTTTTTCTTTACAATGTAAACTCAAAGAACGCCATCGATTGATATAATCAACAATAGGCTCATCCTTCCATTGCTTGGTATTAGTAAGTTCCATCATGCTTACTATGCAACATGTGCTATAAAGTCGATTGAGAAACTCCCTTTCGAGTTGTTCCTAATTATTGATTGATTCAGGTTCCAAATTAGTGTACCAATCAAACGCATTTCACTTGAGCGGACAAATTGTTTTACAAGGAGGCTTCCTTGAGTTCTTGCACTCTCACAAGTCTCTGTGAAATGAGCAATGTGTTGTTTTGGATTGCCCTTCTCGTCGAATTGTAGGAACTTAGGAGGTTGGTACCCATTTGGCATTCTCATGTTGTTGATGCACTTTGTGTAGGGTTTTGAATGTATGAGGGAACTAGAGGAAGAACCCCCATACTGTGCTCGAATGGTATTCGTTATCATGTCTTGTAGTTGTTAAACAAATATCGAGGCCATTGAGGTGGAATGTTTGTGTTGAGAAGCTCCTTCACCTCTTTTCCCTTTATCAACCTTAGCGTTTTCTCCTTTCAAGGTAAAGCCAGGTGGGTGCTCAGGGTCAAGACTTGATTCACCCAAATCTTGTACCTCCAGTTTGTTCATCAGGGTTGCAATTTTGACGTCCTTATCTTTAAGTGCTTTTGTGAGAAGGATGACCCTTTGTTCCATTTCAGCCATCTTTTTTTCCATGACCTCTAGATATGATGGAGAAAATGATGAAACAAGATGAGTCAAAAGTACTTCATTCCTTAAGTTTCTTATCACGGGTGAAGAGTTGATAGAAAAGGTCTTTGTTAGGGATGATTCATTATCGATCTTCAAATCTTTAGAAACAGATGAATCCTTAGCGGTATCTTTCCTATTTGCAATAAAGTCTAGAGAGATGATAGTATGAAGCTTGCTTTGTTTGGTTGGTTGGGGTTGAAGTCGATCGAGAGCTTTGGATTGACTGCAAGTGATTGAGCTGACATAATCATCAGCAATTGAAGCATCAACCACTGATTTTCGGACATTCTTGCTAAAGGCCATCGAAGCTGGTAGCAAAATGATGTTGAATTTCTTTTCTTTTGAAGGAGAAAGAGATGAGAAGCAGAGAGGTAGCACTGGGCGTGCTAGAATTTGTAGACGGCTAAATTTCTAGTTTGAAATAAATCAAACAAGTAAAATAGTTTCACAAATGAAAATTTGTATTGATGAATATGTGGTACAATTCTTTGTGATTACAAAAGAGTGATTCTTTGATTTGATCTCCTTGCAAGACTTGTTAATTGGAATTGTGGTAATGTGATTTTGATTCCAACACAAAATATCCTTCAATTTGGCCAAGGAATGGATCGAAGATCTTTGAAAAGGAATTACAATGAATCTCTGGTTATGAGCTTGTTAGAAATTCTTTGTTCTTCACGTTCTTTGGGTTTTTCGTGCGTTCTTTGGGTTCTTCTTCTTTGAAGGTTTGTGGTGGCAATTTTAAGGTGTTTTAGAGGCTTGAATTCGTAGAGCTTTATTGATTTATGGTTTGTTAAGGTTTCTGTAGGCTTTTGAGCTTGATCCCAGCAAACTTTAGGATCTAGGCAAATAGTTTGGATGATTCTGCTTTGAATGTTCTTCAATTTTGAGGTTGAAGTTCTTGAAGGCTTTGAAGCTTGATTCCTGTAAAGCTTCTGTACTTTTAAGTGCTTCTGAATCTTCTCTTATGCTGCTTGTACTCTAGATGGCTTAGTCTCTTGAAATGCCTTAAAAAGGCTTCTATTTATCGGAGTTTGGGGGTGGGTGTGTGACACGTGGTGGAGTCTAATTGGTGACACATGTCATAGCTTGATTTGTCCGCTTATGTCATCGCTTACACTCGTTGGATTGCATATGTCATCGCTTACACGTGCTGGACTACTTATGTCATCACCTACACGCGTTGATGTGTGATTAGTTTTTGCATGCATTTTATACCTCTATTTTAATGACACTTGGCAACTTTCTGCTAGTTTCTGAGTAGTAATAGCAAAATTTAGTAGCAGTATGTGGCGCTTTGTTATTGGCTATATTTTGTGGACTTGGTAGTATGATGTGTCAACTTGTAATAGGTCGGGAATTTTCCCTCTTTACACCATTGTTCTCATAAATCTTCACCAAATTGAACATTATACCCATTACATGTAATCCTACAAAAATACAGGTAAATGATTGAATGCATTACAATTAAATTTGACACGGAATTTAAGCCAACAAACATGAACTGAAAATCACAACTTTACATTACTTATTTGTATTTATTGTCAAATGCCTTTGTGTGTATTCATGAAATTACAAGTTAGTAGCTATGATTCATGAACACTTGTACAACGCTATCTAAAACCTTATATATATAGTGAGTCCATAATAACATAATAATTTTCAATGTTTAAATGGCCCATTGTTGGTGAAGTGGTACCTCCCCTTATTATGAGAGCTTGGGAGTTTTCCTTGGGCTTGCTAGTTTGAGCCCTAGAGGGTGGGTTTGGGGTGGAGTTTTGGTAATTAGGTAACAATAGACAATAATGTAGTATTGAGACTTGAAAAAAGAAATTTTCAATATCAATTATTGTATAAAATAAATGAGAAAAAAAAATTAAAAAGCGACAATGAAAAAAAAAAAAAATATATATATATATATATATATATTTTATGAGAGATATGGAGTAAATATTGCACCGGATTCAAATTCCAACGGTTTACAACAAGTGGAAGGCGTTTCTTTGATTTCATTTCGGAGGCAAAGTACGTTGCTACAATAAATGAAATTACATTATTAACATAATATTAAATACTACAACAAATGGGCGTGTAATTGACCCCAACCCAACGCCTACCAAAACAAAATGAAAGAAATATGGTACAAACTACAAAGTAATTCCCACCACTGAAAGCAACATATGTGGAGGCCACAAGATTATTGGACAAAGTATCAGTCATGTCGCTTATCAAAAAAGTATTAGTCATGTCCCTTTTTTTTTATTTTTTATTTTTATGGGATAGGCATGTCTTCTTAACTGTAGTCTATACCACACACTAAGCTAGATAGGTAAGAAAAATGAAAGCCACAAACGTAACGTTAAGTGATGGAAAAACCAAGAAATGAGCAGTACTTTTAAGTTTGTTTTGTTAGAACACTCGTATTAATGTGTGTATAATAGATAAATGCGTAAAATTCATGCATCTAAGTTAAAGAATTATCCTTTTCAAAATAAAAAAAATAAAAAATAAAAATTATCCACATCAATAAATTTATAAATGTGTATATCTTTATAAGTTAGCATAAAGTTATAAATCCATTAATAATTTAAGCCATTAGAAGAATTATTTTTCTTGTATACAGGGACAGAAACATTCATTGGCTTGGGGTCAATGGCTCCCCCTAAATTTTGAAAAAATTCAATAGTATATATATAGCTATCTAATTTTTAGCAATTTGACTCAATAAAATTAAACTTGTCCCTTTAAAGCAAATAAAAGGCTCATAAAAGAAGAAAAGAAAAGGCCCATAAAAAAATTACTAATCTAAAATTCAAAAAACAAATTAGAAAGCCCAAAAATATTAACTCAACAACAAAATCAATAATAAAAAGTTAAAAGAAAACTTACCCAATCAACAAATTTTACCAAAAAATTAGCCCAACCCTTAAAAGTATTTGAAACAAAATCAATGTGAATCTTACATACCAAATCATTCCATCAAATTCCAAAAAAGGAAAAAAAAAAAAAAAAAAAAAACTGAACTAAACTAAATGTGAGAGGCAGAGAGAGTGAAAGATGCAGTAGCTGTGAGCCTGAGTGTTGAGACTTAAGCTCTTGGCAATGAGTTTCGAACTTGTTGGGTTGTTGTGTATGGATGCAACAACGGTGAGCTTCTTAGATCCAACAGTTAAAGGAGTAGGGGAGTAAGAAAATTTTTAAATTGTGATTTAATTTATAACTGAGATAATACGGGATAAGCTTTGAAAAGGTTGTGTAAAAAAATAATTTTCTTCTAAAACCAAGATAATGGGTAATGGTTGTATCCCACTAACTATCAATAACATGTTTTTTAACTTGACACTATTTTTTGTTTGTTAACTTTTTTTTTTTTTTTTTTTTTTTTTTTTTTTTTTAACTAAGAAATATTTGTTTACTTTAAACTTTATTTACATTTTTTGTTTTGGTTTGTGGGGCATATTTATTTGGTTCTTTTTTTGGCTTAGGGATTAATTTCTAATAAAGTATATTTGAAAGATATGAAAATAATGAAGCATCTTAAAAATAAATAAATAATGGTTTTACTTCAGTGAAATTGGTATTACTTCATTGTAACGTAATGAATATAATGAAAGTGGATGAGCTTACATTAAGCTTGCCTCACAAAATTCAATTCTCAGCTCTGTCCCTACTTGTGTAATAATAATAATAATAATAATAATAGCTAAAACATTTGATTTTTTGTTGTCTGTACCTCATTGCGCCACATGGCAACATAAATTTCTGCCACATGCTTATATTTAAAAATCGAATAGTTGTGACTTTTACGCTTGGTGTTCAGTTGTAGTGCACTTGGGTAGTAGTTACAGGATTTAAAAAAAAAAAAAAAAAAAACTTTTTAAAAATCATGATAAATTACTTTCGTGGACTAAAGGAACTAAATATATAATCATGTTTAAAGTCTGTACTGTATATCCAAGAGTTAGATCCTTTTGAATATACACTACTGTAAATTTTTTTAAAAAACATTCTTCCCTCTTTCTGTGTGTGTGTTAAAATACTTAATATTCTAATATATATATATATATATATATATATATATATATATATATATAATCACGTTGTGTACAATCTAAAACAACCAATGTTTTTTTTTTTTCCCAAGCATCAAGACTTGTAAAATCATTTAAGTAATCTTGCCTTCATTTGGGAGCACTGGAGGGCCACTCTGTTTGTCGTCTTTTAGGTTTGGACGATATTTGTAATATTTTTCTAGCAAGTCACAATTTATATTAAAATTAATAAATATTAGGGATAAACTATCACTTATCCAATTTTTTTTTTAATTAATTGATTAAGTGAATTTTTTAATACTTCTTCTCATTGGGACCTGTCATCATTTTCTATATATAAATTAATTAATCATTATTCCCAAAAGCTTAAGGTTCTAAGTAATGCTAACTTTAACACCACATATTATTGGTATGAAAGTCATTCCATAAGTACAAAGTTTTTGTGGGGGTATGAGGGACAATGACTGGGATTTAAGTCTTTAAAAAAGAGTTTCACATATATATACACTTAAAATGGACATTTAAACTAGAATAAAATTTTTATCTTATATATATATATATATATATATATATATATAAAATCCTAACTTTAACAACTTAGCATCCTTATGTAGATACATAAATTAGCTTGATAAAAAAACAAATCAATTTATAAACTTAAACAAACATACCCTCTATCTTTATTCTGATTATTACAACATTAATTATTTTTGCTTTTGGTGTCTAACTATAAACTAAGAGATCATAATTAATTAATCTTATTTTCAGTTTAAGTGAAATTGTATTGGTCGTGAAACAACTACTCTGTCACTAGGGGTGGCACAATAAATACGGATTCCTTTGTCAATATATTTAAATGAGGCTTTTTTATTTTATTTTTAGAAGTGCTATGTCTACAACATTTTTTACAACAAATCATGAGTGGTTAGTTATTATTGGTTCAAATTTGAATTTAGCACTGAGATTACTTTTTTAACCCAACAATAACAACCAGTAACAACCTGCCACTTAGGATTTGTTGTAAAAATATTGTAAAATTGTTGTAGACATATCATTTCTCTTTTTGTTATCACTTAGATAATATTTAACTAGTGTTTAATATAATTTTTTTTAATAAAAAAACTATATTATTTTTATTTTGTAATATGCTTTTTATTTTTTTGGAAAAATGCTAAAACTGTAACAAATTTTACTAAAAAAAACATTTAGAAATGATATAGTAATGGATATGATTAGTGACACTTCAAGAAGATAACAAACAAATATTTGAATGAATGATGTTAAGGATATTATAAATTTTGCAATATGAGGCTTATAAAGATATATCACCAATTACAAAAAATATTTCAAAAATACATTTAATAAGTTGTTGACGTCCATAAATTATATTAATTGTCATATCAATTTATAAAGGTATTTGAAATAAAACTTATAGTACATATTTATTGCATTTTTCTATCTAAATTATTTCTTGTGATTAATGATATATATATATATATTATTTAAAGTTGTATTATCTCTAATATTACTTAATTATTTGAGACTTTCTCTTATCTCCAAAAATGTATTTTTTCAAAAAAAAAAAAAATTTTTACCCAAAAATTTGGGTGCCTTTCTCTAGTAAGAGGCCTAGGTGATGACCCAAGTGGCCTAGGCCTAGGGCCACCCTGTCTGTCCCTTTCACTTTTGAAAGACTTCCACTACCATGCATTAATTGAATCAGAAGACTTTGTAGTTTGCATGCCTCACGTGGACGATCATTATCTTGTGCATTGTTTGAGAGATCCCATCTCCGGATTTTCCAATGTAGTGTTATCTCTCCAAGATGGAATTCAAATATTGATTTATTATCTTATTGATTTTACTTTATTTTATCCCTAACATTGATCTTATGAATTTGCATTAATTATTATTGGGTTTTCCGCTTTTCTAAAGTGGAAAAAATTAGGCTAGGGATTACCTTTTTAGTTTTTTTGTTAGGTTGCTTAGGTTATGTTTGGTAACAGTTTTTGTTTTCTATTTTTAAAAATTTGTTTTTGAGAATATAAAGAAAAAAACAATTTTCTTGTATTTTTGAAATCAAAAACATGTTTGGTTAGTTGAAATTAAAAAAGATGGTTTTTTAAGAAAAAAATAGAAAATACTAAAATATGTTGTTATTAGGATTTGAACTTTAATGTTAACTCATTAAATGAGATAGATTCATTAAATTAAATATATGTTTTCATTGACTTTTGAAAATTAGAAACTGAAAACAGCATTTTGCATGTTTTCAGTTTCCTTCACAAATTGAGTTTTGAAAACAGTTTTTGTTTTCTACCCGTTTTGAGTTACCAAACAAGTTTTTTAGTTTTAAAAATAGAAAATTGTTTTTGAAAACAGAAAACAAGGGGAAAAACAGTTATCAAACATACCCTTAGTTTGTAAGCGATAATAGTGTTTTTAAAACCTTTAAACACTTAAAAAATTATTAAAAACCAAAAGGAAAAAAAAAGTACTCTCCATTCTCTTTATATTTGGGGTAGTTCACAATTTCTTTTCTTATGTTTGGAATTTAGAATATATCTTAAATTCATTACTTTTTCAATTAAATTCAACGGAATCACAATAATTACAAATGCAATCTAAGAAAACAACATTGCAATTCTCAATTCTTTATTTTTCTTATAATAGTGTATGACTAATTAATAATTTATTCAAAATAATTCCATTGGATTTAACTAAGAAAATAACAACTTGAGAGAGTATTTGCTCATTTTCCAAACATAGAAAGGGAAATTGATTAGATTCAAAAATAAGGAATGAATTGTTAATTATCCAAACATAAAGGAGGAAAAGTGCTTCCCCCCAAAGAAAGAAAGAAAAAAAAGAAAATCTCTTTTGGACTAGAATCCTCTCAATTTTAGTCAAATTAAAAAGTTGAAGTGATTTGTAATCTATTTGGGAGAAGGAGGGAAGTTAGGGTTCTAAACCCTATCATGATTCGCTGTATCTTCCGAAAAAAGGAAGGAAAAGGAAAATAACTGAGAAATAGAAACCATAAGAGAAAGAAATTTTAAAATGTCTTTTTTTTTTTAGTGTTTGGATGTAAAAAAGAAAAGTAATGAAACAAAGGAAAGAAATAGTTATTTTCCTTGTTTGGTTCCCAAAGAAAATGGAAAGGAAACAGATGTTTTACCTTCATTCCCTTTTTTATGTTTAGAGAAATTAAATACTACAGTAGATAATATTTTTTGATAAATCTAGAAAGGAGAGAATTTCTACTAAAACAAAATAATGGAGAATTTAAGGCTATATGAGTAATTTTATACTATAAAAAACTTTCAAATTACTTTAACATCTCACTCTTCCAATCAATAGGTCGAACAACCAAGTGTGGGTTTCACTAATGTGACAAAAAAAAATTAAAAAAATTAGTAGATTTATGTATTTATTTTATTATTATTTTTAGTTAATAGAAAATCAAAATTTTTATTGAGATTAATAAATTAAAGAAGGAACACATAACTTTGAAAAAAAGCCTCGAACCCTATAATCAAGCCTCCATCTTATTGGGTGTTGTATACGTGTCTTGATTTTTATCATAAGGCATCAATTTTCCCACATGAAATTGAGATTTATATTACTTATCAGCTGGGTGGAATATAGTTATATTTTTCACAACTTAATGAGAAAATGATGATGGGAAAGTAAGTGTTGGCTGCTAGCAATTGTTCGGTTTTGGGCCTTATGGCTTGTGGTGCTTGACAGCTTGAGAATGACTTGGAAATATGTTCATTCAATATTGAATTTTTGTCGCAAGTGGAAATACTCGTTGTATCCATATTTGCAAGTGGAAATTTATGGAATTTATTGTCAGATTGAAAATTAATAGAGAAACGATGAATAAAATATGGGGCGTCGAAATTATACCACAATAGACACACACAGGAGTTGGCTGCATGCATTTTTGTTTTTGTTTTTTTTTTTTTTTTGGGGGGGGGGGGGGGGTGTGGGTGTGTGAATGCTCTTGATCTGGTGGCGCAGTGTGAATTCAAACTTCAAAACAGCAGGCACAATGTGAGTTCAAACTTCAAAACCTTTCTACAACAAGAGGCCCACGCAGCTAAATAATGTGATTTGGTTTGGTCTAAGGACGAAATCAGTTGTGGCGTTTAGTGGGGTTATTATTTTAGAGAGAGACAAGGACGAATGGAGAAAGCGAATGAAGAATCGACTGAGGTTTAGTGCATGTTTGGATACACATTTTTTCTTCTGCGTCTGCATCTTGTGCATTTTGTGTGGGTCCCGTGTACTGTTCAAGGGATCCGAAGTACTTTTTTCAACAAAAAAATTTTAAAACTGGGTCTCACGGAAATATTCACACATTTAAAAATTATTTTGCTATAGTATTTTCAGTTTTTAATTTTCAATTTTTAACAATAAGCGGTATCCAAACAGACCATAATGGCTCATGTTTATGAGACAAAAGGAGTGACTACATTTTTGTTACTTTGAATTATGTATTACAATACAGCTGTGGCAGCTTTAGAAATTTTTTTGAGGGTGGTCATTAAAAAACATAAATTATACAAAATTTAATAAAAAGAGAACTTCATATATTGAGGAAAAAAAAGAAAAAAAAAAGCACGCGCGCATGCACACACACACAGTCTTACAATTTCCTTTTACAAGTTTTTTTATTTTGAAATCGTTATATGATAGTCTCATTATCAATATTGCAAGTTACACATCTTTTAAAATTATAGTTAAATAAAATTTTTCTTGGAATTTTATTTATTTATTTTTATGTAAGGATCTAATATATTGTTAAGGGGATTAAAGTTTAAGGACAAAATTTGATTACAAACTAAGTTGTAGTACAAGGTTACAACTCTCACTAAACAAATTAACATTACTACATACTTTGTAAATCTAACTGTTGAATTACATATTCTCTTGTTCTTAAAACACATGTCAAGTTTTATATCAATCGAATGTTATTTACTATTTGATCCATAAACTAAGTTTTTATGTATAATTTTAGACTACAAAAACTTGAAATTTAAACATTTTATTAATGACATAACTATTGATCTTTGATCTTTTTGAAATTTTGCAAGTACAGAGGATATAAGAAGAAAATGTAATTAAATGATATATTTGTTAAAATTTACAACCAATAATATATATATATTGAATGAAGTTGTAGTCTTAGCTTACAACCAAGTTTGTTGTCAAATTTTGTCCAAAGTTTAGTTAAGTTGGGCCTAAAAAAATTTTAGGGTTGTCACAAAGTTTAGTTTGTTGCCAAATCATAAATTTTTAAAATTTATACATAATAATAATTATTTTTTCTAGTTCAAGGTGGTCTTGTGACCACCTTGCACTCTATGTAGAGCCGCCAGTGAATACATCCATTGGAAGGATTTAACTAGTTATCCCTAAGCTAATCATTGAGTAACCCTAAAGAATAGTATAAGTCAAGATGCGAAATACAAGTAATTACATGATTACATGTAACATGACAATATTATAAATTGTATGGGCAGTGACATACCCAGGATTTCAAACTAGAGGGGCTGGAGTATAAGCAAAAAAAAAAAAAAAAAAAAAAAACCCTCCAAGTAGGCACCCATGATTCCATATAGTATTAATAAACTATTAAACATAAAAGATCCAAGGTTCAATTCTCGCCTACACCAAATACTAATTGATGTATTGGTCTGGTGCTAAAAAATACAATCATCAGAAATGAAAGCCATAGGTTGTGAAGCTCTATACAAAACAAAACAAAAAAAAAAAAAAAAAAAAAAATCAGCCAAAACAAATACACAAAATCATTGTTTCTTAACGCATTAAGATGAAATCATCTACTAATAAAAACAAAGAAGAAAACACAAAATAATACTGTTTCTTAATATTAGGCTGGTTAGGATTTTTATTTTTATTTTTGTTAAGTTTTAGGGTTGAGTAGTTGCTAGTTAGGCTAATTGGAGTGGAGTGGCCTAAGGTTTTGGAAGAGGAGACCAACAACAAAAATGAAAAAAAATATAACTAATAAAATATTTTTTTCTTAGGACCAGGGGTGCCCGAGCTCCCTTAGGCCCTCCTCTAGGTTTCCCTGTGTATGGGTACAATGAACTTAGACTGAAATCTCTTACATCCATCCTCAAACTTAAGGCGGAAGTTTGAGAACATCTTGATAGGATTGGGTCCTATATAAAATGGTCCGAGCATAACTTAAAGTAAAACAAGAAAGATGGTTGTTGCCTATAGTGATCAATGACAATTAACAATGCTTAAAGGTTGGAAGATGGCTAATACAACCTAAAGATGAATGTTTTTGTGACCAGGTTGAAGGATGGTTGTACAGTGCTCGAGTATGGCAAATGGAAGATAGATGTTAGCAATTATGGTGATTAATGCTGAACGGTGGTCAGAAAATAATTCATTTGTGACACTTTCTAATGTTTTTAACGGAAATATACATAATTTAAAATTTTCATTTCTTAACTATCAAATTAATAATAATAATAATAATAGTAGGACAAAGACAAGTGCACGGTATCAAATTGAATACGTGCATTTTCAAGAATGGTCCTACGGTCTGGAACATCCTCTATCCTACAATACCTATCAACGCATTGAATTCAGGAACTTGGATAAGGAATTCCACGGTATCAAATTGAATACGTGCATCTTGAAGCGTGATAAACAGAGTCCCACGGAATTTAATGTGTCTGAAACATCCTAATACTTTTCAACGCATTGAATCCTATAAATTGGATCAAGAAATCTCCGAAGCAATAAACTCTCCACAAGCAAATTTTCCCTCCCACTTCTATTGAATACGTGCATCTTGAAGCATGATAAACATGGTCCCACGGAATTTAATGTGTCTGAAACATCCAAATACTTTTCAACGCATTGAATCCTATAAATTGGATCAAGAAATCTCCGAAGCAATAAACTCTCCACAAGTAAATTTTCCCTCCCACTCCTCTCTCCCATTTACTTGTGACACTCATTCTCTATGGCTTTGTCTATTAAGCCCCTCTTTGCTTCCAACAATCCTCCAATTGCTCCTAAGAGGATTCCACAAGCTACCAATTCAGACCACTTCAGCCAGAATTCTTTGCCTAGTGCTCACAAATTGAGCATTGCCCATGATCACACATTGTCTCTCCCTTTAAAACATCACAACTACAGAGGCAAACATCATGCTGTAAGTTTGTGTCTTTTCTTAAAGCCACCAATACAACTGACTACCATTGAGAAAGTATCCGTTAAAACCATCTCATGAGGTGTCCTCATATTTGATGAGCCTCACACACTTGTGGGATTCACATATATTGAGAGGGCACTCCATGAAACCCTCTCATAAGTTAATCTTTCCATTGTTATAGTCATTAAACTAACCACTGTTCCCTTGAGAGTAAAAATTATTTGTCCCTTTTCTTAGGAGTTTCACTTAGGGTGTGTTTGTTTAGAAATAAAATAAGGTGGATGGAAAACTTTGGAAAAAAAATATAAATGAAAACTTTTTAGGAGTGTGTTTGGTTGGGTAGGAAGGAAGAAAAATAAATAGTGAGGTTTAGATGTTTTCTCTTCGGGTTTACCAAAAAGTTTTCTCCTCAAAATGAAGAGAAAACTGGGAAGAGAAAACTCATGAAATGAGCTTCCAAAAATACCCTTGGAATTCACTTCCAAGTCTCCAACGTGTGGCTTTTTTTTTTTTTTTCATTCTTTTTTTCATTGATTTTTTCTTTCCGTTACTAACTTGTGTTGACTTCCTTCTTTCTTTTATTATTTATTATTTATTATTATTTATTATTTTTATTTATTTTTTTAGTGCTCATATGTTTATTTTCTTATTAATTTTGGTTGATTTTTGTTTTTGTTCTTTTTTTTTAGAAAAAAATTTTGGGTTAATTTCTTATGCTATTTTTTATTTACTGAAGTGTCCATCTATACATATAAATAAATATATATATATATATATATATTTTTTTAGTATAATGTGTTACTTTTTGTTTGATTTAATATGGACATGATGGTAAATTTATACAAATTTTATTTTCAACCAAACAAAAAAATTTTCATCTCCCAACTTTTTCACCCTTTCAACCAAACACAAATGAAAGAAACTAAAATCTTTTCTATCCTCCTACATTTCCATCCTCTTTCTATTTCTATTCTCTCACTTTTCCATATTCACAACCAAACAGACTCTTAATGTTCTACCAAGTATTGTATACTATGTGTTTGAATTTTTTATTTTTCAATTTAATCTTTAATTACTTTATAAGGGTAAGAATTGATACATATGACAGACTTGAGTTAGTAAAATATAAATTGAAAAACTCAGAGTGGAATAGTGGATTTTTATTCATCCCGCGGAGTCTATTTTGTATATGATAAAAGCACTTTTGTTAGGTTGCGATCAGGAGCCATGAGGTCACTATGCAAAATTTTCATCACTGCCACTTGTTCTCCTTGAGTTTTTGTTTTTTTTTTTTTACCTTGTAATATTTTAATATCTTCCATTCTTAACAAAAAAAGGAAGTAAAAATATGATAATCTTTCTTAAACTTTATGCTAGAGGTGATACAACCTTTAAAAAAATAACTTTATTTAGTTCCCCCCCCCCCCCCCTAAAAACCCCCCCGGGCCCAAAAATTAAAGTAATATAAAAACGAATTTTCATTTATATATTATTATTTACCCCAAAACTTATCATGTTATCAAAGTAATTGGTCTTGATTTTTTTTTTCTTTTTATTTATTGAAACAAACACATATACACACAAATGAGAGAAAATGTGGTTTTAAATTCTAACACAAAAGTATACCAAAAACTTTACTCAAAAACCATGATTAATCAGTCTTGAATTTAAACCTTGACTTTGCTCACCTTAGCTTCTATCTACTCGAAGCATTATATAGTTTGTTTCTGAATATAATACACTATAATGATTTAATTGAATACATTAAAGATGTCAATTGGCATTTAGTTATACACTTTTTTTTGCTTCTGGTTTTTATTGTGCCCGATATTTTATTTTATAGTTTTAGTTTTTAACAGATTGCTCCCTTCCCTTCCAGGATAAAATTCACAGCCAACATGCACAAAAGTTGAAAGAAGTTAAGCACGTGCTGAACAAAGCGGGAGAAGATCCATTGGAAGGTTTATATATGATTGATGCGATTCAACGCCTTGGCATTGACTACCATTTCCAAGAAGAGATTGAAACAATTCTACAGAGGCAAAATATGATATCTAGTGCTTGTGGTTATAATGATATCAACAATCAACCTTACGAAACTGCTCTACGCTTTCGATTATTGAGACAAAATGGTTACTACGTTTCTTCAGGTTGTCATTTTCTTTTCTATAATTCATATATAAAGCCAATGGCATTGCTCATGGCTATAAAGTCATCATCAAGGGTAAGGGAGGGGTTTGGGATTTAGATTCTCACAAAGATCCAATAGCTAAGGGCCCAAATATCAAGAAATTATTGTAGTATACTTAGTGCACGTTGGGCTCCACATCCACGTTTTTCACTTCAGTTTTCTACTTTTTTTTTTTTTTTTTTTGGCCCACATTTGTTGACTTTGGGAGACAATTTTTACTGTTATGAACAGCATATACACTGTTCATATACTGTGCATACACTGTTCACATATTAAAAAATATTAAAAATGGGTCCCACGATACTATTTACACATTTAAAAATTATTTTGTTACAGTGTTTTCAGTTTTCAGTTTTCAGTTTTCAGCAACAATAAGTTTAATCCAAACACACCCTTAATAAGCTACATACTCCTCTTACATAAATACGAGCATGTAAGAGAAAGGTATAATCCATCAAGGGTGAGAGTTGAGGGGTCAGAGATTTGTATTCTCACAAAGATCCGATAGCCAAGGGTCCAAATGTTGATAAATTATTGTATTGTACTTAGTAAGCTACATACTCCACTTACATAAATATGAGTATGCAAGAGAATAGAATAGTCCAACAAGAGTAAGGGCTGAGGGGTTTGGCATTTAGATTTTCACAAAGATCCAAATGGCCAAAAGCCAAATTGTCGAAAAATTATTGTAGTGTACTTAGTAAGTTATATACTCCTCTTACATAAATATGAGTATGTAAGGGAAGGGCATAGTCCATTGGGTGCATTAAATGATTTTACTTAAACACCCCTACCCCCTCCCGCTCCCCTTGTTAATTTGGTTTAATGGGGGAATTTGTCCAATATTATGACCCAACCGAACCAAACTGATTACACCTTTAACTAAAAGCCACTTGAAAATTTCATGTAAGAAAATATTTTAGAAATATTATCAAAACTGTATGCCACTTGATGCACCTACAATATGCATTTTGCAAGTTTTAGTACATCAAAATACAAAATTATGATTAATTACTAATTGATAAATTTTATTATAAATATCTTGAATTTTTTGTAATAGAATTATAGTTGGAATAAAATTTTTAATTTCTTGAAAAATTAGTTACTATAATTTTAACTAAACTAAACTATCATTACAATTAATAAGATAAATTATTTTAATAATTATGGAGTGTGTAGCTACATGTTACCAAGAGAAAATACTCATTTGGTAGAACCATGATTTATAGGACTTGACTTTTAATTTATAATATATGATTTATGATATATATGTTGTGGGATCCAACCTTTTTATAAAATTAAAAAAAAAAGACCCCATTTATAATTCAACAAACGTTTTACACTTCTGCAATATAGTTCTGTCATTTGTCATGAAATTATAGTTCTATCACTGTTTTTCTGCTTTCTTATTTCATTTTATAAATTCCTTTTACAATACCATAACATCCTTTTATGGTTTTCTACTATCCACAAATTTTCAAAATTTTAAACTAAAGTTATGATAGAAGAAATATATTGAACACTATAAGAAAAAACTAAGTCACGTATAGAGCTTCTTGTATATTTATTGATACATTTTCAAACTTTTATACTTGTACACTGATTTTCTTATTTATTATTCTTAAGTAATTAATTAAATTATCATTCTTGACAGATCTACTGAAGAATATATATATATATATATATATATTATTTTTTAATATCTTTTACTAAAACTATGCAGGAAAAATAAATTGATTTTATGACTGTTATATTTATATGACAATTAAATAATTTAATTTCTTACTGGCTAGCTATGACCTTTTTTTTCAACATCGATTTTGCTTTCAACTTTGTCTTTTAATCTTTGTTATCCCAACTTAAAGCCTAATCCCACCACTAATTATTCAAAGCAATAAGGATACAAAAACTAAAACTAAGGGGAAAACAATTTTGTTCCTATTTGTAATCCTTTACAATTTGATTTTAGAACAAAGCTATATACTCGCTAAATGAATATTGTATATACACTTGTACAGAGTTGTTTAACAACTTCAAGGACAAGGAGAGGAAGTTCAAATCAAGTCTAGTCGGAGATATAAAGGGATTGAAGGGCTTATATGAAGCTTCTCAGTTAAGTATTGAAGGAGAAGATATACTTGATGAAGCTGGAGAGTTTAGTCGCCAATATCTTACCGAATGGGCGACCCATCTTGATCATCAACAAGCCATTCTTATCATGGATACACTGAAGAATCCTCATCACAAGAGCCTAGCAAGGTTCACGACTAAAAACATTCAAACTAACATTCAAGGGTCAAATGAATGGATCAATGTTGTGCAAGAACTAGCTCAAATAGATTCCAACATGGTTCATGAAATACACCAAAAGGAAATTCATCAAATTTTGAAGTAAGTTGAGCAATGATGTTGAGGATTTAGTTTGCATTTTATAGTATATTATTAACGATTTACTTAAATCTTTTTATTTGTTTTAGATGGTGGAAAGACCTAGGCTTGGCCAATGAATTGAAATTTGCTAGAGACCAGCCACTTAAATGGTACATATGGTCCATGGCATGCCTCACAGATCCAATCTTGTCGGAGCAAAGGGTTGAGCTCACAAAACCCTTGGCACTACTCTACGTAATAGATGACATATTTGATGTTCGTGGAACCCTCGATGAACTTAAACACTTCACAGAAGTTGTCAATAGGTATGGATCAGTAGTACAATAATATAAGAAAAATATAAAAACTATAACGAATTTTACTACATATTGACGTAACTATAAATATGATTGATATTCAACATAACATATAATAATAATAAAAAATATCTTAATTAGTATTTTGTGATTAGTGATGCATCATTATGTAAAATAATGCAGTAAAACTTGTTATACCCCCATATTTATTTGAAAAATAAAAATAAAATTGCGTGCAGATGGGAACTTGATGCTGCTGAGCAACTGCCAGACTACATGAAGATATGCTTCAAGGCTCTTTATGACACTACGAACGAAATCTGCTACAAGGTCTACGAAGAGCATGGATGGAACCCCATGGAAAGCCTTAAAAAAACGGTATAAAATAATGTAACACTGAACCTAGCAAGAATTTATTAATTGAGTATAGATTTAGGAAATTTTAATGAGCTATGTGTTTGAGAATTTATATTAATATTTACAGTGGGCGAGATTGTGCAACGCATTCTTAATAGAAGCACAATGGTTGGCTCATGGGATCTTTCCAAAGACAGAAGAGTACTTGAAGAATGCCCTTATCAGCACAGGAGTGCATATGGTGCTTGTTCATACTTTCTTTTTCTTGGGTCAAGGCATAACCAATGAAACTGTAGATCTTCTAGATGATGTTCCGGGCATTATATCTTCTTCTGCGAAAATTCTTCGTCTTTGGGATGACTTGGGAAGTGCCAAGGTAACATATAATTTAGTGATGAACCTTTTCCTTTTTAAGCAAAGAGATTTTCATTCCCTATTGTGACCTTTTAGGTGGGTTAAATACAAGAAAGAAAAGAAAACTTAGATTACTTCGAACAGAATCCAGCATCCTAACAAAACAAGTGTCGTAGTTTTTAGTTAAGAGCACAGACTAGAAAGGAACTGTACTTACCTTCTTTTACATGCTTGACCAAGGAACAAAATTATAAAATAGAGATCACTAGCACTACTACGGGTCTATGGCACTACATTGTTCTTAGTCCTAAGAAATAGAAACTGATAATGGAACAAGCAATCAATTGAGACTCAGCTATTTGCTAAAACCTAGGACTACCGGATAAGCTTAATATTTTCAAAACAACTTTAGTAAGCAGGTGAACAAAGTTTATCTTTAAACTAGTTTAGAAAGAAACTCTACAAACTTCTTATATATCTTTTTTTTGCGTATAAATTTTGAAAATCCAATATTTAAATTTCATGCTCCTTATATTCTTAACATGCATATAAAATTTTGTTCAAGTCAGATGTTATTTATTATTTGATCAATAAACTTATTTTTTATACATAACTTTAGATTACAAAAAGTTGAAATTTTAACATTTATTTGTTGACATAGCAGTTAATCTTTGATCTTTTTGAAATTTTGCAAACATGAAGGATATAATAAGAATATGTATTCTAATGGTTAGATTTTCAAAATTTACACTCAATATAAAGATATATGAGGAGTTTGTAGGGTTTCTTTTCAGACTAGTTTAGAGAGAAACTTTGTTTCAAGCAGATGCTTTCTATAAAGTTAAACTAATTAGCTTAAAGATCATTATTAAAATTTTTCAGATGAAATAATACACCTAACAAACACAATAACAATCATCTCCATGAGGCATTCCCAAATGGAGATGGTCTAGCTTATGTTTACTTAGTTATTACCAATCCCATGCATGGTGAAGATTAAAGGAAAAAATTTTACTTTAAATAGATTTAGAATCATCTTTTCCAATCCATTAGTGATGAATTATAATGCTATTCATTTGTAATATTTAAACAAGTTATATGACTTCAAAAAGTTATATGACTAAAACTATATATAAATATTCTCTTTAATTGTTACATATTAAGTTTGCGTCAAACATTTTTCAAGACCAAATATTTAAGAGATGTTTGGTACATACACTTAAAAATTGAAAATATGTATTTGAAAACATGTATAGAAATTCATGTAAGTAAAAAAATGTGTGAAAATTAGTGTAATATTATTTAAAAACTAAAAATATGTGTTTAAGTGGACATATCAAACGAGACCTTATATTATATTATCGTTCTTAATTAGAATGAAATTTTGAGAGTCTATTTTACAATTATGAAGACAAGGCCTTTGACTATATACACATGATGGGTCTAATAGTACAATAATACATTGATGGGACAATTGAACTTGACAGATAACCCTAAAAGATGAAATGAAAACACGTATAAATGATATAAATTAATAATGGAATAAAGTTAAATTACCTATAAAAATAACTAAGTGTGCAAAGTGTAAAAAATATATATTTTTATATAAGATAAAATTTTTATTCTACTTTAATTTAAGTATTTATATGCGTGGAATTCCTTTTTAGAAACTTGAACCACAATCCTTACCCCCACACTTTACAAACACTTATTCTTATAGAGTAAAATATTACTTGTTGAAAGTTAGGAAAAGGATAGTTATATTAAAAAAATTAAGGTTTCAAAACATTTTTTATATATGTGTGTAATTTTTTTTGTATATGTAAATAAAATAACAATTAAAAAAAAAAGGGAATAGTTGATAAAAAAAAAAAAAATGGTAGATTGTTTTTTATCAAATAACTTTCTTTGCTAGGTAAGATGTGTTTTCAAGGGTCGCAGGTTTAGCTAACCAAGAGTTTTTAGGGTCATCCAAAATTTTGCGGGGTCACCCCGAAGCTACAACGTGGATCGATCCACCCCTTGATAAATAAAGTCGTGTGCTATTCATAACGTTTATCGTCTTAAGTGGTTAGTTGCCAATAAAAATGACAGAAAATTATATGGACAAAGAAATGAGAGAGAAAGCTATGGACAGAAGTTATTTTGTGAAACACAAAATTATAAGATTAGTTTGTTTTGCTGCTATTATCAAATTTTGCAGAGCAAAACTATAGTTTGTTGTGAACGAAATTGAAGAGAAAACTATTCATTTGTTTTCCTGGGGGCCCGTGACATAAAGGAGAGAAGAGTGGCTATAGATAGATGGCTTTCCTTTATTCAAAGAGGGCATGTTTAATTTAAGACAGAGTACTCCATTGATGTCCATAAAGTTTATGGCATGCTGCTTCAATCCACGGTTGGCAGGTTACTTCTTGCAATAATTCTCTGGGATCTGGGTGTATAGAAGAGGAAATAACAAAGGTTCTGTTGCTCCAGGATAGTGAGTGTATGAATGAGTGGCTAGTATCATTCTAGCTTTTTAGGCTGGCTAGCATTATTAGACATTTGGACCTAATTTGCCAATCATTATCTGAAGCTTCCAGGTAGTGCTATGGCACACCAATTAATGCGAAGACCCACATATTGTTGGATAGGGCAATAATACGATCTTATCGATAGTAAAGTAGTATGGGGGAAAATTTTCTTCCAAACTAGTTTGAATAAATATAAAGTAGAAAGTTATTCTCTTTGGGTGAATCTCCTTTGAAATATGTTAAACAACCATTTATGTGTATTATTTAAGTAAGTCATATAACTTTTTATACATTTCATGTAATCAATCACCGCATGGTGAAGAGAATTAGAAAATTTTTTCTTAAGACTAGTTTGAAGGTAAATTCGTATTTGTTTTGGTCTTAGTGAATTTAGGGTGTGTTTGGATATCGCTTATTTTGCTGAAACTGAAAAATTATTACTGAAAGTACTGTAGATAAAGATAAAAGTTAATTGAAATAGTATAGTGGGACCCATAAATAGTGTAAAAAAGTACAGTGAGGCCCATGAATAGTAACAAAAATAAGTTGAATAGTAAAATAATTTTAATTTTTCATTTCAATCCAAATGCACACTTAGTTGGTCAATAATATCATGCTTGGTTTCGGTTTTAGTCTATTACGTCCATCTCTTGATTGGATCCTCACTAGATCCATACAAAACTAGGCCTAGTTACACTTATTATTAGTAAAGTTTTAAATATTGTTTCAGTTGAAATGAACCCCTATACAAAGTGATGTTAGGTCAATTACAACTTGTCATGATTTTATAGCTGAGTGGTATTGACTAAATTTTTATAAGGAAAAATAAAATTCAAATCCTCATCCCTTTATTGAAAAAAAAAAAAAAAAAAATCCTCATAAGCTCTGCAAGTTACCAAATAATGTCACTAGTACAGCATTAGTCGATCTAGGGTGCCAGAAATTGGCTTTTAATTAATTTTTGAATCTTGCTCTTTGTAGTCACTGAAATAAGCCTGGTTTTAATTGCAGGACGAGAATCAAGATGGGCGTGATGGATCTTATTTAAAGTGCTACATGAAAGAACATTGTGGCTCTTCAATCAAAGACACAAGAGAACATATAATGTCTATGATTTCAAGCGAATGGAAGTGCCTCAACAAGGAATGCCTCTATTCATATCCATTCCCTGCATCTTTTAAGAATGTTTCTCTCAATGCTGCAAGGATGGTTCCTTTGATGTACAATTACGATGACAATCATCGCCTTCCAAGTTTAGAGGAGCATATGAAGTCGCTGCTAATTGGTGGTGTTGTTACACAACAAAATGAACTAACTATTGTATCACGGATCAAGGCTGAAGGATAAGGAAGCCAGATCAGAATAAGAAGTTAGCAAAGATATAGAGAATGAAGAAAGACCAGGCTAAACAACATGTAGTATTGTTTCTGTTACCAGTGTTGGTTAAACTGTATGTAGTTTAGTCTAGTCTAGTGATGGGCATGTGTTGTGCACGTGTGTGATTAGTTGTAATCTTCTTGTTTGTTAGAAATTTGTTATAGTTGTTAAGATAGTTAGTTAGCTTCTCTGTTGTATATAAACTACAACATCAGTGTATCATTATTCAAGTTAATTAGAATTTACTCTTAACAAATCTCATGTGGTATCAGAGCCTAAATTGCTCTAATTTCTCCCAAATTTCTAGGGTTTTCTTGAAAGCTTTGAAGCTCCTTCAATGGCTTTGACACCTACTTCTTCCTCTTCTTCCTTTGAGAAAGATCCAGCATTGGTAAAGGACATCTCAAATCCTCTGTTTCTTCAACACGTTGAAAGTCCTGGAACTATGCATGTATCTGAGGCGTTGATTGGTGAGAATTACCATGCTTGGGCTTGATCAATGAAGAAGGCTTTGATTGCCAAGAATAAGTTTGGTTTTGTCAATGGTATCACTACTCTTTCTTCTCCATTTGTGAAAACTCTAGTAGCAATTGATGCTTGGATTCGTTGTGACAACATGGTGGGTTCTTGGTCGACGAAGGCACTTTCACCTCAGATTAGAATCAACATTGCTTATAGAGACATAACATTAGAAATCTGGAATGATCTTAGAGATACACATTCTCAAGGCAATGGACCTAGGGTTTTTCAACAAAAGGAAATTGCGTCAATCAATCAAGGTTCAATTACCACCTATTTTACTCAATTGAAAGTCTATTGGGATCAACTTCAGATTTTTTGGCCTACTCCAACTTGTTCTTGTGGAAAATGGACTTGCAATATTTCTCAAAAGATTGAAAATATTCATTTTCAAGATTCAGTGATGCAATTCTTGATGGGCCATAATGATTCGTATTCTCAAATCAAAGAATAGATTTTGCTAATGGATCCACTACCATCCATTAACAAAGTCTACCTTGTTGATTCAAGAAGAAAGGCAGAGAAATGTGGGAAATAACACTAATGTTCACATTGAGTCTACTGCTCTAGTTTTGAAAGGTTCCAATTCCACTGGTCCTAATCCCAATTCTAATTTTTCTGGTTTCAATTACTTTGGAAGTTTTGGTTTTTCTAGAGGAAAAAATTCAAGAGGCAAAGATAGGCCTATTTGCATTGACTGTCGAGTACTTAGTCATATCATGGATAACTGTTTCAAGTCGCATGGTTTTCCACTTAGGTTCAAGCCTAAAGGCAAGACTTCCATGGTGAATCAAATGGGTATTCAAGATGATTTTGCTGAGAAGGTTCAATCATCGATCCAATATTGCTGCTCATTTTCCTTTTACTGGGAAATCAAATCCAATATAGCAATTCTTGACTATGCTGGGAAATCAAATGCAAGTTGGTGCTCAATTTAATATGGGAAATAAAGAAGTTCATATGGCTAGCAATGTGATCAAGTCTCATTCAGATCTTCAATCAATTGCTCCTGCCACATAGGTTCTATTTCTCTTTCATCCATATTAACTCTTTCCAATGTTCTTTGTGTTTCTTCTTTATTTTAATCTTTTATTAGTCAGCCAGCCTACAAAATCTTGTTCTTGTTGCTTCATTTTCTTGTCCAATTTTTGCTTTATACATGACCTCATTTGCTGGAGGAAGATTGGTGTGGGTGAAGTTCATGATGGGTTATATTTGCTACAACACAACCCCTCAGATACTTGTACCTTTCCAATCAACTCCAAGGTTTCTAGATCATCCTTTTAATCCATTTTCAATTCTATTTTCCAATCTATTTTCAATAATTCTTAATTTCATGTAATCAATAATGCTACTGTATCCTCCTCTTCTACATGGCATCTTAGGCTACGTCGTCCCTTTGATGCTAAACTTTCTTTTTTAAAGAATTTATTTCCTGATACAGTTTGTACTTTTACTAAAGATTGTGATATTTGTCCCCTTGAAAAACATAAAAGACTTCCCTTTCTTTTTCATAATCATATTTCTGAATCCTATTTTGATATGGTTCATTGTGATATATGGGGTTCTTATATGGTTCCTACTATTGATGGTCACAAGTACTTTCTTACATTTGTTGATGATTGTACTAGATCAACTTGAGTTTACCTCATAAAATCCAAGTCCGATAGTAGAATCCATTTACAGTTGTAAGGTTGAATTTATTCAATCATTTTGTTGGCTTTATTCCATGACAAGTTTGCTTGTAATTTAGCATTTAGAAACCTTGTACTTAGGTGGGAATCATGTTAGGGTAATGTGTGAGAGAGTGTGAAGAAAAGGTCAAGAGTGTGCGCTCAAGAAAAGACTCATGACTGGCTCGCAACTGGTAAGTCGCCAAAGGTGGCACACGTGTGAAGCATGCAAGGGAGCTGAAGGGTCACGCCAACTGTTGCACTATAGGACAAAACTTCCAAACTGGCTAGGCAGTTAGCTCACAACTCAAACTCGTGACTTGTTCCAGTCGCGAGGCCGAGTAGCCAGAACACCCTGTTTATTAGAAACCTGACTCTTTGCATTCCATAAACTCCCTACTATAATACCCTTATACCCACGAAATGTAGAGCTTCCAGAGAGAATTTTGAGAGAGAAACCATAAAGAAAAACAAGATTAACTCATCCACAATCTTCATCCTTTAATTCTCCAAATTCCTCTACTCTCACCCTTTCCATTGATACATCCTTGAGAGGTACATTAGCCAAAATCCTTATCTCACCATACTTATATATGTGAGAAGGTTATTTGGTACTTGGGAAGCAGTTTAGAAGGGAGTAATTCATTTTGGTTGATGCAATGGGTGATTGCGGGATCTGGTAAGCTAGAAAAGATAAGGTTTGGCGTAACCTTGTTGGAGCAAGAAGCTTGGAGGGCTTAGGTGCACTAGGTAAATTAGGCTTGGAGGGCCTTTTGCTATTCATGTATCCCAACTTTATTCTCTAGTGGATTATTGATCGCTTGGAGGGTGGCGTAGATGTTTTTCACCGAGGACTTCAATTTCCTCTTCGATAACACATCACTGTGTTGTCTTTGTGTTTGCATCTCTCTTCCCTTAATTTTTGCCTTTTAATTACTGTTGTGGTTGTGATTAATTTCGGTTTAGATTGTTTTACCAATTTTGTTTTAGCTTATTTTTATATTCCGCACATATATTGTTTGATTATAAGCTTGTGTTGGTAATTTTTTTAAATTGGAGGTCTAAACGTTCATAGGTGTTTTACACACTATTTGAACATTCAATTGGTATTAGAGCAGGTGCACTTGTTGTGGTTTAATTACCTGTTGTGAAATTTTAAAATACTCGCAAGTGTACGAACCGTATCGAAGTATAGTTGGACAAAAACGAGGTCGAACCCACAGGGACTTGAATGAACGTAGGAAAATTAAATCAAATCTTAACCAAATTAATTCTAATCTAGTTTAATAAAAATTGGTTGTTTTGAAATAAAATAAAATAAAATAAAATAAAATAATTAATCTAAGCAAAGATATAAAGCAATAAAAAGATGTAAGCAATCAAGGGAAAGGAATTAAGGTTTTGGAATCTGCCTTGTAAGTCATATCAGCATATATTTATGATCATTAATTTTTTCCAACTCACTACATGATAATCTAGAAATCAATCTTGCTATCATGGAAAATATCATCATTAAAACTAATGTTTAAAAATATAAAGCATGTTCTTCTTCGTTTCTTAAGTATAAAACCAAATCATCAATTGTATCTGTAGCCAAACAAATCACAAGATATATCAAATTCTAAAAATCAAATCATAAATTGTATCCATTGACCGACAAATCACAAACAATATCCAATTTTATAATCAAGAATTAATAAACCAAGCATTCAATTAATTAAGACAAATCCTAAATCATGAGAAAAACATGATTGAACTCATATCTAGAATCTCATCTTAGTCAATTGATATGAAGCAAGAACAATTCAAATCATTAAAGAATAACTATTGTGGGAAAAATCAAATCACATAAATATTACTAATAATCCTTAACAAGGTTTCATCCTCAACCCTAATTATAAATTTAGCTACTCATGGTAATTGAAAGAAAACACAAAAATAAAATACTAAACATTAAACTAGACAAATAAAATAAAACTAACTGTCATGGAAGAGGTAGCCGCAGCTCTCTATACGTTCAGCTCTTAGTCCTAGCACTCGCCTTGAATTTTGCCCTAAAGAGCCTTTAAATAGGTAAATGAATCCTGTTACAAGTTGAATTCCCGTTTGAAGAAAATCCCAGATTTTTAGGCTTCACTTAACGGACGATTTTGGCCCATTTAGCTTCAGAATTCGGACTTTTGGTAAATTAAAAAGTTGTAGCTCTTTAAGTTAAATTTCCAGCCAAACTTGAATCACCTCGATTGAACATCTAAGCCGAAAGTTATGCTGAAAATACTAACTGATGTGCAGGCTGGAATCCTAATCCGAATTGGACTTGGATTTGGTGCAAATTTCCTTTGATTCCTTGCTCCAATTGGATTTAAATTTAATTGGGTTGGTCTTCTTTAACTTCATCATGGCCTTTTAAGTTGGCTTGATTCAATTGGCCTAGCCCCACTTTGCATGTGAAGCCCTTGTTACTTGCAACATAAAGATATTATATAATCAGTCACAAAATAACATAAAAGTAAGGCTAAATATGTAGATATGTGAGTACTTTATTGTATATATTTCATGCACATAAAATACCCCCAAACCTACATTTTGCTAGTCCTCGAGCAAAATAGATAAAGAGTAAAACAAAACAAAGAAATTAAAAACAAAGAAAAATGAAATCCTAACTAATCCACTTTTGCTGGAATTTTCGATTGCATTTAGCGTATGTAACAAGCCTTTAAACCCCTAGCTTACACTAGTGGACGAGTTGTAGTCTCGTGAGGGTTTGCAGGGAATATACCCACAAAATTTTGAGAATGAATACTAAAAAAAAATAAAAACAAAACGAAGAAAATTAAATTTTTTTTTTCAATTACCTTTTGCAAAGAGGATTAGTTCAAGTTCAAAAACACTACAAATGATAAAGAAATTTCTCATGCCATCAAAACTCAATGTGAGTGAAAAGTGGTAGCCAACCCAAACATACTCTTAGTTTTAGAATAAACTTGACTCGAATCTCTATTTGAAAGTATGCTTCAACTCAAATCTTTCTGGTGTTATCACTCAACAAATGAAATCACTCTGAAATGGGATGTAACACTCTCAACAATATATGTGAGTGGATTAATGTAAGCAAAATCAAACACCTCACATATAAATCATATGAAAAACGCTTAACCAAGAATGAACAAGTAGTCTTATGAAAGGATGCCAAAAATATTCACACCATACCTTTTTCTTCTCAGTCATATCAATATTTGAACTACACAATCTTCAAGATCAAATAAGGACTTTATTAGGACGTAATGTAGGGTAAAAGTAAAGGGAATAAAATAAAATTGGTGAAGGTAAATATAAGAAGTGTTTTCAAGATTTGTCGGAATGTCAACTCTTTTTGGAATTTCCATTCAACATTTTTTTTTTTCACCTCTTCTTCTTTTCAAAGCAGTATTCCGTCCTTCCATTTCACTTCTCAAAATTTGATAAGAACCCTTTTTATTTTCTTCTTTTTTGACACTTTCCTTTTTTTTTTTTTTTCTCAATTCTTTTTTTCTTCTTCTTCTTTGAATTCTCGCACAAACCACCACATTGAAACAAACTGATCAAATTCCATCTTGAAACACTATGGATAAGGGCTTTAAGAAAGAAAGGCTAATTAAAAGGCTCAACGGGGTGACTAGAGATAATGTATCAAGAAAAAGAAAAAAAACATATATGGCTCAAAGTAGACAAAAATGGCCTAATCTCATCTCTCAAAGATTAGTATAGTTCATTCAATATCAATGACTTCAAAAGATTCAAGTGTGGCATAAAATCATATTTTTTTTCTTGGCCAAAAGAAAGAACAATGAGACTACAACAAGGAAAATATGTTACGCACTTCCAAATGAACTTTAAGATTAGAAACAATAAATAACCCTCCAAAAATAATGATTGGCTCAAAACTCACAGGGGTTACAGTCTCCACATTGTTATCATCAAGATTTTCTAATCATTTTTATCCTTCAATAATAAGTTGTGTCTGAGTGGCTACGTGCATGTGCAATGAATTGAGCATGAAAGCAATGAAATTCTTTAAGCAAGAGTAGTAAAACGAACTCAAAACATAAACTTCAAGCTAGGCAAAAGATTTTTTTTTTTTTTTTTAAATTTTTTTTAACACAACTAAACAAAACAAAACAAAAAGATAGAAATCTATATACATCCCCCCCAAACCTAAACCAAACATTGTCCTCAATGTTAAAAATGATACTCTCAAATACATGTCTTGAATGAAAAGAGAGCAAAATATGAATATGCAACATGAGAACCAAGTAGAGACAAGTAAGGTAAGGAGAAGGAGGAAACGTACCTTGATCAAGCTGATTGATATAAATTTTAATTTCTGTCAAATATCAGCTCGAACAAAAGCAAATAAAACTAAACAAGAAAATAAATACAAAGTCTAATCTAGAAGTAGAAAATAAACAAGAGAAAAATAAAAGAAAAGAAAAAAAAATGCGAACCTGATAAACACAACTGGGATCAATCCTGATAAACAGGATCATCCAACAGGACTTCTTCAACTCCATGGAGATAAATAATGCATATTACGAATGGACTAGTCCAATGATATTGTAACTTACCTGGGTCAAAAACATGTTGAGAAGCTTTTGCAGCGTCTTCCAAGTGAATTCTTTGCATAACCACAGAAGCACTAATGCCCTTAATATCAGCAATTTTCCAACCTATAGCTTCCTTATGCTCTTGAAGTATACTTATCAATTGGTGTTCCCAAAAGTCATCCAACTTTGGTGGTTCTACAAAAGATGGGAATGGGGATGAAGAAAGTGGACAAGGGACCACTTTTGGTTGCCAGCTATCAATACTTAAGAGAGGAACAGAATCCAACAATGCATTGACCTCCTCAATTGATTTTTCAGTATCCAAATTGCAATCAAAACGGGTTAAGCAAGCCTTTAGGGGATCCTCACAACTTGATTGTAGGAAAGCATCTTGGACTAGGCTCCCAATCATGTTAGCCTCACATATATCCTCATTTTCTGGTACTTGCTTACTTATGTCAAAGATATTAAGCTCAACAGTCATATTCCCAAAAGAAATCTTCATCACACCACTCCGACAATTGATCAAAGCATTGGATGTGGCTAAGAAAGGGCGACCCAAAATGACATGGATTTGTGTATTGGCATTTAAGGCAGGCTCAGTGTCTAACACAACAAAATCAACAGGGAAATAGAATGCATCCACCTTAATAAACACATCCTCAACAATACCTCTAGGAATTTTCACAGACCTATCAGCTAATTGAAGTGTCATGGTTGTGGGCTTCAACTCACCCAAACCTAGCTGTAAGTATACCGAATATGGCATTAGGTTCACACTTGCCCCCAAATCTAGCAAAGCTCGCTCAATGAGACGATCCCCAATCTTGCATGAAATTGTAGGAGATCCAGGGTCCTTACATTTCACTGGATATTTATTCTGAATGATTGAACTAACTTGCTCTGTCAAAAATGCCTTTCTAGGGACATTTGTCTCTCTTTTTTGTCACAAGATCTTTTAGAAACTTAGCATAAGCAGGAACTTGCTGAATTGCATCTAGAAATGGAATATTAATTTGTACTTGCTTAAAAACCTCTAAAATATCTCCAAATTGTGCACTTTTCTGAGGACTAATTAAATTTTGAGAGAATGGAGCTTTAGGAACAAACCTCCTATCAATGGGAGACCTAAGATCCTGAATTGGAATTGAGGTTGAGTTGCCCTTCTTTTCTTTATGATCATCTTGTGAAGTGTGAACTCCTTTTTCCTTTAACACAGTATTTTCATTATCCTCCACTTCTGGCATTTTCACTTGATTATCAACTTGCTTACCAGACCTAAGGGTAGTAATAGATTGAACAGATTCATGTGCATGAGTAGAACTAGAAGAACTATTAATTTCATACTACCCTTTTGGGTTAGGTATAGGTTGACTAGGAAACTTTCCTTTTTCCCTCTCTCCAACTTGGGTTGCTAACTGGCCAACTTGATTTTCCAACTTTGAAATAGCTTGAGTATTCAAATGGGTGGAACTTTTTATCTCTTGAATGGCTTGGCTAGTTGATTGCATGAAAGTTTTGAGAGACTCCTCCAAAGATGATTGTTGTCTTGGTGGTGCCATAAATTGAGGAGTTGATTGAGGAATGGGAGGAAATGCTTGAGTAGGTGGACAAAATTGACTTTGTTGATGCATTTGTTGTCCACCTACATTTATGGGAGGCTGATTTTGCCTCCATGAGAAATTAGGATGGTTCCTCCAATTTGGATTGTATGTCTCTGAAAATGAACTAGCAAATGGTTTTTCATAATTATTCAGTGCATTTGCTTGCTCAGTATAAAAATCAGGGTACCCAGCTGCAGAAGGACACATTTGTGTTGTATGCATAGGACTTGCACAAATAGAGCATATTTCACTTTGAACTTGATTGACAGAATTCATTCCTCTACCTAAAGCTAAAGCTTCAACCTTACGAGTGAGATTGTCAAACCTAGCTTTTATATCTAAATCTTCACTGACTTCATACAATCCTCCTTTCTTAATTGTAGGGGCAGATCTCTCTTTACGATTGGAAAAATCCCATTGTTGTGAGCTTTCAGATAGATTCTCAAGAAATTTGTATGCCTCATCATCTACAAGACTCAAAAATCCACCACCATTCATGGATTCAATCATGTTACGATTTGTTTGAGTCAAACCATTATAAAAATATTGTACTAGTCTCCATGTTTCAAAACCATGATGAGGACACTTTAAGATCAAGTCCTTAAATCTCTCCAAACTCTCATAAAATTTCTCTTGTTCATCTTGATAAAAATCTACAATTTCTCTCCTCAAAGCATTGGTCTTGGCCATTGGAAAAAATTTAGAGAGGAATTTTGTGACCAACAGTTCCCACGAAGTGATAGATCCAGGTGACAAAGAATTAAGCCATGCTTTTGCCTTATCCTTCAAGGAAAAAGGGAATAAACGCAAGCGAACAGAGTCATCAGTGAAATTCTGGAACTTACAAGTAGCACAAATCTCAAGAAAATCCTTCACATGCATGTAAGGATCTTCTCTATCCAATCCATGAAAAGTAGGAAGAAGGTGGATTATCTGTGGCTTCAACTCAAAATGTGCAACTGTGGTTGCAGGCAATACTATGCAAGATGGAGGGTTGGTGGTTATGGGTGAGAACAACTCCCTAAGAGTTTTTGAATCATCTCCTGTTTCTCCCATTATGGATGAATAATCAAAACTAACAAGACGATTTTCTTTATCACGTAACTAAGTTCTCATACACCAAGCACAAAGAAATAAATTTTTTTTTTTGTTTTTATTTAAAAAAAAAAATTAACTACAACTAGTAGAAGGAACAATTCAATTAAGACCTAATTTATTTTCCTAACCAAGTCCCCGGCAACGGCGCCAAAAACTTGTTGTGAAATTTTAAAATACTCGCAAGTGTACGAACCGTACCGAAGTATAGTTGGACAAGAACGAGGTCGAACCCACAGGGACTTGAATGAACGTAGGAAAATTAAATCAAATCTTAACCAAATTAATTCTAATCTAGTTTAATAAAAATTGGTTGTTTTGAAATAAAATAAAATAAAATAAAATAATTAATCTAAGCAAAGATATAAAGCAATAAAAAGATGTAAACAATCAAGGGAAAGGAATTAAGGTTTTGGAATCTGCCTTGTAAGTCATATCAGCATATATTTATGATCATTAATTTTTCCCAATTCACTACATGATAATCTAGAAATCAATCTTGCTATCATAGAAAATATCATCATTAAAACTAATGTTTAAAAATATAAAGCATGTTCTTCTTCGCTTCTTAAGTATAAAACCAAATCATCAATTGTATCTTTAGCCAAACAAATCACAAGATATATCCAATTCTAAAAATCAAATCATAAATTGTATCCATTGATCGACAAATCACAAACGATATCCAATTTTATAATCAAGAATTAATAAACCAAGCATTCAATTAATTAAGACAAATCCTAAATCATGAGAAAAACATGATTGAACTCATATCTAGAATCTCATCTTAGTCAATTGATATGAAGCAAGAACAATTCAAATCATTAAAGAATAACTATTGTGGGAAAAATCAAATCACATAAATATTACTAATAATCCTTAACAAGGTTTCATCCTCAACCCTAATTATAAATTTAGCTACTCATGGTAATTGAAAGAAAACACAAAAATAAAATACTAAACATTAAACTAGACAAATAAAATAAAACTAACTGTCATGGAAGAGGTAGCCACAGCTCTCTATACATTCAGCTCTCAGCCCTAGCACTCGCCTTGAATTTTGCCCTAAAGAGCCTTTAAATAGGTAAATGAATCCTGTTACAAGTTGAATTCCCGTTTGAAGAAAATCTCAGATTTTTAGGTTTCACTTAACCGATGATTTTGGCCCATTTAGCTTCAGAATTCGGACTTTTGGTAAATTACAAAGTTGTAGCCCTTTAAGTTAACTTTCCAGCCCAACTTGAATCACCTCGATTGAACATCTGAGCTAAAAGTTATGCTGAAAATACTAATTGATGTGCAGGCTGGAATCCTAATCCGAATTGGACTTGGATTTGGTGGAAATTTCCTTTGATTCCTTGCTTCAATTGGACTTAAATTTAATTGGGTTGACCTTCTTTAACTTCATCATGGCCCTTTAAGTTGGCTTGATTCAATTGGCCTAGCCCCACTTTGCATGTAAAGCCCTTGTTACCTGCAACACAAAGATATTATATAATCAGTCACAAAATAACATAAAAGTAAGGCTAAATATGTAGATATGTGAGTACTTTATTGTATATATTTCATGCACATCATTACCTAAGTTTGATCCTAGACCCCTTAGTTTTGGATGAAGCTATGGAGAAGGCTATGCTGAATTATGGCTTAAATGTTTGTGATAATGACTCATTGATTATGTTTGGAGGGTGTTCTAACAATGAACTCCTAGAGTTATTAAAAACAAAGAAACATGCTAGAATGTTTGTTCACATGCTGAAATATTTTGAAAATGAGAATCACATCTTACACAATAGTCTATGTGAGTCTAATTCTTTGATTGAGAAGTATAAAAGAAGAAATAGAATATTGTGTGATAAAGTTGATAATCTAAAAAAGAAAATTCAGTATAACAAGAGCATGGAAAATGAAGATAAGTTTCTGTTCGAAGGTCAAGAGTGCTTGTCCCATGCTTGCTTATTTGTGCACACTTCTTTGAAGGTATTTAATTCATGTTTGTGTTATCTTGATAGCAACTGTTCTCGTCATATGACAGGAGATAAATCACTGTTTAAGTCACTCAAAGAGAAGGTTGGTGACTATGTGACATTTGGCGATGGGAGTCATGCTCAAGTTTTCTACAAAAGGACTGTTGAGATACTAAGATTACCTCTATTGAAGGATGTTTTATACATCAAAGGGCTGGAGGCGAATCTCTTAAGCATCACTCAAATATGTGATGAAGACTTCCTTGTTCAATTCTCAACGAAGGGGTGCATAATCATTGATGAAGAAGGGATTCAAGTCTTAGAGGGAAATAGGACTACCAACAATTGCTACGAAGTAGTTCCTACTGCACCAGTTTCCTATAGAAGTGCTCGTGTTGACATGTTGGAACTTTGGCATCATAGATTTGGGCATGCAAATTTCAAACAAGTAGCTAAAGTATCTAAACTTGAAGCTGTTGAGGGACTTTCAAAGTTTGGGAAGGTAGAGAAGACAATTTGTGGTGCATGCCAAATGGGAAAGCAAACAAAGGCAAGTCATCACAAGGTGAATGTGATTGCTACCTCAAGTTGTTTAGAGCTTTTTCATGTTGATTTAATGGGGCCTACAAGAACTGAAAGTCTAGGTGGAAAAAGGTACATTATGGTCATTGTTGATGATTTCTCAAGATACACTTGGGTGGAATTTCTTAGAGAAAAATCAAAAGTATGTGAGAAAATGGAAATTCTATGCAAGAGACTACAAAACAAGAAAGGGGTTCCGATTGTCAAGATAAGGAGTGATCATGGCAAGGAGTTTGAGAATGCTAGATTTGAGTCGTTTTGTGAGAAGAATGGGATTAAAAGGAATTTTTAGCCTTTAAAACTCCTCAACAAAATGGGGTGGTTGAGAGTAAAAATCGGGTGCTTCAAGAAATGACAAGAGTTATGCCATTCAACAAGTAATTTCCTCAAAAGTTTTGGAGAGAAGCCGTGAACATCTCATGTCACACTGGTAATAGGATGTTCTTCTGAGCAGGAACAAAAAAGACTGCTTATGAAATTTGGAATGGAAAGAAGCCGAAAGTGAAGTACTTCCGAGTGTTTGGAAGCAAATGTTATATTCTAAATGATTGAGAGAACCTTGGAAAATTTGATACAAAAAGTGATGAAGGCATCTTCCTTGGGTATTCTAATAATAGCCGGGCATATAGAGTATTCAACAAGAGAACAAAGACAGTAATGGAATCCATCAATGTAGAAATTGATGATGCTATAACAAAGGTCGAGATGGAGAAGGGCCAAGCACCAAAGACCCCATAGTTGAAGTCGAAGCTTTGGATATTGAAGTTGAAGAACTTACACCGGAAAAGGAATCAACTCCTGTGAACTTAAGAATGGAAACAAGATCAATGTCTAGAACATCAAGTCCTTTCACTCCTCTGGAAGTTCATCCTCCTATCTCCCGGAATGATGAAGTGTCCACATCAAAGAAGCCATCATCAAGAGTGATTAAAAACCATCCGGAAAGTAACATCATTGGGTCTTTAGATAAAGGTCTTCGTCTTAGAAAAGGAAACATACTTCTGGCCAATCATGTAACATACCATTGCTACCTTGCCCAATTTGAGCCGAAACAGGTAGAAGAAGCTCTTCAAGGTGAAAATTGGGTTGAGTCAATGCATGAAAAGCTGAATCAATTTGTGAGAAATGATGTATGGGAACTTGTTCCTAGACCTGAAAATGTTTATGTCATCAGCACCAAATGGATCTTAAAAAACAAGACTGTTGAAGATGGAGAGATTATCTGGAATAAATCTCGACTAGTGACTTAAGGATACACTCAAGTAGAAGGAGTAGATTTTGATGAATCCTTTGCTCTAGTGGCAAGACTTAAGTCTATCCGCATTCTTATGTCAATTGCATGCACTATGAACTTCAAACTCTATCAAATGGATGTGAAATGTGGGTTTCTAAATGGCTACCTAAATGAAGAAGTGTTTTTTAAACAACCCAAAGGTTTTGAAGATCCTTACTTCCCGGACCATGTGCTGAGATTAAAGAAAGCTCTTTATAGCTTGAAACAAGCTCCTAGAGCTTGGTATGATTGACTTACCTATTACCTCCTGGATAGAGGGTTCAAAAAAGGATATGCCAACCAAACTTTATTTGTCAAAAATGATGGGGATTACCTTCTCGTGGCTCAAGTATATGTTGATGACATAGTATTTGGAGCTACCATTGATGCTCGAGCTATAGAGTTTTCCAAGGAGATGAATAAAGAATTTGAGATGAGTATGGTGGGGGAGCTTACATTTTTCTTGGGTCTTCAAGTCAAACAAAAGAAGAAATGCATATTCATTTCACAAGAAAAATATGCTAGAAATATTGTCAAGAAGTTTGGATTAGATTCCAAAAAGCATGCTTCTACTCCCATGAGTTCATCTACAAAGCTTAATGTTGATTCTTCCAGGGTAGAAGTGAGTCTAACCTTGTATAGAAATATCATTGGGAGTTTACTCTATCTTACGACTAGTAGACCGGATATTGCTTTTAGCGTAGGTGTTTGTGCTCGATATCAAGCTGCTCCAAAGGAATCCCACCTGACTGCGGTGAAGCAAATCATACGATATGTCTATGGAACTCTGGATTATGGTTTGTGGTACTCAAAGGACTCTAATGCTTGCCTTGCAGGTTATTCAGATGCAGATTGGGCTAGAAGTGTGGATGATCGAAAAAGTACTTCAGGTGGCTGCTTCTATCTCGGAAACAATCTTGTCTCTTAGATGAGCAAGAAACTAAAATTCCATGTCTCTTTCTACAGCTGAAGCAGAGTACATAGCTACTGGAAGTTGTTGCACACAACTCCTTTGGATGAAAAAGTTACTTCATGATTATGGGATTCCTCAAGATACAATGTGTTTTCTCTGTGATAACATCAGTGCTATAAATCTCTCTAAGAATTCGGTTCAGCATTCAAAGTCAAAACACATAGAGATACGTTACCACTTCATTTGGGATTTGGTGGAAGATAAAGTTGTATGTCTTGAATTCATACATATAGACAATCAAGAGGCAGACATCTTCACCAATCCTTTTGATGGTCCACAGTTTGAATCACTCCGTAAGACCATCGATGTTGGTACAATTCCTTTTATCTCATGTGTAATGTGTGCTTTACCTCTTTAACTTGATTTGATTTCTCTATTGTAGGGCACACACTATTTTGTTGACTTTTTGTATTGCATGTTCTGTTTGTTTGCATTTGCTTTGAAAGTTTTTACAATTTTTTTTATCAATCTGTATTTGTTTTTGTGTCAAAAATCCAAAAACACATAAAAAGTAGAAAATCCAAAAAGTTTGATCAGCATTATTGTGTATTGCCACAAGCATGTTTTGCCTTGTACATTTGTGCTAATAGCTTTGTGCATTTACAAGCGTAACTTGTTCTTTATGCACTCATATCATTGTGGGAAAAATCTTGACATTTATGTGACTGTTGTAAATAGATCTTCAAACTTGTCACAAATGATTAGTCAATGGTTTTGTTGATCTTGAAACTTGCATAGACTTGTGCCTATATATCTTCCCACTCTTTATTTTTTTGCTTAAAGAGATTAACAAATGTAAATCTCAAAATAAAAAGAGATAATGAGCTGTAAAAATTGTCGCACATACTAGTATTTGACTAGAAAAAAATGAAAGCAACTTTTATGAAAATGTATGATGTCCAAAAAGCCAAAAGCTTGCTCATCAAATTGAAATATCAAAAATTTCAGGCATCAATAACAAAAAGAGATGTATTGATTCAAAAAGATCAAATGATATGATGTGAATGGAGCCAAATGAACAGCTTCAAAATTTATGTAATCAAGTTTATATGGGAGGTTATATATGCATATTTCTATAATTGAGCTTGGTGACTTTTCCTCGTGCTAATTGTGTATGACTTGGTTGAATTGATCATTGAAGCTTCACATTAAACTAAAGACTATCTTTCACACATGTTTATGTTCAATGAATGTCTTATTCATTTGTGTGATTGTACTTGATTAAATATGTTGCATATGCTCAATTATATGTTGATCAAACACAAAAAAATTTTAAAGTGTTTTAGCTGTTTTTGGAAAGTGTTTTTATTTTGAAAATTTTCAAAAATTTCAAAAATTGTGCAACCCTGTTCTGGCGACTCGCCTCATGCTTCAAGTCAGTCGTATGCCCCTGTCACGAGCTTACACAAAAGGTTTTTGCAACTCACTGGTAGGTCAAGGTCCCAATTACAAAAAAGACTTAGAAATATTTTTCAAAAATCTGGGTTTTTAGATTTCTTGCAACTTAGTTTGGCAACTTGTTCATGGGTAGAAGCTCCAGTCGCGAGGTGTACTCAGAATGCTTCGCAACTTCCTCGTAGGTGGACCTTCCAGTTGTGAAAAATACTTAGACAAATTTTTCAAATTTTGTCTCTTGGGGTTTCTGGTGACTTGTTTGCGACTCATTTCAGTCGCGAAAATCCTGTGTTTTGCATAACAAGGGTCTTTTTTCAAGACTGGTTTCAAAAACTTTTCATTTTTCCCTTGCATCTCGTGACTATTCATCTTCTTGTCAATCTTTCCCTCTTTCAATATCACCGTGTTCACACACAAACTCTACTTATTCTTCCTCACTTCTTCAACAATCTTCAAGTAAAGGTATGGGTTCTGTTTCTTTCTCAATGTATTTCACATATCTTACCTACAATTTCTTGAATTAGGTGTTTTTGATGATATCTGTGCATATGATGCTTGAATATGGGTATTTGATGCTTTGGTGAGATTGTTGTGTGGGTTTTGTTGATTATGTGTTGTTACACTTTGCCTTTGGTTGCACAATGTGATATTTGTGGCAAACACACATTCAATGACATGATTGAGACCTTAATCTCATGATTTTAGGGTTTTCTTCAATATTCTTGTTTTGGAACTAACTTAATGATAATAAAGTTTGTTGTCTTGTGTGGTTTCTGTTGCTCTTTGGTGTAACATGATGCAACTTGAAGATGTCTTCGTTCAAGAGATCAGCTATGAAAGGAGGCAGCAACAAAGGGAAAGAGCCTGTGATTGATGTTAATGATCTTTCTCCTAGGTCAAAGAGGACTCGATCACCAACGAGAGTGTATGACCCTCACAAATTCAGATCTTATGTTGCTTTCCAAACATATGCAAACTACTTTAGAGAAGCCTCATTACTGGTTGAAAGGGCTGTTGACCAGCCGTCTCTCCTGGACACCAACATCCTTAAATGGTTTGCCACCAAGGATTGGAACTTCCTTCTCTTCGACCTTGATGATGCATACGAGAATTTAGTGAAAGAGTTCTTTGCTAATGCCATTGTTGAGTGAGAAAAGCTCAAATGCTAGATTAGAGGAAAGATTTTCTCAGTGACTCCCGTTTATTTAGTAGAAATCCTACACATCAACCAGCCGATGTTTACTAATCCACCAATATATAATGATTTGAATCCGTGAATGTTCAAAATGTGTGTAAAACACCCTTGAACGTTTAGGCCCCCAAATAACAAATTACCAATTCAAGCTTATCAACAAACAATGTACGTGTGGAAAATGTAAATAAGGTTAACACAAAATTGATAAACAATCTAAATCAAATAAAATCACATCCACAGTAGAAATTAAATGGCAAAGATTAAGGGAAGAGAGATGCAAACACAAGGACAACACAGCGATGTGTTATTGAAGAGGAAACTGAAGCCCTCAACGTAAAACCTCTCTGCCGCCCTCTAAGCGGTCAATAATCCACTAAAGAATCAAGTTGGGATACATGAATAGCAGAAAACCCTCCAAGTCTAATCTACCCAGTGTGCCTAAGCCCTCCAAGCTCATACTCCAACGAGGTTACACCGAACTTATTTCTTCTTTAGCTTGCCGGATTCCGCTATAACCCATAGCATTAACCAACCAATACGAATTGGTTCCTTCCGAATTGCTTCCCAAAGCACTAAAAAGCCTTCTCACAAATATGGGTAAGGTGAGAAAATGATTTGGTTAAAGAACCTCTTAAGGATGTAACAATGGAGAGGGTGAGAGTTGAGGAATTTGAAGAGTCACTATGTAAAGATTGTGGATGAGTCAATCTTGTTTTTCTTTAGGGTTTCTCTCTTAAAATTCTTTCTGGAAGCTTTTTATATTTCGTGGGTATAAGGGGTATTTATACTAGAGTGAGAAAGGAATATGAAGAGTCAGTTTTTCCATAACAGAGAGGACTAGCGACTTTGCCTCGCGACTTAACCAAGTCGCGAGTCCAAGCCGCAAGCTAATTGAATGGCTAGTCTGGACTTTTTGTCCTGTAATGCTATAGCTGGCATGATGATTCAACTTCTCTACATGCTTCACTCGTGTGCATCTTCTGGCAGCTTGCAAGTCGCAAGCCACTCGTGAGATCCAGCCGCGAGTCCTTGTTTCACTACATAGTCTTGAGCATTTCTTCACACTCTCTCACACACTACCCTTACATGATTCCCATCTAAACACAGGGTTACTAATTGCTAAATTACAAGCAAATTTGGTATGAAATAAAGCCAATAAGATGGTTGATTAAATTCAACCTTACAATCCGGATGAGGATCTACTTCGGGAAGCTCTTGGAAGAAACTTGGAATTCTCACCAAATAGGAACTCAATCAGTGTTTCCTCCCTATCTCGAGAACTAGGCATGCTTACAATAATCATGTTCCACAATCTATATCCTCTATCTAGCATCGAGTACATAAATCTCGGGAGAGCTTTGTTACTTCATGATCTAATTACTGATGAAGAGATCGATATTTGCGCTCAGATCTTTCATAGTTTGTGCAAAACTGTAACAAGAATTGACTTAAGAACCTGCATTCCTTTTTGCTACCTCATTTCAAGGATATTGAAACTCAAAGGCATTCATCCATTGGAAGATGAGTCTTCCTACCCAAAGCCAAGTCCAATCTATATTCGTACGCTCATCGCTAGCATTGGTCATAGTCGGAAAAGAATCAAGACAAAGACTCTAGCTTCTCATAGTGGTTCACGCTCTAGCTCATTCTCCTATGATGAGAAGTTTGACAACATTATGGCATCCGTCCATGAAATAAGCACTAAGATGTCCGGACTCGCCTCTCTCCTGCACCGTCACACTGTTTGTTGTGATATGAAGTTCACTTCTCTCCAAACCCAATTGGACCAAATTCAAAGGAAGCTAGAAAAAAATGAGGACTAGCTATTCCATTACAAAAAGGGGGAGATGATGATAATAGGGGGAGGAAGAGTTTGATCAAAGGGGGAGTATTGATGTTGAAGAGCAAGAGATAGAAATGGCCTATGTGGCCTATGTTTAATGTTTTGCTTAATGTTATCTTATATTCAGTACTTTGTGTTTTGTACCCATGCTTTGTAGTTTAGTACTTGTTGTTAATGTTATGCATTTCTTTAAGTACATCACTATTGTGCCCTTGTTGGATTTTATATCCTTGATGCAATTACTTTGGTTTTTGTATCGGTTAAGTGTTGGACATGCAAATGATACTTTGCATTAAGCTTATTAGCTTGCATGTCTGGATGTTCATTCCTTATGTGAATGATCATTGTGATCACTATTTATAGTGATTGTTTGTTTTTGGTCAAGCCATACTTTATTGCTTTAATCTATATTGCTTGATTGTATTGTGTTTGCTTCATATGCATTTCAAGTTATCTGCTTACAATGATCATATTGTGTTGTTGTTTTTAGGATATACTTGTTCGTATGGTTCAAGAGTTTCTTAGATTCTAGAGTTAGGTGTAAGTGAGTTTCGTTCAACTGTTCCTAACTCACATGTTAAGTCTAGAGTTTGTTTTAGGGTTTTGTCACAAAATAGCCAAAGGGGGAGATTGTAAGGTTGAATTTTTTCAATCATTTTGTTGGCTTTATTCCGTGACAAATTTGCTTGTAATTGAGCATTTAAAAACCCTGTATTTAGGTGGGAATTATGTAAGGGTAGTGTGTGAGAGAATGTGAAGAAACGTTCAAGAGTGTGCACTTAAGAAGGGACTTGCAATTGGATCTCGCAACTGGCAAGTTGCCAAAGGTGGCACACGTGTGAAGCATGCAGGGGAGCTGAAAGGTTACACCAGCTGTTGCACTACAAGACAAAACTTCTAGTCTGGCAAGGCAATTAGCTCGTGACTCAAACTCGCAACTCGTTCTAGTCGCGAGGTTGAGTCACCAAAACACCCTGTTTGTTAGAAACCTTAATCTTCGCATTCCATACATACTCTACTATAAATACCCTTATACTAACGAAATGTAGAGAGCTTCTAAAGAGAATTTTAAGAGAGAAACCCTAGAGAAAAACAAGATTGACTCATCCACATTCTTCATCCTTTGATTCTCCAAATTCCTCTACTCTCACCCTCTCTATTGATACATCCTTGAGAGTTACATTAGCTAAAATCTTTATCTCACCATACCCATATCTGTGAGAAAGTTATTTGGTGCCTAGGAAGTAGTTCAGAAGGGACCAATTCATTTTGGTTGATGCAATGGGCGATTGCGGGATCCGGTAAGCTAGAGAAGACAAGGTTCGGCATAACCCTGTTGGAGCAAGAAGCTTGCAGGGCTTAGGTGCACTAGGTAGATTAGGCTTGGAGGGTTTTCTGCTATTCATGTATCCTATGTTTATTCTCTAGTGGATTATTGACCGTTTGGAAGGCGGGGGAGAGATTTTTCGTCGAGGACTTTGATTTCCTCTTTGATAACACTTCGTTGTGTTATCTTTGTGTTTGCATCTCTCTTCCCTTAATCTTTGCCTTTTAATTACTGCTGTAGTTGTGATTAATTTTGGTTTAGATTGTTTTACCAATTCTGTTTTAGCTTATTTTCATATTCTGCACATATATTGTTTGATTATAAGCTTGTGTTGGTAATTTGTAAATTGGAGGTCTAAACGTTCATAGGTGTTTTACACACTATTTGAACATTCAACAATCATATTATATCATGATCAAAACTCAATTTAACAAGTCTATTAAAGTCTTTAGGACTGACAATGGTGTTGAATTCCAAATGACTAATTTCTTTAAGACTCATTGTATCATATGCCAACATAGTTGTGTTGCCATTCCACAACAAAATTTTGTTGTGGAGAGGAAACATCAGCATATTTTGTGTGTTGCAAGAGCCTTGAGAATTCAATAAAATGTTTCAATTGCTTATTGGGGTGACTGCATTCTCACAGCAGTCCACCTCATCAATAGACTTCCATCCCCGCTTCTTCATAACAAAACACCTTTTGCATTGCTTTATGACAAACCACTTGATTACTCTTCCCTTAGAGTTTTTGGTTGCTTATGTTTTGCCTCCACTTTAGCTCATAATAGACTTAAATTTGATCCTAGAGCTATCAAATGTGTTTTCTTGGGTTATCCTTTTACTATCAAGGGATACAAGTTGCTTGATTTGCATTCTAAAAGAATTTTTATTTTAAGGGATGACACTTTTCATTAGTCTATGTTTCCTTTTCAATCCATTCTGAAAGCTCAAATTAGTGTGAAACACTAGAGCTTGTTTAGACCCCAAATTAAAAAATTATGGCTAAATTACTTTTACTCTAACTTAACAAAGTGCGGAACAAGAGAAAATATGCACAATGAACCAATAACACTACTTTAAACCATATCCAACCACAATGAATAATAAAATGAAAGCTTAAAGAGTAGGGAAGAAAGATGCAAACATAAGATAATACCAAGACGTGTTATTGAAGAGGAAACCAAAGAACTCGATGAAAATCCTCTCCGCGATCCTCCAAGTCAAAATCGATCCACTAGAGAATAAAGTAGGAGTATATGAATAACAAAACACCCTCCAAACCTAGTCTACCCCATATACTTGAGCCATCCAAGCTCCTGCTACCAACGGACTTCTTGGAGTCTTGTTTTCTCTAGCTTTTCGGATCCTGCAATTTAGCCCGATTGCATCCACCACTAAATGGCTCCTTCTAATGCTTTCTAATAGCACTAAAACTTTACTCAACACTCAGATTGGAAATGGTAAGTGTTTGGGCTAAGAACCTCTCAAGGATGTAGAGATGGAGAGGTAAAAGTAGAAGAAAACCAAGAGGTAATGTGTAGATGATTGTGGGTATAACAATCTCTAACTCTAAAGTGTATTTGCTAGGGTTTTCTTTCAAAAAAGCACTCCTTACAATTCGTGGGTAATGGAGGTATTTATAGTGTGGGTAAAGAATTTGGTAAAACAACTTAACTTTTTGCCGACCATAATGTTTTGCGGGTACCTCGCGAGGTGACAGGCTGGTATGACCCTTCAGCTTCTAGTCATGTGCTTCACACATGGCCTTTTCTCGAGTTTCTTTCTCGTGAGTTTCTTGCGAGCTAGTTTGATTCTTCTTTTGGCATGGAATTAAAGCGAACAAAGGCTAGTTGGAAATCACAACTTTACACATTCCTTCTTCCACATCTCCTTCTCCTTTTGACCCTTTTTCTCAGATCTGCATTCCTGCTGCTCCACCTTTACCTATTAATGATTCTATTCAACATTCTAAATTTGTTCCTCTTATGGATTCTCAACATCTTCATTCTGATCATGTTTCAGTTCCTAGTTCCCAAATTCTTGAAGATCATTTTTCTAATCTTCCAGAAGATTTATCTGTTTACTTATCTAATGATGTAGTTGATGATCCTATCCCACATCTTGAACCATTATGAAATTCTTGTTTCATGAATTCAAAAAAACAGATATTTAAGTTGGATGCTGTGCAAAATTCTTGTTTCCGTGATGAAATTTATAAATACAGATATTTAAGTCAAAAAAACGTATCATCTAGTTGAATTGTATGCCTCCGGGACAGATGTCTTATTTTTTTACCTTTTTAGTAACATCAGTAATCATTTTAATGCCAAATTTCTTATCATCTGTAAAATTGGGTACTGCAGGTTAAATGAGCCCTCCAGAAAATACCAAAACAGAAGGTGCTGATTACGTTCCTCCACCTGGCCATTTTGTAAACTTGATGGATCTGCTGACTGGTGATGACTGGAGTATTCTCACAAGTCTGATGAAAAGCAAGAGAAGAAATTAAATTTTCATTCTGATAATTGGTCTCTTACTAGTTCCACTACTCATTTGGGGTCACTGACAAGTGCCAAAGGAGATCTGGGACGGAAGGACAATGTTAGAACTGAGAAAACAGAAACGGTGCATACTGATGAGAAGCCATATATATAATGCAAATTCAGTTCAGGGACTTGCTCAGAAGTCAGAAGAATGACAACGTACAACTCCCTTCATCAAGAATGCCAATTTCTGATAGTCAAATGGTTATATATATAAGTTAAGGCCTTTTTTTATTAGTTTGGCTAGTTCATATAAATAAATTCTTTGATCTGGGTTAGTTCTTGCTGAGCTAATTGCAGCAAGAGCTCAGCTCAGACTCAAATTTGGGCTTTAATTTCTGATAGAACTCAACTCAGCCTGAACCCAAAGTAAACTCAGCCTAGCAAACTTTGGGCTCAATGAACGAGGCCAAAATGGCCCAATACCACCATTTTTAGAAATTTTTAGCAAGAAAACACTGTTTCGGAAATAATTAGCAAAGTACCACTTTTTCTAGAACTCGAGTTTCAGAAACTCGAGTTCCTCATTAGTTTTCCACCGTGGCATTGCTGAGTTGGATTTATGTGATTAAAAAATTTTTTGTGGTACTCGAGCTTGGTAAACTCGAGTACCATTTACACAGTACTCGAGTCTACCAGACTCGAGTACCTTTTTCTTAAAAAAAAAAAAAAAAAATTTACACAGTACTCGAGTTTGGTAAACTCGAGTACTGTGTAAATTTTTTTGTGAAGTTTTTTTTTTTTTTTTTTTTTTTTTTTTTTTTTTTTTTTTTTTTTTTTTCTTGTTTGGGGATAATAAAAAAATAAACATAAAGATAAAAATAAGTAGCTTTTTTATGTTTTTATTTATTTAAATAGAGGCATTGTAAAATATAGAGATTTTAATTTCGAAATATGAATTTAATTTCTACATTAATTAAAACTAGTGTATGACCCGCACAATGTGCGGGTTAATTAGTTTTATTTATTTATTTTGAATTAGGATACTCTTATTTTTTATTTATGGTAAAATAAATAAAACTCTCTAATTTATAGGTATGGTATCTTAAAATTTTAAAGAAGCTCTATTAATATGGTATTACAATTTTCACTTATTTTATGAAGCTAACAAAATGAAAATGAAGTGACGATAATTATTTTAGAATACCTATCATCACTCACTTGAAGTGTCAATGCTAGGTTTGTAATGCCCTTGATAATAACAGCCTTCAATCTTCTATATGATCCAATCCTTAATACATATTGGGTTACACCTCACCCACATAAGTAATAACCACTAACCATATACTTAATAACCGCTAACCATATACAAAGTATATGGTAAACTTCATTCTCAAAAAAAAGAAAGTAAACTTAATAAATTTAATATTGTGTTTTATTTTTAGGACCCAATATATAATGATTGTTAATTTTTTAAGTGAAAGAAAAAATAAAAAGAGTGATTAGATTCTTATTAAAAATAAAAGCAAAAAAATTGTCCTAGTGTAAATAAAGATACATATTGGGTATTTTGTGAAGTATGAACCTTCAAAGAATGTTCCTATTCAATTACTTTTACTATTCCCAATCCCATCCATGATTGAGATTTATCTCACCTCTACTATTCCTATAAAGTTACTTTTCTTTTCCTTCATATTCTTCTTCAATTCTTTACTTCTTCCTCGTTAGTGGGCTTCTATGAACTCCCATCACATCTTTTTTTTTCCCATTTTCACTATGCTTTTCTGCTAACATTTTTAAGTTTTAGTTTTTTCTTTTTTTAATAATCATTCAGTCTCATGAAAAATAGCACATGAAAATATTCTCACATTTCAACTAGCTGTACTAAATCCGACAACTTTCTTGCCATAGTAAATTATTCTTGCAGAGCGAACATTAATTCGAAACTTCTATCACTTTTTGTAGGGAAAAAAATGGTTCAAAAGGTAAATATAAATCTGTTTAGAGGTTTTGAATGGAAGATGGCCGTTGTAGTTAATTTCGCAACTACCTAAGATCACGTTGTTTCGGATTTCTATTAATTGGCTGAAAGAGTTATGAGCGATGTTTGTTGATAAAAGTTGGCAGACAATAGTCCGCTTAAGCATTTTTTAAATGTAACAGTTCCTAAAGCATTTTTCTTTCAATGGCGAAGGAGTGCAATGCTTGATTTTTTAAATCCTGAAGACATGAAAGGCACAACGTTTCGCTTTTTATTCCATGCTTTTGACTGGTAGTTTGGCAGATTTTTAAGTGGGATTTTTTCCTACATGTCACAACCTCCTTCTTAATTGCAGGGCAAGGTTTCTGCTATAATATATAGTAGCTAGTCGCTAACCCGGGATTATATAACTCTATCTAGTCGTAGTTGGTTAGGCATTGAGTTCTACGAATTTTACCATTTGAATAGAGCTAACCAGACCCTGGAGGTAAAATTTGAGTTGGTATATGGCAAGATAATTCTTTGCCAAAAGCACATAGTTAGAGAAATACCAAATCTGAATGTTTTTTCATGTTTAAATTTCACAATAATCGAATTTGTTTTTCTGCATTGATAAAATCGGTTTCTACGTTAATAAAATCTGCTCTCTACACATCATGTTTACTGTATATTCGAATTTGCTTACTGCATTCATAAAATCTGTTTTTTTTATTAAGTAAAATTGTTCACTGTTTTCTCATAAAAATTGTTCACTGTTTTCTGCATAAACGGTTTTTAGCATTGACGCAATTATTGCACTTAAATGGTTTTTGTGTTTTTTTAAATATGTAACCATATGAATAATGGACAAACTTCATGAAAGAAAAATGAATGATTTTTATAAATCACCTAATGGTAAATGCCTCGAAAAATTCGAATTTGTAAAAAAGTTCGAAATAGTTGAATGTAGAAATTCTAGAAAAATCGATGGAAAATCAATGAACGTACCAAATCTTGAAGGTGTACATAAGATGTACAGATAGTCTAGACTTGTTGAGAAATTTGATTTTATTGAAAGTACAAAATAATGAAAATTCAATGGAAAAGTATGTACGTTAAATGTATAAATCGTATGAATTTTTTTAGAAATTTGAATTCGTTGAATGTACAAAACTGTGAAAACTCAAGGAAAATTTGTGTATATTAGATGTACAGATACTACGAATTTGTTGAAAAATTTGAATTCGTTGATTGTGTAAAATCGTGAAAATTCAAATGAAAATTGAAGAACATAACAAATTGAGTAAACTTAATGGAAAATTAATTACATTAGATGTACAGATCATCCAAATTTGTTTCCAAATTTGAAGTTATCAAATGTACAAAATCGTGAAAATTCAATCTAAAACTATGTACTAATGTACTAATCATCCTGATTTGATGAAAAATATGTTTCCTTTTTTTTTTATGTTTTTATTTATTTAAATAGAAGCATTATAAAATATAGAGATTTTAATTTCGAAATATGAATTTAATTTCTACATTTTAATTTCGAAATTATTTTCTATTCACTATTTAAAAAATTGTTCACTGTTTTCTCATAAAACACCTAGTGAAATCGTGTTTTCTAAATTTAAACACCAAATCTGAATGCTTTTTCATGGTTAAATTTCACAATAATCGAATATATTTTTCTGCATTGATAAAATCTGTTTCTACATTAATAAAATTTTTTCTCTGCACATCATTTTTAATAAGAATCTAATCACTCTTTTTATTTTTTCTTTCACTTAAAAAATTAACAATCATTATATATTGGGTCCTAAAAATAAAACACAATATTAAATTTATTAAGTTTACTTTCTTTTTTTTGAGAATGAAGTTTACCATATACTTTGTATATGGTTAGCGGTTATTAAGTATATGGTTAGTGGTTATTACTTATGTGGGTGAGGTGTAACCCAATATGTATTAAGGATTGGATCATATAGAAGATTGAAGGCTGTTATTATCAAGGGCATTACAAACCTAGCATTGACACTTCAAGTGAGTGATGATAGGTATTCTAAAATAATTATCGTCACTTCATTTTCATTTTGTTAGCTTCATAAAATAAGTGAAAATTGTAATACCATATTAATAGAGCTTCTTTAAAATTTTAAGATACCATACCTATAAATTAGAGAGTTTTATTTATTTTACCATAAATAAAAAATAAGAGTATCCTAATTCAAAATAAATAAATAAAACTAATTAACCCGCACATTGTGCGGGTCATACACTAGTTTTAATTAATGTAGAAATTAAATTCATATTTCGAAATTAAAATCTCTATATTTTACAATGCCTCTATTTAAATAAATAAAAACATAAAAAAGCTACTTATTTTTATCTTTATGTTTATTTTTTTATTATCCCCAAACAAGAAAAAAAAAAAAAAAAAAAAAAAAAAAAAAAAAAAACTTCACAAAAAAATTTACACAGTACTCGAGTTTACCAAACTCGAGTACTGTGTAAATTTTTTTATTTTTTATTTTTTTTAAGAAAAAGGTACTCGAGTCTGGTAGACTCGAGTACTGTGTAAATGGTACTCGAGTTTACCAAGCTCGAGTACCACAAAAATTTTTTTAATCACATAAATCCAACTCAGCAATGCCACGGTGGAAAACTAATGAGGAACTCGAGTTTCTGAAACTCGAGTACTAGAAAAAGTGGTACTTTGCTAATTATTTCCGAAACAGTGTTTTCTTACTAAAAATTTCTAAAAATGGTGGTATTGGGCCATTTTGGCCCAATGAACGATATTAGTTGTCTCAGCCCAATTGACAGTCCAAAGTACAACCAGCTGGTATAGGCTACAGCAGCAGCACGACCGAAAACACAAGCTGGTATAGCAGCGAAGAGCATTGCAATCAACCAAACCTATTTATGATTGTTAGTAAATGTTCAGAAGGACACACTCCGGAGTCCAAACTTGCATAATAACCACATAATTGATTTATGAGATTTTCAAGATATCTTATGGGCATAGAGTGAAATAATCTAGTCAAAGGCTGGAGCACTCACTATTTTTTTTTTTAATATAAAAAATAAAAAGCCTTGCATAATAACATGTTCCGGACCTCTGGGCATTAGCAATTATTTTAGTCCAATTACTAGCACAGTGACATGTTTGAGTTCATGTCATCAACTATGTCATTATCACAATTACTCAACTTGACTTTTTTTTTTTTAATTTTTTTTAAATTTTATAATTAACTTAACTCAACTTGAATTTTACATCTTGCATAATAGTCTCCAACAAAGTTGTAAGTTAAATCTAATGTAATTTTAAGTAATACTATAATACTTTATAAGTTTTTATTAAACTAATGTTTTGATAATTCCACGATTGGATTATATGTTTTCTATTTTTTTGACATGCGTGTCATTTTTCGTATCAGTCAGATGTCATTTATTATTTGTGAACCTATACTATTAGCCCTTTAAGTTTATCTTATGAGCGCAATTGGTCCCTCGAGTTTTAAATACGCACTATTAGTTCCTCAAGTTTTTAAGATGAGCGGTATTAGTCATTCTGTTAACTACTATTAATGGTATTGCCTACGTGGGTAACTTAATAGTGACAAGACATTATTTATTTATTTATTTATAAATGTTGTAGTAGTTTTTAATAAATAAATTTACATAAATTAAATTTTATAAAAATTATTATACAAGTAAGAAGCAAATTGACCCAATTCCAAAATCAAATCTTAATCCTACTTGGTTCCAAATAAAAACCCCACTGGGCAATCCCATTTGATTATGAAATGTGAGAGTGAGAGAGAGACGGAGGGGTGAGAGTGAATGAAAGAATCTTTCAAATGGCCTAGCAGTAGAAATTGGATCCCATGGTTCAATTCTGGGTGTTGACTAACTCAATTTGGGATTGGGGGTATGATCTTTGTCTTTAGTCTTTACAATGTAGTAATTCTAAACAATGTTTTAAATTTCGTTTCGTTCCAGCTCGAATATTTTGTTCTAGTGCTTAATCCAGTGCATTGACCCCTTTGTTCCGTTTCGGTCTAAATTTCGAATTGTTCTGAACCATTTTGGTGTTTCAAACAAATTTCGGCTATTCCAGCTTATTCTAAATTGTGTTGGATTTTTTAATACATCATTCGACTCATTTTATTCCGATATCATATTTTAAATTTTGTTTTGGTTAATTGGATATAATGAAATATAAAGTTATGTATACATAAATTATGTGTATGATTTTGAAAGAAAACAAAAAATATGCATTATGAATTTCTTAATTTGTCTTTAGTCTTTACAGTGCAATTCTCGATACCACACTAAAGCTTTTTGTGTGGCATTAGTTAGAGGAGCAAGGAGAAAGAAGTGCACTGCCAACCAACGACGGAGCCCACCAAATGTCTTCTTCTTCTTCTTGGATTGATTGAGGTGAAAAAGGCTTTGCTGTAGGATTAAGATTTTGATTTGATTGAGGTGAAGACAGATTCCATTTTCTCTCTCTTCAATTTCAGAATGAAATGGGGAGTGGCCGAGTTGGGCTTTTATTAAGAACCAGTTCGAATGCTTATTACGTGTAAACTAATTTTTGTAAATTTTCTCATTAAAAAAATGCCACATTCTTTAAAAAAAATGCCAAATCGTAATTTCGTTAGCCATGTAAAGAATATTACTAACGACAGTTAATAGAATCACCAACATCCATCACTTTTAAAGTTGAGGGACCAACAACTCACACTTAAAACTTGAGGGATCAATTGTCCTTATAGGGTAAACTTCAGGGACTAATAATATAGTTTCGCATTTACTATTTGATTTAAAAAAACTTATTTTTTATGAATAAATTTAAAATAAAAAACTTAAAATTTAAACTTTTTAATTGATAAAATAATTATTGATGAAATGACAATCCCCTCCCTTAAGGTTTATGAATGAATGAACATTCTCATCCTTATAAATTAATAATTATTATTTTAAAAAATAAATATTTCATTATTGAAAAACTAAGTAAAATCTCATGTGAGGTGAATGTAATTTGCCTTCTTTTTTGGCAAGTGTAAATAGGGAATATTGGAACCCAAATATTAACTTCTTTACAAAGAGTGCCGCACACCAGTAGAAGGCCATTGGCCTGTTTCACTTGTAAAGTATGATATTTATTAATGAGTAATGCTACATGCACAAATTATTTTACAACTTTTTTTGAAAATGTTGATGTGGCCAACTTCCTACAAAGTTGAACCTGAAGGAGTGGCCTCTACCTATAGATGGCTGTAATGATTAGTCAGAATCCCTTATGCATGTCTTATGGCTTTGTGATTAGGCTCAAGCTGTGTGGTTGTTTGCCTCTGATTTTCTTAGTTTTTTTAACTCAATAGCATTGTAGGTCTTTCTTGGAGATTTTGGAAACTTTGTAAGCTGATGGGTCAGGTTTTAAATGTGCTTTTTTTGCTATGATCGCTTGGTGCTTATGGGAACATTGGAATAGAGTTAGGGAAGGTCAACAAACCTGGTAGCTCCATGAGGTTGGTGATAGAGCTTGAGATTTGGTTTAGGAGTATTGGGATATTCACTTTAAGGAGAAGCTGATCCTTGTTTGGCCTCCTGTTGTTTGGTGGTCTCCTCCTCCAGCTGAGTGTTACAAGATTAATTTTGATGCTGCTATCTTGGAAGGTATAAACCAGGTAGGGATAGGGGTGGTGTGTGGGGACTGTGAAGGCCATGTCTTGGCTGCTTTGAGTCAGAATGTGGCATTGGTGCAATCGGTGGAAATGGCAGAGGCTTTGGCAGGGAAATGGGTAGTTGAGTTTGCTAGGGAGTTGAGTTTCTTTGATGTGTAGATTTGTAAGGTTGAATTTAATCAACCATCTTGTTAGCTTTATTTCGTGCCAAATTTGCTTGTATTTTAGCAATTAGAAACCCTGTATTTAGGTGGGAATCTTATAAGGGTAGTGTGTGAGAGAGTGTGAAGAATTGCTCAAGTGTGTGCAAAGAAGCAGGAACTTGCGGCTGGACTTCGCAGGTGGCTCACGGCTTCAAACCGCCAAATTGAAGCACGCATGCCCAGCATGCCAGAAGCTGAAGCGTTGCACCAGCTGTTTACTATAGGACAAACATTCCAGGTTGGCTAGACCGTTTGCTCGCGGCTTGAACTCGCGACTCAACCCAGTTGCGAGGTCAAGTCGCTAGAATACCCTGTTTGGAAAAATATGACGCTTCACAGTCCTTCTCACCCTACTATATATATACCCTTATACCCACGATTCAGAGAGAGCTTCCAGAGAGAATTTTGAGAGAGAAACCCTAGAGAAAACAAGATTGACTCATCCACAATCTTTACCTAAGAGACTTTTCAAATTCCTCTACTCTCTTTCTCTCCATTGTCAAATCCTTGAGAGGCTCTTTACCAAAACCTTTTCTCACCATATCCATTTATGTGAGAGGGCTGTTTAGTGGTTTGGGAAGCAGTTAGGAAGGAACCAATTTCACATTGGTTGATGCTATGGTCAAGTAGCGAAATCCGGGAAGCTAGAAAAGAAATAGGTTCGGCGTAACCTCGTTGGAGCAAGAAGCTTGGAAGGCTTAGGTACATTAGGTAGATTAGGCTTGGAGGGTCTATTGCTGTTCATGTATCCCAACTACATTTTCTAGTGGATTACTTACCGCTTGGAGAGCGACGAAGAGGTTTTACACCGAGGGCTTCGGTTTCCTCTTCGATAACACATCGCTGTGTTGTCCTTGTGTTTGCATCTCTCTTCCCTTATCTTTGCCTTTTATTTTCTGCTGTGGATGTGATTTTAAACTGGCTTAGATTGTTTATCAATTCAGTTTATAGCTTGTGTTCATTTTCCGCACACTTTGTGTTTGTCATATAGCTTGAATTGGTATTATTTTATTTGAGGGTCTAAACATTCATAATGTATTTCACACTATTTAAACTTTCAATTGGTATCAGAGCGGGTGCACTTGTTGTGGTTTAAACACCCTAGTGCGATCCTTGACCTTACATTGAGATGGATAGATCTCAATCTCTAAATGTGCCACCATTTTTTTATGGTAATAATTATGCTTTTTGGAAGTTCTGAATGAGGGCATTTTTATGTTCTATTGATGATGCTGTGTGGGATGCAGTTGAAGTGGGATGGACTAAGCTGGAGGCTGCCAAATCCTCTTAGGATAAGGCAACACTAGCGGCAGCTAATGCTAACAGTAAAGCCTTGAATGCTATTTTCTGTGGTGTCTCTCTAGAAGAATTTCACAGGATTTCTCATATCACTATTGCTAAGGAAGCATGGGAGATTCTAGAGACTACTTATGAAGGAACAAAGAAGGTGAAAGACACCAAACTTCAGATGTTGACCACTCGCTTTGAGGAGCTCAAGATGAGCGAGGATGAGTCCTTCGACTCTTTTTATAGTAAGTTGAACGAGGTGGTTGTCGAAAAATTCAATTTGGGAGAGAAGACGGAGGATTCTAAAGTTGTAAGGAAGATCCTTCGATCATTGCCGGAAAGCTTTTGTGCCAAAGTAACAGCTATTAAAGAGAGCAAGGACCTTGATGATATCAAAGTCCAAGTGCTGATTGGTTCTCTCCAGACCTACGAATTGTCATTGCCCAATCAAAGAAAGAGCAAATCCCTTGCTCTCAAGACTGTAAATGAAAGGGTGGATGTTCATGACTCTTCAGATGATGATGCAGTCGAGAAGGACGTTGCATATCTTGCAAAGAATTTCCAAAAATTTTTGAAGTTCAAAAATAGTGGTAAATTTTGTGATAAAGGGAAATTCCAAAGTTCAAGAAGGGAGAAAAGGGAATTCAAAAGGAAAGATGGAAAAGAATCCCAATCTACAGAAGATGTCACTTGTTTTGTATGCAACGGGCATGGACACTTTAAGAAAGAATGTCTGAATTATTTGAAATCGAAAGGCAAGGTGTATGCCACAACACTTAGTGACTCGAACTCTTCAAATACTGATTCCTATAACAGTGTTTTTGAAAAGCGCCACTATAGGCCTCCTATGGTAGCGCTTTGTAAAGCGCTGGCAAAAAGCCCTGGTATAGACTTATCTATTATGGCAATTTGTAAAAACGCTGGGAAAAAAATGCTGGGACAGGACGATTTTTTGTAGTGATTGCAACAATAGATGAAATTATATGCAATTGACCCCAACCCAACACCTACCAAACTAATAAAATGAAAGCAATATGGAACAAACTACAAAGTAACACCCACCACAGAAAGGAACTTATATGGAGGCCATAAGATTATTGGACAAAGTATTAGTCGTGTATGTGTTATCCAAAAAAAAAGCAAAAGTACTAGTCCTGTACGTCTTCTAATCTATATCGCACAATTAGCTAAATAGGTATGAAAGCCACAAACGTAAAGTTAAGTGATGAAAATCAAGAAATGAGCAGTACTTTAAGTTTGTTTTGTTAGGACACTCATGTTAACGTGTGTATAATAGAGAAATACGTAAAATTTATGCATTTAAATCCAAAAATTACTCACATCAATCAATCTATAAATGTGTATATTTACTTTATAAGCTAGTATAAAGTTATAAATCCATTAACAATTTAAGCCATCAGAAGAATTATTATGCATTTTACGCTAGCTTGTATTGCATGCAACCCTTAATTTTTCTTGCACATATGTATAAAATTATAACGAACTTGTTGTGGACTAATGGAGCTAAATATATAAACCATGTTGTATACAATCTAAAACAACCAATTTGTTTTTTTTCCCAAGCATCAAGACTTGTAAAATCATGAAAGTAATCTTGCCTTCATTTGGGAACACTGGAGGGCCACTCTGTTTGTAGTCTTTTAGGTTTGGACGATATTTGTAATATTTTCTAGCAAGTCACAATTTATATGAAAAATAATAAATATGAGGGATAAACTATCACTTATCCAATTTTTTTAATTAATTGATTAGGTGAATTATTTTAACACTTCTTCTCATTGGGACTTCTCATCATTTGCTATATATAAATTAACCGTTATTCCCAAAAACTTAAGGTTCTTAGAAATGCTAACTTTACTACCACGTATTATTAGCGTGATGGTTACTTTATAAGTACACAATTCTTGTAGGGATGTGGGAGGCAAAGACCAGGGTTCAAGTTTTTAGGAAGGAGTTTCGCATATATATACATTTAAATTAGACATTTAAGCTAGAGTTGAATTTTTATCTTTTATTTAAATTAGACATTTGTAGTTTGCATGCTTCACATGAATGATCATTATCTCATTCATTGTTTGAGAGATCCCATCTCCAGATTTTCCAATGTAGAAAAGTAATGAAACAAAGGAAAGAAATAGTTATTTTCCTTGTTTGGTTCCCGAAGAAAATGGAAAGGAAACAAATGTTTTACCTTCATTACCTTTTTTATGTTTAGAGAAATTAAATACTATAGTAGATAATATTTTTTGATAAATCTAGAAAGGAGAGAATTTCTACTAAAACAAAATAATGGAGAATTTAAGGCTATAATTGTATAATATAAAAAACTTTCAAATTACTTTAACACCTCACTCTTCCAATCAGTAGGTCTAAAAACTGTGGGTTTCAGTTAACTTAACTAGTAAAGTCTCTGATAATTGAATAAGAGATCTGTGGTTCAATTTCCGCTTACACCGAAAATCGATCGGTACCTTAGTCTGATGATAAAGAGTTATTTTCAACAATAGACACTATAAGTTGAAACTATCTCATAAAAAAAATAAAATTAAATAAAATTAAAAAAAAAAGTCTAACGATTAACTGTGGGTCTCACTATCGATTTTATTGTGACTAATTTTTTTTTTTAAAATCAGTAGATTTATGTATTTATTATTATTATTATTATTAGAAGATCATATTTTTATTGAGATTAATAAATTAAAGAAGGAACATATAACTTTGAAAAAAAGCCTTGAACCTAGAACTCTATAATTAATCAAGCTTCCATCATATTGGGTGTTGTATACGTGGCTTGATTTTTATCATAAGACATCAATTTTCCCACATGAAATTGAGATTTATATTACTTATCAGCTGGCTGGAATATGGTTAGATTTTTCACAACTTAATGAGAAAATGATGATGGTAGTGTTAGTGTTGGCTGCTAGCAATTGTTGTTTTGGGCCTTATGGCTTGTGGTGCTTGACAGCTTTAGAATGACTTGAAAATATGTTCGTTCAATATCGAATTTTTATCGTAAGTGGAAATAGTCATTGTACCTCCCTATTCGCATTATTGGACTCAGTGAGTTCAAAACCTTTCTACAACACAGGAATAGTACAAAAGTCAAAAGAAGAGTCTATGGACGGAATCGGCTGTGGCGTTTAGTGGGGTTATTGATGTTAGAGAGACAAGGACGAATGGAGAAAGCGAATGAAGAATTGACGAGGTTTAGTCTAATGGCTCACGTTCATGATACAAAAGGAGTTAACCAGCAATTGGGAGGACTTAACCAGTTAACCCTAAGCTAATCCTTGAGTAACCCTAAAGTCAAGATGCGGAATACAAGTAACTACATGACTACATGCAACATGACAATATTATAAATTGTAGGGGTACTAACGGAGCAAGGATTTCAAACTAAAAGGGCCGGAGTATAAGCAAAAAAGAAAAGAAAAGAAAAGAAAAGAAAAAAAAACTCCAAATAAGTATCCATATAGTATTAATAAACTATTAACCATAAGAGATCAAACGTTTAATTCCCGCTTACACCGAATACTGATTAATGTCTTGGTGTGATGATAAAAAATACAATCATCAGAAATGGTAGTCATAGGTTGAAACTCTATCAAAAAAAAAAAAAAAAAAAACACTATCAACCAAAACAAATACACAAAATCATTGTTTCTTAATATGTTAAGATGAAATCATCTACCAACATTGAAAAAAAAAAAATCTTTCTTAATACTAGGCTGGCTAGAATTTTTAATTTTTTTTTAAAAAATTTTATTTTTGTTAAGTTTTTTGGTTGAGTAGTTGCTATAAAATAGAGGGGAGTGGCCTAAGGTTTTGGAAGAGGGGACCAACAACAAAAATGGAGAAAAATATAACTATAAAATATTTTTTTTCTTAGGACCAGTGGTCCCGGGCCCCCTTGGACCCCCCACTAGGTTTCCCTATGTATGAGAACAACGAACTTAGACTGAAATCTCTTACATCCATCCTCAAACATAAGGTGGAAGCTTGAGAACATCTTGATAGGATTGGGTCAAATGTAAAATGGTTCGAGCATAACTTAAAGTGAAACATGTAAGATGGTTGTTGCCAATAGTGATCAATGACAATTAACAATGCTTAAAGGTTGGAAGATGGCTAATACAACCTAAAGATGAATGTTTTTGTGACCAGGTTGAAGGATGGTTGTACGGTTCTCAAGTATGGCAAATGCAAGATAGATGTTAGCAATCATGGTGATTAATGCTGAACGGTGGCCAGAAAATAATTTATAGATGTTAGCAATCATGGTGATTAATGCTGAACGGTGGTCAGAAAATAATTTATTTCTGACACTTTTTAATGTTTCCAATGAAGGTAAACATATTTCAAATTTCTCCTTTCTTAACTATCAAATTAATATATATATATATATATATATATATATATATATATATATATATATATATTAGGACAAATACAAGTGCATGGTATCAAATTGAATATGTGCATTTTCAAGAATGGTCCTACGGTCTGAAACGTCCTATATCCTACAATACCTATTGTACATTCCAACAACCAAGGCATGGGGAATGTCTATGTGGTTGGATCTGGACCCTACACGTGAAGTGGTTGTGAGTAGAGGAAGAAGAAGCGTTAGCTACAAAATCTCATCCTTGGCTCATGCCAAAGGCGTGACTGCCTTGGAAAGGAAGTAAGATATGTATTTGACATGATACTCAAGCACTCACAAAAAGGGAGATAGTGACTTTCTAAGGTCAGCAACTATGATAACACCCCTTATTGGCTGAGTGCATGTTGGACCACTTCAGAGACACGTGCATCACTTACAGTACTCTTGATGTTCCTTTCATGGTCCAAGAGTCGTCCCCCAGGTAGTGGCAGAGTCATCTACCCACATGCCACAGTGCCATGTTGGTGCATTCCTTCTCCTCCAGTCACCAAATAGTACCCCAGTTGTGGAAATGTGTAAAAACAAGAAAATGATGACTTGACAGTTGTCTTTATACTCAGCCATATTCCTCAGATTATAAGAGGAACATACAACTAGAATTTGAAGGTAAGAACCCGAGTAGATGTTTTGAGAAGAGAGTAGAAAGTTGATAAGATAGGAGGGTAGAAAACAAGGTCTCCCTTTGAAAGAAGAACACCCTTATTGTATAAGAGTTACCTCTTCTTTCCATATAATACAAAGCTGAACAGAGCAAGAAACCATGGTTTTTCATCCTTTTCTTAGGGTTTTCCACATACATCTTGTGTTAACTTTACATTCTTGCAATCACTTTCTCTGTCTCTAACCTTGATGATGTCAAAGCTTGTACCTTTGTCACTCATAAGCTTTTTCATATAGATGTACTGTTAGATAACTTATTTTATCTCCCATATAAGCTCAAATCTAACTTTCACGTACACCTATCAACGCATTGAATTCTGAAAATTGGATGAAGAATTTCACGGTATCAAATTGAAGACATGCATCTTGAAGCGTGATAAACATTGTCCCACGGAATTTAACGTTTCTGAAACATCCTAATACTTAACAACGCATTGAATCCTATAAATTGGATCAAGAATTGTCTGAAGCATTAAACTCTCCATAAGAAAATTTTCCATCCCACTCCTCTCTCCCATTTACTTGTGATACTCATTCTCTATGGCTTTGTCTATTAAGCCCCTTTTTGCTTCCTACAATCCTCTAATTGCTTCTAAGAGGATTCTACAAGTTACCAATTCAGACCACTTCAGCTAGAATTCTTTGCCTAGTGCTCACAATTTGAGCATTGCCCATGATCACACATTGTCTCTCCCTTTAAAACATCACAACTACAGAAGCAAACATTATGCTGTAAGTTTTATGTGTCCTTTCATAAAGCTACCAATACGATTGATGACCATCGAGAAACTATCTGTTAAAACCATCTCATGAGGTGTCTTCATATTTGATGAGCCTCACACACTTGTGGGATTCACATGTTCACACATCATACTACCAAGTCTACAAAATACAACCAATTACAAAGCTACACGTATTGTTGCTAGGTTTTGCTATCACTACTCAAAAACCAATAGAAATTTTCCAAGTGTCATGCAAAATCCAATCACACATCAGCGCGTGCAAGTGATGACATAAGCAGTCTAGCATGTGTAAGCGATGACATATGTAACCCAGCGCATATAAACGATGACATAAGCGAATCAATCAGGCTGTGACATGTGTCACCAATCAAACTCCGCCACTTGTCGCTCACCCACCCCTAATCTCTTATAAATAGAATTCTTCCTAAGGCATTTAGGGAGGAGACCAAGCCATCTAGAGCACAAACAGCATCAAAGAAGATTCAGAAGTACTAAAGCTCTGCTGGAATCAAGCCCTGAAGCCTCTAGGAACTTCAAGAACTTCAACCTCAAATGCAAGGAACATTCAAAGCAGAATCATCTAAACTACCTGCCTAGATCTCAAAGGTCACTGGAATCAAGCTCAAAAGCCTCCAAAAACCTCAACAAACCACAAATTAGTGAAACTCTATGGATTCAAGCCTCCAAAGCCCCGAAAAATTTCTGCCACAAACCTTCAAATACGAAGAACATTCAAAGTAGAATCATTCAAACTGCCTACCTAGGTCTCAAAGTTCACTGGAATCAAGCTCGAAAGCCTCTAGAAACCTCAACAAATCACAAATCAGCGAAACTCTACGGATTCAAGCCTCTAAAGCACTGAAGAACTTCCACCACAAACCCTCAAAAAGGAAGAACGCACGAGGAACAAAAAGAACACGAAGAACAAACAAAGAACGTGAAGAACAAAGAATTTCTAACATGTTCATAGCCGGAGATTCATTGTAATTCTGTTTCAAAGGTTTTTGATCCATTCCTCTACCAAATTGAAGGATATATTGTGTTCGAATCAAAATCACATTACCACAATTTCAATCAACAAATCTTTCAAGGAGATCGAATTAGAGGATCACTCTTTTGTAATCACAAAGAATTATACCACACATTTATCAATACAAATTCACATTTGTGAAACTATTTCACTTGTTTGACTTATTTCAAACGAGAAATTTAGTCGTCCACAACATGTTTTGAGAGGGCGCTTTATGAAACCCTCTCATAAGTTAATCTTTCCATTAATGTTATAGTCACTAAACTAACCACTATTCCCTTGAGAGTAAAAATTATTTATCCCTTTTCTTAGGAGTTTCACTTAATGTTCTACCAAGTGTTGTATACTATGTGTATGATTTTTTATTTTATTTTTGATTTTAATCTTTAATTACTTTATAAGGGTAAGAAATGATACATATGACAGACTTCAGTTAGTAAAATATAAATTGAAAAACTCAGTGGAATAGTGGATTTTTATTCATCCCGCGGAGTCTATTTTGTATCTAATAAAACCACTTTTGTTAGGTTGCGATCAGGAGCCATGAGGTCACTATGCAAAATTTTCATCACTACCGCCTATTCTCCTTGAGTCTTTGTTTTTTTACCTTGTAATATTTTAATGTCTTCCATTCTTAACAAAAAAAGGAAGTAAAAATATGGTAATCTTTCTTAAACTTTACGCTAGAGATGATACAACCTTTAACAAAATAACTATATTTACTCCCCCCCCCCCCCACCCCCACAACAACAAAAAATAAAATAAAATAAAGTGATATAAAAATGAATTTTCATTGATAAATTATTATTTACCCCAAAACTTATCATGCTATTAAAGTAATTGGTCTTGATTTTTTTTTTTTTTTTTTTGAAATAAACACATACATACATAAAGGAGAGAAAATGCGGTTCTAAATTCTAATGCAAAAGTATACCACAAACTTTACTCAAAAACCATGATTAATAAGTCTTGAATTTAAACCTTGACTTTGCTCTCCTTAGCTAGCTTCTATCTACTTGAAGCACTATATAGTTTGTATCTGAATATAATACACTATAATGATTTATTTGAATACATAAAAGATGTCAATTGGCATTTAGTTACACACTTTTTTTCACTTCTGGTTCTCATTGTGCCCGATATTTTATTTAATTTTTAGTTTTAGTTTTTAACAGATTTCTCCCTTCCCTTCCAGGATAAAATTCACAGCCAACATGCACAAAAGTTGAAAGAAGTTAAGCACGTGCAGAACAAAGCTGGAGAAGATCCATTGGAAGGTTTATATATGATTGATGCGATTCAACGCCGTGGCATTGACTACCACTTCCAAGAAGAGATTGAAACTATTCTACAGAGGAAAAATATGATATCTAGTGCCTGTGGTTATAATGATATCAACAATCAACCATACGAAACTGCTCTACGCTTTCGATTATTGAAACAAGATGGTTACTACGTTTCTTCAGGTTGGCATTTTCTTTTCTATAATTCATATATAAAGCCAATGGCATTGCTCATGGCTATAAAGTCATCATCAAGGGTGAAGGAGGGGTTTGGGATTTAGATTCTCACAAAGATCCAATAGCCGAGGGCCCAAATATCAAGAAATTATTGTAGTGTACTTAGTAAGGGACATACTCCTCTTACATAAATATGAGTAAGTAAGAGAAATGTATGGTCCATCAAGGATGAGGGCTGAGGGGTTTGGGATTTATATTCTCATAAAGATCCAATAGCCAAGGGCCCAAATGTCCATAAATTATTGTAGTGTACTTAGTAAGCTACATACTCCACTTACATAAATATGAGCATGCAAGAGAATATAATAGTCCATCAAGAGTGAGGGTTGAGGGGTCTGGCATTTAGATTTTTACAAAGATCCAAATGGCCAAAAGCCAAAATGTCGAAATATTATTGTAGTGTACTTAGTAAGCTATTACTCCTCTTACATAAATATGAGTATGTAAGAGAAGGGCATAGTCTATCGGGTGCACTTAATGATTTTACTTAAACACCCTTACCCCCTCTTGCTCCCCTTGTTAATTTGGTTTAATGGGGGAATTTGTCCAATATTATGACCTAACTGAACCAAACTGATTACACCTTTAACTAAAAGCCACTTGAAAATTTTATGTAAGAAAATATTTTAGAAATATTATCAAAATTATGTGCCACTTGATGCACCTACAATATGCATTTTGCAAATTTAGTACATCAAAATACAAAATTCATAATTACTAATTGTTAAATTTTATTATAAATATCATGAATTTTTTATAATAGAATTTTAGTTGAAATAAAAATTTTAATTTCTTTAAAAATTAGGTACTATAGTTTTAACTAAATTAAACTATCATTACAATTAATAAGATAAATTATTTTAATAATTATTGAGTGTAGCTACTTGTTACCAAGAGAAAATACTCATTTGGTAGAACCATGATTTATAGGACTTGACTTTTATTTTATAGTATATGATTTATGATATATATGTTGTGGGATCCAACCTTTTTATAAAATTAAACCATGTTGTATACAATCTAAAACAACCAATGTTTTGTTTTTTTTTTTCCCAAGCATCAAGACTTGTAAAATCATGTAAGTAATCTTGCCTTCATTTGGGAGCACTGGAGGGCCACTCTGTTTGTAGTCTTTTAGGTTTGGACGATATTTGTAATATTTTTCTAACAAGTCACAATTTATATGAAAATTAATAAATATGAGGGATAAACTATCACTTATCCAATTTTTTTAATTAATTGTTTAAGTGAATTATTTTAATACTTATTCTCATTGGGGCTTCTCATCATTTGCTATATATAAATTAACCGTTATTCCCAAAAGCTTATGGTTCTAAGAAATGCTAACTTTACCACTGCGTACTATTGGCGTAATGGTCACTTCGAATATATATACATTTAAATTAGACATTTAAGCTAGAATTGAATTTCTATCTTTTATGTGTATATATTATAAGCTTAAACAAACATACCCTCTATCATTATTCAAATTATTACAACATAAATTTTTTTTTTTTTTTTTTTGGGTGTCTAACTATAAACTAAGAAATCATAATTAATTAATCTTATTTTCAGCTTAAGTGAAATTGTATTGGTCGTGAAACAATCACTCTGTCACTTTCAATTTTGAAAGACTTCCACTACCATGCGGTAATTGAATCAGAAGACTTTGTAGTTTGCATGCTTCACGTGAATGAGCATTATCTCATACATTGTTTGAGAGATCCCATCTCCAGATTTTCCAATGTAGAAAAGTAACAAAACAAAGGAAAGAATTAGTTATTTTCCTTGTTTGGTTCCCAAAGAAAATGGAAAGGAAACAGATGTTTTACAATTCATTACCTTTTTTATGTTTAGAGAAGTTAAATACTATAGTAGATTATATTTTCTGATAAATCTAGAAAGGAGAGAATTTCTATTAAAACAAAATAATGGAGAATTTAAGGCTATAACTTTTTTTTTTTTTTTTTTGAGAATGAATTTAAGGCTATAACTTTATACTATAAAAAACTTTCAAATTACTTTAACATCTTTGATGATTAAATAAGAGATCTGCGGTTCAATTCTTGCTAATACCAAAAACTGATCAATATCTTAGTCTGATGATAAAGAGCTATTATTAGAAGTAGACACTATAAGTTGAAACTATCTCATAAAAAAAATTTTAAAAAAAGGGTCTAACAACCTACTGTGGGTCTCACTATTGATTTTATTTTGACTAATTTTTTTTTTTTTTAAATCAGTAGATTTATGTATTTATTATTACTAGTATATAACCCGTGCTACCACACGGGAATGGATATATTATTAATCATGAGTTTATTCATGTTTAAAAGGCTCAGTTAAGTCTAAATTCATATTATTAACCAGAAAATTTCATTAACAAAACTTAGCAGTATATATTCCAAAAAATGTTAATATTGACTCAATGTAGGCGCACACACACAAACCCATCACTATATCAATTAAGAGAATCAAAACTAAATGGAAAAATGACACAGAAAGATAGCCTTGGTGAGGATGTTTATCCAAAAGATCCATCCACACTTTTGAATCTTCAATCTCTATTGGTGATTGAAATTTTCATAGCTTAAAAAAAAAAAATTAAAAAAAAAAAAAAACAAAAAACAAAAACTCAGAGTTGTAGTCTTATGATGGGTCCTTTTGTAACATGATGGGCATTTGTGCGAAGAAAAAACCTTTGAAGTTGTGTGGCTGGTAAACAAAATTCTCTTCAATCTTTTTTTTTTTAGATTACATAATAAGGGTAATGAATGTGAGAGAGAGAGAGAGAACTTGACCATAGAGAGATGGGTTCGTACGTGTTTTTATACATGCTTCACAGTTGTTAGTTTAAAATATTTTATAAGAAATTATCCTCAAGACCATGCATAATACTCATTATGTGATTTAATGTTTGAGGAATTAGTTTCAATTACATTGCATGTTATTGAAAATAGAGTAAATATAATTTGTTAAGGTTAATATACAAAAGAATATGAACCTAATGATCATATTTTCAATTGTTAAGTTTACTCAAACTAAAATGGTAGCCGTGAAGGCTAAATAAAGAGAATGTTGTTCTTTCAAAATAGAAAGATACATGACACACATATTTTTGGCAACATGGGCTCTTACTTCATTGATTATTGCCTTATACACGATTAAGAATTTAAGATAAGTAAAAAGCTAATCTAAAATGATGAAGCCCCATATCTGCTTATTTTTAATATCCTCTAGGGAAAATATATATATAACTAAAGTTACAACAAATTTTGATAAAATCAATAATTTTTAAAAATAAATTTATTCAACTATTACTTCATGATAGAATAAAAACACTCAATGCAATAGGTATTAGAAGTGTAAATGAACCAAGGACATGTTGACAGTAGATTAGTAATCGTCTTCCTACCTATTTTTGCGATAAATTTATTATAATTATTACACGCTTAGGGTGCAATATAAAATCAAATCTAATGACGGGAAATTGATAACATAAAAACTTCTACAAATGTAATTGTGATCATAAGGGTCCACACTGGAAGTGCATTTGCCCATGGAGGATAAAAAAAACAAATCAATGAAAATGTAGTAATAATAATATTGAAAAAAGAAAGAGTCAAAACAAATGACATACAAGAACAAATAGAATCATATATCAAAACCATCATAGAGTATATGGAGCAGCTGAAACTTTTTTTTTTTTGAAGCATTTTAGAAAGAGATAGTATGTTGGGGTATTGGTCTCTTTTTTTTCCCCCTTAAACTAATCAAAGATAACTTGTATTAAAAACTATACATATTCATTACATCAAACGTTTAGCCAATCAATAAGCAAGCCATACCAATTCATATGCATGCTGATTCGCCTCTCACCTAGAATAGCTTACCTTCCATGGCTTGAATAGATTCATTCTTAGTATTGCTTCCTCCACCACAGCTCCTAACATGAATTAACTTCCTCCTTGGATCCTAGCCTGTCAATAACATTTGCTAAATCTCCCTCTAAGATGATATCTCCTGCACCTATCCCAATTGCAAAATTAATAGCCTAGCGGCCTAGCCAACAGCTGCTAGTTCTGCCTCAACCTAATCCATAATTGCTCTCTCTTTGCAACTCAATGTTGAAATGAAGTACCAATTATCATCTCGAATAAAAACTCTGCTCCCAATGTGTTTTATTCTTTAAAAATTGCTCCATCAAAATTTATCATGAATGACATCTCTTGGGGAGGTTGTTTTTTATACTTGATTGGTGGATTCTTATGTGCAATCAGATTGTTATAGGTCTTGTAGTCTTGCAGCAAAACATATGGCCTCTTTGGCCATCACACCGGACAGTTTGTACTGCTATTCGAAAAGTCATTAATTTTTTTAACTCCATAACATCCACGCTATCTCAAAAAGTTCCTCCACCACCTCTTCTTCCTTCTCTTCTAAAATTTTCATATAAGTTTAATGACAAAAAAGTTTGATGAAGAGAATGTATTGATTGGAAAAATGTGTAGAGACAAAATATCAAATTAACCAATCCATTGAATTTAAGTCTTACAATTCTACATTAATTTTGCACTGAATCTATCTTAAACATTTAAAGTTTTTTTTTTTTTTTTTTTTTTAGAGGAACAAATTTAAGTTGTTTGGCTGATTTAATGTGGAAAAATGCCTTTCACCAATTAGCCAAATCACTTTTACCCATTTAGTCAAAAGACTTTGATATAAGTTGAATTGAACCACCATAATCTTTGTTCCAACCAAAAAATAATTTTCAAAAAAATCAACCTTAAATAGTGATCACGGAAGAATGTAGCTCATATAAAATATGAAATTTCACATCACATCAAAAAGAAATTTTCGATGAACATTTGGCATGCAACAATAAGTCAATAACATAATCAAAATTCCTCAAGATCATATCTAAAACACTGCAAATTTTCAACTTATTATGAATTAGAAGATAAAAAACAAAGCCACCCAAATGTTCTCTATCACAATGACCATTATCAAGTAAATGTATTACTATTTAGTTGAGCTCAGTTACAAAGAAAATTGGAACGTAAGGACAACCATTTTATGAAGATGACCAAGAGGATGGCAATATGCAACTGCTAAATTTGTGGAGTATATTTTTTTCAACAAAAAGAGTTTAGTAAAAAAGGCAAGGGGGGCAGAACTTTCCTAACAAAATTGGAATGCTTTTGGTGTGGAATTTAAATTGAAAATAACTCATGCCATCAAAACCCTTAAATGTCTAGAACTTAAATCCCTTCAAAATAATAGAAAGAAAAATTAGAAACTCACTTGGAGTATCGGTCATGTTCAATAAATTTAAGTGTATGCGGCCAACTACACCAACAATAGTAGAGATCTATTTGCACACAAAAAATAAATAAAAAGAGAAAATAAAAAATCAATCAGAAGAGCAAAGTAATTAACCTACTTCTTCTTTAAAAAAAAGTAATTAACCTACTGAGAGAAATAAGTTTTTGTTGACATATTGCCCTACGAATAACTTTTCTTTGATAAAGAGGTTGCAAATATTATCAATGTAGAAAATCCAAAGGAAAACATGCACTCCAAAAATTAATATAAAAAACTGAAAGCATACCTTGCTCAGAAACTTCAAACATCAAAGAGTCTCAAGAATATAGAGTCCCTAAAACAATAGGAGTAAAAAACTATTATTGAGAGCATAATATATTCTTAGCAATAATTTACTATGGAGTGGTGTTTATGGGTTTCCTACCTTTCCTTGTGTTGACTGTTGATGCAAATTGTATCTGCTGGGTAAAAAAAAAAAAAAAAAAAAAAAAAAAAAAAAAAAAAAAAAAAAAAAAAAAAAAAAAAAAAAAAAAAAAAAAAAAAAAAAAAAAAAAAAAAAAAAAAACCTCTCAAATTAACCCTACATCGTCAACACGACCAAACCCATGAAATTTATTCTACAATTTGACATCTAATTCTCTTTTAATAGCATCTAGTGATTCATTGTATATTAATAATTGGTGAAAATTTTTAAATAATAATAATAATTTATATCAATACCTGTAAGCTCCTTCAGCAAAATCACCGAGCAAGTCCAATTGCTTCCACTAACAGTATTGAATAGAGCCTACAAAACTGTATAGAAACACATAAAAGAACTTTATAAGCCAATAAATAACCAAAAAAAAAAAAAAAAAACTATCTCTACCTTTCAACAGCAACCATTATATAAGGATTGAAGAGAAAAGAATTAAAAGTAAACTACAATAATAGGTAGTCAGTTGAATGAATTAAAGCCTAAAAAAAGGTGTGTACGCAACATGTATTCCTCCTACTTCTCATTCATAAACGGATTTCTTTTATGTCCAAGTCAAATTAATTACATGACCCAACCAGTAGCAAGAATTATTTCTAACAGTACTGAATAGACAATCACTTTTAAGTGAATGTATTAACACTGCTCACAATTTTACATGAAATTTATATCAATACCTATAAGCTCACTGAGCAAGTCCAATTGCTTCCACTAACAGTACTGAATAGAGCGTACAAAACTGTATAGAAACACATAAAAGAACTCAAAACAATTTATAAACCAACAAATAACCAAAAAAAAATAAGGGTTTCTAAACCTAAGTAAATTAGGATTTCTAAGTGTGATGTGCTGCACCCACACTACAAAAAAAGAGTCTACTAGCGAGAATAAAATGCCCTTGTAAAAATTCAAATATCGTCGCAAAAAGTTATTAACGAGGGCATATGACCCTCGAAGGCCGTCGTATTTGCACTTGTCACTAAAAGAGATTTTGCGACCATACCTTCACAAATAAATAATTTACAAGGGCAATCTACTGTCGCTACTGAACAAATTCGCCCTCACAAATATATTACCAAACGACGAGAAGAGTCAACGACTTATTTTTAGTGAGGGAAAACAGTCGTCACTGACAACTATTTGTGAGGACCTTCATACCCTCGAAATTAATTATTTGCAAATTTCAAATTGATGACATACTTTTTAGAGACAATAGTGTCGTCATTAAAATTTATTTGAGAGGGCTTTTAACCCCTCGCAGTTAGTTAGAAATAATAGTGACGACGTTGAACTGTCACTTAAAACATTTTTGCAAGGGGTTAAGTGGCATCGCTATTCTATAAATTGCAAGGGACTTTGTCGTCACTATAAAAATATTTATGACCAAATTTTTATGTCATTGATGATAATATTTTATATAATTTTTGAAATATTTTATTATTTATTTATTTTTAATTATTTTATATCATTTTTTTAACTATCATGTTACGATAGTACAATAAGTACTAAAAATTGATCAATTGAAAGATAAAAATTCATATAAGTTCAAACTTTAAAATATAGAATATACAAAGAAATCTTGAAATTAAACCTTGTTTTAAAGTTAAACAACTAGAATTATGACAAGATCTATAATAGTCTTCCTCTGAGTTGCCCTCCAAGCTGTTTTCAACCTCCCTCGTGTTATTGATTGAGTTGTCCTCTTCATCTCTACTAGTACCATCCTTAAAAAAAAACAAAACAAAACAAAACATTAAACATAATTCATACACTAGAATATTAGCTTTTATAAAAATAATAACAAATAATGGTTAAAGAGGCAAGAGAGATAGAGAGAATTCATGACATGTATTTCATTTATACTCACTCCCTAATCTCCATCCATCCATTTATCCACCATCATTTTCCAAAAGAGTGTAGGAATGAAGGACCATTCTTATAACAATCTTCTTTCTCTATGTACTTCTTAAAAATAGGATTTTTAATGTGAAACATCCGATCAGAATAACAGTGTTTCACCAATTCTACAAATGATTTCTTCACTTCCTCATCTGGTTGCTTATGCTTAAAATGTTGAGCTCTATAGCAAGCATATAAAGTTTCAAGCTCCTATTTTTGGGTATGGAATGAATGTCAGAAGTCAAAACTATGCACTTTATTCACAGATTTATTTTTAAAATTTTCAAGCCATGATTAACTTTTGATTTGACATTTTTCAGCTTGAGGATAACATACTGTCATCATAAACAAATATATAGAAAACCATAAAAGTTCATGATCAAAGTTTTACCTCATCAGACATAAAATTTGAATTTAAGGTAGATATGCAACACTCAATCAGCCTGCAAATACCACAGATCAGCATCAATGATGGAAAAATGTGCAATAGAAATGGCTACATATTTGTGTTCAGTGAGTGAAATTAAAAAAAAAAAAAAAATAGAACTCCCCTAATTCTATAAAATGTGGAAAATATTAAATATTAATTTTATGTGAACTAGAACTTAAAAAACTTTAAGTTGCCATTAAAGCTAAATTTACCTCAGACCACTCTATTCAATAAGTATAATTACAAAAGCACACTAATGTCATTATTGAGAGAATACAACCCTCATTCTACAGCATAGATAAACTCAATTTGTGAGTTTATTCCTTCCAAAACAAAGTCTATTTTGAGAAAACCCCCTACAAAGCACAACAACGGCACTTTACCTTCTCATCTTTAGGGGTAAATACTGCTTTAACCAACTCAAAAACCTCTTCAATAGGCCTTCCAGCATCAATCTGGGGATGAAAGCACAACTTTAGTTTATCCTCTCTCTATTTACTACAACTCCAATGATTGGCCATTCTATCATGACCTCACAAACAATTGATATATACCTTACATAAACTTCTTTGATTATTAGAAAAGTCACAAAATTACAATTTGACAAAATTGAAAAGCATTTAAGCAACAACTGATAGTGTTCACTATGAGAATGAGATTAATTTACTCATAAAAAAGAAATCTCCTCTAAACAGAGTAGGTATGTTAAAGCATTTAGTGTTATATATTTTATTCACATCTAGTCCCATACTTGAAAAAAGTAAGAGGGTTTCTATAGGTTGATGACTAGCGTAAAATTTAGTCACTCTATTAGGAATGGAGTGTAGACATTTGATCCTTCACCTTCAGAAGGCTCAGCTATCTTTTGCCAAAAGACAAATTATTCCTAGAGCAAGTGCAAAACCATACCCCAGCATTCATTACATTGCTGGTAACTTTTTTATTTGGTAAGTATTCGATACACTGCAGGTAGCTTCAATTTACATCAAAGATATAGTCTCATAAATTATGCAATTTATGATATCTTTAGCTTTCTTTAAATGAGAGTTAAAACTTAACTGACACCATTAAAGCATGCAACACCAACAACAAACAAGTGAAAAATATAGTCATGCAAGGAAGACATTTCTCCAAGATCAACAGCCAATTGGTAATCAAATTTTAAAATCAAAGGTTCACCAATTTTAAGGGACATTATATGATGACAAATCCAACAGGATTGCCAAGGGACATTGATATACGAAGAAAATAGATAACCTCAGATTTACTTGTCAACTACTTTCCAAACTCCTGTCTAGTGTCTAGTAGGGATATAGCACCATAAAAAATCAAATGATCCCCATCTAGGATAAGCATTCTTCTAAGACCACATGTCCACAAGCACCTAAATCTCCTTTAGTTTGCTACCATTTCAACCAGTAGTATAACATAGAAAGAAAACTAATGACCATGTGATAGCATCTTTAGTCTTCACCTGTGTCATACTATCATGTTTAACACTATAAGTCAATCGGCATAGAAATAGAAACCTGTACCTTGGGCAAGGTATCCAAGTAAGCACTGGGGATCTCCATCTCAGCCAGCACACTACCATTAATTGCCAAAGCCGCCTTCAATATCTGATTTGCACAGTCCCTGCACTGCTGCAAGCTCTTCCTGGCTTCCTCTGACAAACCATCTATGGTACTTTGGGACAGGGCAACCACCACTTCTCTTCCTGCCTAATCGAAGGCCTCCCACCACACGATCCATATGTGCCTACTTAACCAACCCATAAAATTTTCATTATTATTATTAATTCTTTTTATATCTAACATAAAAATTCAAATCTAAAATTATATAACCATTGCTTTTTCTAGTAGCTTATACTCAATCAATGGAACAGATCCTTTCTTACCAACCATTTTAATGGAGCTGAATTTACTAAGAAATGGAACTAAGGCAAGTCCCTTCTCAATAACTTAAAATTTAAAACCCAACAAAACAAAACAAATAATCTCAGAGTCAAACCATCTCAAAAAATTGATGCAAATTAAATAAACATCACAAATGGTTAAGTAAAAGAAGAATAAGGCAAAAGGATGTACCTGAGCTCTGAGCACTTCTTTTGTGGGATTTGTGTGAGAACTTCCTATGATAAATCCACAAAAATAAGAAAGACAAAATAATTACAACAAGAGCAGAAGAAGCAGCAACGAGGGAGAGCAAAAGCCGCACCTAATGGCGAGATTGGAGGTCGACGACGGCGGCGGCAGTGCTAGCATCGGTGGCAAAGGGTGGCTGTGCAGTGGGTGGCAGTGGCAGACGGGTGGCTGTGCAATGGGTGGTGGTGGCAGATGGGTCCGATGGAGGGGAAAAAGAGAGAAGAGGAATGAGGGGAGAAAGAGAGATTACCGTGAGAGAGAGTGAGAATGAGAAGGAGAGAGCTCATGAAATCCCTAAGTGAAAGACTGAGAGGGAAAAATATTTGGGGAAATTTTGTGAGAGGGAAAGAGTGAGAGGGAAAAATTTTGAGGGGGGGAGGGAAGATGGAGAAAATAGTAAGAGTGAGAGAGAGCTAGAGATCTGAATGAAAATTTAGGGAAAAAAAGTTTATGCGTGTGGGAAATATATATATATATATATATATATATTTCTCATGTGAACAAAATAAACTAGATACTGTTGAAAACTTGGAATATTGCAATCAGAACAATCCTATATATTTTCTCTCTCCTTTTTTTTGGCTTTTTTTTTTTTTTGAGAGGGTGTAAACCTATGACGTCCACTCCTAATGATAGCTTTATCATCAAACTAAGACACCAATCAATTTTTGACTTAATTGACCCTATATATTCTTAGTGTTAATCCAAATGGGAAAATGACCAACAACAAATAAAACAACTTCTAGACATAAAGTTCTGACTTTTAAAATTTTAATCTTATAAATGAAAGGGCATCTTATTAAATAGTAAAACAATAGATTTCATAATGACCCACAAAAAATAAAACAAACAACCTTCAATTTAAAAAAAAAAATAACCTTATAAATTAAAAGGCATCTTATAAAATAAAAAAGTATCAAGATTGCAGAAAATTTTATATCGGTTTCAGTTGCTACTGTTTTTGCATGATCTATAAACTCATCTTCTATGCATTATTTTAAACTACAAAAACTTGAATTTAAACAATTGATTGATAACATGGTTATTAATCTTTGATTACCTTGAAATTTTGTAAGCTTAAAAAATATATGAAAATAATGTAATCTAACGGTAGATTTGTCAAAATTGACATCGAATTAAGAAATATAGGGTTAGGTTCAAGGTACACCTAATGTAACTCTAAAAAATGTTACACAACCCAATAACTCATCATTGAATTCATATTTTAAAAATCTAACCATTAGATTACATGTTCTATATATTCTTAACATGCATGCCAATTTTCATGTCAATCGGATGTAATTTACTATTTGATCTTTAAATTCATCTTTTATGCATTATTTTAAACTACAGAAACTTGAATTTAAACAATTGATTGATGACATGGTTATTAATCTTTGATTACCTTGAAATTTTGTAAGCTTGAAAAATATATGAAGATAATGTAATCTAACGGTAGATTTGTCAAAATTGACATCGAATTAAGAAATATAGGGTTAGGTTCAAGTTACACCTAATGTAACTCTAAAAAATGTTACACAACTCAATAACTTATCATTAAATTCATATTTTAAAAATCTAACCATTAGATTACATGTTCTATATATTCTTAACATGCATGCCAATTTTCATGTCAATCGGATGTAATTTACTATTTGATCTTTAAATTCATCTTCTATGCGTTATTTTAAACTACAAAAACTTGAATTTAGACAATTGATTAATGACATGCCTATTAATCTTTGATCACCTTGCAATTTTGTAAGCACGAAAAATATATGAAAATAATGTAATCTAATGATAGATTTGTCAAAATTCATATTGAATTAAGAAATATAAGATTGGATTCAAATTACACCTAATGTAACTCTAAAAAATGTTACACCACTCAGTAACTTATTATTGAATTCATATTTTGGAAATTCAATCATTGGATTATATGTTCTTAACATGCATGTCAATCGGATGTAATTTACTATTTGTTCTATAAACTCATCTTTTATGCATTATTTTAAAGTACAAAAACTTGAATTTAGACAATTGATTGACGACATGCCTATTAATCTTTGATCACCTTAAAATTTTGTAACCATGAAAAATATATGAAGATAATGTAATCTAATGGTAAATTTGTCAAAATTCATATCGAATTAAGAAATATAGGATTGGGTTCAAGTTACACCTGACGTAACTCTAAAAAATGTTACACCACTCAATAACTTATTATTGAATTCATATTTTGAAAATCCAATCGTTTGATTATATGTTCTATATGGTCTTAACATGTATGCCAATTTTCATGCCAATCGGATGTAATTTACCATTTGATCTATAAATTCATATTTTATGCATTATTTTAAACTACTAATACTTGAATCTAGACAATTGATTGATGACATGACTATTAATCTTTGATCACATTTAAATTTTGAAAGCATGAAAAATATATGAAGATAATGTAATCTAATGGCAGATTTGTCAAAATTCATATCAAATTAAAAAATATAGGGTTGGGTTTGAGTTACACCTGACGTAATTCAAAAAAATGTTACACCACTCAATAATTTATTATTGAATTCATATTTTGAAAATCCAACCGTTGGATTACATGTTCTATATGTTTTTAACATGAATGCTAATTTTCATGGAGATCGGATGTAATTTACCATTTGATCTATAAACTTATCTTTTATGCATTATTTTAAACTACTAAAACTTGAATCTAGACAATTGATTGATGACATGACTATTAAACTTTGATCACCTTGAAAATTTGTAAGTTGAAAAATATATGAAGATAATGTAATTTCATGGTAGATTTGTCAAAATTCACATCGAATTAAGAAATATAGGATTGGGTTCAAGTTACACCTGACGTAATTCTAAAAAATGTTACATCACCCAATAACTTATTATTGAATTCATATTTTGAAAATCTAACCGTTGGATTACATGTTCTATATGTTCTTAACATACATGCTAATTTTCATGCCAATCGGATGTAATTTACCATTTGATCTATAAACTCATCTTTTATGCATTGTTTTAAACTACTAAAACTTGAATCTAAACAATTGATTGATGACATAGCTATTAATCTTTTATTACCTTGAAAATTGGTAAGCTGAAAAATATATGAAGATAATGTAATCTCGCGGTAAATTTGTCAAAATTTACATCGAATTAAGAAATATAGGATTGGGTTCAAGTTACACTTGACGTAATTCTAAAAAATATTACACCACCCAATAACTTATTATTGAATTCATATTTTGAAAATCCAACCGTTGGATTGCTTTTATTTTTCATTGAATTTTAGAATAACTTTTATCTCCAAAAGAAAATTAATATTTTTATGATTTTTTGTGAAGGTCAATCGTGACCCTCGCAAATAATTTAGTATTAGTAAGGGCATATTTTTAACCCACACAAAAAATAAACTTTTTGCAAGGGATTTTTATTGTCCCTCGGAAATAATTTGGTGGGAACATTTCCCTCCAAAATTTTTGACAGTTTAATGATTTTTTGGGTAGGTCGATCCTAGCCCTTGTAAATAATTTAGTATTAGTAACGGCTTTTTTTTCACCGTCACAAATAATACACTTTTTGCGAGAGATTTTTAATTGTCCTTTGCAAAAAATATGGAGGGAAAATTTCCCTCCAAAATATTAGTATTTGTGACGGCTATAACACATAATTGCGACAACTTTTCTTATTGGTCACAAATATTTTACATTTTACCAAGTATTTGCGAGGACTTTATTTTTCCATCACAAATAAGATTTTTTGAGAGGGCTTTTTGGGTCCGTCAAAAATTCTTGGTCGCTAATAGGCATTTTTCTTGTAGTGCCAAAAATACAAATTGAAATTGTATTAAATTTTAAATGATTTTGTCATAGTTGTATTTAAGCTATAGCTCAAGCAATAAGAGGCAACAAATATTACTTCATAAAAAACTATTCTCTTCTTGTCTAATAATTTTTAGGAGGGTTGTCGCCTTGAATTCAACTAAATTATCTGAATTCCATCGGTCACAGCACAGACCACGTGGGCATGAAAAGAAACAAAAAATAATCCAAACAACAATAAAAGACTTTCACAGAACAGACATTAATTTTTTACCAGGCCTTTGATCTTCATTGATTTTAATTTCATTAATTTAAACTAAAGTTAAACCAACAAGCACTGAAAATCAATTTAAAAATAGCATCACCCTCTCTACAAAATGTTATTATTCTCATTTGCTAAAACCTAAAATGCAAATAACATTCATAAAACCCCAAAGATTAGAAACATGGTTAGGCAGTTTCTTTGTTATGAAATAGGGGATGGCAAAAACATTTTCTTATGGCAGAATAGATGCATCCAGAAGGGAACTTGATCCAAGTTTATGAGAGTAGAGTGTTAATTTGATCTCCATTTAAAAGAAAAAGAAAAAAAAAAATTGAAAATCCGAAGGATGATGAGACCCCTAGCACAGTATTACCCAAAAGCTACACCAAAATTTTGGGTGATAGCAAACAAAAAGGCAAAGAAAAAGAAAAGCCGTTGAGTGAGTTAAGGCAGCCATAAGAAACCCCGAAAAAGACCACGGCCACCCACTATATACTTTCCATTTCTTCCCACCACTTCTCTTTCGCTTTCTCTCTTCCAAGATCTTTCTTATTTAATTATTTATATCATCTTTTATTTTTCTCTCGCAACCATACAATACTAGACAAAAACTACCAAACAATCAGCGCGTTTTTTCTTCTTAAATTCCAGGTAGGGTTGTTGAGGAAAATAGCGGGCTTCTTATGGTTTGCTAAAGACAACAATCACGAATCCAAAGACAAAGACGATGGCATAGAAAATTTACAGAGTTATAACTCTCCAGTATGAGCGAAGCAGCTGTGGAGGTAATTCTCTTCCACGGAGTGTATGGACTGAACATTTTTCTCTCTACTTTTGCTTGCTTCCTTCTTTCTCATCGGCCTATCGTTGGAACTTTCTCTCACGCTTGAATTATCCTCTTGAAATAATTTGTCTGCATATTGAAAAAAAAAAAAAAAAAAGGAGAGAAAAGAGATTAAAGCCCTCTAATACGTTATTAGTTTCAGCCTTTGTGTGTTTTAGAGTTTGAGAGAGGAGCAGAGGAGATATAGATGAGAGAAAAATTGCTGCCATAGTTTCTCAGTTAGTGAAACAGAGAAACTATCATCATCAAGTACCTTGCATATTGACCTGAGGCACGGGATGGCTACTTGGAGCTTTGGGTGGAGTGGGATCACTCGGGTATAGGGAGTCTTTGAAGAATTTGGAGTTTTTTTTTTTTCAACTTGTATTAATTTCTATTTTCTCCCCTGTTTTTGGGCTGCTTGAACAGGGTATATACATTATATACGTTTGGACTTATTAATAACACTTCTATCTTTTACCTCAAAAAAAAAAAAAAAAAAAAAACCCCTGGTTTCGGGCTGCTTGAATAGGGTATATACATTGTATACCTTTTACACTTCTATCTTTTACCTAAAAAAAAAAAATACCCCTGGTTTCGGGCTGCTTGAATAGGGTATATACATTGTATACCTTTGGACTTATCAATAACACCTCTACCTTTTACCTCAAAAAAAAAAAAAAAAAAAATACCACTGTTTTCGGGCTGCTTGAACTGGGTATATACATTGTATGCGTTTGGACTTATCAATAACACTTCTATCTTTTACCTCAAAAATAATAATAATAATAATAATAAGATTGTACACGTGTATAGTAAAATTGGACTCCAATTTCAGATTCTAATTCAACAATTGAATTATAGTGTGGTCCCTACATAAATCCAGACACATGGCAAAAAATTGAAACTCTAATTTGGAATTCTAATTTGAGTTTCTCTCTGCTTCACCTATTATTATATATATATGGATTATTATTATTATTATTAGTTAATAGAAAATCATAATTTTTATTGAGATTAATAAATTAAAGAAGGAACATATAACTTTGAAAAAAAGCCTTGAACCTAAGAACTCTATAATTAAGCTTCCATATTATTGGGTGTTGTATACGTGGCTTGATTTTTATCATAAGACATCAATTTTCCCACATGAAATTGAGATTTATATTACTTATCAGCTTGCTGAAATATAGTTGATTTTTCACAACTTAATGAGAAAATGATGATGGGAGTGTTAGTGTTGGCTGCTAGCAATTATTCGGTACGGTTTTGGGCCTTATGGCATGTGGTGCTTGACAGCTTTAGATTGATTTGAAAATATGCTTGTTCAATATCGAATTTTTGTCGTAAGTAGAAATAGCCATTGTACCTCCCTATTTGCATTACTGGACACAGTGAGTTCAAAACCTTTCTGCAACACAGGAATAGTACAAAAGCCAAGAGAAGAGTCTATGGACGGAATCGGCTGTGGCGTTTAGTGGGGTTATTGTTGTTAGAGAGACAAGGACGAAGGGAGAAAGCGAATGACGAATTGCCAAGGTTTAGTCTAATGGCTCACGTTCATGATACAAAAGGAGTTAACCAGCCATTGGGAGGACTTAACCAGTTAACCCTAAGCTAATCCTTGAGTAACCCTAAAGTCAAGATGCAGAATACAAGTAACTACATGACTACATGTAACATGACAATATTATAAATTGTATGGGCACTAACGGAGCCAGGATTTCAAACTAGAGGGACTGGAGTATAAACAACAACAACAACAACAACAACAACAACAAAACTCCAAATAAGTATCCATATAGTATTAATAAACTATTAATCATAAGAAATCTAAGATTCAATTCTCCTCTACACCAAATACTGATTAATATTTTGGTCTGGAGATAAAAGGTATAATCATCAGAAATAGAAATCATAAGTTGTGAAACTCTATCCAAAAAAAAAAAAAAAAAAACTATCAACCAAAACAAATACACAAAATCATTGTTTCTTAATATATTAAGATGAAAATCATTTATCAACAAAGAAAAAAAAAGTATTCTTTCTTAATACTAAGCTGGCTAGAATTTTTAAATTTTTTAAAAATTTTATTTTTGTTAAGTTTTTTGATTGAGTAGTTGCTAATTAGACTAATTGGAGGGGAGTGGCCTAAGGTTTTGGAAGAGGGGACTAACAACAAAAATGAAAAAAACTATAACTATAAAATATTTTTTTTCTTAGGCCTAGGGGGCCTGGCCCCCTTGGGCCCCCCACTAGGTTTCCCTATGTATAGGTACAATGAACTTAGACTAAAATCTCTTACATCCTCAAACATAAGGTGGAAGTTTGAGAACATCTTGATAGGATTGGGTCATATGTAAAATGGTCCGAGCATAACTTAAAGTGAAACAAGTAAGATGGTTGTTACCAATAGTGATCAATGACAATTAACAATGCTTTAAGGTTGGAAGATGGCTAATACAACCTAAAGATGAATGTTTTTGTGACAAATGCAAGATAGATGTTAGCAATCATGGTGATTAATGCTGAACGGTGGTCAGAAAATAATTAGGTGCTATAGTTTTAACTAAATTAAACTATCATTACAATTAATAAGATAAATTATTTTAATAATTATTGGCAGTGTAGCTACTTGTTACCAAGAGAAAATAATCATTTGGTAGAACCATGACTTATAGGACTTGACTTTTATTTTATAGTATATGATTTTTGGTATATATGTTGTGGGATCCAACCTTTTTTATAAAATGAAAAAAAAAGAAAAAAAAAAAGACCCCTTTAACAATTCAACAAACGTTTTACAGTTCTACAATATATAGTTCCGTCATTTGTCATGAAATTATAGTTCTATCATTTTTTTTTTCTGCTTTCTTATTTCTTTTTATAAATTCCATTTACAATACTATAACATCCTTTTATGGTTTTCTTCTATCCACAAATTTTCAATAATTTGAAACTAAAGTTATGATAGAAGAAATATATTGAACACTGCGTACATTAGAAAGAAGAAAAAAAAAAAAAAAGGGAAATAAGTCACGTTTAGAGGTTCTTGTAAATTTATTGATACATTTTCAAAATTTTATACCTGTACATTGATTTTCTTATTTATTATTCTTAAGTAATTAATTAAATTATCATTCTTGAATTTTTTTTTATAAAAATATTTGGATTATTCTTTTAGACAGATCTACTGATGAATATTATATATATATATATATATATTAATATCTTTTACTAGACACTATGCATGAAAAATAAATTGATTTTGTGCTGTTATATTTTATATGACAATTATCATCCTTATACCTTTTTTTCAACATGAATTTTGCTTTCAACCTTGTCTTTCAATCTTCGTTATCCCAACTTACAGCCTAATCCCACCACTAATTATTCAAATCAATAAGGATACAAAAACTAAAACTAAGGTGAAAACAATTTTGTTCCTATTTGTAATCCTTTACTATTTGCTTTTAGAACAAAGCTATATACTCGCTAAATGAATATGGTATATACACTTCTACAGCGTTGTTTAACAACTTGAAGGACGAGAGGAAGTTCAATCAAGTCTAGTTGGAGATATAAAGGGATTGAAGGGCTTATATGAAGCTTCTCAGTTAAGTATTGAAGGAGAAGATATACTTGACGAAGCTGGAGAGTTTAGTCGCCAATATTTTACCGAATGGGCAACCCATCTTGATCATCAACAAGCCATTCTTATCACGGATACACTGAAGAATCCTCATCACAGGAGCCTGGCAAGGTTCACGACTAAAAACATTCAAACTAACATTTAAGGGACAAATGACTGGATCAATGTTGTGCAGGAACTAGCTCAAATAGATTTCAACACGTTCATGAAATACACAAAAAGGAAATTCATCAAATTTTGAAGTAAGTTGAGCAATGATTTTGAGGATTTATAGTTTATTATTAACGATTTACTTAAATCTTTTTATTTGTTTTAGAAGGTGGAAAGACCTAGGCTTGGCCAATGAGTTGAAATTTGCTAGAGACCACCCACTTAAATGGTACATGTGGCCCATGGCATGCCTCACAGATCCAATCTTGTCGGAGCAAAGGTTTGAGCTCACAAAACCCTTCGCACTACTCTACATAATAGATGACATATTTGATGTACATGGAACCCTCGATGAATTAAACACTTCACAGAAGTTGTCAATAGGTATGGATCAGTAGTAGAATAATATAAGAAAAATGTTAAAACTATAACGAATTTTACTATAAATTGACGTAATTATAAATATGATTGATCTCACTTCAACATAACATATAATAATTAAAAAAAAAACTTAATTAGTATTTTGTGATTAGTGATGCATGTAAAATTAATGCAGTAAAACTTGTTATACCCCCATATTTATTTGAAAAATAAAAATAGGATTGCATGCAGATGGGAACTTGATGCTGCTGAGCAACTACCAGACTACATGAAGATAAGCTTCAAGGCTCTTTATGACACTATCGACAAAATCTGCTACAAGGTCTACGAAAAGCATGGATGGAACCCCTTGGAAAGCCTTAAAAAAGCGGTATAAAATAATGTAACACTGAACCTAGCAAGAATTTATTAAGTGAGTATGGATTTAGGAAAGTTTATTGAGCTATGTTTGAGAATTTATATTAATATTTACAGTGGGCGAGATTGTGCAACGCATTCTTAATAGAAGCGCAATGGTTGGCTCATGGGATCTTTCTAAAGACAGAAGAGTACTTGAAGAATGCCCTTATCAGCACAGGAGTGCATATGGTGCTTGTTCATACTTTTTCCTGGGTCAAGGCATAACCAATGAAACTGTAGATCTTCTAGATGATGGTCCGGGCATTATATCTTCTACTGCGAAAATTCTTCGTCTTTGGGATGACTCGGGAAGTGCCAAGGTAACATATAATTTAGTGATGAGCCTTTTCCTTTTTTAACAAACAGATTTTCATTCCCTAATGTGGCCTAACAAAACAAGTGTTGGAGTTAGTTAAGAGCACAGACTTGAAGGAACTGTACTTGCCCTTCTTTTACATGCTAGACCAAGGAACAAAATTTGAAAATAGAGATCACTAGCACCACTATGAATCTATGACACTACATTCTTCTTCGTCCTAAGAAATAGAAACTGATAATGGAACAAGCAATCAATTGGGACTCAACTATTTGCTAAAACCTTGGACTACCAGATAAGCTCAATATTTTCAAAACAACTTTAACAAGCACATGTTTCCTATAAAGTTGAACTAACTAACTAAAAGATCATTATTAAGATTTTTCAGATGAAATAATACACCTGACAAACACAATAACAATCACCTCCATGAGGCATTCCTGAATGGAGATGCTCTAGCTTATGTTTACTTAGTTATTACCAATCCCATGCATGGTAAAGATTAAAGGACAAAATTTGACTCCAAATAGGTTTAGATTCATCTTTTCAAACCCATTAGTGATGAATTATAAGACTATTCATTTATATTATTTAAACAAGTTACATGACTCATTAAAAAAGTCATGTAACTAAAACTATACGTAAATAATCTCTTCAATTGTCATATATATATAGTTTACAGCAAACATTTTTCAAGACTGAATATCTATATTATATTGTTGTTCTTAATTTGAATGAAATTTAGAGAGTCTATTTCACAATTATGAAGATGAGACCTTCCATACATATGTTAACTTTATATCGAACCGCATAATTGGCCTAATGACTTTATACAGACACACATAATAGATCTAATAGTACAATAGAATAGTAATAGTACATGGATGAGACAAATGAACTTTGACAGGTAATTCCACAAAATATGAAATGAAAACTCAAAAAAATGTGATATATTAAACATGGAATAAGTTAAATTACCTATAAAAATAACTTAGTGTGCATTTGGATAATCGTTTTGCAAAAGTACAAAACATTATTTGCTGAAAGTTGGTAAAAATATAATTAATATTAAAAAAAATTAAGGTTTCAAAACATTATATATATATATATATATATATATATGACTTTTTGTGTACCTAAATAAGGTAATAATTACGAGAAAAGGTATAGTTAAAAAAAAAAAGGGTAGATTGTTTTTTATCAAATAACTTTCTTTGTTGAGGCCCTTGAGGGGGCTACCTAGCTAGGTAAGAGGTGTTTTCAAGGGTCATCCAAAATTTTGGGGGCACCCCTAAGCTACAACGTGGTTCGATCCACCCCTTGATAAGTCGTGTGCTATTCATGACATTTATCGTCTTAAGTGGTTAATTGAGCGCCAATAAAAATGAGAGAGAAAATTACATGGACAGAAAAAATGAGAGAGAAAACTACGTACAGAAGTTATTCATATGTACAGAAGTTAATTGAGTGGTTGTGCTATTCATTTGTTTTACTGGTGGCCCATGATAAAAAAGAAAGAAGAGTGGGTAGAGAAAGAGATAGATGGCTTTCCTTTATTCAAACAGGACATGTTTAATTTAAGACAGAGTACTCCATTGAAGCCCTTAAAGTTTATGGCATGCTGCCCCACTCCATGGTTGGCAGGGTACTTCTTGCAATAATGCTCTGGAAATAAACAAAGGTTCTGTTGTTTCAGAATAGTGATAGTGTATGTATGAGTGGCTAGTATCATTCTAGCTTTTCAGGCTGGCTAGCAGTATAAGCCACGCCAATTAACGCGGAGAACCACATATTGTTGGCCAGCACAATAATATGATCTTATCAAATGGTCACTAGTATGGCGGAAATTTTTTTTCCAAGCCAGTTTGATTCTAAACACAAATGACAATTTTTTTCTCTTTGGGTGAATCTCCTCCAAGTTACATGTGAACATATAAAATCATTCATGTGTATTATTTAAGTAAACCACGTAACCTATTATATAGGTCATATAATCAATCACCAAATAATATTGATAATAGAGTGGATTAGAGAAATTTTCTTAAAATCAATTTGAAGGAAAACTTTTATTTGTTTTGGTCTTGGTAGACTTATGGTCTGTTTAGATACTGTTTATTTTGTTGAAACTGAAAACTTATTGCTGAAAGTACTACATAAAGGTAAAAATTAGTTAAAATAGTACAACGGGGTCCATAAATAATACCAAAAAGTGCAATGAAACCTATGAATAATAGTAAAAATAAGTTAAATAGTAAAATAATTTTAACTTTTCATTGGTATCCAAACACACACTTAGTTGGTTAATAATGTTACGCTTAGTTTCGGCTTTAGTCTATTAATTAAGAAATTTAAGTCCATTTGTTGATTGGATCCTCACTGGATCCATACAAACCTAGCTAGGCCCAATTTTAACGCTTATTACTAGTAAAGTTTTAAATACTGTTTAAGCTGATATAAATCTTATGTAAAAGACTAAAAGTAATTGTTTATCAATCACAACTTCTTGTCAAGATTTGATTAAAAAAAAAAAAAAACTTCTTGTCAAGATTTTATAATTTAGTGGTATTGACTGGATTTTTACAAGGAAAACTAGAATTTAAATTCTCCTCCTCTTATTGTAACAACTTAAAAAAAAAATAATAATAAAAAATAAAAAAAATAAAATAAAAATTTCAGAATCTCTACAAGTTATCAAATAATGTTCACTAGTAGAGCACTAGTCGATCTAGGGTACCAGAAATTGGCTTTTTATTTTGTTGTTTGAATCTTGCTCTTTTTAGTCACTAAAATAAGCTTGGTTTTAACTGCAGGAGGAGAATCAAGATGGCCGGGCGTGATGGATCTTATTTAAAGTGCTACATGAAAGAACATCCTGGCTCTTCAATCAAAGACACAAGAGAGCATATAATATCTATGATTGCATACGAATGGAAGTGCCTCAACAAGGAATGCCTCTCTTCATATCCATTCCCTGCACCTTTTAAGAATGTTTCTCTCAATGCTGCAAGGATGGTTCCTTTGATGTACAATTACTATGACAATCACCGCCTTCCAAGTTTAGAGGAGCATATGAAATCTCTGCTAATTGGCAGTGTTGTTACACAACAGAATCAATTATAATAATTCTCAAGTTTATGCCTAACTTAAGATTCCCAAACAAGAACACAAATTCTCTTGTGTATGTCTTAGCTAAAGAAAATCTTCTTTTTTTCTTTGCTCTTAGACACACTAATTATTTCTCTTAAAGGCGGCAATACTTTGCTCGCTCCTCTCTATTTTCTTCTCCATATACAGCTCTCACTCTTGGCTATCTTTTATCTATGCGGCTCCCTCTTGGCTACTCTCTCTTTTTTCTTGTGTGGCACCCTTTTTCTCTGTTTTCTATTCTATGCGGCACACCCTAATTGTAAAACCACATAAAGCTTATTTAAATAGCCTCACCGACTTTGGTACTTCTACAAACACACGGATTCAACTTTAATTAGAACTCTCACGTGGTCTCCTATTTCTAATAGGAACTAGCAAAGCATCTGCGCAATGTGCGGATAATGCTTTAAACTGTCATGTGAAAAGATTATAAAGAATGTTCAAAATATGTTAAAATAATAACATAAAGTAATGTTACGATAAAATAAAGAGGTTTTTATTGAATTCAATTAATACAAAATTAAGGGGATAAATAAAATTTTGTTTTATTTTATTTTAATCTCAAGAGGACAATGAATTTAGACTATAGCATAATAGTCATAGAAATTAGTTAAAGTAATAAATTCATTGTTGAAAAGTGAAAATTTAAAATTGCACACACATTACACTTTTTTCACTTAAATTAAAGAGCCATTAAAGTATAAAAGAACAATGTAGGAATATTATAGTTTAAATAATGATAAAAGCATCTATTCAATAAATTAATGCTTATTATGCGGTGTAATAAGTTATTTGTTTGCTTAATCATAGTTTTTGTTTCTTTAATACATTAGAGTTAGCATAAGATGTTTATGATATCATATTAATGTTTAGTTAGCTTATGAAAATATGATAGAATTTTCATGATATCATGTTTATGTTATTAGAGTATAATAGCGGTAGGTTAAATGAAATATCATTCGAACAAAATTTTAATATGAAATTTACATATATTTCCATGAAATATGGATATTTTATTGTTCATGTACATTTTGAAATATTAAAATATTCTTATTAAAAAAAATATTTGTTCTCACCTTGGGATCGTATTGCAAAGTATGTTGAAAACATCCAATGTTTTCAAAGACAACTTGAAAAAAAAAATTAATTAATTTTTAAAGTTGAATGGGTTTGGACTTTAAAAGGGACAATCTTTCACCAAAGATAATTTAAATAAGACTAACATAACCTTAACAAAATTTTTTTTTAAATGGAAAAAAAGTGCAAAAAATGTGAGATGGAAGGCTAAATAAAAAATTAATGTAGCAAAGTGCTACGAGACAGAACTTCATGATCTCCCACATTAGATTTTTGCTTTCTTATATTAAAAAAAATAATAAAAAAAACTATATAATTAGTACACACCTATAACAAAACCTCATCATCTCCCATGTTAGATTTTTTTTTTCTTTCTTATATAAAAAAATAATCAAATAAACTATACATTCTCTCTACTTATATACTCAAAACAAAAACTATTCAGCCAAATTACCCAAACCTAAATCATAGTTAAACCCCTAATTTAAAAAGAAAAAATAATGATAAAAAAATTACTCGTATGGGTTTTAGCGGTTTGATGATGGTGGAGGCTAGCATGACGGCAGTGGCAGAGATTCCTCTCTTTTTCTCTCTTATAAATGTTTTTTCAATCTTAGGTCTTTTGTTTTGGTAATAGTAAACTAGTGCTTTTCATTTAACATTCTACAACAATTTCGTGTCACTCTATCTCTACCCATGGTTTTATTTGGTTAGTTATTAGTCTTTAATTTTATATTATATATTTTTGGCTTTTGTTTTTAATACTAAAATTGTGGGTATGCTAAAAGATTTGAAGAAGAGAAAAATGTGTGGTGTAAGCTAAGGCAATTAATGAGAGATTAATGAGATAACAGTAAAAATAAATTAATGTGATATTTTGGGTAATAGTAAAAAAAACCTTAATGAAAAAATGTGAAAAAATGCTAGATGCAAAATTAGAGCGCAACATGGCAGGACCTCATGCACTCTCGCATAAGGTCTCTACTTTTATATATAAATAAATTGATTGATTGTACATCATGTATTCATGTGGTTCTCTTGCCATTAAAATGGGCTGAACCCTCAAAAATCTCCCCCTCCAACCCACCAATGGGAGGAGATCTTCGATGTAGCTCTTCAGTTCGAATCCATGCCAATCAAGCTAACACTAAGCTTGACCTCCTTCAATAAATAAATAAGTCCATTAACTATTAATCATGTCAATTTAATCCTTCAATTAATAATGTATAAAATTATATTCGAAGAACATAAGTTCATAACTATGCTATCAAATTGAAATACTGTAAGCGAAATAATCTAAAATTTAGTTTGTTTATAAAAAAAAAAGACGAAAACACCATTTTGGTCCTTACATTTTAGAGCCACGGTCAATTTAGTCCCTACATTTTTGTAACAATCAATTTAGTCCCTGTTATTTTGAGTTTGCAGTCAATTTGGTCCTTGTCGTTAACTCACTAACGGAAAACGCCTACATGGCAAACAGTGTACACTATTGGCACACTTTAAGCTTATGTGGCAACTAAAGTAATAATATTTCATGCCACGTCATCTAGAAAAAAAAATTAATTTATCAAGTTTAAAGAAAAAGAAAATTTAAGATCAGGGTAGAACGTGAACCCAGAAAAATGCAACCCAAATCCACTTCCAACATATTCTTTAAGCAAATCCAAAAATAAAATTCAACAAAAATCAAATGGTTAACAATAGAGCACTTAGACAATTTTCTTCCTTGCAACACCTTAGCCAAAATGAAAAACACACAGTTAACAGTATAGTGATAATATAGGGAGAACCCATGTAGGTCGAAAAACCTTTCTCTCATTTCTTTTGTTCTTGGCTCTTTGAAAAACTGAGAGAGTTGTGTGCTTGAGCAATACAGAAAAATATCATCTCTTCTTTCTAAGCCTTTGTTTCTTAACCAAGTGCCAACTGTCAAGTGCTCAATAAAATACCCATTGTATTAACCCACTTATGTCAATCCCACTGTGAACGTTTGTGAAGTTGAAACCGCAAAGCCAAATCTTTTATGAGGTTAACCATTTGATATTTGTGTGATCTTATTTTTGGATTTGCTTAAAGAATATGCTAGAAGTGGATTTGGGTTGCATTTTTCTGGGTTCACGTTCTTCCCAGATCTGAAATTTTTTTTCTTTAAAATTGATAAATTAATTTTTTTCTAGATGATGTGGCATGTAATATTATTATTTTAGTTGCCACATAAGCTTAAAGTGTGCCAATAGTGCACACTCTCTGCCATGTAGGCGTTTTCCGTTAGTGAGTTAACGGCAATGACCAAATTGACTGTAAACTCAAAATAACAAGGACTAAATTGATTGTTATAAAAATGTAGGGACTAAATTGACCGTAGCTCTAAAATGTAAGGACCAAAATGGTGGTTTCGCCCAAAAAAAAAAAAAAAATCAAATCATTCATTTAAACAATGTTGCATGTGAAACCTAGATTGGACCACATGGTTCAACCTGGTTATTTGTGAACCTTTCATCAAGATGGTTCTTTAAACTGAAAAACCAGGCTATACAAAAAAGTTAGTGAATCGTGAAAACCAAAGTCGAACCACCAAGGTCTGATAACTGTGACTCTAGATCGGACTGCTCGAGTTTGAATTATTTTTTTAGAAAGAAGTTCTATGTTTTTGTAAGAAACAATGTTTAACTTGGAGTTTATTTGCTTATTTATGCAATTTTACTTTCTACTTTTAAGGATTAAAAAACTCAATATCTATTTATGTTTGCTTAAGATTTAATATTTCTTATTTTTCTTGTGAAAGTTATGAACTTATGATATGAAAATGACATTTAAAAGATAGATCTCGATATTTAGTTGGACTATTTTAGTAAATTTTTATATTTTTACTAATTTAATATATTTATTTATATTTTGAACAATTATTAAAGTAATTATGATATTATCACGATTCAACCTCAATCCAACTTAAAAACTTTTAATGTCTTCATTTTCTTTTTCTTTAAATAGTTTAGGGGTTTGAAAACCATGCATTTAAATCCTTAAAATATGAGTAAGCACTAGGGGTGTGTGCGGAGATGCCGTCATTGATCCACCCGATCGGCGCCGATCTTCCCACACCACCATTGCGACCGACTGATGGAGCTGACGCTGGTGATTGGAGCACGAATGGAGTTCTGATGCCGGTGCGGTGTAGTCATTGGAGTAGAAAATTCGAAACTAAGTCTCGCCTAACCGAACTGATACTTGTATATAATTTTCAAATGTTTGGATACGACATTGTTTTACTGAGTATGCATTTTAAGTTTTTTTAATAAGACATCGTTGTATTGGGTGTTATTAAAAAACAAAAACAAAATGGGGTCATTTTATGCTAGGTTTTCAAATTTCTACCCTAAGTATAAATTCATTCTTTCGCTCCCAGAACCCTTAAATCTCTCTCTCTCTCTCTCTCTCTCTCTCTCTCTCTCTCACCTCTTGCCTCTTGCCTCTCGCCGGCCTGACGTCTCGCCTCTAAGCTCTTGCCGCTCGACTCGGCTAGCCTCTGCAACAAGCGCTCACCAATCACCGACTCAATGCAACAAACCACAGATAAGCCACTAAGCTCCTCTCCTCTCTCACCTCTTGCCAAAAACAAAAAGTCCAAACTAAGCTTATAGTTTATAGCACTTGTTTCAGTTGTTTGGACTCAAAACAAAAAATCTTATCATATGTTTTATTTTTTAAGCACTTGTTTCAATTGTTTGGACTCAATGGTAATAATAACAGTATAAACTATAAACTTAGTAATACTTATCATGTTTTTTTTTGTTTTTTGTTTTATCATTTTTTCTGCACTTGTTTGGACTTTGGAGTGTTACATTGTTAATTTAGTCCCACTTAATTCTTTAAATAACTTGCATAGTTGCATTGCATGAGATAGCTAATTAGTGACTCGGTGTGTCACAGGATACTAAGTACTAACCTTTTTTTTTTTTCAGCATTTTAATTTTTGAGGGAGACAGAGATTGAGAGAGTTCTTGCTTTCAATCCTTCATGAAGAGGTAATCACTAATCACTCACTATATCTAGCATTTTGATTTTAAATTTTTAGTACTTAGTAACAACTACTAAAAGTTTATATATATAAATTAGCTTTTATCTTATATTTATATTGAGAACAATATAATGAATTCCTTGTTAATATTAGTGACATGAATTTTTGAGAAATGACTAATGATTGTTAGTCTGTTATTGTTGCCTTGTTGTAACTAAACTGATTAGTTATTGCTATTGTTGGATCTAGTTATGACATCCATTGATTGAGACTGAGTTATTTGATATGTATTTGTTGAAAAAATTGTAATTTGATATTGTTATGGAAACATTGTTTTTTTGTTGGTTGGAAATTTTTTTATTAGATGGATGTTGATGCTCCACCTGGATTTGGTGCCCCTAGGGACTCTAACCAACCAGTCTTAGTAATGCTAACCCTAACTCACCTGAACCTGCAACACCAATTGGACTTGGTGCACCACTTCCCCCATTGTCACCTAAACAAGGTGGTAAGGACCCATCTATAGTATGGTAGCACTTTATTAAGTTGGCTAGTCCTGATCCCAAGAAGCCTAAGTCTGAATGCAAGTATTGTAAAAATCAATATAATTGCCATGGTAAGAAAAATGGTACTTTGGGCATGTTGCAACACATAAAGGTGTGTAAGAAGTGGCCTTTTACCTGTGATGATAAGCAAAAACCTGTCTTTCCAAGCTAAGAGGGAAGGGGAAAGTGGTTCAAATGTGTTAATGGTTGCAGACTATAGTGAAGAGAGGATACAGTTGGCATTGGCAAGGATGATTATTATTGATGAATTACCTTTTAAATTTGTGGAGCATCAAGGCTTTCAAGAATTTATGGAAATAGTTGAGCCTAGGTTTCCTAGTCCGCATCACACCACCATTGTAAGGGCTTGTATGAAGATTTATTCTAGTGAGGTGGATATTTTAAGAAGGGCTTTTGTTGAGCAACAGGTTTGTGTGACAACTGATACTTGGATGTCCATACAAAACTTGAACTACATGGTAGTCATCACACACTTCATTGATAGGGATTGGACTTACTAAAAGAAAATCTTGAACTTTTTCCCTATAGATAATCACAACTGGGACACCATAGGTATTGCGGTTGAGTCATGTTTGTTGAAGTGGGGTATAGATCGGTTGTTTACAATTACAGCAGATAATGCTAGTTCTAATGATGTGGCAATTGATTATGTGAAGAAGAAAACAAAAGAAAGAGATAGTAGCATATTAGGTGGTGAGTTCATGCATATGCATTGTTGTGCGCATATCTTGAATTTGATAGTGCAAAGTGGGTTGAAGTCCATTCATGAATCAATTGCCAAGATTCGGAATGCAGTGCAATATGTGAGAGCCTCTCCCGCAAGGTTTGAGAAGTTTCAAGAATGTGTTGAAAATGAGAAAATTAAAGACAAATGTTTGTTGTCCCTTGATGTGCCAACAAGGTGGAATTCAACTTATCTCATGTTAGATTATGCTTTGAAATTTGTGAGAGAATTTGATAGGTTGGAAGAGGAGGGTGGGCAATACAAACTTTATTTTTATGAAGCGGATGGAAATAGGAAAAAGCCCATTGGTCCTCATAACTATCTTGACTGGGAAAATGTCAAGACCTTTGTGAAATTTCATGGCATATTTTATGAGGCAACACTTAGATTTTTTGGGTCCTTGTTTGTCACTTCTAATACATACTTCCATGAGCTAATTAACATTGAAGATCAATTGCAACAGTTGTGTAGTGTTGATAGGGATCCACTTTTGAGGAGTATGGCAGTAGAGATGAAAAAAAAATATGATAAGTATTGGGGAAGTATAGATAATATCAATTTGATGCTTTTTGTTGCTGTTATCCTTGACCTAAGGTATAGATTGAAGTATGCCAAGTTTTGGTTTAGGGAGTGGTACGGAAAGGACAAGGGAGATGCGATGAGCTCTAAGGTTCGAGATGCATTGAAGAGGTTGTATGTGGAGAGAGTGGGTCAAAATGGAGCTTTGAATTCTAGTGGTAGTAGTAGTGGTGCTTCATTTTCTAGGGACTCTAGGCCAAGTATTGGTAATGCTTCATTGTCTGATCGCATTAAAAGCTATAATAATAAGTTTAAGCAACACTTGGTAGATGAGGACAGTATGGAAAGAAAATCTTAGTTGGATAGGTATTTGTTGGAATCTTTTGAGAACCTTGATGTGGAAGATTTTAACATCTTGATGTGGTGGAAAATGAATTCTTCTAGATATCGAGCCCATTCCTAAATTTCCTGTGATGTGTTGGCTATTCCTGTCTTTACAGTTGCATCCGAGTCTGCTTTTATTAAGGGGGTGTATTTTGGATTCGTTCTTCAGTTCTTTATCTCCTAATACAGTTGAAGCCCTTATTTGTATCCAAAATTGGTTGAAGGATGCAAAGAAAAAAAATACCAATAAAGCTTCGAGAGTGCATGGATAATGTGGAGGATGTGGATGGTTTTGAGATTGACATTGGTAAAAATATATATATGTTCATTTTGTTTGTTGTATGTATCAATTGTTTATTTATTTGCTCAATACTTAAGAATCATTTTGTTTTGAATGGGATTGTAGAAATTGCATTGGTTTGCCCAATGTCTATGGAGGAGGATCCAAGCACCGTTGTGTTGGATGATGATGAGTGATGTGCTGCTCTTTGCTTGGAGTTAGTTAGTATTATGTAAGTATACTTGCTATTATCATTCGTTTGTGCTAATTATAAATATTTTATTATTCATAAACATTTTATTGTTATTAACACGTGTTTATTTTGTTTTGTTTAGTATTTTGTAGGAGTTCTAGAATGATGCATAGTGCACATGCTTCCTAGACAAAAGACTTACAGGAATTAGCATTCTTTTGCCTATATGCTAATTATATTTGTGCATGTTATTGGTAGTGGACTTTTCACTAATGGTAGTCATTTAGGTACTCATGGGTGGGATTATCATTGGGGATACAAGCAATTAGCATTCTTTTGCCTAAATGCTAATTTAATTTGTATATCTTTCTTTTGGTATTTGTGGACAACGACAAATGGTCTTGTAATATGTTATTAAGTGGGTACATTAACGCTTAGTGTTATTGACACTGACACACATAGTGACACAAATGATATTATATGCTACATGATAGTGTTTTGGGAGTTGAACTCTTATTGATGCAATTTCAAAACATTTTTACATGGTGAATGAAATGAAAAAATTTGGACAGTTTGTCATGTGTGAAACTGTGAAATTGTTTAGACAGTTTGCTGTGTAAAAAATTTGCACAAATTGTTTATGTGTAAATGAAATGATGAAATTTGGATCATTATTGTTTATGTGTGAACAAATTTGAACAATTTGAACATATTAAACAGGTTTTTGAACAAATTTTCTGTGTGAACAGGTTGAATAGATTTTTTTGTAAAGTTTCTGTGAAATTTGAACAGATTTTGTTGTTGTTTTTTTTAAGTAGATTGAACAGATTTTGTGTGAACCAAGGTTGTCAAAATCAAGATCTTATGTAGGATCGTGAGAGATAGGTGGAATCATGGATCGAAAGATCGAATCGTAGATCGAAAGATCAGATCGTAGATCGTAAGATCAGATTGTAGATCGTAAGATCCTATATATTTTCATATTTAAAGAAAAAAACGCAATGATAATTGTTTGTTTTTAGACCCCTTAAAACACAATCGGATTAACCTAGTAAATTAACCGAGTAATTACTTAGTCCAAATTTCAGATCTAGGTTAACATAATCATATAATCATATCAATGTAAAGATATGACGACCCTGAAAACCACACCAATAAAAACCTAGGGAGGATTTAACCTAGCTATTCTCAAGGTAAATTGAATCCACTATAAAAGAACCGAAATTTTATAATAACGACTTAGACCACTAATATCCTATTGCTACCTCATGTAGAAAACTTATTGACACAACCACATGCAAATTCCGAGACCACAGACTCCTTATTTCTTGGATTCTCCAACAAGTACAAGTACTCCCGCTTGTGTATCTTTAAGCTCTTTAGTGTAGCAACTGAATGATCATCAATCTCTTAATAAAATCTCATTCCTGATAATCCTAAGCATGTGTGAAGGCAACCACCTCTAGATCTTATAAGAGATTCACTCACACAGCAAATAGAGCAACCTTAAAAAAGTGGCTAGGGTTTCCCTTTTATACTTATGGCAAAACATAAAACCCTACACATTATATGGGCTTAGGGCTGAGTTGGAAAATCTGCAGAAAAAACATTCTACCCAACTTTCGATCGGTCAAGTCTAAATCTCGATTGATTGAGCCAGATTGAAATGCACAATGAATTCAGCAACAACTTGATTCCAACTTTACATAAAACACATACTTTGAGCAAGTCTAAAACAAGACTAAAAACTTATTTTGATCATGGTTTGCCAACAATACAAATTAGAGTTCTAATACATTAGTTCCTAAGTACTTAGAACCTAACAATAATGACTTTGTATGTTGAATAATCACATAAACTGTGAATTTATCCATAAAAAAATAATAATAAAGATTTGCATTAAATGATATAATTTGCATGTCTTACATCTCTATGTCTACTAACCAAACAAATATATTTACGTTTTGACCCAATGTATTTAAAAAGTTCAATAAATGTTTAAATAGCAACCAAAGACCAAACTATTTATCAACAATATTGTAGGGTCCCTATTTGGGGGGCTCCTTTCACTGTAGATGTGAGGAAACCCAAACCCAACAGGCCCAATACAATGAACTTGGTAGAGAAGCGGGCTTGAGAATTGGGCCTTTGTGAGAACGCCTTCAACGGTTGGGCGGGATCGTCGGGGAACTGGATCGTCTACAGCGTGGTTAGGGGGAAGGTCAAAGCTTGTCCTCGATCCTCAGCCGAGGATGATTTCTTCTTCTCCTCTTCTGATACTCCACCAATAGAACTTCCTGGCGTCTTCCGAATCGCCATCCCCTTCGTGAAATCTCCCCGGTTATATATCCTTCTATTCTCTTCATCTTGGCCGTCCACCTGTCGATTGTGCAGGTCGCCACTTGAGTGTCTGTCCCATCCAGCGCTTCCCTCAACTTGCTATGAGTGGTAGTGGTTAGCCTGGCACTGTTCAGGGGTCATTCCCTCATTAATGCAGTCAGACTGCCAGCTGCGGGCATTCAATGCGGAGGTGACAGGCTCTCCTACAATGGTCCTTTCACCCTGCTCCCATAGCTGCCCTCCTACGCTAGTCCCTTTGTTGGGGATGATGGAGAGGGCTGCGGTGGATGGCATACTACCCTTTCTTCTCAGGGCACCAGTACGCAGAGGACATGATGCTCTTCGGCGATTTATCCTAGTAGCTTTGGGCCTTCCTTAGTCATCCTCGGACGTTTTTCTCATTGGCTGGGCCCTTGGGCTTACCATTCGAAATGGGCCAGGGTACCCAGGTCCTTTGGCCCCACAATAGCCCCTCAAAATCATGTTGTCCGGAACCTCGAACGGGGAGGAGGATTTTGACGTTCCCGAACCTATAACACGGTTGATTGGGCTTTGCCTTCTTACGAGTGCCAGAGTTTTTTCAGTTATCCATGGCATGTTCCTGGCGTTTCGGCGTACGAGGCGCATCGCCATTAATGTTTCATCTTTGGGGGTAGCACGGATTGCTTTGGAATACGGGAAGCGTATTCAATGGTGTCTTTATGAAGCAGCGCGGATTTGGAGACTGAAGGTTCCTTTGGGAACCGAGTGGAATTCATTTTGTTTGACATACTTCCCTTGAACTCTGTGGGTAGTGAGCTTCCCCAGACTTCGCCTTCTATATAAGGCGCCCTGAGAGGAACATTTTCCATACCCATTAACCTTGGAACTCTTTGGAAGTTCCAGGTTTTCTCTCTTCTTGGATAAAAAGGATGCCGCCTGGACCATGGGCGTTGCAGTTGAGGCAAAGAGAATTGGGGCTAAAGTCCTTCATATTCTTCAATCGGACAAGAAAGAGCACTCTCCTCCTTTGACCAAGAACCGTAGCCAACGCAAACTATACTAGGTTCCCGATGTTCCTCCAAACGCCAACCAAGAATGTGCAGGAGTTGGCTAAAGAGGAAGGGGAAGAAAGTGAAACGAAGTTGAAGGCGGTGACCGTGACATCAGAAAGAGCCATCCCGTCGTTGCAGGCAAACGGCGGGACATGTGGAGGGCAACTTCCTAGAAGTACCGACATCGTATGGTGGGCTAGGTTCGCTTCAGGGCAGCCTCAGCAGGTGGAAACCAATTCAGCTGCTCCCACCTCCTTCTCCTCATCACCACCTATGCCAAGCGCACTGGCTTAGGGGCTACTGAAGCGGGACTATGGACCCACCATCACCACCAGCCTTCTTCTTTTTATTAGCTAGCTTCGCCGCAAGTACACCTCGGCCATTGTGGAGTTAGTTGTAAGTTGGACTATTTTGTAATCGATGTAAAACATGCCGTCCTCGGCTGTTCTGTAGTTAGTCGTAAATCGGGCCTTCCTCGGCTGTTTTGTAGTTAGTTGTAAATCGGGCCTTCTTCGGCTGTTTTGTAATCGATGTGAAACATCTTATTTAATGGAAAAGGACTTATGGTTTTTACTTAGCGAAATATTTTTCTCTTTACTATTAGTACTTTCTGTAGATGTTTTTGTTTACTTGTCTTCCTTACGCACGTATTCCTGCACTGCCTCCGCCTTTCCAAAAATAGCCGAGCACACGACGATGTGCTCCATGCTGTGAACTGCGTGACCCCCTTTTTTTTTTAAACATGGGATGCTAATTTTGAAATCTGCAATCCAAGAAGGTCGTGTCACGTCACGACTCTGTCCAAGACCCGTAGGGGGCCAAGGTGCCTATCTCCCTTCATCGTCTGATCCAAGGACCCAGGCAAAGCTATGGCCATACTTAATGCTTGGAGGAAATAAGTTTTGGTTCTGCATAGTACCCAGATGGTTGCCACAAGCCACTAATTTTGCCACAGGTATAAGTCCGAGGACCATGCAATACCTTGGTTCTATCTAACACCCAGATAGTTATCACAAGTTATTAGTTTTCCCATAGGTTTGAGTCTGAGGACCATGCAATACCTTGGTTCTGTCTAACACTTAGATACTTGTCACGAGTTGTTAGTTTTCCCATAAGTTTGAGCCCGAGGACCATGCAATACCTTGGTTCTGTCTAACACTTAGATACTTGTCACGAGTTGTTAGTTTTCCCATAGGTTTGAGTCCGAGGACCATGCAATACCTTGGTTCCATCTCCTGAGGATTCGCCCTTGCTGCAGCCCCATTCGGCTACTCGAGTGGGCTTGAAGGCACCAACACCGATCTCCAAAAACTCTTCCCGTCGTAGAGCCCCTTAAAAGTGTTTCGCGAGACCATCGTCTTCCTCCACCAGGGTCCAACGGGGGCCGCCCGTGAGGTTGGCGGGTCGTCCGGCCCTTGGTGGGGGCGAGGGCCACGCGCGTGGCGCCAGATGCCCGCCGAGTTGGGAACCCCTCGGCAGTTCTCCATTCACGGTCCAGTAGGTTGGCCATCATCGTTCCCTCTTGGGGGTTTGACCCTGCCCTATTAGATTATCACTCTCACTAGCCCCCAAGTTCTTCCCACAGACGGCGTTAATTGTAAGGTCCCAATTTGGGGGCCTCTTTTCACTGTAGATGTGAGGAAACCCAAACCCAACAGGCCTAATACAATGAATTTGGTAGAGAACTGGGCTTGAGAACTGGGCCCTTGTGAGAATGCCTTCAACGGTCGGGCGGGATCGTTGGGGAACTGGATCGTCTACAGCATGGTTGGGGGGAAGGTCAAAGCTCGTCCTCGGTCCTTGGCCGAGGATGATTTCTTCTTCTCCTCTTTTGATACTCCACCAATAGAACTTCCTGGCGTCTTTTGAATCGCCGTCCCCTTCGTGAAATCTCCCTGGTTATATATCCTTCTGTTCTCTTCATCTTGGCCGTCCATCTGTCGATTGTGCAGATCGTCACTTGAGTGTCTGTCCCATCCAGTGCTTCCCTCAACTTGCTGTGAGTGGTAGTGGTTAGCCTGGCACTGTTCAGGGGTCATTCCTTCATTAATGCGGCCAGACTGCCAGCTGCGGGCATTCAATGCGGAGGTGACAGACTCTCCTACAATGGTCCTTTCACCCTGCTCCTATACTTGCGCTCCTACGCTAGTCCCTTTGTTTGAGGATGATGGAGAGGGCTGCGGTGGATGGCGTACTGCCCTTTCTTCTCAGGGCACCAGTACGCCGAGGACATGATGCTCCTCGGCGATTTATCCTAGTAGCTTTGGGCCTTCCTTAGTCATCCTCGAACGTTTTTCTCCTCGGCTGGGCCCTTGGGCTTACCATTCGAAATGGGCCGGGGTACCCAGGTCCTTTGGCCCCACAAATATGAAAATATTTTCCAAGTTCCAAGTTTAAAATCCAAAATAAGTTATCAAATGGAAACTAGCTAACTAAAGTATAAAATCCAAAAGCAAAATTAATATTAAGGTGAAGTGAACATTTAATTATTCTCATTATAGGGTTCTTATGATCACCGTCCTAATCATCATTAACAATTTTATCATCTATATAGACATTGTATATTTGTATATTAAAGCTGCAAAGGAAATCAAGATATAACTTCATACTCAACTATTCAAGTTATACTGCTTAGCAACAATTACAGAGCGTGCTCAAAAAAATCAATCAATTAATATATAAATACAAGCATACTAATAAAATTATATATAAGAAAAACATTTTAGTAATATTAAAACACAAATTAGTATATTGATAAAAAAAATTTAACAACATTTTAGCTTAAAATGTAGCAAAGCCAATATAAATTCTTCATTTAGAAATGATGAAGTATTCCTTCATTTTTATAACTAGTGAACTAAAAACTAGAAAACATTTGCTTAGGTTAACATAATTTTATAAAAAATAAAAATAAAAAGTCATATCATCACAATATAGAAAAATAAAAACCCTTAAAGTTTCATCAAAACCAAAAATTTATCCCTTAAAAAAAAAAAAAAACCAAAAACTGATGTTTTGGTAGGATTGGTAGAATCGGTAAGATCCCATACAATCCTACGATCCTATCATTTTTATGATCCTATCATTTTTATGATCCTAGTGCGATTCTAAACGTTTTGGTAAGATGGGATCGTAAAATCGTGCGATCCTATGATCTAAATCGTAATTTTGACAACCATGGTGTGAACATGTTGTGAATAGATTTTTTTATGTAGTTTCTATGAAATTTAAACAAATTTTGTTGCTGTTTTTTGAACAGATTTTGTTTCTATTTTTTGAACAGATTTGTGTGAACAAGTTAAACCAATTTTTTTATGAAGTTTTCGTGAAATTTGAACAGATTTTGTTGTTTTTTGATGAGATTGAATATGTTTTTGAATAGATTTTATGTGTGAATACTGAATAGGTTGAATAGATTTTTTTTTTTTTAATAAAAAAAACAAATAGAATTTTTAATGTTTCAAACTCCAAACCGATTAAACCAAGCCGACCAAACCACACCGCTATAGGTCGGAAAACTGACTGTATGCATCAGTTTTAATTATGAGAAAACCGATCCCTATCTATTCAGTAACAAATTTGAGAAAAAACTGAGCTGATCGAAGCTAAAAGGATTCAATTTGCTCTATTTCGGTGATGTAATAAGAAATTCATCCCTATACTTAAGACGAGGCAAACTGAATTCCTAGGTGGACGAACCACACAACCACAAAAATGATATGAGTAATGAAAATAAACTTCATACATAAAGCTGGAAATGTATGTATTCAAACACAATGAAAGGTGAAAATAGAAAATATTCATTTGTTCATGAAATTTAAAGGAGGGTGGACGACCCACGTCCAAAAAAAACCCTTGAAAGTACTGCACACACCCCTAGTATGCACTCTTTCTCTTTTTTATTTTTTATTTTTTTTAGTTAGAAAATTTTAGGAGCAAACGAAATATGTATGTAAGAAAAAAATTTAAAAGGAGAAATTTAGAAAAAATAAAAAGAAGAAAAAAAAAATTCACGTATAAAAGGTTGTTGGAAAATCAATGTAAACATATACCAATCAGAACCGCTTTCCTAGCAACAAACGAAGAATTGTGGACACCTCCCGTCTCCATGAAAACACACCAAACACGAATCTATTACGGGACCGCGTTAAGTTTGTATGACGTCACTTATTAGCAAAACCGACATGGATGCAGGGACTAAGAATACTACACACAGAGCCCCCCCCCCCCCCCCCCCCCCCCCAAACAAAAAAGAAAAAAGAAAAAAGACAAAGCAATAGGGAGCGCATGTTTAAAAGATTTTATTTTTTGAAAGGAAAGTTTAGTGGGACCATGTTTTGCACCATGCAAATGTGCAAAACATGGTCTCACTAGATTGCAACGTTGTTGATAGTTGAACCATTACCTTTCGACCATGGGCATCCTATAAAATTGGATCTAGAATTCTTTTCTACATCAAACACCAACAAGAAAAATCTCCCTCTACTATTCACTTTGTGACATTCTCCATGGCATTGTCTACTAAAGCTTTCTTTGCTTCCTCCAATCCTCCAGTCGCTCCAAAAAGAATTCCACAAACTGGCAATGCAAACCCCTTTAGCCTGACCTCTTTGCCTAGTGCTCCCAAATGGAGCATTGCCCATGAGCACACATTTGCTTCTACACCCTTGAAGCGTCAAAACTATGGAATTCAATATGACACAGTAAGTTTTGTGTCACCTTTTGGTTTGTGATTCCCAAATTTTATTAATTCACTAGAACTTGTAATTTTCCAGTTCCTAAAGCTACCTCGCTTTGTCTGCAGGGTGATTTTAGTCTCAAACATGCTAAAAAATTGAGAGTATGCAGACATCTGCTGAGGGAACTAGGAGAAAATCCAGTTGAAGGTCTAAAGATGATTGATGCTGTCCAACGCTTGGGCATAGACTACTATTTCCAGGAGGAGATTGGGACAATTTTACATAGGCAATATGTAGACTCTAGTGCTCATGATAACTGTGGTCATTGTCTTAATGAGGTTGCGCTACGCTTCCGCCTACTGAGACAACAAGGATACCATGTATCTGCTGGTGGGTATGGCTTTTGTTAACAATGTTATTATTAAAATAATGATTAAATAATTAAATTTATCATTTTCAAATGATAAAATATCATAGTCTCAAAGTGGTGAACCTCAAAGTAGTGAACCTAGACTAATTCCTAAGACAAGTCATAATTTATCTGTTATAGTTTGCCTTAGTATTAAAAATTATGATAAAGCTTTTATTGTTTGGAATAGATGTATTTAACTGCTTCAAAGACAAGGAGGGAATGTTTAACAAAGAAGTGAAAGAAGACATCAATGGATTGATGGGTTTATTTGAAGCTTCACAGCTATGTATAGAAGGTGAAAACACACTTGTTGAAGCTGGAGACTTCAGTCAGCAGCTCCTACATGAATGGATGAGCCATCTTGATTACAACCAAGCCAAAGTTGTAGGAAATACTCTGAGGCATCCTTATCACAAGAGCTTGGCAAGGTTCGTGGCCAAAAACTTTTTTGATAATATCCAAGGGACAAGTGGATGGTTTAATGATTTTCAGCAATTAGCAAAAATGGATTTCAATGTGGTCCAATCAAAGCACCAAAAAGAAATTGTTCAAATTTCCAAGTAAGTTTCATAATAACTTGACTACAGTTGTCTTTTACTGTTGACCTTATTTCTTAGTTAGCAATATTACATATTTTAGTATACTAATTTTATAAATTAAAATTTTAATTTTCAAACATGCAACTAAAAATGAATTAAAATACCGAATTATTATGTTGTTGATGTGGAATATTAATTAGAATCAATCATATTAATTTCAACGATGGTTTATAAACATTTTATAGTGAAATTTACAGTAAACAGTAATTTTAACAATTTTTTTTTTCTAATAATTCCCACCAATCTTTATTATCTCAGATGGTGGAGTGATCTTGGGTTAGCTGAGGAATTAGAATTTGCCAGGGACCAACCACTCAAATGGTACATTTGTTCCATGGCCTGTCTTACAGATCCAGAGTTGTCAGACCAAAGGATTGACCTCACAAAACCCATTTCTTTTATCTACATAATAGATGACATTTTCGATGTTCATGGCACACTTGAGGAGCTCACTCTCTTCACAGAAGCTATAAACAAGTATACATCTACTGCACTAATAATTTGCTCTCTCTCTCTCTCAACAATTCTTATTGATTAATAAATTGTTATATACAGATGGGATTTTACTGGTCTTGAGCAATTACCCGAATACATGAAGATTTGCTTCAATGCTCTTAGTGACATTACAAATGAAATTAGCCACAAGATATATCAAAAGCATGGATGGAACCCCCAAGACTCACTAAGAAAGACGGTATATGTCAATGATAACATTATATTTACTTCTTTGTCCAAAAAAAAGAATTTTATTAACGAATGCCTTTAAGTCATACGTTAGTTATCCATTTTAGAAAATTTTTTATAGAAATTAAAAAACTGTAAAAAAAAAGTTTGATAGTTTTTTCAATTTTACATAAAAAGTTTTCAAAAATAGTTTACTAATATATGCTCTAACGCCAGACTCATAAAAGAAAAACACATCTTATGAAAATTAAAAGCATGATATTCTATGATTGTTACAGTGGGCAACTTTGTGCAATGCATTCCTAGTGGAAGCACAGTGGTTTGCTTCTGGGCACTCACCAAATCAGAAGAGTATTTGAAGAATGGAGTTATTAGTTCTGGGGTACATGTGGTACTAGTTCACATTTTCTATCTTTTGGGTCAACATATGACCAAAGAAACTACAGATATTGTCGATAGCATTCCGGACATTATGTCTTCTACGGCCACAATTCTTCGGCTCTGGGATGACTTGGGAAGTGCCACAGTAAGTATATATGCACAACAGTTTTTATATTTCTTTTTTGCTCAACAGGTAAATAAATTGAGTTTGTGTTATAAACTCGATATTTTGTGTCACTGTTAATCTGCACCATGCAAATGCAACCATCCTTTTCAATTAGTTGGATTATAGAAGACCACTGGACCTGCATATTGTTTACTTCATCATCCGAACATAATAATAAATAGTCCGTACTGTCTATTTTGGTAACTTGGTTCCGTGGGTAATATATTGGTCTAATATATGCTTCATAGATATTGGTTCACAACCACATGTTACTTGCAACAACAATAATAATAATTACACATTTAATTTCATATATTGCAGAAGTGGTCAACATTAATAATAATTACACATTTAATTTCATAAATTGCAGAAGCAGTCAACTATGAGGGAGAGAGAAAAAAAAAAAAAAAAGTTGAGTACATACAGTGGCGGAGCCAGGAATGTAGGTTAGGGGGGGTAAGATTAAAAGATAAGATTGAAAGTAAAAAACTAATCTAAAAAAAATTTAAACATGAATATTTAAAGTACGCAATATACCTGTGAATATTTAAACGTGACTTAATGACTTGAATGCTTTTAAAAACTTAGCTTGAATGCTTTTAAAAATGCAACAGAAACTCTAATAGTTTGTTTGGATGGAGGGGGAGTATAGGGAAGTAAAGTAGAGAGAGGGAGAATAAGTTAAATTACCTTATTTGGATGTTTTTTAAGAGGGGGAGAGATTTGGAAGGGTTCTAATTACCACTAATCCCTTATTTTTAATTCCCTAAAATTGGAGAGATTTTGAGGGAGAGTAGAACTTAGAAATGTTGAACCAAATGAATTATTAAATTTACCCTTACTATATTAACAAAATAACAAACTATAAAAAAGTTAATTATCCCCCCTCCTACTTAATTTTAAAAGAATCCCATGAGTTTTTTTTTTTTTTTTTTTAATGGGAGGCAAGCTTTATACAGTATTTTATATATATATATATTTTTCACAGAGTTCTATTAGTATTAGCCTGGTGTGATTTCTATTCCGTATAGGCATGCATATAACATTAGCAGTAGTTTTTTTTTTTTTTTTTTTTAATCATTACTAGGTGGGACCAATAGTTTTATATTAAAGTTACAGTAGTTTTAGAGTTATTGTTGAGTTCTGAACCATGTAGCTGTAGGTTGTTCCCAATAAATAGAAAAGTTTTTTTTGTCTTTTGTGTAGGGCGGCAAATAACACATTTCAGTTCAATACATTATCATTATCGCATATTAGTAAAAAAAAATAAAAATGAAAGTTCAGAGGGGGCACCTACGCCCTCTCGCCCCCCCCCCCCCCCTTCCCTCCGCCCCTGAGTACATACGAAGGTGGTAAATAAAAATGATCCACCACTCATAATCAACTAGTTTAATATATATTTTCTCAAATTGAATCTAAAATTGGATAGATCCTAGATTTTTTTTTTTTTTAACTTGACAAATTAGTGGTTCTTGAGTCTCAACCAAGGTTTTTAACTTATATGAATCGTGAACACTCTCACTGTGATCTATAATTTCAGAAATAAAATGCATACCAGTTTGGTTTGAGTTAATGTTATTTTATGACAGTAAATAAGAAATTAGATACAACTATATCCAAAAAATAATCATGTTTCATTTTCATGTAAGACTTGTAAAAAAGTTTAGAACCTGTTTGATACATATGTTTAAAAATTGAAAATTATTGTTTAAAAACTTTTATAAAATTACGTATAAATAAAAAATATATAAAAATATGTAAAATATTATTTAAAAACTGAAAATTATTATTTGAAAATACACACCAAACACACCCTTAATATTTCGTACCAAATTCAATCAACGCATCAGGAAAATTTTATGGAACTCAGTTGCTGAATATTGAATACAACACCAATATCACACAAGTCCAAAAACTAATCATTAGTCACTTTCATGTCAGAAAGGAACATTAACTTTTCGTACGAAATTTAATAAAGATGTCTTGTATAGTTGTATGAAAGGGAATTGTATGGTGCATTGGTGCTTAAGTGTCCGATATTTGATGTGACTGAAAAATAATAATGCTTTCCGATATTTGACTAATAATACTTATTGATGTTACTTTTGTTTTTTTATGCCGCCTATAAGCAAGTAATTTCTCTAAATTTATGTACTATTTGAAAAATAAATAATAATTTTTATCTTTTAACAACTTATTTTTTTTAAATTTATTTTTTAATATATTTTTTATCTCATTTAAATATTATTTTTTCATTCATTTTTTCTTCATTATTTATTTATTTTTAACAACTACACATCTTCAAATATTTTTTTATTCAATATCTTATTATTATAATAGAAAAAAATATTTAAAGGATGAATAGTAAAAACTATAGTATTCTCTACTTATAGGAAAGCACTGTAGCAATTCTGCTCTAAAAAATAGAGATAGAGAAGTTGTTAGAGTGAGTTTTTGGGGGGTTGATGCTCTAAAATTGAATTTAAAGAAGCCATTGGAGATGCTCTAACTAGTGGATAATGGATATTTCTAGTGCAACATGTAACGTATATGCAAGTTTAATCATGAAAACTGGTTATTGTAATTGCAGGATGAGAGTCAAGATGGGCACGATGGATCATACATAGACTACTATATGAAGGAACACCAAGGCTCTTCTGTCAATGAGGCAAGAGAGAAGGTTGTCAACAAGATTTCAGGCGCATGGAAGCGACTTAACAAAGAGTGTCTGTCTCCAAATCCATTTCCAGAAACGTTCACTAAGGCTTCTCTTAATCTTGCAAGATTAGTTCCTTTGTTGTATAGTTATGACGACAACCATAGCCTTCCAAGCCTTGAGGCTCATATGAAATCCATGTTTTATGAGAGTGTGTCTGCGTAGGGCATCCAAAATTAAAAGAAAAAAAAAAAATCAAGCTTTTATTACTATAAAACTCATACGTACCTAATTATATTAATAAAATAAGCACAAGATTTGGAGAAGTGTTCATTTATCACAAGCCTCTAATCACACGCTCATGGGCGTGCTTAAAATCTTTTTTTATTTTTTATTTTAAAGATTAATAATTTTTGATAAGCCAAGAATGTATTGCCTCTTAGGTAAATTAATCAATTAATTAGCCAAGTGAATTAATTAAGTTAATTTAACACACAATATGCGTGGTAGCACAAATAAATCACAAAATAACTAAATACAGCAGAAATTAAATTTGACACGGGTGATTTGTTTACGAATGGGGAAAACCACTGAGGCAAAACCCCACTGGGTGAATTTAAAGTCACCACTCCCGAGAATCCACTATTACCAAAACAAGCAGTTACAAATAAAAGAATCCTAGTACTTTATATCAACCTACAGTTACAAATAAAAGAATCTCTCTTTTCAATACACGACCTTCTGTACGTGACTAACCAATTGATGCACAGATCCAAGTATGTGACTAACACACCAACTTAAGAAAGATGTTGGCTGTAATGTTCTTCAATTCATTCACACAATGAAGATCCAGAAGCTTCTTGGTTACAAAACCCTTAGCACACAAACACAGCAGTTACTTCTAGAGAAAGATGAATTAGGGCAAATTGTCTTCAGTCACAATTTGAGTGAATAATCACTTTGCATCAAATTGCATCACCTTTGATGGCCCTTAAAATAATTCTTATATATGTCTAGGGTTGTGAGAAAAGAAACTTTACACAAATAGCTTAGCTATGCCTGAAAAACATATCTGGAAATTTGAATTTCATAATCCTCGATAGATACAGTTGTCAAGCTTCAAATACTAAATCTCGATAGATACATCTGTCAAGATATCTATCGAGTTTTAATGAACAACACTTCTTCATTTGATTCTTGGACAGATTTGTATGGCTTCAATACTTGGACTTGAACTCTTATTCCTTGAAGTATTAAACACATCCTAGATCTACCTAATTACAAGTAAAGTGCGTTTTGTTATAAGATTAGCCAATTCTATATGACATATGTTCTTAACATGTTCCACATATGTCCTAACAATTTTTATTTACCATAATTTAGAGATATTACATTTTCAATAACAAAAATATATAGAGGTGTGATGAGATTTATAGGAAAAAAATATTTTACCCATAAACGCATAAATCTCTTCACACCATTATTGGAAACCAAAAACTAAAATTTATAACTTTCCCACCAAATACAAATCAAATAAATACAAGAAAATAGATAATTAAAAGAATGTAAATTAAAGTCATGCGGGCTAAAATGGTGTACTACAAAATAAGTAAAAATAAAAGTTAAATGTGATGAATAATAGACATAGTGTTGCAATAATAGAAATGGCTGAAGTAAATAATTAAAAGTAAAAATAATATGAAGAGTGAAGATTTTATGAAATGAAATGAAAAAAAAAAGAACTTGAAAAAATTATTGCATAGTATAGACATTGTTCTTCAAAATTCTATAGGTAGAAATTGAGGGAGGAAGAAAGGTGAAGACTTTTATTTTGTGGCTTAACCTTGATTCTTTGAATCTAAAGTTAGGATTAGAAACAAAGGATAATTATCAAAAAAAGCAAACCCACGTAGTGATTAATACAAAAATGTAATAGAATAAAATAAAAAATAAAAAATACAGGAAGGCACATAGTCAACAAGAATGAGCTAGCGTTGCGTGAGGCAAACCAAAACATGTTTCCTTGTGCATGCTTTGGCTTCACCAATAAATTATGGGTTTAGTCTGGCAGTATGTTTGGCTATAGCGGAAGCAAAAGCATAGCAGCTATGTCAAAGTTCAGTTTTAGTGGATGGGGGTGAAACCGTGAAAGTTTTTACTTCATCTTATTTAAACTCGCCATTTTTTTTTTCCCCTCTTTGTGGAACATGCTGTCTAGACATTTATGTACGTAACTTTCTTTTTCAATTATATCAATGGTAAAATATGTGACATCAATGAATATAAAATATAATAAACATGACAAAGGATTATGAAGGTCGAACATATGTGACACGAATATGATGCAAACGTTGCCCTGTGAAGAATTTGAGCATTTTATTTTTTTATTTTTTGCTCTTTCATTGGATGGGGGTACATTTCAGTGGTGGTATTTGCATTTTCACGTGGTAATCGGTCATTGCACATTTGAAAATTGAGGCTTGACTAACAATTTATTATTGACTCAACACTAAGTATACAGATTGTGAAAGTCTTCTGGCTAGCTAATAACTCACGTTGCTTTCAACTTTCATGGAATACTAATACACGTTCTTGTCTTGTTCAATGAAGTTTCCTTCAGTATCACAATCCAAATCTAATTGCTCTTTCATAAAATGTTGATGAACAAGATTACGTACAAGAGTCAATAATTAGTGGGTTGTATTAACGCGTAAGGTGCCCATTAACAACAGCTTTTTGTCTTCTTCTCTTTTGTAGCTTTTTGTTCTCATATGTAGCTTTATAGGCTCTGTGACCAATTTCATAGGAAGAAAAAAAAATATTAAAATAGATTATGTGGTCAGTTTTATCATTTATGCCTTTTTCTTCTATTTATCCAATTTTTTTATTAAGTGAGACCCACATTAGTCCAACTTTAATGAGCACCACATGGTGCTTTTTAACCCCATAATTAAAAAGGCAAACACTATTCTCATGATAGGATAACAATTAACACTTCATCAATGCTTTTCTAAGAAATAATTTATTAACCAATAAAATATCAAGATTAAGCAAATTACAATCCAAAATTTGGGAATATTTTGATTTTACTTCCTAACGTAAAAAAAAATTTACATTGAACTCCTAAAATTATATAGTGTTTTCATACTTGGTACTATATATATATATATATATATATATATATATTAAGGGTCGCCTAAACTACATTATAGTTATGACGGCAACTATAGCCTTCCAAGCCTTGAGGCTCATTTGAAATCCATGTTTTATGAGAGTGTGTCTGTGTAGGGCATCCAAAAATAAAAATCAAGCTTTTGTTACTGATAGGCCAAGAATGTATTGACCTATTTGGTAACTTAATCAGTTAATTTAGTCAAGTGAAATTAATTAGATTCAATTACATACAATGAGCATGACAGCACAAACAAATCACCAAATAACTAAATGCAGTGGAAATTAAATATAAAATGGGTGATTTATTTACCAATGGAGAAAACCACCGAGGCAAAACCCTATCAGGTGAATTTAAGGTCACCACTCCCAAGAATCCACTATTATCAAAACCAACGATTACAAATAAAAGGATTCCTAGTACCTAATACCGACTTAGAGTTAAACTCTTACCCCAATACCTAATTGGACTTGCAATATAGTAACAATCTTTCCTTTCAATGCATGGCTCCAAGTACGTAACTAACCAATTGATGCACGGATCCAAGTATGTGACTAACACACCAACTTGAGGAAGATGTTGGCTGCAAAGTTTTTCAGTTCATTTAAACAATGAAGATTAAGAAGCTCCTTGGTTACAAAACTCTTGGCACAAAGACGCAGCAGCTTCTACAAAGAATATGATGAACTAGGGCAAATTTTGTTTCCGGTCACAATTTGCATTGAGTTGTATTACTTTTGATGACCCTTAAAATAATCTTTATATATGTTTAGGGTTGTGAGAAAAGAAACCCTATACAAATACACTTTGATATATGTGAAAATAGATTTGGAAATCTGAATTTCATAATTCTCGAGAGATACTACTTCTGTCGAGCAGCTATCGAGCATCAGCATTAAACCTCGATAGATATTATCTGTTGAGTTTTAATGAACAACACTTCTTCACTTATTTCTGGGACATGCTTGCATGGCTTCAATACTAGATTTGAACTCCCCTTTTAGAAATCCGTGATAAAACAACAACAAAAAAAATGAAGTATGAGAGAAGTCATAAATCACTAAACTCATAATCACTTGTTGAGTACAATAAAATCTAATCCTAACACAAATTCTTGAAAAACTTTGCAAGAAAAGAGTTCATGGCATGATAGATTTTGACAACCTGTCTTTTTGAAACACTTGAAACAAAACTCATTAAGGTATCTTAGTGTGAAATAGAAATAAAGGATTGCATACATATAGAAACATGTGTTTAAAGAGAGAGAGAGAGAGAAACACACACACACATGGAGAGATAGGTGAATAACAACATACATCATCATCATCATCATATATATATATATATATATATATATAAATAAGAAATAAAAGTACAATGTATGTTATCAATAAATGGTCACAAGACCGGTGTACAAAAGGATAATGTATCTAAGATAAAGAAAAGAAAAGTACATATATCCTCACTACATCCCTCAAAAACAAAAGACACTCCCCCTAAAAAAATAAAAAAATAAAAATCATATTCTAACTCTCCCCCTAAGTACATGACTACTCTTATCATCCCAAACCAAAACCACTCCCCCTTTTGTCATGAATAAAAAAGGGTAAGTCACTAAGAGGTCGTCATGTCCTCATCACTAGAAGAGCTAGCATCCTCATCTTTATCATCATCATTATCACTGGTACCATTCTCAGCATTGTTAGGACATATGTGAGTCATTTGTTAGGAACATATGTCACTATTTTATTTAATTGGTTTATCCTTTGACAAAACGCACTTTACTTGTATTTGGGTAGATTTAAGATGTGTTTAATACTTCAAGAAATTTTATTTCAAGATCAAGTGTTGAAGTCATCAAGTCTGTCCAAGAAACAAGCTAAGAAGTGCAAGTTTATTAAAGCCCAATAGCTAGCATGTGTCGAGGTTTAAGAAGCTGTTCAACCCGTGTACTCGACACCTGCTCGACAACTTCTCGACAGCTCCTATCTGTTGAGGTTTAAGAAAGAAACAAAAATTCTGATCTGTTTCTTTGGAATCTGTGAATGTGTCTTTGAAACTTTTTTTCTCCTAACCCTAAACATATAAAAGGATTATTTTAAGGGCCGTCAAAGTATACATAAGTTGCACAAGTGTTGAGCAAAGTTTGTTCAAGCAATTTGTAATTGAAGACAAAGTTTCGTCCTAGTTCATATCTTCTGAAGAAGTTGTTATGTTTGTGTACCGTAGGGTTTTGTGACTAAGCATCTTCTTGATCTTCATCATATGGATGAATTGAAAAACTTTGCAGCCAACAACCTTCTCTAGTTGGTGATTGAAGTCGCATACTGGGATTCGCACAATTGGTTAGTCACGTACTTGAGAGCCATGCATCAAAATGAGAAATTGTCACTATAAAACAAATCCAATTGGGTATTAGGGTAAGGGTTCAACTGTAGGTTGATATAAGGTACTAAGATTCCTTCACTTGTAACCACTTGTTGTGATAATAGTGGAATTTCGGGAGTGGTGACCTGAAAATCATCCGGTGGGGTTTCTGCTGTTAGGTTTTCCCCATTCGTAAAAAATCACCGTGTCAAATTTATTTTCCATTGAATACTTAGTTTATTGGTGATTTCTTTGTGCTACCACATGTTTGCATGTTAATTAACTTAATTAATTCACTTGGCTAAATTAATTGGTTAATTTATCACAAGGGGTCAATTCATTTTTGATCTATCAAGTGGTATCAGAGCAGGCACACTCTGATTAGGTTTTAATCTTTGCTGTGTTGATCCATTGATCCCTATTGTCATGGTTGTAATCGGCATGAAGAGATCTTTGTTTTCAAATACATCTTGTTTTTCTAATCTCTATTTGGTTAAGTGTCTCAGAAAATACAAGTCTAAAAGTTATTTGAATTCTCTTATGATGACTATTGAAAAAGATCTCAGTTTGACTAAGAAGAAACTAAACTGTCTCAAAATAAAAATGTGCAAAGGAGTTCATCTGAGAAGAGTGAAAGTTAAAGGCTTAGCTCAAAAAAGGCAAATGAGAGAAAGCACAATTCCCACTGATCTGTCATCTAAACATGAAGTGTGTTTTATGATGAAGTCTGCATTTAAAGTTATGGACACATGTTTGTGGTACCTCGACAACGGTTGCTTAAGACACATGACTGGAGACCAATCTCTCTTCAAGGTTTTTGAGTCCAAGAAAGGTGGCAATGTCACTTTTGGTGATGAGAGAAAATCACAGATTAAAGGGAAAGGAATTATCTCTCTATCTGGACTGTCGGACATGACACATGACTAGAGACCGATCTCTCTTCAAGGTTTTTGAGTCCAAGAAAGGTGGCAATGTCACTTTTGGTGATGGGAGCAAATCACAGATTAAAGGGAAAGGAATTATCTCTCTACCTGGACTGTCGGACATCGCAAATGTTCTCTATGTAGAAGGTCTAAGGGTGAACCTGTTGAGCATAAGTCAGATATGTGATCAAGACTTCATGGTACTATTCTTAAAAGGAAAGTGTCTTGTCATGGATGAGTCTGGAAAGAAACTCGTAAGTGGTGTTTGCACTTTAGACAACTATTATTGATTGGTTCTTGATGCTGATATCATGTACAATAGCATTCATTTGCCAAATAAAGATATATGGCATCAACGGATGGGACTTGCTAGTTACAAACATCTTTCTATTGTATCTAAGCATGAATCAGTTTTAGGGATACCAAAGCTTAGTAGAATAAGCAGTGTGGTGTGTGAACCATGTCAGCTTAGGAAATAGATGAAAGCTAAGCATCCAGGCATTTAGACATCAGTTACATCTAGGCCATTGGAGCTTCTACATTCGGATCTTATGGGTCCAAATAGAACCGAGTCTCTTGGTGGTAATAGATACAACATGGTTATGGTAGACGACTTCATTAGGTACACTTGGGTCATTCTCCTACGATCCAAGTCTGATGCTCCTGAACACATTGAAACTTTGTGCACAAGATTGCAGAATGAGAAGAGCTTGAAAATTAATCAAATTCGAAGTGACCATAGTAAAGAATTCGAGAACTCATATATGGAGTCATTTTGCACAAAATTAGGTATATCTCAAGAATTCTCTACTCCTATTACTCCTCAGCAGAATGGTGTAGTAGAAAGGAAGAACAGGGTTATTCAGGAGATGACCAGAGCCATGTTACATAACAAGGATGTGGCTAGAAACTTGTGGGGAGAAGCCGTTAACACTGCCTGTCATACGGTTAATAGGGTGTACTTCAAACCCGGTATTAAAAAGACTCCATATGAGTTATGGAAAGGAAGAAAGCCGAATGTGAAGTTAAGGATAGAGAGAATGTGGGAAAGTTTAACTCTTAGAACGATAAAGGTATATTTTTGGGCTACTCCTCCACAAGCAAGGCTTATCAGGTATACAACAAAAGAACTATGAAGGTAATAGAGACAGTGAATGTTGTTATTGATGAGTCTTCAGATTCTATTTCTAAAAAAGGTATTAAGGAGTTACCCAAAGAAATTCTTCCTCCTAAGCCTAAGGAAGTTCAAGAAATTATCAAACAAGAACCTGCATCTCCAAGTACTCCCAGTATTCCCAGTGTTTTGGAAGACTTAGTAGATATACCCACTTCACCAGATTCTAAATCTCAAGAAGAGAAAGGACCTTCCTCTAGGATTAAATTAAATCATCCTCTAGAAGTTATTGTGGGAAATATGAATGAACTCATATTAAGGAAATGTACATTTGATAAATGTGTTGCTAACTTTGTGTCTTATTCTTGTTATTTGTCATAGGTTGAACCCACGAAAGTTAAGGAAGCTCTTCAGGATGAAAGTTGGGTCGAAGCAATGCATGATGAACTGCTCCAGTTTCAGAGGAATGATGTCTGAACTTTAGTACCTAGATCAAAGGATAAGCATATCATCAGCACAAAGTGGATATTCCGTAATAAGACTGATGAAGAAGGCAACGTGATTCGCAACAAGGCTCGGCTTGTAGCTCAAGGATACTCACAAATGGAAGGAGTAGACTATGATGAAACATTTGCTCCAGTTGCCCGTATAGAGTCCATTAGAATTCTCCTTGCTCATGCATGTCACTTGAAGTTCAAACTTTATTAGATGAATGTAAAGACTGCTTTCTTAAATGGGCTACTTAAAGAAGATGTCTATGTGGCTCAACCAAAAGGATTCATTGATCCACACTTTCCAGACCATGTATTGTATCTCATGAAGGCACTTTATGGCTTAAAGCAAACTGCTAGAGCTTGGTATGATCGGCTCACACAATACTTGGTGTCATATGGGTTCATAAGAGGAAAAGCTTATCAGACTCTCTTCATCAAAAAGGAAGATGTCGAGTTGATAATTGCTCAAGTCTACATTGATGATATCATCTTTGGGTTAACTAAGGATGAACTTGCTCATGGCTTCTCAAAACTCATGCGAGCCGAGCTCGAGATGAGCATGATTGGAGAGCTAACTCACTTCCTTGGATTGCAAATTCGTTAACAAGATTTAGGTATATTCCTATCTCAATCTAAATATGCTAAGAATTTTGTGAAAAAATTTGGTTTGGAATCTGCTAGTTCTATTAGAACCCCTATGAGCCCAAATGTTGAACTCATTATGGACTTGTTAGGCAAAAGTGTAGATTCTTCTCTCTATAGAAGCATGATAGGTAGTCTTCTTTACCTTACTGCTAGTAGACCTGACATTAGTTATAATGTTGGAGTGTGCTAGATATCAGGCTAATCCCAAAGAATCTCATATGACTGCTTTAAAAAGAATTATAAAGTATGCCAAAACCACTGTTGAGTTCAGTGTGTGGTACAGCAAGGACATAAATGATGCCTTAGTTAGGTATTCTGATGCTGATTGGGCTGGGAATGCTGATGATAGGAAGAGTACTTTGGGGGGTTGCTTTTATGTGGGTAACATTCTTGTTTCTTGGATGAGCAAAAAGCAAAACTCCATCTCTTTATCCATTGCAGAAGATGAGTACATCACTGCAGGTAGCTGCTACACCCAACTCCTATGGATGCAAAAACTCCTCCATGATTATGGTATTTGTCAAAAGCATCTCACCATTTATTGTGACAATACTAGTGCCATCAATATCTCTAAGAATCCCGTTCAACATTCTCGAACCAAACACATAGAGATTCGATATCACTTCATTAGGGAGCTTGTCGAAGATGGTATTCTCACTCTTGAGTTTATTCACACCAATGATCAGAAGACTGACTTGTTCACCAAACCTTTTGATAGCAAACATTTTGAATTCCTTCATCAAAACATTGGTATCATCTCCATGGAATGATCTCCTTCTCTCCTCTTTCTTCCTCATGCATTTGCATCAAGTTTTTATGCTTTGCTTTGTTTAACATGTTTTTGTTTGTTGTTATCAGTTTTGCTTTGTTTTGTTTTACATATGAAAATAAATAAAAAAATTGAAAAAAAAAATCAGAAAAATACAAAAACAGTGTGTGTTTTGTGTACATTGGTTCTTGTGTACCTTGGATGACCATTGAAACAAAGTTTTCCAAACTTTGTATCTCTTGTACCTTAGATTATCTCTATGCACAATTAAACAAGTAAGATTTGTGGCTCTTGTTTGTGATGAGTAAGATTAAGTTATCTCATGTACTTAACACTCGTATCACATTTTTTGATGGGAAGGACTAGAAAATCCTAAGAGAAAGGCATAAATAACCATCTCACCACTGTTGCCTGCCAATCATGAAATGACACCCGTGTGCTTCGACATAGCAAAAGTGCAGTGTCAATGACATTTGTGTGCTTCGACATAGCAAAATTGAAATGTCAAAAGCTTAACATCATTGGGTATTTCCTTTCTCTCTCTTATATGCCATGCATGATTTGCTTAAATAAAAATATGCAAAAAATGAAAAGCAAAAAGATCAAAAATACTTTAAATATGATTGCAAGTGTGTATTCTAAGAGATGTAGGAGTTATAGGATGTACCTTGAAGGTGATAGTCCCCATCAAGCAGTTACGATTGTGTGTGAGTAAAAGTGATTTTCTCATATCTCAAATCGTCATAACATGTATACACTTATGCAATCTTGAGATGTTGTTCACACACAACACGTAATATTCTTTGCTACTCTTGATACATGTGCAGGTACAATGTGATTTGGCCATCACAAGATTTACATGTGTTAATGTATGCTCACTAAACTGTCTTAACTTGTTTTTGAAATATAAAATTGGTTAGACTTGTTGTGTGTGTGTGTGTGTGTGTGTGTGTGTTTTTGGGATCCATGTGCTTAAAATACTGTTGAGAGAAGATTTTGAGAGGTTAATATGGTGTTTGGATCATTGGTTAAGTTGCATGCATGATTGCATTCTTGTTTGTGTTTTTCTCTTCTCAAAAAACTATTTTTAAAAGCTTGCTCGACACCTCCTTGACACATGGCTATCTATCGAGCTTCCAAGCTTTTTCTTATCGCAATCTCGACATCTCCTTGACACCTAGTGGATCGATCGAGCCTCATCTCTTGTGTCTGACGTTTTTGTACCTCGATACTTGCTCAACACCTCTATCTATCGACGGCCAAATCCTCGACACCTCTCGACTCCTTCATCTGTCGAGCTTTACTGATGTTCTATTTATGCTTCCTCGTGCGATCCGAACCTCATTTCTCTCGATCTCTCTCTCGATTGCTCTGTCTCTTCACCTCCCAAACCTCTACCTCTCACTCCAAACCTCTACCCGGTGATTCTTCAAGCATTTTCAAGTTTTCCTTCACTTGGTAAGCTTCTAATCTCCTTCATTTACATGCATTTCATGTTTTGAAACCTAGGTTGTAGGGTTTTTGAAAATTTTTGGGGTTTTTCAAAATTGATGAGTTAGTGTTAAAATTTTGAGATGGGTTTTTGCTTAAATGAGTTTAAAATCTCATGCATTGCATCACATTAGCATAATAATAGTATTATCATGCATTTTGGATGTGTGTCATTGACTATGTGCTGGTAGGATTGGATTGGGCTGAGCCCATGATGCAATTTCTTTTGCATGTCATATGTTCATGCATATCCCATGTATATGTACTCTACTTTTCAATATACTTGTTATATTTGAATTGTGTTGGAGTTTTTTTGACTGTTTCTTTCTCTTTCCCTCTCTTTTTGTTTACGCTAGTAGTGTCTATGGCACCTAGGCCTAAATTTACTCCATCTCGGAACCCTCTTGGTTCCGGGACATCTTCGTCTTCTTCTGATCCTACTCCTTCTCATATTTGGTTCTATGATGAGGATGCCCGTAAGTCTTTCTCGGAGAACTTTTCTCGACAAGGCATTCATTCTAAATGCCAAGTCATTCTGGCGGACCTTGCCGACACTGACCTTCCCATTATCATTCATAGTCAGAGATAGGAGTCATTGGGTGACGTCCTGGTCACCTGTCCTTTCATGCTTATTCAGGAGTTTTACTCCAACATGCACGGGATCGATCATTTAGTACCTTTTTTCTATACTCGCATTCGAGGTACGCGCATTCCTGTCACACCCACAGAACGTGTAGTATCTCAGTCGTGGACAAGCGAGGTAATTAGGATGTGATACCTGCGGAACATGTAGTATCTCATAAACAATCTCTAGAATGACTACGATACCTCGAAACCGTGCATATTGGAGTAGAACTCCTATATGATCTTGGTGGGACATCTCATAGGTATCTCACATAGAGATTCTCATTCCCGACTGTGAATTACAGTGGGTAGAGTAGTATCGGAAAAGTTCGATAGAACCACATGGCATTCTAAATTAATACCACGTTTGGAGAAGTTCTCCAGGAAGTCCTGATGGGCCTTCCCATCATGGAACCGAACAAGAGTGAGGGTAGGATCAAAAGAAGATGTCCTAGAACGAAGAGGGTTTCGAGATGGAGTGGATTTATGCTTGGGTGCCATGCACAGTCTATTCAAGAAAGAGAGAGAGAGAGAGGGAGAGAAACAAAAAACACAATCACAACTGAGTACCAACAAAAGAAAAGAGAGAGTATGTATGCATGAAAATGCATGAACATGTAACATGCTAAAAGAATTGCATCATGGGTTCAACCTATTCCAAACCTAGCAGCACACAATTTTCAACATCCAAGTACAACTCTAAATGCATGAAAAATTGTGAAAATGCAAATGGAATGCAATGCATGATCATATATCAACAAAAAAGCAACACCCAACCCAAAAGTTTCACAAAAATCTCAAAAGATTTCAAAAACCCCAAAATTTTCACAAAACCCCAAAAACCTAGGTCTAATGCATGAAATGCATGAAGAATGAGGTATTATAGAAACATACCCAGTGATTTGAGACTAGATTAGGCCAAAAATCATGTGGGTAGGAGGTTTTGAGTGAGAATAGGGTGTTTGGATGGAGAGAAGAAAAACTCTCAAGAGAAATGAAAAAGTGAGATTAGATTTCACACTGGAGGTATTTAAACAAAATGCATTTCGGTGGATTGAGGATCTGTCGAGCACTAAATCTCGATAGATATGAATCTGTTGAGGTGCTGTCGAGAATCTGTTGACGACAAAATCACCTCGATGGATCGAAAAGTTGTCGAAAAGCTAGCAGCCAGACAAAAACTTTCTCGATGGATCAAGAATTTGTCAAAAAGCTATCGAGACAAATTCTAGGTAACTCAATAGATCAAAGATGTGATAAGATCTGTAAAGAAAAGAAGTCCAAGGGTCTCGATAGATAGCCATTTGTCGAGGATCTGTCAAGAAGTTGTCAAGTTTGAGAAAAAGCAATTTTTCAAAGAGAGGAATGCAATCAAGCAAGCTACTCAACCAAAGATCCAAACAACATGTTAAGCTCTCAAAAACATCTCTTAACAAAAAAATGCAAAGCATTCATGATCCAAAACACGCACACACACGCGCGCGCACAGACACACACATAAAACAAGTCTAACCAATTTTATATTTCAAAAACAACTCAAGACAGTTTAGGGAGCATACATTAACACAAGTATTTCTTGTGATGGCCGAATCACATTTTACTTGCACATGTATCAAAAGTAGCAAAGAGTTTGCCTGTTGTGTGTGAAAACATCGCAAGAGTGCATAAGTGTCTCGAGTTATGACGATTTGAGAAAAAAGGAAATCAATTTTATCTCACACACAATCATAACTACATCATGGGGACTATCACCTTCGAGATACATCCTATAACTCTCACATCTCCTAGAAACACTCTTGCAGCCATATTTAAAAGCATTTTGATTCTTTTTGCTTTTATTTTCTTTGCATATTCTTTTTCTTTTTAGCATATCATGCATGGGCATATAAGAGAGAGAAGAAAAAAAAAACCCAATTATGTTAAACTTTAATCATCACAATTTTGTTATGTCAAAGCACATAGATGTTATTCATAATTGGCGGGCTTTAGTGGTAAGGTGGTTATTTATGCATTTCTCTTAGGATTTTTTAGTTCTTTTCATCAAAAAGAGTGATATGAGTGTTAAGTACAAGATAGTACTTAATCGTACTCATCACAAACATGATCCACAAAGCTCACTTGCTTAGTTGTGCATTGAGAAGCTCATCTAAGCTACAAAAGATACAAAGTTTAGAAAACTTTTTTTCAATGGACATCCAAGGTATACAAGTACCAATGTATACAAAACACACACTGTTTTTGTATTTTTCTGATTTTTCAATTTTATTTTAATTTTTAATTAAAAAAAAACATAAAGCAAAACTGAAAACAAATAAACAAAAATATGTTAAACAAAACATAGCATAAAACTAGACTGACTCAAAAACAAGAAAGCAAAACACAAAAGTAATGCATAAACAAAAAATAAAGGGAGAGAAACAGAGAAAAAGTGACTAAATCACTTTGAGCCTTTTTCCTTCCACATCTTGGAAGAACCTTTCCGTTGAGTGAACCTTTGATCCGATGGTGAGGGGAAAGAATTGAAATCGTTCAAATTCGAAAGGAACATGAGAGCCTTAAGAAGATCTCCAAGAGGAGTAAAAAAGGATGGAAACTGATTCTGGTTTTCAGATGAGATCATACTGTTGCTCTATTGAATGGCTAACCACTTGTAGCAATTTGGACAAGTATACCTTGAAACTCCACAATGATGATAGAGATGCTGCTTCTAATCTCTTTCTTTTCAAGTTTACGGGGTGCTCCTAAAATTGATTTTCCCTTGTCTACGTTCTCATTAGCTATATCAATTTTACATTCGTTGTTCTCAGAATTAACATTATTAGCAGGTGAGACAAACACAATAGTACTAGAAGAGACAATATTAGAAGAAAAGAAATCATACCTCAAACTGGTTCTATCAAAAGTAGATTTCTGAAAGTTAAGCATCTCATCGAGCTTTACACTAGAAGTCCTCTCTAGTTGAGCTCTAACTTGTAACAGTTCTGCTTCAAACTTCTTTGTCTTTTTAGCAATAAAGTTGTTCTCGAAAGGCAAAGCTCTAATGGTCTGATTTGCTTCATCAAAATTTGTGGAGAGCTCCTCTCGATCTAGCTCAACATCACTCAGCTTCTTGGTGGCCATCCTATATAATTTCTCATGCTTCTTATAAACCTTGTATAATTTTGCATAGGCTGTATGGATTTCATCTTGTTCATCTATTTTCTTAAACTTAGAGTCCACCAAGTCCTCTTCATCATCTACTATTTCTGAACCCCCATTAGTAGGATCAACTGTAGCAGTAAAGGCATTCAAGATTCCCTCATCATCATTGTCATCTGAATCATCCTAAGGCTCAGTGTCACTCAAGGTAGTAGTAAGGGCCTTATTTTTTCCAATAGTCTTGAGATATGTTGGACATTCTTGTTTCATATGTCCAAAACCTTGACATTCGAAGCACTTTGGTCTGGAGGGAACAATATATTGATTGCCTTCCTTAGCATCCTTCTTTCCTCTATCTTGTCTCTTGAAATGTAAAGAACTAGATTGCTTATGGTCCTTGTCGAATCCTTTTGCATTGGCACTCTTCATAAATTTCTTGAATTGCCTAGTGATGTAGGATTTCATCTTGGAATCTTCATCATCATAGGACTCATCTATATGACCGTTTTTGGCCTTCAGTGCCATGCTATTGCTTTTGCTTGATTTCCCGACCCTAGTCAAACCCATTTCATAGGTTTGCAAGTTGCCAACCAACTCTGTTCAAGGAATTTTGTCAATGTCCTTTGATTCCTTAATGGCGGTGATCTTGGCATGGAATTTCTCCGGTAGAGATCTAAGCACATTTCTTATAACATTAGGTTCGGTGATGGTTTCTCCAAGATTAAAGGCAGAGTTAACTATGTCCTTTAGTTTGGCATAAAACTCATCAAACAACTCATCCTCCTCCATCTTAATTTCTTCAAAGCTTGTGGTAAGCCTTTGAAACTTTGAATCCTTGATAGGTTGTCTGGAGGATAGTCCATGCTTCCTTAGCAGTTTCTATAGAGAATATCTTCTTGAACTCCTTATTGGTAACCACATTGAATAAAGCATTCTGTGCTTTACTGTTGAAATTTTCTACTTTGATCTTAGCATCATCCCAATCAGCTGGCGCTTTCTTTGGCTTAATCTAGCCAATCTCCACAGATTATCACACTTTCTCATCTAAGGACTGTAAGAAAGCTCTTATGTGTACTTTCCAGTATGCATAGTTAATGCCATCAAATAAAGGAGGTATAATTAAAAAATTATCCTCTATTCATGAAAAACAGGGGTCAATGGATCACACAACAAAGATTAACCCTAATGAGAGTGTGTCTGCTCTGATACCACTTGATGGGCCAAGAATGTATTGACCCCTTTGGTAACTTAATCAATTAATTTAGCTAAGTGAAATTAATTTGATTCAATTACATGCAATGAGCGTGGTAGCACAAACAAATCACCAAATAACTAAATATAACGGAAATTAAATTTGACATGGGTGATTTGTTTACCAATAGGGAAAACCACCAAGGCAAAACCTCACTGGGTGAATTTAAGGTCACCACTCCTAAGAATCCACTATTATCAAAACAAGCGGTTACAGGTAAAAGGAATCTCAGTACCTAATACCAACCTACAGTTGATCCTTTACCCTAATACCTAATTGGACTCGCAATGTAGTGACAATCTCTCCTTTCAATGCACAACTCCAAGTACGTGACAAACAATTGATGCACGGATCCAAGTACGTGACAAACACACCATTTTGAGGATGATGTTGACTGCAAAGTTCTTTAGTTCATCCAAACAATGAAAATCAAGAAGCTCCTTGGTTACAAAACTCTTGGTGCAAAGGCGTAGTAGCTTCTACAAAGAATATGATGAATTATGGCAAATTTTGTCTCCGATCACAATTTGCATACTCAATCAATTTGCATTGAGTTGCATCACTTTGCATCACATTTGACGGCCCTTAAAATAATCCTTATATATGTCTAAGATTTTGAGAAAAGAAACCCTACACAGATACATTTGGATATGCATGAAAACAGATTTGGAAATCTAAATTTTGTAATTCTCGATAGATACTGCTTCTGTCGAGCAGCTGTCGAACATTAGCTTTAAACCTCGATAGATATTATCTGTTGAGCTATCTATTGACCTTTAATGAACAACACTTCTTCACTTGTCGAGCTATCTATCGACCTTTAATGACCTTTAAAGTGCATTTTGTCAAATGATTAGCCAATTTACATAACATATGTCTCTAACAATATCCAAATATGTCCTAACAATTACTATAAAGCTTATATGTACCCAACTATATTAATAAAATAAGCGATTAGATTTGGAAAATGTTCATTTATCATTATTGCAAGGATTAAATTTTAGTCTTAGAATTTTTGTAGTTGGGTGTATGTTTTTTGAAAAAGACTAGGACTACAAAAATTTTCATTACTTCTTACCACAATGATTGGTAAAGAATAAATAATGGATCCATGCAGAAGCGGAGACAGGAGAGAGGGGGTTTAATTGCCCCCTTTAATGTTTTGCCTCCATCACAGAATGAAAGAAAAGAAAAACATGCAATGCCCATGCAGAAGAAAATGACACTGACACGAAAAAATGTAAAAGAAAAATTATTTTCATGACAGAAATTTAGTAGATTCTTCGAGAGTATACTCCTTCCCTCTCATAAGGGGGTGGGCCTCATAGTGGGTGTGACCTACCCTTATATGAGAGGTAGGAAATATACTCCCAGAGTACCCAATAATAACCCTTACTTAACAGTTGACACAGTGACCCACTAAAGACTGGCTAATACCAAACCATTCATAGTAGTATTTATCCCCCTTTATTTTATTTTTTAATCTTGCCCAAGGTTTTTACCTTTTTCACTTCACACAGTAGTTGCCTTTAATCTTGTACAAGATTTCACATTTTCACAGTTACATTATTCAACGGTATGCAGTTTTAGTGTTCATCCTTTCAATATATTTAAATTTATACAATATAATTAAAATAAATAAATAAATAATTCCTTGTATGGTACTAAAACCCTAGAGCCTCCACTTTTTTTTTTTTTTTTCTCTTCTCTTGACTTGTCAAGTTTCAAACTTTGAGTTTTTGTTATAAACCAAAGTTTTATATACTTTAAAGAATAGAAAAAAATAAATATTGGATTATGTATAATTTTCTTTAAAGCAATTAAGGCTTGTATAGAACTTTGTAGGTATACTACTATAGTTTTAATTTTCAACACTTTTAGATTGATTTATTTTCTTAATTAATTTAGGAATCAAATTAGATATCGAAACTATATATATTTAGACTAATCTCCTACTTTGATTAAATTATGCTATGTATGAAAAAATAAATTATAGTTTAAGTTTATATTAGATTTTGTATGACAATTACAATTTTTTATTTTCTATTTTTATTAATATAGATTAATATATTTATTTTTATTTTTTTTATATTGTCATTTAATTTTTTCCTCTAACAAAAATCTTACCTCTACCACTGGGTTCATGTGTAAGTGATAGTTAACTATTTACAGTTTGCTACATCAAAATTGTGACAAAAAATTTGTGAAATAATTTGTGATATAAGAACTACTCTTTTTTTTTTTTTTTTTTTTTTTAAATTAGAAGTCCTTGTTTGTTTTAGACCCTTTAAAAACAATTGGATTAACTTAGTAAATTAGTCAAGTGATTAACTTAGTCAAATTAACAAATCTAGATTAACACAAAGATATCATATCATGCAAATCAGCGGAAAAAGAAATAACACAATGATATGATGACCCAGGAAACCACACGGTAAAAACCTGGGGAGGATTTGATCTAACTATCTTCAAGGTAAACCTGAATCTACTATGAAATAATCAAAGTTTTACAATAGGACTTAGACCACTAACATCTTATTGCTACCCACCAGTAGAAATTTACTAACACGACCACGTGCAAGCTTTGAGACCACGGACTCCTTCTTTCTTGGATTCTCCAGCAAGTACAAGCACACCCACTTGTGTTTCTTTAAGTTCTTATGGCAGCAACTGAATGATTATCAAGTTCTTGAACAAATCTCCTCTTGATAATCCTAAGCTTGTGTAAAGGAAAGCTCCTCATAGATCTCACAAGAGATTTACACAAACAGCAATATGAGCAACCTCTAAAACGTGACTAGGGTTTGCCTTATATATCTGGGGCAAAAACATAAAACCCTAAAAGTTTTAAATGAACTAGAGCTAAGTTGGAATTCTGCAGAAAACACATTTTGCCCGAATTTCGATTGATCAAGCCTAAGTTTCGATCGATCGAACCAAGTCAAAATACTTTATTAAATTTGCATCAACTTAAATCCAACTTTACATAAATGACACAACTTTGAGCAAGTCTAAACACGACTAAACAACTTGTTTTGATCATGGTTTGTCAACAATACACATTAGAGTTCTAAATACATAAGTTTTTAAGTCTTTAGAACCTAACAATCCTTTCCCTCTTTCTTGTGTGTGTTTGTTTCTTAAAAAAAAAAAAAAAAAAAAAAAACGTGATCTTTGAGAACCGAATGCAAAAACGATGAAAAGAAAAGTAAAAACTACAACAAACGACACGTCTCGAATAACCAATCCTAGTACCACTTCATATCAAAAAGTAAACCCACGTACGTACTGATTAATACAAAAATGTAATAGAATAAATAAAAAAATAAAAAAAAAATACAGGGAAGCACATAGTGAAAAAGAGTGAGCGTTGCGAGAGGCTGAACAAAATATGTTCCCTTAGGCTGTTGAAGTGTCAACATCGATGAAACGAGAAAACAAATTTTTGTGCGTGAGCTGAGATCCAGTGTATTTTGTGCATGTTTTGTAACCTAGATGGCTAGTCTTGACTAAGGAAAAATTCTTACTGAGTATAACACTTCCCAATATTTATTCTTTTGCAGTAAAGTTAGTATGTGTTGAACTATATGTAGGGCATGCTAATTAGCGTAATCACAACGTAGATGTTTGTTCATTTAGACCCCTGTACATTTAGATTGTTTAGTCTAATTAATTAATCAAGTTGTTACTTATGTCTCTTATTCAGATCTAGATTAAACACATATAATCATATCACTTAACGTGGAAAAGTAAAGAAGACAAGCGATATGATAACACAAGAAAACTAATGAAACCGTTTAGTTTCAAGGTAAAAAACCTAGGGAAAATTTAACCTAAACTATCCTCAAGGCAACAATTCCACTATGATAGAATGAAAGTTTTACAATAAATTTTTCCCTAAATCTATTGCTACCTCTTGTAGTATACTTACTCATGTGACCACAACACAGTTCCGAATCCACGGATTCTTCTATCTGAATTTGTCGCACACAAACACCCATGTCTGTGACTCTAAAATCTCACTCAAAGCTTTAGATCATCAATAGTAGTTGATCTTGTAGCAACAACTTTAGATCCGGTGGTTCTAATAATGTGTAGATGGAATTACAGTAGTGAATTTTTTTGGAAATATTTCAGTGAATAAACAAGTTATGATACAAAAAATAATATCCCCAATAATTAGCAAGGATATAAAATAAAAAGAAGTTTAGAACAATCTCACAATACTATAGAATCACGCTGCGAAAGCGTTGTACTTAAAGGTTGATTTGTGCCACCTAGGGTAAAACTCGGTGTAACTAGCTCTCTTAGCCAAACAACCTTCTAGGATTAGACTATTGCGTCAACCTTCATGATGGATGCACTTCCACTCAAGAAGGTTCAAGAACAACCCACTATTGCCTTTCCTTAGAACAAACATAAATTGTGGAAAAATATGTGAGAGAGAAATATAATAGAATTGTGTATAAAGAAAATATAGAGTAATAGAAAAGACTTATAAGGAAGGGTGTGATGATGGGTATTATATAGTCTATTCATGACAATAATAACCTATAATTATTGGTAACTAATAATCCATAAGAGTCCAACGACTATATTATCCATTATTGCCCAATGGTTATTTTTTCTCATAATTGCCAACTGCTATTTTACTCATAAATTTCCAATTGCTAGAAAATCAATAATAATAAAAGTGTTTGAAACACGCACCGACACCAACAATCCCCCACATGTTACTAACACAAAATAGAAAATGCAAGCAACAAAAGAAAGCACGCATCAATATGGTACCAAAAGGTTTTAACCATACTTAGGATAAATAAGTGGAAACTAAAAGACAATGGTGAAGTTAAAACTCTTTTAACCAAGCTATTAGTAATCCAAACTTACTGCCCACAAAACTTTATTTACCAAGGTTGTTCTTAAGCGGGTTAGCACCTTAGCCAGGCCATGTGCCACTAGGTTCCATAAGAGCTTTAGAGACCTACCCAAAAAGTCTCATAGGAAGCAGCACAACTTCCACTCACACATAGGTGGCATCCATCAGGAATGCGTGTAGGACAGCCCATCCCAATAGGTAGGGAGTATGGATCCATTAAGAGCCTAAAGCTCAACCTCCAAAAATCTGCAACTTAGTCAGTGGCATCCATCAGGAGTGCATGCAAATACACCCCATCCCAACAAGTAGGGATGTGGATCCATTAAGAGCCTAAAGCTCAACCTCACCAAATTCTACAACTTAGCAATGTCTCACACCATAGGAATTGACTCATCACTAATCCCCTTACCAAGATAGTGGAAAAGACATAAAAAATGATAGTGCCTGCATGGACCACTAATGACATCTACTCATTTAACCTCTTGAGTGGAATCATCCATCATAGAGGTTGGGCATTAGCCATAGTGTCACAACTTGTGTATCAGTCCAATCCCCCTAGATGTTTCACTCACCAGCCTTCTTATTAGTGGTTTGATCAAAGGATCGGCCAAGTTCCTTGCAAACCTCACAAAGTCCAATGACATAGTATCATTATCAATAAGATGCCTCAGCCTCAATTGGATATGTTGACTTTTCTCATTATATACTTTGCTTTTAACATGTGTTATGGTAGCCTAGCAATCACAAGGAAAGCAAATAGAGATAATAGAGTTAGTAAATGAAGGCATATCAATTAATAAACTCTTAAGCCACACAACTTAAGACCCAACCTTCTCTAAGGCCACTAACTCTGTTTCCATGTTAGATCTCACTATGCAAGTCTTCTTGGATAACTTCCAAGAGATAGCCCTTCCAACTAGTGTGAACACATATCCACTAGTGGGCTTCACATAACCTGTACTAGAGATCTAGTTAGCATTACAATATCCTTCTAAAACAACAGGATAACTACAATATGACAAACAAAAATAAGAAGTCCCTTTAAATATCCCAATAATATAGATATTGCATCACAGTGCTTAACACTAGAATTATAAGTGTATCTACTCAATTTACCAACATCATATGCAATATCAAGGCGACTACAGTTTGTCAAAAATATTAAACAACAAATCATTTGTGCTTATTTATCTTGTGAAACATTATCACCATAACTTTTGACCAACTGCATCTTTAAGTCATAAATAATAGACATAGGTCACATATATCAAAGTGTTCAATTTTGTTTTCTCCACATAATGAGATTATGATAGTACAATGCAATCATTATCCCTAAGGATCTTGCTGCCTAAAACAACATTTGCCTCAACCAAAATTTTCATATCAAATTTAGAGGCAAGAAAAAATTTAGTATCATGCACAACATTATGGCTAGTTCCAAATATAAGTAAGTTATCAACATATAAACAGATAATGACACCTTCATTATTATTTAACTTATTATATATGCATTTATCCCCTCCAAAAATCACAAATCCATGTGTAAGCATTATATATCAAAATTTTCATGCCATTGTATAGTGCTTGTTTTAATCCATACAAGGATCTAACCAATTGAAGAATAAGTATCAAATAATCAACATGATACTTTTTCTTATAGCCCTTAGCTACCGAGCATGCCTTATACTTATCTATGATCCCATTCGGTTATAATTTCTTTTTAACACCCACTTGCAACCAATAGCCTTATCCTTAGGTGGAAGCTCAACCCATTCCAAGTGTGACTAGACATAATCCAATAATTCGTTAAAAGCTTCCAACCATAATGGTTCATCTTCAACAATATTGGTAATAAAATTACCATAACTCTATTCTTAATAACTCACTTACTTCTTCTCAATCCTTGTACATCACAACAAGATCATTAGAAGTATCAATAGGTTCATGAAACAAATTTTCCTTATTTTCCAAATGAAACACATACTTAAAGAAAGCATTTTTAAGATTCAACAATAGTATTAAATTCTAAATATATCACTCTTGATGAAAATAATACTATATTATGAACTATAGCAAGTATAACCAATAAACACACAATCACATATTTAAGAATCAAGTTTCCTCCTTTTAGGTTCATGTAGCATGACCTTAGGCAAGTACCCCTGCACTTTGAGGTATTCTCCTTTTAGATTTGGGTAACATCTTAGCCAACCACCCAAATGTATAGAACTCAAAAATTAATCAATCAATTTTTAAATCAAGTTGAGCGCCCAGTTTAGCAAAGTGTATGTATGTTGTGTGTGAAAAACTATGAGAGACATGACTACAAAAATGCAAGATAGATAAAGAAAACAATGCCATGCATTTGGATCCAATCACAAATGATGCATGAAAAAAATGATCGGTTAGGGAGAGTAAGAATCATTCAAATTCACACTTCAATCAATTGAGAGGAATTGAAGAAAAATCTTGGGAAATTTTGATCGATCAAACATCAATTAGGCATCAATCAAGAGAGGCAAAGAGTTTTGAACACAAAAACTCACAATTCTGATCGATTGAAGGAGACTTTCGTTCGGTCGAACAATGTAAATTTTAAAACTTTGAAAATCTGAAAATTTTATGCAGAAAAACATCTTTAAGAGCAGTTATTGGGACTCAATGAATATGAACATGATCTATAGATTTTTTTAAAAAAACATGATGCCTCTTAAATGCAAATATAAAAACCAATCAAGAAATTAAAAACAAAGATTTTAAACTTCTAAATACGCTTTTCTTCAAATTCTCAACCAAAAAAAAAATTATATGTACACAACATATTTTATGCAATTAAAGATGGCCAGATTAGTCAGCACACAATCATATGTGAGAAGCAAAGTATATTTGAGGGATTACAAATTTCTTCTGAGGGAGACTGAAATCCTGCAATTTCCATTCACAAGCCAACAAGTTAAATTTTTCAAAAGCATTTGAAATAATTTATTAGGAATTGTAGTAGAAGATATATCATCACATATCCTAGACTGAAATGCAACATGCTTAAATTTCAATTTATAACAGTTAGGACGAATGTGACCGATAATACCACAAAAGTTACAAACAAAAACAAATTGAATGTTCAAATAGTGTGTAAAACACCTATGAACGTGATGTAGATTAGTTAAAGAAGAATAAAATATTTTAATATTTTATGTTGTTTTCTTTTTTTTAGTTGAATTAGGATTTTAATTGATTTTCTTTTCCTAGTTAAATTGTTTTTCCTTTCTCAAGTAGAAGTAGGTTTATTATTTCTTTTCCTAAAAGGAGTAGGAGAAATTCTATTCTTACAAATACTCTTTATAGAGGGGTTGATTATTGATGTTATGTGTTGATTAATAAAAGTTTGTTAGAGATGTTTTCTCTATTATTTTGCCTATTAGCCTAGTGTTCTTGTAGAACTTAGGTTTAGTGGAAGAGTTGTAGTATTTATGTGTTATAGATTCTGCTTCTATACGCCTACGCTGCATTAGTTGGTATCAGAGCCAAGCCAGGTTCCTACAATGGCACAAAGAGGAGTACATGGGGGAAAAGCTGCTGCCATAGATGATGTGTATGAATGCGATGAGGTTGCACACGATGTGCAATTAGAGGTGTTCTTTCAACGAACAAATGAGTGGTTTGATGCACTTTCAAAGCAGCTCATTGCCTTAGCTGTTGGAAATCTACCTCAAAACTACCATCCAAATCCATGTTTTGTGGAGAAGGAGGAGGATCTTAATATCAAGCAGGAGGGCTACAATATCAAAGAGGATGATGAATATATTGAAAGAGTTTGTCTAGTAGATTGGGATTCTCCGCCAATTTATGATGACTATCCTGAAGATTTTAGTCAAGGAGAAAAGATTGAGCTTGATAAAAATAAAGTCATATACATACGAGATGAGGCCATAACTCACATTGTTGATGAGACTTTCAACATTCAAAAAGAAAAGGTTATTGATCCCTTATGGGAGGATTTTATTGAACAAGAATTGATAGAAGTCAATAAGAGGCGTGAATGAGTGATTTTAAGTAATCTTTGTAGAGGAGGAAATATGAAGTTTTTGGATATTTGCATGGATTCTTTTTTAGTACTTGCTTCATATATCCCGCCATGCTAAAAGAGGTCAAGAATAAAAATCCATACATCAAGATTTATTATGAGTGAGAAAAGATTGATAAGTAGTATATTGATTCGTCTTGTCTTGCACAAAAGAATAGAATGAAGAGGATTATTTGGGGTTCCAACTGATTGTGGAAGATTGCCACAAAACTCGAGAACGAGTTTTCCCCAACCCCGAGAGAATGATGCGGATTGGTTAAGGAAGAATAAAATATTTTAATATTTTATGTTGTTTTCTTTTTTCTAGTTGAATTAGGATTTTAATTGTTTTTTTTTTTTCCTAGTTAAATTGTTTTTCTTTTCTCAAGTAGAAGTAGGTTTATTATTTTTTTCCTAAAAAGATTAGGAGAAATTATATTCTTATAAATACTCTTTATAGAGGGGTTAATTATTGGTGTTATGTGTTGATTAATAAAAGTTTGTTAGAGATGTTTTCTCTATTATTTTGCCTACTAACCCAATGTTCTTGTAGAACTTAGGTATAGTGGAAGAGTTGTAGTATTTGTGTGTTATAGATTCTGCTTCTACATGCCTATGCTGCATCAGAACGTTTAGACCCCCCAAATTACAAAATACCAATTCAAGCTTATTATCAAACAATGTATGTGCAAAATATGAAAATAAGCTAAAAACAGAATTGATATAGCAATCTAAACTAAATAAAATCCCAACCACAGCAGAAATTAAATGACAAAGATTAAGGGAAGAGAGATGAAAACACAAAGACAACATAGTGATGTGTTATTGAAGAGGAAATCAAAGTCCTCAGCGTAAAACCTATCCACCGCCCTCCAAGCGGTCAATAATCCACTAGAGAATAAAGTTGGGATACATGAACAGCAGAAGACCCTCCAAACCTAATCTACCTAATGTACCTAAGCCTTCCATGCTTCTTGCTCCAATGAGATTACGCCGAACCTTTGTCTTCTCTAGCTTACTAGATTTCGCTATAGCCCATAGCATCAACCAATATCAATTGGTCCCTTCCAAACTGCTTCTCAAGCACCAAATAACCTTCTCATAGATATGTGTATGGTGAGAGAAGGATTTAGCTAAATGTACCTCTCAAGGATGTAACAATGGAGAGGGTGAGAGTAGAGGAATTTGGAGAGTCAAAGGATGAAGATTATTTATGAGTCAATCTTGTTTTTCTCTAGGGTTTCTCTCTCAAAATTCTCTCTAGAAGCTTTCTACAATACGTGGGATGGTATTTATACTGGTGTGTGTTTGGAATGTGAAAGGTCAGTTTTTCCCAAACAGAGTGGTCTGGCGACTTGGCCTCGTGACTTGACTGAGTCGCGAGTCTAAGTAGCGAGCTAACTGCCTGGCCAGACTGAAAGTTTTGTCCTATAGTGCTCCAACTGGCGTGACTCTTCAGCTCCCATGCATGCTTCACACATGTGCCTCCTTTGGCGACTTGCCAGCCGCAAGCTAGTCGTGAAGCCCTACTGGTGCACACTCTTGAGCTTTTCTTCACACTCTCTCACACGCTACCCTTATATGATTCCCACTTAAATGCAGGGTTTCTAGATGCTGAATTACAAGCAAATTGGCATGGAATAAAGCCAACAAAATGGTTGATTAAATTCAACTTTACAATCTCCTTCTTTGGCTATTTCATGACAAAACCCTAAAACAATCTCTAGACTTAACATGTGAGTTGGGAATAGTTGAACAAAACTCACTCACACCTAACTTTAGAATCTGTGTAGTTCTTGAACCATAAGAACAAGTATCTCTTGAAAAACAACAACACAATATGATCATTATATGCAGAAAACTTGTAATGCATATAGAGCAAGCACAATGTGATCAAGCAAAATAGAATTAAACAATAAACCATGGCTTGACCAAAGACAAATAATCATTATAAATAGTGATCACAATGCTCATTCACAGAAGGAATAAACATTCAGACATGCAGACTAATAAGCTTAATGCAAAGTATCATTTGCATGTCCAACACTAAACTGATACAACAACACAAGGTAATTGCATCAAGGATATAACATCCATCAAGGGCACAAGAGTGATGTACTTAAAGAAAATGCATAACATTTAACAACAAGTACTAGGCTACAAAGCATGGGTACAAATCAAAATACTGAATATAAAATAACATTAAGCAAAACACTAAACATAGGCCTTTTCTATCTCTTGCTCTTCAACATTAATACTACTCCTTTGATCAAGCTCTTCCTCCCCTTGTCATCATACTCCCCATATCATCATCATCTCCCCCTTTTTGTATCAAAATAGCTAGTCCTCATTTTCCTCTAGCTTCCTTTGAATTTGGTCTAATTGGGTTTGGAGAGAAGTGAACTACGTATCACAACGGATGGTGTGATGGTGCATGAGAAAGGCGAGTCTGGACATCTTAGTGCTTATTTCATGGTCGGATGCCATAATGTTGTCTAATTTCTCATCATATAAGGAGGGGCTGGAGTGAGAACCACTATGAGATGCTGAAGTCTCTGTCTTGATTCCCTTTCAACTATGTCTAATGCTGGCATTGAGTGTACGAATGTTGATTGGACTTGGCTTCATGTAGGGAGACTCATCATCTGATGGATGAACGCCTTTGAGTTTCAATATTCGTGAAACGAGGCAACAAAAAGGAATGCATGTCCTTGAGTTAGTTTTTGCAACAGTTTTGTGCAAAGTATGAAAGATATAAACGCAAATGTCAATCTCTTCATTAGTAATCAGATCATAAAGGAACAAAGCTCTCCCGAGATTCATGTATTCGGGGCTGGATAGAGGATACAGATTGTTGAACATGATTATTGTAAGCACCCTTAGTTCTGAAGATAGGGAGGAAACACTGATTAAGTTCCTAGTTTGTGAGAATTCCAAGTTTCTTCCAAGAGCGTCCCTAAGTAAATCCTCGTTTGGACTCAAATTGTCATATACCAATGGATTAGTAAACATTGGGTGGTTGATGTGTAGGATTTTTGCCAGATAAATGGGAGTTACTAAGAAAATCTTTCCTTTAACCTAGCATTTGAGCTCCCCCCCCTCAACAATGGCATTAGCATAGAACTCTTTCACCAAATTCTCGTATGCATCATCAAAGTCTGAAAGAAGGAAATTTCAATCCTTGGTGGTAAACCATATAGGGATTTTGGTGTCCAGAAGAGACGGTTGGTCAACAGCCCTTTCAACTAGCAAAGAGGCGTCTCTAAAGTATTTTGCATAGGTCTAAAAAGCAGCATAAGATTTGAACTTGTGAGGATCATACACTCCTGTTGGGAATCGGGTCCTCTTTGGCTTTGGAGAAAGATCATCAACATCAATCACGGGCTCTTTTCTTTTGCTACTGCCTCCTTTCACAACTAATCTTTTGAACGGAGACATTTTCACGTTGCATCATGTTACACCAAAGAGCAACAGAGACCACACAAGACAACAAACTCTATTAGCACAGAGATAGTCCCAAAACAGGAATATTGTGGAAAACCCTAAAATCATGAGATTAAAGTCACAATCATGCCACAGAATGTGTGTGTGCTACAAATAAGACATTGTGCAGCCAAAGATAGAGTGTAATAACACATAACCAATAACAATCACACAACAATTTCACCAAAAGATCAAATACCCATATTCAAGTATCAAATACATAGATATCAACCAAAACACACAATCCAAAAGATATATGGCAAGAAGTGTGAAATATATTGAGAAAGAAACAAAACCCATACCTGTTCTTGAAGATTGGTGAAGAGGTGAGGGAGAATATGGAGATTTTGTGTGTGAACATAGTGATTTTGAAAGAGGGAAAGAGGAATAGGAATATGAATAGTTACAAGATGCGAGGGAAAATGAAAAGTTTTTGAAACCTTTCCTGAAAAAGACCCTCATTGTGCAAAACTCGCGATTTTCGCAGTTGGAGTGAGTCGCGAACAAGTCTCCAAAGCAAGCCACCAACCACTTTTGAGACAAACTTTTGAAAAATATGTCTAAGTGTTTTTCGCGATTGGAAGGTCCACCTGCTAGTAAGTCACAAAGGGAGCCGCTGAAATTTCTATATAACCTCACTACTGGAGCTTCCACTCGCGAACAAGTCGCCAAATCGAGTTGCGAGAATTGTAAAAACCTAGAATTTTGAAAAATTTTCTAAGCCTTTTTTGCGACTGGGACATTGACCTACCAATGAATCGCGAAAACCTTCTGTGTAAACTCGTGACTGGGGGCATGCGACTTGATTGACCTGCGACCAAGTTGCCAAAACAGGGCAACACAGTTTTTGAAATTTTTGCAAAAACAAAAGTCTTTCCAAAAACAATTAAAACACTCAAAATATTTTTGTGCTTGATCAACATATAATTGAGCATGTGCAACATATTTAAACAAGTACAATCACACAAACGAATAAGGCATTCATTGAGCATAAACATGTGTGATGTGTGTGAGTACCAAATTTGAGATAGTCCTTAGTCTAATGTGAAGCTTCAATGATCAATTCAACCAAGTCATACACAATTAACACGAGGAAAAGTTACCCATCTCAATTATAGAAATATGCATATATGACCTCCCACATAAACTTGATTACATATTTTTGAAGCTTTTCATTTGGCTCAAATCCCATAATAACATTTGATCTTTTTGAATTAATACATCTCATTTTGAGATCGATGCCTGAAATTTTTAATATTTCAATTTGATGAGCAAGCTTTTGGCCTTTTGGGCATCATACATTTTCATAAAAGCCGCTTTCCCTTTTTCCTAGTCAAATACTAGTATGTGCGACGACTTTTGCAACTCATTATCTCTTTTCATTTTGAGATTTATATTTGTTGATCTCTTTAAGCAAAAAATAATAATAATAATAATAATAATATTAAAACAAGTGTATATAGGCACAAGTCTATGCAAGTTTCAAGATCAACAAAACCATTAACTATTCATTCATGACAAGTTTGAAGATCTATTTACAACAGTCACATAGATGTCAAGATTTTTCCCAACAATGATATGAGTGCATAAAGAACAAGCTATGCTCGTAAATGCACAAAGTCATAAGTACAAAGGTACAAGGAAAAACATGCTTATGACAATACGCAATAATGTCGATCAAACTTTTTGCATTTTCTACTTTTTATGTGTTTTTAGATTTTTGACATAAAAGTAAGAAAAGATTGATAAAAAATAATGTAAAAAAATTTAAAGCAAATAACAAACAAATAGAACACGCTGTACAAATAGCTAACAAGGTAGTGTGTGCCTTACAAAAGATAAATAAAAACAAGATGAAAATGTAAAGCACACATCACACATGAGATTCAAGGAATTGTACCAACACCAATGGTCTTACGGAGTGATTCAAACCATGGACCATCGAGAGGCTTGGTGAAGATGTCCACCTTTTAATTGTCTATATGTATGAATTCAAGACATACAACTTTATCTTCCACCAAATCCTGGATGAAGTGGTAACGTATCTCTATGTGTTTTAACTTTGAATGCTGAATCGGGTTCTTAGAGAGATTTATAACATTGGTGTTATCCCGTAGTCATGAAGTAGCTTTTTCATCCAAGGGAGTTGTGTGCAGCAACTTCCAGCAGCTATGTACTCTGCTTCAACCATAGAGAGAGACACGAAATTTTGTTTCTTGCTCATCCAAGAGACAAGATTGTTTCCAAGATAGAAGCAGCCACCTGAAGTACTCTTTTGATCATCCACACTTCCTACCCAATCTGCATCTGAATAACCTGCAAGGCAAGCATTAGAGTCCTTTGAGTACCATAAGCCATAATCTAGAGTTCCATTGACATATCATATGATTTGCTTCACCGTAATTAGGTAGGATTCCTTCAGAGCAACTTGATATTGAGCACAAACACCCACGCTAAAAGCAATATTTGGTCTACTGGCCGTAAGATAGAGTAAACTCCCAATGATACTCCTATACAAGGTTGGACTCACTTCTACCCTGGAAGGATCAACATTAAGCTTTGTAGACAAACTCATAGGAGTAGAGGCATGCTTTTTGGAATCTAATCCAAACTTCTTAATAAAATTTCTAGCATATTTTTCTTAAGAAATGAATATGTCTTCCTTCTTTTGTTTGACTTGAAGGCCCAAGAAAAATGTAAGCTCCCCTACCATACTCATCTCAAATTCTTTCTTTATCTCCTTGGAAAACTCTATAGCTCGAGCATTTATGGTAGCTCCAAATACTATGTCATCAACATATACTTGAGCCACAAGAAGGTAATCCCCATCATTCTTGACAAATAAAGTCCGATCAGCATACCCTCTTTTGAACCTTCTATCCAGGAGATAACGAGTAAGTCGATCATACCAAGCTATGGGAGCTTGTTTCAAGCCATAAAGAACTTTCTTCAATCTCAACACATGATTCGGGAAGTGAGGATCTTCGAAACCTTTTGGTTTTTCAACAAACACTTCTTCATTCAGGTAGCCATTTAGGAATGCACATTTCACATCCATTTGGTCGAGTTTGAAGTTCATAATGCATGCAATTGACATAAGAATGTAGATAGACTCAAGTCTTGCCACGGGAGCGAAAGATTCATGAAAATCTACTCCTTCTACTTGAGTGTATCCTTGAGCCACTAGCCGAGATTTATTCCGGATAATCTCTCCATCTTCATTGGTCTTGTTTTTGAAGATCCATTTGGTGTCGATGACATGAACATTTTCAAGCCTAGGAACAAGTCCCATACATCATTTCTCACAAATTGATTCAACTCTTCATGCATTGACTCAACCCAATTTTCATCTTGAAGAGCTTTTTTTACCTTTTTCGACTAAAATTAGGTAAGATAGCAATGGTATGTTACATGATTGGCCAGAAGAATGTTTCCCTTTCTAAGACAAAGACCTTCATCTAAGGACCCAATGATGTTACTATACTGATGGTTTTTAATCACTTTTGACGATGGCTTCTTTGAAGTGGACACTTCATCATTTTGGGAGATAGGAGGATGGACTTCTAGAGGAGTGAGAGGAGTTGATGTTCTAGACATTGATCTTGTTTCCATTCTTAAGTTCACGAGAGTTGATTCCTTTTCTGGTGTAGGTCTTTCAACTTCAATATCAAGAGCTTTGACCTCAATTACGGGCTCTTTGGTACCTGGCCCTTCTCCATCATCAACCATCTCTACCTTTGTTATAGCATCATCAATTTCTACATTGATGGATTCCATTACCGTCTTTGTTCTCTTATTGAATACTTTGTATGCCCGGCTAGTAGTAGAATACCCAAAGAAGATGCCTTCATCACTTTTTGCATCAAATTTTCAAAGGTTCTCCTGATCATTTAGAATGTAGCACCTGCTTCCAAACACTCGGAAGTACTTCGCTTTCATAAGCAGTCTTCTTTGTTCCCACTCGGAAGAATATCCTATTACTAATGCGACAAGAAGTGTTCACGGCTTCTCTCCAAAACTTTTGAAGAATTTGCTTGTTGAGTAGCATAACTCTTGCCATTTCTTGAATCACCCGATTTTTCCTCTCAACCACCCTATTTTGTTGAGGAGTTTTGGGTGCTGAAAATTCCTTTTTGATCCCATTCTTCTCACAAAACGACTCAAATCTTGCATTTTCAAACTACTTGCCATGATCACTCCTTATCTTAACAATCAAAACCCATTTCTCATTTTGTAGTCTCTTGCACAGAATTTCCAATTTCTCACATGCTTCTGATTTTTCTCTAAGAAATTCAACCGAAGTGTATCTTGAGAAATCATCAACAATGACCATAATGTACCTCTTTCGTCCTAGACTTTTAGTTCTTGAAGGCCAGATTAAATCAACATGAAGAAGCTCTAAACAATGTGAGGTAGCAATCACATTTACCTTGGGATGACTTGCCTTTGTTTGCTTTCCCATTTGGCATGCACCACAAATAGTCTTCTCCACCTTTCCAAACTTTGGAAGTCCCTCAACCGCTTCAAGTTTAGATACTTTAGCTACTTGTTTGAAATTCGCATGCCTAAATCTATGATGCCAAAGTTCCAACATGTCAACACAAGCACTTCTACAACAGATTGGTGTCGTCTGTAGCAATTGTCGATAGTCCTATTTCCCTCCAAGCCTTGAATCCCTTCTTCATCAATGATTATGCACCCATTCTATGAGAATTGAACAAGGAAATCCTCATCACATATTTGAGTGATGCTTAAAAGATTTGCCTTCAACCCTTTGGTATATAAGACATCTTTTAGTAGAGGTAATACTGGTATCTCAATAGTCCCTTTGCCAAGAACTTGAGCATGACTTTCATCGCCAAATGTCACATAGTCATCAACCTTCTCTTTGAGTGACTTAAACAGTGATTTATCCTCTGTCATATGCCGAGAACAGTCGCTACCAAGATACCATAAACATGAATTGAAATCCTTCAAAAAAGTGTGCATAAATAAGCAAGCATGAGACAAGCACTCTTGACCATCAAACAGAAACTTGTCTTCATTTTACATGCTTTTATTAGATTGTATTTTTTTTTTCTTCAGATTATCAACCTTATCACACAATATTCTATTTCATCTTTTATACTTCTTAATCAAAGAATTAGACTCACATAGACTATTGTGTAAGCTGTGATTCTCATTTTCAAAATATTTCAGCATATGAACAAACATCCTAGCATGTTTCTTTGTTTTTAATAACTCTAGGAGTTCATTGTTAGGACACTCTTCAAACATACTCATAGAGTCATTATCACAAACATTTAAGCCACAATTCAATATAGCCTTTTCCATAGCTAAGGGGTCTAGGATCGCATTAAGGTAATTAGACCATAGCAAGTGCACCTGCTCTAATATTGATTGAATGTTCAAATAGTGTGTAAAACACCTATGAACTTAGACCCCCAAATTAAAAAATACCAATTCAAGCTTATTATCAAATAATGTATGTGTGGAATATGAAAATAAGCTAAAAATAGAATTGATAAACCAATCTAAACCAAATAAAATCACAACCACATCAAAAATTAAATGACAAAGATTAAGGGAAGATAGATGCAAATACAAAGACATCACAGCGATGTGTTATCGAAAAGGAAATCGAAGTCCTCGGCGTAAAACCTCTCCGCTGCTCTCTAAGCGGTCAATAATCCACTAGAGAATAAACTTGGGACACATTAATAGCAGAAGACCCTCCAAACCTAATCTACCTAGTGTACTTAAGCCCTCCAAGCTTCTGGCTCCAACTAGGTTACACTAAACCTTTGTCTTCTTTAGTTTACTGGATTCTGCTATAGCCTATAGCATCAACCAATATCAATTGATCCCTTGCTAACTGCTTCCCAACCACCAAATAACCTTCTTACAGATATGGGTATGGTGAGAAAAGGATTTGGCTAAATGTACCTCTCAAGGATGTAATAATGGAGAAGGTGAGAGTAGAGGAATTTGGAGAATCAAAGGATGAAGATTGTGGATGAGTCAATCTTGTTTTTCTCTAGGGTTTCTCTCTCAAAATTCTCTCTGGAAGCTCTCTACAATATGTGGGTATAAGGGGTATTTATATTGGTGTGTGTTTGGAAAGCAAAAGGTCAGTTTTTCCCAAACAGAGTGGCCTGGCGACTTGGCCTTACGACTTGACTGAGTCACGAGTTTGAGTCGTGAGCTAACTGTCAGGCCAAACTAGAAGTTTTGTCCTGTAGTGCTCTAGCTGGCGTGACTCTTTAGCTCCCCTGCATGCTTCACATGTGTGCCTCCTTTGGTGACTTGCCCGTTGCAAGCCTCGCGAGATCTAGTCGTGAGGCCCTACTGAGTGCACACTCTTGAGCTTTTCTTCACACTTTCTCACACACTATCCTTACATGATTCCCACCTAAGTACAGGGTTTCTAAATGCTGAATTACAAGCAAATTGGCATAGAATAAAGCCAACAAAATGGTTGATAAAATTCAACCTTACACAAATTTAGGAACATCAGTATTCCTAGAGGGGTTTCTAATCATAGGCTTTGGTTCTTGCCTCAACAAAGAACAATTTGTTCTGATGTGACTAGCAACACCACAATAGTGATAGGTAGGCACAAAAACATTTTTCTTTTGCACTCTAACAGTAGGTTTAGACTTAGGTTTAGAAACTTTAGTGTCTACATAAAAATTTTACATTTATCTAACCTAGCAAATTATACATTTTCTTTATGATTCCTTTTAAAAGAAGGAATATAAACTTTGTCAACTTTAGGCTTGAGAGGAACAGAAATAGATCTGTCATCAAAAATAGGCTTGGTAATAGGCAATTTTTCAAGTTTAGCTTTAGACTCAGCTAACTCTTATTCCAAGCTTTTCATCTTTTCATTTTGAGAGGAAAATTGGTTTCTCAAAAATTCATTCTTTTAATTAGATTCATAAAATCTCACAATTAATTCCTCTTTTTCAAGTTTTTTCCTTTTTAACTCTTCCTTGAATTTCTTATCAATTTTCATAGATTTATATAATTCCTTACAAAGAGTTTCACAGACATCAATAAAATCAATAGAAGTATTATTTAAAATTATCCATGATAGTAGGGATCAAGGATCTCACTTAATACGTTAATCCAATCAGAGTGAACCTGCTTTGATATCACTTGTTTGTTCTTTTATGCCCTTGTACACTTAGATTGTTTAACCTAATTAATTAACCAAGTTGTTACTTAGGTTTATTATTCAGATCTAGGTTAAACACATACAATTGTATCACTTAATGTGGAAAAGTAATGAAGACAAGCGATATGATGACCTAGGAAAATGAATGAAATCATCCAATTTCAAGGTAAAAAACCTGGGGAGGATTTAATTTAAACTATCCTTAAGGCAACAAATTCACTATGATAGAATGGAAGTTTTACAATAGATTTTTCCCTAAGTCTAAAGCTACCTCTTGTAGTACTTTCTCACATGACCACATGGAATTCCGAATCCACGGACTCTTCTATCTAAATTTGTCACACACAAACACCCACGTTTATGACTCTAAGATCCACTCAAAATGTTATATCATCAGCAATACTTGATCTTGTAGCAGCAACTTTAAATCTACGAGTTCTAATAATGTGTAGATGGAATTTCGGTATTGACTTTGAAAGGAGAAGGAATAGAACCTTTTAGATCTCAAAAGAGCACCTCTCATGTCTCTTCAAACTGTGCCTTAGGCTTTCCTTTAAATACTAGGAGAATTAAATCTAAAACCCTAATCACTTAATGGGCTTAATAAGCTGTTGAGCCAAAATTAAAATCTGTAGATCCATGTCTCGAACAGTCAAGCATGGCATGTTTCAAATTTTCTGAACTTGTAGCTTCCTTTTTTTTGTATTCTAACTTACAACACCTTGAGCATTGCCTAAAATATCCTATAGACTCAAGAATCTATATCTAAACATGTTTGTGCACACAATTTGTCAATTGTTCTAAACTTTTAGAACCTAATAGTAGAAAATTTCTCTAAAAAGTATGCCTGGTAAGAAGTGGCTGTAGAGAGTCATAATTATAACTATATAACATAAATATGTATGATGATTCTCTACCACCGCATACCCTTGGTGCGGTGGTCACTCCAGTGTGGGGGATAATGGTCAGGGTTCAAGTCTCTAGGAGGGAGCTTTACACACATATACACTTAAATTAGGTTAAAGTATAATTTCTATCTTGTAAAAAAAAAAAGTATGATGATTCTCTGGAATGCGATGGTAAAAAAAATGTAACCTTTGATACGATTTTATGGGGGGTTCCTGAATGAAATACTGACAATAAAAAGTTTGTCATTTCAGGAAACACTTATATAATCATAGTTTTCAATATTAAAAAGTTGGTCTTACTAAAAAACCCCTTTTTTTTCCTTGAGCACATTACAACGTAAAAAAGGCCTTATAGCTGAATTGGCACCTCTCCATGTACAAAGTGCTTGGGGGTCTAGGGGGGAAAGGGTTCGAGTTGCGGGATTAGCAGCATGTTGTAATTATTTCTCAAAAAAAAAAAAAAAAAAAAACTTAAAAAAGGCAGCATTTTGTGCATGTAGGGACTGGTTATTGATGGCATTAGTGACAGATAGGGATTCGACTTTCCATATGCATGAAATCCTCCAGTGCCCAACTATATGGAAAATTTGGAAATAGTAGGTTTCATAGCTAAACAACCCTGCTTTGGCTTCAACAATTTATGGGTTTTAATCTGACAATATATTTGGCTATGGTTGATCGAAGCAATAATATAGTTGCTATGTCAAAGTTCAGTTTTAGTGGATGGGGGTGAAACTAGACATGGCAAATAGGGGTCAGAATTTTTTGATCCGACCTGACCTAACAAATATCTGACCTGAACACAAAATTTTTGACCTGAAGCAAAAACGGGTTGACTCGTGACTCGACTCGATTTTTTGCATGTCAACCCAACCCAACCCAACTAACCTGTGACTCGACTTGTTTAATTTTTTAATTTTTTTTCACTAAAAAATATTTAGATTACACCCTGGGGTACTAGGTGCATAAAACACAAAGCATGGCAACCTGGCAACCTATTTTCTAGCCAATAGCAAATAAGAGTAAATAGTGACATGAGTCACATGACAAACCATTTAATTTATTTAAAAAAAAAGGTTAAAATGAAAGGAAAACAAGTAACCAAAGAAAATGGAAAACATTAAAATCGGACTAACAATGAGAGTTCAAGACATTCGATTTGACTATGTACTAATAGTAACACTACTAAGTAACTAACATTGCTTGTCTACTTGGACAAAGTGACAAGAAATGTTACTAAAGTATTGAAAAAAAAAAAAAAGATTCCAAACTAGTAAACCTAAGAGCTTTCCTTCCTGTCACTTAGTATGAACATATTGACACGTGCCATATACACAGGCATGAAACCCTACCAATGCACCATGGTGCACCAAACGTGAAACTATGTTGGATTTTCATAGTGATAATAGGGAACCCTTGTTGTCGTATTCTCACCGCGAAAGCTTTGTGAGGATAGTGTTTTGTTGTCGTATTCTCACTTGAGGTGAAACACTGCCGGATTTTCATCTTGGAAATTTAGCAATGATTCCAAATGTGCTAGCAAAGCATTGATAAAGACCACACCCCTTCCAAAATCAAACCTCAAAGCCCAATTCTTTTAAAGCCCCAAAAGCTAACACCAATTACTTGTTTTTAATTACCAATGTTCAAAAATTGAAATTTTAACAACAGAAATGACTGTCTCTGTACAAGCGTGGGGGGGTGGGGGGAAGTGCCTAACACCTTCCCCATACATAAGCAAACTTCCGAACTTAAGAATTAAGATTTTTTCCATCTGCATTAGATTAGGAAAAATGACAATTTTTCTTAGCATAGGATTGGTAATAAAATCAAATAGAATCAAGTGACCAATGATTGGTAACGACTTCACTTACCTTTGGTAAATATAGGTAAAAATTGACTCAATTCAAGTCACACACAAGATTTTTCTTTCACCCTCATTTTACAACACCCAAGCTCTCAAACGCCTACTAAGAAAGGTATAAGCATCGCCACGATGGGTGGTCAGCTGCCACGAGGCATCGACAATCCGTTAAGGTGGAACCCAACAAGTTAGAAGGTATGAAGTTGAAGAACAAAAATTTAAAATAAAATTAACTCAAAATTATTATTATTGGTTATATGTTTACAAATATGTTAAAAATTTCTTTTCTAAATATCTAAGATTTATGTCTATAAAATAATTGTATAGAATATTGGTATTATTTCACTGATTAACCTTTTAATAAAACATTGTAAACATTAAAATGTGTAAAGTTGAAGAAATGTTAGATAAAATAATAATTATTACTGATATTTTTATAAATACAATCAAGATTATTTATTTTTTTTTATGGGTGATTAATATGGATATATGTCTAATGATTTTATTATAGATTGAAAACAAATATTGTTTCAAAACACTAGTTATACTTACATATAATTTTATGTTAGGACATATGTGTTTCATATGTTAAGAACATATGTCATGATTTTACGTAATTAGTTTATCCTTTGACAAAACACACTCTACTTGTATTTGGGTAGATTTAGGATGTGTTTAACTACTTCAAGAAACCACATTTCAAGATCTAGTGTTGAAGCCTTCAAGTCTGTTCAAGAAATCAAGCAAGGAGTGCAAATTCATTAAAGCTCGACAGCTGGTCAATACCTGCTCGACACCTCCTATCTGTCAAGGTTTAAGAATTTCAGATTTCAACTCTAATTTTCTTAGGATCCGTGAATCTGTCTATGGGCCTTCTTTTCTCCTAACCCTAGATATATAAAAGGATTGTTTTAAGAGTCGTCAAATGGTACACAAGTTGCACAAGCATTGAGCAAACTCTGTTCAAGCAAATTGTGATCGGAGACAAAGTTCTTCACCTAGTTCATCTCTCTTTCTTGGAGAAGTTGCTGTGTATTTGCACCATAGGGTTTTATGACTAAGCATCTTCCTAGTCTTCATTGTGTGGATGAATTGAAGAACTTTGCAGCCAACAATCTTTTCAGATTGGTGTTTTGAAGTCACGTACTGGGATCCGCGCAATTGTTAGTCACGTACTTGGGAGCCGTGCATCAAAAAGGGGAACTGTCACTACAGAACAAGTCCAATTGGGTATTGGGGTAAGGGTTCAACTGTAGGTTGGTAAGATACTTGGGAATCCTTGCTTGTAATTCCTTGTTGTGATAATAGTGGAGTTTCGAGAGTGGTGACCTGAAAATCACCCGGTGAGGTTTTTGCCATTAGGTTTTTCCCCATTCGTAAACAAATCACCGTGTCTTTTATTTTCCGTTGCAATTTTAGTTTATTGGTGATTTGTTTGTGCTACCACGTGTTTGCATGATAAATTGATTAATTAATAACTTGGCTAATTAATTAATTAATTCCTATCACAAGGGATCATTCAATTTGTGGCCTATCAAGTGGTATCAGAGCGGGCACACTCTGATTAAGGTTTAATCTTTGCTGTGTTGATCTATTGACCCCTGTTGTCATGGATAGAGGACAGTCATTAATTGTACCTCCTTTATTTGATGGTACTAACTATGCATACTAGAAAGTATGCATGAGAGCTTTTTTGCAGTCTTTAGATGAGAAGGTGTGGCAAGCTGTAGAGATTGGCTAGACCAAGCCAAAGGAAGCGCCAGCCGATTGGGATAAAGCAAAAATTAAGGCGGCTAACTTCAATAGCAGAGCATTGAATGCATTATTCAGTGCAGTCACTAATGAGGAGTTTAAGAAGATATCCTCCATAGAAACTGCGCAGGAAGCATTGACCATCCTCTAGACAACCTATAAGGGTAGAAAGGCTATCAAGGATTCAAAGCTTCAGAGGGTCACTACAAGCTTTGAAGAAATAAAGATGGAGGAGGATGAGTCATTTGATGAGTTCTATGCCAAGCTCAAGGACATAGTAAACTCAGCCTTCAATCTTGGGGAAACCATTCCTGAACCTAAGATTGTAAGGAAAGTGCTCAGATCTCTACCCGAGAGATTCCATGCCAAGATTATAGCGATAGAAGAATCAAAGGATATTGACAAAATTCCTTTGACAGAGCTAGTTGGTAATTTGCAGACTTACGAGGTAGGGTTATCAAGGATTGGAAAGTCGGGAAAGGGCAAGAGCATGACCTTGAAGGCAAAGAGCAGTGACACAGATGAGTCTTTCGATGATGAAGATTCCAAGATGAAGTCATACATCATAAGGCGGTTCAAGAAGTTTATGAAGATTGCCAATGGGAGGAACTTTGATAAGGACCACAGGCAATCCAGTTCTTCTCAGTTTAAAGGGTAAGACAAGGGGAAGAATGATGCTAAGGAAGGTGGTCAATACACTGTTCCCGCAGGACCTAAGTGTTTTGGATGTCCAGGCTTTGGGCACATGAAACATGAGTGTCCTACAAATCTCAAGAGCATTGGGAAGAGTAAGGCACTTGCTACTACCTTAAGCAACATTAAGCCTAAGGAAGATTCCGACAATGAGGATGACGGAATCTTGAATTCCTTCACTGCCACTGTCAATCCTACTGATGGGATTGTTGAAGATGTGGACGCAGAAGAAGAATTGGTGGAGTCCAAATTTGAGAAGATGGATGATCAAGATGATATCTATACAGCCTATGAAAAATTGTACAAAGTTTCTGAAAAACATGAGAAACTTTATAGGTTGGCCACCAAGAAACTTAGTGATGTGGAACTTAACTATGAGGAATTATCCACTAAGTTTGATGAGGCTAATCAGACGATTGGAGCATGGAGGTTTGAGAACAATTTCTTAGCTGAAAAGACCAAGAAGCTTGAGGTGAAGCTATTTCAAGTCAGAGCTCAACTGGAGAGGACTTCAAGCGCTAAGCTATAGGGATGACAATGGAGCGGGGAGGGGCTAAAGGATGGGATCTTCGCCCCCACCCCACCCCGCATATCGGGGGAAATGTCTTGCCCCATACCCGCCCCTTAAGGACCTGCGAAGACCTGCGAAGCCCCACCCTACACCTTAAAACTTTATTTTTTGTTAATTTTCCCTACAACTATTACCATTTTTTCAAATAAAATGACATGTTTCAATAATAAAAATATACTTGAAATTATAAACAAATTTATCCTATCAAATGTAACTAATTTTTAGCAAAAACTAAATAATATTATCTAAATGTTTACACTTCATTGGCCTAAAAACACTAAAACAAATCTCCTTTATACTAAGTAGTGTGCATTATTTAATTTCTCCCATTTTGTGACTATTTCATAGAGAATGGGACAAAGTCTCAAACCTATACCTTATATTTTTTAATAAAAATACAGAAAACTAAATTAAATTGTATATAATTTTTGTGTGGAGAATGAGAACCATTAGCTAGAGCTAGTACATGATTGATGCCATCATATTAGCAATCAAACCAATAGGGAAACATATTCCCATCATCTCGTTCTCCAAAAATTAAAAAACAAAAACCCAGCTTGTAAAATAGATATGGATTTTGACAAGCATAAAGAAGCAGTGTTGTTAAGCAGCCAAATGGCCACACAAAATTACAAAAACAATGACACAGACACAAATATTTAGAGCCTTAGACCTGTACCTCATTAAAAAAAAAATTATATTATGCTCATGATGAAAAGTAAGTTGAGAAGACGTATGAATCATGAATGAAACCAATAATTCAATAGTATATTAATTTGTTTCTAATAAAGACAAAAAAAAAAAAACGTTAAACTTGGTACCTTATTTCCAACTTTGCTAGAGAGAAAAAAGAGATAAAGCCACGTTAAGTAGAATAAAATAAGCTAATGATATTTTTGTTTAAATAGTAGGGTTTTAGCGTATGAAAAAATTACAATTTAACTCTTATTAATGCGGGGTGAGGGTGGGGCAAGGCGGGGTGGGGTGGGTCTAAAAAGTGTAAACCCATCCCTGCCCCGCCCCATGGTGCGGGTCTAAAATTTCGCCCCATCCCCGCCCCACCACCTTTGTGGGGCGGGGAAAACCTGCACGGGGCGAAGCGAGAAGGGGCGGGTCAAGCAGGGTGGGGCAAAATTGCCATCCCTAGATGAGATGCTTAGCATTCAGAAATTTGCTTCAGATCGTATAGGTTTAAGGTATGATATTTCTTCCTCTAATACTGCTTTTACTAGTACTACTATTTTTGTTCCTCCTGCTAGTAATACTAAAATTGAGAACACTGATGTTAAAATTAGTCTAGCTAGTAGTGAGAACTTAGACAAGGGTAAATCTATCTTAGGAGCACCACCTAAACTAGATAAGAAAGAAGCTAAAAATCCTGAAGCTAAGAAGGCTAACTCTCAAAAGCCTAAACAAAAGAAGCAACATCTCTATCATCATTGTGGAGCTACCGGTCATACTCGACCAAATTGCTATAAGTGGTTAGCCACTCAACAGAGCAATGGCATGATAGCATCTGAAGCCAAAATCAGCTTCAATCATCTTTCGCTCCTCTCGGTGATCTTCTCAAGGCCCTCGTGTTCCTTTCGAACTTGAATGGTTTCAATTCTTCGCCCTCACCACCGATTCAAGGGTTTAATCAAAGGAAAGGTTCTTCCAAGGTGTGGAAGAAAAAGGACTTTAAGTGATTTTATCACTTTCTTCTATCTTCTTGTTTTTGCTTGCTGCATTACTTATGTGTTTTGCTTTTATTTTTGAGTCAGTCTAGTTTTATGCTTTGCTTTGTTTAACATGTTTTTGTTTGTTTATTTTCAGTTTTTGTTTATTTTGTTTTGATATAAAATAATAATAAAAAAATTGAAAAATAAGAAAAATACAAAAACAGTGTGTTTTATGTGTACATTGGTATTTGTGTACCTTGGTTGGCCATTGAAACAAAGTTTTCTAAACTTTATATCATTTGTAGCTTAGATGAGCATCTCTATGCACAACTAAGTAAGTGAACTTTGTGGCTCTTGTTTGTGATGAGTAAGATTGAGCTGTCTCTTATACATAACATTCATATCACTCTTTTTGACGGGAAGAACTAAAAAATCCTGAGAGAAAGGCATTAATAACCATCTCACCACTATTGCCCGCCAATCATGTATGACATCTTCATGCTTTGGCATAGCAAAAGTGTGATGTCAATGACATTTGTGTGCTTAGGCATAGCAAAATTGGAATGTCAAATATCATTGGGCATTTCTCTTCTCTCTCTAATAAGCCCATGTATGATATACTTAAAAGAAAAATATGCAAAGAAAAATCAAAAGCAAAAAGATCAAAAATGCTTTTAAATATGATTGCAAGCATGTATTCTAGGAGATGTGGAAGTTATAGAATGTACCTTGAAGGTGATAGTCCCCATCAAGCAGTTATGATTGTGTGTGAGTTAAAGCAATTTTCTCATATCTCAAATCGTCATAACAAGTATACACTTATGCAATCTTGCGATGTTTTTCACACACAACACGTAATATTCTTTGCTATTCTTGATACATGTGCAGATACAATGTGATTTGGCCATCACGAGTTTTACATGTGTTAATGTATGCTCACTAAACTGTCTTGACTTATTTTTGAAATATAAAATTGGTTTGACTTGTTTAGTGTGTGTGTGTGTGTGTGTTTTGGAGATCCTTGTGCTCAAAATTTTTTGGATTGAGAGACTATTTTGGGAGATTTTTGTGTTGATTGGATCATTGGTTGAGTTGGATTGCATTCATATCTGTGTTTTTCACATCTCGAAAAATTGTTTTGAAAAGCTGGCTCGACATCTCCTTGACACCTCCTCGATACCTTGCTATCTGTCAAGCTTCTCAAGCATTTTTCTTAACGCAATCTCAACACCTCCTCGATACCTTATGGATCGATCGAGAAAGCTCCTGCCTCCTCGATAGCTCCTCGACACTTGGTGGATCGATTAAGCTTCTGTTCTTGAATCTGATTCTTTGTTGCTTGATACCTTCTCGATACCTCAGCCGTCGACAACCAGTTCCTCAACACCTACCTTGACAGCTTCCTTGATACCTCCCAATACCTCAGTTGTCGAGCATTACTGAAGGGTCTATATATTCTTCCATCACAATTCTTCTTTCATTTCTTTGATCTCTCTCGATCTGTCCGCGATTGTTCATCTCCCAAACACTCTCATTTTCACTCCAAACCTCTTCCTCAAGGTTTCTTCAAGCTTTTCCAAGTTTTCTACATTTGGTAAGCGTTTAATCCCTCTTTATTTATGCATTTCATGTTTTAAAACCTAGGTTTTGGGATTTTTTTTTTTTTGAAAATTTTGGGGTTTTTCAAAATTGATGAGTGTTTAATGAAATTTTGGGTTGGGTTTTCATTTAAATGTGTTTAAACCTCATACATTGCATTTCATTTGCATTTTAATGGTATTTTCATGCATTTAGATGTGTGTAATATGCTTGTGTACTGGTAGGATTGGATTGGACTGAGCCCATGATGTCTTTTTGTTTTGCATGTCACATGTTCATGCATTTCCCATGCATACGTACTTCTTTTCAATATTCTTGATATATTTGAAACTGCTTGGGACTTTTCTAATTATCATTCTTTCTCTCCCTTTCTGTTAGTTTACATTAGTCGTGTCTATGACAGCTAAGCATAAATCCACTCCAGCCTCAAACCTTCTTCGTTCCAGTGCTTCTTCATCTACTGATCCTTCTCCTTCTACTGTTCAATTCCATGATGATGACGCCTTTAAGGCATTTTTGGAGAACTTCTCTAGACGAGGCATTCATTTGGAACGCCAAGTCGTTTTGTCAGACTTTGCTGACACTGACCTTCCCTCTGTCATTCACAGTAAGGGATGGGAGTCACTGTGTGAAGTCCCGGTCACATGTCCTCTAGTGCTTATGTAGGAGTTCTACTCCAACATGCACGGGATAGATCATTCAGTACCTTTCTTTTCACTCGCGTATGAGGTACGTGCATTCCTGTCACACCGCAGCTGGTTGGGGATGTGCTTCATGTCCTTGGGATAAAGTTTCCTGACTATCCTAGCTGTGAGCGTCTGAGGACAGTGTCCGGGGATGAGCTCATGTCTTCTTTTTGTGAGCGCCCTACTACTTGGGGTGAGTGTCTTTTCACACCATGTCGACCTTTTGCTAAAGGTCCTAGATTCATGAATATGGTGATGACATTTGTGTTACATCCTCTTTCTCACTATAACTCCATCACAGAGCCTCGCGCTCGATTTTTGCTATCTCTTCTTAAGCATCTCACTATAGATTTTCCCTCTCACTTCATTCTGTCTATCATAGATGTTTATTTAGATTCGGCATCCCGTGATAAGCTCATCTTTCCTTCCATTATCACGAGGATTTTACGCCATTTTTCCGTTCCTTTTCCCTCTTTCGACCACTTTACTGTCATGTGTGCCATAGATTATGCTACCGTTAAACGTAGCGAAACTCAGTTTCGGTCGCGGCAAACGGATTCAGCAACACCCTCTTCTCGTTCTACACCATTCCGGTCTACTCCATCTGCATTTGTTCCTTCCTCTTCCGGTGATGTGTCTTTAGGAGACATCATGGTGCAACTGTAGCACATGGATGCTCGCTTGGATACACTCTCTACGGAGTTGTATCAGGTGAACGTTCCTGTCGGTTGTATTGCACGACGACAGGCGGCTATGGGCAGCGTTGCACCTGAGCCTACTCCTTCACCATCTCATCCAGTTGCTTCTGATTATGATGTTGATGATGATGATGATGATGATGGTGATGACGATGTCGCTTCAGATGATGATAGAGATGCTAGCTCTACCGATGAGACGTCTACTTAACATTCTACCCTTTGTCACTCGTGACAAAAAGGGAGAGTAGTTTTGGATATGAGAGTAGTCACTCTTAGGGGGAGAGTTAGTTTGGGTTCATTGTGTTAGGGGGAGTGTAGTTATTTTTTTTTAGGGATGTAGTGAGGATAGTATGTATCTTTTCTTTTCTTTCTTTCTTAGATACATTGTTCTTATACATGAGGTCTTGTGACCATTTATAAACATACATTGTACTTATTTTCTCTTATATATTGTTGATGTATGTTTTTCTTTCACCTACCCTTTCATGTGTTGTCTCTTTTCTCTCTTTATACACATGCTTCTTATTAATTTGTATGCAATTTATTATTCTATTTCACACAAAGATACCTTGATGAGTTTTGTTTAAAGTATTTCAGAAATACAAGTTGTCAAAGTCTACTTGCCATAAACTCTCTTCTTGCAAAGTTTTTCAAGAGTTTGTGTTAGGATAGATTTTATTGTATTCAGCAAGTGAATATAAGTTGAGTGATTTATGAGTTCTCTCATATGTTCATTTGTTTGTTGTGGTTTTGTCACTGATTGACAAAAGGGGAGACTGTTAGGACATATGTGTTTCACATGTTAAGAACATATATCATGATTTTATGTAATTGGCTTATCCTTTGACAAAAAGCACTCTACTTGTATTTGGATAGACTTAGGATGTGTTTAACAACTTCAAGAAACCACATTTCAAGATCTAGTGTTGAAACCTTCAAGTCTGTTCAAGAAATCAAGCAAGGAGTCCAAATTCATTAAAAGTCGATAGTTGGTCGATACCTGCTTGACATCTCCTATCTGTCGAGGTTTAAGAATTTCAGATTTCAACTCTGATTTTCTTGGGATTAGTGAATCTGTCTATGGGCCTTCTTTTCTCCTAACCCTAGACATATAAAAGGATTGTTTTAAGAGCCGTCATACGGTACACAAGTTGCACAAGCATTGAGCAAACTCTGTTCAAGCAAATTGTGACCGAAGATAAAGTTCTTGACCTAGTTCATCTCTCTTTCTTGGAAAAGTTGCTGTGTATTTGCACCATAGGGTTTTGTGACCAAGCATCTTCCTGATCTTCATCTTGTGGATGAATTGAAGAACTTTGCAGCCAACAATCTTTTTAGATTGGTGTTTTGAAGTCACGTACTGGGATCCGCGCAACCGTTAGTCATGTACTTGGGAGCCGTGCATCAGAAAGGGGAACTGTCACTACAGAACAAGTCTGGTTGGGTATTGGGGTAAGGGTTCAACTGTAGGTTGGTAAGGTACTTGGGATTCCTTGCTTGTAATCGCTTGTTGTGATAATAGTGGAGTTTCGGGAGTAGTGACGTGAAAATCACCCGGTGGGGTTTTTGCCGTTAGGTTTTCCCCATTCATAAACAAATCACCGTGTCTTTTATTTTCTGCTGCAATTTTAGTTTATTGGTGATTTGTTTGTGCTACCACGCGTTTGCATAATAAATTGATTAATTAATAACTTGGCTAATTAATTAATTAATTCCTATCACAATGGGTCATTCAGCTTGTGGCCTATCATTTTATAATTTTAATTGAGATAGTAATATATTTTAGAGCTAGGATATATATATATTTTTTTTGTCAACTTTACTTCATTGTATAAGGTGGAACCCAACATGTTAGAAGTTGTGTAGTTGAAGAAACAAAAACTTGAAATAAAATTTACACAAAATACTAATTATTTAGTCTATGTTTATACATATGTTTTATTTTATTTTAAATAAATATCTTCAAGATTTATATGTCTATAAATTTTTTAGGGTTTCCTGTTCCAAAACAATATGTTTCATGCAACCAAAAAAATGATTTCAAGACGATTCCTACAACAAAAAACAATATATTATTAACAATATAATTATTGCCAGGATTTATGTAACTCAACTGCCATCTCATGTTGTTTCTAATGGAAAAGATAAGGTCCTAGGTTCGAATCCCTGTATACAATAATAGGGAATTGAAGACAAATATTCCACAAAGAATTTTTTGAGAATTAATATTCCACAAAGAATTTTTTGAGAGCTTACCTATGTTATAATACTTTTATTACCTCTCCATAAATATGTACCGAAATCATATCCCATGACCAATCAGCCTTCATTCATTGTTGCAAAATCACTCTAAATATAGAAATGAAAATTAGTAATTGTTTTTTAGAAGAGAAAATTTTTATAAGCTTTTTTTTCCACCCTAAAAAAATATTATAAAAAAATTATATAAAAAATCAATTAAATAAACTAAAAGAAACAAATATATATATATAGGTATATTTAAGATTAATATGGATATATGTCTAGTGGTTTTATTATACATTGAAAACAAAATTTGTTTCAAAGTTTGCACTACTAGTTATATTTACACATATGTTTAGAATTTTGTTTTAAATAATAATTGATAGGGGGAAAAGAGATCTATTTAAAATCTACAATTATTTTTTGTTCAACTTTACTCTATTGTATAAAGTGGAACCCAATATGTTATAACTAGTGAAGTTTAAAAAAAAATTTAAAATAATATTTACCCAAAATAATAATATATTTTTTTATGTTTATATATATATATATATATATATATATCTCCAAGATTTAAATGTCTATAAATATTGAAAGTTCAATTAGTGTATAAAACACTATGAACGTTTAGACCCCCAATATACAAATTACCAATTCAAGCTTTATGTCAAACAATTAATGTGTAGAATATGAACACAAGCTTAACACATAATTGATAAATAATCTAAACCAAATAAAATCACATCCACAACAGAAATTAAATGACAAAGATTAAGGGAAGAGAGATGCAAACACAAGGACAACACACGATGTGTTATCGAAGAGGAAACCAAAGCCCTCTGCGTAAAACCTCTCCACCACCCTCCAAGCGGTAAATAATCCACTAAAGAATGTAGTTGGGATACATGAATAGCAGAAGACCCTCCAAGCCTAATCTACCAAATGTACCTAAGCCCTCCAAGCTCCTACTCCAACAAGATTTCACCGAACCTATTTCTTCTTTAGTTTCCCGGATTCCGCTACTTGACCATAGCATCTACCAATATGAAACTGGTCCCTTTTTAACTGCTTCCCAAAGCCCCAAACAGTCTTCTCACAGATATGGGTATGGTGAGAAAAGGTTTTGGTAATGTACCTCTCAAGGATTTAACAATGGAGAGGAAGAGAGTAGAGGAATTTGAAGAGTTTCTATGTGAAGATTGTGGATGAATTAATCTTGTTTTTCCCTAGGGTTTCTCTCTCAAAATTCTCTCTGGAAGTTTTCTACATTTTGTGGGTATAAGGGTCTATATATAGTAGGGTGAAAAGGAATGTGAAAAGTCAGTTTTTCCCAAACAGGGTGGTTTGGTGACTTGGCCTCACGACTGGGATGAGTCGCGAGTTCAAGCCGCGAGTTAATGGCCTAGACAGCCTGGGACTTTAGTCTTGTAATGCAACAACTGGCATGACTCTTCAGCTCCTCTACATGCTTCACGCATGTGCCAACTATGGCGGCTTGCCAGTTGCGAGTCACCCACGAGTCTAGTCGCGAGTTTCTACATCCTTGCACAATCTTGAGCATTTCTTCACACTCTCTCACTCATTATCCTTACAAGATTTCTACCTAAATACAGGGTTACTAATTGCTAAAATACAAGCAAATTTGGCACGGAATAAAACCAAGAAGATGGTTGATGAAATTCAACGTTACAATCTCCCCCTTTGGCTATTCTGTGACAAAACCCTAAAACAAACTCTAGACTTAAAGTGCGAGTAGGGAATAGTTGAACAAAACTCACTCACACCTAACTCTAGAATCTGATAAGCTCTTGAATCATATGAACAAGAATCTCCTGAAACATAACAACACAATATCATCATTGTATGTAGAAAATACTTGTAATTGCATATGAGACAATCACAATGCGATCAAGTAAAATGGAATGAGAAATAAACCATGGCTTGACCAAACAGGAAATCACTATAAAATAGTGACCACAATGCTCATTTCCACTTGGAATGACATCCGGACATACAAGCCAATAAGTTCAATGCAAATCACTTGCATGCCCAACACTCAACCAATGCATAATACATAAAGTATATGCATTTAGGAACAAAATCCTACAAGGGCACAAGAGTAAGAATCCTTAAAGAAAATGCAAAACATTTAGCTAGAAGTATTAGGCAACAAAACATAAAGGCTGCAAAGCATGGTACAAACCATAAAAGCCTACAAAACACTCATGAAAACAAACCCTAAAAGCTTACAAAAGCAACAAGGGCACAAACCAAACACAATATACTGAAAAAGAACTTTAAATATTATTAAACCAAAGTAACATAAGTGTTTTAAAAGTAAAACAGATCCATGAGTTTTAAACCGAAACAATAACCCAAGTAACACAGCCAAACAAAACCAAGAGTTTATAAAGACACTAGAGAACTATAAGTAAATAACTGATAAACTAGGCTAGACAAAGTTAAGCAATATGTCCAAAGGTATGTGTGAGTGTATATGACAGCTTTCTCCTCTTGAGCACATAACTCCCTTTTTTACTATGCACACTTCCCTTTGTGTTGCTTTCCCCCTTACTGTAAGCTCTCTCCCTTTTTGGCAGGAATAGCTAAAGGCTATCCTTTAGCTTTTACTGAATAGCATCTAGCTAATTCTCCATGGTTGTGAGGTGCAATTGAACTTGATTGTTGGTGGAAAAGATAAGTCTTTCAATTCCGGCAATGCGCATATGAAGAGTTTCAAACAAAAGACCCAACCTATCAGCTTGAGGACCAGACTGTTCTGGCTGATTGCTAGTTGGCTGTAACTCAGGGGTGATAGGAGAGATAGTCACGGTATGCATAGGTGTATCTGACCTATGAGTAGATGTTGGAGCAGGAGTTATGTGTTCACTCTTTGGTGTTTTAGAGGAGTGACTCTTGCTAGCTTGAAGAGTTACCATGGATATTGGTCGAGGACAGTTCATCATTTTTCCATCTGATGGGGGATTGACACCTTCAAGAAGTATGATCTTCATGATGAGACTGCAAAACGGAATACATGCTTGTGTTGCTGATCGAGCCGCGGTCGTCCCAATGGTTTGGAAGATATAGGCACAGATATCAATCGGCGCTCCTGTAATAAGATCACATAGGAATTGAGCTCTTCAAAGATTGATGAAAGCAGTGTTGGACAACAGGTAGAGATTGGAGAACATGATCAACTTCAATGTGGTCAACTTAGGAGAAAACTTTGAAGTGTTTATAGATGTGCCTTTATTGGAGACTTCATGATTAGGCCCAAGAACTTGCAGAATGTCTTGAATCTTAGGAGTTCAATCATCATAAGGGGTGAGGTCCACATCCTCAGGTCTAGTGATGCAAAGGACCTTAACTATGTAGTTCGGATTGATGGAAAACTCTTCCTCTTAGCCAGCATTTTAACTCAACTTCAATATATCTGGCATTTGTGAAGAATTCCCTAACCAACTCTTCCATCGGGTCTTCGAAATTCCCGAACAAATTGGCCCAATCTTTAGCTTTAAAGATTCTAGGGATAAAAGTTGTCCCCAGATTGTCAAATCTTACCACTCGTTCCATTATGGAAGTAGCATCTTCAAAAATGCTTGAGTGAGTCTGCGAATCAAGAGAAGTTTTGAACCTCTCACGGTTTGAGTCTTTAGATGACTGAGATGAGAGACGAGTTCATTTAGCAACAGGGGATGATGAAACATCAAATACAATCTTTTTTCCTTTGGAAGATCTGCGAGACATCTGCAGAGGAACAAACACACAGTAAAGATCCAAGTGCATAAACACATGACACGAATATCAACTTGATTAGATTAACGATAGTAAAAAATTGGAGGCTCATGGAAATTTAGACTGAGATATCACTTAAACATAGTACATGAACCCAGTCAGTAGTATGCGAGAATGAGCAACACTGAAGCAATGTATACTAAAACATGTAACGGATGTTTAGCAATGATGAATAAACATACACAGTTCAGTTCACTGTAAACTATGGTTAATCACAAAGTCACAAATGTCTGTCATTGTGACATTCTACCATGAAAATGATATGCACAGAGCAATAGTCAAGAATACAAGAGAAGCAAGCATCAAAACACTAGAATCAACAAAACCCCTTTAGCCAACCCAATAGAGTAAACCCATTCCATACATGAATAACATATGTCACAAAACTCAAACAACAACACAGAAATTAAGAAAGCACATGCTACAAACATGAAATGCTATAAGATAATAAGAAAAACCCTACCTTTTCTAAAATAATGTGGTTGAAATGATGTAAAAATGGAGGTTCTTCGAAAGTGACACAGGGAGTTTGAGAGAGTTTCAGGTAAGGAAGACAATGAACAGTCACATAAATGTTCGAGGGAAAACTAAAAACGTTTAAAAACTGACCAATTTGCGCAAAACACGAATGAATATGACATTCATTGAACATAAACATGTGTGTTGTGTGTGAATATAAAAAATGAGATAGTCCTTAGTCTAATGTGAAGCTCCAATGATTAATTCAAACAAGGCATACACAACTAGCACTAGATAATGTGACCCATCTCAATTATAGAAATATGCATATATGGCCTCCCACATAACCTTGAGTACAATATCTTTGAAGCTTTTCATTTGGCTCCATGTTCAACATATCATTTGATCTTTTTGAATCAACACATCTCATTGAGAGATTGATGCCTGAAATTTTTGATATTTCACTTTGATGAGATAGCCTTTGGCTTTTTGGGCATCATATAATTTTATTTTTGGTCACTTTCCCTTTTTCCTAGTCAAATACTAGTATGTATGATAGGCTTTTGCAGCTCTATATCTCTTTTCATTTAGAGATTTACATTTGATGAGCTCTTTTAGCAAATAAAAAAAAAAAAAAAAAGAGTGGGAAAATATATAGGCACAAGTCTATGCATGTCTTAAGATCAACAAAATCATTCACTAGTCATTCATAACAAGGTTGAAGATCTATTTACAACAGTCACATAGATTTCAAAATTTTCCCTCAATGATATGAGTGCATAGAAACCAAGCTACACTTGTAAATGCACAAGGCCATTAGTACAAAGGTACAAGGTAAAACATGCTTTGAGATGAAACTCAACAAAGTTGATCAAACTTTTTGATTATCTTTTTTTTTTTTTTTTTGGATTTTTGACACAAAAACATGATAAAAGCCAGCAATGTAAAAACATTTAATGTAAAAGCAGACAAACAACCAGTTGACAACTCAAACAACCAACAAGCACACAACCAAACATAGTCACACAACATAGGAAATATTAATGCATGGACATGTTGTAATGCTTATGCATGAGTACCCTTCTTCACCCATACGTCATGTGTGTTTGGGGTGATATCCCTCTAGGATTGGGTACAAGAGTTATGACTTTCAAACCTTCTAGTGAAGCTTTCCAAGCAGTTGGTGAATGCACTAATTATTTTCATCACGTCCATCATTCTGGGATCACTATTTCGATCTCTTAATGACTTAACAGCCGAAATTAAAGCTGTTAGGTTAAAATGAATTGACCCCTTAGCAAATTAATTAATTAACTAAGTTAATTAATTAGTCAAATTACATGCAATAGTGTAGTAGCACAAACAAATCACCAATGCAATGGAAATTAAATTTGACAAATGGGGAAAACCACCTAAGCAAAACCCCACCAGGTGAATTTAAGGTCATTACTCCTGAGAATCCACTATTATCAATCACAAGTGGTTACAAGTAAAAGGAATCTCAGTACCTAATACCAACCTATAGTTGAACCCTTCTTACCCCAATACCCAATTGGACTTGTATTGTAGCGGTAATCTCTCCGTTCAATGCACGAATCCTAGTATGTGACTAACCAATGATGCACGGGTCCCAGTACATGACTAATACACCAACTTTAGGAAGATTGTTGGCTACAAAGTTCTTTAGTTCATCAACAGTGAAGATCAAGAAGCTCCTTGGTCACAAAACCCTTGGCGTAAAGACGCAGTAAATTCTACAGAAAATATGATGAACTAGAGCAATTTCTGCCTCTGATCACAATATGCATGGATTATTATTTTGCAACACCTTGCATCACCTATGACAGCTTTTAAAATAATCCTTATATATGTCTAGGGTTGTGAGAAAAGAAACCCTACACAAATACTTAAGGATATGCGTGTAATCAGATCTAGAAAACTTGATTTTGTAATTCTCGACAGATATAGCTTGTGTCGAGCTTTAACAATAATTCTCAATAGAAAGCATTTTGTCGAGACTTCTATCGTGCTTTAATGAACAGAACTTCTTTCACTTGTTTCTTCGTCAAATTTGCATGGCTTCAATACTAAACTTGAACACTTGTTTCTTAAAATACTAAACCCATTCTAGATCTATCAAATTACAAGTAAAGTGCGTTTTGTTAAAGGATTAGCCAATTACATAATTATGTCCCTAACAATCTTCCCCTTTGACAATCTGTGACAAAACCACAACAAACAAATGAATCATGAGAGGAGTCTTAAACCACTAAACTCATAATCACTTGTTGAAATACAAAATAAATCTAACCCTAACATAAACTCTTGAAAAACTTTTTAAGAAGAGAGCTCATAGCATGGTAAACTTTCATAACTTGTCTTTCTGGAAAACTTAAACAAAACTCATCAAGGCATCATGTGTGAAACAGAAATACAAATTGCACACATAAAGAAACATGTGTATAAAGAGAGAAAAGAAACAACACATGTAGAGATAGGTGAAGAAAAACATACATCATCATATATATGAAAAGAGAAGTACAATGTATGTCATAAATAAATGGTCACAAGACCAATATACAAGAGGCTAATGTAAAGAAAGAAAAGAAAAAATACATGTAAACCTTACTACATCCCTCAAGATCTATAAACACTCACCTTAACAAAAATGTCCTATACCAACTCTCCTTCTAAGTACAAGACTACTCTCAAACCCAAAACTACTTCCCCTTTTTGTCACAAATGACAAAGGTTAAGTCATTGAGAGGCCGTCATCTCACCATCAATGGAAAAGCTAGCATCATCCACATCATCATCACAGACATCATCATCCTTATCAACCGAAGCCTCTAGAGAAGGAGATAAAGAAGTAGCGAAACCACCAAGACGAGCCTGTTGACAGGCAATGCAACCAACTCAGGTTTTTATCTTACACCTCATTGATGAGATAGTCAAGATGACCACTAAAGTCAGCCTCCATCCGCTGAAGCTGTGCCATGATGGCCTCTAGGGTCACACCAGTTGCCGAAGAAGAAGGAGTAGAGGTGGAAAGAGTTAAAGAAAAGGGAGGAATCATCTGTCTCCACATATGGCCACTTCGGTCAAAGTTAGGCCTCGCTTTGCTGAATAGAATCGGTGCTGATGGCACCCATGGTGGTGAAGTAAGGAAAATCAGGAATAGGAATGGAGAAGTGTTGGAGGATACGCGTGATAGCCGAAGGAAAGATGAGCTTATCACGTGTAGCTGTATCTTGATACACATCAAGGATGGATGTGATGGAGTGAAAAAGGAAGTTAATAGAGAGGTCCTCAAGAAAAGACAAAAGAAAACAAGCACGAGGCTCAGTGATAGAGTTATAGTGAGACAATGGAGTAAGAGTAAATGTCATCACCATGTTAAGGAACCTCGGACCTTTTGCAAAGTCTGAGCATGGGGTGTTTTGCTTACCAGCCCCTATGGAAGGTGTCTCATAAAAGTGAGACAGAAGCTCATCTCTGGACACAATTCAAGGACAATTATAACCGATGTAGTTAGGATGCGTTACCATCGGAACGTGTAATACCTTGGATATAAGATCTGGGGAAACTACAATACATGTACCTCGGAAGGTTGTGGCAAAACAAGCTACAGAGGTATCAATACCATGTATATTGGAGTAAAACTCCTTTATAAACATGATGGGACACCTCATTGGTCTCTCAAGTAGAGATTCCCAACCCTAAGTCCGAATGATAGAAGGGAGACAAGTCTCGAAAAAGTCTGACAGGATAACTTGGCGTTCCAGATGAAGGCCATGTTTCTAGAACTTCTTCAAAAAGTCCTTTTAGGCCTGATAAGCCAAAAACGAATTGACCCCTTATGATAAATTAATTGATTAATTAGCCAAGTTTATTAATTAATCAAATTAACATGCAAACGTGTAGTAGCACAAACAAATCACCAATAAACTAAGTATGCAACGAAAAATAAATTGACACAGTGATTTGTTTACAAATGGGGAAAACCAACATGGCAAAAACCCAATCGAGTGATTTTAAGGTCACCACTCCTGAGAATCCACTATTATCAAAACAAGTGGTTACAAGTAAAGGAATCCCAGTACCTTATACCAACTTACAATTGAACCCTTACCTCAATACCCAATTGGACTTGTTATGTAGTGACAATCTCTCCTTCTAATGCATGACTCCCAATATGTGACTAACCAATTGCATAGATCTTAGTACACGACTTCAATCACCAACTAGAGAAGGTCGTTGGCTGCAAAGTTCTTTAGTTCATCACATGATGAAGATCGAGAAGCTCCTTGGTTACAAAACCCTACGGTGCACAAATACAGCAGCTTCTTTAAAAGAAAGATGAACTAAGGCAAATTCGGTCTCTAGTCACAATTTGCTTGAACAAACTTTGCTTAACACTTATGCAACTTGTGTCCACCTTTGACTACCCTTAAAATAATCCTTTTAATGTCTAGGGTTGTGAGAAAAGAAAGCCTAAACATACAATCACGGATTGGAGTCAAAACAGACTTGAAACTTTGTTTTTCATAAACCTCAACAGATGCCTACCTGTCGAGCTGCTGTTGAGCCACGAGATAGAACAACTCTTCAAGGCTTGATAGATGGCTAGCTATCGAGCTTTAATGAACAACACTTTCTACACTTGAATGTTGGACGGACTTGCATGGCTTTAACACTTGAAATTGAAACAAAGTTTCATGAAGTATTAAACACATCCTAGATCTACCCAATTATAAGTAAAGTGCATTTTGTAAAAGGATTAGCTAATTACATAAAATAGTGACATATGTTCCTAACAAGTGAATCACATATGTCCTAACAATCTCCTCATTTGGCAATCCGTGACAAAACCACAACAAACAAATGAACATATGAAAGAAGTCCTAAATCACTCAACTTATATTCACTTGTTGAATACAATAAAATCTATCCTCACACAAACTCTTAAAAAATTTTGCAAGAAGAGAGTTTATGGCAAGAAAGACTTTGACAACCTATATTTTTGAAACACTTAAAACAAAAATTATCACGGCATCTTAGTGTGAAACAGAAATAATAGATTGCATACAAAATATAAGAAACATGTGTATAAAGAAAGAAAAGAAACAACACATGGTAATGGTAGGTGAAAAGAAAAACATACATCAATATAAAAGGAATATAAGTACAATGTATGTCAAAACGGTCACAAGACCACAATATACAAGATATGATGTATTTGAAATAGAAAGAAAAGAAAAAAATACATCAAATCCTCACTACATCCCTCAATGTACACACTTCCCCTAACAAAAATCTCTTATGCTAACTCTCCTCCTAACTATGACTACTTTCATAACCAAAACTACTTCCCCTTTTTGTCACGAGTGACAAAAGGTAAGAGTGTCAAGTAGACATCTCGTCAAAGCTAGAAGAACTAGTATCTCTATCATCATCACCATTGTCAGAGTCGTCATCATCCTCAGATGTCTCAGGGGCCACGAGAGGAGGAGAGGGAGACTCCACAAAGCCACCAAGGCGAGCCTGCCATCTAGCAATACAGCCAACATAGGTGTTCACTTGATACAACTCAGTAGAGAGTGTATCAAGGCGAGCATCCATGCGTTGAAGCTGCGCTATGATCACATCCAAAGTCACACCTCCCACAGAAATAAAGGAAACGGAGGTGGATTGAGTTGAAGGAGTGGGAGGAGCTGTAGCATCGAACCGCCTCGAACAAAACTGTGCTTCACTCCGTTTAACGGTAGTGGAGAAAATGCCACATATAACATGAAAGTGTTAGGAAACAGGGAAGGGAATGGAAAAATAGCATAAGATCCTTGTGATAGCTGAAGGGAAGATGAGCTTATCACGGGTCACCGTATCCCTATAGACATCTATGATGGAAAAAATGAAATGTGAAGGAAAATCTATAGTGAGATGCTCTAACAAAGAAAGCAAAAGTTGAGCACGGGGCTCGATAATAGAGTTATAATGAGAAAGAGGATGAAAAACAAAAGTCATAACCATGTTCATAAATCTAGGCCCTTTGGTAAAGGTCAAGCATGGAGTAAACTGAAGATTGCCCCAATTAGCGAGATGCTTACAAAAAGCAGAGATCATCTCATCTTTGGACATAGTCTTTAAATGCTCACAACCGGGGTAGTTAAGATGCTCTACCCTCGGGATATGGAGCACCTCAAATACAATATCCGATGTGACCACTATGCGCGTACCTCGAACGCGAGTAATGAAGAGAGGTACTGAAGAATCATGTCCATGAATGTTAGAGTAAAACTCCAGGATCAGCATGGATGGATAGGTGATCGGGACATCACATAGTAACTCCCAACCCCGACTGTGAATGATAGTGGGTAGGTCAGTGTCAAAGAAGTTCGACAAAATGACTTGGCATCCCGAATGAACGCCTTGTCTAGAGAAGTTCTCCGGGAAGTCCTTTCGGGCTTGTTTATCATGGAACCAAACAGAGGAGGGGGTGGGATCAGAGGAAGAAGATGCCTCAAAATGAAGAGGGTTCTGAGACGAAGCAGACTTACGTTTCAGTGCCATGATACACTAACGTAAACTAGAGAATGAGGGGGAAGAAAGAAACACTCAAAAAAGTCCCAAAAACAGTTCAAATATATAAAAATATATTGAATGTAAAAGACGTATGCATGAAAATGCATGAGCATGTGACATGTAAAAATAATTGCATCATGGGTTTAGCCCAATCCAAACCTACCAGCACACAAGCAGTTTAACATATATAACACACGTCAAAATGCATGAAAATATAGTTATAATGCACATGGGATGCAATGCATGAAGATTTTAAAGCATTTCACAAAAACCAACCTAAAAATTTCACAATAACATCATTAATTTTGAAAAACCCCAAAAAAATTTCAAAAACCCAAAAAACCTAGGTCTAATGCATGAAATGCATGAAGAATGAAGGATTTAGACACTTACCAAATAATGAGAAACTTGATTAAGGCCTTAATCAACTTAGGATAAAGTTTGGAGTGAGAAAGGGAAGGTTTGGAGGTGAAAAGACACGAATAGATTGAGAGAGATCGAGCGAAATGAAGTTCGAATCGTGCTAACCCTTTATATAGAATTTCAGTAAATCTTGCTAGATAAAGGTGTCGAGAAGTGTTGAGAGAGGTGTCGAGCTTTAAAAGCTTTGACAGATGCAGCTATCGAGAAGGTGTCTAGAGGTGTCTATAGCAAAATAAGCTCGATGGATCGAGGAGGTATCGAGGAGCTATTGAGGGGACATGAACTTTCTTGATCGATCCACCTAGCTATTGAGAGGTGTTGAGATTGCGATAAAAAGCAACTGAAGAGCTCGATAGATAAGCCAAGTATTAAGAGGTGTCGAGATTGCTTAAAAACAGTTTTTCAAGAAGAGAAAAACACATATATGAATGCAATCAAATATGCAACTCAACCAATGATCCAAACAGCATTTTGAACACTCAAAATCATCCCTAAAAAAAAAAAAAAAAAAAAATGGCACATAGATCCCAAAAACACACACACTAAACAAGTTTAACCAATTTTATATTTCAAAAACAAGTCAAGACAGTTTAGTGAGCATACATTAACACATGTAAACTTTGTGATGGCTAAATCACATTGTACCTGCACATGTATCAAAAGTAGCAAAGAATATTGCGTGTTGTGTGTGAAAACATCACAAGATTACATAAGTGTATACATGTTATGACAATTTGAGATATGAGACAATCACTTTAACTCACACACAATCATAACTTTTTGATGGGGACTATCACCTTCGAGGTACATCCTATAACTCCTACATCTCCTAGAGTACACGATTGCAATCATATATAAAGCATTTTGATCTTTTTGCTTTTTATTTTTCTTTGCATATATTTTTTTTAATAAGCATATCATGCATGAGCATATAAGATATAGAAAAGAAATACCTAATGATATTAAACATTTTGACATTCCAATTTTGATATGCCAAAGCATACAAATGTCATTTCATGATTGGCAGGCAACAGTGGTGAGATGATTATTTATGCCTTTCTCTTAGGATTTTCAAGTCCTTCCAATCAAAAAGAGTGATACGAGTGTTAAGTACAAGAAATCACTTAACCTTACTCATCACAAACACAAGCCACAAAGCTCACTTGCTTAGGTGTGCATAAAGATGCTCATCTAAGCTACAAAAGATACAAAGTTTAGAAAACTTTGTTTCAATGGCCATCCAAGGTACACAAGTACCAATGTACACAGACACACACTGTTTTTGTATTTTTCTGATTTTTCAAATTTTTTTATATGAAAAACAAAAAAAAAAAACAAAAAAAAAAAAACAAAAAACAAACAAATACTTGTTAAACAAAGTATACAATAAACTAAATTGACTCAAAACAGTAAAGTAAAACACTCAAGTAATGCAAACAAAAACAAGAAGAGGAGAGAGAGAGAAAATGACATAATCACTTGGAGCCTTTTTCCTTCCACACCTTGGAAGAACCTTTCCTTTGAGTAAACCCTTGAACCAGTGGTGAGGGAGAAAAATTGAAACCGTTCAAGTTCAAAAGGAACATGAGGGCTTTGAGAAGATGAGCAAAAGAGGATGGAAACTGATTCTGGTTTCTCGATGCTATCATGTCATTGCTCTGTTGAGTGGCTAGCCACTTATAGCAATTAGGTTGAGTATGACCGGCTGCTCCATAGAGATGATAGAGATGCTTTTTCTTTTATTTAGGCTTTTGAGAGTTAGCCTTCTTAGCCCTAGGGTTTTTAGGTTCTTTCTTATCCTGCTTAAAAGGAACTTCTAAGATAAATTTACCATTGTCTATGTTCTCACTAGCTAAATCATTTTTAACAACATTCTTCTCAGTTTCAATATTATTAGCAGGAAGAACAAAAATAGTAGTATTAGTAGAAGCAATACAAGGAGAATAGAAATCATACCCTAAACTGGTTCGATTAGAAGCAAATTTCTGAAGACTGAGCATCTTGTTGAGCTTAGCGCTTGAAGTCCTTTCTAGCTGAGCTTTGACTTGGAATAGTTCTACCTCAAGTTTCTTGGTCTTCTCAGCCAAGAAATTATTCTCAAACCTCAATGCTCCAATAATCTGATTGGCTTCATCAAACTTTGTGGAAAGCTCTTCTCATTCTAGCTCTACATCACTAAACTTCTTGGTGGTCAACCTATACATCTTCTTATGCTTCTCTGAGACCTTGTATAACTTTGCATAGGCTGTATGGATGTCATCTTGTTCATCCATCTTCTCAAACTTGGACTCCACCAATTCCTCTTCTTCATCCACGTCTTCAACAATCCCCTTAGTAGGATTGACAGTCGTAGTGAAGGCATTTAGGATTCCATCCTCATTGTCGGAATCATCCTCAAGCTCGGTGTTACTCAATGTAGCAGTAAGTGCCTTACTCTTCCCAATGGTCTTGAGATATGTGGGGCACTCCAGTTTCATATGTCCAAAGCCTTAACACCCGAAGCACTTTGGTCCTGAGGGAACAGTGTACTGACCGCCATCCCTAGCATCCTTCTTCCCTTTTTCTTAGCTTTTGAACTAAGAAGAATTGGATTGCCTATGGTCCTTGTCGAATCTCTTTCCATTTGCATTCTTCATAAACTTCTTGAATTGCCCAGTGATGTAGGACTTCATCTTAGCATCTTCATCGTTTGAAGACTCATCAATATCACTACTCTTGGCCTTCAATGCCATGATCTTGCTCTTGCCTGATTTACCAATTCTTGTTAAACCTAACTTGTAGGTTTGTTGGTTGCCAACCAGCTCCATCAAAGGAATTTTGTCAATGTCCTTTGATTCTTCAATGGCAATGATCTTGGCATGGAATCTCTTAAGCAGAGATCTAAGCTCCTTTCTCACAATCTTGGGTACGAGAATCTGTTTCCCAAGATTAAATGCTGAGTTGACTATGTTCTTCAGTTTGGCATAGAACTCATCAAATGACTCACCCGTCTCCATCTTGATCTCCTCAAAGCTTGTAGAAAGCCTTTAGAGCTTAGAATCCTTGACAGCTTTGGTTCCTTCATAGATAGTCTGAAAAATGGTCCATGCTTCTTTAGCAGTTTCAATGAAGGACATTTTCTTGAACTCCTTATTAGTCACTACACTGAATAGGGCATTTAATGCTCTGCTATTGAAGTTTGCTGCTTTGATCTTGGCCTCATCCCAATCTCCACAGCTTGCCGCACCTTCTCATCTAAAGACTATAAGAAAGCTCTCTTGTGTACTTTCCAGTATGCATAGTTAGTGCCATTACATAAAGAAGGTATAATAAGAGATTGTCATCTATCCATGACAAATAGGGCTCAATGGATTAGATAGCAAAAATTAAACCTAATCAGAGTGTGCCTACTCTGATACTACTTGTTGGGTTAAAATGAATTGACCCCTAAACAAATTAATTAATTACCCAAGTTAATCAATTAGTCAAATTACAAGCAATAGCGTGGTAGCACAAACAAATCACCAAATAACTAAATGCAACAGAAATTAAATTTGCCACAAGTGATTTGTTTTCGAATGGGGAAAACCACCGAGGCAAAACTTCACTGGATGAATTTAAGGTCACCATTCCCGAGAATTCACTATTATCATTCACAAGTGGTTACAAGTAAAAGGAATCCCAATACCTAATACCAACTTACAGTTGAATCCTTACCTCAATACCCAATTGGACTTGTATTATAGTAGTAATCTCTCTGTTCAATGTACGAATCCCAATATGCGACTAACTAATGATGCACGGACCCCAGTACATAACTAACATGGTAGTTTTTAGACCCCTTAAAAACACAATTGGATTAACTTAGGTAATTAGCCAAGTTGTTACTTAGTCCAAATTCCCAATCTAGGTTATCACAATCAAACAATCATATTATGCAAAGCAGCAGAAAGATAAATAACACAATGATATGGTCACCTAGGAAACCAAACCGGTAAAAACTTGGGGAGGATTTAACCTAGCTATCTTCAAGGTAAACCTGAATCCACTATAAAAGAATCGAAGTTGTTCAACAGGACTTAGACCACTAACATCCTATTGCTACCTACCAGTAGAAACTTACTGACACGACCACGTGCAAGTTCTGAAACCACAGACTCCTTCTTTCTTGGATTCTCCAGCAAGTACAAGCACACCCGCTTGTGTTTCTTAAAATTCTTATGGCAACAATTGAATGATCATCAAGTTCTTGAATGAATCTCCTTCTTGATAATCCTAAGCTAGTGTAAAGGAAAACTCCTTACAGATCTCACAAGAGATTTACACAAACAGCAACATAAATAGCCACTAAAACGTGGCTCGGGTTTGCCTTATATACCTAAGGAAAAACATAAAACCCCAAAACGTTTTAATGAGTTAGGGCTAAGTTGGAATTTTGCAGAAAAATGCATCTGACCTGATTTTCCATTGATCGAGTCTAAGTTTCAATCGATCGAACCAGGCCAAGAAGCAATATTAATTTCTGCATAATATTGTTCCAACTTTACATAAATGATACAAATTTGAGCAAGTCTAAACACAACTAAACATCTTGTTTTGATCATGGTTTGCCAACAATACACATTAGAGTTCTAAATACATAAGATCCTAAGTCTTTAGAACCTAACAAACTCCCCCTTTAGCAATCCGTGACAAAACACAACTAAAAGCTCAAAGTTTACAAAGAAAAGCCCTTTACAAAAAATATGCTCGTAAAAACAAATCCAATTCTAACTACTATCTATCAGTTGCAAGTGTAGACAGCAGCTTAATTGAATCAACCTGTATATTTCCTGAAACACTAAACAAAAATGCATAACCGCATGTGTGGAAAATACAAGTAAACAAAATAAATTCTTGATTTCAACCAACACGCAATGAAGACATATATCAATGAATAACTCATAAATATAAATCAATAAGTAGTTGAAACAAGAAACATATAAAACAATAAAAGTAACTCCTCCTAACATGAATAGCCCAACAAAAATATAGAAAGAGCTAAAAAGGTAAATACAAAGTGAAGCACCTAGATACAATCTAATCTCCACAAGCTCCAAACAAAAAAAATTCTCTCCCCCTGAAAACAAAAACTCTACAAGAGCTCAAATATGTACTCCTCCTTTTTGTGATGAAATGCCAAAAGGAAATCAAAATCCATCATCAAAAGGAGGTGGCAGTGAGGATAGTCGAAACTGTGCCAACTCTGCACGCAAAGCACGGATCTCATCGAGCACGTCCACCAAAATCTGTCCATGAGCCACCTGAACGGTCAAGACACGATCCAACATACATCGAATGTCTGAATCATCCGAAGTAGTCGGTGGAGGAACATCACCATCAACAGAAGCAGCACCAGACGCCTTAGCCGTATCAACACCTGTTGAAAAGGGAGGAGGGGGGAACAACACCAAATGATGCACCTTCAGGACACGTAGGACCAACTCTCAAGTGAGCAGCCCTCTACCTAAGGAAGGTGGCACCTATGGGAGCTATGACATGAACAGGCTCACCAGCAGGGAAATCATTTAGACCGAGAAACAACAAAATCCTATGAATGAAAATATGATGGATAAGAGCATGAGCTATGGCAGAACTCCTATGAACTTCATTCAAAGAATGAAGAAACAGATGACGAAAACTAATAGATGCACCAGAAACAAAAGCGTACAAAAACACACATCGCTCAAAAGGGATGGTGTGGAGATGAGAAATAGGCCACAAAGAATTACACGCTATCCTAAAGAAAAGATAGGTAGTCTTAGAAACTCAACAGATGTGATCCAAGGATCAGAACCCCACTGGATAGAAGACCTAGTGATGTATGACATAACGTCATCTAAGGGTGAAGCCTCCTCATAGGGATAGACAAGCTCCCTAACGACCGGAACCCTAAGAGCATCAGCCACTACCCTGAGGGTAATGGTAAACTCAACACCTCGTATCCAACTCCTAACAAGGGTGTTGGAATCATAGACGTGGCAAGAGAGATTCGAAAAGAACTCTCTAATCAGGGCGGTCGGGGGTGGATGATTTACCTCTAACAAAGGCAGCCAACCTCTACTCTCAAGGTTTGCCCTAATGGCAGGATCTACCTCATCTATCATAACAAAACGCTTAGCACAAATCTTACGCTTACAGCTCAATTTCTCAAAAACCTCTTTGCATCGGTCATTCCTAAACAGCTAACTCCTAGAGGGAGACACAGAGGAAAGGGAGGGAGTCATATTTGCTCTAGTCTTCCTAGGCATGATGTTAGGATAAGGACAAAGACACAAAACAGAACCAACAAGAACAGAAAGAAAAACCAAGGGTAGAATGCAAGTTAGCACAAAAAAAAAAAAAAGAAAAAAAAAAAAAAAAAAACAAAACAAAAATCTATATGATGCATGAACAGTTTAAATGTCATAATGCATGCTCTAATGCAGTGCAATTAAGTTTAAATTCACAAAATTGGCTTGAGCATAGAGTTTCTAACAAAAACCCCAAAATTTGAAAAACCACTTGTTCAATTTGTAATAAATTGACGAATTGATCATCACACATGAGAGAAAACAGATAAAAATGATCAATTACATCAATACAACAAGCCAATTTCATCAATTAAACCTAATTTGAACAAAATCCCCAATTCGGGTTTAATACAAGCCCTAGAAATTTTAATTTATCACAAAACCCCAAATTGATCAAATTAACCATCATAGATCTGGAATATATCAATATAGCAACAAAACCCATTGATCAATTTCACAAATAAGGCTTGATACATCAAAAACCCCAATTTATGTATGGTCCGAAAATTTACCCCTAAAAAAAAAAATGAAATAATGTATGAAATCATGAAAAACAATGCAAAAGAAAGGGTAATATGGACATACCGGCTTATGGAGAGAGAAACCTTGCACGAAATTAGGAGGAAAACGACAAAAAATTTGTTGTGGAGCCTTGCCAAGTCGGAGAGAGAGAGAAAAAGTTTTGAAAAGTTTTTGAAAAAGTGGTTTGAACAAGTCAAATTTGAATTTTTTAAAAACCTTATTCTCGAAATTCAATTGATCGAAATAGATAGACTCCATAAAAATTTTAAACGCAATTTCGATTGTTCAAAAAAACAAATTGGATCAATCGAAACACAGAGACTCACTAAATTTCGAAAAAAATTTAGAAACCTCTCAAAGCATTGAAATTGGTGAACAAAATTCTTGAGTATGTGATGAAATGTTTTTCAAAAACAACAGTTTTAAACCTAGTTTTCCCAAAGTTAAAATTTCATACATTCTCCATAAATTCTCAAGAATTAAATCTGTTTTGCATAAGAACTCAAAGTATATGCAAACTTGGTTGGTCAGACCGAAAAACACACACAAAAACATGTACAATGTTTAGCAAAGAGTAACTTGTATAGTATTTGCAACTAGCAAAAGCTTAAGATACATGTGAGGTGATATGCGAATAGAAATCAATCACAAAGTCTACAAAATTCATCACATAGGATTTGAAAAAGACTATCACCAAAAGAGTTACATCATATGACTCCCACATCTCCTAGATCATAAGCTTGCAATCATGTAAGTTTCTTGATTTTGCCTCATATTGTACACACAAATTTTCATTATTCAGAAACTTATTAAAATAGCCGGGATAATGTACACACCAATTTGATTTGTTTGATTTAGCTTTAAGGACAATAATGTACACACCAATTTTAGCATTTAAACAGAGGCTACACCTTATGATCTTTTTGTGCATGTGCTACACTTTCTCGAGCACAAAATCTTACGATATCACTAAGGTGTTTATGATTGGCTAGTGAACAGTGGTGAAATGGTTATTTATGCCTTTCTCAAAAGGTTCAAGTCCGATAGTCAAAAACATGTGACTTCAAGATCAAGACAAAGTGATCAAAACCATAAACATCTTTTCCACACAACATGCACTACAAAACTTTAACTAGTAAAGTGCAATAAGTAAGTTCATCAAAGCTAAACAAGATACAAAAGATATGTTATGTGAAAATAAATTGACCAACCTTATTTTCAAAACCAAGAGAATAGTGCAAAACACAATTTGCTTCCTTTTTCTTCCTTTTTTTTTATATTTTTTTATAAAAAAATTAAAAAAAAAAAAAAAAAAACCTAAAATGAAATGTATGAATGTTATGCAATGCAAATCCTAGAAAACAAAAAATCAAAGAACAATGGTCATAAAGAGAATAGCAATGAAGCACAAGGACCAAGAAAGCCAAGACAAATTAGGGACACAGAATCACACCAATTACTTGATGAAGTGTCTCAAACTTACTTCTATCAAGAGGTTTGGTGAAGATGTCGGCATTCTGTCGTTCAGTAGGAATATACTCAAGACACACAATCTTTCTTTCAACAAGATCCCTAATGAAATGATATCTAATCTCTATGTGCTTAGTCTTAGAATGTTGAATAGGGTTCTTAGATATATTAATAGCACTAGAGTTATCACAGTAAACAACCATGGTATCTTAGGATATCCCATAATCAGTTAAAATCTTTTTCATCCAAAGAAGCTGTGAACAACAACTTCCAACAGCAATATATTCTGCCTCTACAGTAGACAAAGATACAAAATTTTGCTTTTTACTCATCCAAGCAACAAGATTGGCTCCTACATAAAAACACCCACCGGTGGTGCTTTTTCTATCATCAGCATTACTAGCCTAATCAGAATCAGAAAAACTAGCAAGAGATAGATTAGACTCTTTACTATAAAATAATCCATAATCACAAGTTCCACCAACATATTTAATGATTCTTTTGACAGCATTTATGTGTGAAACTTTAGGATTAGATTGAAATCTAGAACAAACACCAACTTTAAAGGCAATATCAGGCAAACTAGCAATCAAATACAAAAGGCATCCAATCATACTTCTGTATAATGTAACATCAACAGACTTACCTGATGGATCATTTGTTAATTTTACATTGGCAGCCATTGGTGTTCTAGCATGTGCAGTATTGTCCAATCCAAATCTCTTGACTAGATTCATTGCATACTTTGCTTGGTTAATGTAAATTCCTGAGTCCGTTTGCTTCACTTGTAATCCCAAGAAATAAGTTAGTTGACCAACCATACTCATTTCGAACATAGCCTTTATTTCATCTGCAAAAAAATGAGCAAGAGAGTCATTAGTAGCACCAAAAACAATACATCAACATAAATTTGAGCTACAACAAAACTATTCTTATCATTTCTTATGAAGAGAGTAGTGTCTGCAGATCCCCTTTTGAATCCATGCTCAGTGAGATATGCAGTCAATCTATCATACCAAGCCTGTGGAGCTTGTTTCAAACCATATAGGGCTTTCTTCAATTTATACACATTATCCGATCTGTGAGGATCAACAAAACCCTTCGGTTGTTCAACATATACCTTTTCTTGCAACATTCCATTCAAGAAAGTACTTTTGACATCCATTTGATATAGCTTGAAATTTAGATGACTCGCTATAGCCAAAAGTATCCTAATGGATTCCAATCTTGCTACCGGTGCAAAGGTCTCATCGAAGTCAATCCCTTCCACTTGTGTGTAACCTTGAGCAATAAGTCTTGATTTATTTTTGATAACAGTGTCATGTTCATCTGACTTGTTCTTAAAGATCCATTTAGTTCCAATAACATTTACACCCTTTGGTCTAGGAACTAATTCCCACACATCATTTCGAACAAACTGATTTTATCATTCAAACTTCCCAATATGTTTGTGGAGGGATGATTAAGCCTTACTCTAGAGGAAGGACCTTTGACTAGAGATGTGGAGGTACCTTTCTATTCTGATGAAGGACTGAACCCATGTTGTGCTTGTTGAGTCTCATGTATTGGTGTGGATGGTTCCGAACTTGATGGCACAGAAACTGCATCATTCAACACCATTAACTCTTCGTCACTATGCTTCCCAACATAATCAACAGGAAGTGAGTCATCAACCTCCATAGGCTTATCTTGAATCGGAGCAGTATTTTCTGACTGTGATTCGAAACATACTTCATCATTGATCACAACATTTGAAGATTCTATGACTGTTTTGGTTCTCAGATTATACACTCTATATGCTCTACTAGTAGAGGAGTACCCTAGAAAAAATCCCTTGTCACTCTTTGCATCAAATTTTTCCAGGTTCTTTCTATCATGTAGGATGTAACAATCCCTACCAAATATCTTGAAATACTGAACAACCGGCTTCTTTCCTCTCCAGAGTTTATAGGGAGTCTTCTTGGAATCAAGTCTAAAATACACCCGGTTGAGTGTATGGCAAGCAGTGTTAACTGCTTCTTCCCAGAAGGATTTAGGCAACTTTTTGTTGTGTAGCATGACACGTGCCATCTCCTGAAAAACCCTATTTTTCCGTTCCACTATTCCATTCTGTTAGGGTGTCTTGGGTGAAGAGAACTCTTGATGTGTGTCTTGATCATTGTAGAAAGTAGCCAGCTTGGTGTTCTCAAATTCTCTTCCATGGTTACTTCTGATTCTGGCTATCACAGTATCTTTCTCAACCTACAATTTCTTGCACAGATGTATCATCTTCTCAGGACCCACAAGATCAATGTGCAGCAACTTTAGAGGTCTTGAAGTTTGAATACTTGCTACAAATGGATGTTTAGATTTTATCTGTTTACGTATCTGACATGGTCCACATATGCACTTATCTATCTTCTCAAACTTAGGTAAACTAACAACTGCATCACATTTGGAAATCTTCTCTAACTGCTTATGACTTGCATGTCCCAACCGTTGATGCCACAAATCAACTTGATCAGTCTTTGCACTAAAGCACTTTTTGCTTATACTTGGTGTTAAACCATAACAGTTGTCCGCTGTCCTTACATCAACACACATACAGTCACCTCCTCCATCAAGTATCTCACATTCATACTTAGTGGAGAACATTCAGTCCATTGTTACAAATCTAACTAATGTTGAGCAAATTTGCCTTCAGTCCATCAACATACCAAACATCTTCAAAGACCGGCAACCTAGAATGTCCATAGTTCCAATGCCTCTGATCACAGATTTGCTTCTATCTCCAAAAGTGACTGTCTTAATCTTTCCTTCAAAGAGAGTCTTGAATAATCCTTTGGTTCTTGTCATATACCTGGAACAACCACCATCCAAATACCAAAAACAAGAATCACGTGCCTTTAAGGCGGTTAAGGCAGTATAACACAAGTAATTATTATCACATGTGATAAGACCAAGAAGTTCAAGGAAAGATTTAACAAAAGTAACAAGAGACAAATACAGCAAGCAAGCAAGTTGATAAATAAGAAAAAAGATTTTCTATGAATCCATAGGGTCAAGGATCAACTCAATGATCAAAAGATCAACAACAAGAAAACTACCCGTTCTAATACCACTTGATAGTTTTTAGACCCCTTAAAAACACAACTAGATTAACTTAGGTAATTAGCCAAGTTGTTACTTAGTCTAAATTCCAAATCTAGGTTATCACAATCAAATAATCATATCATGCAAAGCAGTGAAAAGATAAATAACACAATGATATGATCACCTAGGAAACCAAACCGGTAAAAACCTGGGGAGAATTTTACCTAGCTATCTTCAAGGTAAACCTGAATCCACTATAAAAGAATTGAAGCCGTTCAATAGGACTTAGACCACTAACATCCTATTGCTACCCACCAATAGAAACTTACTTACACGACCACTTGCAAGCTCCAAAACCACAGACTCCTTCTTTCTTAGATTCTCCAACAAATACAAGCACACCCGCTTATGTTTCTTTAATTTCTTATGGCAGCAACTGAATGATCATCAAGTTCTTGAACAAATCTCCTTCTTGATAATCCTAAAATTGTGTAAAGGAAAACTCCTCACAGATCTCACAAGAGATTTACACAAACATCAATATGAGCAACCTCTAAAACATGGCTAGGGTTTGCCTTATATACCTAGGGCAAAACATAAAACCCTAAAACGTTTTAATGAGCTTGGGTTGAGTTGGAATTCTGAAGAAAAACGCATCTGACCCGATTTTCGATTGATCGAGCCTAAGTTTCGATCGATCGAACCAGGCTGAGAAGCAATATTAATTTCTACATCATCTTGTTCCAACTTTACATAAATGATACAACTTTGAGCGAGTCTAAACATGACTAAACATCTTGTTTTAATCATGGTTTGCCAACAATACACATTAGAGTTCTAAATACATAAGATCCTAAGTCTTTAGAACCTAATATAACACACCAACTTTAGGAAGATTATTGGCTGCAAAATTCTTTAGTTCATCAACAGTGAAGATTAGGAAGCTCTTTGGTCACAAAACCCTTGGTGTAAAAATGCAATAGCTTCTACAGAGAATATGATGAACTAGAGCAATTTCTGCCTCCGGTCATAATATGCATGGATTACTCTTTTGCAACACCTTGCATCACTTATGACGGCTCTTAAAATAATCCTTATATATGTCTAGGGTTGTGAGAAAAGAAATCCTACACAAATACTCAAGGATATGCGTGTAATCAGATCTAGAAAACATGATTTCATAATTCTTGACAGATACAACTTGTGTCGAGCTTGTGTCGAGCTTCAGCAATAATTCTCGATAGAAAGGATTCTGTTGAGACTTCTGTCAAGCTTTAATGAACAGCACTTCCTTCACTTGTTTCTTGGTCAGATTTGCATGACTTCAATACTAAATTTGAACCCTTGTTTCTTGCATTACTAAACCCATCATAGATCTACCCAATTACAAGTAAAGTACGTTTTGTCAAAGGATTAACCAATTACATAATTATGTCTCTAACAAAAACCAACACAACATAGTTGGAAATCACAACTTTATATATTTTTTTTTCCTTGAGCGAATTACAACATAAGAAAGAAGAATTTTGTGCATGTGAGGGCTGGACATTGATGGCATTAGTGACAAATAGGGATTCGACTTTCCATATGTATGATATCCTCCTGTCCATGCTACATGGAAAATTTGGAAATAGCAAGCAGGTTTCGTAACCAAACAACACTACTTTGGCTTCACCAATTTATGGGTTTAGTTTGACAATATATATGGCTATAGCTGAAGCAATAACATAGCAGCTTTGTCAAAGTTCAGTTTTAGTGTATGGGGTGAAACCGTGAAAGTTTTTACTACATCTTCTTTAAACTTAGTGGTGGCTTCAGAAAGTTTGTTCAGGGTGTTCATTAAGAAATTTAAATTAAACAAAATTTAATAAAAATAAAACTTGAATACACTGACATAAAAAACCAGTCACAAATACTATAGTTTTAAAATTTCCTTTTGCAAGTTTTTCATATTTTGACATTGTTGTATAATAGTTTCAATATTAATACTATCAGCTACCTCTTTTCCAATATACGCAACAAAGTAATCATTAAACAACTAATCTTCCTTTCAATTACTAACATCTAAATAAGTAATCATATAAACAAAATGCATCATCTTTTTTTATGATATGATCCAACCAATATTTTGTATTCTTTAAACTAATTAGGTTTATATCAACGCAATACACCACTAATTTCTTTTTTAGGGAAATCATAGCTAAGAGGTTGACAAGAACATCTTTGTAAATATGCTCTTTTTATTTTCTCTTGATCATTAGGATAAAAAGATGAGACATTTTCTCAAAACTGAGGATCTAAAAGAAGATTATTCAAGTGAACATGAATTTGCTTAGAAGATAAATTTTGCAATAAAAGTGATTTCCTTATAAGAATTATTGTCCGTAGTGCTAATAGAAAAATAAAGGGTAAGCTACAAATTCATTCAACATATTCGACATAGGCATTAAAATGTTACATTAACCATGCTCAGTAAAATATTGAGATATTATTTTAGTGCATATGTGTATATACAAGATGTATCACATAAATCTAATAAACTTAGCCTAAAGACTAAAGCAAGCACTAACTGACTAGCTATTGGAAAATATGCATTTTTTTTAATACAAAAAAAAAAAAAATAGCAATTTTAAAATATCTCTTTTGAAAACACAATTTAAAATATCATAATTAAACATTTGATTTAGGCTTTTAGGCTAATTTGTTTATTTGGATATTTTTTTTTAAAATGTTACATCCACAATATTTTTACAACAAATTCTAGTTGGCAATTGTTATTAGTTCTAATTTACATATCACTAAATTTTTTTTTTTTTTTTTTTTTTTTTGTCCACAGATAATCTATCACTTAGGATTTGTTATAAAAGTATTGAAGACATGTTGTGAACATAGCATTTTTCACAATTTTTCGGTTAATCTTCAATGAACCAAAATTTTGGAGAAATCTATAACCCTTATTAATTTGGAATTTCATTTTTTTAAAGCATAAAATATTTTTTTTTCCAAGTTGAGGGTGGTCCTCTGACCACCCTCAATTATACATGGCGCCGACAGTGAATTAAACTCGCCATTTTTTTTTTTTTTTGGAACATGCTGTCTAGACATTTATGTAACATCAGTCAATATATAAAATATGATAAACATGACAAAGGATTATAAAGGTCAAACATATGTGACATGAATAAGTGCAAATGTTGTACCGTGAAGAATTTTGAGCATGTTTTGTTTTTGCTGTTGCTTTTTTCTTGGGTGGGGATACATTTCGGTGGTGGTATTTGCATTTTCACGTGGTAATGGGTCCATTGCACATGTGAAAAATCAGGCCTGACTAACATGGAAATTATTGACTCAACACTCAAGTATACAGATCGAAAGTCTTCTGACTAGCTAACTCACGTTGCTTTCAACTTTCATGCAATGCTAATACACGTTCTTCTCTTGTTCAATGAAGTTTCCTTTGTTAGGTTCTAGAAATTTAGAATAATTAGTAAATTGTGAGCACAAACTTATCTAGGTATAGATCATAAAGTCTATAGTATAATTTAGATAATGTTCAAGGTGTTGCAAGTCAGAATACAAGAAAAATGAAGCTGCAGGTTCAGGAATTCGAAACATGCTAAATTTGATCAGTCAAGCCATCGATCAAGAAGAAGGCTCGACCGATCGAGACACAGATCTATAGAATTTAATTAAAGTCCAATAGCTCATTAATTGATTAGGGTTTTAGATCTATTTCATTAAGTATTTAAAGGAAACCCTAAGGCAAATTTTGTTATGACTTTGGAGGTGCCTTTTTGAGATTTGAAGTTGCTACAACAAGATCATATATAGCTAATGATTTAAAACTTTGAGTGGGATCTCAGAGTCACAAACGAGGGTGTTTGTGTTTAACAAATTCAAATAGAAAAGTCCGTAGATTCGAAACAACGTGTGGTTGCGTTTATAAATACACAAGAAGTAGCATTAGATTTATGGAAAAATCTATTGTAAACACTTTCATTCTATTTAGTGAATTTGTTGCCTTGAGGATAGTTTAAGTTAAATCCTCCCCAGTTTTTTTACTTTGAAACTGGACACATTCTAACACTTTCATCGGTTTTCTTGAGTCACCATATCTCTTGTCTTCTTTACTTTTCCACACTTAGTGATATGATTGTTTGTATTTAACCTAGATCTAAATAATAAACCTAAGTATCAATTTGGTTAATTAATTAGGTTAAAGAATTTGAGTATACAAGGGTTTAAATGAACTAACATCCTTCACTATCACAATCCAAATCTAATTGCTCTTTCGTAAGATGTTGACGAACAAGTGTACATGCAAGAGTCAATTAAAAAGGCAAACACTATTCTAAGAAATAATTTATTAACCAATAAAATATCTAGATTAAGCAAATTTCAATTTAAAATCTAGGAATATTTTGATTTTACTTGCGTTTAAAAATTTGGAATTGGACTCCTAAATTTTATTTATTGATTTGAAAGAAGCTCTTCCATCCACACTTGGTACTGTATATCTGTTAACTTTTAAGTGTGGCCTAAACTCAAAATGTCATCATTTTACTTTCTAAAACTACATTATTACAATCCTATGTAAGTTTGGTCACATATTTTGTTATTAATTAATATGATTATTTAAAAATAATTCCTTACTCTTCCTATATTTTTCCCCTTAAATAGTTTCCGTTACTCTCTCTCTCTCTCTCTCTCTCTCTCTCTCTTACTGATCTATTTTCTCTTTGCCAACGGCCCACCGCAACACTTTCATGATTTTGGCAAGGCCATCAAGTTTCATGCTGGAGCCAAATTCTTTGGCATTGTTCGGCATGTCATGTCCTAGCCAGCCAAGTTGGGCTATTTAATGAGATTAACCACTATATGACATACACGTTACATAAGAGTGGGTTACAAGAGGGGTGTAATCTTCCATTTATGTAACTAATGAAAAATGGAAGAAGAATTATGTTCCTCTTGTTGCAAGAGTGGGTTAATTTCGTGTGTTTTCTATCTTGTTGCAAGAACAACCATAAGCAACAACTCTTTGAGTTTTGATGGCATGGTTTACAATGAGGAATAGCCGCAAACAAGGTCCTAGGGTATGTGCTCGATCGATTTCTTTCATGGTGGCTATCAACTCATCGTTGGCCAAAGCGTCACATAATGAGCTCCATGCGTACAAGTGGCTCAAAGCATGGTGATCTTGGAGGTTTACGCACACTACACTGGAAATCGCCTCTCAATGCTAACCTTTGTGTTTGACCATTCATTTTCTTCATTATATCACTTTTGGGAGTGGATTGTGAAAGCTCGAATTTGTGTGAAACACAAGAGCTTGTTTAGACCCCCAATTTAATAATTACAACTCGGGTGATTTTACTCTAACTTATTAAAATGCGGAACAAGAGTAAACGAAATGCAATAAACCAATAACTACTTGTACGGCACCAAGGTACCCAGATCCATTTTGGGCCTTGAACTTTGGCCCAACAGCATGGCCCATGACCCCGGTCTCTTCTACCCAAAACTCCAATCCGAACCCATACATATTGCAAGCCCAAGTTATGTCACCTGGTCATTGCTTAGCAAACAATCCACGAACAATAAAGGGAGGATAACGTCCAGATACATCATCCTTTGCATGTCTAGTAGCGCCCAGGGAAACACCGTTGCCAGGCATGCCTACTAGAGTGGGAACCAAGTTTCAAGGCCACTTTCACCACACTCCACTCCCACCTAACCATCCACTTATAAGTGATGATTTTGGACCTCCAATTGCACTAACTAAGGTAAGTAATCATGATCTCTCTACTAATTTGAGGTTATAAAAATGGGGGGTTGAAGAGAGGAAAGGGTGGTTGAGAGGTTCTCAAAGTAATAAAGAGTTTAGAGAGAGAGAGAGAGATAGTGAACCTTGAGAGTAAAACAAGAGAGTGAATCAGAGAGACAAGAGAGACAGCCTTATTAAGTCTCTGTGTCGAGAACGACCTAGATTAGGAAATCTTAAACCCACTTTACAAATAAGTTGTAAGCCCAATTGAGGTTAGGCCCAATAGCTTCATCTTTAGTGCCCACAATTGGTGTTGTCTGTGGGAATCTCTTACAAAGTCATGGTTCAACAGAGACTTACGCACGGAAAGATGTTTGAAGGAGGTTTGGGAGGCCACGCCGAGAACGGATCCTTGGGGTCTTCTCAGGGATCCACATGGCGGGAATGAATACAAAAAAGACGCAAGGATAGGGAGCACAAGCGAAAAGAGGATCAATCTGGCCTTAGAGAAGGTTCATATCAAACACACTGAACAATATTAGGCACCTCGGGGCATGGACAATTCGAAGAAAGAGATCAGGACGTAGAGCGGTCGCGCAGACTTGTGAGAGATTTGGAATTTGAGGCAAGAGATAGGTGCCAGAGAATGGTCTGAGATAACGGAGAAAGAAGGGATGGTAGTATGGGGAATCGATGTAGAGGGGAATCCTGTCAATCCAACTCACGTCCATTCCAGGATCGTTCCCGTTCACAAGAATCATGTTGACGCAGGAACCGTTCTCATTCTCGAGAATCACGTCGACGCAGAAGTCACTCTCATTCCCGAGAATCACGTTGACGTTAGAATCGTTCACGTTTGCGCGGGTATGCTGACTGGGGTTTAGATTCCCCAGAGAAGCGACTATGGACGCTATGAGCTGCGCCTTACGAAGATCCGCTCGGTTGCCGTTCTCGGACAAAATCGCACAGGCCCCAATGCCGAGCAAATTTACACAGCCACCGTTTAACTCCCACAATGGGAAGACAGACCCAGTAAAGCACGTCAGTCATTACATTCATATGATGTCTCTGCACACCCACAACGATGTGCTGATGTGTAAGGTGTTTCCCTTAAGGCTCAGGCCCACGGCATTAAGATGGTTTAACGGGCTGCGAAAAAGTTCCATTCACAGTTTTGCCAAGCTGATCCAAGGATTCGATGCTCGGTTCATCACATGCAGTCGGGTGCCGCAACCGGTGGATGTGTTGATCTCTATGAAAATGAAGATCGACGAAACCCTTCGCAATTATGCCAGTTGATATTGGGAGCTTTACAATGAGATTGGCAGGGGCAACAAGAAGATTGCGGCCAGCATTTTTAAGATGGGGCTCCCCGAGGATTCAGAACTTCGAGAATCATTGACAAAAAGGCCTCTTGAGGATATAAGGCAACTCATGAGAAACATTGAGGAGTATAAACGCCTCGAAGATGATCGGCTACAGAGTATGGGCAAAGCCCCGCTATTAAATCATTTCCGGCAAGGTATTTTTCCCTCGAAGCCACGGAAAGACTTAAGGATGCAGGAGCCGGAAGTACAAATAGGGGAAGTGAACGTGGCATTCAAGGAACCAGAACACAAGATCATAGATCGGATAAAAAACGAGCCATTCTTCAGGTGACCAAATAAGATGGGGGCGATCCTTCTTGAAGGAACCAAAACTTGTATTATACATATCACAGGGGTAAGGGGCACACCATCAAGCAATGCCAGGTGTTAAAAGATCATCTTGGGCAGCTAGTGAAGGCCGGATATTTGAAGGAGTTTGTAGTGGATTCCAGAAACTAGAGTGCCGATCAACATGCTCTACGAAAAGGGAATCCTCTCCCGCCGCCATTAGGAGTGATTGAAGTCATCCATGTGGCCCCGAGGGGTTCGACAATGACCAAAAAAGAAGTATTGACCGTAGCATCAGTAAGAGATTGCTTGGGAAAACAACCGCCTGAAAAGAAGATGAAAATTGGCGAAGAGCAAATCGTTTTCGGTGATGAAGACCTCGAGGGAAGAATTCAACCGCACAATGATGCGATGGTAGTCACGGCACGGATAAGTGGTTTCTTGGTGAAAAGAGTGATGGTAGACCAGGGAAGCGGGGCAGACGTAATGTTCCTGGATTTATTCAAAGGGCTAGGGCAAAAGAGCCAGGACTTGATAAAGTATGACACATCGTTGGTCTCGTTTGATGGAAGGGTGGTGATCCCCAAGGGTCAAATTTCGCTTCTCGTGAATATGGAAGGAAAAGAAGTGATGGTCACCTTTATCATAGTCAACTCGTTCTCCCCGTACACAGCCATCTTGGGTAGGCCGTGGATTCACGCAATGGGGTTGCTTTGTCCACATTGCATGTGAGAGTCAAGTTTCATACTGAACAAGGTGTTGCGGTAGTGCGGGGAAGTCAGAAAATGGCCAGACAATGCCTCGTTGCTGCTATTAGCTGGAAGGACAAATAGGATGATTAAAAGCAGACCATCGCGGAGGCATTGTTATAGCAATTACAAGAGCCCTATGGAGAAATGGGGGCTGGTTATGCAGAGGAACTATTCAAGGTCAAAATATTACCAGATATTGACAGGGAGGCTAGGGCAATAAAGGAAATCTATTTCCTAGAATGGTTGGCAAATATTGTAGTAGTAAAGAAGAAGAATGGCAAATGGAGGTTATGTGTAGATTTTACGGATTTGAACCGAGCAAGCTCGAAAGATCCATTCCTAATGCTAAAGATAGACCAGTTGGTGGATTCCACGTACAAACACCTAAGGATAAGCTTTATGGACACCTTTCAAGGGTATCACCAAATTGCCCTGGCACCCGAGGATCAAGAAAAGACCGCATTCATTTCCTTGGATGCCAACTATCACTATACTGTGATGCCCTTTGGATTAAAAAATGTCGGGGTCATGTACCAACGGATGATGACGAGGATGTTCTAAGATAAGATAGGACATACAGTCGAGGTGTACATTAACGACATGGTAGTAAAAAGCAAGCGGGAAGTGCGGCACACTGAAGACCTCCAGGGGCTGTTTGAGGTGCTCCGGTAACATAAGTTACGCCTTAATACTGAAAAATGCGCTTACGGGGTAGGAATCGGGAAGTTCTTGGGATATTTAATCACCAACAGAGAAATAGAGGTCAATCCTGATCAGATAGAAGTCGTGAAGCGTCTAAAGCCTTCGAGCAATCCCAAGGAGGTGCAAGTGTTAACCAGAATGTTAGCCACCCTTAATCGATTTATTTCTAAGTTTGCCGATCGTTGCCGACCATTTTATCAACTCTTGAAGAGGTGGAAGGGATTTCAGAGGTATGAAGAATGTGAAAAAGCTTTCCAAGACTTAAAAGAGTATTTGACATAGGCACCTATGTTGTCGGCCCCTAATCCCGGGGAAGATTTGGTTATGTACCTATTAGTTTCCAATCACGCTATAAGCACCGTGCTCCTGAGAGACCAGGGAGCACAGCATCTCATATATTATATCAGCAAAACCTTGGTCGATGTCAAGACCAATCATTGTTGAAGAGATCTGATTTCACGGGGCGGATTGATAAATAAGGGACTCGGCTTGGAGCCTTCGACATAAGGCATAGGCCAAGGAATTTGATGAAGGGATAGGTGTTGGCCGATTTCTTTGCAGAATTCTCCCCTAGAGATGAAAGGGAGATGGTTTGTCAAGTGGGGTGCCGTCTGTGGAGGGTGTTTGTAGATGGCGCATCTAGTGCCATAGGGGCTGGTGTTGGGATTGTAATTGTTACTCCAGAAGGAATATGGTTGGAGCACTTTTTTAGATTGGGGTTTAGGGCCTCCAATAACGAGGCCTTACTTGCCGGATTGAAGACTGTCTTAGGCATGGGTGCCCGGGATGTTGAAGCCTATTTAGATTCATGGCTATTAGTTAACAAGGTACAAGACAGTTTTGAAGCCTGTGATTTTCAGATGAAAGAATATCTATGAGTGGTAAATTAGGTTATGGGTAAATTCTGTATGGCGAAGGTGGTCCAAGTGGCCTGAGGGCAAAACAGACACACCGATTCTTCAGCTACACTGGCTTCAGCTATGACTGAAGATATTCCCTGGATAATCAAAGTGGAGCTCATAATAGAACCAAGCAAAAATACCATAACTGATGTTAGTGTTGTTAGGATCAGTGTCACGACAGTTTCAGCAGCCGAACCGTGCTGGATGGACCCAATCGTTGACTTCTTAGCCGAAGATTGTATGCTAGATGACGAAAAAGAGGCTAGCAGGGTTCGTTGAATAGCCTCTCGGTATTGGTTATTGGTGGATAGGAAGCTATATTGGAGGTCCTTCAGAAGGCCAGTCCTTCTATGTTTACATCCCGGGAAGGTAAATGAAGTTTTAACTGAATTACATAAGGGGGTATATGGCAGACATATAGGAGGGTGCCCGCTATCTCATCGGGCAATGACTTAGGGGTTTTGGTTGCCATGGATGTACAAGGACACCGCCAAACATGTGCGTAGGTACGAACAGTGTCAAAAGCATGCCCTCCTGCATCATCAGCTGGCGGGATATCTAAATCCAATTAGTAGCCTTTGGCCCTTCGCACAATGGGGGCTGGATATTCTCGGCCCCTTCCCCCGAGCAACGGGCAATCGAATGTTTGTTTTAGTGGCTGTGGATTACTTCACCAAATAGGTAGAAGCAGAAGTGTTGGCTAATATTCGGGACATGGATGTTAAGAAGTTTGTGTGGAAGAATATAGTTACAAGGTTCGAGATGCCAGACTTTCTTATATCTGACAATGGGCTGCAGTTTGATAGCAAGGCCTTCCACGAATTTTGTTGTGATCTCGGCATCAAGAATAGATACTCTACCCCGGCATACCTTCAAAGCAATGGACAAGCTGAAGCCATTAATAAAACGATTTTGAATAGATTGAAGAAAAGGTTGGATGGTGCGAAGGGTAGGTGGGTTGAGGAGCTGCCCAATGTGTTATGGGTTTACCAAACAACGCCCAGGGATTCAACAGGAGAAACTCTGTTTTCCCTTACGTATGGAGTAGAAGTTATTATACTAGCCGAAGTAAACCTGTGCAGTGCACGGGTGAGTGGGTTTAACCCCACCTAAAATGATTTGATGATGGCGGAACGTTTGGATCTGTTGGATGAATACCGAGAGGCGGTAACCATACGGTTAGCCGAGTATCAGCAAAACCTCGCTCGACGTTACAACCAAGATGTGAAGACAAGGGATTTCAGTGCTATGGAGAGCAATGGGGAACATGTGAGACTTGAATGCCAGAAAGCTGGCCCCTACCTAGGAAAAGCCCTATAGGGTTACAGCTATATCGGGCACAGGAGCGTATTACTTGGAGTGCTTAGACTAAAGACCACTTCCTCAGCCATGGAACATCTACAACTTAAGGAAGTTTTATCACTAATCGATTGTACACTAGGGTGTAGGTCAAGTTTAATCTTGTCATGTTCTATCAACTATTGTGAATTTTATCCAGATTGGCAAATTTAATTTCATTAACGTATTCTATTATCTTCGGTCAGCAAAAATAAGAAAGTCAAGAAAAGGACAGAAACCTACTTCTCGATTCAATCATTATCATTGAGCAAGTGAAATCCTTATATTATATCCTAAGGACAGAAACCTGTTTCTCGATTCAATCATTATCACCGAGCAGGTGAAAACCTTATATTATATTCTAATGAAAAAAACCTACTTCTCGGTTCAATCATTATCATCGAGTAGGTGAAAACCGTATATTATATCCTAAGGACAAAAACCTGTTTCTCAGTTCTATCATTATCACCAAGTAGGTGAAAACCTTATATTATATCCTAAGGATAGAAACTTGTTTCTCGGTTTGATCATTATCACCAAGCACGTGAAAATTGTATATTATATCCTAAGGATAGAAACCTGTTTCTCGGTTCGATTGTTATCGCCGAGCAGGTGAAAACCTTATATTATATCCTAAGGACAGGAACCTGCTTCTCGGTTAGATCATTATCACTGAGCAAGTGAAAACCTTATATTATATCCTAAAGATAGAAACCTGCTTCTCGATTAGATCGTTATCACCAAGCAGGTGGGAACCTTACACTAAAATATCTTAAGGACAGAAACCTATTTTCCAGGAAAATATATGCTGAGCAGGATTCCCAATGGCTGGGGGCTTGACCTGTTCTACCCTACAAGGCAGCCCCAGCCATCAGGCCTTCTCAGGAACGATCTTTAAAACCCAATCGTTGAAAAGGTAACACAATAGCTAAGCACTCAGGAAATGATTAAAGCAAATGTATGGCAAGTAAACCGATAACAACAAATATAATAAAAACCAATGTTTCGTCACCAAACCCAATGACCATATATAAGTTACGCTCGAAAGAGATAATAATTTTTTGGTCATCACAACCCGGTGACATAGGTAAATTAACTAAATAAATATGTTAAAAAAAAATGTAAGCGGCAAAGGTCCAGTCTGGCTATGGAGTCGTTTGGTCTACTAGATTCGTCTGGGCGTCTGTTTTAGTCTACTGCTGGTCAGCTATGGGAGGAAGGATGCCCCCACCGGGCTGATCACCAGCACGAGGGACACTGGTGGCTTCCATATCGTCCAACTCCATATAAGCATCAATCTGCTCCACTACTTCCCTTATGCTCGCCGTCTCTTCTTCGCCAATGGGCACTGGAGGGTTCTGCTCGGCTGGAGTAGGGATCGAGAATGGTATCTGCTCGGGATCCCTCAAAGGAGAATCTTCAGGGACCCCTGCAGCTTATAAGGCAGTAAACCAACCAACTTCGAAACCCAGCCTCTAAGCCTGATTCACAACCAGCTCTATAGAATTCTCAATGTCAGCAAACCCTTCATTATACCGTTTTTCTTCACAAGCCTCCAAAGCCGCTCTCAGGTCGGCAAATTCCTTGGCTTAAGCAGTATTCAGACTTTTTGCTTAAGCTAATTTCAAGTTCGTTTCATTTTGCTTCGCCAAGAGTTCTGTGGACCTTTTTTCTGCCAGCGCCCTAGCCTTCTCCATAGCAGCAACCTTCTTCTCGGCAGTATCAACAACCTTTATCTTCTCCTTTGCTATCTTGACAGTCATTTCCCTTGCAGCCTTCTCTCGGTCAGAATCCTCGAAAAGTTCCTTCAAACGCCCATCAAGGATGTGGGCCAGTTGAGCAGCCTAATGAAATAGTAGGAATTAGTACAGCAATAATATATATATATATATACATAATAATAATAATAATAATAATAATAACATATATAATAAATAAATAAAAATATTAAATACGTGTAAAGGTTAACAGGAAATCAGCAAGTGAAAGATTACCGCAATAGTATGCCACTGCAGCCTCTTTCCCATAGACTCCTCAGTCCCCTCCTCAAAAGCGTGCACGTCCTCAGGCAGAAGAAGGCCATGCACCAAACTTTAAGCAATATGACCACCTTCACCTTTTTTCCACACCCGTACACTAGCACTTGTAGGGAGTGCCTCGCTGTCCAACTAAAACTTAGGCTGCCACGCCTGCGCAACTTAGGAAGAGGACGCCCTACATGCCTCGACCTAAGTTAGTGGCTCTTGTATGATAATACCCTTAGATGGCTGAGGGGTAATCTGAGTCACAACATCACCAGGACTGGTAGAAGTTTTTTCGGCAACACGTTGCCTCTTCTGGGTTCGCCCGGTCTAGGGAGAAGGTGGGGGAGGAGGCGTCTAACCTTGTCCCTAAGGTGGTTGTTGCTGCCCGGCCTGCCTGGCACTGGGCACAAAGCGATCAATGGTCATGGTCTTCTGGGTCACCATGTCTCCACTACAATCAAATTCAGTAGCAGAAAGGTCGGTGATATCAACAGCTACTTGCTCCATTAATTGCACAGAAGCCTCGAGTTCACCAAGCTTTTCGAGTTGGGCGGGTTCCTCTTGGACGGGAGCTTCTTCCTCAACACGTGCGTGAGCAAGTTCTCAGAGACAACAGGACACGTGCTCCGCTGATTTGTCCCACAGTGGCGCGATCTTGTCCGAGCAAGTATATCGCCGACCAAGTTCTCGAGTTTCTCCTGTCGTAAATTTTAGCAGAAGGAAATTTGCATGCCGGACATCGATGTAGAATAGGAAAGGGCTGTCTACCAAAAGTACTTGCCTGAAAGGCTGCCAAGTAGAGTAGACGGGTTCAACTCCGAGGATTAGGTGGGACGCTCGGAGTTGCCCGTCTCAGTGGATCTGAGTACAAAGTTCAGATCCCTAACGTGGACTACTTTGATGTCCGGAACAAACACTTTGCCGCCTACAAAAAAATATATATATATACATATGGCAAGATGAAGGATGGTGTCAGTATTCATATAAATAAAATAACCATAGGTGAAAAGACAGTTAAGTTAGAAATCAATACGAACCCATTTCACGCCATGAGAGGGATTAGGGGATTTCTCCGGCAAACCAATTGTCGCGCACCTTGACGAACTCCCTAGCTAAATTCCTATTGGAGTCAGGTAGGCATGATATTAGCCATACCTGCGTATCTTTAACCTTTAAGTAATAATTTGTACCCTTACTCCCACACAAACTGTACATGTGGTTTATATCATGGTGGTCTAATTGCAAATTGAATGTATGGTTTAACCTACTGACGCAACTAACTACCCGATAAAAATTGGGGGGAAGTTGGTCGGGACACAACCCGTAGTACCTAAGTGTATTAAGTTAGAGAGGGTCCATGGGAAACCTAACCCCACCCTCTAGAATAGCCATTAAGGGAAAGAAGGCAGTATGTTTGCCCTCTATGGAGAGCAATTTCGCTCTCGTGGCAATACGCCATTTCCACATCATTAGGAATGTCAAACTTTTACCTAAATGTGGCTAAAGATGGCATAGTGTTTAGAAGAAAAGAATAACCCATCTTAAACTCTAAAATTGAAGAAAGTAACTCGAAGAGAGAAGTTGAAGTAAAAGGAAGAGGTAGGAGACTTACTTTGGGCTCTAGGGAAGAAGGGGGCTCTGGACTGATGGATAAGCGTAAAGATGAATTCTCGGTAGAGAGAAAATTCAGAGAGTAGAGAGTGAGAAAGTGAAAAAATGATTTGTGAAGGGCTATTTATAGAGGCCAAGGAAAGAGAAGCAACGTCCAATCAACCCTAATGGGGCTTAGTTAGCGAAGAAACTTTACGGATGCCCATACCAACTGACATGTGCGTCGCCTCGATTCACGAACCATCAGGTAATGATGACGGCTGAACCAAACAGTTCGGAATAACACGCCTTTTGAGAAGCGCATTAATGGGTTTCTAAAACCGCCTAAACTTCCACCCGTTGACCTTCTCAAGTGTAGGTGCCTTTTGGATTCCTTGATTCTTCCCGGCAGCCTGGCATGAATCAAGGGGAGGCCAATGTACGGCACCAAGGTACCCAGATCCATTTTAGGCCTTGAACTTTGGCCCAATAGCATGGCCCATGACACCGGTCTCTTTTACCCAAAACCCCAGTCTGAACCCATACATACTGCAGGCCCAAGTTTTGTCACCTAGTCATTGCTCGGTAAACCATCCTCGAACAATAAAGGGAGGATAACATCCAAATACATCATTCTTTGCATGTCCAGCAGCACCCAGGGAAACACCGCTGCCGGGCATGCCTACCTAACCATCCACTTTCCGAGGCCACTTTCACCACACTCCACTCCCACCTAACCATCCACTTATAATTGATGATATTGGACCTCCAATTGCACTAACTAAGGTAAGTAATCATGATATCTCCACTAATTTGAGGCTATAAATATGGGGGCTTGAAGAGAGGAGAAGGTGGTTGAGAGGTTCTCAAAGTAATAAAGAGTTTAGAGAAAGAAAGAGAGTGAACCAGAGAGTAAAACAAGAGAGTGAATCAGAGAGACAAGAGAGACAACCTTATTAAGTCTCTGTGCTGAGAACGACCCAGAGTAGGAAATCCTAAACCCACTTTACAAATAAGTTGTGAGCCTAATTGAGGTTAGACCCAATAGCTTCATCTCTGGTGCCCACACTGCTCTAGTGCATAAACATGAATAACAACTAATAAAAGTAAAGTACAAGAGTAAGGAAAAAGAGATGCAACCATAAGATAAAACCAAGATGTGTTATCGAAGACGAAACCGAATAACTCGACGAAAAACCTCTATGCCGCCCTCTAAGCGATAATCGATCTACTAAAGAGTAAATTTGGAGTACACAAATAACAAAAGACCCTCCAAGCCTAGTCTACCCAATGTACTTGAGCCCTCCAAGCTCCTACTACCAATTGGCTTAACGAAGTCTTGTCTTCTCTAGCTCTCCAGATCACGCAATACGCCCGATTGAATCTGCCAAGCGTCACCAACTTCTTTTGGCAAATCCCCAAAACTTCCCAAGCTCCAAAACACTATCTACACTCCAAAAAAGTGTGGGTTGTGTTTGGGTACAAATCTTCTCTCAAGGTATGACAATGAGAGAGGGAAGGAGAAGAGGCTAGAATGATTTCTCTCTAAGGATGAGTAGCTCTCTCTCTAAAAGATGGGTGTATGTGTTGTTGAAAACCTATCTAGGGTTTTTCTCTCTGAATGGACTCCTTATAATTTTTGTGGGTAATGAGGGTATATATAATATGGGTGAAGGGTAAGAAAGTCACACTTAAAAATCCTCCAGACAGAAAGTTTTGCAATTACTTTGCGAGAAGGCCTTACCCATGAGACACTCGCGAAATTAACAGCCTGGCATAACTCTTTAGCTTCCAGCATGTGCTTCTCACGTGGCTCTTTTGTGGGTTAGCTTCTTGCGAGACACTCGCAAAATCCACTTGTTTATCCAATACATGCTCAATTCTTCACCATCTTAATACTAAACCCAATACAATAAATCCCACAAAATACAACAAACAAAATTAAAGCAAATACAACACTTTTTGTCATGGAATAAAGCCAACATAAAACATAGTTGTAAATCACAACTTTACAAATTGTTATTGGCTTGTGACCGCCGAGTGAGTTTTTGGTAGTTTTCCATGGAAAGGAAACTATTGGACTGGGGGGGGGGGGGGGGGGAGTGGTTTGTGTTTTGTGTTTGTGTTGTGTTATGCTAGGAGATTCAATCCTATTCAGATGCCCATAATATGTTGTAAAGAAAAAAAATTTATTTTATTTCTTAGATGTTTATGTATTTTTCGATTCTAGAAAACTTATGTTAATCTATAAATAATATAAAAATCCTTAAAACTTTTTGTTTTCCTCTTTATTTTATGCCATATAAGCGTTAGAGATCTCATAATTTTTCATAGTTGCATTTTTGTTTTTGCGTGCTTATTGTCTTACTTGATTATGTACTTCTATATTGATATATGCTGGCTTAGATTGATTTTACTTGATTTTCTTGCAATTTTTATTGTACTTTGTTGGGGAAAAAAAAGAAATTGAATTTCATCAACATAAGTTCTCACATTTTAATTCTCTATTTTTCTATTACTAATAATTTTTTTAAAGGTATTTATTTCTTTGGTAACCCCTCTAATAGTTGAAACTTATTTTTAAAGTACAATAATCATATGCATAGGGCAATAATCATGTTGAAACTATTCGTACATGGCTTTTTGTAATTTCCAAATTGTGGAAGCCATCATATTTATCTATTATCATTGCAAAGGTCACCAAGTTATGGATTTATATAAACTGTGGGCTCTAGATGTTCAATTCCCACATAGTTTTTCCCTTTGCATGTTGATTATCCCTAAAGGAAAATTACTAGTTAGGGTAGCTAGCAACTTTGAGATAGAATTTTTTTTTTGGAATCATTGCTAATGAACTGTAGTGGTGGATCAACTTTCTATGTCTTTGTTCTAGAAATTATCAAATTGACTTTGGACCTTTAGAGCCTGCTTGGTTAGAGGGGTGAAAAAGTGGGAGGATAAAAAATGGTGGGAGGATGAAAAAGTGAGAAAATAGAAAAAAATTTAATTTCTCTTAATTTGTTTAGTTGAGAGTGAAAAAGTGGAGGGATGAAAAAAAATGAGTTTGTATAAATTTACTCATATACTCTTATTAAAAAATAATGCCCAATTAAAACAAAAAAGTGACAAACAAGCCAAAAAAAAAAAAAACAATCACCTAAATTTATTTAAAAATAAAAACCATGTCAAGAAAAAAAAAATCATGTCTAGTTAAACCAAAAAATGAAAAAAAAAAAAAAAAACAAAACAAAAAAGAGAAGAAGGAAAACAAAGCAAATCCCTGTCATGCCCATGCCAAGGAAATCAAAAGAAGAAGAAAAAAAAAATACATTAAAGAAGGAAGAGGCAACATGTCCCAGGAAAACAAACAAACAAACAAACAAAAGAAAAAGAAAAAAGAGAGCCCACTTTGAAAAGCAAAAGCTTAAAAAAAATAAAATAAAATAAAATAAAAATAAATAAATAAATAAACAAAAACAAAACAAAACAAACAAACAAACAATTGGGGGCATTATTGTCCATCAAGTAAATCACAAACTCTCCACACATTTTGGTGGGCACAAGGAAAAAACACCTGAGTCTCACCACATTTTTTTCCTTCCCCCCTCTCAATCAAATGCCTTCCAAAAAGTTTTCTCTCCCCATTTCCTCTTTTCTTTTCTTTTTTTTTTTTTTTTTTTTTTCATCCTCCCTAAAATCCACTCCACCAAACACACCCTCAGGACACGTTTTGTAGACTGTAATAGACATTTGAAATGTAATAGATATTCTTATGGCATAACTACTAGGTTGTTTAGTTATGTTTTTATTACAATGAATAGTTATTCCTTATGAATAGTTATTCTTTAAAATGAAGAATAACTACTTCTTATCAAAAGTATTGAATATCTATTCATTTACCTTATGTAATAACTTTTTTTTTTTAAAAAATTCCTAAAAAACCATTAGTTGCCACATCTTCAAAAGGAAAGAAAATAAAATTTCTTTGTTGTTAATTATTAGCTCTATTTTGAACTCCCTAAAATAAGTGTATTTTAGGAAATTTGACTTAAAAATGATTTAATTACACCTTTTTTTTTTTTTTATACTCTACTAAATTGTGGATGCGTATTTAGAATTCCATTCCTAAATGGTCACAAAACTAATGAATAGTAATACTTATTACATTCCAACTTAATGTATTCCTTATAATACTTATTCCTATTCCTATGTAATAATCATTACAGTATACCAAAAGTGCCCTTAGTTTCCATTAAGAATAAATAGTTTCCAAAAAGTGTTCTGTCTCTAATATTTTAAAGACTGTCATACAAGGAGAATACATGCAGAAAAGTGCTCGGTGATGAGCCAGAAATTTATGGTTGTCATTACATGAAGATCGTCGTTCACCCAAAGAAGAAGTTATGCATTTATTACGCACATTGATGACAAAACGTAACGAACAGAGCAACGGTCACAGAATGAGCTGTGATCTCCAAACAAAGATTTTGTAATGCACTAGCCGTTAAGCATAAATGCAGCACATCATTGCCCATTAATGAGGAACGTAACTGTAAAAGAGAAGACAGTAGAAGTTCAAGGTACACACAAATACTCTACGAAATCACTCTCAACTCATTTTCTTTCTAGAATCATTCTCCTTTGTTGACTTAAGCATCAGAGGCGGTTTGGCTGACGCCACACAAGCATGTTACTCTTCCGCTTAGTTCATTTTGGAGGATTCTCATCCACGAAGACGACCCCATTCACAACATCATCCATATGCTACAACGAGGAGCTCAAATGTTGATTTTTTTGCATCATCACTCGAGTTTTGCTAAAGGCCCAAGATTCCTTAACATGGTGTTGACATTCACTCTCACACCATTGTCTCACTATAACTCCATCACTGAGCCTAGTGGTCATTTTATTCTTTCTTCGACGAAGGATCTTTCCATCGACTTTCCCTTTTGCTTCATCACATCTATCATAAATGTGTATTAGGACACTGCTACCCGTGATAAGCTCATCTTTCCTTCGGCTATCACGCGTATCCTCACACACTTTCACATTCCCATTCCTCTCTCTCCTCTCTTCACCATCATGGGTGCCATATATGCTGGTTTTGTCCGGCGAAGCGAGGCCTAGCTTCGATCGAAGTGGCCACAAATGGAGACGACCGATCCTGCAGCTTCTACTATTCTGCCTACTTCCTCGGCTCTATCTACCTCCATAGCTGGTGGTGTGACCCTCGAGGCCATCATGGCGCAGATTCAGCGGATGGAGGTTGACTTTGGTGGTCGTCTTGACTATCTCACACATAAGATGTGTTAGATGAACACCCAAGTCGATTGCATTGCCTGCAGATAGGCTCACATGGCTGGCTTTGCTCCTTTACCCTTTCCAGAGTGTCTCGTGGCCTTTCCTTCTGTAGATGATGAGGATGATGAGGATGATGCTGGCTCTTCCGGTGACGATGAGATGACGACCTCTCAGTGACTTGCCCTTTGACATTTGTGACAAAAGGGGGAGTAGTTTTGGGTTTAAGAGTAGTTTTGTACTTAAAGGGAGAGTTAGTATAGTACTTCTTTTTTATAGGGGGAGTGTATATAGCATTGAGGGATGTAGTGAGGTTAATGTGTACTTTTCCTTCTTTTTGTTACATTAGCCTCTTATATACTGGTCTTGTGACCATTTTATTACATATATTGTACTTTATTTTTATATAGATGATGATGATGTATGTTTTTCTTCACCTACCTTTACATGTGTTTTTTCTTTTCTATCTTTATTCACATGTTTCTTTATGTATGCAATCTTTATTTCTGTTTCACACATGATGCCTTGATGAGTTTTGTTTTAAATGTTTTAGAAAGACAATTTGTGAAAGTCTATCATGTTGTGAACTCTTTTCTTGCAAAACTTTTCAAGAGTTTGTAGTAGGGATAGATTTACTTTGTAATACAACAAGTGGTTATGAGTTTAGTGATTTAAGACTTCTCTCATGATTGTTTGTTTTGTTGTGGTTTTGTCATAGGTTGCCAAAGGGGGACATTGTTAGGGACATATTCTATATAATTGGCTAATCTTTTGACAAAACGCACTTTACTTGTAATTTGGGTAGATCTGTGATGGGTTTAAGTCTTCAAGAAACATGTTGTTCAAGTCAAGTGTTAAAGCCATGAATATCTGACCAAGAAACAAGTGAAGAAGAGCTATTCATTAAAGCTCGATAGAAGTCTCGACAGAATTCTTTCCATCAAGATTTAATGTTAAAGCTCAACAGAAGCTCGACAGAAGCTGTTTCTATCAAGACTTACGAAATCAAAATTTCCAGATCTGATTGTATAGGGTTTCTTTTCTCATAACCCTAGACATATATATGGCTTATTTTAAAGGCCTTCATACAAGGAGAACACATGCCGAAAGTGCACTAGTTCATTATTCTCTTTGAAGAAACTATTACGTCTTTGCGCCATAGGGTTTTGTAATCAAGGAGCTTCTTGATCTTCATCGTTGATGAACTGAAGAACTTTGTTGCCAACATCTTTTTCAAGTTGCTGGTGTTAGTCACATACTTGGATCCATGCTTTGAACTGGAAGATTGCCACTATAATACAAGTCCAGTTGGGTATTGGGATAAAGGTTTAGCTGTAGGTTTGTATTTCAGGATAGGCCAAGGGGTTTGGTAAGATTCCTTATACTTGTAATCGCTTATGATTGAGAAAGTTGAATTTCAAAAGAGGGGCATTTCTCTAATTAGTTTGGGAAAGGGGGTAGAATGCTACTTATTTTGCGCGAAAATGGCAAAGGCCAATTTTGTCCTATATACTTTTGAATCTTTTGGTAATTGAATATGATGTTTGCAAACTGGTTAACTGAAAGTAGTTTAGAAATCTAGCGATTTCACTTGCAGAGTAAGCACACTAAATGGTGCAATATACAAGAGTTCTTGTTTAACATCATACATGAACTATTATGATGTTTTCTTAATCCATTTTTGTCATGTTGACTTAGAGAGTTGGTTAAAGATGTCATTTCCTAAGAGTTATTTTTCTTTAATCTTCTATTTTGTCACCCTATCCCTTCTAATCAAAGTTTTCAAATTTCAATTCAGGGGCATCTTGAGATAAGAATTGAGCTTCAAGAATTTGCTTCTATGATGTAATTCAATCTGAACTTTATCAAAGCCTAAATAGCACATTGGCTGATATTTCATTTGCAAAAATATTAACATTTTATAAAATATATATTTATGCCAATTGATAGTTTTTAGACCCCTTAAAAACACAATTGGATTAACCTAGGTAATTAGCCAAGTTGTTACTTAGTCCAAATTCTAAATCTAGGTTATCACAATCAAACAATCATATCATGCAAAGCAGCGGAAAGATAAAAAACACAATGATATGATCACCCAAGAAACCAAACCAGTAAAAACCTGGGGAGGATTTAACCTAGTTATCGTCAAGGTAAAAAGCAAATCCACTAGAAAGAATCGAAGTTTCATAATAGCGACTCAGACCACTAACATCCTTCTTTCTTTGGCCTTTGCAAAACACAAACACCCACGTTTGTGACTTTGAGATCCCACTCAAAGGTTTAGCAACACAAACTCTCCTGTTTGTGACTCCAAGACCACCCTTGAAGGTTTAGATCATCAACACCTTTGATGACTAGAGAAGGTATCAACTTCTACAATACCGAATCTTGAGATTTTTCAAGGAATAACACCGATAGAAAATATGAGAGAGCTTTTTAGGAACAAAACCCTAAATACAAAAGAGGCACACTCTTCTTTCTCTAAAAAGCTTTATAAAAACATGCTTAGGGTTTCCTTTATATACTGGGAGAAGTAGATTAGAAACCCTAATCCTTAATGGGCTTGAACAGCTGTTTAGGTTTAATTAAAATTCTACATATACAACTTTCAATCAATCGAGCTTGTCTTTTGATCGATCGAACCAGACAGATTATGAAATCTTCTTCCTGCAGCTTGTATGTTCTTGAATCTTGACTTGAATCACCTTGAGCATTGTCTAATAATACCTATAGACTCTAAGATCTATATTTAGACAAGTTTGTGTTCACGATTTGCCAATTATTCTAAACTTTTAGAACCTAACACAAATAATTCATAGAGAAATTCCATTAACATATATATACTGGGAAAAGTAGATTAGAAACCCTAATCCTTAATGGGCTTGAACAGCTATTTGGGTTTAATTAAAATTCTGCATATACGACTTTCAAATCGAGCCTATCTTTCGATCGATCGAACCAGACAGATTATGAAATCTTATTCCTGCAGCTTGTATGTTCTTGAATCTTGACTTGAATCACCTTGAGCATTGTCTAATAATTCCTATAGACTCTAAGATCTATATTTAGACAAGTTTGTGTTCACGATTTGCCAATTGTTCTAAACTTTTAGAACCTAACATAAATAATTCATAGAGAAATTTCATTAACATATATATATATATATATTTGATTAGTATTAAATAATTTTATTTAATTAATATTTACATATTAAAGGCCACGCATTAAATACCAACTAAATTAATGTTAATTTCATATTAAGAATTGAATATCATATTTGAACTATAAATATTAACAAAATGAAATAAAAATATATTATGATTAAAAAAATACTTTATTTTGAATATATGACGATGCATAGTTAAGTAAAGTTGTAATCTAATTTTTATTTTTATATCTTGTTTTCAAGAGAGAGAGATAGATATTATTTGATGTGTGGCTTTGTAGGATATATATCACTTTACAAAAATTAAAGTCTCAAACTATTATGAGAGATTAATCTATGATTGATGATTTGACACATTTGCAACACATTTTTGAAACATTTTAGGGTTTCAATTGGGTTAAGGTTCTATTAGTCTCGTACTTTAAAAGTCTTAATAGAAATGAAAAAGAAAAATGTGCTAATTAAAAGCACCATAAAATGTTAAAAATATAATGTGACATTGACTCTTGACGAGTAGCATACAAATGATCGTCTGTTGTGAAATTTTAAAGTACTCGCAATTGTACGAACCGTACCGAAGTATAGTTGGACAAGAACGAGGTTGAACTCACGGGGACTTGTATGAACGTAGGAAAATTAGTTAAACCTTAACCAAATTAATCATAATCTAGTTTAATGAAAATTGGTTTTTCTAAGATTAAATAAACTAAGCAAATAATAAAATTAAGCAAATAGTTAAACTAAACAAAAGATATAAAGCAATAAAAAGATGTAAACAATCAAGAGAAAGTAATTAAGGTTTTGGAATCCAACTTGTAAGTCATATCAGCATATATTTATGATCATTAATTTTTTCCCAACCACTGCATGATAATCTAGAAATCAGTCTTGCTATCATGGAAAATATCATCACTAAAACTTATGTTTAAAAATATAAAGCATGTTCTTCTTCGTTTCTTAAGTATAAAATCAAATCATCAATTGTATCCGTAGCCAAACAAATCACAAGATATATCCAATTCTAAAAATCAAATCATAAATCGTATCCATTGACAAACAAATCACAAGCGATATCCAATTTTATAATCAAGAATTAATAAACCAAGCATTCAATTAATTAAGACAAATCCTAAATCATGAGAAAAACATGATTGAACTCATATCTAGAATCTCATCTTAGTCAATTGACATGAAGCAAGAATAATTTAAATCATTAAAGAACAACTATTGTGGGAAAAATCAAATCACATAAATATTACTGTTAATCCTTAACAAGGTTTTATCCTCAACCCTAATTATAAATTTAGCTACTCATAGTAATTGAAAGAAAACACAAAAATAAAATACTAAACATTAAACTAGAAAAATAAAATAAAACTAACTATCATGGAAGAAAACCAAAGAAGTAGCCGCAACTCTCTATGTTCAGCCCCCAGCCCTAGCACTAGCCTCTCTGAATTTTGCCCTAAAGAGCCTTTAAATAGATAAAGGAATCCTATTACAAGTTGAATTCCCGTTTGGAGAAAATCCCAGATTTTTAGGCTTCACTTAACCGATGATTTCGGCCCATTTAATGTCTGAATTCAGACTTTTGGAAAACTACAAAGTTGTAGCCCTTTAAGTTAACTTTCCAGCCCAACTTGAATCATCTCAATTGGACATCTGAGCCGAAGGTTATGCCAAAACTACTAACTGATGTGCAGGCTGGAATCCTATTCTGAATTGGACTTGGATTTGGTGCAAATTTCCTTTGATTCCTTGCTCCAATTGGACTTAAATTTGATTGGGTTGGTCTTCTCTTGAATTCATGCCTGGCTGGACGTAAGTTGGCTTGATTCAATTGGCCTAACCCCACTTTGCATGTATACCTACAACACAAAGATATTATATAATCAATCACAAAATAACATAAAAGTAAGGTTAAATATGTAGATTTGTGAGTACTTTATTGTATATATTTCATGCACATCATCGTCCATCATTCACAAACCGTCAGGAACAGTGATAAGTAAGGGTATAGACGAGTGTGCATGCATTAACTCCAAACAATATTCAATAAGTGAGCAATGAATAGCACAAAACCATTACCTTCATCCAATAATGCAAAATTAAGGATCGGTTATGAGCATAAAACATTAGAGTTAAATTGCCATCATTAAGCATTAATTACCCAGCTGCAACATAACAGTTTGCTGAGTATTAACTCAACCTAAGGCTATATAAAACCAAGAAAAATAGGTAAAAGGACACGAACACATACAACTATACAAATTATAGTTTTTTTGAAAGAAAATAAGCTAACTTAAGCATCGGAGGGTCTTTGGCAAGCCCCACACCGGTGCCCTTATCCACTAAGTGCTTTATGTGCATAGGTTTTACAAGTCGTCCATCAACTGAAGAGAAAAATTCCTGCTTTATCAGTTTGGTGCCGTCTATGGGGAACAATTGAGTTGCAATTATCTCAAGCAAGTCATCATCATATCTCTACCAACAAAGTTCCTCGAGACACATCGACACTTCCATTTCATCACCTCCTACAGATCCAACCGTAATGGCCAACAGATTCAAGTACTCACTGCTAATGTGCAAGAATGCAAGAGTTGATGAAATGGAATGAAGAATTGAAGCGGAGGGCGCACCCGGAGACTCCTACTATGTCGCAATCTCGACACAATCGTAATGCCAACGATGACGAGACTCATAGTCCAAAGAATAGCATAGTAGAGGATACCACGCAGTTAACTCCTGGTAGTGACTGGGTGATGAAAAACATAAGGAAGGAGTTGGACGAGGTCAATAATGCCATGAAAGGGAAAATAACAACAAACCTGGATAACATGATCAAGAGGACTAACTCACCCTTCACAGCTAGCATTCTGGAGTGCCCCTTGCCTCCCAAATTTCCGTCTTCCTCAATTGGAGGTCTATGATGGTACTAAAGACGCTCTGGACCAAATAAAAGCATTCAAAACACTTCTAAGTCTCTAATAGACCCTGGATGAAGTTATTTGCAGGACATTCCCAGCAACCCTTAGAGGAGCAGCACGGGTATGGTTTAGTAAATTGCTTGCAGTGTCCATTGCAAACTTTGACCAACTAAGTGACTCCTTCATCCATCACTTCATTAGAGGTTAACACCATAAAAAGCTTACCTCCTGCTTGCTAACTGTGAAGCAACAGGAATGAGAGACCATAAGGGAATATGTGAAGCGATTCAACAAAGCAGTTCTAAAAATTGACGAGGCTGATAAGCAGGTGATAATGACGACCTTCTAGGTTGGGCTAAACAACCCTGGCCTCATTTTCTCCCTAGGGAAAACTCCTCCAACCTCAATGACAGATCTGCTATTTAAAGAGCAAAAATACATGAATGGGGAAGACGCGCTAATGTCAAAGGGACTAACGGGCAAATGAAAGAAGGACGAAGGTGCAGAGTCCCAAAGCAAGAAGGAGGAGCGTAAAGATAGTCATACGGAAGCTAAGACTAGCAAAAGTAGTCAAGAGGCATCATCAAAGAAGAAGTTAAACTTCACCCTTTGATAATGCCTATGGACAAGATCCTCATGTAGATAAAAGATGACCCAAAATTAAAATGACCTAAGTCATTGAGCTCGTCCTCAAAGCGAAGAGATTCGTAGAAGTATTGCCGCTTCCATAAAGACCATGGACATTACACAGACGAGTGCCAGGATCTGAAAGAATAGATAGAGGAGTTGATTTAGAGGGGAAGGCTCCAAAAGTTTGTTAAGAAAGACTATCAAGTTCGTCAAGACAAATGAGAAACCCATTGACGACCAAGCAGAGGAAGATTGAGACAATCTCAAACCCATCGTGGGAGAGATAAGGACAATCACTGGGGGACCAGTTGTTGAAGGATTACACAAGTCCCTGAGGAAGGCGGTTCAGAGGTAGGTGAATAGCCTCCACGTCAATCACCCAATGACAAAACATCGTAGCATTGGGAATGACAACATTGTCTTCTCCAAGCGAGATGTGAAGGGGATTAAGAAACCCCATGATGATCCCCTAGTCATTATGCTAACCATTGAAAGGTTCAATACCCGAAGAGTGTTGATGGATAATGGAAGCTTGGCAAACGTAATGTACATGACAGCTTTCCAATAGATGAAGTTAGACCCAAAGCGCCTCAAACCATTTGGATCTCCATTAGTCAGCTTCAATGGAGATCATGTTTATCCAAAAGGCATAATTTCACTACAGATCACAGCAAGGACCTACCTTGCTCAAGTGACAAGGATGGTAGACTTCTTGATCATCGATTGCCCTTTGTTCTACAATTTATTCTTGGGCGACCAACCCTTTATCGTCTTAAGGCAATAACTTCCACATATTTCCTGAAAGTGAAATTCCCAACCCCCCATGGAACTAGAGAATCGTAGGGGACCAACTTTTGGCTCGGGAATGTTACCAGATGGTCCTAGCATCTAAGGAAAATCACACTTGGATGGTAGAAGAAGAACCACCCAAACCCATGGACGAGGCGAAAAATGTAGTGTTGATAGAAGGAGACCTGTCCAAAACCACCAAGGTAGGGAAGGAGCTTCAACAGACTTTAAAGGAAGAATTGGTAAGGTATTTGAAAAAGAACTTGGATGTCTCTGCATGGAGCCATGAGGACATGCCAAAGATCGACAGATGATTGATAAAGCATGGTCTTAATGTTAACCCAACAAAGAAGCCTGTCCAACAGAAGAGACAAGTGTTTGGTTTAGAGCGAAACAAAGCAATCATGGAAGAGGTGGAAAAACTTTTAATTGCTGGATTCATTAGAGAAGTCTACTATCCAAAGTGACTTGCAAATGTGGTTATGGTAAAGAAGTCCAATGTAAAGTGGAGAATGTGTGTGAACTTCACTGATCTGAACAATGCATGTCCCAAAGACAGTTTTCCCTTTCCCAAAATTGACTAACTTGTTGATTCAACGGCTGGCCATGATCTACTAACCTTCATGAATGCTTTTTTCAGGTTATAACCAGATCATAATGAAGGAGGAAGATCAAGAAAAAACAACATTTGTCACTAGCCAAGGCCTATATTGCTACAAAGTCATGTCATTCGGACTAAAGAACGCAGGAGCCACCTATCAAAAGTTGGTGATCAAATTTTCAGCAAGCAAATAGGAAGGAATATGGAAGTCTACGTAGATGATATGCTCGTAAAAAGCAGGGAAGCTAGAACCCATCTTGTAAACCTTCAAGAGGCGTTCAATACCTTGAAAAGGTATAAGATGAAGCTTAACCCTATGAAGTTCCTCTTTGGAGTTTCATCTAGAAAATTCCTAGGCTTCTTGGTTTCTTAGTGAGGAATTGAGACAAACCCAGAAGGTCAAAGCCATACTCGACATGGTTTCTCCCAAAAAAGTCAAGGAACTGCAAAGACTGATAAGGGCGAGTAGCAACATTAAACAAGTTTGTCTCAAAAACCATTGACAAGTGTCTTCCCTTCTTTAAAGTTCTTAAGCAGGCTTTTCAGTGTATGGACGAGTGTGAGGCAACCTTTTTGAGCCTCAAGGAGTATCTGGCCAAGCCTCTATTGCTAAGCCCGTCAGTTGAAGGAGAAGATCTGTTTTTATACTTGGCAGTATCTCCAATAGCTGTCAATTCTGCTCTGATCTGCGAGGAATCCAAGATACAAAGGCCAATGTACTACACTAGTCAAGCCTTCCAGAGTGCCGAAGCGAAATATCCACACATGGAGAAGATGGCCTTCTCGCTAATCATGGCTTCGAGAAAGCTTCGTCTATACTTCCAAGCTAATACCATTATAGTTATGACAGACCAGCCAATCCGAAAAGCAATGAGCAAACCAGATGTTGCAGGTCGAATGGTCTAATGGGCAGTTGAACTAAGCCAGTTCGACATTGAGTGTAGGCCAAGAACAACAATCAAAGTGCAAGCTTTAGTAGATTTCATAGCATAATTCACTCTTTCAAACCCTAATCAAGAAGCAAAGTATTGGACAGCTTGCTCAGATGGCTCATTAGTAACAGGACTTGGAGGCATCGGTGTTATAATGACGTCCCCAGAGAATGACGTCCTTTAAGTACAAGGTTCAACTCCAGTTTTCAGTAATGGATAATGAGGCAAAGTATGAAACAGTACTTGCCAACTTAAGTGTTGTAAAAGCCTTGGGAGTCAAGAATTTGAGATTGAGATTTGATTCTAAGCTGATTATTGGGCAAATAACCAACGAATATGATTGCAGGAACAGGAGTCTTACCGTGTAGAAAGTGCAGGAACTCTCTTTTAGTTTCGGACTCCAAGCTTAGTGTATTACAAAGAAGAAGAAAAGGAATATTAGAAGGCTTTTTGATAAAAAAAAGGAAATGAATTTAATGCGCGGGAAACTCAAGGAAAACCTACACATGCGGCCAACACAAACACGAAATGTGGCAATCAGCTAATGACAATATTGCCCTACAATAAATATGATGGTACGAGGATCTCGTGGCACGGACAAAGTGATCCGCCCAAAACGGACTTTCCATATTCCTTAGCTTGTCTACATGATAGACGACAAAGGAATAAAGGGGGCAATTGACAAGTAGCATACAAATGATCGTCCATCATTCACAAATCATCACTAACAGTGACGAGTAAGAGTATGGACGAGCATGTGTGCATTAACTCCAAGCAATAATCAATAAGTGAGCAATGAATAGCACAAAACCGTTACTTTCATCCAATAATGCAGAATTATAGATCGGTTATGAGCAGAAAATGCTAAAGTTAAATTGCCATCATTAAGCATTGATTACCCAGTTGCAACATAACGATCTGCTGAGTATTAACTCAGCCTATGGCTATATAAAGCCAAGAAAAACAGGTAAAAGGACACGAACACACACAACTATACAAATTATAGTTTTTCCAAAAAGAAAATAAGCTAACTTAAGCATTTGAGGGTCCTTGGCAGACCCCACACCGGTGCCTTTATCCATTGAATGCTTTTTGTGAAACAGGTTTTACAAGTCATCCATCAACTGATGAGGAAAATTCCTGGTTCATCAACTCTCATTGATGAATTTCATCAATTTATCTAATGAATGTTTATATTACTTTTTTGTGATTAATAACATGACAATTTGTAAGCCAATAGTAAAATTTGTAATATCTATGACATCCCTAATAAAAAAATATTTATACAACCTTTAAAAAATATATATATAATTTTATAAAAATTTAGGTCTTTAATCATGGGAAGTGGAGTCTTTATCTCTAATGGAAAATTTTGTTTTTTGGTGCGGCCTTATGCTTGCCTAGGCCTTAGGCGGCCCTCGTTTTAGGTATACGCAGCCTTCAATAATTGTACTTAATTGGTTCAAAATCTAAAATCACTGATAAAGCCAACCCAAAAGATAAATCAATGATCAATCAGACATCGCGTGTAGAGTCCATCACGACATGATTTCTCAGTGATTGGTATATAGCCATCCTAGTCTCAATGATTTTATTTAAAGTTCAGAATGCCAAAAAGAGGATGTTTTGCACAATTTACATGATTTCAATGTGAAAACAGAGACAGAAGGTCACTATTTTCCTCGTTTTTTCCGCGGTGGTATTAGTCAACTGTGCTCTGATCATGCGAATTGTGGTGATGGATGACTAGCTCGTTTCACATGTGCATATGAGAGTGGAACACAGTGGTTGTTAGGAGTACTAATACTTCACAGGAATTGACAAGAGTGGGGGGGCATGGCTGTCCGAAGTCGAGTTCAATTTTTTGAAATGGTGGTACACTGACAATGAAGTTTCTTTCGAAAACTGGAATTTCTCAGAAATTGTTTATTTCAATTTCCTAATTCTCAAAAAAAAAAAAAAAAAAAAAAAAAAAAACCCTGAAAACTGAGCTGCCGGTTTAGCTCAGGCAAGAGGCACGGCCTAATGAAATATATGAATTATATAAAGCTAACTACAAGAATATATATATATATATATATATATATATATACCAAGAATCCGGTTAATTTATACCCTTAAAAAGTACATTATTTATTTATTTTTCAAAAATTTATTAGAAACTGAAAAACTGTAAAAAGAAAATGTTAATCACTTTTTCGTTTTTTTATAAAACGTTTATTAAAGTAGTTTATTGATGAATGCCGTAGGAATATAGGATAGTAAAACCTATATATCAAAGCGAAAGACAATTGAAATACCCATATATCAAAACTTTTCTTCAGAAAGAAGGAATGTCTAGTCCTATACGACTCAGAATATGAAATATGGAATATGCACAGTTGTCAAAATCGCAATGTAGATCATAGGATCGTTTAGAATCGCACAATGATCATTAAAATTGTAGGATCGTGTAAGATCGTATGGGATTCTACCTGTAACGACTCAAGAAAAAGCGCTAACCACATTTATGCTAACCACATTTGCGCTATACTTTAAAAATATCAGTTACAATTGAGGCTCCTTATAGTTGTTAATAAAACTCAGATCTACTTAGTAAATACCTAATGTAGGACTCATCACACACCCACACACATCACACAATCAATCAAATTGGGGTATCACAATCTCTCTCATTTAAATCTCTAACGTCTTCGTTAAGGCCACTTTGTGGGGTAGTGTCTCTGAGCCCACATAGGGTTACCGAACCCGCTCTGATACCATATGTAACAACCCAAGGAAAAACGCTAGCCACATCTGCGCTATACCTCAAAATGACTAGTCACAATTGAGGTTCCTTGTATTTGTTAATAAAGCCCAGATCTACCTAGTAAATACCTAATGTGGGACTCATCACACACCCACACACATCACACAATTAATCAAATTGGGGTATCACACTATCGATCCTACCAAAATGTAAAATTCAATTTTTTTCTTTTTTAATTTTATCTTTATAAGTTGTAATATGTACTCTCAAGACTAAGACATTGTACTTCATAAATGTATCAACTAAGTGGTGGGACTTATACGAAGATGACTTTCTTGAATTGAAAAATATTGCTTTAAGAATATTGAGCTTAACATATAGCTCTTCAGGTTGTGAAAGTAATTGGAGTACATTTGGAATAGTAAGACCAAATGACTTTGGCATATTATCCCTTGTTGAGAATTCTCGATTAAAATTGGTACAACTTTAAGTACACTAAAAAAGGAGAATATTGTTTAAAACCAAAAAAAAGAAAAAAAGAAAATGAATGAGTTGGTATTTGTTATGTAAAACTTGAAGATAAAAGAGAAAATACCTAAACCATCAAGTGCAAAAGAAGAAATTGGTTTGAAGAACTTGTCCTCGGATGATGAGTGGTTAGCAAAGGGTGTCGACCAAAAGATGATAGTACAAATTTTGATGAAGATAATGAAGTAACAATTCTAAAGTCTTCCTTTATAGATTTAAAAAATAAATAAATAAAAGTTACACATGTATATTGTGAATGTGTGATCACTATTATATCATTTGGTTATCAATATTAGGTGATAATAAGGGTTCAAGGGCTGCTACCAAAGGAATAAGTGTGCTAGTATTTTGGTACTTGGTTAGTTTCTAATTAAACATTCACTGAACATTTTAAATACATTGTATCAAAACTTAAATATATTTGTTTCGTTAGTATAGACGTAGCAATATAGGACATACAAATCACATCATATGATCAAAATCTTTATTTTTTTATGGAAGAATTCATAATTTACGTGATTATTCAATATACAAAGTCACTATTAATGTTTTTTTTGCTTTAAATCTAAAAATAGATAAGATCTTACAATCTACGACCTGATCTTACGATTTACGATTCTACCTACCTCCTGCAATCCTACATAGGGTCCCAATTTTGACTACCTTGGAATATGTGGTTACCTTAAATTCTTTAAGTATTTTGTGTTGAGTTAAGATAGCTTGACCCAATTAATTAATTCAATTACCCAAGTTGATTAATTAGGTTCAATTGCATGCAAATTGTGAAGGCACCAACAAATCACCAAAAATACTAAATGCAGCAAAAAATAAATTTGATACGGTGATTTGTTAGCAAATGGGAAAAATCTCGTAAGCTGAGAACCCCATCGGGTGACTTTAAGGTCATCACTCCTAAGAATCTGCTAATCAATAATCAAGCAGTTATAAGTATAAGAAATCTTACCAAGTACATTGGTCTATCCTGAAATATCAACCTACATTTGAACCTTCACTCCAATACCCAATTAGACTTGATGCACAAATCTCCAATCTGTGACTAACCCTTTGCACGGATCCCAGTACATAATTAACTCTAGCAACTTAAACATACGTTGTTGGCTGCAAAGTTCTTCGCTTCATCAACAAATGAAGATCAAGAAGTACTTGGTTACAAAACGCTAGGTCGTACAAACACAATAGCTTCTCACAAAGAAAATAGATCTCTTGGTCATTGTATCTATGTATGACAGCTTTTAAAATAAGCCTAATATATGTTTATGATTGTGAGAAAAGAAACCCTAAACAAACATATAAGCTTGGGCTAAATTTTAAATCTGGAAAATTGAAAATCGTAAGTCTCGATAGGTCGAGCTACTGTTGAGTTATCTATCAAGCTTCTCATTAAGTCTCGATAGCAAGCATCTGTTGAGCTATATGTTGAGACTTAATGAACACCTTTTCTTCACTTGTTTCTGAGATCAATCTTCATGTCTTTAATACTTAACTTAAACAACATGTTTCTTGAAGTACTAAACCCATCTTAAATCTACCCAATTACAAGTAAAGTGCATTTTGTCAAAGGATTAGCCAATTACATAAAATATGACCCTAACACTTTGTGTGTTCATACTTTTGTGTCTTGTCTGCGTGATAAACGGTATGTCGTAGTTGTAGATGATATTTTCATTTGCCTAATGCGGTCTAATCCTATAGTGGCTTTAATTTACATTTGTTGTTCGTCTTTAATTTGGAGCATCATTCTTCTTCATCATGTATAATATTATGTCCTTCACATTAATTTCTAAAATGTGTAACATTCTCACATTAAGATTTCTATTTGTCTAAGCGAAAGACAATTGAAATACAATCACCTAATTAATGAAGTTAACTATTCTTTAAGTTGAAAAACCAACTGAGATATATGTATTTAGGGATGGAGCCAAAACTTAGAGTTGGGGGGGGGGGGGGTGGGCGGCTTTGTTGCTAGTTGTGTGCAATGATTTCGGCCTCTGACTCTGTTGCTGCTTAGCTGCTAGTTGTTTAAATTTTTTTTAAAGGGTCAAATTATTTATTTTGGGTAAAATTGGTTGACTAGGCTCAATTTTTTTAAGTTTTACTATTGTTAATTTTGTTGTTGGACTAATTTTTTTGGGCTTGTATATTTTGTTTTAGATTTGGTCTTTAAAATGTGAAAAATGCTAGAGCTACAAACTTTTTTACAAATTGTTGATCTGATGAGTCATTATTGGTACGTAAAAAAATAATCTAAATGGTGGGCCCAAATGTGAATTAATAAGAATTTGCTACCTTAGCAATTTATAAAAATGTTGTAGAAAAATTTGTCAATATAATAATACTCTTGAAAGAATCAATGATATTGTTAAGGAGGAAAAAATGTAATTTTATAAAACAAAATTGCTAAAATTAGTACCCATATATATAATAATATATATTTTTTTTTAAAAATTGAGGGGAAGGGACCGTTGCTCCCCCAAATCCAACCATGGCTCCGTCCATGTATGTATGCATTTGCCGAATTCAATGCTTGCTACAGTGGTCGATGTCAATGGATTAAATTTTGTTATGTCACTACAAAAAAATCATCCTGTCCCAGCGTTTTTTTCCCGGCGTTTTTACAAACCGCCGTAATAGGTAAGCCTATACCAGCGCTTTTTGTCGGCGCTTTACAAAGCGCTACCATAGGAGGCCTATAACGGCGTTTTTCAAAAACGCTGGTATAGGAAGCCCAAAACGCTGGGATAGGTCATTCCGATAAGGGAATGAGAAAGACCTGTCCCAGCGCTTTTAAAAGCGCTGGGACAGGTCTCTCCATTCCCTTATGAAAAGAGGCCTATCCCAGCGCTTTTGAAAGCGCTGGAATAGGGTCCACCTATTCCAGCGCTTCATAAAGCGCTGGGATAGGTCTCTCCAAAACGCTGGAATAGGTCATTCTGATAAGGGAATGAGAAAGACCTATCCCAGCGCTTTTAAAAGCGCTGGGATAGCTCTCTCCATTCCCTTATGAAAAGAGGCCTGTCCCAGCGCTTTTGAAAGCGCTGGAATAGGGTCTACCTATTCCAGCGCTTCTAAAAGCGCTGTGATAGGTCTCTCCAAAACGCTGGGATGGTCATTCTGATAAGGGAATGAGAAAGACCTGTCCCAGCGCTTTTAAAAGCGCTGGGACAGGTCTCTCCGTTCCCTTATGAAAAGAGGCTTGTCCCAGCGCTTTTGAAAGCGCTGGAATAGGGTCTACCTATTCCAGCGCTTCTAAAAGCGCTGGGATAGATCTCTCCAAAACGCTGGGATAGGTCCCTCGCACCACTTAAAAATTTTCAGACTTCCCACTTATTTTTTTCACCTTCCCACCACTTTGGCCTCTCGTTTTTGGTCTCCCTCTTCTTTACTTCAGATATTTTCCTCTCACCCACATTTTCTCTCCCTCTCCCTCTCCCTCTTCCTTAACCCATTTCTCCTCTTCCTCTCTTCTTCTTTACTCAAAACCCACCATTTTTTTTTTCTGAAATTTCAAACACAAAAATATTACCCAAAACCACAAACCCTACCCAAAGCAAGGTAAATCTCTCTAGCTCTCATTTCTATTTTGTAGCAATATTTGTATATATATTTGTTGTTAAATTTCTGGTTTTTTATTTTTGATTTTGGTTGAAGTTTGGTTTGGATTATGTGTATATTTTTGTGTAACTGTTGGTTGATTGTATGGGTTTTAGTTTTGGTTTTGTTTAAAGTTTTGGTTTTGGTTAAAGTTTAGTTCGTTTTTGATGTTTCACAAATCAATCTGTTTTCGTTTTCAAACAATTTACCGTTTGATTGATAGTTAGGGTTTAATTTGGTAGAAAAATTCGAATCAGTTCTTTTTAGAATTTCCTTTTTAACGTTCTGTTTGGTCAGTGGGAAAAATGCACGAAACATGGACATGGACATTTGATTATTTATGTTGAATATTCATTTTTTGTTGTTGTTCTAGGCATTGTAAAGAGGTGGAGTCCCTAATGGTGATTGAGACTTGTGTGTGGTTGTGATTTGTGTGGAGATGGACAAGAACAAGAGCCGTACCGATCTGCTCGCTGTTGGCCGCAAAAAAGGTCCTTGTTCATTTACTTTGTTTATTCATTCTATGTAGTTTGGGATTTTTCGTGTTTGAAACTATTGTTCATCTGTGTTTGGTTGCTTAGAAATTGTAGGAAAAAAAATGGATATAGGTTTTGTTTCTTTGGTTTTATGATATTATCGAGTTCATAATTAAGTTAATTTTGTATTATAGTTAAGTTTTAGTTCGATAACTGTTTGGGGGCAACTAAGCTGGTTACTTTGTTTGAAGGAGTGGAAATAAAAAAAGTAGAAACGAGGTTTTTGCTTTGTGTTTTTTATTATTTATTTTGTATCTCATTGAGCAAATGTAGCACCAGGGTTTTTGAATATTTTATGTCGGGGATGATTGAGTAAATGTAGCATATTATATTATATATTAAAACATATAATATATAGTTGATCTATTGACTGAGTTGCTAGCTTTAGAATCCATGCATTCACACTTCACAATCATACTTTATATCTATTGTATATTGTGAAAGTTTAATAATTTTAAGGTTTAAACACTCTGTGGCTATCAAATACAAGTCAAAAGACTTCACGTTAATTGTCTCCAACGAAACTCAATCACCTTCATTCACCAAGTTATGAATTAATAATTAATAATATATGTATGTATTTCATGCACTTCAGCACTTATAGGTGTGTGGATTATTTGTATAGTTTCTAAGTTCTAACCTAATTCGAAAAAAAAAAACTAAAAAGTCAAAACAAGTGATATATTGGATGTGGTTTGTATAGTTGGATTGTGTGGGGGTGATATTTTGTGGCTTATGGCTTTGTTGCCCCAATTCTTGTGTTTAAAAATTTTCATGTTGTATATCTACTTGGGTGGCAAAGTTTGATGGGGGACCTCAGGTAATAAGCTCTCTTTATGTCTTGATTTCATTATTATTTTTCTTAATTTGAAGTTTTAAGTATTGGAGTAAGATACACATGAGTTAGAAAAACAATTGTTGGACTGACATTGGGTTGAGAACAGGCTTCTATTGCAATTGTGTTTTAGTTTTTGCTTTTGATCCTAATACTCCCTTAACTTCTTGCTTGACCCTTAAGAGGTTTTTGGTTTTCTGTTATATATATAATGATAATAATGACTAATTATTTTAATCTACATTTTTATTATTGGAGATTGGATATCTTGCTTGTCTACTTTGTCAGTTTTTTTAATTTAAGTGGTGATGCATTTGTGGTACTTAAGCTAGGTTGATTTTGTTTGGTTGCTTCTTGATGAAACATGCTTTTGAGTAGTCTTGCTCTTTATAAATTTTTTATATTTTCCTTTAGAAGTAAAATCTTATAATTTATAATTATTCCAAACTATGTAGCTGGAATTCTGTTTTTCAGTTTGCTCGTGTGGTCATCTTTCACATAGCACTTGTACATTTGTCTTCTTGTCTTGTTTCTATTGATGTTTTCTTGCTTATAGTGGAACCTGGTTATGTTGTGCTAGCAGCTCTTTTTCTAGTTTGGATTGTCACATTGTCTGTATGCAGGAAGCAAGATGTTTTTGTTTGGGTGCTTCACAACTTAAGCAGCTGAGTTTGGCGATAAACTCCCTTTTTCTTCCCCTTTTTTTTTCTCTCCTTCAAGCACAATAATTTTAAGGATACATTTTTGTTGTTTTAATTTTGTCTAATACTTGGGTTTGTGACTAAATTTCCTAGGTTTCATTTTCGAGAAGAATTATAATTCCAAGTCTTGCAAAGTGAGGGTTTGAAATTTCTATTGCAATTTTTCTTCCTTTGTCTAGCTGTCTTATTTTATTTTTGGTCATTATGTGTTGGGAACTTCAATAATGAATTCATAGCTTAATCTGGCAGTGCTTAGTATTGTTGTAGTCCACAATTTTAATCGTAGTGTGTCTTGAGGGAACGCTTTTGCTTTCTCTTCTCCTGGCATTTGTGGGTTTTCTGGGAGTTACATTGGTATGCATCGTAATTTGTTAACTTGGATTGTTGCTACTTGATTTCCTTGTCCCCCAATATCTAGCAACAAAGAAGAGCTTGGCTTTCTAAGTTAGAAAGGATTTATCTTTATATTTTTGCATTCTTTGAAATATAGTTGTTTTTTTATTTGTTGTTTTGCAACTCCAGTGATTCTCTGTGCATGTTAAAATTCTATTACTTATATGTATATAGAACTATTTTTTTTTCTTCTGCTATACTTGGCAATTTAAGCAGCCAAGTTTGATTAGGTTGATAAATTCTCTTTTTCTCCTGCTTTCATCATTCTCTTTTGCAATCATGAGAACTTAAAAAACTTTTTGCTTGTTTAATTTCATTTGAAATGGATAGTTCTTTCATTTGTTGTTCTGCAACTTCTGCAATTCACATGTTAAAAATCTATTCTTTGTTTGTCTACAGGAACTAGTTTTTTTTTTTTTTTAAATTTTTTTGTGTTTGTGCTTAGCAGCTTTAATAAACTGAACTTTTCATTTGGTGATAAGCTCTATTTTCTGCCTGCTTTCATTATTCTCTCTTGCAATCATAAGAATTATAAATTTTTTGTATTGTTTTAATTCTTTTTGATACTTGTGCCTGTAAATTCTTTTCTTAGGCTTTGGTTTCCTTCACATCCATAAATTCATGTCTCACCTAGGGTGGGCTTGAAATTTCCCTTGCAGTTCTTCTTGTTTCTGTGTCTTCTCTTGTTTAAATTTTGGTCATTTAGTTTGAATGTGGTAATGCCTGTTGATGTTGAGGGACTGGTAGATTAACAAAGTTTTTGACCTTAATATGGTTGCCAGGGAAAATAATACAGCTTTTTTGGTTCATCCTATAACACGAGTTAGGCTTTCTAGGAATGACTTGGTGCATGGTTTCTTTTTAAGGCATTTGTTGAGGGACAGGTAGATTAAGAATGGTCCAAGTATGACTTCATTCCATTTATTTAATAGATTTGGGTGCAAGGTTTATTTATTTATTTTTAAAGGTGTTTGTTGTAGCAAGCTTTTGTAGATCAATTTTTTTTTTGCTACAATTCAGTAGATCAACATGTTTCTTCTATTGGAGCATAATACATGAAGTTTCCTTTCCCTTATTGTTGGCTGGCCGGTAATTATGGGTCTAAAATTTATGACTTTTTTCTAGTTCTCTAGATTTCACTTTTTGCGCATACATTGTTTAATATATTGTTCCCTCAAAAGGAATCGTTGTTCCTTGTTGTACGAAACTTCTGTAGAGATCAATTGTTGCTGAATGTGGTTCAATTTGGGGCCATTTTATGTTTGCAAGGTCATCGCTTATTTGAATGTGGTAATTTCTCTTATTGGTATGGTGCATGTAGATTGATGCTGATCTTGTGGTTGCCTAGGTTGAGTTCTTCAGCTTATTGGTTTGTCCTGTGATTGACATGACTTAGGCTTTTTGTGAATCAAATTCTTTTAACTTACACATTTGGTCTTAGCATTATTATTGTAAAAAATCTATGAATCAAATTCTTTTAATCTATGTTTTTGGTTTTTGCATTATTATTTGTAAAAATATGAATTGTGGTTCATTACAGGTGTTATAAAATATGTATTGGAAAATATGTATTGTAGGTATATTTCAGGTCTATAAAATTAAATTTTTTTTTTTTTAAAAAAAAAGGACCTATACCAGCGCTTTTGAAAGCGCTGGCATAGGTCCTTTTAAATTTTACTTATTCAAGACCTATACCAGCGCTTTCAAAAGCGCTGGCATAGGTCCTTTTAAATTATACTGATTCAAGACCTATACCAGCGTTTTTGAAAGCGCTGGAATAGGTACTACCTATGCCAGCGCTTTCAAAAGCGCTGGTATAGGCCTTCAAAAAGCGTTGGTATAGGTTATCTTTACATTTTCATAAAGGCTGTCCTAGCGCTTTTAAAAACGCCGGAACAGGGTTTGAAAGCGCTGGGACCTATCCCCGCGCTTTTGAAAAGCGCTGGTACAGGTCCGCACGACCCTATCCCCACATTCAAAAAGCGGCGGTCTAAAGTGCCGGGAAAAAAAACGCCGGGATAGGAATTTTGACCCTATCCCAGCGCTTTTTGGGGCTATCCCAGCGCTTTTCGAAACGCTGGGATAGCCCCGTTTTTTTGTAGTGTGTAGGTCAACTTTGGAATACTATTTTTTATTTATTTTGGTGAAAACCTCAATAAATTAACCCAAAAAAAAGAAGCAATACCTACCAAAGTCAGAGGAATACGCCTCTCATAATACATACTCAAATTGTCATAAAACAAAAGCATACATATGCATACAAGTGGACTATCAAAAGACACAATGTCATGATAAAGAGCTAGAGCTCTTATAGCCAAAGCATTGCCACACTTGTTTGTTTCACAGAAGTAGTGACTTATCTTTACTTGAGAAATCCGGTTGATGAGGGTCCAACAATCCAATATTAGAGAAACATAATGTGATTTACAAATATACTCCTCAGTAATCCAACAATACACAACTTTAGCATCTAATTCAATTTCCACAGCTACAATGTCCAAATTTAAACACATTAATAACCCTTCTCCAAGTGCCCACAATTAAACAATAATAACTATTACTACCTATGAAATTAGGCCAAACTCTTATAGTTTAAGATTTTCTAAGTACAATTAAACATTTTTTTTTAAAAAGAGTTTTTTTTACAAAGTCCAATAAGTCTATAATCCTTGGCCCATATGATATGAGTGGGTAGTTATGTTGGGAAGTATGATCAGGGATGACTTGGGAATTGACAAGACATGTAGATGTGGCAAAATGGGTGGGTCGAGTCAGGTCGATCGGGTTTGTAGGTCGAACGGGTCGTAGGTCAAAACGGGTCATTTTTAAATGGGTTAATCGTGTTGCATGTCGAATCGGGTTGGGTTGACCCATATTTTTCAAACAATTTTTTTTTTTAATTACAAAAACTAATTAATGACAACCTGTTTAGAGAGAATGAATAAAATCAATTAAGCAAATGAATTGCACTTAATGCTACTTGTTAATATCCTTCCAATTCTGACAGTTTTTAGCATAACAAAAATTATTTATAGTCATAAATTCACGATGGAAAAAATCTTCAACGTTAATAGTTCATTGTCAAAATGCATATAATTACAAGTTTACATCTTCAAAAAGAGATAGTTATTAAAAAAAAAAACAATTAAGCCAGCAAGGTAACAAGTTATCGGTCTTCTTAAGTGCACATGTTCTTGTTACATTTAAAATAATAGTAAAGTTAGATAACTTAGAAAGATAAACTAAACAAAAAATATTTAAAAATAAACATAACATATTAAGTAAAGAAGAATAAGTAAATATTTATAAAAATTACACCTCAATCTCAATCTACTCAACATTGGTAACAAATTCAACACTGCAAATATTCACACTTGCAAATTGTAGCTCAAGTGTGAAAGAAAGTTGTCAGCATCTTTATCTACAATACAATATTTTAATATAACTTAATGTAACATGAAAGCAAATCAATAAAGAATTAAAATTTTATAATTATGACTATAAAAAAAATTAAATTACCTTCAAGTCCATATAGCCAACTTTTAGTACACAACGTAGCTTCCGCATTCTCAAGTAAAAGACATAATCGATATGGAGTAAGAATTTTTTTCCCAGTGCTAAAACTTGATTCAGAAGCAACAATGGTTATCGGAATGCTCATAAGATTCCGTGCCATTAAAGAGAGCTTTGGAAACTGAGTGTAATGCTCTTTCCACCAAGAGAGAACTTCTAACTTTGAATTTTTCTTTTTTGTTAAGTCTAGGCTCTTCTAAATACAAGTCCAACTGAGATTTTTTTTGTTTTGGCACCACGAACACCTTCATAATGTTCAAATTCCTAATCACTAAAAAAAATTGCCATGAAAAATAATACCTCACAACATTACAATCTTTATTATTAAAAAAAAATAGCACAACATATACCAAACAAAATGCAATTCACTTACATCATCTTCCTTGCTTTGTGAGAAATTAAAAAAGTGTGGAATGTGTGAAAGTGTGAAAAGAAGGGCAAATGCGCAAGAGACAAGAGTAGAGGAATTGAACTGAGGAAGCTTTTGGGCCCTTTGTGGTTTGGTTTGTCACGTTTCGACTTTCATGTTTGTGCAATGTGCCTTTGGTTTTGGACTACAGCTAGTATTGAATGATATAAATATATATATATATATATATATATATATATATATATATATTTTTAATGGTTGTCTTGACAGTCTTGTGTTGTCTTTGTCTTATTCTCTCATGTCATGTATGTAAAGCTTAGCTCTTATTAGTTGTAATGAAGCTCAAATAGTCATTTTGTTTTACTTGTTTTTATCTATAATATATTGACTATTGGTTTTGGTACTTTGTGCTTTATGCACCTAGTATCAGGACGTAGTCTAAGTATTTTTTTAGCAAATTTTTTTCAACAAGTTGGGTCATGGGTCAATTCGTTTTTACTTGGGGTAAAAAAAAATCGGGTTTGGGTCATGTATTTTTTGGGTCGGGTTAGGTTGGGTCAAGTCAGAAAATTTGGACCCATATTACCACATCTAAAGACATGTCTCCACGACAAGTAGTCCATATTTCTTTTGATTTTTCACCACATAATAAAAAGTAGCTGTCAGAGTCAGCAGACTGTTTGAGTGTTCCCTTTCTGTGGGGGAAATTATTTTTCATAGACAATGTAATATAGTCTCCTCTCATGAAAACGTTGATCCCATTCCCACCCTGATATTTCTCTGTTTTTTTAAACTAGAATTGAGTATGGTACATTAATATAGTCTCCTCATTGCCATGTCATTAATCTTCTGAAAATCAATTATGTAAACGCGTTAAAGTTACTATCTTTAAGAATAATGAGTCATTAACTCTCGCCACCCAACCAGCTTCTTCTGCTTTGCTACTCTCTGTCTCTCTCTTATCTCTCCAGACCTCTCTGAACTCACCTCCTTCTCCTGCACTATGCCACACAACTTATTGGAGCTACATGATAAATTTATCTTGTTTAATTAATTCAGAATTATAATATAGTTTTAGATATCAATCTAAAACCAATAAAGGCCTAAAATAGATAAATACGTTAAAAAAGAGAGAGTAAGAAATGGAATTAAAGGGATTAATGGACTTTTAGAGGCTCTCCCTTTCTTTCATTCTTTAATTATGCTATTTTGTTTGGCTTAGGGGAATAGTCAAACATTTTTATTTGGTGGGCCAACTTGTGATACTAATTTATTAGTTTATATAAACTTCTATAAATATGCACAAACACAGACATCTATATACATATATAACTTAGTATTCTTCATAATAAATCCTTAACGTTTTCATTTTTAATTTAATTACCAAATTATCAACCGAAGTAAGTAAAAATTTTCAATTGAACTAATGAAGTATTCAAAGACATGAATAATTTAAAATTTTAACAAACACAAGAAAACATTTTACAATAAAAAATGAATTTGAGAGAAAAAAAAATATCTCTATAACACTAGACCAATTGGACAACTTTCTTAAGAGCATTATTATACTAGCTCAAATATTTGGGGGGCCAAGTCCCTTGTAGGTTAATAATTAAAATGTTAAATATTTATATATAGTTAAAAATTTGTGGGCCCCATTCATATATGTAGCTCCGCCCATTCTCTCGCCCTTATGCTCTAGGAGAAATACAAGTGGATGATGAAGGATGACTATTCCAATTCCACCTACCCTCCCCAATCCCAACTCCAATATCTGAAATAAAAGTTGACACAATTTGGCTAAGCTTGAGACGTTTTTAATCCCAGTGTTTTCTATATATATATAACGTAGCTGTATATGGTCTGTTTGGATGGAGGGGGGAAGGAGGGGAAGTGGAGGGGAGTAGAGTAATGTAGGCTAAAAATAAGCAAATTTTGTACTAAATCTACTCTACTCTACTCTACTCTACTTCCCCTCCCTCCCCCTCAATCCAAACGGATTATTAATGCTCAGGGAGAGAGAATTTTTGTTTTCTTCCTTTTTGAGGGCAGCACTCTTTTCGTAGTTGGAGAGAGAGAGAGAGAAGAAGAAGAAGGGGATTAGAGGAAGAAGAAGATTTTTTTAATGCTCTATCACTAATTTTTAGAAACTGCATGACATTGTCTCAAATGTGTTTTTTACCATTAAATTTGGATGAAATCTAAAGTCCAAAAAAGATATAACTCTTTTTAAGTTATATAAGTGTTCGTTGAAAAAAATTATTTTTGCTAATTTATTTTACTATTCAGTTTATTTTTATTACTAGTTATAAGACTCACTGTATTTTTTTATACTATTTATAATCTCACTGTACTATTTCAGCTAACTTTTATCTTTATCTATATTACTTTCATAAAAAAAATTTCAATTTCAATAAAATAAACAGATCTCAAACGAAACCTAAACTTATCATGCCGTCCAAAATTGTGGTTTTGTAACCAATTTGTTGTGGCGGTAAGTTTTTGGAGTTGCAACTTGCAAGGAACTAATTAATGCAACTACATAAGGCTTCAGGAAGCCGCTATTCCAAAAGAAGAAGGTAGTGCTAGCTCAACTAGACATTAGTTGCCACTTCCGAATATGCAGGCACTAGTAATGATGTCCATACACAGTACCTCAATCACTGGTGTTAGCCATATATATCATTACTAATTGTGGTTGTTTGCTTCTGCCGGACCTAGCTATTGTGTACACTATACACATGTATTTTTAGATTGGTCACATTTATTGATTCAAAACCTCACAAAGTCAATTTTCCACCTTAATTCTGAGGAAGGTGCGTGTTATAAATATTATTATGACCCAAGAGACTAACCCTAAGTCATTCTAGGGTTACCACTTAGCAAAGGGTTCTCAAATTAATTATAAACTCTACATGGATTTATAGTAACACCATATTAATATAGCTGTCAAGGGCTTTTTACAACTTTTTATCTATCTTTTTTATTTTTATTTTTATGGACTAACAAGTATGAAATTATTTAATGGAGGTGTAGAAGATAAGAAAGAAGAAATAATCTTTCATATTTTGACTTTTTATATAGCAACATAATTCAAATACGTGCTCATAAAAATAGAAAAATAAGGTTTTTTTTATACCTTGGTTGAGCGTTGTTGAAACTTGAAACACGAAACACATGCGGCTACACATGTGGTTGAGCGTTGCTGAATAAGGATTTTCTTTGTATGGCATAGTTTTCCCATTCATATATATGACCTTATCTCAGGGTGACATACAACTACAGTACTACATTGGTGGCCACAAAAATAAGAAAATATTTTTCATATAAAAACAAAAAAGGAATGGTTGGAGATTTTTTTTTCTTTTCTTTTCTTTTCTTTTCTTTTCTTCCTTTCCTTTTCTTTTCTTTTTTTTTTTTTTTTTTTTTTTTGGTTGAGAAAAGGCTGGTGTCTTTCGCTTCATATTACCAACTTCCTATAAATTGGGTATCTCAGTTCATCATATCAACACACCTCTCTCTCTCTCTCTCTCTCTCAGCTCAAAACTAATCGGGATACTCGTGTCCATGGCCTTCTGTTGTGCATCCTCTTCTTCCTCCAAACCTCAAAATGGTTTCAAAAATATCCAAAATACTGAAAAGATTACTTACCTCATCGATGATACTTGTATGCAAAAGGCACAAGGAAGCAGCATTGCCCAAGATCAAGCCGTCAATTATTTTCCCACTGAAGACTACAATTTTCTTCCTGAATATCACAGTTCCACGGTTAAGTTTTGAATAACCATTTTCAGTATTTCTTTTTCTTATTTTTCCAGACCTAACTTTTAATAATTTAAGAGGGCTATATTGTTTTTTTCCAGGATGATTTTTATGTTGAATACTTGCAAAAACTAAAGAAATTCAAAAATATACTTAGCAAGTTAGTTGAAGTTCCTTTCGAAGGTTTGAACATGGTTGATGCAATCCTGCGCTTAGGAATTGAGTACCACTTCCAAGAGGAGATTGAAACAATCCTAAAAAGGCAGTATATGATTTTTAGCTATCATGCAGGTCATGATCATGATCTTTATGAGGCTTCACTGCGTTTTCGATTATTGAGACAAAATGGCTATCATGTTTCTGCAGGTGAGAATATATTTTTTCTTTTTCCTAAATTACGTTATGCTTGTAATTATCACAGCATGGTTATAATTACATCTCCAAGGATTGGGTGGGAAATGGCGTTTGAATCTAAAAGTTGAACAAAAACAATTTTAGATAAACATTAAAAAATAAATTAAAATTATTTGCAGTTGAGCTCTAACTCAACTAACACAGAGAGTAAATTTATGGGTTCAAGACTCACTTGATAACGCAGATATGTGTAACTTATCAATTGTAGAAAAAAAAATGTATTCCTTGAAAGTCAATAAATTGCTGCTAATTGTGTGTACACAGATGTGTTTAACAAATTCAAGAACAAAGAAGGAAACTTTAAATTGGAGTTGGGTGAACACATAAGTGGATTGATGGAATTATATGATGCGTCAGAGGTAAGCATTGATGACGAAGACATACTCGATGAAGCTAAAGACTTCAGTCGCCATCTTCTCGAAGCAAACATCAAACATCTTGATCACCAACAAGCTAGATTCATTCTAAACACATTGGAGCATCCCTATCATAAGAGTTTGCCAAGGTTCATGGCTAAGGGCCTCCCTGACAATTTCGAAGGGGCAAGGGGTTGGGTAAAATATTTACAAGAACTAGCAAAGATGGACTTCAAAATGGTCCAGTCCGTACACCAACTGGAACTTCTTCAAATTTTCAAGTAAGTTCAATGAGACTCTGGAATATTTTTGTTATGATTGTCTATTAATTATTTTGGAACTCAAATTGCCTATATACTTTGATACTATTCTAAATTATCATTTCTCCTAATTAAAAGATGGTGGAAAGGCTTAGGTCTGGCTAAAAAGTTGAACTTTGCGAGAAATCAACCACTTAAATGGTACATGTGGACAGCGGCTTGCCTCACAGATCCAAGCCTGACATATCAAAGGGTTGAGCTCACAAAACCTATAGCTATGGTTTACGTGATAGACGACATGTTTGATGTTTTCGGAGCACTAGATGAACTCACTCTCTTCACAAATGCAGTAAATCGGTACGTGTGTTTGTTCCATATAGGAAAATTGTTAAATATTCTTTTACACTTTGTTTTATTCAACCATTTTACACCAATATATAATTGATGCAAGAATATTCATATTTTAAAAATGTGCACATTTCAACTCATAAAAGTGGATGTAAAAAAAAAAATGTGAAATAAAAAATGTGTGATAATTAAAACAGTCGGAAAATTATGACTTGCTTTATTTTACCATTTCACTATGCTTGATTATTACATTTTTCTGTGCACGTAGATGGGAATTATCAGCAACTGAGAAATTATCAGACTCTTTGAAGATATGTTTCGTGGCTCTTTATGACATTACCAATGAAATCAGCTACAAGGTCTACAAAAGGACTGGATGGAATCCCATAGACTCCCTAAAAAAAGCGGTATATATATTGACAAAATAACCATCAAACACAATTATTTTCTATAGAAAAATACATATTGGTCCCTAAATTTTAGTTTATTAATAATTTTAAATCTTGAAATTTAAAATGAGTGCTTTAGATTCCTTAAATGACATGACCAAACTTAAACTAACATGATGACATTACTCTCTTAGATATGTTATAAATAATAAAAATGATTGCTTCAACTTTCAAAGGGACTAAAAGTGACCATTTTAAGTTTGTTGAAAACTAAAAAAATTAATAGAAAATTATTAGTCTACATTATATTAACAACGTAAGATTTACATTGTAGATTAAACAAATATATACAGCATTGTACACTTTTATGCAAATGTATACATTTGTTTAGTCTATAATGTAAATCTTACATTAATAGTACAATATAAATTAATAATTTTCTATTATTGTTTTAGTTCTCAACAAATTTAAAATGGTCACTTTTAGTTTAGAGACATAAAGTGATTGGTCGGATTTCAGGGACTAAAATCGCTCTCAGCCTGATGTGTATGGACAAACATTGTATTTTGACATATTTTTCATGTGAATAGTAAAATTTCGAAAAGATTACTCATGTCACACCTTTGCAATTATTGATTGTTGCAGTGGGCCAGATTGTGTAATGCCTTCCTATTAGAAGCACAATGGTTTGCTTCTAGGAACATGCCAAAGGCAGAGGAGTACATGAAGAATGCACATGTGAGTACAGGATTGCATGTGGTGCTACTTCACATGTTCTTTCTCTTGGGTGAGGGAATTAGCAAGGAGACTGTTGAACTTCTGGACAGCAATCCCAGCATTACATCTTCCATAGCCACAATTCTTCGACTCTGGGATGACCTCGGAAATGCCCAGGTAAGAGGATAAGATTAAATTCACAAGCAGCCACACATAATTTGTCCAGTTTTCATAAGGGAGTGATCCCCACCAATAATAGATATCTAGTGGCCTAAAGGGCAGTGGCATTTTAATTTTATTCTTTTATTTTTTGAAGTGAGGAATAGGACAGTCGCATGTTAGAAGTCAAAGGAAATTGAATTTACTCTCATTTACTCAACCTTTTGTCGCATTAACCACAGCCATCCACGTGTAAGGGTCATAGTTTTCTCAGAAAAATAGGAAAAATAATATTTTCCTAAGAGTAGAGGGAAACCAGTTTTTTCCACAAACCTTTCCACACTTCGTTAAAATCACAAGTTGGGTGAAGAAGTGGGTTGAGAGAACTTCACTTTTAATTTTATTCTTTTATTTTTTTATAAAGTATGAGAGAACTTCACTTTTATATAAATTTATTTTTAACATCATTTTTATAATGATCATATTAGGGCAAGTTAACAATTATTAAAAACATTTCATAAGTGAGTTGAGTATCTTGTAATTTTTGCTAATTTATTTGTTAAATGTGAGATAATTTTTTTTTTTTTTTTAAAAAGATAAAAATTAGTTTATTTTTAGAAACATATATATATTATTTATCTGGCAAAAGATGAGACAAAAAGTTAAAATTTTTCATATAATATATATATATATATATGTATGTATATATTTGCAACTTCTAAGGTTAACTCACTAACTGGTTAGGATTATCTGTAGGATGAGGATCAAAACGGTCATGATGGATCCTATATTGAGTGCTACAGGAAAGAACATCAAGGCTGTTCAGTTGAAGATGCAAAAAGTCATGTTATCAGAATGATTTCAAATGCATGGAAGCAACTCAACAAGGATTGCCTTAACCCAAATCCATTTCCAGCGTCTTTTATAAAGGCTTCTCTTAATGCTGCAAGGATGGTTCCTTTGATGTACAGTTATGACGAGAAACATCGCCTTCCAAGTCTAGAGGAGCACATGAAGTCACTGATCTTTAAAAGTGTTCCCTATAAGAAAATGTAAACAAATTAGACTTTTGGGTTTCATAACGTATTACGCTTTGGTAATGTAATAACCAATGGAAGATGTGAGGAGGCTTAAACTAGTTTGCAATATTTCAGCTTCTTGCACTAGCATTTCCTTAAAATTTAAGTGCTAAATAAATTTTCAAATTTCCTGAATAATATGTAACCAAATCCACTATGAAGATTTTTGCAATATATATGTAAAGAGACACTATAGCCTGGTTTTCTTCTCTTGCTTTCAATTGCTGATTAATCCAGCCTTGTGTCATCACAGTTATTTGATGCTGTAAGTCGATAAGCCTGCCATTTAACCAATTTCTTGGCTAATTCACGGCTGTTTGAAAATTTTACTTGATCTCAGTGGTTTCAGAACAATATTCCAAACACATAGTAGGCCATTTTAGTGTTTTGGTGGTAAAGTCCTGTCAATAATATGGCAATTAATGGAGAGGTTGAAAGACCTTTTTGGCTTTGGCAAGGTTTTCTCAAGAAATTCTTTTTCGCCTTTCTCTACAAAATATTAAGGTTTTTTTTTCCCTTGTTCTATGGTGACGAGCGAATACCAAGGAAAAATTTATATCCTACAATATTTTGAATTTGCCAGAATTCGCTCAACTGCTCTACAATTTGCTCGACCAAAATTCTCAGACTTGCACGGGGAATGTGTAGTTTTCTTCTGACTTCAACTTACACCAAACGGTTACAAATGAACTTGAATAACATTCTCAATGAAACAATTTCAATATGAGTAATTATAAATTTATATCGTACTAGCAATGTAAAACTTATATCACAAACTAAATATACTGTACACTTTTTGCTAACGTGTATAGTATTGTAAGCATTTCTTTAGTTTACAATATAAATTTTAAACTATTAGAGCATTCACATCCTAAAATTCTATCACATCCTATTTTACATTCCAAAAAGTCATTTTATCAATTATATTATACAATTTTACAATACTTCCAACATCCCAACTTTTATTTTACAATACGATACATTAAAATAATATTTCTACACAATAAAATAATTTATCTCAAAACCTAAATAAAAACAAAACTCAAATCACCTCTGCAACCAACTGCTACCACTACCACCACCACCACAAAAAACATACCCAAACTAATTTTCATCTCCAAAACTCAGTACCCAAACTGATTTTTATCTCCAAAACTCAATACCCAAAGTTGAAAACCAAAGTTATCTCCAAAACTCAATACCGAAACCCATGGCCATGCCACCACCATCACCACAGCAACCCCCCCCCCCCCCACCATAACCATCATGAACCCACATATGACCCATAATAAAAACCCCACCCCCTTCCACAACTATCACGGCAACCTTCAACTCCACCACCATGAACCCATAAAAAAATCCACCTCTGCCACAACCCATATCTGCCATGCCACACCCACATCTGCCACAACCATCCTTTACTCGCTTCATCCACCTTTGCCATGACCCACAAACCTAGCTACAAACTCATTAAAAAATAATCAAACAAACCCACGTCAGCCACCACTATACCCATTGCCCTCTGCCCACCACCACACAGCACAAACCCACATCAGCCACCACCACCATCAATCACCCATCCCCTCCACCACATCAAATCTCATTTGCCACCACATCAAACCCTTGATTCAAGGGAAAATAGAGAGAAAAAAAATGAAAGGGAAGAGAGGGATGAGAGAGGGGGAGGGATTGAAGGAGTGAAGGAGTGAATTGAAAAAAATAAAATAATAATAATAATAATAATAATATTTTATTCACATACTTTATAAATTCCCCTCTCTTTACAAGTCTAAATATGTGGAAGGTTTTAAATTTTTATACTAAATTTTTTCTACACATAATATATGTCATTCTCAATGTAAATGTTCGTATTATAAATTATGAATTTCCCTTTAATTATAAAGAAACTTTTGTCATGGAATTTAGTGAAATGACTACACACTGTTATTGACACCATTACAAATTATGCACCATTGACACGTACTTATCACCACTAGTGTCATTAATTAGTGTTGTGATTATCAAATGAATAAGGGCCACAATTGTATTATCAACCTAGCTCGTACACGATCATGATTAGGTGGTGGACCACACTGGACAAATTTAGCATGTGGAATAGCAAGTCGAGCACAGAACCATGCAATAATTGTAGTTTAGAGTCGTCTTGCGACAAACATTTCCCCATAAACTAGGGACGTATTCCTGGACGTAACTTAAAATTATGAAAGTTTCTTACTTTCAGTATTTTTTTAATTAAATATATTATTATTTTTTAAATATATAATAATAAGTAATAGTAAATTTTAATTTTCATAATTTATGATTATCATTTCAACCATCTACAGTATCACTATTAAATTTAAACATTATACTATTAGCATATTTAGTAGATCAATATCAAAGAACGTTGGTGAATAGTGTGAACATGATAATTAAATAAAACATGCAGCATTAAATAAAAAATTACACTTGGAAATTGAATAAATCCATTATGTAATGTGCAGTACACAAATAGTTCTTTTTTTTTTTTTTTTCTTCTTCTTTTGAAAGCTAACAATATTTTTGAAAAAAAATAATTATTTGTTTCAGAATGGCATTTGGTGCACATAAAAAAACCATATATGTTCAAGTAAACTATGTCCTTTAAGCATTTCTTAAGTATTGAGAATCTAATTACGAAAATAATATTAAGAAAGTCAAATATAAAAAACTATTCAATTTTCATTCAATGTTCAACCTTACTTAAAAGAATCAATGAAAACATATTATGTTGTTGTGGGGGCCTGTTAATCAGGATGTACTGTTAAGGCAGTACTAAATGGGCCTATGGCCCGATCCGAGAACATTAGCCAATCCTAGGATGTCCAGGTCTAATTATAAAGAGAAAAGTAGAGATAATATGAGATAAGCCCAATGAATGCCCGAGGATAAAATCCATCTCAACAACAAGGGTCCGAGGTCAGTAAGAGTGTCGTATCATCATAGACTTTCTTCGAAGTTACATCATAACTAAGAATTGGACGCTAGTCAAGGAGTAAGAAAGGAGAAGGGCAACAAATATCTTCAAAAAGCTGTTACCTCCATATTAAATGCCTCCCAATTAACTCTCTGACCGCATTAATGTAGAGGTGATATCTGATCAGTAGTCAAGCTGCCTTACAGCTACTAGTTAATGGTTCTAGGAGTTGTTGGATGGGACAGAAAGGAGTTCCCAAAATCTAACCTACACGTGTATGGTATGGATGATACCAAGATTGTAATATATAGCGTGGGAAGATGTACTAATAAAAGAGGAAGAAAATGAAGTAATGGGGAACGATAGGAGAATAAAATTTTGTAACTTTGTTCATCAATAAGACATTATACAAGCTCCTCAGGCCATTAGAAAGATGGTTCTCTTTACCTTACTTGTGTTTAAAAGTTTTTAATTAGCAAGCCCCATCGTATTACTTCTAGGGTAAATCTAGTTCTTTCATCCACGTTCTACAAATTTATTGTTTTGACTTTTTAGGCTAAACTCCAACCCTATGTTGAGTCCACCCCAAGTTCAGTCCTTACAGTTGCAATTGTGTTTAAACTTTTAAAGGGTTCTGAATCTTAGCATAATGAAATGCAGTACCTATAGCTATGGTTTATCATATTACATATTTATTAATTTATCATATTATATATTTATTAATTTAATGATAAAAACAAAGAAAAGTCATACCTAGAGGCCACTTGTAGTAGAACTTGGAGCAGACTTTAATATCAAATTTGTAAAAAATTGAAAAACAAACTGATGATGCCGAAAATTCTCACCAGTGAGATGCACGACCCTTACACTCGAACAACCGATGCCTGAAAGTACAAAAATACAAGAACACCTTCAAAAGGGTGGGCTCCGGTGTGGAGCCGGCCGAATACCCTCCGAAGGTCAAGTCAGAAAACGTTTTTTGCAACTCTAGGATGCTAGAGAGGAATTAGTTACACATACCTTTTTTTGGGGGTGTTGGGCCTTTTTATAGTAGTGAGGTCCTGCCTCCTTTCCTTGCAGGGCAAGCCTCACAGACTTGCTGAGCAAGCCTCTCAGGCCTGCTGAGCAAGTCCCTCAGGCTTGCTGGACAAGCCTCCCATGCTTGTAGAACAAGTTTCTTGAAACGTGATGGGCAAGTCTGGGCCTTCGTCCTAACCGGGGGCCCATGTGAAAGGAAGGGCCCTACCTTCTTTGGGCGCGCGGATGTGGGCATATTGGGCTTGCCAATGGGCCCATTGGGCCTACCAGGCCTTATCTCACAATTTACCCTCTTCAGCTGCCCCCTTCACCCCATTTGACCCGTCTCCGTCGTGCGGACGGTCAATTGGGGTGACGGTCAAAAACAAACAAAAGAGATGGTCCGTCTTTAAGGAGGTGACGGATGGACATGAACGAACGGTAACAAAGAACTGGGACGGCAACCATAAGTACAGATTGGTGGAAGACGGAGTAAGAGAGGTGACGATCAGAGCTCAATGGATGTTGGTGATGAGGACCTTCGGAAAGGGGACGACGGATAGGGGCACCGTCATGACTGTGGGGGTCTGACAGACTGCAGAAGCATTTAAGACGAAGACACGTGTCACTCGTAGATTGGTCCGTATCTTGGATCGAAGTGCCGCTTCGTCTTCCGTGCACTCCACCTATAAAAACCAACATTCCTCCTTCATTTTTCTACTTTGCGTAGAAAATTCACTGCCAGAGCGAGTCCGTCGTTTGTCAGAGTTTACCCGTTCACATCTTCCAGCAAAGAGATCAACCCGTTCGCTCCTTTATTCGGTAAGTGATCCTATCCGTTCCCCTTGATGTTCCTTCAGTTTTCATATTTGTCATGATAGAAACATTAGACTTCTTGCATCCGTCTCTTCCCTTTTTTATTTTAGACAGTCCGTCTTAGGCTTTGTCAATCCGTTGTAGGAAATGTCTAGTGCGTCGAGTAACCAGTCCTTCGTCCGCGACGGAGCGGGTTACGAGGAACTGTACCCGTCTGGTTACAAAGATCAGGACGAATTGATCGAGAGGACTCCGTCTGCCACTTCACCGTCCTCAACAAATGAGGATATGGAGTTGGCCGAACCAGGGGAAGGTTCTGACGACGGTGGAGAACATAGAACTGTAGTCGGGGATGACGGACTTAGGGAGTTCGTCATACTGCCTGAGTGGACGGTGCACAAATTTGTGTCAACAATTAAGGAAGTCCACTTCAAGACAATTAGGGCGATCTACCAAATACCTGATCACATCCCCATCCGTCTACCCTACAAATCCGAGAAGTGTTATTACGACGGAGTGGATGACTTGGGGGTGTACGAACAAGCGCTGAAGGCCGGACTTAGATTCCCCTTGAACAGGGTAAAACGAGAACTCCTCCACTTCTTAAGTCGAGGGGCATGTACAGTTTTGTTCCTAGGAAGTCCGTCCTGAAAGTCATTTACGAGACCCCGGACTCCAACCGAGATTGGAAGAGCTGCTACTTCTTCCTGGAGGGTGACGGTTGGATGTGCCACCCGGGGGAGACGGATTTTCTGCTCGTCGATAGGACATGGGGCATCTTGGACCCGTCCGGTACAGTTCAGCCCGTCGCGTTACCTAAGTAATTTTGCTTTAACTTTTTAATAGCCGTCCTAAATTTCTCTCCGTTTTTTTTCAGTGCGACGGCGTCCACAAGTTGACTTGGAGGAGTTCAGCTTTTTGGAGAAAATTTTTTCAAAGACGAAACCAGAAGAACGGACTTGGGCGAAGCTTGTCAATCTAAATACCGTCCACTGGTATTGCGACGGACCGGAGCCTACAGCCGCCGCGATAAAATACGAGGAACGCACCCGTCAGCGTAAGTCCGTCACATCTTTTCTCTTTTGTTCATTCGTTTTGAGTTTCACCCGCCTACTCTTGTTTCTACAGAGATGGACGACGCGAAGAGGAGGGCCGCCATCAGAAGCAAAGCCGCCAAGAACAAAGAGACGGACGTAGGGGCGATGGGGACGGGCTCGAGTAGGCCCCTGGCGAAGAGACCGATGCCCAGGGTCGACCGTGCGCCCAAGAAACAGAAAGTTTCTACGGAGCCCGTCATAGGCCTCATGGCGGAGGGAAAGAAAACGGTGACCCCTGCCAAGCCTGGGGCGGGGAAAGGTCTGATGGTTGCTCCCCCGGGCAGCCAGAAGAAACCGCCCGTCCTACTCCGTGAGGACCCAAAATACGCCTTGGGGAAGATCTCCTCCATCATTGGGAGCGAGGACTACGAGGATTTGGGGAACCATTCGACGGAGGCCATGGGGGAGACGGGCCTCTTCAGCATTGCCCAAGTAAGTACCCGTCACCATTCATCTTTCAATTTCTTTTGTTGTCATCATCTTTTTTTTTTTTACCAAGTCCAATTTGATCGTCAGGCTATGCTCATGACGAAGGGTCTGATGGACCGGGCTCTTCGCAATGAGACGGCGTTGGAAAGGGTCCGTGACCAGGCCAGGGTGACGGAGGAGGAGCTGCTCGAGCTCAAAAACTGGAAGGTTATGATGGAGAAAAAACTCAAGCTGGCGGAGGAGGTAAGGGACGAGCTTCAGAGGACGGTGGAGGAACTCAAAGCCGTCCTGGAAGATAAGGAGGACGAGCTTCGTCTGGCCAAGGAGAAGGCCGTCCAAGAGTACCGCGACTCGGACACCCTCTTGACGGAGCTTAGGACTTCGTATACTGATGGCTTTGAGGATGCCCTCCGTCAGGCCAAGGCTCTATACCCCAAGTTCGACTTTTCAGCCGTCGATATCAACGTCGCGGAGGGCATGTCCGTCCAACCAGACGCCTCTGATGACACTGCCGACCTTTTTGCTGAGGAGAAGCCTGTTTCCGTCGCCCCTGAGCCCCAAGCTGAAGAAGCGAAGACCCCAGAGCCCAAAGACCCCGTCGCCCCCAGCGTGTAGCCGTTCTCTGCTTTGTATTAATTATATCGGAAAACTCATTGGATTTTTGCCCGTCGTGTGTAGGGCTTATTTTACATCATTTGTACTTGACATTTAAACTGATTTATTTAAATGCTTCTTTTAATATCGTATTGATAATGTTGACGTATGCTCCGTCTTGTTATTAAATACCTGCTTAATTTGATCCGTTCACGTCGTGGAATTTTATGTGTCTGCGAACCAGTTGGGTCCGTTCATTTCTTGACTCGCGTACATCTCTAGTTCATGTTGGTGTCCGTCTACTTAGTGGATCTGTAAATTTTTAACCCGTGGCGGGTCCGTCCTCTTTTCAGGACTTGTAAATTTTTTGACCCATGGTGGGGTCCGTCCTCTCTTTAGGACTTGTAAATTTTTTGACCCATGGTGGGGTCCGTCCTCTCTTTAGGACTTGCAAATTTTTTGACCCAAGGTGGGGTCCGTCCCTTTTTTAGGACTTGCAAATTTTTTGACCCATGGTGGGGTCCGTCCTCTCTTTAGGACTTGTAAATTTTTTGACCCATGGTGGGGTCCGTCCTCTCTTTAGGACTGGTAAATTTTTTGACCCATGGTGGGGTCCGTCCTCTCTTTAGGACTTGCAAATTTTTTGACCCAAGGTGGGGTCCGTCCCTTTTTTAGGACTTGCAAATTTTTTGACCTATGGTGGGGTCCGTCCTCTCTTTAGGACTAGTAAAATTTTTGACCCATGGTGGGGTCCGTCCTCTCTTTAGGACTGGTAAATTTTTTGACCCATGGTGGGGTCCGTCCTCTCTTTAGGACTTGTAAATTTTTTGACCCATGGTGGGGTCCGTCCTCTTTGGGACTTTTGATAGTAGTCGTTTAGTAGTAAGATTTACACAGCAAGGTCCTGAACGTTCCTTCATTAAATTCGATCTTGTAGAAGAAAATACCTGCCCTTTTTTGGGCTAACAAAGGTTCTAAAAAACAAAAGGTTCGAAAGTAGTCGACAGACTGCTACAAAATAATCGAAATCTAGTGAATGTACATTGGGGGATTAAAACTTGACTTCTACTGGTAGTATCTCCGAAGGTGCTCCGTGTTCCATGGATGCTGGAGTTTTCTTCCGTCCATGGTCTCAAGGTGGTACGTGCCCTTCCTATGCCATGATGTGATTCTATACGGTCCTTCCCAGTTTGGTCCGAGCTTTCCCTGAGTAGGGTCTTTAGTAGCGCCCATGACCTTTCGGAATACCAGGTCGCCGATCTGGAAATCTCTGTGCCTCACCTTTGAGTCGTAGTTCTTTGACATGAGGTTCTGGTATCGCGCCAATCTTTGTTCAGCCACTGCCCGGACCTCGTCCACCAAGTCTAGCTGAAGGCGCATAGCTTCCTCGTTCTTGTCCTCCGTGTAGTTCTGCACGCGGTAGCTGGTGAGACCGATTTCTGCTGGTATGACTGCATCGGCTCCGTATGCAAGTCGGAACGGGGTCTCCCCAGTTGGTGTCCTTGCGGTCGTCCGATATGCCCACAAGACGCTTGGCAGCTCGTCTGGCCAAATACCCTTTGCCCCTTCGAGCCGGGTCTTGATGATCTTTAGTAATGTCCTGTTTGTAACTTCTACCTGTCCGTTTGCTTGCGGGTGTGCTGGTGAGGAGTAATGATTCCGAATGCCTAGCTCTGAGCAGAAATTCTTGAAAGCGCTGTTATCGAACTGTTTTCCATTGTCGGAGATAAGCACCCTCGGGATCCCGAACCTGCATACGATGCTTTTCCATACGAAAGCACGGATGTTCTTCTCGGAAATAGTGGCGAGGGGTTCTGCTTCGACCCACTTCGTGAAGTAGTCGATGCCGACTACGAGGAACTTTAGCTGCCTTAGAGCCGTTGGGAAAGGGCCCATGATGTCTAATCCCCATTGCGCGAACGGCCATGGGGCCGTGATGGGTGAGAGTTCTTCTGATGGTCGTCTGATCAGGTTACTGAACCTCTGGCATTTGTCACAGGCCTTCACATACGATTGGGCGTCCGTGAGCATTGTGGGCCAGTAGTACCCTGCTCGGATAAGTTTGTGCACCAGAGACCGTGCTCCAGAGTGATTCCCGCAAATCCCCTCGTGGACTTCCCTCATCACATATTCTGCTTCGCCCTGGCTTAGGCACCTTAGGTAAGGCCGAGAGAAACCTCTCTTGTACAAAGTGTCGTTGATCAACACGAATCGTGTGGCCCGGACCTTCAGTCTCCTTGCAGCATCCTTTCTGTCTGGTAGAGAGCCCGACTGTAGGTATCCTTTTAAGGGCGTGGTCCAGTCCTCTCCAATATCTATCGCCTGTATCTTCTTTCCATCATCAATGAGTGGGTGAGTTTGAACGAAAGATAATACCTGTTTAGGCGCATTCATGAACTCCGCGGAGGCTGCTTTGGCCAAACGGTCGGCGCACTCGTTTTCCTCCCTTGGAATCTGAATGAATTTGACCTCGAGGCCTGCGATTCGACCCTTCACCTCCTCCAGGTACTTCTTCATCCGTTCGTTTCTACACTCGAAATCGCCATTGATCTGACTGGTTATCACCTGGGAGTCACAATGTATGGCCATGTTACCGGCGCCCGCGGCCCTTGCGAGATCTATTCCGGCTATCAAGGCTTCATACTCTGCTTCGTTGTTGGTTGTAGGGAAGTCTAGTCTTATCATGCACTCGATCTTGTCCCCTTCTGGTGTTCGTATGACTACGCCGGCTCCTCTTGAGTGCTGATTTGATGATCCGTCCGTGTGGATGATCCACGGTTTCGGCCCTTCTGCCCCCTCGTCTTCCGGCTGGGTGTACTCGGCTATGAAATCTGCCACCGCTTGCCCCTTTATCGAAGTCCGCGGACGGTAGCGCACGTCGAATTCGCTCAGCTCAATTGCCCACAAGGCCATCCTTCCTGCCGCCTCGGGGTTGCTCATTGCTCTCCTCAGAGGCTGGTCCGTCAGGACCACGATTACGTGGGCCTGGAAATACGGTTTGAGTTTCCGTGCTGCGGTCATTAGGGCAAGGGCCAATTTCTCCATCTGTGGGTACCTTTCTTCCGCTCCTCGGAACGCCCTGCTCACAAAATAGACGGGTCTTTGGGAGTGTCCGTCTTCCCGCACCAGGGCTGCGCTGACCGCGGCCTGTGAGACTGCAATATAGAGGTACAGCTCCTCCCCGGGTACGGATGGACTGAGAAGTGGTGGTGACGACAGGTACCTCTTCAAATCTTCGAATGCTCTTTGGCATTCGTCCGTCCATTCGAACGATTTCTTCAGTACTCGGAAGAAGGGCAAGCACCTATCCGTCGCTTTGGAGACGAATCTGTTCAGGGCCGCAACCTTCCCGTTCAAGCTCTGAACCGCCTTTACTGTCTTCGGGGGTTCTAACTCCATTATGGCTCGCACTTTCTCTGGGTTGACCTCTATGCCCCTTTGGGAAACCATGAATCCCAAGAATTTCCCGGCCGTAACTCCGAACACACATTTACTTGGGTTCAGCTTCATGTTGTACGACCGAAGGGTGTCGAATGTCTCCTGAAGGTCGCTGAGATGGTTGTCCTCGCGCACGCTCTTTACCAACATGTCGTCAACATAGACTTGTACGTTCCTGCCGAGCTGGTGCGTGAACATCTTGTTCATCAGTCTCTGATACGTAGCCCCCGCGTTCTTGAGTCCGAACGGCATTACCTTGTAGCAGAAAAGTCCTTGACTGGTCACGAAAGAGGTTTTCTCCTGATCCTCCTCTTCCATTTTAATCTGGTTGTAGCCTGAGAAGGCGTCCATGAAACTCAGGAGCTCGTGTCTGGCCGTCGAGTCCACCAGTGCGTCTATCCTCGGGAGTGGATAGCTGTCCTTCGGGCACGCCCGGTTAAGATCCGTGAAGCCAACGCACATTCTCCACTTTCCGCTGCTCTTTTTTACCATGACCACATTCGCTAGCCAGTCGGGGTAGTACACTTCTCGGATAAACCCCGCCTCCAGTAGTTTTCTAACTTCTTCCGCAACTGCTTTGTCCCGTTCCTGCGTGAACACCCTCTTCTTCTGCCGGATTGGGGGGGAGTCCGGGTTGACATGCAGCCTATGGACTATTACTGACGGATCGATCCCTGGCATATCTTCGTGGCTCCACGCGAATATGTCCTGATTCCTCTTCAGGAAGTTTGCCAGGTCTTGCCTCACCGTCTGGCTGGCCATGGTGCCCATTCTTGTCGTCCGCCCGGGTCTCGATTCATCGAGCGTGATTTCTTCCAACTCTTCTACCGGCTCTGCGACGGTCCGCTGCTCGCCAATGCATAAGGTCTGCTGGTGATCCTCCATTTCCAGCATGGCGACATAGCATTCCCGGGCGGCCACCTGATCTCCCCGCAACTCTCCAATTCCGTACTCTATGGGGAACTTGATCATCAGGTGGTATGTTGAGGTCGCTGCTTTCCAAGAGTTCAGCGTCGGTCGCCCTATGATACCGTTGTACGCGGATGAGCAGTCGACCACTAAAAAGGTCACGTCTTGAGTGATCTGCTGCGGATAGTCACCGACTGTCACCGAGAGCGTGATTGCTCCTAATGGGAGTATCCTTGTTCCCCCAAAGCCGACCAAAGGGGCATTCGTCGGTGTTAGCCGTGCTCTATTTATTCCCATCTGCTGGAACGCTGGGTAGTACAGGATGTCCGCTAAGCTGCCGTTGTCGACCAGCATCCGGTGTACGTTGTAATCTCCTACCCTTAGACTGACGACGAGGGCGTCGTCGTGCGGATGGTAGAGGCGCCTCGCGTCGTTCTCCGAGAACCCAATAATAGGATCTTCTCTCCGCGCCATCTTGGGTACAGAACCCGTGGTCTGCACATGTTGGACCATCCTAAGGTAGGTCTTCCGGGCCTTCTTGGACGATCCCGTTGCTGCCGTGCCCCCTATAATCATCCTTATTTCCCCAACGGGGGGTTTCTGACGGTCATTCTCCCGCCGGGGGGCCTGCTCCCGCGCTTGGACATCCGTCCTTTCTCTACTGACGAATTTCTGCAGTTTTCCATCTCTGATGAGGGCCTCTATCTGCTGTTTCAGATCGTAGCAATCCGCAGTGTCGTGACCGTGATCTCGGTGGAAACGGCAATACTTGTTCCTGGATCGCTTGGCTGGATCGCTCTTTAGCTTTCCCGGGAACGTCAGAGATCCCTCATCTTTGATTTGCATCAGCACCTGGTCTAGCGGGGCGTTCAGAGGGGTGAATCTCGTGAATCTCCCTCCTGGGGGTTTAGAACGCTTATCCTCGCGTCTATCTCCCGTTCTTGGTTTCTTCTTTCCGTGGTCCTGCCCGGCATCCTCCGGTCTCTCCCTCTTCCTGGGTTTGTCTTCCCTAGCCGACAGTGCGTCCTCCGCATTCATGTATTTCGTGGCCCTGTATAGGACCTCAGACATGGTCTTCGGGTCATTTTTGTACAGGGAGAATAGGAATTTTCCCTTCCGCAGGCCATTCGTGAAGGCTGCCACCAGAATCTTGTCGTCGGCCTCATCAATGGAGAGGGCTTCCTTGTTGAAGCGGGTTATGTATAACCGCAGCGTCTCGTCCTCCCGCTGCCTGATGCTCATTAGGCATGCTGTCGACCTCTTGTACCTGTGCCCCCCGATGAAGTGCGAGGTGAAAAGTGCACTCAGCTCCTTGAAAGAACTAATCGAGTTTGGCGTCAACCTGCTAAACCAGACTCTCGCCGCGCCCCTCAGTGTTGTAGGGAAGGCCCTACACATGACCTCGTCCGGGACTCCCTGGAGGTGCATCATGGTCTTGAAGGTTTCCAGATGATCTAATGGGTCCTTGACCCCGTCATAGCTCTCGACCTGTGGCATCCGGAACTTCGGTGGCAGGGGACAGGAGTTGACTGATGCGGTGAACGGCGAGTCCGTCCTATTCACTAAATCGTCAAGGTCGCTGGAGACGCGTCCCTTGAGGGCGTTCATCATGACCTCCATCTGCTCTTTCATCGCCTGCATCTCCGCGAGGATGGGCGGTGGCGCTGCATTTGTGAGGGAGGGCATGCTCGAATCGCGCCTCTCCGTTTTACTGGGCTCATTACTGCCCCCTTGCTTCTCAGGCCCTCTTCTTTCGGAGCTGTCCCCTTGGTTCTCCTCCTGACCGTTATGCCCCGCATTCTTCTGTCGCAGCTGTTCCTCCAGGTCATGATTCTGTTTCGTGAGGCGCTCTACTGCGGCCGCGAGGGTCTGAACCTGTCTTTCTAATGCGGTGGGCCTTGGCGGCTCATCGCCTTGCACGTCGTTGGAGTTGGCCATCGAGCGTGTGAGTACCATGCAACTCTTGTGTCCGGGAGGCGACAATGGCTTAACTTGTCACGATCGTCGTTTCCCACAGACGGCGCCAACTGATGATGCCGAAAATTCTCACCAGTGAGATGCACGACCCATACACTCGAACAACCGATGCCTGAAAGTACAAAAATACAAGAACACCTTCAAAAGGGTGGGCTCCGGTGTGGAGCCGGCCGAATACCCTCCGAAGGTCAAGTCAGAAAACGTTTTTTGCAACTCTAGGATGCTAGAGAGGAATTAGTTACACATACCTTTTTTTGGGGGTGTTGGGGCCTTTTTATAGTAGTGAGGTCCTGCCTCCTTTCCTTCCAGGGCAAGCCTCACAGACTTGCTAAGCAAGCCTCTCAGGCCTGCTGAGCAAGTCCCTCAGGCTTGCTGGACAAGCCTCCCATGCTTGTAGAACAAGTTTCTTGAAACGTGATGGGCAAGTCTGGGCCTTCGTCCTAACCGGGGGCCCATGTGAAAGGAAGGGCCCTACCTTCTTTAGGCGCGCGGATGTGGGCATATTGGGCTTGCCAATGGGCCCATTGGGCCTACCAGGCCTTATCTCACAATTTACCCTCTTCACAAACCAACTTGATGAACTGATAAACACGAAAAATAAGCAAAGAAAGAAAAAATACTAACCAACTTAATAAACATGAAGAAGTAAAAAAGAAAGAAATAATTTATATATTTATTAATTTATCATATTAAATATCTATTAATTTAATGACAAAAATAAAGAAGAAAAGTCATACCTAGGGTCTAGGGCCCGCTAGTAGGACTTCCAGTAAACCTTAATATCAAATTGGTGAAATTTTGAAAAGCAAACCAACTTGATAAACGTGAAGAAAAAATTAACGAAGAAAGCAAACCTTAATATCAAATTGGTGAAAATTTGAAAAGCAAACCAAATTGATAAACGTGAAAAAGAATTAAAGAAGAAAGAAAGACTGAAAAGCAAACAACTAAGAGATAAGAGTGGCTAAGAAAACAACCAACTGAATGACTGAGAAAAATATGAGGATGATGGATTTCAGATCCGTTACATTAGGTAGTTCTCTTTTTTATCTTTTTTTTTTTTTTTACTACATGCATCTCATGAGTTATTTTGACAAAAACTATATAATAATACTAATGATACAAACTATTTTACAAAAAATTTTACAAACTGCTGATATAGTGAGTAATAATTGGTAAATGAAAAAGTGATATTAATGGTAGGTCTAGATCAAAACAAATAAGAAATTAGCTACATCAACATTTTATAAAAATATTATAAAATAATTTGTAGCTGCAGTATTACTCAAAACTATATCTATTGTGGCATTCGATTTGTCACAATAGGCTATATATTATGAATGATTTACCTTGCTTTCGTAGAAACATAATATTAATAATGTTAGAAGTGAAAGGAAATTGAATTTCCTCTCATTTACTCCACCTTTTGTCGCATTAACCATAGCCCACTACAACAAAATGTATTTTTAGTGACGAAAAAATTTGTCACTATAGCCCCGTCACTAAGTCCTGATGACGAAAAATTTCGTCACTAAAAATCCGATTTGATTTTTTTTTTAAAAACTTTTAGTGACGAAAACGTTTCGTCACTAAATGTTTTCCTCACTAAAAACACTATTCAGTGACGAAATATTTCATCACTAAAAACACTCTAGTTTACTAAATCATATTTAATGACGAATAATTTTGTCACTAAAACTATGTTCGGTTACATATAGTGACGAAAAAATTCATCACTAAACTATTTTTAAAAAAATCCAAGCACATATAGTGATGAAAATTTTCGTCACTAAAACCATTTCTTACAAAATTTTGCTATATTTAGTGACGAAATTGTTGTCACTAAAACAATTTTTTGTTGCTATATTTGTGACGAAAAAATTCGTCACTAAAACTTAATTTCTGTTTTTATTTTTTTCATGGCTTTGATATTAACTTGTAACCTGTCATTACATTATTAAAATCTCACATTTGAATAACACATTTATTTCAACAACACATTTATAAAAAAATATCCATACATTTCACAATTAAAAAAGATCCATACATTTATTTCAATAACTCTACCTAAACTCTATTTTAGAACTAATGGAAGATGTCCTCATATGCCTTCAAGTAATGCCAAAAGTAAATCACCTAAAAGCCACCAATAAGGAATCTGCACAAATATAAAAACAATACTTCGTTAAAAACGTAAAGTAAAAACATTAACTATGTTATAAAATCACCATTCCTAATGTATAAGTTGTAGAAAGCAAATAAAGTACTTACCAAAAAGTATTTTAACTTGAAGTTGAACCACCCTCATAAGTAAGAGCATCATCATAACCCTTCCTCCTAAAAAAGTTAAGAATATTCTTTTGGATCTCATCTTGCTTAGTTCGTGCCTCTTGATCCTTAGCTCGCTCCTCTTGATCTCTAGCTCTTGCCTCTTTGAGCTCAATTATCTCATTTTCTAACCGTTGGATATACTCCACCGATGAATTAGAGGAGGCGGTAGTTACTAGAGAAGAGGAAGGTCTCATGCCAAGTCCTTTTACAATACCGGACTTCTTCTTAAACACCAAGTTTGAGATCTCCTCTTGTGTAAGGGGAATTGCATTAGGATCTTGACAATGATCCGCTTGCACTTTGAGAATATTTTCCTATCATTTGAAAGAAACAAACAAACAAACAATCACAACATTAATACTACATATGTTAGGGTTTTGCAGAGACCGTTGATTGAGAGAGAAAGGGAAAGCTGTTAAAGAGAGAAAGCGTTTTAGAGAGAGTGAGAGAGAGAGATTGTTTTGGATTTTCTAAATGTTCACCAAAAATTTGGGACTCTCTTACTATTTTCTTTTCTTTTTCTTTAAAGTTTGGTTGCTTTGCTCTTGGAAATTCTTGAGGGTGCTGTGCTTTTAGTGCACCTCCCTTCAGGTTTTTAGTTGTTCTTGCAATTACCGATATAACCCTGAATGTTTTTACGGAAATGCCCTCGCGAGCTTTGTAGCGCAAGCTGGGGAATTTTGGTACTCCACTGTGATTGTGATTGGACCGTGGTTAGGGTTATGTGAGTGTGAGAAAAGCTGTGTAAGAGTTCATATTGGTTAGGTGTGATTTTAAACAATTAAACCTTTCTACTTAATAGCTTAAGCTATTGGTTTGTATACTCTTAACACGAATGCCCCCCCCCCCCCCCCACCCATCTCCCCAATCATCCACATCCACACGCAGACCAAATATATGATATATATATATATATATATATATATATATATATAAATTGTTTCTTTTGGAAGAACTACCCTTCTTATTCTATTGAGTTTGTATGTAGAATTTTCGATTTGCACCAACCATTGAAAATGAGAAAGCTAGTAGAAAATTTCCAAAATTTTTAGAGGAAAGCCCAAGAAAATGAAAATGACTGACTGGTTTTAATCACAAGCTCTAGCTACTGAAATTTGGGCTGAAACACCAGAGCTGCAATTAATTGCATCAGCCATTATGATAACCTGGTGGTGAACATCTGGATCTGTGGTTTATGGACAAAATATGTTTTTGTGACAACTCAGGTGGGCTTGATGAGCTCTTATGTTTTGTTCATGGGGATTGGTGGGGCCTTGTGGTGCCTGGGTCTTTGGACCATAGGGTGGAGGCTGTGGGTGGATTATGGGAAACAGATGTGGTGAAGTGCTGAGGATTAGTTATTTGTTTTGGACATTTTTTGATGGAAAAGGATAGGGTAGTGGTAGGGGTAGGTGGTGATGCTGAGGCTATGTTGGCAGGCCTCTCTCTCTCTCTGCCTTTTAATTTATTGATTTACAACGCTGAGGTGGTTGGATGTGTCATTTCAACTTATTTCTTCAATGGCATTTATGCAGGAGTCCTGTTAATGAGTGCCGAAGTGCATTGGTTAAGGTTGAACTTTTTATTGTAATTGATCATCATTTTTGGGGAGTCACACAACATTCAGTTAAAAGAGTATTTGTTTATTTACTTATACTACTTCCCAATGCAATGAGACCTACTCGATTATTTCTTAATGAGTGCAATTGAACACCCAATATAACATATTCCTTTAGACCCCTGAACAATTCAATTTACTTGTTTGTCCGGTTTTGTAGTTTAGGGTGGTTATATGTTTATATAGTATATATATATATATATATATATATATTAACCGGGAAATATTCTACCCTTTTATATACAACAGGAAAAAAGGTGACGAAAGGTTACTTGTCTTTCAAGTTTGATTTCTAGAAAATGATATATGTATCTTCTGATTTATATAATGTTTCTCGAACATTAATAGTCCTAATGTATTGTATGATGTTTCTCTTTATAAATGACCAAGTGAATTTTGAGCTTATAATATACATTCTTATAGAACTAAGATTTTCTTTTTCTGAAATTCTAGTCAAACACTTATCACAATCACCAAAGATATTATCTACTAAAAACAAGTTCCTTATAGATTTGAATTTGCGAATGCCAGAGTAGTCAATCATGGGGGTCTTTTAGGAGAATCAGTGCTGGATATGGTTTTTATAAAGTCTCCCTAGAAGAGTTCTATCAAAACTAAGAATGAAGATGAATATTCTTGATTAATTAATGAGAAAAGGTTACAACTCTGTTTATAGAGGAATGGAATTGAGAGGAGAGAAAAAAATAGAAATTTGTTAAAGCTAATCACCTAACTAGCTTAATTCCGTACTAATTACATGGATACACCTGGCCACAACAACCAAATCCCTTTTTCTTTTCTTACACTTCCCCGTGTGTATAAAATATTGTTTTACCATGTAAGGTCTTGACAAATTGAGATTTTTATTTTTTATTTTTTATTTATTATTTGTTTAAAGCTAATTTATTTACATAAAATCATTTTTTGTCTAAATTTTAAATAAATAAGCTAGTTAAATGCCATTTATAAATAAATAAAACTAACCAAACAGACACTAGATTTATATTAATAGGCTTCACATGAGATAGGCTTGGGTATGAGCTTGAGTTTGGTCAGTGGGCCTCCTTTCCTACAAAGTTCAAAATAGGTCAGGTGGAAATTAATAAATAACGAAAAGCCTGAGTTTTTAATTTGTCAGGGCCTTAGGGTGGGGTAGGTATGGACTTCGTTTTGGGCTTTTTCTACAAAGTTGAAAAGGAAGAATGATCCTATAAAAAAAAACAGAAAAAGAAAAGGTAGAATGAAGATGCCAAAATTAATAAATAGACAAAGCCCGAGTTTTTTATTTGTCTGGTCCTTAGGGTGGGAGGGTAGGGGCTTCATTTTGGGCTTTTTCTACAAAGTTGAAAAGAAAGAATGAGGGGCTCGGGCCCATGAACAATAGTGCTTCTGCGATAAGGGCAGGTATGTCGATAAGAAGGGATCTAATGTGTCAAAATGCTTTAAGTCGTCACCTGTATTGCTTTTAAAATACACTTTTAAAAAAATAATAAAATAAAATAAAATAAAAAACTATTTATTCTAATCTATTAAATTAATTACTGCATAAGAACTCCAGATGATTTTAATATATATATATATATAGCCACTAATATTATCCATAGTAATACCTACAGTGACGAAATATTTCGTCACTATAGATTAATTAAATTCGCACCAAAATTTCCCTCTATTGGCTCCCATTTTTCAGATCACAATAGTGACGAAATTTATATTTCGTCACTAAATGTTATAATTTTTTTCATTATTAGTGACGAAATTCATATTTCGTCACTAAAGCGGTATTTTTAGTGACGAAAAATATTTCCTCACTAATTTTTGTCACTAAAAATACATTTTATTGTAGTGGCCATCCACGTGTAAGGGTCATAGTTTTCTCAGAAAAATAGGAAAAATAAGGGTGTGTTTGATAACTGTTTTTTCTCCTTATTTTCTGTTTTCAAAAATAATTTTCTATTTTTTAGACTGAAAAACTTGTTTGGCAACTCAAAATGGACAGAAAACAAAAACTGTTTTCAAAACTTAATTTGTGAATGAAACTAAAAATATGCAAAAGACTATTTTTAATTTCTAATTTTCAAAAGTCAATGAAAACATACATTTAATTTAATGAATCTGTCTTATTTAATGAGTTAATATTAAATTTCAAATCCTAGTTACAACATATTTTAGTATTTTGTATTTTTTTTCTTCAAAAAAATATCTTTTAATTTCAACTAACTAAACATGTTTTTGATTTCAAAAATACAAGAAAATTATTTTTTCTTTATATTCCCAAAAACAAGTTTTTGAAAATAAAAAACAAAAACTATTACCAAACATAACCTAATATTTTCCTAAGAGTAGAGGGGAAACCAGTTTTTTTCACAACCGTTTCCACACTTTGTTAAAATCACAAGTTGGGTGAAGTGGGATTAGAGAACTTCACTTTTATATAAATTTATGATTAACATCATTTTTATAATAATCATATCAGGGCAAGTTAACAATTATTAAAAACATTTCGTAAGTGAGTTTGTTAATTTATTTGTTAAATGTGAGATAAAAAAATTTTTAAGAAAAAGATAAAAATTAGTTTATTTTGAGAAACTATATATGTTATTTATCTGGTAAAAGATGAGACAAAAAGTTAAAATTTTTCATATAATATATATATGTATATGTTTGTAACTTCTAAGGTTAACTCACTAACTGGTTAGGATTATCTGTAGGATGAGGATCAAAACGGTCATGATGGATCCTATATTGAGTGCTACAGGAAAGAACATCAAGGCTGTTCAGTTGACGATGCAAAAAGTCATGTGATCAAAATGATTTCAAATGCATGGAAGCAACTCAACAAGGATTGCCTTAACCCAAATCCATTTCCAGCGTCTTTTATAAAGGCTTCTCTTAATGCTGCAAGGATGGCTCCTTTGATGTACAGTTATGACGAGAAACATCGCCTTCCAAGTCTAGAGGAGCACATGAAGTCCCTGATCTTAAAAAGTGTTCCCTATAAGAAAATGTATACAAATTAGACTTTTGGGTTTCATAACGTATTGCGCTTTGGTAATGTAATAACCAATGGAAGATGTGAGGAGTCCTAAACTAGTTAGCAATATTTCAGCTTCTTGCACTAGCATTTCCTTAAAAATTTATGTGCTAAATAAATTTTCAAATTTCCTGAATAATATGTAACTGAATCCACTATGAAATTGTTGCAATATATATAGTCTCACTTACAAGACTTTTTGTGCATGTAAAGAGACATTATACCCTAGTTTCGTCTCTTACTTGTAATTGCAAAATTCAGCCTTGTGTAATCACAGTTATTTGACGCCGTAAGTCGATAAGTCTGCCATTTAACCAATTTCTTGGCCAATTCAAGGCATCTTGAAGATTTTACTTGATTTCGATGGCTTTAAAACACTATTCCAACACATAGTAGGTGATCTTAGTGTTTTGGTGGTAAAGTCCTATCCTATCTATAATATGACAATTGGAGAGGTTGAAAGACTTTTTGGTTTTGGTAAGGTTTTCTCAGAAACTGATTGTTTCAATTTCCTTAGTGTTGTGATTGACGAAAGCAAAAGAGCCACAATTCTATCCACAACCTCATATGTGAGAATTATGGCCACTTTCATGACTAGGGGTAGCAAATGGGTAGGCTAGGTGTGTAATTACCCATTTCTTAAGTTTATGGGTATTTTAGGAATTTTTAGATTACAGAGGTATTTTGGTCATTTTATATGTTTTGGGGGGTATTTTGGTCATCTTTTAGGTTTAGGGGGTATTTTGGTAATTTTCAAGTTTCAGTGGTATTTCGGTCATTTTTTAGGTTTCAATGGTATTTTGGTCATTTTTTAGGTTTTGGAGGTATTTCGGTCATTTTTTTAGAAATTTAGATTTTCTATTGTTTATTAAAATTTAAATTTTAGATGAGTTGTAATGGGTATTAGTGAGTTTATCCATTAAAACTCATATAATTAAATAACCTAATGAGTCTTTCCCTATTTAACACAAATATTCAAATAAATTGGGTTAAAACTTATCAAAATTAGGTGGGTAATAAATAGGTTCATAGATATAGATAAAAATTGCCACCTAACAACTATAATCTGGTGGACCACATTGGACAAAGTCTGCATGTTGAGACAAATAATATGAAGATATTTCGATGGATGAATGATTAAGCAGTAGAATTGTGCAATAATTGTATTGATGGATGAATGATTAAGCAATAGGTGGTGTAATTGGTGGAATGGCAACTGGAGTACAGAACCATGCAATAATTGTAGTTTAGAGTTGGCTTTGGTAAGGTTTTCTCAGAAACTGATTGTTTCAATTTCCTTAGTGTTGTGATTGATGAAAGCATAAGAGCCACAATTCTATCCACAAACTCATACGTGAGAATTATGGCCACTTTCACAACTAGGGGTAGCAAATGGGTAGGCTAGGTGTGTAACTACCTATTTCTTAGGTTTAGGGGTATTTTAGGAATTTTTAGATTTCAGAGGTATTTTGGTCATTTTATAGGTTTTGGGAGGTATTTTGGTCATCTTTTAGGTTTTAGGGGGGTATTTTGGTCATCTTTTAGGTTTAGGGGGTATTTTGGTCATCTTTAGGTTTTAGTGGTATTTCGGTCATTTTTTAGATTTCAATAGTATTTTGATCATTTTTTAGGTTTCAGGGGTATTTCGATCATTTTTTTAGAAATTGATGTTTGTTTTTAGACCCCTTAAAACACAATTGGATTAACCTAGTTAATTAATCAAGTGATTACTTAATTCAAATTTCAGATTTAGGTTAACACAATCATATAATCATATCAATGTAAAATGTAGAATATAAAGAACACAAAGATATGATGACCCAGGAAACCACACCAGTAAAAACCTGAGGAGGATTTAACCTAACTATCCTCAAGGTAAACCTGAATCCACTATGAAAGAATCGAAATTTTACAATAGCGACTTAGACCACTAACATCCTATTGCTACCCACCAGTAGAAACTTACTGACACAACTATGTGCAGGCTCCAAGACTACGGACTCCTTCTTTCTTGGATTCTCTAGCAAATACAAGCACACCCGCTTGTGTTTTTTTAAGCTCTTTAGTGCAGCAATTGAATGATCATCAAGCTCTCAATCAAATCTCTTTTTTGATAATCCTAAGCATGTGTGAAGGCAACTACCTCTAGATCTCACAAGAGATTCACACACAGCAAAAATAGAGCAACCTCAAAAACGTGGCTAGGGTTTTCCTTTTATACTTACGACAAAACATAAAACCCTATGTGGACGACTAAATTTCTCGGTTCGAAATAAGTCAAACAAGTAAAATAGTTTCACAAATGCGAATTTGTATTGATGATTGTGTGGTACAATTCTCTGTAATTACAAAAGAGTTATCCTCTGATTCAATCTCCTTAAAAGACTTGTTGATTGGATTTGTAGTAATGTGACTTTGATATGAACACAAGATATCCTTCAATTTGGTTGAGGGATGGATCGAAGATTGTTGAAATGGAATTGCAATGAATCTCTGGCTATAAGCTTGTTAGAAATTCTTTGTTCTTCGTGTTCTTTGTGTTCTTGGTGCGTTCTTCGTCTTTGAAGATTTGTGGTGGAAGTTCTTCGGTGCTTTAGAGGCTTGAATCCGTAGAGCTTCACTGATTTGTGATTTGTGATGTTTCTGGAGGCTTTTGAGCTTGATTCCAGTGAACTTTGAGATCTAGGCAGATAGTTTAGATGATTCTGCTTCGAATGTTCTTCGTATTTGAAGGTTTTTGGTGGAAGTTCTTCGAGACTTTGGAGGCTTGAATCCGTAGAGCTTCACCAATTTGTAGTTTGTTGAGGTTTCTGGAGGCTTTTGAGCTTGATTCCAATGACCTTTAAGATCTAGGAAGATGATTTGGATGATTTTTCTTCGAATGTTCTTTGTATTCGAAGTTGAAGTTCTTGAAGTTCTTGGAGGCTTCAAAGCTTGGTTTTTGCAGAGCTTTTGTACTTCTGAATCTCCTCTCCTTTTGTCCTCCGTCCAAATATCTTAGGAAGGGCTTCTATTTATAGGAGTTTGGGGGTGGGTGAGCGACACGTGGCGAAGTCCGATTGGTGACACATGTCACCACCTGATTGGTCCACCTGTGTCATCACTTACACGCGCTGGACTGCTTGTGTCATTGCTTACACGTGCGAGGTTGCTTGTGTCATTGCTTACACGTGCTGAGGTGTGATTGGCTCTTGCATGACACTTGGCAAATTTCTGTTGGTTTCTGAGTAGTGATAGTAAAACCTAGTAGCAATACGTGGTGCTTTATAATTGGCTGTATTTTGTGGACTCAGTAGTATGATGTGTCAGCTTGTGATAGGTCGGGAATTTTTCCCTCTCTACAAATGCCCCCTCGAGACTCGTTCACGCACACAGTTTTGGAGTGTAGTGTGGGAATGAGTTTCGAAAACTGATTTTTTTTTTTTTTAACACACTTGACTCTTTAAGTGAAGTAGTTGAAGGTGGTGGAGCTTTCAGCATGATGAGATAATTTCCGAAGAGTAGACCCATCCATATGAAAGGCTTTGGTAAGACCGAAAAGGGGTCTGCGAGTATTTGAATGTACTTGCATGACCGGACCTTCTCAGTATAGGTTAAGTTGAAGTAATTTCAGAAGAGTATTCTGGATCGTTGGTGGCGATCACAAGGTGTAGAAGATGGGGAAGAAGTGAAGATGTTGGTTGGGCACAACATGCAGAGTCGTGGGGCTAGCCTCATTTTTCTTTTTCTTTCTTTTTCTTTTTTTCTTTTAACCCCTCGTGAAGTAATTTCAGAAAAGTATACTTCGGATTACGGTGAGGCCATGTGGGAATGTGATTGAATGTGCTTGTGTCATCGCATCATTCAAGTTAAGTTGAGGTAGTTTCAGAAGCTTACGGATTCTGGGGGTGCTGGTGTCGGTGATGAAGATGACGGGGATGAAGCAAAGCGAATGGGTGAAACATACGCCTCGATGGTGCTGGCCCTGTATGTTGGGGACCCTCTGGTATAGATGTTCCTGGGAAGTACACCTTTGGATCTAGGACTGACTGCATGCTAAATGAGGTCCGACGGCAAGTTGTAGAATGTGCTTGCGTGATGGGACCATGCTGACGGACGTTAAGTTGAAGTAATTTCAGAAGAATACCTTCTGAAATACCTCAAGCTGGATTTAAGTTGGAGTAATTTCAGAAAATGTGTTTTGAGGTACCAGCAACGATGACCTTTGGGTCCCCTGCTTGTGGGAACATAGAATGAAGTTTTGGTGACCATTTACCGACACCAAAGGTTGAATTCTGATGAGCTGGTCCCTTGGATATCATTATAAGTGTTGGATAAAAGACAATTTGTAGGATACCCCAACACTTTTTACCATCTTCTCCTACTGCCACTTGTTGGAAAAGCACAGAAAAAAGAAAGATGGAGCTAACTTGTGATTCTGGTTTTAGAAACCAGCCAAGTTGGTGTTTGTTCCGAACCACTGCTTCCACTGGAAGACCAAGCAATTGGAAAGAGACTACTGGAGACCTTAGATTAGGAACAGGTGTCTCTGCTGGACTTGGATTTCCTGGCCAACCAAATCCAAGGAAGCATGGGAGGTCGATGCAGACCTTGTTATGAGTAATTTTATGGACAAAGGTAGTCGTTAAGTGGAGAAACAAAATTTGTGTGGACCTCAAAACTACAATGACACTGTGAGGAGGGTTTCTACTGAACCATGAGAGGGTTGATTTCAAACTGATTATGAAGCAATATTGGTTACTAAGTATTGAAAATAATAAGGCCATAGTGAGAAACGGCTGTAAGAAAGAGGACTTGAAAATTTGAAAGAAGCAAATCTTCATTTCATGATTCAATGTGTTTTTTTTTTTTTTTCTTTTTTTTTTTTTTGATGAGTTCTTGATGAATCCGGCCCCTCTATTTATAGTGGAGAGACGAAGAATGGTGGTTGTGCAATCGAGAATGGCGGTTGAGAATTTTTGGTGAGATTGGTGGCTGGGAATGGTAGATGAAAACGGTAGGCACCGAACGAGAATGGTAGGTTGGAGACTGGTAGGCACCGAACGAGAATGGTAAGTTGAATTAGTGACCCAGTGTAATTTCAAGTTCAAGACACATTTGTGAGAGTTTATTTGTACTTTGGAAGGGAAGCCTTTGATAAAGTCTGGAGAATAACCTTGAGGGAATCCAAATTAAGTGAATGAATCTCAAATCTTGATCTTGGGAGCTTAACTTTTGGATACTGTTGGTACTTCGGGGAAGTGGGTCACATAGGTGGTTTCCAAGTCCAAAACAAATAAGTGGATTTCACAATCAGAACCCACATGAAAATCTGAATAGGACAAGTTTTGCTCGAACATCTCGATTCTTGGTCAAAGTTCACATTAAAAGCAACAGTTGTAGAATCACACTATTTGAGCAATTTCGGATTCTCAAATGAAGAAATAAACCCCAAAAATGGAATCTACGCGAAAATTTGGGCAAGATAGGTACTTCTTGAAAATTTTGACTTTTTGGTCAATATTTGTGCAAAAGTCAACTTTTGGAAACTGGAAATTTACGCAATTTCTGAGCTTCGAATGAAGAAACGGGTCCCAAAATCGGAATGTACTCGAAAAATTGAGTGGGACAAGTCCATTTTGAAAATTTTGACTTTTTGGTCAAGGTCAAGGGTCCACTTGGTCAAAGCATTTTTTTCTCTAACCTTTTTCTTATTTAAATTTTTTTTTTTTTTTTTTTTTTTTTTTTGCAAGCGGTTCGGACCGGGTCAGGTTTCCAGGTCGGTCCGAGTCAAACCGGGTAGTCGTAGATGACGTCATCAGTGACGTCATAGCGCTGGAGGATTAGGTGGCGCGTGAGTCTGAGGCGATGAACGCCGATGTTGCCGGAGGCGCGTGGGGGCGCGTGGAAGCTTCTTTGGTCTTGAAATTTCTGGGCTTTGTTGATCTAAGGCCGTAGAAGATCATGGTATAGTCAGTTTTCAAAAATAATAGGCAGATTTGCGCAGTTTTGAGGGGCTTAGCCGTTGGTCATCGCGGGTCTATGGCGGCACGTGGAGGCGCGTACGGCCGTTATCGGGCTTGCAATTTTCAGGTTTTGTAGATCGTGGGCCGGTGGATTGAGTGGTTGCATCAGTTTTGTAAAAATTTTCTCAGATCTGTACAGATTTGAATGAGAAATCCGCGGGTCGCTGGAAATTTGCGGCCGTGCGTGGCGGTGCGTGGTGGCTCCGTTGTTGATGATTTTTTCTGGGTTTTGTACATCAAAATCCTTAGAAGATTTACGTGGGTTGATTTTTTGTGAAATCTTGTCAGAAATTTTAGAAATCCGGGATGGAAGACTGCAGACGTTGTTGGACTTGTTGCCACCTTGGTCCACTTTGACTGCGGCCATTCTGACAATGTTTGACATTGGTAAAGCCGCAAGTGTCTCTGTTGTGATGTCGGCTTCGTCTTTCATCCAGGTCTAGTGCAGCAGTTTTTTTTTTTTTTTAGATGACACGTGTACTTTTGCAGGCCTATAAGCCATTTTTTTCTGAGGTCTAGTGCAATATTTTCTTTCTGACAGCCTGATACATTTTTTTTCTTTCTGACAGCATGATACATTTTTTCTTTCTGACACCTTGATTTTTCAAGGTGGATACGTCATCCTTTGAAAATATGGCACTTTAACTTTTTACACGTGTTTTTCCTTTTGTCTGTTAGCTTCTGAAGATCCTTATATAAAGCCACCCAGGGCATGCACTAATTTGTACAAGCAGCCTTGAGTGGGTAGCATGATACTTTAAGTGTAAAGAATTTTTTTTTTTTTTTTTTTTTTTGACAGGCTAGAGATTAAAATTGAAACTTTCTCTCTTTGTTGATTTTTTTTTTTTTTTTAGACGTGCCATGAGATTTTCTTCTGACAAGCTCTTTGTTGTTGCTTGTTCTTGTTATGCAGCATGTTTCTCTTGGCAATCAAGCTACACCAACGCTTATCTTTTCAACGCAGCCGTTTCAAGAGTTTTTGTAACGTAGCCACATCGTGAGCCTTTACTATGAAGCTGTGCTAGCCTTTGTCCTTGTACTGAAGCCATGCCAACATTCATCTTTGCCATAAAGTAATATTTGTATTTGCATCCGCTATGAAGTTGCACCATCATTTGCCTTTGTAATGAAGCTGCACTAGCATTTTTCTTTGGCCATAAAGCTGCCTCGACATTCTACTTGTATTGAGGCCACATCTACACTTCATTCATACCGAAGCTGTGCCAACATCCATTTTTTCCATGAAGCCACAACAACATTCTATTTGCATCGAAGCCATGCCAACGTTCGTCTTTGTCATAAAGCTACGTCAACACTTCATTCACACTGAAGCCATGAAGCTATGTCAGCAATTCATTTTTGCCATGAAGCCACGACAACACTCCACATTAGCACTTGCACTCGCATTGAAGTTGCACCAATATTTGCACCGAGCCACATCAAAACTTCATTTGCATCAAAGCCATGCCAACATCCATCTTTTCCATGAAGCCACGACAACACTTCATTTGTATTGAAGCCATGAAGCTATGTCAGCAATTCATTTTTGCCATGAAGTAATATTTGTATTGAGCCACATCAAAACTTCATTTGCACTTTGAAGACGCCAGAGTATGCTGCGAAGACTTTGAAGATGTCGAAACATGCCATCAAGAATCTTGACATCGCACGAACATGCCCATAGAGGAGAGATGATGCAACATTGACTTCGGATATATAATCTATCATCATTCTGGAGGAAGTTGACATCGTTCAGATTTCAGAGACATGATGTGAAACGACACCACTCAGAAGGGAGATGATGTGGTTCAATAGATTTTTTTTTTTGATGATTTCTTTTTTTTTGATGATTTTTTTTGATAATTTCCTTTTTGATGATTTTTGTTTTCTTTTGCTTCTTTTTTTTTGTATTTTTTTTTTTTTTAAGTGCATGACTGAACTCAGCAAAAGATACTAAGTTGCCAACGTACTCTCGAAAGGGCTCAAGTCATCACGCAGTTCAAAAGTTTTCTTTTTCTTTTTTTTTTTTTTTTTTTTTTGATAAATTTTGTTTTAGTGCGTGACTGAACTCAGCAAAAAGATACTAAGTTCCCTACGTACCCTTGAAAGGAATCAAGTCATCACGTAGTTCAAAAGTTTTTTTTTTTTTTTTTTATGTATTTTTGCAAAAAGGAGGGCTCAGTGTGTAATAGTGGGTATCACCACTGATCGAACCCGAGACGGCCTCAAGGGTGACATGGGCATCCAACCACTACGCCACACTAGCAATTGATGACATAGAGTGGGATTAATTTTTCCTTATTGGTACGCTTTCAAGGGTAATGAGAAGACATCATGTACTCTTGCAGTGTTATAGTGGGTAGTTTAAGCTCTTACCGAGGAGCAATTCTTGATTTTCAAGCATAGAAGTGTTTAAGGAACTTCCCATTGATGGGGCCGATCCTTATGCCATCATTGTCAATCAATTTGTAAGCTTGGTTGGTGTTTGCCCCCTGCTTGAGAGTTGGAAGTACATCACAAGCAACAGTCACATGATTTGACTCGACAACTTCATTGAAGTTTAGATCAATCTTATTTTCTTTGGCAAGTTTCATGATTTGTTCTTTGAAAATGAAGCATTTTTGGATTGGGTGGCCAATGATGCGATGGTATTTGCAGTAGTTAGGGTTATCAACTTTCCTCATGTCTTCTGACCGCTTGCATTCTGGCAATTCAATCAACTTCAATTGCAGTAGTTGTTCTAAGATGTTTGGCACATCTTCATCGAGGAATGGATATACTTTTTGCTCACGTTCCTTAAAAGTCAGACGACGCACCTCGTTCTTTTGCCATCCTTCAAGCTGTTTTTCATTTGCATTTGCTCCTTTTCTTGGAACCTTGACTTTGGTAGTATTAACAATCATTGGGTCTTTGAGGTTGACTTTTGCATTCTTGTCATTCCTCCTTACTTCCTTTTTGCTTTCCTCAAGTATGGAAGGGTTTGTACTTCCATGGCTAGAGATACTCAATTCCATGTCATGCGCACGAGTTTCTAACTCTTCAAATGTTCGAGGCTTTATCCTTTGAAGAATGTAAAGAAGTCCCCAATGCATGCCTTGGATGCACATCTCTACAGCAGATATTTCAGAAAGTCTATCTTTGCAATCTAAACTCAAAGAACGCCACCGATTGATATAATCAACGACGGGCTCATCCTTCCACTGTTTAGTATTGGTAAGCTCCATCATGCCTACTGTGCGTCTTGTGCTGTAGAATCGGTTGAGAAAGTCTCTTTCAAGTTGTTCCCAACTATTGATTGACTCAGATTCTAAGTCTGTATACCAATCAAAGGCATTTCCCTTGAGCGAACGAACAAATTGCTTTACAAGGAGGCCTCCTTGAGTCCCTGCGTTCTCACAAGTTTCTACAAAGTGAGCAATGTGTTGCTTAGGATTTCCTTTGCCATCAAACTGCAAGAACTTGGGGGGTTGATACCCATTTGGCATTCTCATGTTGTCGATGCGCTTTATGTAGGGTTTTGAATATGTGAGAGAACTCGTAGAAGAACCTCCATATTGTGCTCGTATGGTATTTGTTATCATGTCTTGTAATTGTTGGACTGACAACGAAGCCATCGAAGCAGATTGTTCTTGTTGGGGAGTGTTTTCAATTTCTCTCCATTCGTCATCCTTCGCAGATGTGAATTTATGACCATGGCTTGATTCACCAAGATTTTGAACTTCGAGTTTGTTCATTAAAGTTGCAATTTGGAGGTCCTTATCTTCAAGTGCTTTTGTAAGAAGGACGACCCTTTGCTGCATTTCAGCCATCTTTTTTTCCATGGTAGAGGTGTTAGTCATCATGACTGACACAACTTCCCAAGATGATGGAGAAGAAAGCGATTTGAAGTGAGCACGTGAAATCTCATTTTTTGGGTTCCCTTTGATGGGAAAGAGATCGTGCAACCAACTTCTTGTGTAGGAAGAAGGGGATTTGCCCCCATACTTGAGGTGTTCCAAGGTGGAGATATCCTTGTTGATGACCTTGTTTCTTGTGAGAGGGTCTAAGGAGATGATTGTCTGGACCTTGGCTTTCTTGGTTGATTGAGTTTGAAGTTGATTGTTTGCTTTAGGTTGGCTACGATTGTTTGCACCAATGCAGTTGTTAGTGGTAGCCGTACCGAGTTTAGTTGAAGTAGCTATTATTGAAGCTTGAATGTTCTTGCTAGAGGCCATTGAAATTGGTAGCAAGATAATGACGATTTCTTTCTTTGAAGGAGAATGAGATGAGAGGCAGAGATGTCCCACCGGGCGTGCCAGAATTTGTGGACGACTAAATTCCTCGGTTCGAAATAAGTCAAACAAGTAAAATAGTTTCACAAATGCGAATTTGTATTGATGATTGTGTGGTACAATTCTCTGTAATTACAAAAGAGTTATCCTCTGATTCAATCTCCTTAAAAGACTTGTTGATTGGATTTGTAGTAATGTGATTTTGATATGAACACAAGATATCCTTCAATTTGGTTGAGGGATGGATCGAAGATTGTTGAAATGGAATTGCAATGAATCTCTGGCTATAAGCTTGTTAGAAATTCTTTGTTCTTTGTGTTCTTTGTGTTCTTCGTGTTCTTGGTGCGTTCTTCGTCTTTGAAGATTTGTGGTGGAAGTTCTTCGGTGCTTTAGAGGCTTGAATCCGTAGAGCTTCACTGATTTGTGATTTGTGATGTTTCTGGAGGCTTTTGAGCTTGATTCCAGTGAACTTTGAGATCTAGGCAGATAGTTTAGATGATTCTGCTTCGAATGTTCTTCGTATTTGAAGGTTTTTGGTGGAAGTTCTTCGGTGCTTTAGAGGCTTGAATCCGTAGAGCTTCACTGATTTGTGATTTGTGATGTTTCTGGAGGCTTTTGAGCTTGATTCCAGTGAACTTTGAGATCTAGGCAGATAGTTTAGATGATTCTGCTTCGAATGTTCTTCGTATTTGAAGGTTTTTGGTGGAAGTTCTTCGAGGCTTTGGAGACTTGAATCCGTAGAGCTTCACCAATTTGTAGTTTGTTGAGGTTTCTGGAGGCTTTTGAGCTTGATTCCAATGACCTTTGAGATCTAGGAAGATGATTTGGATGATTTTTCTTCGAATGTTCTTTGTATTCGAAGTTGAAGTTCTTGAAGTTCTTGGAGGCTTCAAAGCTTGGTTTTTGCAAAGCTTTTGTACTTCTGAATCTCCTCTCCTTTTGTCCTCCGTCCAAATGTCTTAGGAAGGGCTTCTATTTATAGGAGTTTGGGGGTGGGTGAGCGACACGTGGCGAAGTCCGATTGGTGACACATGTCACCACCTGATTGGTCCACCTGTGTCATCGCTTACACGCGCTGGACTGCTTGTGTCATTGCTTACACGTGCGAGGTTGCTTGTGTCATTGCTTACACGTGCTGAGGTGTGATTGGCTCTTGCATGACACTTGGCAAATTTCTGTTGGTTTCTGAGTAGTGATAGTAAAACCTAGTAGCAATACGTGGTGCTTTATAATTGGCTGTATTTTGTGGACTCAGTAGTATGATGTGTCAGCTTGTGATAGGTCGGGAATTTTTCCCTCTCTACACCCTATATGCCAAACAGCTTAGGGCTGAGTTGGAAATTCTACAGAAAAAACAATCTGCATGACTTTCGATCGATCGAGTCTAATTCTCGATCAATTGGGCTAGATAGAATTACACACTCAATTCTGCAGTAACTCGATTCCAACTTTACATGAAAGACCTATACTTTGAACAAGTCTAAACAAGACTAACATCTGTTTTGATCATGATTTGCCAACATTACAAAATAGAGTTCTAATACATTAGTTCTTAATTACTTAGAACCTAACAATTTAGATTTTCTATTGTTTATTAAAATTTAAATTTTAGATGAGTTGTAATAGGTATTAGTGGGTTTATCCATTAAAATTCATATAATTAAATAACCTAATGAATCTTTACCTATTTAACACAAATATTCAAATAAATTGGGTTAAAACTTATCAAAATTAGGTGAGTAATAAATAGGTTCATAGATATAAATATAAAAATTATCACTCGACAACTATAATCTGATGGACCACATTGGACAAAGTTTGCATGTTGAGACAAATAATATGAAGATATTTTGATGGATGAATGATTAAGCAATAGAACCGTGCAATAATTGTACTGATGGATGAATGATTAAGCAGTAGATGGTGTAATTGGTGGAATAGCAACTGGAGTACATAACAATGGAATAATTGTACCAATGGATGAATGATTAAGCAGTAGATGGTGTAATTGGTGGAATGGCAACTGGAGTACATAACAATGGAATAATTGTACCAATGGATGAATGATTAAGCAGTAGATGGTGTAATTGGTGGAATGGCAACTGGAGTACAGAACCATGCAATAATTGTAGTTTAGAGTTGTCTTTGGACAAACGTTTCTTGAATGCAGGAATTTCCAATCCAACTACCCTGTATATGGAACATGTGGCTACCTTAAAATTTTAACAAAAGATACTCTTTAGTACTTTTTGTGTGTTCAAGATTTCCTATCCACGTGATAAACGGTGTGTACCTCATATTTTCACTCACCTGACGCGGTCTAATCATATAGCGGCTAGGGGTTTGATTTACATTTTGTTTGTCTTTAATTTGGTGTGTCAATCTTCTTCATGTACAATAATACCGTGTCACTCGCATTAATTTCTGAAATGTGTAACATTCTCACATATAAGAGTTCGACTTGTCAAAGCGAAAGACAATTGAAGTACAATCACCTAATTAATGAAGCCAACTATTCTTCAAGTTGAAAAATCGATTGGGATATGAGTAATTCTTAGGTACTTTCAAAACACAGAGAATGGTATTTTCTCCTCTAATAGTCATGATAGGGTCCATTCATTAAATTCATAGTGAGGTCCATCATGAATGTGAGATGAATGAGATTCATTTCTCCGTATTCTGAGAATACTTAAGAATTTTCCCTAAGATATATGCATGCATTTGCTGAATTTAATGCTATTGCTAAATGAAGTTAATTGTAGGGGTGGTGCCACCTGAAATTAGGTAGTTCAAATGAACCCCTGGACTGGCCAAAAAATAAAAGAATTATGTATAATATTTTCAAAATAAATTTTTTTTTCACCCATTAAAATAAAATTTTGAACTCTTGGCCCAATTATTATTTTTAAGTCCAACTGAAATAAGCTTAAATTGATCCTCTTGACAATATTTTAGCATTTTTAAATAGAACACACGCACACACAAAAAAACCAACAGTAAACCAATTTGATCTAAAATCTAGGGAAAAAAAAAAATAGTAAGCCCAACATCAAAGGGTTGAACTCACAAAACCTATTGCTCTAGTTTATGCGATAGACGACATGTTCGATGTTTATGGAAAACTAGATGAACTCACTGTCTTCACAGACTCTATAAATCAGTATGTGTGTCTGTTATAGAATAATATAACTTGCTTTTACCATTACACCATGCTTAATTATTACGACGTCTCTCTTTGCCCGTAGTTGGGAATTAGCATATACTGAGAGGCCGTTTGGTAACATTATTTTAGTAACATTGTTTGTATTTTTTGAAAATGCATGTGGGCCAAAAAGTGTGTGAAAATACATGAAATATTATTTAAAAACTAAAAAGTGTTGCTTAAACTACCATACTAAACGGCCCTTGAGCAATTACCAGATTCCTTGAAGACATGTTTTGTGGTTCTTTATGACATTACTAATGAAATCAGCAACAAGGTCTACAAAAGGAATGGATGGAACCCTATAGACTCCCTTAAAAAAGCGGGATATATATTGACAAAATAACCATTAATATCTATTTAATTTTAAGCCCAAAATATATAATCGTTCTGTAACTTTAACTCGTAAACGATTTTAATTCATGAAACTTAAAGTGATCACTTTTAGTCCTTAATGACATAACGAGATTAAAATAACACATCATCAGTCAATTCAGTTGATCAAATATATATTAGAAATTTAAAGTTATCACTTTAACTTTGTTTATGGCTAAAAATATAACTTTAAATTTTTAGAACCAATATTCTTCATGGATTAAAACTTAAAAACTATCATAATAGTTTTGGCTTCTATTTTGGTGAATAGTCAACTTTTGAGGTTATCACTCATGTTATACCACTGAAATCTTGATTGTTACAGGCAAGATTGTGTAATGCCTTCCTATTAGAAGCACAATGGTTTGCTTCTGGGAACTTGCCAAAAGCAGAGGAGTACATGAAGAATGCACATGTGAGTACAGGATTGCGTGTGGTGCTAATTCACATGTTCTTTCTCTTGGGTGAGGGAATTAGCAAGGAGACTGTTGATCTTTTGGACAACAATCCAAGCATTATATCGTCCACAGCCGCAATTCTTCGGCTTTGGTATGATCTTGGAAGTGCCCAGGGGTAAGATTCCACTATTAATAGGGGGGTAATCCCACCTAAGGAATGGCACCTTATGCAATAGCTATCAAGAGTTGAAGAAAAAAAAAAACTTTTACTCTTAGCCTTTGAATAAAAAAAAAGTAAAAATATTTGTGTGTGGAGGAGGCGTGAATTGCTAGAGTGGCCAATCCAATCCAATCCAATCCAATCCCACTAGTTGTCTTGCTCAGAAACGAAAAATAAAAAAAATAAAAAAAATAATGGTCTGTGGTCTTTGATTGTTCCTTTTTTTTTTTTTTTTAGCTCAGTTAATATGTGTCCTTAAGGCATACATTAATTATTCATTTTAAGAAACTTTTTATTAAAAAACTGTCTAAAAAGTTTGTCAAATTTTCATTTTTCCATAAAAAGCTTCCAAAAATGATTTACTTAGTTAAAACCCTTTTTTTTTATGGGCATATTATTATTATTATTATTATTATTATTATTATGATGATGAATAAAAATGGATAGACAGGGCCACTTGAATTGGCGTTTTCCATCTAGGTGTAACCATAGTGACATTCTACCCACTGGACTCAAGCCTAAGGGAGCAAGAGATTCAAATGAGTCATAGCTGTACACTAAACCCTATCGAAAATGCTAGTAAGCACGAGCCGAGAACATGAAGTTATTATTATTATTATTATTATTATTACTAGATGATATCCCGCGCTATGCGCGAACTACTTTACAATTTCATTTGAAATAATTTTTATGTATAGTAAAATCTACATATAATACTTAATACTTATTTTGTTGTATAATATTTATGTTTGCCCACAATATTGTTAAATACTTAGAAACTTGATCTTTCTAATTCATAATTTATTTTTAAAAATTGTATAACATTGTAAGATTATAATATTTACTGTTAAAAGCATATTTTATTTTTCAAACTGATTAAATGATTTTGAAATTTACAAATAAGAATTTAAAATATAAAATAATTTTATATCCTAAAATGACATGAATTTAAGCAACCTACCAAACACTTTCACAACCACTCTATTCTCACAACCAAATGTCAAGACCTTGACCACAAACACCCAATTAATTATCTCAATGAAATTAAGGAAATCATTTGTAAGTATCAACATAAAGAGAACGTGATTAAACAAAGAGAAATTTGCTAAAAACACATTCATTTATCAAAATTCAATTGGCTTTAGTTAGGCCTCCGTATCTTTTAACAAAAAAGTGAAAAATACTTTTAAGTCACAATTGATTTTTGTTTTTATCACTATGGCTCATACCACACAAAATAGCAGTAAAAAAACTTACAAAGAAACCTACAAATTATGAATTCTAACACAAATTAAAAAAAAAAAAAAAAAAAACTACATAAATAATCAATTAGAATGTTTCTTTTTCTTTTTCTTTAGTTCTAAAATAAAAATTCATTTATAACTTTTCTAAACTAAAATCTCAAACACCCAAAGACTCCAAGCGAATCAAAACCTTCACAAAATCTACAATATTTGACTTCAACATCAAAACTGTAAGCTACTATCACTAAATAAAAAAGCAAGCCCCCTTCTTTGGTCATAGCCTACTCATACAGGTTACGATCAAATGACAGTACAATGTTGGAGTTATGTAGGTGTCATTGAAAGGTTGAAGGTAAATGACATCATTTTTTGTCTAAGTGTATTTGAGATGGGATGGTATGAAAGGCTATTGATATGTGCATATAAATGAGTAAAAGTGAAAAGGATAAATGGAAATGCAAAGAGTTTTTTTTTATGTGTGAGGGATGGAAAGTCTTGAAACATTGAACCAAATGAAATAAATAGTAGTCTTAAACCATTGAATAAAAAAAAGTAATAAAAATTAGTCTTGAAACATTGAACCAAAGGAAATAAAAAGTCTCAACTTTTAAATTTATTCTTATCTCTAATATGGCTTAAGGGAATCTCAATTCTCTTCATAGAATGCGCCATATGGCAGAATCTCATGCTCTCTCACATGAGATCTCTGCTTTTATATATATATATATATATATTGATTATTATTATTATTATTATTATTATTATTATTATTATTCACTGTTCTGGAAAAAAGAAAAAATAGTACTCAATAATAGTTTGTGGTCCTTAATTATTCCTCTTTATTTTTTTACAAGTCACCATCCATGTCCCATAAAAAATGAAATGACATTATTGTCTCATTGAACCAAATGAAATTAATAGTAATCTTAAAACATTGAATAAAAAACGTAACAAAAATTAGTTTTGAAACATTGAACCAAAGGAAATAAAGAGTCTCAACTTTTAAATTTATTCTTATCTCTAATATGGCTTAAAGGAATCTCAATTCTCTTCATAGAATACGCCTCATGACAGAATCTCGTGCTCTCTCACATGAGATCTCTGCTTTTATATATATATATATATATATATATATATTGATTATTATTATTATTCACTGTTCTGGAAAAAAGAAAAAATAGTGCTCAATAGTGGTCTATGGTCCTTAATTATTCCTCTCTATGTTTTTTACAAGTCACCATCCATGTCCTATAAAAAAGGAAATGACATTATTGTCTCATTGAAATACTCCACTTTTTGTCTCATTAACCACAACTAATTAGAGGTGTGTATGGTCAAGTTGAGAGGATTTTTTAACCAAACCCATTATAATAGTTTTTTTTTTTTAAATCAAATCAAATCAAATCCAACCCATCATTGAGTCCAACCCAACTCACGTGGATTGGGTTGGACTTTTTTTTAATTACCATATTGGGCATTAGAACAACACAACCACAAATAAGAGTAAATTTATAATGAAATAATCCTAAGTATAACATCAGACGAATGCAAACTATATTAAGAGAACTTAAGATTTAGATTTTTATTCAAGGCTTAGAATAGGACTAGGCGTGAAGGTAGAGAGAGAGAGAGAGAGTAACATGAGATAAGAAGGAGATAGAAATGAGGAAAACTTAGTGTTTAGGTTTTATTTAGGAAGTTGGGCAAAAAAATAAATAACGAAATTGTATAATATATATATATATATATTTTTTTTTTAATTTAAATATATATTAAATATAGGCAATTCAAATCGGGTTAAGCAGATTTATGAATCTTATAACCCAAACCCAACCCAACCCACTAAAAAAAATTCATAACCCAACCCACCCATCAACTCCTAAAAACTAACCCAATCTAGCGAGTTAGGTTGGATTGGGTCATTTTTGATGGGTTGGTTGTACACCCCTACGTATAACGATAAGATTTTCCTTTACAAATTAGGAAAGTAACGAAATGATATTACGAGGAGTGTACAAATTTTCCTATATATAAACATTATAGAAAAATGTGTCACAATTTAAAAAAAAAAAATAGAGGAAATTAAGAAATTTATTTATTAAGTGTTGATTTGATATTAATCACGTACAATAATTGTCAAGTTAGTTTGTAAACGTTTTGTACTAAAATTGATATTATTTTTAGCATATTGTTTTTGCCAAAAGCTGTATAATTCAACTAACATATTATGATATTTCCAACGGAGACATCTAAATTCAAAAAAAACTCTTCAACATTGTTTGGAAAGTAAAGTTAAGTTGAGGACAACTTTTTTTGCTACCATTTTCTGAGTTTGTTAAGATAACAAGTTGTTAATAATTAAAAAGAAACATCACTTTGACGTAGACCCACCTCTAACACAATTTCTATAATGCACTAATCAAATTGTACTTATTGTTTGGCTAAATGACATGTTTGCAATTTCTATAATCATTAACAAAGGCTAGGATTAACTGCAGGATGAGGATCAAAATGGACATGACGGATCCTATATTGAGTGCTACAGGAAAGAACATCAAGGTTCTTCAGTTGAAAATGCACAAAGGCACGTTAACAAAATGATTTCAAACGCATGGAAGTGTCTCAGAAAGGATTGCCTTAAACCAAATCCATTTCCAGCATCTTTTATAAAGGTGTGGACGACTAAATTCCTCGGTTCGAAATGAATCAAACAAGTAAAATAGTTTCACAAATGCGAATTTGTATTGATGATTGTGTGGTACAATTCTCTGTGATTACAAAAGAGTTATCCTCTGATTCGATCTCCTTAAAAGACTTGTTGATTGGATTTGTAGTAATGTGATTTTGATATGAACACAAGATATCCTTCAATTTGGCTGAAGAATGGATCAAAGATCTTTGATATGGAATTACAATGAATCTCTGGCTATAAGCTTGTTAGAAATTCTTTGTTCTTCGTGTTCTTTGTGTTCTTCGTGTTCTTGGTGCGTTCTTCGTCTTTGAAGATTTGTGGTGGAAGTTCTTCGGTGCTTTAGAGGCTTGAATCCGTAGAACTTCACTGATTTGTGATTTGTGATGTTTCTGGAGGCTTTTGAGCTTGATTCCAGTGAACTTTGAGATCTAGGCAGATAGTTTAGATGATTCTGCTTCGAATGTTCTTCGTATTTGAAGGTTTGTGGCGGAAGTTCTTCGGGGCTTTGGAGGCTTGAATCCGTAGAGCTTCACCAATTTGTAGTTTGTTGAGGTTTCTGGAGGCTTTTGAGCTTGATTCCAATGATCTTTGAGATCTAGGAAGATGATTTGGATAATTTCTCTTCGAATGTTCTTTGTATTCGAAGTTGAAGTTCTTGAAGTTCTTGGAGACTTGATTTTTGCAGAGCTTTTGTACTTCTGAATCTTCTCCTCTTTAAATGCCTTAGGAATGGCTTCTATTTATAGGAGTTTGGGGGTGGGTGAGCGACACGTGGCGGAGTCTAATTGGTGACACATGTCACAGCCTGATTGGTCTGCTTATGTCATCGCTTACACGTGCGAGGCTGCTTGTGTCATCGCTTACACGTGCGAGGCTGCCTGTGTCATCGCTTACACGTGCTGAGGTGTGATTGGTTCTTGCATGACACTTGGCAAATTTCTATTGGTTTCTGAGTAGTGATAGCAAAACTTAGCAACAATACGTGGTGCTTTGTAATTGGCTGTATTTTGTGGACTTGATAGTATGATGTGTCAGCTTGTGATAGGTCGGGAATTTTTCCCTCTCTACAAATGCCCCCTCGAGACTCGTTCACGCACACAGTTTTGGAGTGTAGTGTGGGAATGAGTTTCGAAAACTGATTTTTTTTTTTTTTTTTTTTTACACACTTGACTCTTTAAGTGAAGTAGTTGAAGGTGGTGGAGCTTTCAGCATGATGAGATAATTTCCGAAGAGTAGACCCACCCATATGAAAGGCTTTGATGAGACCGAAAAGGGGTCTGCCTGTATTTGAATGTATTTACATGACTGGACCTTCTCAGTATAGGTTAAGTTGAAGTAATTTCAAAAGAGTGTTCCATGGTATTTGAAGTGGGTTGGTGAGGCTGAAAGTTGTTTGCAAGAAGTTGGATATACTTGCAAGATTGAATCATTTCAGTAGAGATTAAGCTGAGGTAATTTCAGAAAAGTATTTTGGATCGTTGGCGGCGATCACAGAGTGTAGAAGATAGGGAAGATGTGAAGATGTTGGTTGGGCACAGCATGCAGGGTTGGGGGGTTAGCCTCATTTTTCTTTTTCTTTCTTTTTCTTTTTTTTTTTCTTTCAACCCCTGGTGAAGTAATTTCAGAAAAGTATACTTCGGATTACGGCGAGGCCATGTGGGAATGTGATTGAATGTGCTTGTGTCGTCGCATCATTCAAGTTAAGTTGAGGTAGTTTCAGAAGCTTACGGATTCTGGGGGTGCTGGTGTTGGTGATGAAGATGAGGGGGATGAAGCAAAGCGAATGGGTGAAACATACGCCTCCATGGTGCTGGCCCTGTATGTTGGGGACCCTCTGGTGTAAATGTTCCTGGAAAGTACACCTTTGGATCTGGGACTGACTGCATGCTGAGTGAGGTCCGACGGCAAGTTGTAGAATGTGCTTGCGTAATGGGACCATGCTGACGGACGTTAAGTTGAAGTAATTTCAGAAGAGTACTTTCTGAAATACCTCAAGCTGAATTTAAGTTGGAGTAATTCCAGAAAATGTGTTTTGAGGTACCAGCAACGATGACCTTTGGGTCTCCTGCTTGTGGGAACATAGGATGAGGCTTTCGCGACCATTTACCGACACCAAAGGTTGAATTCTGATGAGCTGGTCCCTTGGATATCATTCTAAGTGTTGGATGAAAGACAATTTGTAGGATACCCCAACACTTTTTACCATTTTCTCCTACTGCCACTTGTTGGAAAAGCACAGAAAAAAGAAAGATGGAGCTAACTTGTGATTCTGGTCTTAGAAACCAGCCAAGTTGGTGTTTGTTCCGAACCACTGCTTCCGCTGGGAGACCAAGCAATTGGAAAGAGACTACTGGAGACCTTAGGTTAGGAACAGGTGTCTCTGCTGGACTTGGATTTCCTGGCCAACCAAATCCACGGAAGCATGGGAGGTCGATGCAGACCTTGTTATGAGTAATTTTGTGGACAAAGGTAGTCGTTAAGTGGAGAAACAAAATTTGTGTGGATCTCAAAACTACAATGACACTGTGAAGAGGGTTTCTACTGAACCATGAGATGGTTGATTTCAAACTGATTATGAAGCAATTTTGGTTGCTAAGTGTTGAAAATGATAAGGCCATAGTGAGAAATGGCTGTGAGAAAGAGGACTTGAAAATTTGAAAGAAGCAAATCTTCATTTCATGATTCAATGTGTTTTTTTTTTTTTTCTTTTTTTTTTTTCTTTTTTTTTGGATGAGTTCTTGATGAATCCGGCTCCTCTATTTATAGTGGAGAGACGAAGAATGGTGGTTGTGCAATCGAGAATGGCGGTTGAGAATATTTGGTGAGATTGGTGGCTGGGAATGGTAGATGAGAATGGTAGACACCGAACGAGAATGGTAGGTTGGAGACTGGTAGGCACCGAACGAGAATGGTAAGTTGAATTAGTGACCCAGTGTAATTTCAAGTTCAAGACACATTTGTGAGAGTTTATTTGTACTTTGGAAGGGAAGCCTTTGATAAAGTCTGGAGAATAACCTTGAGGGAATCCAAATTAAGTGAATGAATCTCAAATCTTGATCTTGGGAGCTTAACTTTTGGATACTGTTGGTACTTCGAGGAAGTGGGTCACATAGGTGGTTTCCAAGTCCAAAACAAATAAGTGGATTTCACAATCAGAACCCACATGAAAATCTGAATAGGACAAGTTTTGCTCGAACATCTTGATTCTTGGTCAAAGTTCACATTAAAATCAACAGTTGTAGAATCACACTATTTGAGCAATTTCGGATCCTCAAATGAAGAAATAAACCCCAAAAATGGAATCTACGCGAAAATTTGGGCAAGATAGGTACTTCTTGAAAATTTTGACTTTTTGGTCAATATTTGTGCAAAAGTCAACTTTTGAAAACTGGACATTTACGCAATTTCTGAGCTTCGAATGAAGAAATGGGTTCCAAAATCGGAATGTACTCGAAAAATTGAGTGGGACAAGTCCATTTTGAAAATTTTGACTTTTTGGTCAAGGTCAAGGGTCCACTTGGTCAAAGCATTTTTTTCTCTCACCTTTTTCTTATTTAAATTTTTTTTTTTTTTTTTTTTTTGCAGGCGGTTCGGACCGGGTCAGGATGCGGGTCGGTCCGGGTCAAACCTTAGTGGGTGGTGACGTCATGGATGACGTCACTGCCTTGGACGCGTGTGGCACGTGTGCACGTGTGGCACGTGTGGCACGTGCGTGCTCTGGGCGCCTTGCGCTTGGCGCGTTGAGCGCGTGAAGCGCATGAGGGGTCTGCGCCGGCGCGTGACGGCGCGTGAAAAGACGCTGATGATTGCCGGATCTTCTGGTGGCGCGTGGCGGCGCGTGACAGTGATTTTGGACCTGAAATTTTCAGGTTTCGTCGATCTAAGGCCGTAGAAGACCATAGTTTTGTCATTTTTGTGAAATCATGGGCAGATTTGCACAGATTTGAGGGAGTATGCCGCGGGTCGTTTTGAAAGATCGTGGCTTCGCCTGTGGCGCGTGGCGGCGCGTGGAAGCTCTTTTGGGGTTGATTTTCCTGGGTTTTGTAGATCGGAGGTCAACGGATCTAGTGGTGGCATTGGTTTTGTAAAATTCCTCTTAGATTTACGCAGACTTGAATGAGAAACTCGCGAGTTCGTCGGGAATTTGTGGCCGTGCGTGGCGGTGCGTGGTGGCTCCGTTGTTGATGATTTTTTCTGGGTTTTGTACATCAAAGTCCTTAGAAGATTTCTGTGGGTTGATTTTTTGTGAAATCTTGTCAGAAGTTTTAGAAATCTGGGATGGGAATCCGCAGGCTTCGTTGAACTTGTTGCCATTTTAGTCTACATTGTGGTTCTGATGCTGGCTGCTCTGACAGGAGGGTGACTGCGTTTAGACTTGAGGGTCAAAAGGGAGATGGTGAGCCACCATTTTTTGTTTCTCTATCTTTTATTTTCAAACTTTGGTGCAGATTTTCCTGACTTTGAGTGCATTTGAATTTGCAAAATCTGACTTTGAGCTCCATAAACCTCTATATAAGGCCATCCGGGGCATGCATTGAGTTACACAAGCTTAGCCTCAGTGGGTGAAATAATAAGTGTAGAGAAATTACGCTTTTTTTTTTCTTTTTTTTTTCTTTTTTTTTTTTTGTACTGACCTTCTTTCTCTTTTTTTTTTTTTTGACAGGTTAGAGATTAAAATTGAAGCTTTCTCTCTTTGTAGATTTTTTTTTTTTTTAGACGTGCCATGAGATTTTCTTCTGACAAGCTTTTTGTTGTTGCTTGTTCTTGTTATGCAGCATGTTTCTCTTGGCAATTAAACTACACCAACACTTATCTTTTCAATGCAGCCGTTTCAAGAGTTTTTGCAACGTAGTCACATCGTGAGCCTTTACCATGAAGCCGTGCTAGCCTTTGTCCTTGTACTGAAGCCATGCCAACATTCATCTTTGCCATAAAGTAATATTTGTATTTGCATCCGCTATGAAGTCGCACCATCATTTGCCTTTGTAATGAAGCTGCACTAGCACTTTTCTTTTGCCATAAAGTTGCCTCGACATTCTATTTGTATCGAGGCCACATCTACACTTCATTCATACCGAAGCTGTGCCAACATCCATTTTTTCCATGAAGCCACAACAACATTCTATTTGCATCGAAGCCATGAAGCTATGTCAACAATTCATTTTTGCCATGAAGCTACGTCAACACTTCATTCGCACTGAAGCCATGAAGCTATGTCAACAATTCATTTTTGCTATGAAGCCACGACAACACTCCACATTAGCACTTGCACTCACATTGAAGTTGCACCAATATTTGCATCGAGCCACATCAAAACTTCATTTGCATCAAAGCCATGCCAACATCCATCTTTTCCATGAAGCCACGACAACACTTCATTTGTATTGAAGCCATGCCAACATTCATGAAGCCATGTCAAAGCTCCATTTGCACCAATGCCGTGTCGACATTCATGAAGCCATGAAGTCACGTCAACACTTCATTTTTGCCATGAAGCTACGTCAACATTTCATTCGTACCGAAGCCATGCCAACATTCATGAAGCCACGTCAAAATTTCATTTGCACCGAAGCTATGCCAACGTCCATCTTTGCCATGAAGCCACGACAACACTTCATTTATATTGAAGTCATGCCAACATCCATCTTTTCCATGAAGCCACGACAACACTTCATTTGTATTGAAGCCATGCCAACATTCATGAAGCCATGTCAAAGCTCCATTTGCACCAATGCCGTGTCGACATTCATGAAGCCATGAAGTCACGTCAACACTTCATTTTTGCCATGAAGCTACGTCAACATTTCATTCGTACCGAAGCCATGCCAACATTCATGAAGCCACGTCAAAATTTCATTTGCACCGAAGCTATGCCAACGTCCATCTTTGCCATGAAGCCACGACAACACTTCATTTATATTGAAGTCATGCCAACATCCATCTTTTCCATGAAGCCACGACAACACTTCATTTGTATTGAAGCCATGCCAACGTTCATCTTTGCCATGAAGCCACGACAACACTCCACATTAGCACTTGCACTTGCATTGAAGTTGCACCAATTTTTAGAGGCAACATAGCTCAGACATCAAGATTTCAGAAATGCCAAGTGCCGAAACCATGAAGTCACGTCAACACTTCATTTTCGTCGAAGCCATGCCAACGTTCATCTTTGCCATGAAGCCACGACAACACTCCACATTAGCACTTGCACTTGCATTGAAGTTGCATCAATTTTTAGAGGCAACATAGCTCAGACATCAAGATTTCAGAAATGCCAACAAGATGTTAAAGATGCAAGGAGTCCCTCATTAAGATTTCGGAGATGCCAATGAAACCTTGAAGTTTCAAGAAGAATGCCGCCAAGACTTTGACATTGCAAGGAGATGCCAACAAAACCTTGAAGTTTCAAGAAGAATGCCGCCAAGACTTTGACATTGCATGGACATGCCCTTGGAGGAGAGATGATGCAACACCAACTTCAGATGCTGGAGGAAGGTGACATTGTCCAACTTTTGGAGACATGATGTGAAACTGCACCACTCAGAAGGGAGATGATGTGGTTCAAATTTCAAAGTTGTGAAGTGGCACAACCTAGAAGAGAGACGATGTAGCTTAGATTTGTAAGGTACAAGAAGATGCCCCCAAGAGATAAGTGATGCAAAGCAAACTTCAAAGATGTGGGAGGATGTCCATAGAAGATGAGCAATGCCATGTAGACTTCATTCCTTACAAAAGAGGTTGAAGATTTTATTTTGCTCCACAACCAAGAACCAACTTATGTTTATCATTAGTTCAAGAAAAGCTGAGTAACACCAATTCTTTGCAACCGTCATTTTCTACCACAATGATCTTTGAGTATCATGTAGTGAGCAGTTGACTGATCTTAAGCGATGCCTTGCCAATCAAAGGGTTCTTGAAAGCACGTTGATGGCCTATGAAGAAACTCTTCAGGCTAGACTGGCAATCATTCTTCTTTTCATGTGACTGAACTTAGTGACAAGTACTAAGCTGCCTACGTACCCCGGAGAAGGATCAAGTCATTACGTAGTTCAAAAGTTTTCTTCTTTTTTTTTTGTTTATTTATTTTTTTGATAACTTTTTTTTTCTTTTTTCTTATGTATTTTTGCAAAAAGGAGGGCTCAGTGTGTAATAGTGGGTATCACCACTGATCGAACCCGAGACGGCCTCAAGGGTGACATGGGCATCCAACCACTACGCCACACTAGCAATTGGTGACATAGAGTGGGATTAATTTCTCCTTATTGGTACGCTTTCAAGGGTAATGGGAAGACATCATGTACTCTTGCAGCGTTGTAGTGGGTAGTTTAAGCTCTTACCGAGGAGCAATTCTTGATTTTCAAGCATAGAAGTGTTTAAGGAACTTCCCATTGATGGGGCCGATCCTTATGCCATCATTGTCAATCAATTTGTAAGCCTGGTTGGTGTTTGCCCCCTGCTTGAGAATTGGAAGTACATCACAAGCAACGGTCACATGGTTTGACTCGACAACTTCATTGAAGTTTAGATCAATCTTATTTTCTTTGGCAAGCTTCATGATTTGTTCTTTGAAGATGAAGCATTTTTGGATTGGGTGGCCAATGATGCGATGGTATTTGCAGTAGTTAGGGTTATCAACTTTCCCCATGTCTTCTGGCCGCTTGCATTCTGGCAATTCAATCAACTTCAATTGCAGTAGTTGTTCTAAGATGTTTGGCACATCTTCATCGGGGAACGGATACACTTTTTGCTCACGTTCCTTAAAAGTCAGACGACGCACCTCGTTCTTTTGCCATCCTTCAAGCTGTTTTTCATTTGCATTTGCTCCTCTTCTTGGAACGTTGACTTCGGCAGTGTTAACAGCCATTGGGTCTTTGAGGTTGACTTTTGCATTCTTGTCATTCCTCCTTACTTCCTTTCTGCTTTCCTCAAGTATGGAAGGGTTTGTACTTCCATGGCTAGAGATACTCAATTCCATGTCATGCGCACGAGTTGCTAACTCTTCAAATGTTCGAGGCTTTATCCCTTGAAGGATGTAAAGAAGTCCCCAATGCATGCCTTGGATGCACATCTCTACAGCAGATATTTCAGAAAGTCTATCTTTGCAATCTAAACTCAAAGAACGCCACCGATTGATATAATCAACGACGGGCTCATCCTTCCACTGTTTAGTATTGGTAAGCTCCATCATGCCTACTGTGCGCCTTGTGCTGTAGAATCGGTTGAGAAAGTCCCTTTCAAGTTGTTCCCAACTATTGATTGACTCGGATTCTAAGTCTGTATACCAATCAAAGGCATTTCCCTTGAGCGAACGAACAAATTGCTTTACAAGGAGGCCTCCTTGAGTCCCTGCGTTCTCACAAGTTTCTACAAAGTGAGCAATGTGTTGCTTAGGATTTCCTTTGCCATCAAACTGCAAGAACTTGGGGGGTTGATACCCATTTGGCATTCTCATATTGTCGATGCGCTTTGTATAGGGTTTTGAATATATGAGAGAACTCGTAGAAGAACCTCCATATTGTGCTCGGATGGTATTTGTTATCATGTCTTGTAATTGTTGGACTGACAACGAAGCCATCGAAGCAGATTGTTCTTGTTGGGGAGTGTTTTCAATTTCTCTCCCTTCGTCATCCTTTGCAGATGTGAATTTATGACCATGGCTTGATTCACCAAGATCTTGAACTTTGAGTTTGTTCATTAAAGTTGCAATTTGGAGGTCCTTATCTTCAAGTGCTTTTGTGAGAAGGACGACCCTTTGTTGCATTTCAGCCATCTTTTCTTCCATGGTAGAGGTGTTAGTCATCATGACTGACACAACTTCCCAAGATGATGGAGAAGAAAGTGATTTGAAGTGAGCATGTGAAATCTCATCTTTTGGATTCCCTTTGATGGGAGAGAAATCATGCGACCAACTTCTTATGAAGGAAGAATGGGATTTGCCCCCATACTTGAGGTGTTCCAAGGTGGAGATGTCCTTGTTGATGACCTTATTTCTTGTAAGAGGGTCTAAGGAGATGATTGTTTGGACCTTGGCTTCCTTGGTTGATTGAGCTTGAAGTTGATTGTGAGTTTTAGGCTGGCTACGATTGATTGCACCAATGCAATTGTTGGTGGTAGCCGTACCAAGTTTAGTTGAAGTAGCTATTGCTGAAGCTTGAATGTTCTTGCTAGAGGTCATTGAAGTTGATAGCAAGATGATGAAGATTTCTTTCTTTGAAGGAGAATGAGATGAAAGGCAGAGAGGTCCCACTGGGCGTGCCAGAATTTGTGGACGACTAAATTCCTCGGTTCGAAATGAATCAAACAAGTAAAATAGTTTCACAAATGCAAATTTGTATTGATGATTGTGTGGTACAATTCTCTGTGATTACAAAAGAGTTATCCTCTGATTCGATCTCCTTAAAAGACTTGTTGATTGGATTTGTAGTAATGTGATTTTGATATGAACACAAGATATCCTTCAATTTGGCTGAAGAATGGATCAAAGATCTTTGATATGGAATTACAATGAATCTCTGGCTATAAGCTTGTTAGAAATTCTTTGTTCTTCGTGTTCTTTGTGTTCTTCGTGTTCTTGGTGCGTTCTTCGTCTTTGAAGATTTGTGGTGGAAGTTCTTCGGTGCTTTAGAGGCTTGAATCCGTAGAACTTCACTGATTTGTGATTTGTGATGTTTCTGGAGGCTTTTGAGCTTGATTCCAGTGAACTTTGAGATCTAGGCAGATAGTTTAGATGATTCTGCTTCGAATGTTCTTCGTATTTGAAGGTTTGTGGCGGAAGTTCTTCGGGGCTTTGGAGGCTTGAATCCGTAGAGCTTCACCAATTTGTAGTTTGTTGAGGTTTCTGGAGGCTTTTGAGCTTGATTCCAATGATCTTTGAGATCTAGGAAGATGATTTGGATAATTTCTCTTCGAATGTTCTTTGTATTCGAAGTTGAAGTTCTTGAAGTTCTTGGAGACTTGATTTTTGCAGAGCTTTTGTACTTCTGAATCTTCTCCTCTTTAAATGCCTTAGGAATGGCTTCTATTTATAGGAGTTTGGGGGTGGGTGAGCGACACGTGGCGGAGTCTAATTGGTGACACATGTCACAGCCTGATTGGTCTGCTTATGTCATCGCTTACACGTGCGAGGCTGCTTGTGTCATCGCTTACACGTGCGAGGCTGCCTGTGTCATCGCTTACACGTGCTGAGGTGTGATTGGTTCTTGCATGACACTTGGCAAATTTCTATTGGTTTCTGAGTAGTGATAGCAAAACTTAGCAACAATACGTGGTGCTTTGTAATTGGCTGTATTTTGTGGACTTGATAGTATGATGTGTCAGCTTGTGATAGGTCGGGAATTTTTCCCTCTCTACAAAAGGCTTCCCTTAATGCAGCAAGGATGGTTCCTTTGATGTACAGTTATGACGTCAAACTTTGCCTTCCAAGTCTAGAGAAGCACATGAAGTCATTGATCTTTGAAAGTATTCCCTCTAAGAAATTGTAAATTAATTATAATTTCGTATTCCATATAACTTATAGCCCTTAATTATGTTATAACCAATGGAAGGAGGCATAAACTAGTTGGCAATATTCAGCCAGTTGTACAACCCCACTTCAAAATTTCCTGAATAATTTAAAAAAAAAAATCCTGAATAATAAATTAAATAATTACAATTCCTAAAATTCAGTAACAATTTGTAAATTATGCAATAGTTAGGTATCATACACAGTGACTCAATATGCTATGAGATAAGCTCCCCAACAAAACCCAAATATGCTATGAGATATTGGTTGTATCCGGTGTATGCACAAGATGCCAGCTTTTCAAATCCGAGATATGTCTTATATTTCCTAGTGGTACAATTTCTATCTGTATTTTCCATTAACATGGGAGGAAATAACGTTTTAGTCTCATCCCTGGAAATAGTTTTTTAATCTCTTTTTTTTTTTTCCCCCTAAAAGATTAAAAAAAGAAACAGTGATGGGGATTGGGTTACAGGGTTTGCAAGAGCCTTGGGTAGCACTTTCGGCTGAACTATGGGCCCTCAAGGATGGACTCCTCTTAGCCCTACAGTGGGGAATTTCATCTCGTAGTGTTGAACTAGATGCAGAAATTATAATTGGCATGATTATCAATTCTTACAACAACCAAGTAACGGAACCCATTTTATCTGATTGCAGGAACCTCTGGAAGACATTCCCCAACTTAACTGTGGAGCATGCCTTCCGTTAAGAAAACCAAAGTGCTGATGGTTTAGCAAAGTTGGGAACCTCTCAAACTTTAGATATTGTGATATTTGATAACCAATCGCCTGTGGTGGTTCCCTTTGGCTTTTGATAAAGCCAAGTTGTTTTGTAATAGACTGATTGTTTGCTAGTTTAACATATATCCTGTTTCTACCTAAAAATTCAAAACAAAATAAAACCAAACAACCTTCCAAGTTTTTCATTACTGCTTGTGTTCCTGGGACATTGTCCTCAGTGGCAATCAGCTGAATAATAGTCATGCAAGGCTGCAAGTAGAGCCATGGTGAATAAATCGCTTTTTAAAATGAAAATTTTGAAAGATAGAAGAGCCAACCATATACTCAGCAAACTAACAAATTTGTCACGATAGTATCATCCGCAACAGATATGGAGGATGAATGGAGTCATTATTGATTTATTGCCATCCTATTCTTCCACTCTATTAAATTTAGCATCCCTTGCTAGTCTAGAAAACAAACTTGTCAACCATTTGCTTGCTTAATACTTCATACTTCCACAAATTATGAGAAAAGATGCAGCATATAGTAATATTTCCACAGACAATTTCATTAAGCAAAATTTTAAAGAAGTTCAATATAAAAAAGGTTTTTTTTACCAATAAACTCTAGCTCAAACTGCACTTCCACCATCCAAAATAATGAGATGGAAAGGTCATGGATTTAAAAATCCCCCAAGTATGTGTAACTTAATAATAACAAGATTAAAAAATGCCTCTCAAAGCATTAACTAGCTAATGTTTATGGTACAGATGTGTCTATCAAATTTATGAATGAGGAGGGGCAGACACAGAGCCAAATATAAACACTCGACAAAGCACAAGACTTCAGTTGCCAGCTCCTTGAAGTACTAGTGAAACATCTTGATATACCAACAGGAAGAACTAGCAGAGATAGACTTCAAAATGGTTCAGATCATATACAAACAGGAAATTCTTCAATTTTTCAAGTAAGAATTTGTTATGATTGTCTATCAGTTATTTCCAATTAATTTAAACCTTTGTAAATATCTCATAGATGGTGGAAAGGCCTAGGGCTGGCTAAACAGTTGAAGCTTGCCAAAAACCAACCACTTAAATGGTACATGCGGACAGCAGCTTGCCTCACTGATCCAAGCTTGTCAGACCAAAGGGTTGAGCTCACAAAACCTATATCTCTAGTTTACGTGATAGATGACAACTTCAATGTTTATGGAACACTAGATGAACTCACTCTCTTCACAAATGTGGTAAATCAGTACGTGTCTATTATAGAACAGTATAACTGGCTTTTACCATTTCACCATGCTCAATTACAACATCTCTTTGCACGTAGATGGGAATTTGCAGCTACTGAGCAATTACTTGACTCCTTGAAGATATGTTTCGTTGCTCTTTATGGCATTACTAAAAAAATCAGCTACAAGGTCTATAAAAAGAATGGATGGAACCCTATAGACTCCCTAAAGAAGGTGGTATTTTGACAAATGATCAACACCAATATATTTTATATGTCAACATTCAATTTTGAAAGCGATTACTCATGCTATACCTCTAAGATTGTTAATTGTTACAGCGGGCAAGATTGTGTAATGCCTTCCTCTTAGAAGCACAATGGTATGCTTCTGGGAACTTGTCAAAGGCAGAGGAGTACCTGAAGAATGCCCTTGTAAGTACAGGGTTGCATGTGGTGCTAGTTCACATGTTCTCTCTCTTGGGTCAGGGTATTGTTAAGGAAATTGTCAATCTTTTGGACAGCAGCCCAAGCATACAGAAACAACTGTTGGGCTATGGGATGACATTGGAAGTGCCCAAGTAACATTACATTCGCAGGTAGCCACCCATGATTTATCACTATTAATAAGGAAGTGATTCCACCTATAGATATCAAGTGGCTTAAAAAACAGTGGTTTTTGATTGTTCTTTCCTAGGACCATATAACAACTCAATAACTCGTATAATTTTTGTTAGGCAGTCAAGAGTAAGGCAAGAGTTTCCTTTAAAAAAAAATTAACAAACAAAAATTTCGTAATTGATATGTTCTGCAACATCTAAGGTTCATTAATCATTAACAAAGCTAGTATTAACTGCAGGATGAGAATCAAAATAGACATGATGGATCCTACATTGATTGCTACAGTAAAGAACATCAAGACATCAGTTGAAGATGCACAAAGGTATGTTATCAAAATGATTTCAAACACATGGAAGAAACTCAACAAGGATTGCTTTACCCCATATCTGTTTCCAGCATCTTTTATAAAGGCTTCTCTTAACGCTGCAAGGATGGTTCCTATGATATACAGTTATGATAACAACCCCTTTTGAAATTCCAAGTCTTGATAAGTACATGAAGTCACTGCTCTTTGCTGCAAGAAATTCTTAAAAAATAAATAAATAAATAAAACAGAAGTTTCAGTTTCTATGAAGTATAGCAATTTTATTCTTTCAGAACCAATGGAAGATCTGAGGAGGAATGTATAGTAGTTGGCAGTTTTCAGCCACTTGGACATGCAATACCCTAAATTTTAAGTGCTTTAAAATTTTAATTTTTGGAATAATAAATTAAATGATTACACTTCCTAAATCCTAAATCCTAACTCTAGTACTAATTTGAAAAGTAAACATTCCAACAACTGTATACTAGGTGAGAAGAAGAATAATATAGAAAAATAAAATAAAATAATTAAAAATTTAAATGCCTTATTTATTGACAAATAATTGTTATTTCCTTGTAGTTAAAAAATCCAAAATCAAAATCAATTTTCCAGCAATATAGCTATTTAAATTCACTGAAGATTGAATAGGGTACAAATGCCAAAATAACAAGGCTAAGATAACATTTTCACATCATGGTAAACCTGGTATCAATATTACAATCCTAGTCCAGCAATGTCATCACCATCAGCCAAGGTTATACATATGCAAAATCTCATAAAGAGTTAAAAACAGAATTGAAAAGGCAAAATCAAAAGAGCAACTACTTGTCCAGAGACAATTCTAGTTTGAAATGGAAATACTTATTTGACTTCCCCAGTTCCACAAGCTCCTTAGCTTTTTCAATCTCTGTCTCCTTGACCAATCCATCTACCACACGCCTCAGTAACGCTATATCAATGCGCAACCTTTGTTTGATAACCTCCACACATAGCTCATGAGCCATATCGAAATCACCCTCTTCACAAAGACATGGAATGAGGGTCATATAAGTAACCCAATCAGGACAACAGTCATTTTTTCGTATTTCATTATACCACCACTTCGCTTCATCCAACTTCCCATCTTTGCAAAACCCTTTAATCAAAGCATTATAACTGATCACATCAGCTTCAGTTCCCTTGCTCCCCATTTCATCGATCAACTTCACTGCTTCTAATATCCTGTTCTCATTAACCATTCCTCGCAACCTTGAATTGTAACTTCTAATATTATGAACAACATTCTTTCTCTCCATCATAGCCCATATCTTCTCTCCTTCCAAAAATCTGCCATTACTATAAAAGCCTTCGAGCAGAGTATTGAATGTAAATGAATCAGGCTCCATCCCATTCTTCTCCAACTCATCAAACATTGAAAGCGCAGTATCCAAAGAACCCATCTCACAAAATGCCTTAATAACAACATTATACGAGACCAAATCTGCTTCTATTGACAATTTGGGCGGTACTCCTCTAAAAATCTCATCAACTTTATCGAATTTGTTCGCACTAACACAAGCAGCCAAAAGGGCATTGAAGGACTTAACCGTACGAGGACAATTCAGGTCAGGCATTTCATCAAACACCTTGTGGGCATGATCAAACATGCCGGCTTTCCCATACAGGGAAATGAGACGGATGACAAAGCCTTCAATGGCGATTTCTGGGTACTTCTTCTGGGCCTCTAGGATCTCTTCGATCATGGAGAACTTCTTGGCAGTGGCGAGGCGTCGAACCGTGGACTCATAGATGCTGTGCTTGGCTCGAAAGCGGTCAGACTCGGAGGATTTCTTGAAGCTGTCAACAGCTTTTTGGAGTCTACGTTCTTTGGTTTTTGCGTTCCTGGCTGAGGCTTTGACAGTGTTGGCTTGTGTTGCTGTAGATGCAGCAGATAGGGAAGTGGTGAAGATGCCATGGAGGCGACGGCAGAGCTGGGAGGAAGACATTGTTGTCAGTCTAACCGAACGAAGGGTTTTAGACTTTGTTAGTAGTTTCTACTTTTTAGGGTTTAAGGGTTTTACTTATGCAATCACTCTTAGCTTTGTGTCTTAAAGAAGTTCATTTCATTGTTATGAATTTAAGCAATGTTATGTTTTTTAATGGATACGAATATGATGACAAGCTTAGGGTGACTAAAGAGTTCCGAATTTTCACACCGTTCATATATTTTTGTGTTAAGATTTGTGAAAGTCGGTGATTTTTTTATGTTCCTAATAATATTAATTTTTTTTATTGGACTTTTTTTAATAAATTAGCTAAACCTAAATCCCATAATATGAATATGATTTTAAATAATTCAATATTTCAAAAATTACGTTTTAATTATAAAATAACTTCCGGTCATTTCAAGACAAAAAGAAAATGGGGTGTCTAGGGCAAACGCAAGCTCGAGACAACCTACATGAGGAAGCAGAAGAGATTCAAAGGGTTAAGAAGGAGATTAATGAAAGTTTGATGAGGGAGGAAATCATGTGGAATCAAAGGTCTAGGGTACTATGGATAAAATGGGGTGATCGAAACACTTGTTTTTCCATGCTACGGCCAACCAAAGGAGGAGGAAAAATAGTATTGTGGGGTTGCAGGACCTGAATGGAGTGTGGAACGAAGATAAGGAGGGAATTGAAAGGATTATCATGGACTACTTTATCTCAATTTACAAGTCGAACCAGCCAACCAGCTTTGAAGCTAGCCTAAGTGCAATATCTAACCGGGTGTCCACAGACATGAATGCGGAACTGATTGCTGACTTCAAAGCAGAGGAAGTTTAGAGTGCTCTTAAGCAAATGCATCCCACTAAATCCCCCAGCCCAGACAGTATGTCCCCTATCTTCTTTAAAATCTATTGGGATATTGTTGGTGTGGAAGTTATAAAATGTGTACTGAATGCTTTAAACTCTGGAATTATGCCTTGTGGAATAAATGACGCATATATATGCCTTATCCCAAAAGTGAAGTCCCCTCAGAAAATTACAGAGTTCTGACCCATAAGCCTGTGTAATATCATATACAAAATAATGTCTAAAATCCTTACTAATAGACTGAAAAGAATCCTGCAAGCGGTGATTGACGAATCTCAGAGTGCTTTCGTACCTGGGAGGCTAATAACGGACAATGTACTTGTGACCTTTGAAACAATGCATTGTATCGATCAAAGGAAAAAGGGAAAGGAAGCATTAATGGCTATAAAGCTCTATATGAGCAAGGCCTACGATAGAGTGGAATGGGCGTATCTAGAGGCTATGATGAGGAAAATGGGATTCCATGAGAAGTGGATTTCGCTCATAATGATGTGTGTGACCACAGTGTCTTACTCTGTATTGATAAATAGCGAGCCAAAGGGAAAGATTATTCCAACAAGGGGCTTGCGCTAAGGGGACCCAATATCTCTGTACCTATTTATTGTGTGCTGAAGGTTTGTCTGCCATGTTGAAGAGGGAAGAAAGAGTGGGCCACATTAAAGGGGTTGCGGTCAGTAGAGGGGCTTTGAGGATATCACATTTACTGTTTGCCAATGACAGTATTGTTTTCTATAGGACCACAGTTGAAGAATGTGATAGGGTTATAAAGGTGTTAGAAGACTATGAAGGAGACTCGGGGCAAAAGCTCAATAAAGAGAAAACTTCCCTTTTCTTTAGCAAGAATACCAACAGGGAGGTCCAGGAGCAAATTAAGGAGAAGTTTGGAGCACAAATTGTCCAACACCATGAAAAGTACCTAGGCTTGCCTCCACTTGTGGGGAAGAGCAAAAGAAAGGCTTTTAATCGCATCAAATACCAAGTAGGAAGGAAAATATCGAGATGGAAGGGTAGACTCCTCTCTCATGCAAGCAAAGAAATACTCATCAAGGCAGTAGCTCAAGCTACGCCTACTTATACGATGAGTTGCTTCAAAATTCTGGATTCTTTGTGTACGGAACTGAATTCTATGATAAGCAAATTCTGGTGGAGGCAAAAGGATAAGGAGAAGAAGTTGGCTTGGGTCTCTTGGGAGAAATTATGCATTCCCAAATCAGAGGGTGGGATGGATTTTAGGGATCTTAAAGCTTTCAACCTAGCACTCCTTGCTAAACAATGGTGGAGAATTAAGCAAAATCCACACTCCTTGGTTCATAGAGTATTTAAGGCAAAATACTTCATGGATAGTTCCTTCGAAGAGGCTCAATTAGGGCGAAGACCCTCCTATGCGTGGAGAAGCATAGTGGTAGCAAAGCAAGTCATTGATAGGGATTCTAGATGGTGTATTGGAAATGGAGCAAGTGTTCGCATTTGGAAGGACAGATGGATACCAAAGTTGGAATCATTCAAAGCAATTAGCCCACACGCTGATCAACAGGATGAGGAAAGAGTTTCAAGCCTCCTGGATGTAGTGAGAAGGTGCTGGGATGTGGCAAAAGTGAGATCCATGTTTCTTCCCCATGAGGCAGAGGCGGTCTTGGGCATCCCAATCAGCTTCAGGTTGCCAAAAGACTCCATAACCTGGGCATGGTCTTCAAATGGAAAATTCACCGTCAAAAGTGCATACAAGGTAGCTCAAAAATGTTTGAAAGAAGGAAAAAGCAGGGCATGAAGGCAATATGGAAGCTTACTTGGCATATGAACTGCTTAAATAAAATAAAACTTTTTTTTTTTTTGGAGGGCTTGTAAAAACATCCTTCCCACAACGCTCAAGTTGAAAGATAAGGGAATTAGGAGAGATGACAGATGTGAGATATGTGAACAAAGTGAATCCTCGGGTCATGCCTTGTGGAGTTGCAAAACAGCTAAAGAAGTATGAATATAAAGCTTAAGTTGCCTTACTTTCAGGACCCTCCAAGGGACTTCATCGATATAGTTTGGGCAATCTATGACACACATCCGGGTATCAATTGGGAGCTATTTGCAGTGACTGCTTGGAGCCTGTGGAACAATAGGAACAAGGTATGTCATGGTGAACAAAGCAAGAGACAAGATGTAAATTGTGAGGGAGGCAGCTGCATATCTGTAGGAAGTTCAGGAGGTTAAGTAGATCCAAGAAAGACCTTCCATTCTTGCAAAACCTCCTTGGACCCCTCCCATTCGGGGATGGTTTAAAGTTAATACGGATGGGGCTATTTTTGAAGACCTAGGGTGTTGTGGGATTGGGGTGGTCATTAGGAACGAGAGGGGTCAACTGATGGGGGCTATGAGTAAGAAGATTGAGTTGCCTTTGGGTGTGTTGGAAGCTGAAGCTAAAGCGGTGGAGGAGGGAATGCTACTTGCTTGGGATTTGGGGCTGAAAGAGATCATCTTGGAATGTGAGTCGGAGATGGTGGTGAAGGCCCTTGGTGATCAAAGTTTACTGCAAAATTCTATTCAGAAAGTAATTGAAGGTGTTAAAGAGTGGCTGAAATGCTTTACGGCGTGGAGAGTAACACACATTCGCAGGAGTGGGAATACTACTGCTCATATCATGGCTAGGAATGCCAAATTGTTGAATCATTGTAATACTTGGGTGGAGGATACTCCACCCATAATAGCTGATCAAATTCAACGTGATGTAACCTATTTGAATTCTATTTCTTTAAATGAAATCTAGTTACATGTTGTTTATAAAAAAAAAAAGACAAAAAAAAGACAAAAAGGAAAAGAAATCCTAAAAGATATATTTAATTGATATTGGGTATATGTCTTCCTCTCATAATCTATTTGTTTATTATACATTTTTTAACATAATTTGATATTTTAGGAAGGGAATATTTGAACATTGAATTTTTTTTTTTTGTTGAAAAGATTGAGATATATCCATTAGAAATACTAAGAAGTGTTAGTTGAATTATAAAACTTTTGATGTTTATTATACACTCAAACTTGAAATTTTAAATGGTCATAATTAAAAAAAAAAAAAAAAAAAACAACAACAACAACGTAAAATTTTAAATAACTTTAAATAAGCTTATTCTCAACTATTTATATGTTGTTTAAGAAATAAACTACGAAAAAGTATAATTGTATTTAGTAAAAAGATATATATTCAAAAAGTTGTACACAGTACATTAACTAACAATGAATAAAATAAAATAAAGGACCAAAATTCAGTAGGAGTACCTAAACTTTAGGCCATATAGATAATTTTAGATCCTAAAATAATCACCTTTATAATCCTCAAAAAAACTAAAATTGCCTGCTTTTAGTCTTTAAAAACTAAAAATGGTTGATCCTACCCTTTAACAAACTTAAAGTAATCACTTTTAGTTATTATGGAGTAATGATGTGTCGGTTTTTAGTTTGGTCACATCTAAAAGATTAAACAAGGTCGCTTTAAACTTGAAGGATTAAAATCATTTTTAGTCTACTTCAAAAACCAATGGTGTGTATACATATACATACATACATACACACACACACACACACACACATATATATATATATATAAGCTAAGAAATCCTATCAAAAAAAAAAAATTAAAAACTAAGAAAAACAACACTTCTATAACCTTTAGTGTACATTTTCATTATTCAATATAACAATTATTAATTGTTTTCTTCTTTTCTTTTTTAATGAAAAAGGGCAAATGCCAATTTGATTTTTAATGATTGTCCCATTTAAGTTCTAGAATTTCAAATTCAGAAATCAAATACTTAAAATTTGAAAAATGATTCAATTAATCTGCAATCTAATTTGGACAATGATGTGTCATGTAATGCAAAATTTCTCACAGAAATGTCTTTAGAAGAAGTGTCTTTGATTTTTTCTTGAAATGATATTTATAACTTCTTGTAGGTATCACATAAGAGCAAAAAATATTCATGTGTGTGTGTGTGAGACTCCTAAGGCTTCATTGCATATTCGTAGCTGTTTGAGACTATTCCATAATTTATAGCATCTGTTTTGAATTCATCGACAAATTTTATTTACCAAACTAAATTCACATCTCCTAATATGTCGAATGCAGCTTAACCAGGAATAAAGCATAATTTGTTTAGGATTTGTATGCTGATTTGAATTTGATCATGAACAGGCAAAGATAACACAAATCTGATCACACTTAACAAGGTCACACAAGGGTTTTGCATAATAACACGTTAATTTAAAGGCGTGATTTCACTAGGCTGGCTAGCCGCCCCTTGTGCAAGGGTCCATGTAAACTATAAAGCCATACATTCATATGATTCGCTACCACATAAACCAAATTTGAACCAAACAATAACTTGGGGGGAAAAAAAACTTAAACAGTGAATAGAAGCATGAGTTAAATAAGAAAGATATCAAAGAAGATTAACTAGAACAGAAATTCACTATTCATCTAAAAGACATTTCAATCTAGACTGGAAATAATTATTCAACCTCCCCTGCTATTCATAAAAGACATTGCACTACTCAGCTGAAGGCTATTCATACTAGGACAGCAAAGCCATTGCACTACTCAGCTGAAAGGCAATTCAGACTAGGACAGCAAAACCATTGCACTAAGCAGCTGTAGGCAATTCTGACTAGGATAGCAAAACCATTGCACTACTTAGCTGAAGGCAATTTCAGGTGATAACGACGATAACTATTTGTCTTCCCAAGCTCCACAAGCTTCTCTGCCTCCTCCATTCTAGACACATTAACCAGTCCATCCAACACACGCTGCAATACTGCACCATCAACAAGGATCTTTCTTTTGAAAATTTCATTGCACAGTTCGAAGGCTAGGTCCAAATCACCCTTCTCACAAACAAAGGGAACAAGTATTTCGAAAGTCTTTCTATCCGGGGCACACTCACTCTTCTCTATTTCATTGTACCACCGCTTAGCTTCATCCAAGTTCTCCTCGTTAACATACCCTATAATCAGAGCTTTGAAACTAAACACATCAAGTTTGACTTCCTTAGCCTTCATTTCTTCAACTAGCTCAACTGCCTCTTTGGTTTTGTTCACAATGGCCAATCCAAGCAACTTTGCATTGTAACTCCTATTATCAGGAACAACATTCTTCTTCTCCATTCGACCCCATATCTTTTCACCTTCCAAAAATTGACCCTCCGAGTATAATGCATTCAAAAGGGTATTGAATGTAATCAAATCTGGCTCCACACCCTTCTTCTCCATCTCATCAAGCATTGAAACCGCAGAATCAAACGAACGCATCTCACAAAAACCCTTTATAACCGTATTATACGAATACAAATCCGGTTCAATCGACAACTCCTTTGGCAACTCCTTAAAAAGCCCATCAACCAAAGGAAATTTCTTGGAGTTCACACATGCCCCCAAAAGGGCATTGAAGGACAACACCGTGCGCGTGCAATCCCGTTCAGGCATTTCATCAAACACCTTCCGGGCGTGGTCGAACATGCCCGATTTACCATACAATGTCATGAGTCGAGCGGAGAAGCCTTCTTTGGAGATATCTATGTACTTCTTTTGGTCTTCAAGGATCTCTTCGATCAATTTGAAGCACTTAGCCCGACCAAGGCGGCGGACTGTGTCTTCATAAATGCCGGTTCGGGTGCGGAACCGTTCGAGCTCGGAGGACTTCTTGAACTTCTCGACGAGGCGTTTGAAGCTGCGTTCTTTGTACAGATCTTCGGAAATGGCTTTGATGTTAGTTGCTGTGGAGTTTGGTTGGAGAGAGGTGGAGAAAGAGCGGCGTAGAATGCGTGAGAACGACATTGTTTTGTTTTTTGCTTGTTGAGAGGCGTTCGGGGCTTTAGGAGGAAAGTGAGAGAGTGAAAGTAATGGAAGATTGTAAAGCGAGGCCTTTGCTATTTGGTTTTTAGGAGGGTTTAAGGTTGGGGGTTTGTGTGTGTATGCGAGCATAAAATGATAAGTACTCACTTTTTCGTTAGTTTAAAACAAATAATCAAGGTTTTCAGACCCAGATCGTTTATTGAACCGTAAAAGGGAGAGGTTCAAGGTTTTTGAGGTCGAACCGAGGTCGAACCGGGATCAAACCGTGATGACGTCATAATTAATTTAATAATTAATTAAAGCCTAAATATAGATATTAAATTTATAAAACTAGCAAAATTGACAATATATCTATATATGTGAGGGAAATTTAGTGATTTTCAAGCATATATTTAATAATTAAATAAGAAAGTTAATAAAATAAAATAATAACCATGAAAACATTAAAATTTATGATTAATTTTTGAAATAAAGTTGAATATCTTTGAAGGATTTTAATTATAATTTTTTTTTATTTCTTGTAAGAGATGGATAATTTAATTAAGTAGAATAAAATTGTGTTAAGTTGTTTTAAAAAAAAAAATTGCTAAGGGGTTGGACCGCACGATTCTCACCGGTTCTTGCGGTCCAACCCCGGTTTTAACGGTTCACGGAATTAACAAAAAATTCGGTTCTTTAGGCTTAAAAAACCGGTTTTCATCCCGGTTTCCGGTTTTCACGGTCCGACTTCCTGGTCCGGTCTGGTTCTGAAAACCATGCAAATAATGTGAATTTGAGGTAGTTCAATTGGCTCTAAAAAGAGATTTAGTACGCGTTTGGATTGCGCCTATTGAGGAGCATCTTGCATCTAACCTTTTTTTTTTTTTTTTGAGAAGCATGTTATGTGGTTGTGGTGGCTTTTCTAGTGGGTCCTGTGCGTTATTCATGAAATCCACAAACCTCTTTTTTTAATAAAATTTTCATTAAAAATAGGTTTCATTGTACTATTTATACATTTAAAAATTATTTTGCTACAGTGTTTTTAATTTTTAGCAAAATAAGCAGTATCCAAACGGACTTTTAGAATTCAATTTTGACTTATTCCAAAAATAAATTCGCATTTTAACCTGATAATAAAGAACAATTAACATATAGTGAAGTCATAAATTTGAAATACTATCATATTTTAAAAATAAAAAATAAAAAGACAAACAAACAAAAATGATGTATATTACGAAAAGCCTTTAAACTCAATTGGAAATTCTTAATTTTTCTAAAATAAATGTTTAGGGTTTAAATAATTAAATCTCCCCTCTTATTATAACTATTGAATTTTGAAAAAAAAAAATAATAATAAATGTATATTTTATATACATAATAAATTTTTAACCTATTGAAAATTATTCTAAGGAATTATTTGTAAAAATATTCTAACACAAACAAGTGTATGTCAAATATTAAATAAGTTTATTGTGAATTCTAACACAAAAAGATTTATTGATCACATATACCAAATCTAAAACAATATTAAACCTCTAAAATCCTTTTATAATGATATCCTTCATGACTATCATGTTGGCACGAACCCAAGTCCTTTGGTGCTCTAAGAAACTCTTTTATAGATGTGTTGCAATGAACTCCCTAGACGTAATCTTTGTGGTTTCAAAACAATTTTACAAAGTCACTCTCTTTGACATTACAAGATAAGTTGGTTGAATCTATAGATTTTCTTTTTTAGTTTTGAAACAGCACAAGGTTTTTTCTTTTATAATTTTTTTTTTCTTCTTTGATCTTAAACGACAACCATTTTCTCACTTAAAATTGTGCAATGTGTGATTTATATAGGTAAGTTAAAAAGCCATCATGAATCCTTCTTCGAATAAAATTAGAATTTTGTTTCCCGTGGTTTCACTAGAAAGAGCCTTACGTGAGAGAAGGGTGATATCTTAGCACTTCAATGTTTCACTTTTACTTGAGCAAAATTCTTTACGGCCTGTTTGGATTAAGGGGAGAAAGAGGGTGAGTAGAGGAAAATAGAATAGAGTTAATTGAAAATAAGTTAATATTAGGCCAAATTTACTCTATTTTACTTTACTTTACTCCCTCTCTCTCCCCTTCAATCCAAACAGGCCATTAGTGTTCCATTTCTTTAAGATCTTTAGTGCAACTCTTAACAAAATTCTACACAAAATCAAATGTAACCAATTCCCAATTTTGAACGCAAATTTTGTTATGGAGTTAACACACCGTTGAAAAACTATCGAGGAAATTTATAACGTGTCCCCTACACAGCTTAAACTAGACAATCAGCTTCTTAACTTCTCTCCAAATTGCAAATACTCTTAATAATTTTCTTCAGATTGAAACAATTTGCTAAAGCAAACCCGCGGATTATGCCTTTATATATGCCAATGGATTTGACGGTAGTGGAGTTGGGGTGGAGAAAGAAAGACAGAAAATGAGAGTGAACGATAGTGTTTTGGGTCAGAACAGAAATGACAAAATGAAATGTTGAAGTATTTCTGTTATTAGGAAAACATTTACCAATTCACTTTTGGATGAGTATAAAATTGTTCTAGAAAATGAAGGAATCTATTTGTATTTTAGGAAGAATGTGGTGAAGTATTGCTGTGATTAGAAAGGACTTCAGTGTAAAAATAGGACTTTAAGACCCAAAAAAAAGAAAGTATGAGGTGTAAAAAAGTATGGGTTTTTAGGAGGGCTTAAGAGGTGTGATAAATTAAACCTCATACATTTAAATGTTTCAATTTGAACTCCATATTTTTATTATTATGCTAAACACTTGAAATTTATGAAACATTTGACTATTTGAGATCATATGTTGGTTTTTGTTTGGCATATTAATAAAAGGATGGGGTTTAAAGTGACACATGTAAAAGTATGAGGTGTAATTTGTCACAAGGATAAAATTATGTTTATTTTTTTGGACTCTTCACAAATTTTTTTTTTCCTGGATTAACTATCATATTACATTTTCATTAGACTTAACAAATCATACATATTTGTAGTAAAGTAAAAAGAAATGATCGCACATGATAATGGAGTTTGGAGATAAGATGGAATATGCATGAAATTCTTCAAGTGATCATCCTCAAAATATTATGGATTTGATGAATATATATATATATATATATATGTAAGGGTGTTCACAATGCAATGTGATGGGAATTTTTTCCATTTTTATCGTTTTCTTTGCAATTCATTAACGTGGTTGGATGCCCAAAATCACTAACCGTGCCGCAAGATAGAGAAGACTGGTAGGTCAGTCAAATCGGTTTAGGCTGGTCAACGCGGTTGGTCATGTCGGTTGGGCCAATCTACATAACACTATATCGAAGATATTTTGCTTAATCAATAATCATCCTAACCTATCATTTAATCTACAATGTGTCCCATAAGCTTTAAAGTTTAAACTAAACAATCAGCTTCTTAAGTTCACTCAAAACTGCAAATAGTCCTCTGTTATACTTAGTTTTGGTCAAACTGCAAATAGTCCTCTGTTATGACTTTTTGAATTTCTCGATCGACAATGTATTGCAGGACATAGTCTTTGTTGAGATGATGGGAGATGGTTTTGGTGACGGTGGAGTTGGGGCGGAGAGAGGCGGAGAAAGAAAGACCAAATGAGAATGAAAGAAGTTGTTTTGAGGTCAAAAGAGAAATGCCAAAGTGAAAATTAGGGGCATTAATTCAACTCATTCCAGAATTGTTTTCTGGAAAACATAGCCACTCTTGATGAGCAAGAAATTGGTCTAGAAAATAAAGGACTCTATTTGTATTTAGGAAAAATAATGTGAAGTATTGCTGTCCTTAGAAAGGACTTCAGTGTACCATTAAGAGCAAGCCAAAAATTAAATGTACTAAATATGAAAGGTTCTCGAAATATTCATTGGAAACCAAAGTGTTCACCATTCTCAAACCATCCACATGGTACACTAAATGAGACAATCCACAGCCTCTAGCATTGTCATGGTGGCTTAATTAAGGGATAGAATTGTACTATTCTGGGGGGAGAATATATGCTTGTGAGTTATAACAAACCCACATTCATTCGTACTTTCCAGTCAACAAAACAAATGGCAATACGTGTAAAGAGACGAAACAACAAGGTGGCACAATTGTATTCATATAGTGATTAAAGAGATAAATATTTTGGTTAGGAGACAGATTTGTGCTGTTTATTGAATATAGCTGCATATCAAGCATTTAATTATATAGCTCACTTCGACTCTAGAATGGAATATCAATCAACTAATACTAGTTCATTAGTATGATCCTAAATATGATAGATCCATCAATCAACATTGCAGGTTAATGCAAAGAGAAAAACATGAGAAATTATTAGCCATTTCTTATCTTCTATGGCTATAACTAACAATGCATTTCAACGACCCTCTCTCTCTCTCTCTCTCTCTCTCTCTCTCATGTTAAATGAGTCCAGAAAACAAGAATTGTGCTTATTGTTAGAGGATTCCCAAAAACTGTAGCGCCATCCACTCTCTCTCTCTGAGACACACACACACATGTTAAACTTGTGAAGGAGTTATATAATAATCATACAACTTCCTATCGAACTAGTGCAAAAGCTCTCTCTCTAACTTGTGGAATCAACATTCACTTTCTCCACAAAATGGAGTATGTAGGCTCTGCCTTGGATGGATTATTCATAACAAAAGAAGGTAACAGCAGGGGAAGGGTTGGACGACGGAGGTACAGCAATGACGATGACACAGAGTACAAGTCTAAGAACCTCCATGCAGAGAGGAGGAGAAGGCAAAAGCTCAGTGATAGGCTCCTGGCACTACGTGCATTAGTTCCTATTATCACAAATGTACCACTCTTAACACCCTTAATATTCTATGTTTTTAAATTTCAAGTAATGTGTTTCACAACCATTTTGTTTTTGTTTACAAAAAATGGGAAAAGGGGATTTGAATTTAAGTTATCCTTCATGTGAGAACTAAACAATGCTACTGTAATACAAAGCTCTTGATCATAACGCTTTTGTTTACAGTCAAAAACATCATATGTTAAGATATATGATTATTTTGCTTGTCTGTAGATGAACAAAGCAACCATTATCGAGGATGCAATTTCATACATTGAGGAACTGCAGAACAATGTGAAGGTTCTTCAGGGCCTACTTTATGAAATGGAAGCATCATCTGAAGAGGGAGCATTGCCAAGAAGTGAAGAAATTGATCCTGCCGAAGAGATGAGGAAAAGTGGAATTCAGGTTAATCAACCACTAGCTAATCAGTTCTATTGGAGTCTTAGACGCATAAAGTTCTTTTAAGCATATATAATTGATGATTCTTTTTGTTGATTTTCTTAGGCAGAGGTTGAGGTCACCCAAATTGATGGGAACAAACTTTGGATAAAAATCATCTTCGAGAAGAAAAGGGGTGGATTCACAAGACTGATGGAGGCCATGACTGCTTTTGGCTTTGAACTCATTGATACAAGTGTTACTACCTCCAAAGGAGCAATGCTTGTTTCATCCTGTGTTAAGGTTTGTAAAAACAAAAACTTTGGTGCCACCTTTCCAAAAATACTTTTTTTTTTTTTTAAATTAGTATTTTTCTCCTTTTTACTAGCATGGTATCAAAACAAACTCATATCTAACTAAAAAATCAAAGTAGGTACATACATGCAATGGTAACAAACTTAGAACCAACAGTTAAATCTAACTGCAATTCACTGTCACAACGAATTGTCCTATACTTTTCCTCAGTTTTGTACATGTACTTTCATAAGTTTTAACTGATAATGCTTATTTATTGTAAACTTCTTGTACTTTCAGGGAATTCATGGTGAAATAAATGAAGTCCAGCGCACCAAGGAGTTGCTGCTACAGATCATTAATGGCATATAGAGCAACTGGGAGTATTACTGATCAGTCATTGAACTGACAAAATAAATGTGCATTTTGTGTTGGTTTCTAGTCGATTTTCTGTTAATACCTTAGTTATTATGTTTGGTGGCATGTAAGATAAGGCTTATTTATGCATTACTAAGAGCAAATGCTTGTCAAATCCACATGTTGGTGGAGAAAATTTTATCAAGTAAACAATGCTTGTGCTTTCCGGTTGTGGATCACTAGACCTCTATTTCACCAAAATGGGTTTCAAATACTTGATAATAAAATAAAATATCACCTTTTTATTTCATGTTTCTGCTTGAACACGACTTTCAAGTTGCAATACATAGTATATTCCAACTATTGACAGTTCTGGAACCTAAAAAATATCAGATGAAAATTTAGTTTTCTTTAGGAGGATTACCATATACTAGTTTTAAATCCAATTAATAACTACAACACAGAACACATCGTTTAATGATAGTGATCACGATCTTTCACATATTTAATCTCGGAAAGTATTACTGTATTATCTTTCTTAATTAAGCATTTGGGAATAAAAACTTGTTCCCCTTATTTCTTTCCTTATTTAGTAACTCAAAGCAATAATGCTTCTTCCTCAAAACTATAATTTTTAAATATAAAAAATAATTTATGAAAAACATTACAGGTTTGGGGCTTGAGAGTTTTTAGATTCTGTTTTAGGTGAGAAAACCATGTACTGGAGTTAGAGTTGTTCTAATAGGCACATAGAAATTTTAATTTTATTTTATTGATAAAAAAATGATTTTATTACTAAAGAAACTTGCAAGGGTGTCACAAAAAAATGAGAATTACAGTCACTCTCATAAATCTTTTCCGTAATTTCTATTTTCTTGACTATAACAAAATAACATTATAGTAATGATAAGTAAAGATGTTCTTTCAAAAAAATTTATAGTGCTTTCAATAACATCTGATCAAGCAATTATTATTTCACGTATCTGATATATGAATTCTCCTCATAGTGAATGAGTTTTACTCTCCTAATGCGTTAGACCATTAAGATAATGGGAGTCATAAACTACAAGAGGTAGAATGTATATATTCAAGGCCTAAGATACCCTCTCCTTGTCAAGAGTATTGAACACAGTAAAAGCGATATATGAAATTGCAAGAAGCATTACTGTGATACTTATAAATATTCAAGCCAAGAGAAAAAAGAGATATCAATAAATATGTTTGTAAATGATTTTGCAGAAGGCATTACCATTGACCTCTGTTACGACAACCTTAAAGTTGTTAAGGCGGTTGTGGTCACATAAAAAGTGTAAAACATTTTGAGAATGTTCATTACTTTGCAGTTTGCACTACAATCAACCGTTTGAAGACTTGAAGCGAAGTTTTCTTTTAAATATTTTGGAGTTTTCAAGATCTAAGGAAAATAGAAAAACTATTAATTCTTATGAAAAATGAAAGAATGTAGTTGAATAGCTATGAAGGATTGCTATGTTTCTTTCGGCCATAATATTTTATAAAAAATAAATCATTTTTTAAAAAGTATTTTCTATAAATTTATCTCATTTTTCTATATTTGGTAACAACTTTAAATTAGTTTTAAAAAAATCTCCTAACTTCTCTTATTTAGCTTGCTGTGAGATAGAATTTTGTTCCAAAAAAATTTAGCAGAAAACAATCTCTAAAAATAAGTTATATATTTTTTATTAACCAAATATAGTTTTCTTTTGACTCATTTTTTCTAATACTATCAAATACTGAAAAACACGAAAAACTATCTTTACACAAGTTTTTCTATCTAAACAAACGTAGCATTTATTTATTTATGTAAAATTAAATAAGGATTCATGGGGAAAAAAGAGACGAAAAAAAAAAAAAAGAATGAATGGATAATTAAAAATTGTAAGGCCTGCACGCTATGTTAAAATATCCAATTTAGGTGTTAAAATATCCAAGATAGGCAAAGCTAGTTTGTCTAACTCTTCCGAAAAAGACTGTAATGGAGTATTTAGAAAGAGAGAGCCCAAGAAAGAAGTGGAATCAAATCTCTCTCACCACTTGTATGGAAACAGACAATTGCAATGATCCACTTTTGGACAACAGTGCCGTCATTGAATTTGGTATAGAGATTTTTTTTTTTTTTTTTTTTTGAGAAGCTATTTGGTTTAGAGCTAATAAGTGATAATGGAAGAAATACACACAACCTTTTGGCATAACAGTGATTATATATCAAGTTGGCATGAAAATGCGGATACAAACAATTATACACATGAATCAACTCTAAGTTCAACATGGTTGTCACATACCACTTTACCAAGGATTCTAAGCTAAATGTGCCTTGACTAATGACTGGGAATGGCAGATGGCTCTTTTATTAGAAGAATAAACTCCCAAATTCTAATGGTTTTCAAAACTCAATACATAATTAATTTCATATCATATGGTAATATTGTTGGTAGGATCAATGAAATTCAGAGAAAATGTAAATGAAAAGCTCTCTCTCTCTCTCTCTCTCTCTCTCTCTCTCTATATATATATATATATATATATATATATATGAGAATACATTAGGTCAAGCTGTGGCATCTTTTTGTACTTATCACTTAAGTCCCTAATCAAATAGTAAACGAATTAAGAAAAAAAAAAAAAAAAGCTTACGCCCCACAACCCTCAGACGTCTGCTTCCATGCTTTGCTTGCCCAAACCTCCACCACACCACACATGGAAGCTCACCGCCACAGAGGTCGCCAGAGCTGTGTGTGGAGCTTGTAAACATACTGAAGCCCTCAGATATATATATATATATATATATATATATATATTTTAAAGGTTTGAACCTCCCACTTAAGAATCCAATCAAAAACCAAGAAAATACCAAGAAAATAGCAAAATCCATAACAAATCAACAAAACCCATACCAATACGAACATATTAAAACTCATCAAAGATACCAAAATACAGAAAAACCCATAACAAATCAAGTTATTAATGTCCAAAAAAAAAATCCAAATCCATCAGCAATTCGAAATCCAAGACTTATTGGGAAAAAGGGTAAATCATGAAAACAAACCTTGACCATGCTCACGGCAACTCTAGCAACGAATCCGGCAACTTGTGTGGCAGTGGGGTGAAGGTCTGGCCAAAAGGAAGCAGAGGATATTTTTTTAATTTGGTCTAATACTGAAACGCGTTTGTGATTTGGGATTAAAGAGTGTTATTGTATGTAATAAGGTCTATTTAAATTCTTACTGAAATAATGATGTGGCGCGCTTTTATTGGCTGGCGTGAAATTAGTGTTTTATGCCACAGCCTGACCTAATGTGTTCTATATATATATATATAGCAACTAACCATCTTCTTATGGAAAAATATCGACTAACATTCAATACAGCCACTAAAGACTTCTTCATTTTCATTTAATACATAATAAGTCATTACATTCTTTTCAAGCCTAAGCCTATCCAACGGCCAAGGCTACCTGCTTGAACCTTGACCATGCTCACGACAGCTCCAGCAACAAATTCGGCAACTTGTGTGACGGTGGAGTGAAGATCTGGCCAAGAGGAAGCAAAGGATATTTTTTCAATTTGGTCTGATACTGATATGCATTTGTGATTTTGGATTAAAAGAGTGTTGTTATTGTATAAGGTCTATTTAAACTCTTACTGAAATAATGATGTGGCACGCTTTTATTGGTTGGCGTAAATTTAGTGTTTTATGCCACAGCCTGACCTAATGACTAATGTATTCTATATATATATAGCAACTAACCATCTTCTTATGGAAAAAATCAACTAACATTCAATACAGCTACTAAAGACTTTTTCATTTTCATTTAATACATAATAAGTCATTACATTGTTTTCAAGCCTAAGCCTATCCAACGGCCGAGGCTTACCCGCTTGAACCTCTCAAACATGTCAACAGAAATACGTGTAAAGATCCCATTCTATATATCTCTCCAACTGTTTGCCAAATTCATGGAGCAAAAAAATGTCATTCACTTTCACTCATTCACTTATCCTTCTTTTGTAGAGAAATTTATGTTTTACATAGTAAATTATTTCCGAATATCGCAAAATAACAGGAAAACCTTGTCCATACTCCATATCATAATAACCAACAAAAATTACAGGCTTAGTATTAATAAAGGAATCAAAAAAAAAAAAACAAAAAAAAAAAAACACCAAAATTTCTTTAGATACTATCTAGTTAAAGAATCTAATGCTAAAATTCCGAAAATTTTGCAGCTTAATTTCCAAATCTTATACCCAATAATCCATTTTTTACAGCCCTAAACAACATCTATGATCTGTACTCCAAATTTTCCTCTTCCAAAAATAAAAAATAAAAAACAAAAACAAAAACCCCAAAAAACAAAAAGAGAAGTAAAATATGAGACAAACAAAAAGTAGAGAACTCCATCTCTCTCATATGAAATAGTTATCTCTCATCTTTGAACTTGAAATCCCATATTCATCTTCCTGCTATTCTTCTCCAATATTAGGCCTGCACTCCACATTTAAATATAATGTTAATCAAAGAGACAAAATTGAACAAAAAGAAGAAACTGAACATTTTAAAGTAATAATTTTTTGGGCTAATTACAACTTACAACTTATCCACATGTGGTTTGATCCGAATTCAAGTTGCCTACCTATAGTTTAAAATTTAGCATTTTACACATATGAGCTCTGCTCAGTTAGGCTTCCAGGACCTACCTCTCCATATTCCGTTAAAAACGCATTTTAATACAAATACATAACACAAAGCAGATCAAAAGGTTAGGGTTTGAAGACAATTTTTCATACGAAGTCAACTCTCCCTTAAGGAACTACCCATTTATCATAATCACCATTTGAATCCCCACCAAAGCTCACTTTGAATCACCACCAAGGGTAAATGCTCATTCTTGCTGGATTTCACGACTTCAAAGTCAGGGAGTGAAAAACCAAGTGGTAACATTAATGGTTTTACTTGATTTTGGATTTAGTTTTTGACTTTTCTATGATTCTTGGTGGGTTTTGGTCATTTTTGAGGAAAATGAAGAGAAAGAGAATTGTGTTGAGAAAATTGATATGGGTCTTGAATTTGGGTTGGATACCTTTTTGTGTCTTTTCTTTAGTGGAGTTTTAAGTTCTCTCTCTCTCTCTCTCTCTCTAACACACACACACACACAAACCCAGCCAAGATTCATGTTCTATTTTCATTTCATTTCATTTCTTTTTTTGTTTATCTTCTAAGCTAACATCGAAAGTTTGCTTCATTTTGATATTCAATTTGTATTTGTTTGAATTTTTTTTTATGTAATGTTCATCCATCTTTTACAAAATTTTAAACCCTAGCTTTTTGATCCATTTTATGTTATGTTTTTTAATTAAAATCTGTTTTCTTAACGGCAAATGCAAAGGTGGGTTACAGGATCCTAACAGAGCAAAGAGAGCCAAATTTCAATCCACAGACACAGAGCAAAGCTTAAAGTGCCAAATTCCAATCCAAAGACAACTTAAATTCCGGTCAAATCAAAGGTAGGTAAGATGTAATTAGGCCTACTTTTTTTGTAAAGAAATAATTTTACAAAATTTTAATCAGGCTGTTTAATCAATAATACAAAGACACAATTTTCCAAAATTTTCCGATCGGGTTTCTCAGCGACCAAACAGAGTAAAAGTGCCAGAGGAAAGAACAAATTAACAGACCAAGAAAGGGTTTTACCCAGATCCAGAATCAAATAACAATTCAGAAACCCAGTAAAAAAAATCAGAGAAAAATTTAGTACCTTGAGGCTTACAAACTGGAGGATCTTCAAACAGAGAAAGAGAGAGTTGTTTATGAGCAACACCAATATCAAACAAAATCAGCCCTGAAGATGGATCATTCACTATGATATCTTTTACTGGCAGCCATAGAAAAAGCTCTTCCTGACTCAGACCCTCCAACCCTTTGAGCCCACCAAAGCTGAGGTTAGCCCTGATTACACTATCAAAGTGTACTCTTGTATCAAACTTGGCTAAGCATGGCTGGTCCAAATGAACCTCTAGAAGACCATTTTGGTCTAGACTGTATGACTTTACACTGTCTGGAAAAAGCCCAGCCGGAAGGCCTTGGCTTTCAAGAAGGTTGTGGATGGAAGAGGTGGCGGTGAGAGGAAGATGGAGGAGAAGAAAGATAGTGAAGAAGGACATAGGTGTCAGAGACATTGTCACAGAGTTCTATTGGATGCACACACTATGTTTTGTTTTTGTTTTTAGGTTTAGGTTTTAAAAAGAGTGTGTTTTTATTTATTTATTTCTTTTAAAGGTTAAGTTTTCAAGGTTATTATTGGAAGTGGGGGCCAGAATGTACTGTCTTTGTTATGGGTTGGCATGAGATATCGACCAAATTACCCTTTGCTTAATTCAGGTTCTTGTTAAGGAATGTGTATAAAATAATGTTTTGGCTAAGGGGAAAAGACCTTAATAGCCAAGAATTGGTGGAGTCAAATTTGTTTCACCGGAAGTGTTTTATTGGTGTAATTTTATTGGAAGTAGTGGTAAATAGTGTAGCTAGTAGTTAAGACCTACTGGTTTAACTTTGGCAATTGTAAACAGTAGAAGACTTTTTCAACTTCAATATAATTATGTTTCACAAAAACAAAACAAAATTTTCATAGAATTATTATCATCAGTTTTTAATGTTTAAACACTAAAAACTAAAAACTATGAGCCAAAAAAAAAAAAAAATGGTTTGGTAAAAGATTTTTTTTAGGAGTGTTTGAGTTATGTTTCTTAATTTAGAACGTTTGAATACTGAATTTAGAAAACTCCTCTTACCAGTTTTCAGTTTTCAAATAACATTGACCAATGGCACTTTTATAAATACCACCGTACACCCTTGATGTAATAGTTATTCACAGATATAAGTGCTTGGGGTGTGGGGGGTAAGGATCGGACTTCAAGTCTCCAGAAGGAAACTTTATACACACATAAACTTAGATTATGTTAGAATAAAATTTCTATTTTGTATAAAATATATAAAAAAGTAAAAAATAAAAATCTCTAAGTCCTACCTAATTATGCGACGTTAGAGAACTTTCTCTCTCTTCAAAAATATTGTTCCAAAATTTGAAATAGTACAACACCAACAAAGAAGCGAACGGTGTTAGGTTGGTGTGTTGGGAAGGATGAACTGCAATTCACAACTATCTATCTTGCGGCAATGTGCTTGAATAATATAATGCAATTTTTCCTTTTTCTCCTTTTAGGTACCCTATCCTTAAGCTAAGATAATACTTTCAATAAGATTTAAGATTTTTTTTTATTATCCAAACTATAATTGGTAATTCCATTATGGTTAGCAAAACGAATCCTATCACTCAAGGGAAAATTTTAATAATAAAGATAATTTTAGACATGATATTGGTTGGAGGATTTACTTATTTGATTAAAAATATAATTGTATCTTAAAAAAAATAACTTATAAAAATCTAATTTAAATAAACTAAAAGAAGAAAATTGTAAAAACCTGATTGAAATGTATAATTAGTTCTGAAGCAAGAGAAAAGAGGGTGATCTAATATATCCAAAAAAAAAAATTTTGCTGATTTGGTGTGAGACAATTGGTTTAAGGCTGAAGTATTAAAATAGAAAGGGCTAGAGAGGAATCTCATCCTGTCATGACTCACAAAGGCACCATTTGTACACTCATTAGTCGGTAGACACAGCCACAAAAATACAAGAAGGGAAGTTGCTCATAGCAGAGGGTGAAAACTACGAGGTTTGAACTTTTGCCCCAAAAAATAATAAAGATTTTAATTTGATTAAAAAAAAGAATAATGGAGAACTTTTTAATTTCGAATATTTGTTTTATTTAACAGTCAAGTGTATTTCAATTTTTTTCAGAGTGAAACAAAATTTTTGTGGTTTCAAATTGCTAGTTGACATTTCACATTCATATGAATGTAACCCATAGATGATAGAGCATACTAAAGAAAAACTTTGTTATATACAAAAATTATATATATTCGAGTATGTTACTACAATAGGACGCTCCATATGTTTAAACAATTTATTTAAAAACTATAGATTATTAGTTCATAAGAAAAATATCAATTCTTTCCTCCCCAACTTTGACTATTACTCGTAGTCCTTTAAAAAAGTTTTGCAATTTAATAATATTGTTCAACCCTTTCTATTCCCCAATGAGAATATTTTTTTTTTAATTTTTTGTTTGAGTGAAGGATTCAAATTGTGTACCTACATATTTTCACAATAAAAAAAAGTACTCATGAGTTACGCTCCAATTTTCAAATGTGGCAATGGTCTTAATTTTCAAAAATATTTTCTTTATGAGCAAACAATAATACTTATTAAAACACACAAAAAAATAATAATACTAGTGTTTTAAACAAAGTTTATAATAAATTACTTTTTCAAAAAAAATTAGATGTACAACTTTGTTCACAATATTCTTTCATAATTATTAAAATAATCAATTGTGAGTAATGGGAAAAAAAGAGTATATTTATGTAAATAGTTATATTTCTGCCACTTAAAATCGGTTATTTCCAAAAGTATAAAATATAAAATAAAAAGAATTATGTATGTAGACTGTTTCTTTTTTTTTTTTTTTTCCGAAAGACTGTTTAATTTTTAAGTTAAGACAGGGTGTTACATAACCCCAAAATTGCGGACATCGCAGACACTCAATAAACCATCAAGCAGATTAATGCTTTAAAGCTAATACATGTACTCTAATAAAAAAAAATTTAATACATAATCATGTCACTGAACAATAAGATACATGATTAAATATAATATTGACAACCACTTTCATTAGCTTTATGACTTTTTGGGGCATACCTAATTACATTTTCGTACACATTTTGATCGGAATGCCCTGTGCTTGTCTTTGACCTGACCTTGCTCAGGCCCCTCATTTCCCATCTTTCTCTTGACAGTGCTTTTCTTCTTTATTCAAACTGCTTTGTGAATATTTCTAGACAAAATGAAAAATAAAAGTGACAAATTGTACCTTAAAATAGTATTAATGAAGCTACACAAGTATGCAATGAGATTGGTATTCCTGGTTGATTTCTTAGGCCGACATTTTAAACTATGGTAAATTATATTTTGTTCCTCAAATATGGGATAAATTCAATTTGGTCGTTCAGATTTAAAAATTTTGAGATTTGGTCCCTAAAATTTTAAAAATAGACCAATTTTGTCCCTCAAAAAATGGGGTAATATGATTTTGGTCACTTAAATATATATATATATATATATATATATAGTTTGATTCGATTTGATTCCTAAAAGAAAAATAGCTTGATCAAATTGTACCTTTTGAATTTTAAGAGACTAAAATGAAACACATGCTAAATTTTAGGGACAAAAGTGAAATTCATCTTTTATAGTAATAAAGCATCTTATGAAAAATAATCATTACATTGTAAATAACACTATTGTTACACATCCATGAGTTTAGATCTTAGAGCATCCACAGCAGTGGAGCTAAAAATTTAGCTTTTTAGCTCCACCAAAAGTTACTTTATCTATTTTACCTACATATATGCTACAGCAGTGGAGCTATTTTAGCTTTTAACATAATAAAATAATATAAACATCACAATAAACTAATATATCCACTACAATAAAATAATATATTCACTACAATAATCAACATTCATAACTACTGTAACCGCCACCGCTACTGCCACAACCACCTGTAACTGCCACCACTACCGCCGCCGCCGCCACCGCTACCACCACCATTTTTGATTTGGCACAAGTTCCTGCAAACAGAAAATTCTCAATACATTCCTCCATTCAGATGGTATACCCAGCAAATACAGCAAAAAACTCACATAATGCCAAATCAAAAATCATGTACACAGCAAAAAAAAAAGCCATTCTATTCCAATACAAATGTTTTTTTAATTTTGCCCAAAATAACATAGGAACATCACCATTTTTCACCACAAAATAACACCAAATCCAGAAAAATTAAGCCAAAACAAAAATTAAAAAAATCACTAGAAAAGAGGAGAGAGCACTGACCTGAAGTGGGCTGGCGACGGCGACGACGACAGGCGTGGGCTGGGACGGCAACGGGCTGAGGCGTGGGCTCTGAAGGCGTGGGCTGGCGACGGCAACGGCAACAGTTGGGACGGCGACGATTGGGACGGCGACGGCGACGCAGAGAGATGAGAGCTTGAGATGATGAAAAAAAAAAAAGAGGCTTCAGAGCTTGAGAGAGCACGGTGCTGCGACGGCGACGACGATGGGCTGGCGACGGCGACGGCTGGGACTGGGGTTGGTGACGGCTTTGGCTTTGGCTTTGCAGGGAGATGAGGGCTGATGAGAAAGATCGGAGAGATGAGAGCTTGATGAGAGAGCAGGAGATGAGGGCTGATGAGAAAGATCGGAGAGATGAGAGAGCACGGCAAGTCTGGTGGAATAAAAGAATGAAAAGAAAAGTCTGGTGGAATAAAAGAATGAAAAGAAAAGATGGAGTACAGTGCATTTGTATTATTTTAATAAAAGGTTTGATTAAAAAATTATATTTTTTTTAAGATGAGTGCTACAGTGCACATCTATAGATAGATGTGCACTGTAGCACATCAGCAAAAAAATTTTGCTTTGCCTCCACTGCTGTGGAGTGTTTTTGGTATATTAGTGGAGCTAAAATAGCATTATAGCTTTTTAGCTCCACTGTTGTGAATGCTATACACATCTGAGATGAGTATTATAAAAGATACTTTTTATGCCTTCTAGGATTATAAAATGGTTTTTGCTATGCATTCCCTCTTCAGCACTATTCAAAATTCCCACTACCTAAACAAACCGACATATATTGTTCACTCTGTGTTTAGAAAGATGTGCATGCTTAGATACATAGAGAATTTTGCATTGTTCAGAAAATGATGATACTGATTTGTTAGGGAACATCATAAAATAATTACAATCTAATCTAATATGCATTGTTTAATAATCACCAGGATTTTTAGCAGCGTGACCATCCCTTAATTATAGAACTTGAAAAGATATGCACTCAGTAACCTGATAGAACTTGCTCATCGTTTGGAGACGAGGATGGAACACTGGGACCAAATTTGTTATGTCCAGATTGTTTGTCATTTATAAGGTTGATTTTCATGTTATTAGGAGAAGCTGAGTAAATTGGTAAACATGGGAATAACTTCTTGAGTTTATTAAGGTAGTCTTAGAATAAATCTATGCTACATGATAAACGTTATCTTCATGACATTTTCACAATATTTCTACAATAAATCATGAATAGTAGGTTATTACAAGATATTATTGATAGGCAAAAAATAATAATTGCAATGGTGAGTTTAATTTATTGAACTAATAACAACTTACCACGTATGATTTGTTATAAAAGTGTTGTGAAAACATTATAGACGTAATACTTCTCATGATATATATAATAATGGAAGCTTTACAATAAAATTTGCTAGAACTCTAGTTGCATCTCGTCATTAATATCGTTTCCTATCCCTTTTTTTTTTCTTTTTTCTTTTTTCTTCAACCTATCGTCTCCTTCAACCGTTGCCATTTTAGTTTAACTTTTCATCTCTTCCAACTTCCAAGTTCCAACGATTGTCTTTTTAAATTTTTCATTCAATTCCCCTTATGCATTCATAATTTTTATCCTTTATCCCTCCTAGTAATGTAATCTGTCCAATTCAATCGGTCCTAAGGTTATTTTGACCGGACCGAAATGTTTTGTTTTTATTAAGAACCTGGGACCAAACGTATTGGAACGCCAAACTTATTTAGTCTGAACCAGTTTAGTTCGGTTCAGTTGATCTTTTGGTTTTCTCTTCTTCTCTCAAATTTTCTCACCAACTAAACAAATCACTTCACATTTATTTACATTACGAATTAAGAATCACAGAGTTGTTTTTAAAAACCCAAATCTAGCAAATCAAAAAAAAAAAAAAAGACAAAATATAATTAGAGCAAACAATAGCCATAGATCTCAAAGACCAACACAAACCTACCCAAAAAAAAAAAAAAGACAGAGAGAGAGAGAGGAGCTTTTTTTTTAAAATGCGATAAGTGTTGGGATTTGTTTAAATGTGGGGAAGACCACATTCTTAAAGATATTTTAAAACAATTGTACACTTTTGGTGTGATGGTTATACCACAAGTATAAGTGTTTGTGAGGCGTGAGGATCAAGGGCCAAATTTCAAGTCTTTAGAAGGGAGTTTTATACACATATACATTTAGATTAGATTATAGTAGAATTTATATTTTGTATAAAAAAAAATATTTTAAAGATATATATATATATATATATATATATATATATATATTTCATACTCATTAACATTTTAAGAATGTTGACATTTTAATACATAAAAATAGATATATAAAAATTAAATAATAAATGTGTGAGAATCAAACCCACAAGGAATTGCAAAGAGCTTACCCGAATCATATCCAACTAAGAGACCACTTATTGTTGCTGTTAGCTCAAGTAGTAATACAAAAGGCTTTTTGCCATATTGTATTTTTAAAGTCTTTGATTCCACTTTCATTTATGGGTGCAAGATCACACTAAAAATGTAAACAGAATTAATAAGGAATTCTTTTTAGAAGCGAGGTTGTTTTAGAACAATTTTTTTTTTCACCCTAAAAAAAACCTTAGAAAAAATCTGTAAGTAAACAAATAAATTAAATAAACTGAAAGAAATAAAACATAAAAGCCTAATTGAAATGGATAATTTTTAAATGATATTATTATTAATTGATAACAGGAAACCCTGTATAATTACTGTAGGGATGTTGGGTCCAAGAGTTCATTATCTGTTTATATATTGGGCCCGTGACCCAAGCCGAGGACGAGAGGTTGTCCGAGGAGGATAAATATTTGTCAAAAGAGATTATGTTAGTAAGTAAAGAAGTTAGTTTTGGTCATAATGGCTTAAGAGTAGGTTGCCATTTAGGGGGATGTTCCAGGAAGTTCTGCTAGCACGGATAAGCATTACAGAAACAAGGTACAGAAAGAAGTCCTAAAATATCTAAGGAGAAAGCTGTTACCACCGCATTAATTGTCCTGCAGCTAACTCTTCAACTACATTAATATGGAGATGATACTTGAACAGTAGTTATCAGCCTTACAGTTACTACACAGAGACTTGTGGAAGGGGCTGATGGGACAAGTATCAACACCAGCCAGCTGGCATGCACGTAGAGGGCAAAGGTGAAGGGAAAAGAGAGTATAAAAGAGAAAAGATGCAAGGAGAGAAGGGGGTCGAGAAATTAAAGAGAAAAAAATTGTAGCAATCAGGATCCAAACTGGTAATCAGATTTATGGACAATATATAAGAGCAATCTCCTCGGACTTTGCTGAGGACAATTTTCTTCAGCTTACACTTGTTTATCTTTTCTCTTTTGTCATTAAAACCTACCTTATTTGTTGCCTGATTAACTAAAACCCAGTTTTTCCAACCCACTCTCTACAAATTTATTATTTTGGGCTTTTTGGGCCTAAGTCCATCCCATCCTTTGGGCTGAGAAGCCAAATCTGGTCCTTACAGTTACTTTTCAAGAAAGAACCCAAAAAAAAAAAAAAAAAATTGTTGATTTGGTGTGAGACAATCGATTTAAGGAAGCACTTGATGGCTACATATTGATATCAAACACTTGTGTTATAATGAACCCAATGTCAAATATATATATTAGAGAATAATTGACTAACCCTAAACTAATCCAAGGTTCACTTGCTTATTTTACTAGTACATGACACCTAAAATTGATTTGGGCCACTTGGGTCATAATGTGCTAACAAGGCTGATGTCTGATGATTGGTTAGTTGTGCATTCAAAGGAAAAAGGGCTAGAGAGGAATCTCTTGTCACAAGACAAGAGCACAACATGTACACTGTAGACAACCATAAAAAATAAGAAGGGAAGCTGCTCATGGCAGGGTGAAAATGGGATAACTTCTTCTGATTATGATGAATTTCATAATTTCTCTTAAAATTTAAATGGTAGGTTTTAACTCACAAATGTTGTCACAACTTAAATTCCGATAAGAGCTTGTTCTATAAGTAGAAGTTTTAGTTTTGTCTTCATGCATTTATATATGTGAGTCTTGTGACAATAAAAGTTATAATATTTGTTGTTGTATGAAAGGGTTTTCGAATAGCACCCTTACACAAGATTGATTGTGAACATTATTATGATGAAAGATGTCACAAAAAAACAAGTCTCTCTTTAGATCTACGTCAAAAAAATAATTATAAAATGTTTACACTTTACACACTCAAAGAACATTGACAAATACCAAATTTAATTTATAGCTCTTTCGAACTAATTCAATAGACTTACTTTGTGTTTTTTAAGAGTCTTAGGAGGATCCTTAGGCCAAAACTACCAAAACCATTGTGGAATTGCCTATTTATAAAAGTTCAATATTTGGTAGATAAGGAATATCGAAATTCTTAGTGGATAAGTAAAACCAATTTGCTTTCTTAATGAGAAATAAAAGTTTCCTTCAAGAGAAATAAAACTTTCCCTCTACATATTAAAAAAAAAAAAAAAAAAAAAACTTAAACCAAGTCAAATTAACAATTTAAGATAATTTTTAACAAATCTCCACATTGACTCAAATTCTACCAAGTAATCTGCCCTTGGAGTTTAACCTAAGTCCAAGAAACCTTTCCTAATAGAAATCTTTTACGCAAACATGCAACATGGCTAGCAACTTAGCAAGAAGAATGACTAATGGCAGAGCCAAGAATTTTGTCTTGGGGGACTAAATATAATAAAATTATTAATTAAAAAAATCATTATTAAAACAACTTTTTATTTTATAAATTAACTTTAACTCAACAAAGTTGTGTCCTACCTTCTTTTATGAGTCTTTTGGCTTAATATTGCCATTTTCAATCTTAATTAGCATTATAGGTACTATTTGAACTTAATTGGTAAATTGAGGAGAGAGAAAGAATTTCGGCAACAGTGTTGCCGAAATTCAACAAAAATAGGAGAGAGAAAAAGAAAAAGGGGGAGAGAGAAAGCAGAGGAATTTCGGCAACACTGTTACCGAAATTCCTCTGCCCAACATGCTGCCCGTTCAGTTAAAAAAAAAGCAATTGCGGCAACGCCATTTCCGAAAAAGGAAAAAAAAAAATTTGTTTTGGCAATTGTGGCAATGCCATTGCCGAAAATGGAAAAAAAAAATTATGAAATCTGTGAATGAGTAAAAACAAAAGTTGTCACGTACACAATATTTTTACAATATTTTCACAATAAATCACACGTGATTAATTATTATTAGTTCAAAAAATTTGTGACAAATTAATTGTAGCAATGGCATTGCCGAAAATGTATAAAAAAAAAAAAAATTAAAATTTGTTTTGGCAATTGTGGCAATCCCATGGCCGAAAATGTAAAAAAAAAATAAAATAAAATAAAAAAATTGGCAAATGTGGCAATCCCATTGCCGAAAATGTAAAAAAAAAAAAAAAAAAAAAAATATTTTGGCAATTGTGGCAATCCCATTGCCGAAATTGCCAAAATATTTTATTTTATTTTTTTTTACATTTTCGGCAATGGGATTGCCACAATTGCCAAAACAAGTTTTTTTTTTTTTTTTTTTACATTTTCGGCAATGCCATTGCCACAATTAATTTGTCACAAATTTTTTGAACAAATAATAATTAATCACGTGTGATTTATTATGAAAATATTGTAAAAATATTGTGTACGTGACAACTTTTTTTTTTACTCATTCACAGATTTCATAATTTTTTTTTTCCATTTTCGGCAATGGCATTGCCACAATTGCCCAAACAATTTTTTTTTTCCTTTTTCGGCAATGGCGTTGCCGCAATTGCTTTTTTTTTTAACTGAACGGGCAGCATTTTGGGCAGAGGAATTTCGGTAACAGTGTTGCCGAAATTCCTCTGCTTTCTCTCTCCCCCTTTTTCTTTTTCTTTCTCCTATTTTTGTTGAATTTCGGCAACACTGTTGCCGAAATTCTTTCTCTCTCCTCAATTTACCAATTAAGTTCAAATAGTGCCTATAATGCTAATTAAGATTGAAAATGGTAATATTAAGCCAAAAGACTCTTCTTTTATGCTATTGAAATCATTAATAATTGATTTTTAGATTAGGATTGTTTTTAATACTGACTTCTATATTGATATGACCCAACTTTGAGATGTTCATCAAGTCGATTAATAGGGATGTTATTAGTTTTCGTAATCCATGACCACATTCTAAGGAAATAATATAATTTATTTGGGTTCATATTTTTGAGCCTTTTTAGAGGATTCAACATCAAAATTTTTAGCATTTTGGATATAAGATTGAGTAGTAACTTTGGAGTTGTGAACACTTTTTCTCTTAAAATAAAAATCAATTATGAATTTTTTCCCTATAAATTATTGAAACTTTGAAAACTAAATATTAAATTTTCTAATCTAATTATATATCTTTTTTGAAAAACTTTAGATCTCAATAGCTCGTATAATATTATCAAATATAATTATATAAATAAAATTAAAATTATAAAATTTGAATATAAATAAAATATAATAATTTTTTATTTAGGGAAATAAAATATAATAATTTAATATAAAATAAAATATTATAGCTTAAGTTACTAAAAAACCAATATGTTTTAACATCAAATAAATAAATAAATAGTGGAATTTGGAGAAAGTATGTGTCTGTTTGGCTTGAGTTTATAAGATTAGTTTTTAACTTTTAGGTTGTATGTACAACTTTTTAAAACCTCACATTTTTAAAATAAAAGTATAGTACTTTAGCACAATTTCAACAACAACCAAAAAAAAAAAAAAAATGAAGTTGTTCCTAAATGGACACTATGTGCCATGGCTGGGTGTTTTTTGGGTTCTTTGTTACAAATTTTTTTGTTTTGAATTTTTTTGAGCCAATTTGTGTTTGAGAGAGACTAAAACACAATTTGAAAGGGATTAATCTGTATTGTATTTTTCTCTCATAAGTTTAGGGGGGTTGGTGGCAAGTAATTTTAAAGATTAACTATGATTAACTACTAGTATCAAAGGAAAATTTCAAAAGCTAAGAGGCCATGATGTCCCCCGCCCCAAAGCAATTCGAAAAACAAGTCATAAATTGAGCCAAGTTTTTAAACAATAAAGTCGACGTCATATATGTTGAATATGGATGTAACCTTTAAATTGTTATATAGTGAAGTTTCACCAAAGTTGGTTTTCTCAAAGTAAAACAACTAGTATTAAAATTACGAACCTAAGTTTGGTGTTTTTGGCAAACCAAAATTGGAATGCAACGTTTGGTTCGCTCAGTCACACATTCTAGTTCAGGCACCCGCTTAGAGTATCTAGATGATCTCAACTCGAGGTCGAGGGCCACCTAATGTTAGTCTTTCTCACATCTGCATTAATTGTGTTATACTAATTGTCAATCATTTTAAAAGCAAGTGCGTGTAATGAGGTTTTTTTTTTTTTTTTAATGGTCCTATTTTGTAAGAAAAAAAAAATTGTGTTTTTATTTTATATATATATATATATATAATTTTTATTTTGAGAATTTAATTTATAAGTGAATAAAGTAATTTAAAAATCAATAGGAAAGTGACTCTATTTTTTAGGTCATGTATTAATAGGAGTTAAAGTTGTATTTTTACTGGATTGTCCTTTAGTTTTGTCTCTACTTAAACATAGGATTATAGGGGCATTTTTGAACAAAAAAAATAAGGATCCCAAACAAGTGAAGTCCTTTAAATAATAGTATAGATAAAAGCATCTCTAACAGTCTCTCTAAATTTTTGTATTATTTGGAGAATGAATAGTGGTTTTTTCCTTTTATCTACTCACTTTTTCAAATATACTTTCCAACAAACTCTCCATCTTTTTCAAATATTAATTCATCTATATTTTTCAAATTCCAAACAACATTAACAATTATATATATATATATATATATTTATATTTTTAATGAGAAATGTTGCGTCTATAATATTTTTTTCGCAATACTTTCATAACAAAATCTTATATGGTAAATTGTTACTAGTTCTAATTTGAATCCATCATTTAAATTATTTTTTTACTTACCAATATCAACTAATAACAATCAGTCACTTAAAATTTATTATGAAAGTATTGTGAAAATATCGCAGTAATGTTACTCAATTTTGATTTCTTATTCCTTATATTATTTTCTCTTTCCTTCTTTAGTTTTATTTTTCATCCATATGTTTTTTCTTTCTTTTTTTCTCTTGTTGTTTCTCCTCCACACACGTACACCTACCCCTATATCTATCTTGACTCTTTTTTTGACTTTTTTTTCTTTCTAGTTCTTGATCTCCAGACTCCAAAACATATCTCCACTTCTCCCTCTCTCTTTTTTTTTTTTGTTCTAGTTCTTGACTCTTTCTTTCTCTTTCTCTTACACGCACAAACACAAATTTCTCTCCCTCTATCTCACATAAAGAAATTCTCTCTCATACACGCAAAGATCACCGATAGAGAAGTGAAGATCGACATTCTACACAGATCAGCGTTCTACATTTTTTTTTTGGTTCTGGTTTGACTAGTTTTATTTTATTGTTCAGATTTCATTAGGCTTATGAGAAAGATTGTTTTTGTGTTTCAAATCTTTCGATTGGGTTTTGTGTTTTTGTTTTGATTGTGGTATGTTTTAGTTTGTAACCATTGAGATAGAGAAGTACGAGAGAGTGAAGAACGAAAGAGAAAAAGAATGAGAGAGAAAGAATTATTTTTTTACTTAACCGCGTATTATTTTAAAGGAGAATATTGTTTAGAGGTGCTACAGTAATTGCTACAGTGCTCTCCATGTAAGAGAGTTACTGTAGTAAATCTAAAAAAAATTTGGAGATGGAGAGGCTATTGGAGGGGTTTTTTTGTGTGTTTGCTCTCCATATTTGGCTTTAGAGAGCCTATTGAAGATGCTCTAAGACACGTTCCATCCCTTTGCAAAGTTGAGTTAATGTTGTACTGATGAGCTTAAGTACCCTATCAATCCACGAACAAAAGTGTGCATTCTTCAACTATTGTTATTTTACAAATTTTTCTCACTAATCTTTCTCTAACTTGATCATGGAAGAACCTCATGCTAATGCCATTGGTTGGTCTTTGCAGGAGGGTTCCCTTTTCTTGTAGGTCCCTAAGACCAATTGCTTAGTTAGTGCAAAATAACTTAAGGTAAATTTTTTGCCAACTAACCCCAATAGCTGAAAAGCCACCGATATTAGTATAGGTAAAATTGTGCAAAGCCCATCCAAGTTATTGTAACCATGGAAATTTGCACCAGTACTACTATCCATGTGTATTTTAATTTTTTTTTATTCTTTCTTAATGTATCCCGAGGATGATGGAAGAGAATTGATAGTAGTTGTGGTGCGTAAAAAAAGAGAAATAATTAACAAAATCAAGAAAAATTAATATTTTAATGAAAGAGATTTTAAAATAGATAATTTAATGTGGGTATTTCTAAAAAGTAGTTAGGTAAAATAGAAAAAAAAAAAAAAGTTCTGCTAAAATAAGTAATAATTTTTGCACGAGTTTATGTGAATACATACATGCATGACTGAACATAGCCTGAGTTAGAATCCTTCCGTTGTTCTAATAATTCCAATCTACCCAAACACATTTACCGTGTTACAAGTTATAATCATAGAATTATTTAAAAGCGAAGAAAGATAAATACAAATGATTTCCATATGTTAGAAGATTAATAGCAGGGACTATTGGTTCTTGTTCTCTACTAATTGTTAATCTGGCAAAAGAGTTCCATGGATTGAAGTTCTTAACTTTGCCAATTTTGATTGAGTCATGATAATGCTTTAACTTTTGAAATTACTCCAAAAAGAGCCATTGGATATATATATATATATATATATATATATATATATATATATATATATTTGATATGTCGGTTTCATATTGCTACATAAAAAAAAAACTTAGAAATGGAATATTTCTTATGTTTCTCTGCAATAAAGTAACGCTATACACGTGAACTTATTTTCCTAGATTGGAACTAGAGAGCCACATAATAGTTACAATATCCAAGGTGGAACCCAACATATTAGAAATAATGAAGCTGAAGAAATAAAAATTTGAAATAACATTTACCCAATGTAATTATTGTTGTTTATATGTTTACTTTTTTTTTTTTTAAGTATATATAAATATCTCTAAAATTTATATGTATATAAATGTGTTTATATATGGTTTTTTGTGCTTAATAGTGGTATTATCTCATTGATTAAACTTTCATATAAGATAGTAAACATCAGAGTGTGTGAAGTCAAAGACACGTTTGAATAAAATAATTATTGTTGCTAATGTGCTTATAAATATGGAAGATTTATTTGTTTAAAAATATGTTTAAGATTAATATGGCTATTAAAAAAAAGTTTATATCCCTAGCCATCTCTAGTATCCATTGCCAGAGATTGTGAACCTATTCCAAATCAAAATATGACTAAAATTTTATTTAAACGATACTCAAATCAAAGTAATAAACCTTCATAAACTATGTACCGTTGAATAAGTCATGTTTATGATATTAGAAACTAGCTCCCAAGATTTATAAGGAAATCATATAATGAGATAAAAGAACCACGATTTTATGTTTAGTACTATTTCTGAGATTCACAAAGGTCAGCACAATGACACGATGAACCCTCATGCCAACCCAAGAAATACACTAGTAATTAAAGTATGAAGAGTTGACGCGGCTGTGCATATTAGTAAACTAGAGCATCCACACCGGCTCGTGTAAATTTATCATCTATTTTATACGGAAAAGGCTTCTTTTTCTATTTTACACTATCACATTTCTAAAACACCCACATCAGTTCATCTATTTTATAAATCTATTCTAATTAAATAATATTTTTTTTATATTATTAGTTATTAAAACCGTTTCTTTCTCTCTTTCCCTACCTGTTTCTCTCTTTCCTCACCCATTCTCTCTTTCAGCTCACTCACCCATTTCTCTCTTTCCCTCACTCACTCCCAGCTTGCTGACCCAGCCGATCCAGCTCACTCCCAGCTCATCGCCACCGCCGCTTTCGCTTTCGCTTTCGCCCTCCCTCTCTCCTCCACAACTGACCCTTCGCCTCCCACCTCCAACCAACGACAGCAATGGAAGATTCGGCGGCAGCAATGGAAGACCCAACGGCAGCAGTGGCAGCGGATCAGGTTGCAGATCCGGCTCCGTTGGGCTGGGTTTTCCGATGGGTGTGGACTGTTTTTGGGTTGGGTTTCCCGGTGAGTTTTAATTGATTTTGAGTTTGGTTGATTTTTGGGTTTTTGTTGATTTTGGGTTGGTTGATTTTTGGGTTTTTGTTGATTTTGGGTAGGTTGATTTTTGGGTTTATGTTGATTTTGGGTTGGGTTGATTTTTGAGTTTCTGTTGATTTTGGGATATGTTTATGTGCTAGGTTGCGGTGTTTGGTGGTGGCGCTGGGATTGGTGGTTGGGTTTGTTGTAGTTTGGTGGTGGCGCCGGCATTGGCGCTTGGATATTCTTCTTCCTTGCTGCGCTAGTTTGTTGCAGTTTGATAAAGGAGAGAGAAAAAAAGAATAAAAAATTATTTACACATTGAACAGTAGCCGTGTATATATGCACGGCTACTGTTCATTTGCACAGCCGGGTGTATATTTTACACATCTTTACACCCACATCAGTGGGTGTTTTTTTGCCTAAATTGTGTAAAACTTGCACCTTTTTCTATTTTAGAGGACTTTACATGAGCTGATGGGGATGCTCTAAAGTTGAACAACGAACTAACAATAATAATTAACCTTTTGCATCTAAAATAGTCATAGACACCCCATTTGGTTCGGGTCTATACCCAAAGTCCCTAGTTCCAATGACGATAAATCAAATAACTATTAAATTGAAGGAGAATACTTAGATGGAAAAGCGTCTTGAAAGCTTAGTAATCACTGCTACAAAGGCTGGAATATGGATTGGAGCCTGGGTATTTGACACATATAGATGAATTTCCACATAGCGTTTATTGATTGCAGAATTCGCTGTTACACCCATTAGAGGGTCAATGCCGTCAATAAATAGTCTTTTATTCACAATTGGGTTCTGATGTGAATCTCAATCAACGCGCTTTGAAATACTTGCCTAAGAAACAATATTGGAATACTTGCTTAAGAAAGCTAAAATTCAGATTTTTAATAAAAAACCTCTACCCAACATGCAATGAATCCTTTAATAATGCTCCTTAATTCTCATCAGGTACATTTCTTCAAATATAATAAACGTAATGTTTGTTGAGGTAATAGTATGATTACTCTTGTCCTCAAATACGTACCTTAATAGTTTAATAATTAGTACATGCAATTTCAAACATTTTTTCTCTGTAATTTTTTTTTTAAAATGATTTGAAATGATTTGCTTTTGTAGGACAAATATATTTGGAGATATATATTAGGATTTGACGGGATTCCCTTAGTTATACAACTGTTATTAATACTGAAACTACGCTACAAATTGTCTCTCTTGTTATATCAACATGTAATCGAATCTTACCTTTACCCAAAATTTCTTTAATTATTATCCCATCAATTAAAAAAAAGACAATGACATGTCATATCATATCATATGTCCATATGATGTGATATGATATAAGACATTTTATCCCCCCTCCCCCCCCAAAAAAATGATGTAAGAAATGTCAATGGAAATATCATATAAATAAGACTAAAATATTATTCTAATTTTAGAAAAGAACATAAGAAGGCGATGCATTAGTTGATAAACGGTTTCCTGAGCAAGCAAAAGAGATACATGCAATTAATTGAGAATACTGGAGAAAAATAATTAATACAAAAATAATTATTTCATTTAAATCAAACATAATAATTGCATTTATAATAATTATTTTTTATATGTTTATAAATATGTTTAGTTTTTGCATTATAAATATCTCCAAGATTTATATGTTTATAAAAATATTTTTTTAATAGAAAATATTGGTATTATTTCACTAATTCAACTTTCATATAACATAATAAACATTAGAATAAGTGAAGTCAAAGAAATGTTTGAATAAAATAACAATTCTTGCTAATATGTTTGTAAATATGGAAGATATTTGTTTATAAGCATGTTTAAAGATTAATACAGTTAAATTTTTTTTTTTATAATCCCGGCCATCCCTAGCATCCATCGCCAACCTGCATTGTGAACCTAAAAAATATTTAAAATCAAAATATGATTAAATTTTATTTATTTATTTATTTTTTTGAGAATCCAGCCGAAGAAACTTTATTAAATCAACCAAAGTTGGTTACAATAACATGATAGAGATGAGGTGGAACATCTTCCATCCATACTGTAAGAGCATCAATGTGTCTAGCGTACTGAGCTAAATTATGAGCTAGAGAATTACCCGTCCTACGGGTGTGTGAAAAAGAAATACAAGAAAAAATTCCAAGACTTTGTTTAATTGAGCAAATCAAATGACCAAAGGAAGTAAAGGACTCCTTCTCACTTTGTAAGGCTGAAATAATTAACTCGGAATCTCCCTCGACTATAACAGAGGGTAGATGGAGTTCAAGAGTAAAAGAGATGGCTCGCACCGCTGCCAACGCTTAATTAAATTTTATTTAAACAATACTAAAATCAATACAATAAACCTTCATAAACTATGTACAATTTGAAAAAGACATGTTTATGATATTTGGAAATAGACTCCTAAGATTTATAAGGAAACAATATAATGAGATCAAGGAACCATAATTTTTTTTTCATGGCTATTTATGAGATATACAAAGGTGAGGACAATGACATGAACCCTAGGGCCAATCCAACAATTAACAAATACACGGCCAGCAATTAAAGTAGGAGTTGACGCCGCCACACATATTAGTCAACCGGAGCTGAACAACAAACTCGCGAAAACAATTGACCTTTTGCGTCCCAAATAGTCAGTTGCCCAAGATCCTACTGCAGCACCAACAACTGATGTATTTTGCACTAATTCTTCTAGCGATGCTTAATTGCCAATGCTTTTTATGTCGTCGTAGTTGAATACTAATGCATATGAGATGTTTCCCGCAACCATATATATATATATATATATATATATATATATATATATGTATGTATATATAGTTGTTTCTAACATAAACGTCAAGATTGAAGGTTCAAATCCTTATATGTATATGTGTGTGTATATATATAAAATAAATGGTTAAATATATTTTTTACATTTAGACACATTTTTAAAATGTCGATATTTTTATACATAAAAATAGATGAAAAAAAAAAAAAAAAAGGGTAAAATTGTGATTGTGTGAGAATAAAAATTCATAAAGAATTGCAGAGAGCTTATTATGCTTAGTGCAAGTACTAATACAAAAGGCTTTTGCCGTATGTTCTTTTTTTTTTTTTTTTTTTTTTGGGATGAAAACTTCAAATTTCATTGAATAGAAATAAGATCATACAAAGCAATTGGATTGATAGAAGTGGAAAGTTCTTCAATCCAAACTAACATATTGTCTATGCTGCGAACATATTGAGCAAGAGCAAGAGTGTTAGGACATATGTGATTCACTTGTTAGGAACATATGTCAATATTTTTTGTAATTGACTAATCATTTGACAAAACGCACTTTACTTATAATTAGGTAGATCTAGGATGTTTTTAATACTTCAAGAAACAAGGTTTCAAGATCAAGTGTTGAAATCATCAAGTCTGTTCAAGAAACAAGCTAAGAAGTACAAATTCATTAAAACTCGATAGCTGCATCTATCGAGTTTAAGAAAGCTGTTTCAGTCCAGTGTGCTCGACACCTGCTCAACAGCTGCTCGACAGCTTCTATCTGTCGAGGTTTAAAGAAATAGAAATTCTATTCTAATTTCTTGGAATCCGTGAATGTGTCTTTGACCCTTCTTTTCTCCTAACTCTAAACATATAAAAGGATTGTTTTAAGGGCTGTTAAATAATTCACAAGTTGCACAAGCATTGAGCAAAGTTTGTTCAAGAAAATTGTGACAGGAGACAAAGTTTTGCCTTAGTTCATCACTCTTGTGAAGAAGTTGCTATGTATGTGCACCATTGAGTTTTGTGACTAAGCATCTTCTTGATCTTCATCATTGGGATGAATCGAAAAACTTTGCAGCCAACAACCTTCTCTAGTTGGTGATTGAAGTCGCGTACTGAGATTCGCGCAATTGGTTAGTTACGTACTTGGGAGCCATGCATCAAAAGAAGGAACTGTCACTACAGAACAAGTCCAATTGGGTATTGGGATAAGGGTTCAACTGTAGGTTGGTATAAGGTACTGAGATTCCTTTACTTGTAACCGCTTGTTGTGATAATAATAGAGTTTCGGGAGTGGTAACCTGAAAATCATCCGGTGAGGTTTTTGCTGTTAGGTTTTTCCCATTCGTAAACAAATCACCGTGTTATTTATTTTCCGTTGCATACTTTAGTTAATTGGTGATTTGTTTGTGCTACCACGCGTTTGCATGTTAATTAACTTAATTAATTCACTTGGCTAAATTAATTGGTTAATTCATCACAATGGGTCAGTACGATTTTTGCCTATCAAAGAGCAACTTTATTGCATTCTTGACAATCAAAGAGAAGCTTATTGTATTGTATTTAGAAAGTCTTTGATTCCATATCCATTGATCGATGGAAAATCATCCTAAATATGTAAACAACCTTAATAAGGATATTTTTTGAGAAGAGAATTTTTTCTAGAGGAGAATTATTTTTAATGGTGAATTTTTTTTTTTTACCCTAAAAATATAGCTTAGAAAAAATTTGTATGTAAACAATAAAATAAAATAAAATAAAAAACTGTAGAAACCTAATTGAAATGGATAATTTTATATTATTATTATTATCATTATTATTATTATTGGTTGATGATAATGATTGATTGTTGATAACGGAAACTCTGTATAATTATTTCTGAAGAAAGAAAAAGAGGGTGATCTAATAAATAAATAAATAAAATTTGCTGATTTGGTGTGAGACAATTGGTTTAAGGCTGATGCATTAAAGAAAAGGGCTAGAGCTAGAGGAATCTCATCAGGCCACAAGATCACAGCTTGTACACTCAGTAGACGGCCAGAAAATTACGTGAAGGGAAGCTGGTCTTAGCATGGTGAAAACTACGAGGTTTCAACTTTTATCCCCAAAACATAAAACAAAAGATGGAGCACTTTTCAGTTCCCAATATTTGTTTTAAGTTTTGTTGAACTGAAACAAAATTGTTTGCTATTTCAAATTGCTAGTTGACAATTGACATTCATCTGCAAACCATAGAACAAAATATGAAAATACCGTGACTTCATGGCCAGTAGGTCCACTTGTCCAGTACAAAGAAAAATCCTTTTGTTATATCCAAAATTATATTCGAGTATGCTGCTACAATAAGAAGCTACATATGTTTGAAACAATTTATTGAATTCATAACAAAAATGTTTATTGTTAATTTCCTCGCCAAATTAAATATTAAAGCACTTATGATTCCTTAAAGTTTTGCAGTTTAATAATATTCTTCAACTCTTTATATTCCACAATGAGAATAATTTGGATTCAAATTCTCCTACCCACATTTTTTTCACAATAAAAAAAAGTACTCATTTTCTTGTATAGTTACCCTCCAATTTTCATGTGTCAATGGTTGTGTAGTGATTTTAATTTTCAATAATGTTAGAGACAATTTTTTCATACTAACATTTTTTATAATTATTGAACTTGTCAATTGTGAGTGATTGAAAAAAAGAAAAGAAAGGCTCATGTATAAAATTGTGTTTATTGTTTACATTAGACCACTTCAACAAGCGTGAAAAAAAATTGTGTACATAACTCCATTGTTTAATTTAAAGTTAAATTTGCTTATGATCTCTAAAGAGTAAAGAATAGAGTATCTTAACATTTCGTTAGTCACCTATTTCCTTTATGAAATTTAGAGATTAATTTAAAAAATTTTAAACTTAAAGAGACCAAAATCGAACTTATGCTAAATATCAGGGACAAAAGTATAATTTACCATTTATATCAATAAAGTATCTTATGAAAAATAATCATTACATTGTAAGTAAAATTTTCTTACATGTATAGAATCCACGAGTGTAGATATTATAAAAGATACATTTTAGGCATTTTAGAAGATAAGATGTTTTTTTGGTTATGACTTATGAGATAAGCATTCCCTCTTCAGCACTGTTCAAAATTTCCAATAACTGTAACAAACCGACATATATTGTTCAATCTGTGCTTAGAAAGATGTGCATGCTTAGATAAAATGAGAGTTTTTCATTGTTCAGAAAATGATGATACTGATGTGTTAGGGAGCATCATTATCATAAAGTAATACTAATTACAATAATCTAATACGCATTGCTTGATAATCACCCAGACTTTTAGTACCCGTTTCTTAATTACTCTAAGACCCATCCATATATCAGCTTGACCATCCCATAATTATAGAACTTGCAAACTCATTAGCCCCATGTAGTACTGGGATGGATTTGTCAGGCAAAATAATGACTCTCATCGTTTGTAGTACTGGGATGGAACACTGGGACCAAATTTGCCATGTCCTCTGCTTTGTTTGTCATTTTTAAGGTTTATTTTCATGTCGTTATTAGGAGTTGAGTAAAAGGTAAATATGGTAAACTTGTCGAGTGTCTTAAGTAAGTCTTACAATGAGTCTTATCTAATTAGTAATTACAGTAGATTATAATGAATTTGTCTTTAAATTTAAGTATTAGGTTTAACATATAAATATTGTGACCGCTTAAACTGAGCCAAATTCTTAACAATAAAGTCGACGTCGTATATGTTGAATATGGATGTAACCTAAATTTTTTTATTTAGTCAATATGGATGTAACCTAAAAATCATAAAGTAATACTAAAATTGTTGTTTAACAATAAAGTCGACGTCGTATATGTCGTATATATGTCGAATATGGATGTAACCTAAAAATTGTTTAACTTTCACCTTGGATGTTGGTTTTCTCAAAGAAAAACAATTGCTTCTCTTTGATGCTATGATTTTTCCATTTGTTAGGTATCATACATAACAACTGTGAGGGTCCTTTTTTGACAAAGTCCAGGCCCAAATTGAAGCAAGGACCTTGGGTCCAGTTGTTATGGTTTGAAGGGACTGGGCTTGGTTCATCACAGCTAAATGGTTGTTTTACAAACCAAGTGATGCACAGAGCAAGATCCTATGAGAAATACATGCCAGTAAACAAGAATATTTCGGAATAGCAAAAGCCAAAGCAAAAAAAAAGAAAAGAAGGAAAGCCGCAAGTGTAATAGCAGACACGATTAAATGTTAGAGGTCCTCAAGTTAATATTGAATATTTCATTATCTTTTCTCAACTACAAATTACAAAATGCTCACTAAGACATGTTACAAGGTCCAAATAGACTCAAAAATTATAGACTTAGATAACTACTCATGTCTCTAAGACTTGCAAAATTTGAATCCCTTTGAAATCAAGTATGTTCTATAGTGGCTGTCTAGGATACCGAGAAATGTCTCTCCCTTTTTTTTTTACTTTTCTGAGTTTTGACTGAGTTTTCTTCTATGATTCCGTTATCATCCTCTCTGCCCCTTGCTGTTGGCTGCCTTCCCCTTTTTATAGTGTCATTCCAAGGGTCCGGGGTCCTCTTGATTCCCCTCCCTTGCTCCCCTAGGTACTAGAGCCCATTATATGCCTATCACCCAGAAGACTGATTCTTTCCCTATTCCTTATAATTTCCTCCTTTTGGTATTGTTTCTTTGAAAGCCCATGGCTGACTTTCCATTCCAGGGTGTGCTTAGGGAGTAGTTCTTGATTTCTCCTTTTTTGTCCAAGCTCTTCACCCTTTCAGACTCAGCTTTTGGTCGTTTTCTTTCTTTGTCATTTTTCCCAAGTGGGCGGAATCCATTCCTGCTGGGTCGAAGGTTTTCTCTGCTGCCTCCCTTTATAGCTCCTCATTCTGGGTTCCCTGGGGTACCGTCCCTTTGGTCATGAATGACTATCCTAACTTTTCAGTTTTCTTGCTGCATCATTGATCGTTTGAGATGGACATATCTGCCTTTCGTTTCTTGTGCCTTTTTGGTACTCCCCTTGAGTTGTCCTAATCCTGTCCCATGCGTCCCGAGGATCCTAAACCTTTTGACAGCCTTCGAGATCCCGCCCTAGTTCTTCCCACTAGGCTCTCTCCAGTTCTCTGGTTTAGGCAGGCTAGGCCTTTTCTCTTACTCCCCTTTATTTTACAAGTGATAGGGCTTGTTTAATTCCCTTGGTAAGCTCAATCTTTTCTTTAGATTTACTTTTCTCCATGGCCCATTGTGTTATTTCTCTGGGCCTTGGTGTTTGTGAATTTTTTGACCTCAACATTTAGCCCCCCAAGCTCGTGGGTTGCCCGCAGCCCACGCGTGAGTAATTTTAAGGTTTTGGGTTTCCGTAGAACTTCCTTCTTCATTATTTTGAAAATCCCTGGGTTCCCTCTTTGAAGGTCCCCTTTTATCCTGATTTTCCTGCTGCCTTTTGGTACCTTGGCCTCCTTTGCATGTCACATTTCTTTTTCTCATAACTCCCCCTTCGTGTGGGACATGGCAGTTGAATTATAGAGTGGAAACTTCCCCTACCTATCTTTTATGTTTCCCGTAACTTCCATTAATAACTGCTAATAACTCTCCCCCTTAAATTAAATTTTTTGGCAACTGGCGCATCTTTCCATACATTGTCTTCTCCAACTGCTCTTTGTGCCTTTATTGTAGGCACTCCATACTCTTTCTTTTCTTCCTTGAATCTTCCATTCCCAAATCCAACTTCTTCCTTTCAATCAATCTGCTACTCCCTTATTTATTTATTTATTTATTTTTTTTTTGTGCTCTTCATTCCTCGATTCTCCTTACTTCTTGACATACTCATTACTCTAATGGATTCCTCTTCTTCTCGAAAAAAGAGGGAGCATATTCCCAGCCCCTCCGAGGGTGAATCTCATGAAATCACCGAGTGCCCAACCTTTCCCCTACGGGATCCCTAGTACACTCCCAGTCTATTCTTCCCTTAGATGTCTCATGGTGTGGCCCCTCTATCCCCTCACGCCTGGGTATTCTCCAATCAAGTAGGCTTTGCAAGTTCCGCTCAGGTCCTAGACCTTAGAGAGATTTTGGATCTCCAAATCAGGCGAGGATTTCGAGAGGCGGTCTCTATCTTCTTTGATTTCATTCCTGGGAAGATCCAAGGTTGGCCTATCTGGGTGGATAATGAACTTTCTGATGCGGAGTTCATAGGTTTCCTAGAGCGTGTCGGGATCCTGAAGGCAGTGGTGATTTCCAGGAATTTTAAGGGTTTTAGAGACGCTAAAGGTCTTAGGCATCTAGTACGCCGTTGGTGCCCTTCTTTTCATACCTTTTTCTTCTCCATTGGTGAGTTGACGATCACCTTGGAGGATGTGGTCAACAACTTCCTACTTTCGGTGTTCGGGGATGAGAACCCTTTTGATATTGATCTTTTTGAAGAGGACCTCAAGGTAGAAGACAAGTTGTTCAGTCACTTTGGTAGGCACACTGCTTCCCATGGTAGGAAGCTGGCCAAGATGGGTAGATGGGTGATGAGCCTTTCACAAGAGAAAAACAAGGAAGTCAGGTGAGCTGGGTTCCTAGCATTCTGACTTAGCAAATTTCTGTTTAGTAAGTTCCCCGAGTATGGGGTCAAGTCTGTTTTCTTTCCGTTGGCAATCAAATTGGCTCGGGGTGCCCAGTATCCTTTAGCCCCCATGTTCTTGGGCCATGTCTATTCTTAACTGGACCAATTTGACGGAGACGAAGTTGAAGGTGACTCTTGCTATGCGATCACTTCATCCCTCCACTATGCCATCCTCTAGGTATTCATGTGGGACCGTTCTTCAGTTACTTTAACAAAGTGTAGAAGTTTGAAGTTTGTGAAAGATAAATTCCAAGGATCCCCTGATGTAATTAAGGGTTTGTGTGGAAGTTCAACTGATAGCCATCCTATTATTTTCCGTTGGACCAGTCTGAAAGGTGGTGGTCTTAATTTAGTTGAGTTGTTTGATCAGGCAGGGCATCTGTATTGGCGTTCTCCTCGGTAGTTCAACCTCGGTTTTGCTTGTGATTTTGTATTATCTTCTTTTCTTACTTCTCCAAGGAATACTTTCGATTTGTGTTGTGGTGATGAAGATAGTTTAGCCTACCTAGCTTGTGTTAGTCCCTCATGGCTTCCAGTACCAACCTCAAGTGGCCCTAAGTATACTCATTACTTAGCACACCGAGTACTCCGGCAGTTTGGCTTTGACCAAGATATTCCCCTAGCATTTAAGGACGTGGTACCCTCTCTCCCTTCCTTGGAACCGTTTCTCAGAACCAAGCTTTCTCCTATTGGTCACGGAGGAGCCCTCAGTTTGTAGTGCCTCATTCCCAGAGGAAAGTTTTTGCCTCTAGTGGTCATGTTGGCTACTGAAGAAGAGTGTAGAAGTCTTTTACTGATTATGTTGGTTCCAGCATGATTGGGAGAGTCCCCAATCCTATCATTCTTTCTGCTCCCACATCCAAGAAACGCTTATCCCTCCCTACTGTTGGTATTGTATCTGCTACTGTGAGTAGCAAGGCAGGGTTTGCGGAATGGCATGCTTTCAGGGGAGGTTGGGTGACTTATGCACAGAATTTTCTAAGAACTTGGTCAAGATGTGACCTCATTATTGGTACTTCTTCTGGGGTGCCCATTAAGAGAGGGGTAGTAGAGGCAATCGGTGTTGTGACTCCTGTAGGTAAAGGTAAAGAAAAAAGGATAAAGCAAGAAAAGTTGAAAGAAGCTGAACTTGAAGAAAGTACAGAGGGTGTTGAAGCTAGCCCTGAGACAAAAAAAGAGGAAAACTGGAAAATTTTAGAAGCAATTGGTGATTTTTGAGGAAACTAAGAGAATAGGCTCTCCTATAGTGGGAGAGGAGGTGGCACAATCTTTAGCCACAAGGACCTGAGTGAAGACCAAGGTAAAGTCTTCTCTCTCCCAGGTTCCTGTGAGTTCTTTAATCCGTGATTCTTTGGGATCCCCTAATTTTGTGCCTCAGTCTCCCTTGGGACCCTTTAGGCGTTCTTGTAGTAAACAAAAGACCATTGGAGACTCTGTAGAGAGAGAGAGAAGGGCAAGGCCTCTTTCCTTCTTCTCTCATTTATGTTGCAATAGCTTGTTGTTGTTGTTACAGTGTTTTATTTTTAAACTGATCAGTGATTATTTTCCTTGTAGCCCAAGCGTAAGTCGGACCTTGATGTGCATGAAATATATACAAAAAAGTACTTATATATCTACATATTTAGCCTTACTTTTATGTTATTTTGTGACTGATTATATAATATCTTTATGTTGCAGGTAATAAGGGCTTTACATGCAAAATGGGGCTAGACCAATTGAATCAAGCCAACTTACATCCAGCTAGGCATGAATTCAAGAGAAGACCAACCCAATTAAATTTAAGTCCAATTGTAGTAAGGAATCAAAGGAAATTTGCACCAAATCCAAGTCCAATTCGGATTAGAATTCCATCCTGCATATCAGTTAGTATTTTCAGCATAACTTTCGGCTCAGATGTCCAATCAAGATGATTCAATCTGGGCTGGAAATTTAACTTAAAGGGCTACAACTTTGTAGTTTGTCAAAAGTCCTAATTATGAATTTAAATGGGCCAAAATTGCCGGTTAAGTGAAGCCTAAAAATCTGGGATTTTCTCCAAACAGGAATTCAACTTGTAATAGGATTCTTTGACCTATTTAAAGGCTCTTTAGGGCAAAATTCAAAGAGGCTAGTGCTAGGGCTGAAGGCTGAATGTATAGAGAGCTATGGCTACCTCTTTCATTACAGTTAGTTTTATTTTATTTGTCTAGTTTAATGTTTAGTATTTTATTTTTGTGTTTTCTTTCAATTACTATGAGTAGCTAAATTTATAATTAGGGTTGAGGATGAAACCTTGTTAAGGATTATCAGTAATATTTATGTGATTTGATTTTTCCCACAATAGTTTTTTAATGATTTAAATTGTTTTTGCTTCATATCAATTGACTAAGATGAGATTCTAGATATGAGTTCAATCATGTTTTTCTCATGATTTACTATTTGTCTTAATTAATTGAATGCTTGGTTTATTAATTCTTGATTATAAAATTGGGTATCGCTTGTGATTTGTTTGTCAATGGATACAATTTATGATTTGATTTTTAGAATTGGATATATCTTGTGATTTGTTTGGCTACGGATACAATTGATGATTTAATTTATACTTAAGAAGCGAAGAAGAACATGCTTTTGATTTTTAAAATAAGGGTCTTAATGATGATATTTTCCATAATAGCAAGATTGATTTCTAGATTATCATGTAGTGGTTGGGAAAAATTAATGATCATAAATATATGCTAATATGACTTACAAGGTGGATTCCAAAACCTTAATTCCTATTTCTTGATTGTTTACATCTTTTTATTGCTTTATATCTTTTTCTTAGTTTAATTATTTGCTTAGTTTATTTAATTGCAAACAACCAATTTTTATTAAACTAGATTAGGATTAATTTGGTTAAGGTTTAATTAATTTTCCTACGTTCATTCAAGTCCTTATGGGTTCAACCTCGTTCTTGTCCAACTATACTTCGGTACGGTTCGTACACTTGCGAGTACTTTAAAATTTCACAACAGACCTCAAGAAAGGTAGAAGTCAATTATCTAGTGATGATATGGTATGGCCTTCTCTAGTTCATGTTTCTTTCTGTTCATTTCCATCTCCTTCCCTAGCATTGTGTATTTGCGATGTTCTGTTGCTTGTTACATATTTTATTTTAGGTTGAAGTACCTCCTCCTACGGCTGGTAGGATTTTGGAGGAGGAAACGGTTGCATCCCCTTCTGCTGCATCCCCAGGCATGGAAGAGGAGCCCTCTAGTGGCGGCGTGGCTGAGGCGGCTGGGCAACCAATGCAGGGTGTCCAGGCTACTCAGAATCCTGAGGCTTCCCGGCTTCCTGTTTCCCCAGGTCCCCAGCCCGAGCAGACTCCTAGTCCCCTCAGAACTGTGTTACCTCATCTTGTGCTAAGCGAAGAACCCTCGAGGGGTGCATCTCTACCCATACAAGCAGGTGAGTTCTTATTCTTTCCTTTTAAAAAAAGAGACTTACTCCTACCTCTCTTGTACTTCTTCTTTTTTTGAGATCTTATTTCCTCTTCTCCTTTTAGGTCAAGCTAGTATGAGATCTGTCCCTGAAGCTGCCTCCTCTTTGGAATCGGAGAGTTCTGAAGGTGGGCATTGCTTGCCCTTATTGTGCTTCCTTTCCTTTACTCCCTCTCTCTCTCTCTCTTTTTATTTTTTATTTATTTTATTTTATTATTTTTATTATGTGTCCTTCCCCCATCTTTTCTTTCTATGGCGAAGCCCCCAGTGTCCTTTCCTTCTTTTAGCCAATTTGCTAAGGCTCTTCACCATTTCTTCAACGTGCTGTGTGTTCTGTCATAGGGTCTTCTAAGCAATCAAAGGAGCAAGAGAAGGACGCTCCACTCCAGGAAGCCGATACTGGTTCCCTCTTCCTTTCGTTTTGCTTTACTTACTTTACCTTTGTTCCTTGGCTCTTTCCCCCTTTTTGGACTATGTCTGATTTTGCAAGCACTGACACAGGTGTTAAAGATCTTGAGTTTGTAGTTCTTGGAGTGGCAGTGGGATCTGCTCAGGTTGCTAACCCTCAAACCATCCAAAAGGCTAAAGGTTCTTTAGTCCCTACCAGTGGAGATACAGTGATGGGGGAGGCTTCGGCAGTGGTTGCTTCAACCCCTGACTCAAGGCTTGCTACCTTCCTAACCTGCTTTGACCTTTTGGAGTTTAATAGCCTCCTGCCAGCCATTTTCATCATTTTGAGCTTTCCTATGGTAGCTTCTTGCGCTTCTCCATGCCTGCAGAGGGTCTGCCATTGCTGGAAGGATTGACTAGAGCTCATAGAGATTTTTTACCAGTGGTTTTAGGGGAGGCGCATTTCTAGGCAACATCTTGATGGAGCTACTGTATGTTGTGCTAATTTCCTTGAGGAATTCTTCTCTAGACTCTTTATCTGAAAAGAAGATTTTGGAATGGAGGGGGTTGGTGCAGGATCTTTTAGAAGCCAAGTTCAGCTTGTCCTTGCTGGAGCATTTATGCTCACTAGCCCACGTGCTATTCCAAAGGCAGGCTTGCAGGAATATGGATGCTGAGATTGCCGTTGTTGAGGAGGCTTTAGCTTATGCTCACAAGGTTCTACAAGATTTGAAGGTTAAAAGGTAGAGGGTTCTTTCTTCTCCAGCTATTCTTGCTGCTTCTCCAAATGGTTCCTTATTGGCTGGCTTTATTCCCTAGCTTTTCCTCCTATTTTTTTTTTTAGTTCAAATGTGTATTTTCTTTTTCAAACAGTTTAGGGTTGTATAAGTTTTTATCTTTCCTGTTGAACACTATTTCTGGTTTGACATGGATCTATACTTGTGCTTGTTCTAAGACTGTTTCTAACCTTTTCAATAGCATATGGATTTGTTCTTCTCTTTTTGTGTATTGTTTTTTTTTTTTTTTCTTCTTTTTGTACCGAGCCCTGGGCCATGATCCCTACAAGTTTTTTGTAGGTCCTGGATCAGGTACTCTGGTGGTTGTTTTGTTGCACAGGTACTGAACTGGGTACATTGGGTGCTTTCAACCCCTTCCCTTTTTTTTTTTTTTTTTTTAGTCCCAGATCATGAACTTGACAAAATTTTTTTTTCTTTTCAAGTACTGGGCTAGGTATCCTGGACACTTACTTTTGCTTGTGATCCTAGACCATGTATTTGAACTAATTGTGAGATGGGTCCTGGGTCATGTGTCAAAGTCCTTTTTTTTTTTTGTTTTGGCCTTGGCCCAGGTATCCTCCACCAATTTTGCTTGTATTTGGACTTTACAATACTTAACTTAAAACTTAATAACTAAAGGGAAATAAGAGAGATTTCATTGAATTAAAACACGATTACCATCTAGGGAACACAGAAAAGTAAAGGATCACTGAGTATCCTTCTGCTATGGGTTCCTAAACAAAATTACTTAAACAAGAATTCATAATAAAAGTGAAGAAATGATGAAACACTTAGCAGGTTGGAGAGTCGACCAAAGGGGTTTCAATGTACTGAGATATCTCCTTCTCTTATGCATAGTATTGTTTCAGTCATTTCCCATTTTTGAGATCTGGCAGGAACGTCTCATCTTCCTTTGTGGGATAGTAATACCCACTATAATGGGCTTCCCTGATGATGTAAGGCCCCTCCCACTTTGGGGCAAATTTGGAGGGTCTTGGGAGGTTCCTTTTTACATGTTTTGCTATTCTTAACACCAGTTGTCCCTCAGTAAAAGCCCTCAGGCGTACTATCCGTGCATATGCCTTAGCCATTCTCTGCTGGTACCTCAGACTTCTTCTTCTGGCCACCTCTCTTTCTTCATCAATCCCTTCAGATCCGCCAATCTCTTCTAATTGTTTGTATCCTCAGTGTCCTCCTCGTTTTCTTCAAGTATTACTCTTGGAGTAGGGATAACCAATTCTACGGGACTGATGGCTTCTGTCCTATAGACTAGGGAGAATGGTGAGAATCCTGTGGCTGTTTTCATGGAGCTCTTGCATGCCCAGAATACATCTGTCAGGTGATCACTCCATTTTCCCCCATACTCATGTTTCATACTTTTAAGGATCTTTAGCACCACCCTATTAGTGGCTTCAACTTGGCCATTTCCTTACGGGTAGTATGGTGTAGATCTTCCATGCTTGATGCAATATCCCTCGGTCAGATTTTTCATATCCTTGTTTATGAATGGGGTCCCATTGTCACTTATCAATTTCCTGGGGATCCCGAACCTTGTAATGATGTGCTCTCGAATGAAATTTGCCACAACTGCTCCAGTGGCCTTTTTCAAAAGGATAGCTTCTACCCATTTTGTAAAATACTCAGTGGTCGCTAGGATCCAAATGTAACCATTGGAAGGGGGTTTATTGGCCCTATGAGATCAAGCCCCTAAGTGTGGAAAGGCCATGGTGTCGTCATATTCTATAGTGCATTTGGGTGAGTGTGGATTGCATTTCCAAGGATTTGACAGGCATGGCATGTCTTAACCAGCTCCTCGGAGTCCTTCTTCATTGTTGGCCAATAGTACCCCAGCAGCAGTAGCTGCTGGTAGAGTCTTCTTTTTCCTAGGTGACTCCTATAGTCACCGGAATGGACTTCCCTGATTACTTCTCTAGCTTCCCTTGGCCCTAGGTATCTTAGGGATCCCCATTGTACCCCTTTTTGAACAGGATCCTGTTTTGTAAGAAGTACCTTGCCACAAGTTTCTTGAGTTGGCAAGCTAATGTCTTATCAGTGGGTAGGATCCCTTGAGCAAGTACTCCCTGAATGGAGCTCTCCAATCTTCTGCAGCAAATACAATATAGCTTTCTTCCTTGTCTATTGAGAGTAGACATTTTTGGCACTTCTTCTGTATAGCTGCTGCTTCCTTGTTCATACTTGGCTAGTAGTATCTCATGCGTTGCATTCTCATGTATAGGCTGATCTTTTCCATAACCCCACAGGTTTGGCTATGTAGTTCTTCTAATCTTAACTTTCCTTTCTTCTCACTGATACACTTGGATAGGATTCCCCTAAGCAGCCTCCTGTATAGCTCTCCTTCTATCAGAGTGTAGTCTTTCAACTCCTTGATACTTCCTCCATGTCTTGCTTCTTTCATTTTTTCTTTGACCCCACTCCTCCAATCTTGCTGCTCTGGTTCTTCAGGGAACATCCTTTTGAGGATCGTTATTATGGAATGTTCCTGTCTACCTACCCTTATCAAAGTGTCTTTTCCTTTGAATGGTACTTAAGATCCTAGGGTGGCCAGTGCATCAGTGAACCTGTTCTTACTCTTCTGGGTGTACTATATACTGAAAGTTTGAAATTCCTGCTCTAACCTTTGCACCAAAGTCCTGTAGGCTATCAAACTTTTCTCTCTCAGTGCAAAATCACCTTTCACCTGGGAGACCACGAGATTGGAGTCTCCCAAGACTCTCATATGCTTCACTCCCATGCTGAGTGCCATGGTTAACCTAGTCAGGTATGCCTCGTACTCAGTTTCATTATTTGAATAAGAAAACCCAAGCTTGAAAGACAAAGGTATGGTGTCCCCATCTTCACAACTTAGCATAACTCCCACTCCATTTAAAGTCGTGGTTGCCGATCCATTAAATCTCATCATCCATTTCTTTCCTTGGATTTCTACTACTGCCACCTCCCCTGAGATCTCTTTACTTAATGAACATTCTTCCTTTCCTAGAAACTGGGCTAACAGATCTGCTATGGTTTGGCTTTTGACAGCCTTAGGGGTCCTAAGGCCTATATCGTATTGAGAAAACAGGACCAGCCATTATGCTATCCTCCCTGTTAAGAGAGGCTGATGTAGGAGTGCTTTTATGGGGTGTGACTTGGTCACTAGAAGGATCTAGTAAGATGAGAAATATCGCTTCAGCCTTTCTAACGCATAGATGACTACTAGGCAAGCTTTTTCTATCTTAGGGTACTTAGTCTCAGCATCCTTAAGTGTCCTACTCACGTAGTAAATGAGTTGCTCATTTCTGTCACCATCTTCCTGTGCCAGTAGGGCACCTATTGCCTGGGCGTTTGATGCTAAGTATAGCAGTAGGGGTCACCCTCGTACTGGTGCTTGGAGGGTGGGAAGATGATTCATGATCTGTTGGATCCTTTGGAAGGCTTCTTGCTGCTTGGCTCCCCAGGTGAATTCAGCCCTCTTTTTCAACAGTTTGGATAAACCACTTGTTACTGAAGCCAATCCTGGCACAAACCTCCTAATGTGGGAGACTCTCCCCAGGAAGCTTTTGAGCTCCTTTACTGTTATAGGTATTTTCATTGTTGCAATGGTCGTGGCTTTTGCTGGATCCACACTTATGCCTCTGTGATGTACTAGGAATCCAAGAAATTTTCCAGCATATACCCCAAAGGCACACTTCATGGGGTTCATGTGTAGTTTGTACTTCCTACACCTTTCAAAAACTTGCTCAAGGATTTGAAGGTGTCCCACTCTAGTCTTTGATTTCACCACAATATCATCCACATAGTCTTCTATCTCCTTATGCATCATGTCATGGAAGATGGTTGTCATGGTACGCTGGTACGTGGCCCTTGCATTTTTTAGGCCAAAGGGCATCACAGTGTAATAAAAATTCCTAATGGGAGTTCTGAACGTCGTTTTCTCTACATCTTTGGCAGCCATGTGAATTTGGGGTTTACCTACTATACTCGTCCATGAATGAAAACATAGAGCTTCCTGCAGTCGAGTCCACAAGGAGGTCGATGTTAGGTAAAAGGAATTCATCTTTTGGACATGCCTTGTTTAGGTTGCGAAAGTCCATATAGCAACGGATTTGGCCATTTTTTTTCTTCACGTGTACTATGTTGGAAAGCCACTTGGGGTGTTGGATGGGCTTGATAAAACCAACTGCTAACAGTTTCTTGACTTCTTGAGTTATCTGAGCTTCTACATTAATGTGAAAGACCCTGGCTGGTTGGACTACTGGCTTGGCTCCCGGGTCCACGTTGAGAGAATGGATCACCAGTCTTGGGTCCAGTCCAGGCATCTCATCATAGGTCCATGCGAACACATTCATGTATTTCTGGAGTAAGGTTACTAATTGCTCCTTTTCTTATGCAGCGAGCTGACTACTAATGAAAATAGGCTTATGGGATTCCAGTTTGGCTCCTAAGTTTATTTCTCTTAGTTCCTCTTCAGACTGAATTTGGGCCTTCTTAACTGGTTCCCCTGGGATTTCTTCTTGGGCCATTATACAATCTAGTGGTCTGGGACCTTCCTGCGTGGTGCATTCAGGCCCCGTGTGCCTTCACAAACCGTAAATCAGTCTTTCTCTAGGTTCTCGCACTACAATACACTCCTGGTATCTTGAGGAGTAGGGCTCCCGCTTTTGTCTTTTCCTCTCCAAGAGATTTCTCAGGTCACAGGTACCCCCTCCCTCTTCTTCTTCTAGGATAGGTGCTCCTGGGGTCCCGGACGTGGGAGTCTCATCATTTGGTTCCAACTCATCGTAAAACATTGTTTCCACAAAGTTCACCTCTCCCTGGCTGAAAGAGTTATGGTTGGCAGGGATTCTTGCAAGGCTCCCATTCAACCTTCCCTTAACACATTGACGGTACATGGATGGAATAAGATGGTGCTTATGGAGCCATGGTCGTCCCAACAGTACATGGTAGGAAACTTCTGAATTGATCACATGAAATCTTGTCAGGGCCACTATTGGTCCTACTCTTAGGGCCAGCTGCACGTATCCTTCAGTTGATTCTGCTACTCCTCCAAATCCTGTTATCTCCATGGGAGTCCTCAGGATCCTTCTGCCAGTTAGGCCCATGGCTTTCAAGGTACTCAGTGCTATGAGGTTGAGTGATGCCCCTGTGTCTACTAATGCTTTTCTAATTTGGACACCATTTATGGTGACCATTAGATAAAGGGGTCTACGATGGTCTAGATGCTCAACCTCCATGTCCTCCTCTGTGAAGGTTATTGTCTTGGTTGTCTCCAAGTAAGCTCGAATGGCATAGGATTTTGCTATGAAGCATTCCATTCCTGAATCTGCTGCTATACTTATGAGGGACTCTGTGGCCACCCTTCTTGCTTCTGGTCCAAATCCCAACTAGTTGAATAGCGACCTGAACTTGGGATTCTTCTAGAGAATCTTGACTGTGCTCGGGTGGAAGGATCCTTCAGATTCTTCTGCCTCTGCTGGGTTCCCATGGATCACTACAGCCACCACCCCCTTCCCTTTGTGATTGGGCAGGGGGTTCCTTTGCACTTCTGGCTCCTTTTGAGTGAGTTCCAGGGTTCCTTCTCTTAGCTTTTTGTGAAAGTGCCTACGAAGGGTCTAGTAGTCCTTGGTGGAGTGCTTGACATAATTATGAATCCTGCAAAACAAGGGGTTCTTCCTTTTTTCTTTAGTAGATGGCCTGGACACAATAAAAGGCCTAACAATTCCATCCCTAATCCATTTGTCTAGGACATGGTTCAATTCCTCTGCGGTACATGGGATTACTGGTGGTTCCTCGAACACTTTCCCGTCGGGTCTCTTCCTTTTTTCTCCCATCGATACTGTCATGGCCTGGGGTATTGGCACCCTTTTTGTTCTCATAGTTTGTGCTGTCCTCCTAGTCCTTTGAATAGGTCAACAAATTGAGTAACGCATAAATTTTCGAGGTTGAGCCTGTAATCAAAGAGAATGTTGGAAATGCAGGTCTCCACGAGTTCCTTTTCTTCATGATCTCCATAACAGTCTAGAGAAATATCTTCAAATCTTTTGATGAATTGGACAGGATCTTCTCTAGGCCTTTGTTTTACCATCTGAAGGTTTTGGAAAGTGACCTTGTCCTCACCAGGGTAGTATCTTGCACAGAACCTCTCCATCATTTCATCCAAAGTCTTAATGGACCCAGGTCTCAGCGTGGTGTACCAAGTATATGCTGTCTATTAGGGACTTAGCAAACTCCCTTAGGCACAGTTCTTTGTCTCCTGCGTAGGGACTCATAACGTGAATAAATCTACTCACGTGTTTCACAGCACTTCCATTTCTTCCATCAAAAGGATGGAACTTCGGGGGTTCGTATCCTTTGGGATATGGCTTGCCAAGGAGTTCTGGTGGGAATGGGGGATCCCGAGAAAACTACTTGGGGACCCCTGAGAGTTTTTCCCTTTTTTGCTCCAAAAGATCATTAACATTAGCCAGCGTCAGGTATTAGGGGTTGCCACCCCCTCCTATTGTTGACTCGCCCTCCGATTGGGCCCTGTCCTAGTTGACCACAGGGGGGGACATTGTCTCTGATTTCTTGTGTCTTGCCTTTTTAGAGAAGGCGAATTTCTTGTTGCAAATCCTTCAACATTTCTGCCATTCGAGCCACAGGGTCTAGCTCTTGTCTTGCACGTCTTTGGCCTGATACAACTTCCTGTTCTACTAGAGGCCACATCATTTTCTCCCATGGGCTCAGAGGCCGTAGGTGGCATGTTGGTTCCTTTGCTATTCCTTTGCCTTTAAGCCATGTTCTACGAAGGGACTAATTCTTTCCTCTCCTTTACCCAGTCCTCAGTGGAGTCGCCAAAATATGAGGGTCCTTTTTTGACAAAGTCTAGGCCCAAATTGAAGCAAGGACCCTGGACCCGGTTGTTATGGTTTGAAGGGACTAGGCTTGGTTCACCGCAACTAAATAGTTGTTTTACAAACCAAGTGGTGCACAGAGTAAGATCCTACAAGAAATACATGCCAGTAAAAAAGAATATTTCCAAACAGCAAAAGCTAAAGCAAAAAAAAAAAAAAAAAAGCCGCAAGTGTAATAGCAGAGGACACAATTAAATGTTAGAAGTCCTCAAGTTAATATTGAATATTTCATTATCTTTTCTCACCTACAAATTACAAAATGCTAACTAAGACATGTTACAAGGTCCAAATAGGCTCAAAAATTACAGACTTAGATGACTACTCATGTCTCTAAGACTTGCAAAGTTTGAATCCCTTTGAAATCAAGTATGTTCTATAGTGGCTGTCTGGGATACTGGGAAATGCCTTTCCCTCTTTTTTTACTTTTCTGAGTTTTGACTGAGTTTTCTTCTATGATTCTGTTATCATCCTCTCTGCCTCTTGCTATTGGCTGCCTTCCCCTTTTTATAGTGTCATTCCAAGGGTTCGAGGTCCTGTTGATTCTCGTCCCTTACTCCCCTGGGTACCAGAGCCCGTTATGTGCCTATTACCCAGAAGACTGATTCTTTCCCTATTCCTCATAATTTCCTCCTTTTGGTGCTATTTCTTTGAAAGCCCATGGCTGACTTTCCATTCTAGGGTGTGTTTAGGGAGTAGTTCTTGATTTCTCCGTATTTTTTTCCAAGCTCTTCACCCTTTCAGACTCAGCTTTTGGTCGTTCTCTTTCTTTGTCATTTTTCCCAAATGGGCGGAATCCATTCCTGCTGGGTCGAAGGTTTTCTCTGCTGCCTCCCTTTATAGCTCCTCATTCTGGGTTCCTTGGGGTACCGTCCCTTTGGTCATGAATGACTATCCTAACTTTTCAGCTTTCTTGCTGCATCACTGATCGTTTGAAAAGGACATATCTGCCCTTCGTTTCTTGTGCCTTTTTGGTACTCCCCTTGAGCTGTTCTAATCCTGTCCCATGCGTCTCGAGGATCCTGAACCTTTTGACAGCCTCCGAGATCCTACCCTAGTTCTTCCCACTGGGCTCTCTCCAGTTCTCTGGTTTAGGCAGGCTGGACTTTTTCTCTTACTCCCCTCTATTTTACGAGTGCTAGGGACTATTTAATTCCCTTGGTAAGCTCAATCTTTTCTTTAGATTTACTTTTCTCCATGGCCCATTGTGCTATTTCTCTGGGCCTTAGTGTTTATGATTTTTTTGACCTTAACAACAGCTACTATCAAAGCCAAGTTACAAACAATTTGCACATTAAGCAACTAAAACCTAAGTTTGGTGTTTTAAAGGGATAAGACATGTTCCATCACTTTGCAACATTGAGGATGACACTCCTAGCATATGTCGTGGAGCTGACATAAGTATCTCAAGGATCAACGTAGAAAACAAATAATAGTTGCGGTGTGTAAAAAGAGAGAAACAATTAAATTTCTTTTAATGAAATACATTTTAGAATAAATAATTTGATGTAGATGTTTTCAAAAAGTGGTTATGTAAAATAGAAAAAGTAAGTTCTTATATTAAAATAAACAATAATTTTTGTATAAGTTTATTTGAATGCTCTAATTTAGTGTTACATGCATGACCGAACATAGCCTGAGTTAGAATCCTTCTGTTGTTCTAATAATTCCAATCTACCCAAACACATTTACCACGTTACAAGTTAGAAGCATAGAATTATTTAAAAGCAAAGAAAATATAAATACAAATGATTTCGATACGTTAGAAGATTAATAGTAAGGAACGTTGGTTCTTGTTCTCTACTAATTGTTAATCCGGCCAAAGAGAACTCTGGATTGAAGCTCATAACTTTGTTTTGACTAAGGAGCAAACCAACTAGTGCCTAAAGTTGTAAGTGGTGTGGCTATATCTCGCCTCCTCTTCAAAAAGAGCTGCTGGATGCTTGTTGGATATTTCGGTTTCATTTACTTCACACCAAAAATATAACTTAGAAATGGAATATTTCTTATTTTCTCTACAATAAAGTAACGCTATACTCATGAACTTATTTTCCTAGATAGGAAAAAGAGAGACAAACAATAAATGGCAGATTTTGTTTCATCCTTAAAATCAGAAGAAGAAAAAAAAAAAAAAAACCCTAACTTTTTGCAATCTTAATATCATAAATTTATTCAGTTATGAATACTCAATAACGCATCATAATAAACCTGCCTTCCTGATAATGCCTTTCGTAGCCATAATTAGGATCCCCAAAGTCACCTCCAACAGCCCTTCTTTCACCATATGGATATGAACTTCCAAAAGGATAATCTGCAATTCCCTTCCATTGATCATTGTCGCTTCCTTCACTGGTACAATCTTGACGACCACCTCTTCTTTTCTCATGAGACAAGCAAGGCCAATAACCAAATAAACTTTCACAGAGGCCATGGTTTCCAATGACGAGAAATCAAAATTTATGCACTTTGCACTAATTCTTCTAGCAATGCTTGATTGTCAACGCTTTTATGTCATTGTGGATGAATAATAATGAATTTGAGATGTTTTTTGCAACCTACATATATGTATATAATTTTGTTTTAGATAGTTATTGAAAGAGGAAAAAGAGATCTATTTCAAATCTAGAATTTTTTTTGTTTAACTTTACTTCATTGTATAAGGTGAAAGCCAACATGCATGTTACAAGTAGCAAAGTTGAAGAAACAAAAATTTGAAATGACATTTACCCAATGTATGTTATAAGTCAACATGCTTAATTGTTTACATGTTTCTAAATATATTTACTCTTTTTTATGTATATAAATATTTTAAAAATTATATGTATATAAATATGTTTAGGATTTTTTGTGTACATAATATTAGCATTATCTCACTTATTAAACTTTCATATAACATGGTAAACATTAGCATGTGTTCAGGGTTTTTCTACACTCATCAAGAGGGTCAATGACGTCAATAAACATTCTCTTATTCACAATTGGCTACATTTGTTCAAAAATAATAAATATAGTGTTTTCTAAGGTAATAGTATGAATGTATGATTAGTCTCGTCTTTGAAGATTTTAATAAATTAATAATTAGTATATGCAGTTTAAAACCTTTTTCCCATATATATATATATATAAATATATATTATTATTATTATTATTATTATTATTATTATTATTAAGGGTTAGATTAATGTGTGACCTTAGGGCACACATTAATCATTCATTTTGAGGAAATTTTTATAGAAAATTGAAAAAAATGTTAAAACAGTTAATGACTTTTTCGTTTTTCATAAAAAGTTTCATAATATAATTTACTAATATATGCCTTAAGAGCACACGTTAATAAATCCCTATTATTAAATGATTTGAAATGTTTTACTTTTGTAGGTCAACTATAATTGTAGGTGTATGATAGTTGTTGGTCTGTTTCCTCTATCATACAACTGTTATTACAGCTAAAATTAGGGTGTGAATCGTTACATTGGCTATCTTAACATGTTATCAAACCTTACGTTAATCGAATATTTCTTTAATTATTCCATAAATTCAAAAAGGATCAAGACACATCATGTCATATCATATCACATGTCCATATAGTGTAATATGATATAAGACATTTGACCAAAATAAAGATATGGTGTAAGACCCTCTTAAAAAAGAAAAAAAGGAAAAAAAAAAAGATATGATGTAAGACATGTGTCAATTGAAATATCATATAAATGAGACTAAAAATATTATTTTAATTTTAGAAAAGAATAAGAGAACACAATGTATTAGTTGATAAAATGTATTTCGTTGAGCCAGCAGAAGAAATCAAGAAGTAATACAAGCAATTAATTGAGAGTGATGTCCAAAGTATCAGAAAATTATATATCATGCAAAAAATTATTATTGCATTTAAATTGATCATATAAAAAATTATTATTGCATTTAAATTGATCATATAAAAAATTATTATTGTATTTAAAAAATTATTATTACTTTTTAATGTTTATAAATATGTTCAATTTTTTTGTTATAAATATTTCCAAGATTTATATGTCTATAAAAATGTTTAGGGGTTTCTGTGGATAATATTGGTATTATCTCACCGTTTAAACTTTCATATAACATAACAAACATTGAATGGGTGAATCAAAGAAATGTTTGAATAAAATAATTATACTTGCTAATATGTTTATAAATATAGAAGATTTATTTGTTTATAAGTATGTTTAAGATTAGTACGATTTGTACAATTCATAGCCGTAATTATGTCGTCGCAGTTGAATACTAAAGCATTCCTCTTCAAATGCCAGACGGAGAGAGAAACAAATATCTTGTTGGTTCAAATTGATAAGATGGAGAAATGGAATAAAATCATCTAAATTGCCAATTTCTGTATTCCATTGAAGTTCTTGAACCAAGTTTTTATGATTTTTACAAATTCCACTCTTTGATCTTGTTTTCTTTGGTTTTGTTATGTTTTTTTTTATGTTTCTAATGAAGAAAGTACTTAGGTGGGTTAGGGATCCCTAACGGAGTGAACCTTAGGTGGATCAAGTGTCAAATTTCAAATTATGGGTGGACAACTTAAATTTTGACCAAAACATAGATAGGTAAGTTGCAATTTGTCCTTAATTTAAAAATTATAAATTTAAAGAGGCCAAAATTGAACTTATGCTAAATGTCCGAGACAAAATGTATAATTTATCATTTATACCAATAAAGTATCTTATGAAAAATAATCATTACATTGTAAGTAAAATTTTCTTACATGTATAGAATTCATGAGTGTAGATCTTATAAAAGATACATTTTAGGCATTTTAGGAAGATAAGATGGTTTTTGGTTATGAGATAAGTAGGGGTGTTCACCAAACCGCATAAACCACACAAACCGCAAAAATCGCACCAAAATCGTCCGCAAAATGGCATAACCGCACCGCACCACAAGTAATCTTGCACCGCACCGCACCACACCGCATGGTGCAATGCGGTTTGCGGTTTTATAATAAGAAAACCGTACAAACCGCACTGCACCGCACCCTTCTATATATTAATATATTTAATTATTTTTAATATTAAATATATTATTAATAGTTTAATAACCCTAGTTTTTCCCCAAAAAAAAAAAAGTTTGATAATCATAGCAACCCAAAATAGCTTGATTAAGAAAGTCAACCCAAAATAAAGAAAAACTAGCTCAATAATTTAAAACTTGGACCAAAACAAAGGGAAAAATTAGTTTTGAGCTAGGTAGAAAAAGTCCAAAATTTGAAAAATATACTAACTTCAAATCATTCAAACCGCATCTTATATACCGCACTGCATATGTGACCGCAAAAATGAGATGTGGTGTGGTTATGATTTTAGCTAAACTTAAACCGCACCGCATATGTAAATGCAAAAATAAAGTGTGGTGCAGTTATGATTTTAGATAAACCGCACCGCAAAATACGGTGCTAAAAATGACCCAAAACTGCACCGCACCACGAACACCGCTAGAGATAAGCATTCCCTCTTCAGCACTATTCAAAATTTCCAATATTGTAACAAACCGACATATATTGTTCAATATGTGTTTAGAAAGATGTGCATGCTTAGATATAATGAGAGTTTTACTGGTTCAGAAAATATGATGATAGTGATATGTTAGGGAGCATCATTATCAAAAACTAAATCTAATTACAATATAATCTAATACGCATTGTCCCCCCCCCCCCCCCCCCCCCACCCCAAAAAAAAAAAAAAAAAAAAAAATCTAATACACATTGCTTGATAATCACCCAGACTTTTAGAACCCGTTTCTCAATTACCTTAATACCCATCAATATATCAGCTAGACCATCCCATAATTATAGAACTTGCAAACTCAGCAACCTTCATTAGCCCCATGTAGTTTACATAATAAAAAAAAAAAAAAAAAGAAAGAAAGAAATTTTACGGCAGATTTGTCAGGCAAAATAATGACCCTTGTCCTTTGGAGACTGGGATGCATGGAACACGGACCAAATTTACTATGTCCTGCGATTACCGAGCCAGGACTTGTAGTTAAGAAATGTGACTTTGTTTCTAGTTGTTTGCGGTGGCTTAGGGGGTATTTGATTTAGTAATTATCATAACTCAATTTTATGTTTTCATAATTCATAATTAAAAAATAGTGGAACCCATGATAAAAAAGTTGTTTGACAAACGATAATTCTGTTTTCATCACTCAATTCTCTGATTTTTTATTTATGAGTTATGGAAACTGAAAACACATTTTGGCTGTTTTCAGTTTTCATAACTCATAACTCAATGACAATATTATAATTAAACACACATAGAGAACCCACAAACAGTACCCAGCCGTAACTTTTGACCACTTTTGACCTTTTTTTTTTTCCTTTTTTCTTCTGGTTGGCTGTTCAGTTCTTTTTTTTTTCCCCTTCTTCTTCTTTCTTTCACTTCGGTCTGTTCTGGGTTTCTCCTTTTTCTTTTTCTTTTTCTTCTTCTTCTTTCTTTCACTTCGGTTTGTTCTGGGTTTCTTCTCTTTTTTTTTTTTTTTTTTTCACTAGGTTCGGTGAGTTTGGGTACTTAAAAAAAAAAAAAAAAGAGAGCCTACAATGAGTGATAGGTACGGGGCTCACAAATAGTGTGAAAAATATTGAGTGATGGAAAAAAAAAAAAAACAAACAAACAAACAAGGCCTAGTCACTATGAGTTTTTTTTTTTTTTTTTTTTTTTTTGTGACTTTGATGCGTGTTGTTGGGTTATTGGGTAAGAACAATTATTTTTTTTTGTGTAAGGTTGAATTTATTCAACTATGTGTTGACTTTATTTTGTGCCAAATTTGTTTATAATTTAGAATTTAGAAACCTTGTATTTAGGTGAAAATAATGTAAGGGTTATGTGTGAGAGAGTGTGAAGAACTGATCAAGTGTGTGCAATCAAGAGGCAGCTCGAGATTGAATCTTATGACTGACTCACGAGTGGTGACTTGCCAAAATGTGTCACATGTGTGGAGTATGTAGGAAGTTGAAGGGTTAGGAAAGCTGGATCATTAATGGATAAAAATTACAGACTGGCCTTTTTGTTATCTGGCAACTGGAACTCATAACTCATCCCAGTCATGAGTGACTCGCCAGTGCAGCCTGTTTTGCTGAAAAATGACTTTTCACATTCCATCTCATACCTTACTATAAATACACTTATACCCACAAAATATAGAGAGCTTCCAAAGACAATTTTGAGAGAGAAACCCTAGAGAACAACAAGATTGATTCATCCACAATTTTATACATTTGATTCTCCAAATTCCTTTACTCTCATCCTCTCCATTGTCATACCCATGAGAGGATCTTAAATCAAATCCTTACCTCATCACATTCAAAGCAGTGAGAAGGTTCTTGGTGTTTGGAAAGCAGTTCAAGAGAGAACCAATTCATTTTGGTTGATGCAATAGGCTAATTGTAAGATCCGGTAAGCTTGGAAGACAAGGTTAGGCGTAACCTTGTTGGAGCAAGAAACTTGGAGGGCTTAGGTACATCGGGTAGATTAGGCTTGGTGGATCTATTGCTATTCATGTATCCTAACTGATTTTCTAGTGGATCATTTTACTGCTTGGAGGGCGGCAAAGAGGTTTTTCGCCGAGTTCTTCGGTTTCCTCTTCCATAACACTTGCTAGTGTTATCTTGTGTTTGCTTTTCTCTATCTCTTACTCTTTGCTTTTAATTACTACTACGTTGTGATTAAATTATGGCATAGAATAGTTTGCATATTTGGGTATAGCTTATATTTATCATTCTGCACATACATTGTTTAAATATAAGCTTGTTTTGGAATATTTGAATTTATGGGTCTAAACATTCACAAGTGTTTTATACACTAAATGAGCTTTCAATTGGTATCAAAGCAAGTACACTTTGACCGATTTCTGTATCCTTAGCATTCACAGATAGTATAGTTTTTTACATCTACCAATCCATATGGAGTATGTTTTTAGTTGTTTTGGTTGTAAAATGGTAACTGGGATTATTTAAACCCCCCAATACTAGTACTTTTAGGAGTTGAGTAAAAGGTAAATATGGGAATATCTTGTTGAGTGTCTTAAGCAAGTCTTACAATGAGTCTTATCTAATTAGTAATTACAGTATATTATAATGAATTTGTCTTTAAATTTAAGTATTAGGTTTAACTTATAAATATTGTGATAACTTATACTGAGCCAAATTCTTTAACAGTAAAGCCAACGTCATATATGTTTGATATGATCATAGTGTCTTACATGGATTAAGTGTAAACTTAACCATGTGTTTATAAGCTCTTGAAAACCCTCCCTTTTAATGCTAGCTTTCAAGGGTGAGTCCTACCCATGGATTTGTAACATTTGATATTAGAGCCAACCACCACCTCGAGTAATCGGCAATAGTTCATTGAGTATGGGATCAAATGAATTGTGGCTTTGTAGTCGAATCTCGGAAGGGGCGACCTAGAGTCTAGATTAAAATTACTGATAGGTGAGTGAAGCCACCAAAAAGATAAAGGGCTACCATTGGGTCAGTGTAGTTAGAGTGAGCCATTGTGGTCATCGGCTACGGAGCGTGGTCATATTTTATGATCTTAGTGTCCCACATGGATTAAGTTTAAGTTTAACCATGTGTTTATAAGCTCTTGAGCACCCTCCCCTTGCAAATCGTTTTTCAATGGTGAGTTTTACCCATGAGTTTGTAACAATGTTGAATATGGATGTAACCTAAAAATTGTTATTAAGTGAAGTTCCACCTTGGAGATTGGTTTTCTCAAAGAAAAACAATTGCTTCTTTTTGATGCTATGATTTTTCCATTTGTTAGGTATCATACATGACAACTAGTATCAAAGCCAAGTTACAAATAATTTTCACATTAAGCAACTAGTATCTTTGCAACGTTGAGGATGACACTCTTGGCATATGTTGTGAAGCCGACCTAAGTGAATGTTGTATTGGTGAGCCTAAGTACCCTATCAATCCACGAACAAAAGTATATATTCTTCAACTATTGTTATTTTACAATTTTTTCTCACTAATCCTTCTCTAACTTGATCATGGAAGAACCTCATACTAACCCCACTGGTTGGTCTTTGCAGGAGGTTTCCCTTTCTTTACAGGTCCCTAAGAGCACTTGCATTAGTTAGTGCAAAATAACTTAAGGGCAAAATTTTGCCCAGCCAATCCCAAAACTGCCCATATTAGTAAATGTAAAATTGTGCAAAATCCATCTAAAGTTACCGTAACCATGGAAATTTGCACTAATACTATTCATGTGTATTTTAAATTTTTTTTTTTTTATATTATTTCTTAGGGATAATTACACTTTACCCACTTGTGGTTTGCCTCTAATTCGATGTGTCTACCCATGGTTTCAATTTTGACACTTTGCCCACCTATGATTCTCATCGTTATTGTGCCGTAACCCACCTTTCCACTTTCCGTTACTTTAACACAGAAAATGTAAAAAACAAAACCCCAAACGGATCAAAACACTCCTCACATGAAGAACATACACAAACATGAAGAACATGCACAAACATGGATTGATCCAATCTGGACTGACTGGTTGTATCAATGCTTTGCCAAAGCAAAAGGGTCCCAAGAAATAAGAGTTACACATTACACGAAGAAATAAAGCCAGAAAAGAAAAGAGAAGAAGAAACTAATTACAGCCAAGCAGAACCAAAACCACAACATCCAAAAATCAAACACCTTACCCACACAAATTCATAGCCAAACTCCGAAAATCTACCAAGAACAAACCACAACCTTAGCAAAAACCCAAACACCTCAACTACACAAACCCACAGGCCACAGCCAAGTAGGACCCACAAAACAAAAGCCCACCAAACCCATCTCTTCCAAAAAATACAAAACCCCATTCAAACTCAAACGCCTTGCCCAGGTTACAAAGCACAAAGGCCGAACCCACCAAGCCAAGACCCATGACACCATAGCCACGGCTGAATCAACTTCTCTCCATCAGCCATCGGTGTTGCCTAACCGCATAGAAGGACTGTCGTAGGGAGCATCTCTATTGTTGCCGTTGTACGTCTCTGTGGTGAACTACTGTGAGACTCAGCCGCTGAGAGTAGACTTGATCAAGCGGAGCCATGGACAGCTTGGGATTTGACTTGGGAGAGAGCGAAGATGAGAGTTTCGATGAGAGTTAGGTTGAAACGGTATTGCTTGATTTGATTTGTATTAGTTTTCTGGGTGTATGTTCTTCATGTGAGGAGTGTTTTAATCTGATTGGGGTTTTGTTTTTTACATTTTCTATGTTAGAGTAACGGAAAGTGGAGAGATGGGTTACAACACAGTAACGGTGAGAATCACAGGTGGGTAAAGTGTTAAAATTAAAACCACGGGTAGACACATCGAATTAGAGGCAAACCACAGGTGAGTAAAGTGTAATTATCCCTATTTCTTAATATATTTCCAGGATGAAGGAAGAGAAGTGATAGCAGTTGTGGTGAAAACAGAGAAACAATAAAAAAATCAAGAAAGATTAATTTTTTTTATAAAATAGATTATTTTAGAATAAATAATTTGATATGGTCGTTTCAAGTAAAATAGAAAAAAGTAAGTTCTTATTTAAAATAAAAAATATTTTTTGCACAAATTGATGTGAATACTCTAATTCAGTGATACAAGCATAACTAAACATATATAGCTTGAGTTAGCATCCTTCCATTGTTCTAATAATTCCAATCTACCCAAACACATTTACTCACGTTACAAGTTAGAATCATTGAATTATTTAAAAGCAAAGAAAAGATAAATACAAATGATTTCCATACGTTAGAAGATTGGTAGCAGGAATGTTGGTTCTTATTCTCTACTAATTGTTAATCCGGCCAAAGAGATCCATGGATTGAAGCTCATAACTTTGTAACTAAGGACCAAACCAACTAGTGCTTAAAATAGGTGTGGTGTGGCTATATCACCTCCTCTTCAAAAAAGAGCCATTGTATGCTTGTTGGATATTTTGGTTTCATATTGCTTCAAGGACAAAGTTTAATTATAAAATTAGTCGTAACCTAATATTACAACCTTACTCAATAAATAAACGTTATTACATATTTTAAAAATCTAATCATTGAATTACATATTCTTTACACTCTTAATACACATTAAATTTTGTGTCAATTGGATATTATTTACTATATGATCTATAACTTTATATTTTATACTTAATTTCAAACTACAAAAACTTACAATTTAAATATTTTATTGATGACATAGCTATTGTTCTCTACTTTTATAGAAATTTTGCAAGCATGGAAGATATAAGAAGAAGATGTAATTCAATGGTAGATTTGTAAAAATTTATCTTCAATAAAAATATGTTGAGTAAGGTTGTAGCCTTAAGCTACAATCAATTTTGTAACTAAATTTCTTCCTTACTTCACAACAAAATATAACTTAGAAATGGAATATTTCTTATGTTTCTCTACAATAAAGTAACGTTATTCTCATGAACTTATTTTCCTGGATAGGAACAAGAGAGCTAAACAACACATGGCAGATTTTGTTTCATCCTTAAAATCAGGAAAAAAAAACCATACCTTTTTTTTAGTCTTAATATCCTGAATATATTTAGCTATGAAAACTCAATTACTCATCATAATAAACCTGCCAATAGAGCTCTGATTTATTTATTTATTATTATTATTTTTTACAAGATAGAAATTCTACTCTAACCTAACCTCAACAATTGTTGTGTGTGAAGCTCCCTTTCTAAAGACTGAACCTCACCTCAACCTTATAATTGTTGAGTGACCATTGCGCTTAAGGTGTGTGGTGGTCATAGAGAGGTTGAGCCATAATTAGGATCCCCATAGTTACCTTCTTTCACCATATGGATATGAACTTCCAAAAAGATAATATGCAGTTCCCTTATAATGATAATTGTCACCTCCTTCACTGGTAAAATTGAATATGTACAAGAAAGATACAGAAATGATAAGAAAATAAAGATTAATTTGTTAAGAATGTGAATCATACTATGAGGAAGAATACAAAAAATATGAATATGTTTTTCTGAAAAAAAATCATTTTAATTAAAAGAAAGTAAAATTCTTTTTGTTTGTTTTTGATTTTTTTAAATTAAAATTGAGGAATTAATTTTATTTTTAAGTTAAATACTGAAGTGGAATTTCAAAAATGCCAAATAAGTTTTTTTAATAATATTTTAATACCCACGTTAGCGCCACATTAGCAAGCAGGTCACACTGTCTACCACGTAGGACTTTTTTGTTAGTGGGTTAACGGCAGGGACCGAAATATAATTGATTTTATTTTTTTAGGGACTACATTAGTAGTAAAATCAATTTAGGAACCAAAATGGGAATCTGCCAAAAATATAGGGACCAAAAGTGTATTTTCACCTTTTTTTTACCCTTAAAAAAAAAAAAAAAAAAAAGGAGCTATGTCCACAATATTTTTATAACATATCCTAATTGACTGGTTGTTATAGGTTTTAATTTGAATTTACAACTGAAATTACTTTGTTGCCCACTAATAACAACAAGTAACAATCAGCCATATAAGATTTGTTGTGAAAATGTTGTGGACATAACATTTCTATTAAAAAAAAAAACTATATATAAGCAAATAAATTAAATAAACTAAAAGAAATAAAATGTAAAAGCTTAATTAAAATGGATAGTTTTTAAATATTATTAATATTCATTTATAATGGGAAACTCTGTATAATTACTTTTTAAGAAAGAACAAAAAAAAAAAAATATATTGCTGATTTGATGTTAGACAATTGGTTTAAGAAAGCACTTGACGGTTACATATTGATATCAAACATTTGTGTTACAATGAATTTAAGGTAGGATTTATATTCTAGAGAATATTTGACTAACTCTAGACTAACCCAAAGTTAAGTTGCTTATTTTACAAGTACATGACTTAAATTGATTTTGACCACTTGGGCTATAATATGTCTAACAAGGAAAAGGGCTAGAGATGAGTCTCTTGTCACTGTAGACAACCATAAAAAATAGAGAAATGATACATCCATAACATTTTCACAACAAATTATAGGTAGTAATTTGTTATTGATTCTAAATTAAATCTACAATTTAAATTACTTTTTTACCCATTCATAACAACCAATAACACAACTCAAAAATACCAAATTCTAAGTTAAACATTTCAAAGCATACATAATGTTTCAATAAACAAAATAAAGCAAATAACAATGTTTCAAACAACTCCATAAACACAGTCAATCATCAAGACCTAAGCTTTGGTTATCTTGGATGGGTTTCTCAAAGTATAGTTGATCATTATAAATAGCATTATTGTCATTATTAGTAAGCACATGACCCACATCATCCATTAAATAATCATTAAAATCTCTTAATGTACATTTGGAGGTTCATTCACTTCATTTTCATTTGCATCACCAAACTCAAATTCATCACCTTCACCAAAAAAAAAATAAATAAATAAATTTTTATCAATTTGGGCTAGGGCCACAGAGCTAATCTGTTTATTATTATTATTATTATTTTAAATCATTAGAGGCATTTGAGCTCTATTTGGAGGACAAAATAGATTTTTTCTTTTTCTTTTTTTCTTTATACCATAGGATATTTAGTATCGTTATGGATCGGGATCCTATAAGATCCTAAGATGCTGATCGGAACCCTACACAAATTTGAGCTTAGTAACGATCCTATTAATATTCAGGAACGGAATAATAATAACCATGCATTCATATGTTAACCATAGATGATGAATCATCATTATCAATACTCAAAAACCAGAACAAGATAACATGCCTTAATGGCCAGTTGGCCCACAGGCCCATACTAAGAAAAAGCCTTTTATTATATCCAAAATTATATATTAGTTTGCTGCTGGTACAATAAGAAGCTTCATAGAAGAATAATAGGATGGAACATTGGTTCTTGTTTTCTACGAATTGTTCTTCTGGCCAAAGAGTTCCATGAATTGAAGTTCTATAATTGAAGTGATCCCTGCTCATAGTTTTCCCATTTTGGATCAGTCACCTTCTACAACAATGTTTAAACTTTTGAAATTAGTCTACTCAAACAGCTGGGCTTCAATGAGGTAGTGCCAAAAGTTGTAAGGTCTAGATCACCTCCTCTTCAAAGAGAGCCATTGGATGCTTTTTGGATACTTTGGTTTCATATTGCTTCACACCAAAAAATAACTTAGAAATGAAATATTTATTTATTTTTTTCTCTATGACAAAGTAAAACTATCTACAATCATGAACTTATTTTCCTAGATAGGAACAAGAGATCCAAACATTTTTTTCATCCTTGAAATCAGAAGAAAACAATTGCAACTTTTTGCAGTCCTAATATCCTGAATTTATTCATCTACGAACATTGAATAATCAATTACTCATCATAATAAACCTGCCTATAGAGAGGCTGCTCCTGATAATGCCTTTCATAGCCGTAATTAGGATCCCCATAGCAACCTTCAACAGCCCTTCTTTCACCATATGGGTTTGAACTTCCAAAGAGATAATCTGCAGTTCCCTTCCATGGATCACTGTTGCTTCCTTCATCGGCACAATATTGGCGATCACATCTCCTTTTCTCACGAGACAAGCAAGGCCAATAACCAAATAAACTTTCACAAAGGTCCATGGCTTCCAAGCCATATCCACTAGGAGGTTCGGGCACCGGCTTGTCATAAGATTCATAACCATGCTCTTCAGCTATTCCATTTCCATATCCACTCCCATCTCCTTGAAAAGGTTCCTCTTTGTGACTGTCAAGGCCTTTGTCACTGATATCATGTAATTGCTGCTCTTCTTCATTCGCCAAGGATTGTTTGCTTCCATTTTGAGGTTTTTCTGCCGGCGCACCAGTTTCCTCTTTCCCACTAGGCAATGCGATGGACCCAGAAGTGACAGCATTTGGATCCGGTGGCATAGATCGAGGATAACAAATTTCATCTGAGGCTGGAAGGGGCTTGCCATAGTTTTGAGCTATATCATAACCACCACCATAAGGTGTTGGATCATAATCATCAAATTCAGGTACATTAAACTCCACAGTAGAGTAAGATATCACAAATTGAGTCAAACCAGGATTGTAATCCCCACCATAAACATCAGGGTCATACTGAATACATCTAGGCTCACTGAAAGTAGAGGTAGAATATGCAACTGATGAATAGCTATGTGGAGGATTGTAAGCACTATAACAAGGGATTGAGTTATACTCAAAGAACTGATAATTGTTGGAATCATAGCTAGGATAATAATCCATTAAGCCATGACTTGGAACTGAATCATAACTATCACCATAAGGGGTAGGATTGTACTCACCAAGATCATCCTCAAGATAGCTGGATCTGTAGTAGGCCATTGTTGATCAGTCAAACTCAATTTCTCCAGCAGAAATCTTACACATTTTTTTTTTCTTTCTTTTGTTGCTTATACAGTTATCTTATACATTACTCAATGTTAGCAAAAAGCAACTTCTTGGAGAATGGCTAGGACAATAAAGTGGCTTTTGCGCATTATTGAAAGAGCATATCTTTAGTTTACCAAAAAAAAAATGATAATGCATATCTTTAGGGTTAGTCTTATCCATATACCCATCCATCTACTTATCCCTATCACACAATTTTGATCTAATTTGAGAATAAAAAACAAATTTTGCACATGCATGAAAAATGGAGAACTCGATTTATGCAGAGAACTTTGTTGTTATGCGGGTAAAACCGTAAAAGTCACTTCTCTTACCAAAAAGAAAAAAAAAGGGAGAAGCTAGCTATTATAATTTGTTTGTAAATTGCAATGTGATTTCCACTGAGAACCAATGAGATATTTTGACATTTCAACAAAGCTGTTGCCCATAACTTTTCCTTTAGTCTAAGGAGAGGACAATCATTTCAAAGTTACATGATTGAAGATATTTATTACTTTTTGAGACCATTAGATCCCAATAATGGATTGAGATGTGACAGGAAAGTATCCTAAGAAATTTGTTAGAAAGGATATCCTTTTTAATTTTTCCTGAGAAATTAGCACTAGATCCCAACATAATTTTGCTTGAGAATGCACAATCACTTGGCTTGGAGGTACGCCAGTTTCGCCATTCAACTGTAACCGGTATTTGATACAATGATCATTGTGTCATCCTATCATGACCAGCCAATTGGACAAATCTCAGTCAGTGTAGATGCAGTAGATGATGGACTAAAGTCACCATACTACCTACCTTTTACTTATCAAAAAAGAAAGGAATATACTCAGCATCAAGCTTTCGTGTGATCAAAGGCCTTTTGGTAAAGCATTATTGCCTAGTTCTCCCATAGAGTATCTAGGTTTGAATGTTCATCCCTCACGAGTCAAATTATGTGTAATGGTTACATATGTAATGGTACCGTTACAATCAACATTTTTTTTTTTTTTTTTTTTTTTGGGTTCTTTGTTTTACATCCCACGCACACATGCACACGCACACACACGAGGGAAAACAAAAAACAAAAAATGAAGAATAGTGGTCGACAAAAATGATTAAAACTTGACATTTCTACCCTTCAAGGAGCACAATTGGCATTTGGATTGTTTTTACACGCACACGTGTCCACAAACACACACACAAGGGAAAACAAAAAACAAAAAAGAAGAATAGTGGTCGACAAACATGATTAAAACTTGACATTTCTACCTTTCAAGGAGCACGATTGGCATTTGGATTGTTTTTACAGATCAATGACTTTATCCATGGCAAGCTGATCACTTCCTCAAATGACCTTTAGTGTTAACGGTTATAGGACCAGTCTAACTGGAACAGTCCCATAGTTGACCTAATATATGATGGACTTATCAAAATACCAATATGATTCATTTCATGCCAACAGATACCAGGACACCAAAGATTTGATCAAGTAGCAAGCCTCATGCCAAAAAACAAGGATACACAAGTTAACTACTGCAACAAAGAAAAACAGTTTCAATTTAAAGAATTTAAGCAATCAACTCAACTCTTGTGAACGTTTGAATGATTAATTCCAATAATTCCATCCATCAGGTTCCACACACCACCTAAAATTAGGCCTCTTATGTTAAGCATTTAAATGCAATAAGTTGTGTATAAAACCACTGTTGAAATTAAATGATAGGAATGGTGCATAATGACTTTGTCTATGTATTGGCATGCAACTTTAGCATGGAAAGAATGTAGAATGACTTCAATCTCTATTAGATGTCTGAAAATGGTCAGAAGGTTTGAAATGATACGCCACTGCAAGAATGCACTATCGGATGTGCATTAAGTTCGCAACATAGTTTACCTGGCTGCCTTGCCTAAGGTGTTAAGGTGATAAAGCAAAGATTCAAACTTTTAAGTGATGTCAAACGTACGCATGTGACTATTGCCAAACTAGCAAAGGGTGATATGACATGCTTGACATTGTTAGAAAAGCACAACAGAAAATAATTTTATTTTTTATGAATTTCAAGGAGCACTGCTTTATGCTGCAAAAAAGATTGAATAACACAAGAAAATTGATAACACATATCAATGAATCCAACTACAAATAGTTGCTGCATAAGTAACTCTGGATTAAACATAGATTCATGTAACTCAAAATCCCCTTTGCATAACATACTCATAGAGCAAAGCAACGCATTCCTCCAGTTGATGCTACTTAGGTTGATCTTACAAAACATACAAGAACACTGCATCTGACCAAATTCATTTTATAAGCAGGTTTTCTGACCTCATGTTAAACTATCCATGCACTATAGTTTGCAGACACTAAAGAATGATAAATTGCAACTGCTATCAGGCTAAGAACTTCAAAAACAAGCCTTAACTACCTGCAATCATAACAGCACAAAACAAAATGGATTACAATCATGATAGGTCTAAATTTAACAGGGGAAGATAAACTGGTACAATTCAATCACTGTATATACACAACGGATAATTTTTCATGGGCAAGTAAATTCAGAAACCTCATCTTGCAAAGAAATTTGAAATAGAAAAAGAAAAACTGAATCAATAGAAAAGACAGCGTGACTCTAAAGTTCCACTACCTCAGCCAGAGGCAGAATCTGTAGTAGTTGCCTCTTGTCTGAGTTTTCACTTCTCAGGAGGGGAGCCATCTCTCCGTCTTTCATACCTTCTACTCTCACATTTTGAATTACTACGTTTAGGTTGATAAGTAGGGTATTTGCAAGGAATGATCTCCCCATTGATATATTTATCCCCTAAAACAAAAGAAAATATAACATTTAAAAAAAAAAAGAAAAAAAGAAAAAAAAGGAAGAAGATTAGAAAGATCATCATAGCATCATTACAATATATATGAACATAAAGAAAACTATGTGTCAATTTAGAAATAAAGCATAGGAATCACCTCCATAGTCTTTATTTTTGATGTCTATGTATGAGTCTGGCAATACCCAGAGAACACCAGGCAATCCTACGATGATGAATTTGAAAATACATTAGAAAGAAGCAAAATCGACAAAACCCATATAATGGTCAAAAGACAAGTGCTTGACATAGGTATTTACCCTTGAATTTCTCAGATGTCTCTTCATCAACAGTGCACTGAATCCAGTGTATGTGGTGGTGCTGAAAGCATGCATATTCTTCTTTGCTTCTTCCATGCTGACACGCAAAACACGGTCCATATTTATGAAAAAACAGTAATGGAAAAAATTCCAACTACTACAGCTGCAATTACAGTATTAATAACAATAATAAAAGAATATCTTTTTTAGCACTGCCCATTTAGAATATGCATCTTAATTCTGTGACCAGGATGATATATAAATAGAAGGAAGATAATAACATTATTCTGAGATGGGTAGATAGTGAGGAAGAGGAGGTGGGGTTCAAACCACAGATATGAGGCACCACAAAGGATGCCATTACCAGTGATGATTAGAGCATTTTTCTGAGGTATTGTATGATTTGAAATTAAGAAATCTTACATCCTTTGGAAACCAAAATTGTTTCAATTTAGGTGCAGGAAAGAAACTAAAATACTTGGGGAAAAAAATGCTAACAAAAAAAATTCAACCATGTGTCAGATTGCACATAAGCAGCCCTGTGTTGAGAAAGGTGGCAATACCCCAAATGAAGCAAAAGCAATTGGAGTCATAATCCCAACAAGAGATTACATATGAAATTCCAAATCTGTGGAACCCAAAGATCTAGTATCCATCAACAGATGTCGTTGGTAAACAAACAAATTCTTCAAACAATTTCTGCAATGGAGAACAATGAAAATGAAAAGGCAATCACACAGCCACAAAATCAAGTTTTGACTCATAATTTTCTTCAAAATCGTTACTTTCTTTTTTATTGTTACGTTACAGACACCCATTGGGATTTGAACTCACAAGCTTACCCTCCACCCTATTCTTATGGGAAAAGGATGTCCCATTTGAGCCAAAGCTCATTGGGCTACCTTCAAAATAATCACTTCCAAATAAACTTTTTCCATTTACCCAATTACCTATCATTTTTAGTAACATATTCCTTCCTACAATAACAACACCCAAGCCTTAGTCCCAAAATTTTTAGGGTTGGCCATGGCTATGGATCCTCAACAGACCACTTCCTTAATTGACATGTCATTTTTATTATTATTATTTCCATTAATGCTACTTTTGGTCTTCCTATATCTTTTTTTGTTCCCTTAACTTGAATCAAATCACTCTTTCTCAATGGCATATACTGTGCATTAATCGCTCTCCTCTAAACATGACTAAATTATCGCAAGTGACTCTCCCTCATCTTCTCATCATTAGGGGACACACCAATGTTTAAGCAAGTTTCCTCAATTCAAATTCTATCTTTCCATGCGTTTCTACTTATCCATCTTAACATTCTCATTTGTTTTTTTTTTGGACTATCAAGTCTTACAACTCTATCTCTATTTCTACTTTTGCTATAGTAAAGTTGTAATTTACAACTATTTTTTTGTTGGCTTTAATTCTGTGCCAAATTTGGTTGTAATTTCTTCAATCATATTTCCTTGTATGTATGTGGGTTTTCAATTGTAAGGGATGAGTGTGAGAGAGTGTAAAGACTCAAACTTAAAAGGATGAACAAGTGGATTTCGCGAGTGTCTCGCAAAAAACTACCCCTTGAAAGAGCCACGTGTAGAGTACATGACTGGAAGATGGAGAGTCATGCTAGGATGGAGATTTTTGTGAGTGTATTGCCGGAAAGGCCATCCCACGAAGTACTCGCGAAACACTCTATTTGGAAAAAAGTTATATTTTGCTTTACCAAGTCTTTACCCACACTATATATATACCCTCATTACCCACAAATTGTAGGGTGTGCTCTTTAGAGAGAAAACCCTTAGAAAATACACTTGAGAGTTAAAGATTGTTATACCTACAATCATTTACACATTTTCTTGTGGTTTTCCTCAACTCCTACCTCTCTATCTCCATATCCTTGAGAGGTTAATAGCCCAAACACTTACCACACCTATCCTGAGTGTAAAGTGAGAATTTGGTGCTATTGGGAAGCATTAGAAAGAGTCATGCTTTAGCGGATGCAATCAGGCTGAATTGCGAGATCCGGAAAGCTAGAGAAGACAAGGTTTCGAGAAGTCAGTTGATAGCAAGAGCTTAGAGGGCTCAAGTACATGAGGTAGACTAAGTTTGGAGGGTCTTTTGTTATTTGTGTACTCCAACTTTATTCTCTAGTGGATCGATTTCGACTTGAAGGGTCGTGGAGAGATTTTTCGCTGAGTTCTTCAGTTTTCTCTTCGATAACATATCTCAGTGCTATCTTGTGTCTGCATCTCTCTTCCCTACTCTTAAGCTTTTTTTAATTATTATTATTATTATTATTATTATTATTATTATTGTTGATAATGGATAAATATGGCTTAGGATAGTGACCGCACTTAGTATAAGTTAGACTAAAAACTATCTAGCCGTAATTTTTATTTAGGGGTCTAAACAAGCTCTTGTGTATTTACACAAATTTGAGCTTTCAGCTAAACTTTCCTAGTTAATGGAAAACCTTATAGTCTAAAGCCTCTTGCCAAATTTCTAAATTGAGTTACCTAGTTTCATCCACTAAAATTATATCATCACAAAGGGATTTCCTATTAAATCAATTTAGTGAGCTCATCCATTGCTAATGCAAAGAGATATGAACTTAATGCTAATCCTTGATGCAAACCTATAATGATAGAAAAGTAAAACTTGCTTATGATGCCTCGGCCTCCACTTGTTCTCACACTAGTTGCAACTCCTTCATACATGACCTTAATCAACTTAATATACTTAAGAGGATATCGTTTCTTTTCCAAAACTCACCACATAACCTCTCTAGCACCCTATCATATACATTCTCTATGTCATCACCTTGCAAATAACTTTTTATCATTTACCCAATTGTGTATGATTTCAGTAACATCTTTCCTTCCAAGAAAATGGGGAACCAAAAAAGAAAAAACCCCCAAATTCCTCATTGAACTACATTCAAAATCAAAAATTGCAAATGCCCTTTTCTCATTTCCCCAATTATATATCAATTCAGTAACTTCTCTTGGAAAAAAAACCAAACTTTCATAATACTACATATTTTTTTCGCACACATACACATACACACAAACATGGGCACGCTAGAAATATCATAGTAAAAGAAGAAGAGACCCAAAAAAAAAAAAAAAAAAAAAAAAAAAAAAAAAAAAAAAAAACCGAACCTGCCCAAGACAGTGGCGAGGGTATTAAGGTAAGTGTCAATCATTTGCTCCCTAGTTGCAGCAGGGTCTTTAGGAAACTCCACGACTATGAGCCAGTGGTTATGGTCACACCCAGGTAGCATAATGGTCTCTCTGGGCTCGTTGCTATTGCCACTGCTACTGCTTCTTCTAGCTGAGAAATCTCCATCCACGGCTGCTACTCTAATGGGGGGCCGAGATTTGGTGGCAAGAGTGGGGCTCCAGTGAGGGAGAGTGCAGCACTGGATGTGGAGACTAGGTGCATGTGGGAGTGAAGGGTTTGGAGAGAGAAAATGGGGTTAAGGGTTTAGGGAGAAGCCTAGAAGAGAGTGTAATTGTTGCCATTGGAAAACTTTGTTTTCTTTGAGAGAAAAATGGGAAAAAGAATTTGTAGCTATGGGGATAAGGAAGAGTTGGGGAGGAGAGTTTTGTTTTGTGGGGTTTGAGTCAGACGGTGGCGTTTTGGAGTTGAACAGATAGGGTAATTGCTTTTGTTTTCGGGGTTGTGAGCCCAAAGGGGAAGTGTGTGTGTTAAGTTGGGACAGAAGGCCCAAGTTTGTAGCATAGATTTTGGGTAAATTTTTAGTCGGCAAACTTTGAGTTTGTGTAACATATTGGAGGAGAATCAAAGTGGGCCAACTCGAGTTATAAGCTCTTAATACATTTTTTGTTACTTAAAGACACATTCAAGACCTCCACAAATTAGACATCTTTTAGGACCAAGTCTATGTGAGTTCTACATAGTAATTCCATTTTTTTTTTTTGGTGTCTAATCTTCCACATCTGCGCCCCCCTAAAAAAATTGTGTAGAATCACAAATCAATACCTAATAATCACTTATAATGCAAGCATTTTAATACCCTTAATTTGTTCTCTTGCTAGAGGTGAAGTCTTACGGTTCAAGTTTAAGAGCTTAGGACTCAGACTTTTCAAAAAAATAAATGAATAAACAAAATTTAGAGGTAAGATTGAGTATCTATCACAACTTCCTTTAGACCCCACAAAATGAGAATTTTGTAGTTATGGGGATAAGGAAGAGTTGGGGAGGAGATTTTTATTTTTGTGGAAATTGAGTGAGATAATGTCGTTTTTGGGGTTGAGGACAATGGGTTGTTGTTGTTTTTTTGGGGTTGTGAACCCAACGGGGAAGTGTGTGTGTTTGTGTTAAGTTGGGACAGAAGTCCCAAGTTTGGTGTTTTTGATGGCATGGGTTTTGGGTTGATCAGTAGGCATATTTTGAGTATATATAACATATTGGTGGAGAACCTAGTGGGCCAACTCAGTTGGCCCAATTGGGTTTAGAGATTCAGATGCAGCCTTTTTTTTTTTTTTTTGTGTGCATGTGTTTTCTTTCTTTGTCCAAAAGTGTAGTTCTTTATGGTGTGAGAATGAAACATATGTTTTTTTTTCTTTTTGCTTTTTTATTTTTTTCCAACAATTGAGAAAGAGGGATTCAAATCGAGATTCTATATGTAAGGAAAATTGCACAATGTTATTGAGTTATAAAGTTTTTGATGCAGTTTTTGTTACTTAAAAACATCATCAAGACCTCCAAAAGTTAGATATTTTTTTTACCAAGTCTATGCGGGTTCTACATGGTAATATCATTTTTGTGTGTCTAATCTTCCTCAATCCTCACCCCCACTAGCTAAAAAAAATTTTGTACACAGATAATCATCATTTATAATTCAAGCATTTTAATATCCCTTAATTTGTTCTCTTACTAGAGGTGAAGTCTTGCGGTTCAAGTCTAGGAGCTTAGGACTCATACTTCTCAAAAAATTAAATAAATATAAACAAAAGTTAGAGGTTAGACTCTCTACCACACCTTAGACCCCACAAAATACATGACCTCGCATTTTTTTTTTTTTTTTCAACTAGTACGAGCCAAAAACTATGCATGACTATATATTCAGTAATAATTTACTGGGTTTGGTTCTTTTTGGAGTAGATAAGGGTTCATGTTTAATAAATACTTGGCTACTCCTCATCTAGATATCTAAAATGCTGAAGGATTTTGGCGTAATACGTACTCAGTTGGTTTGTTGTTCACTTGGATTATAATGAGGAAATACTTGCTTGCTGAAATTAATAGTCAAATATAGTCAAGCTCAATTGAGAGGCTGAGCTTGAGACCACTATTTTCTTTCCCGTGATTGACTCAAAACACAGAGAAAACTCATCGAATTTTCCTGAAAGAAATTAGTCTACATTATCAAGACCATAAAGAGTTAGCCTCATGAGTTGACAAAAATTGATGCTGAATTCTCTGAATTTAGTACTTAATTAAAAGATTAGGTGGCTATCGCGTCACCTAAACAAACTATCATATCAATTCCACAAAATCCAGAAAATAAGGCCTAACTAGATATGTCAACGATAGTTTAGTCTCTTTAAGGAGCATATGCTACGAGAAAAAGAGGGATTTTGCCATATAAAAAAATAGTTGGATCTCATTTTCTACTATAATTATTTGACCAAATCTTTCAATTGTATAAGTAGTTTAACAAAAAGGCATGTTTATTTTAGAAGATATGCAGAGAATACTGAAGAAGAGACACTAGTGAACAGAAAGAAGATCCAACCAATTCCCTTGTATATATGTGTAGCACCTCTTTCATGAATATTTCATTCAAGACTTTGTGTTTGGAATTGCCAACATTGAGGTCAATTTGATAACGACTCTTCTTCTTCTTATTAAATTTTTTTTCTCAGTTTATGCCAAATCTTTAGTTTCTTATTCGTCTAGGTGATTTCGCAGAAACTTCGCAGATTTTTTTTTTTTTTTTAAATTAATTATCAGATAAACATTCACAGGAGAGCAGTTTAACCTTCCTTTGTGGGGGTTTTTGGAATTTAGTTTTTGGAGGGGAAGCAATATTGACCTTGTTGATGAGAGATTATCTCACGTACTTTGCTTGACTGAAATTGGTATTATATGTGACAACATTAGATAATTGTCTTTCCCATTCTTAATTGTCCCCTAAACTAGCTAGAATAATACAAAAGCTGTTGCATGTAAATGTGATTCTCCTTGATATTCGTTTTGCACTTTCTTTTTGTTTTGTTTTTGGTATACCGTACCACTTAGGGTAAGTTACTAAATGGTCCCAAACCTTCACCAAACTCTAAATATAACTTTGCTGACATGCTTGACTCTCTAAGATAGGACATTAAAGGTGGAGGTGGGGGTGGGGGTGGGAGTACTTGACAAATCGATCGGATCAGGTAAATTCGGATTTGACCTAGTTGGGTACAAGTCAAAACATATATGTCAAATTGGAATGTGTTATCATTTTTATGACCTTTACCTGATTTTTGATGTGTTGGATTAATTAATTAATCAATTCGGTATTTTTAGTATTACAAATATATTTTCAGTTTTTCACATTATAAATAAATAAAATAAAATTTGAACATATTCTTTTTATTTTTCTTTCAATATAAATAAGAGAACAAAAAAATAGAACCACTCAAATTAAACATTGTGTAACACATAAATTCTTAATGCTACAGTCCAATAATTAATTTCAAAAGCTCACTGGTTTAATAATTTCATCCAAAAATATCAAATACAATAATTTAGAGATCAGGTTCATGTTCAGTTGTTCACTTGTAAAATATAAACTAAAACTAAATCACTTATAAAAATAAATAAGGTATAGAGTTTTAAAAATAAAATAAAACATGTTATGTGAATAAAATAAGTAAATAACTAGTATGAAAATCTATTAAGTTATAAGAAAGCAACTTCATTTTAGTAGGAGATCTAGTGTTAGATATATTCATATTTAAGAATTGCACCTCAATTTTTTCAGTATTAATATTAGTATTTTCATGTATAATATAGAAAATTTAATTTAACTTTAGTACATAAAATGAAAATTGATCAATAAATAATTGAAATTAACTATGATTGTTCCTGAAATACATTTAATGTTAATAAAAAATTAAAGTTAATGGGAAATTTACAAAGAGAGAGAAGAAAATGATTCTACCCATGTAATCCACTATCAATCCAACCCAACACCTCATTTTAATGGGTTGAGTACGGTTTGATCCATTTTTTCATGGATCCAAAAATCTTCAACTCCTATGAGTATGAGTCTAATTTTGCAAGGTCTAGGGGGGAGCCAGAATTTTTTAGGTGAAGACTATTGTCTCGATAAACCAATCAAGAGAACGTATCATCTTCTTATACTTAAATGAGTATGCAAAACTGATCTTATTTGCTAAAAGTCAAATAGGAGTTGGTACCAAAAACTATACAAATGAGCCCCTATTCATGCTTACTAGGCTGGTTACGAGCAACCTAATCTGGGGTAGCCTCGCTCATTAGGCTGCTAGGCCCGCTACAATGTCAAAACTGATAAAACATTTTCTTAGAGTTTCTGTGTTAAGACCAAGTGACCTTGGCTAAGAGACAAGAGAGGGGAAGAGAGAGAGAGAGAGGAACAGAAATGCTTTATGAGCAGGAGTAAAAGTTCTTTCTTTAGCAATAATGACAACATAGAAAAGAAACAAAAAGAGTAGGTCCAACCCATCTTTCAACTCCATTTTACCATCATCGAACATAAAACAAATACTACTAACTTAAGCTTACATTAATTATATAAGTCCTTCAATCCATCGCTTTTCAAAGTCTCTTGATCAATTACAATAAAATTGACCCATCTGAAAATTTTGTTGTTCTATGATGTAATGAGTAATGACAATGCCAAGCAATGGGACCGATCACCTAGCTAGCTGGTAGGGAGAGGAAGGACCCACATATTATATATGTTAGTGTGGATTTGAAGACAATGGTGCATGTGCAAATGTTGATTCCTCTAAACAGAGCAGTACTTTCATGAACTAATTAGTGAAGATCCGACATAAGGATTGGTAAATCCAGCATCGTCCTACTGGTTTATCTGTTTGTGAGGACAAGAATGTAGCCTAATTAGTAATAACCACAGGCAAGCGTGCATTCACACATGAGACTCTGGTCCTAAAAACAAAAACAGATGTTTAAAGATGTTGGGATCAACTTTAGGACACAGTTTTGGGAGGATCAGGGTCAACTTCTCTATAGGGCAAGAGACTAAGTTATAATTATACAAAAACAATAAAATAACAATCAAGTTTTAGTCTCAAAATTTTGGTATAAGTAGGACTTTCAATAATGAATCTATTAATAACAAAATGATAAAATTTTATGTTGTTTATCAACCTAAGGCAATTCTTTTATTTTTTTAACCTTGGGAGGGATTGTTATGATATTTAGTATACACGTAAAAAGAGTTGCTAAGGTACAATTATACCTAAAAAAAAATTCCCAACCCACAGCCATAATACCAACTATTAAACTGATTATATGAGCTCTAAATCTAGGGAATAAATCTATCAAACAAAAATTTCAAATGGGAAAAAATAAAATATTTAGAGAATGAAGTATCCTAACAATAGGACCTATATATGAGAAAGGATGAATTATTTGTGTGAACAACATGAGACAGGAAATGACCTGTATTTCAATCAATGTCCTAAAACCTATCTTTTAAGAGTTTTAAGCGGTTTAAAAATGTGGGACCGATGATGACTAAAAGAAAATTTTCATCAAAGAGAGTCAATTATCATGTCAACCCCACCAAAAGGAAGACTCAAAATTTGGTACGTTTCACAAGTCCACAAAGCCAATGATTAATGATTTGTCATACTTTTTGAATTTATAAGTTCTCATTTTAATGTATGAGAATTGGAAAATTTTTTTTTTTAATCAAAGTCAATTTTGAGAGAAATGCCATAGTGGAAACAAACTCTAATTCATATGAGAGAGAGAGAGAGAGAGAGAGAGAGTTAGGTAAAGATTACAGGGATTAGAACAAGTAAACCCATGATACAGACCTAGACACTAATAATTGCTATTAAAATGTAAAGTATGAGGTAGGACGGTAGGAAAAAGCAAGTTTAGAGATTTAATTTTTCTCTTTAATCATTTCCTCATTCAGCATGCCCTATCCACACATAAGTAAAATATGCTTACAAAACGTAAATAAATAAGGACTATATTAAACCCCTGTCACAAATCTATTTGTTGATCTACCCATTAAAATAAATACCCATAGTTATCTTATCTGCCCATTTCTCACATGATTAGCTGGAAAATTATATATTATATTAATTGCAAACAATTTTATGACCGACGGGCTTATAATATTTCAAAAGTAATGTGTGATACTAACACATGGAAAGAAGAAACAGATATATTAATTCCCAACAATCGCAGGTTGATCATTATTATTATTTTTTTAAGCCGAAATTGACTTATATCAATATTTATATGATCATACACAAAATTCAACTCTTAGTCTTTTTGGACAGGGTAACCAATATAGCATTTTAAAGTTTAACAATGCATATGCTAATGTTATTTTTATTTATATTTTTTTATATAAAATAAAAATTTTACTTTAATTTAATCTAAGTGTATATATTTGTAAAGATGTTTTTTCAAAAACTTGAAACTCGGTCATTGTCCTTCACTCCACAATAGCTTTATACTTTTTTTTTTAGTAAGAACTTTTTAAACTTGATGTTAATAAATTTGGAGTTGACACTTGAAACTATGAGTTGGTTTTGGAAATAACTTATTCATCCAATCCATCACTTTGTTATTTTCAAGTTATTAACCAATTCTTATATTTTGAGCTTGTTAACTTGCAATTATGTATAAATCAATAACTTTTCTATTAATAGCATCATCTATCACCACGAAGAACATATATAAAATAAAATAAAAACCACCCACCATTGATGAGCATCTCGTGAAACATATACATACATACCTACCCTAAAACACACAATTCTTAAATTCCTTACCAATCATTTACAATTTTAATTTTCTTCGAATGGGTAGGAAAATTATAGGGAGGGATGTAGTGGGCGGCTATGGAGCGTGTTTTACTCAGTTTAGGGTTGACTAAGATATAGCTAGGTGCACAAGTTGGATTCACAAAACATATGGACCATTTTTAACCTTTAAATTGGACTATCAAGTTTCAAACCCACATGGTCAACGCACGGCCACAAACTCAATATTGCTCTTTTGTCCATTTTCATTTCTTTATTTGTTCCTTTCTCGTGTTTTTTCCCTGCTTTATTCTTTCTTTTTTGTTCTCTCTTTGAGTTAATTTATTTTCGTTTTATCAGTGGGCCTTTGGCACGTGTTTTCTTCTCACCGCCACATGAAACTATGCATGGTAGTTTGCCCTGAGTCACTGTTCTACTATGTCCAAGTCCAACCCTCTCTAACCCTTTCTAGGTCTCTCCATTTTGTCATCTTGTACACCTCAATATTACCTAAGGATGACATCAACAACGTATAACTGTACGTATTGTAGGATATAAGTGCATGTACAGGTACATATGTCAGGATTTGTGTGATAGTCCATCATTCATGGGCAAGGAGTTCACCACAATGATTGCCATTATGCAGACATATAATTAAGCATATAAAATTGTAATATATATATATACTCGTATAGCTCATAATATATACCCATCATTATTTGTTGCAATCATAGTTTATAGTCTGGATAAATTCGTAAAGTTCATATAATGACACATAAATACATAATAATCTTTCATATTATAGTTCCAAATATAAAAAGGTTGTATATTTTGTTTGTCCATATATTCGTAAAATAACAGAAGTGTCTTGTATTCACAATGATAAGATGTTACAATACTCTTGATATATATATATATATATATATATATATATATATATATATATATATATATATTTTAGACCAATGAGTTCAGTCCCAATGAGAGGGTGAGAAGGAGAAAAACCCTGAATTGTTGTTGCAAAACAAATTAACACTAGGCAATTCAAGTGGGTTTGCAATAATATATTAGTTTAAGGACCAATCCTTTTCAGAATCTTTTTTAATTTGTTTGATACAAATATATTTTACATAATCACATTCTTGAACAACTCTTGGGTTAAGGTAGGAAGTCATAAGACATGACATGATAGCAATAGTATTTAGGGTCATAGTGGTCATTTTCTTCTAGAGGGAACATTCTGAAAGCAAAAGGAGACAAGAAGAAAATCCAAGAGATGGATAGGGGTGACCTAAAAACCCTTTTTTTTTTCCCATCAAAGACTATATATAAAAGAGAAAGAGACTACTTTGTGTCTTAGCCCCAGAGAGTATGAGGGTCAATTTGTCTTAGCTATGTATGGCCACTAAACTCATTCGCTAACATCTTTCTCTTCCTCTCACGCGCTTTACTCTAGCTAATTAACCCAAACATAGACCAATCTTTAATTTGTTGTAACATATATACAAATAAGACAAGGATAATGGAGCTTTTCCTCTAATGGCAGATTTCATAAACAATGCAAATTGCAAGTATAATTTGGACACCCGTGTAGCATTAGTCATCCGTTGAATGAGACAATTGTACTAATAATCTTGTCTTGTGTGATAATTATTAACAAGGGGTACTGGAACTGGAAGGCTCTAATTCGTTGATGGATTGTCTTAGAAATAGTATAATTTCATTTAGAAAAGTTATTTTGAGACACTAAGCCTGCATTATTGAAATTATTTGCACAAGTTAGTGAATGATAGAGACACTTCATTAATAGGGATAAAAAATATATATTGAAAATGTTATATTCTATATATAATATAAGAAGTTCAAAGATACAAAATTGTTTTGCTATAAAAAAAGGATAACTATTGTCTATAGAGACACTTCATTAATAAAAACATTATAGATTAAAAATTATTGTTAATGATACCCATAATATTGCACATGATACATATTATTGTTTAAAGGGAAAAAAACTACTTTTTATTGATGAAAAAAAAAAAAAAACTACTCCTACTTAAGAAGGTTAATGATAACCAATGTTTAGGAATAGAATATATCTTCAATTACATTCATATTATAAAGTCTAAATAATTTTGAATCACTCACTACATTAAAAAATTCAAGTCAATTTATCTCAAAGTCAATTTTTATAAAACGAGTTCCCCTCTAATATTCTTCTTCCTCTAATTATTATTGTTTTTAAAAGTCAATTTCTCTAAAGAGTTTGAATACGTTGATGGAAACTTAATTGGTCTTCTTTGGTTTTATATAACCTTTGAAATTGAATTCAACAGAGATCCAAAATGAAAGTTCCCTCCTCCCTTGCTTTTCCTGTTTTAATTTTTTTGGCTGAGATATTTTATAAGTCCAAACTAAGGACACATTTGTTTAAAAATAAAAATAATTTATTTTATAAATGTAAACAATATATAATAGAAGTAAGTTTGTCTACAAACTAATGATTACAAACCTACAACTCTTTCTACAAATTAATATAATTATATAATTTGAAATTTTAATAATTAAATTGTATATATTTTTTATATTTTTAACATGCATATCAAATTTCAGATTAATCAGATATTATTTACTATTAGATTCATAAATTTACTTATTTTACATAATTTTATATCACTAATTAAAAAATACCAACTGATTTTAGAAAATATATTATATATTTGCTTTTAAATTTGTTAATCATCAAATTCTTACAATTAATTGAGTATATTTCATTTCAAAAAAGGAATGAAGAGATTGAAGAGAATTTTTATTGGTTTATTAATTCAACCCTATAGCCTATAGAAGTATTTAGGCCGTCCATGTCAGAACATGGGGCCCACTAGACTTTGATCATGGGTCCCAATTTAATTGACGGCAAGTTTTCAACGGTTGAGGATGCAAGGAGGTAGAAGGAAAATACGTACGTCTTTGCTACGCTACGCCAAATGATTTGGAGAAAGAAACTGTCACAGTCGTACTTTGACTCTTTGCGCTCCTATGAAGGTCCCACGTGTCTCGCAGGCGCGCATGCCTTGTGGGTCCTACGTTGACTCACATGTACAGCTGTCCACAGAGGTCATAAGCATGACGTTTTTTTCTTCAGCAATCAAAAAAAATATAAAAATATAAATAAATAAAGGATTTTACTAATGTGTGCCTTAAGGGCACACATTAATTTCCATTTTTGGAAAAAATTTTCTCGAAAATTGAAAAAGTAATGACAGCTTTTTCAATTCCCGAGAAAATGTTTCTAAAAATAGAAAGCTTAATGTGTGCCCTTAGGGCACACATTAACCGGACCCATAAATAAATATTATTCTCTCTCTCTCAATGGATTATTGGAGGTTTATAAAGTTCAACTGGAAAATGAAGTTTATGGTCTTTGTTTATTTCATGTTCTTATAGTTAATTGAAGAACTTCATTCTCAAAAAAAAAAAAAAAAAAAAAAAAAAACATAAAAAAGCAGGAAAAACATGCAGCATAAAGATAACTGCTTGGAATAAATCCTTGTCTCTTAACAAAAAAAGGATACAAATAATTGAAAAATAAGACCAAAAAAGAGGAAGGAGAAGAGAATATTCTCATTTATGAGTAATAATACTAATAATTCATTATTTTTTTATAAAGTACTATTAATACATTCTAAACTATAGAATTATTGATTAAATATTAAAGAAACACTATAGGATTATTTGTAATGCATATCCTAAACTACAAATTTTTACTACCTATAATCTAATTTAAGATTCTTCTAAAAAAAACATATATAATTTACAATTAATTTGTATATCCATTGTCCCTTAATAATTCATTTATGTCAAGATTTTAAATAAATTAGTGGATTGGTTAGGTAGTAGTTGTATCAATAGAGTAAAATTCATATATCATTAAAGTGTTTCACATTATATTAGAGGTAACAATTCGTGTTTGCAGGTTAGGTTCGTGTCATGTCAAACTAAGAGTATTTGGTTATATGGGTTGACCCAAACCCAACCTGTTTAGCAAACGTGTCAGGAATTTTCAATCCGAACACGACATGTTTATTAAACAGGTCAACTCATCTCGACACGTTTAACTCATTTAATTAATAAGTCATGTAAAGGTCAATGCAAATGAGTTGTTTAATAATCTATTTAATGAATAGGTCATACTTAACCTATATAATTTTTTATCGATTCCCATATATCTAAAATTAAAATATAATTACAACTTAAATATAGTAATAAACATATAAAAACAACTATAAAATAAGTAATAATATCAAAATAACTAATAACTTTATAAATTAAACAAGTCAAACAGGTTCGCATATTGAATACGACCACGACCTATTTATTAAACAAGTTAGTTGTGTCAACCTGAATATAATCTGAACTTGTTTAATTTCAACCTATGACCTTTTTATGAATGGGTTAGTTGTGTAGAGTTCACGGGTCGTGTCAGATTTTGCTACCTCTACATTATATTACACTAATTACATATATTGTGAGTTGGATTTTATTTTTCTTAAAGTTTTGATTACTTTATAAGGAGATAAAATAAATGTGGTAGTTTATAGTTGGTGGAGAACTCAATTTGGGATAGATGACTTTTATTTGCATAGAATATGTCAAAACTAATAGACTAGTTCATGATAATTCGTAATAATCACTTTAATCAATCCAAAAAAAAAAAGAGATAATAGACATTATAAGTTAATCTCGAATTAGGTTTCATAGCATGAAAACGTATGAGATATATACACTTTTTTTTTTTTTTTTAATAATGTGCGTTGGTCTCACATAATTGTGGGATTTACATACTATGAAAGGGATGATACATACATATGATGTATAAGATAATTATTTTCCATTGCATATGATGAATAATTGCAATTGATCCTTCATTTAATTTGGCATATATGTTATGTAGTAAGAATAGAAAAAACTATATGAAACTTTTAGGAGTTCATGTCACAAAAGTGTGATAAATTCAAGTTTAATATTCAAATTATTCATGAGTCAATATTATGCCATGTTACTTTTCCCCTTATACTAACTGATTTTGGTTGAAAACTATTTGTCAAAGTATACAAAAAACAAAGGTTGTAAATTTAAATGGAACAAAATTCGTTGAATTGTGTGGATTTAGGCCTTGACCAATCTTTTACTTGAATGGTTTATGTGCCAGCAGAAACATTTGTCGAAAGCATGAAAAAACTAGGCTGTCAATATTATTGTTTGAGAGAAAGAAAACTGTTGCACTCGATTTGAGCGAATGAGACCCTGGCCTTAATGTAGTCGATATTAGGTGGTGTGGTCCACGATATAATATGATGAACCACCAAAAAATCAAATAACTTTATATGATTAAAACACATAACCAACATTTTACACACGTGGGTTACCTAAAAAAAATTCTTTAGGGTTGAATCAACTCCGACTAAGATCAATAGGAGGCATTATTGTCAAGCAAGTTAAGAATGTTAAATAAATTAAAAATGTCATTATCCTTTGCATTTTCAAGGAAATCGGAGATTCATGGAACTGACCTAACTTGCCTTTTGACTTTAAGGTACAGAGGTCAACTGGCAGATACTTAATTGCAAAAATTTTTAGGATATGAATTGCAAAGTCTACGGATTTTGCATAAGGGAGAAAATTGTTCAAAGTAACGTGTTTCACTTAGTTATATCTATCTATACCCAAATCTGAGGGTTAACAGTTTTCTTTTTCTTTTTTTTTTAATTTTTATTTAATTTTTATTTTTTTTTATTTTTTTTATTTTTATTTTTTTTGCATGGAATGAAAAAGCCTTTTTTTGGTCCTCTTTTAAGGAAAAATATTCATTTTTCATGAGGGTTGGGGGTGTTTTTTGTTTGTGGTCACATGTCAATCGTTTGAGGACTAACCTTATAATACCCGAGTTTATTTTTGGGAATCAAACTTGACACCGGTTCAAAGATGATTGATAACTACTAGAGAAACTTCTTTAGCCTACAAAAGAAATCATGCCCAAAATTCACAAAGCAAAAATACCATGGTTTTAAGAACTGGATTGAACTGACTGGTTCAATTGGAAACCAAATCCTCAAATGATTCAGTAAAAATTATAAAAGCCGGTAATTCAATTGTAAAAATCTCTAGTTCAACCGATAAAAACTAAAAACCGGATAATTTTTGGTTCTTTGACTATTTTAGTTTTTAAAGCGATGCAAAGTGCCACAATAAGTGAATTTTGATTCATGTCCAATAGTAAAGTAAAGCTATGAAAATGATATGATTTCAATAGTGAATGTATAACAAGATATATAGTGAATGTCTAATGGTAGAATAAAAAGATTACCATACTTACAACGATGAATGAAACACTGTAATACATGTCCGATGATAATACAAAATTGTAAAAAGAAAAAACTAAACAATAAAAGGTTAGGGGTGAAAAAAGTATGGGTTTAGTGGTGAAGAATACATGTTTAGGGGTAAAATAACAGCAAAGTAACTCTCACCCTCATTCAACAATTATAACAATTACAAATTTGAAAAGAGAAACAGCAATTGGCCCCAAATTACGTAACAATGTAAAATTTTAGTGTATACTTTCATCATATTGTGCATTTGATGTGTATTTTGAATTGGAAGATCAACTATTCATAATTTCATATGCACACAAAAATGAGGCGACTGATTGTTTAGGGCGAAAACACCATTTTGGTCCTTACATTTTGGGGTCACGGTCAATTTAGTCCCTACATTTTGATAGCGATCAATTTGGTCTTTGTTATTTTCAATTTGCAATTAGTTTGATCCTTACTGTTAACTCACTAACGAAAAATGCCCACATGGCAAATGGACTACATTGTTGGCACCCCTAATATTAAAATATTAAATAAAATGTTGATGTGTCTAAATTTTAGTGACCACTCAATGCTTACATGGCAAAAAAAAGCCCCATCAATTTTTTTTTTAAATAATTTTTTCACCAATTTTTTTCCTTTCTTTGTTTTATCTTTTATTTTTCTTACAATTTCATTAATCAAAAGATAATTTCATTTTACTTTTACACAATGTTCTTCATTGTTCATCCCCCAAACCTAGAATCTGCAGTTACTAACCAAACAAAATTTTTACCTCATCATTTACTTTACCAAATATTTTTTGGCTCAACACCATTCATTGTTCTTCTTCCCCAAACCCAGAATTTGTAGTTGGAGAGTTTAACCAAATCTAAACGTTCTCACAAATTATAAACTACAAACCCATCTTCAGCAACTTCGTGGAGGAGCTTCAGGGTTTGCAGCAACAACCGTTGACATCTCATCAATCAGACATTTGATTTAGTTTTTCTCTTGTTTTCTCAGCAAACAAACTGAGGCTCACTCAAATACACATCCAAATCAAACCCATAAATCAACCCAAACCAAACCCATAACCAAATCAAAAAATCTTTTGTTGTAGTACCCAATAGATTCGTCATATCGCATCATGGCACTAGACTGTTTCTAAACTCCAAACACCAAGTGGTGCTTTTGGGATGGATTTATACCTAGTAGACTGGGGATGGGTTTCAATTGTTGTTTTGGGGCCTTTAGTTGATGGAGGTCTGGTGGGTGGCTTGTGGGTCTCGAATGGTTAGCTTTTGGGATGAAGGTGTTAGTTGATGGTGGGATTTCTTATTTTGATTTTGTTTGAGAGAGTGGCTTAAGAAGAGGAAGATAAGATAACCATGAAGGAAGGAATTGATTATGCTCTATTTCTTTAGGAGACAAGTGGGCTTTTTGGTTTCAACTTTTGACATATAAGACCTAAAGAAATTGAGAGATGGAGAGATGGAGAGATGGAGATTAAAGATTGAGGAGACTCAGAGAGATGGAGGGCTCTCTTCAGTGTTTTTTTTTTTTTAAATTTTTTTATTAAAGAAATTGTAAGAAATATAAATTTAAAAAATAAATTGTAATATATATATTTAAAAAGCTGACGTGGCTTTTTTTATTATATAAATAAGTGCTGAGGTGGCCACTAAAATTCAAATATATCAGCATTTTATTTAATATTTTAATATTAGACTTGCCAACAATGTAAGCTGTTTGCCACGTAGGTGTTTGATGACAGTAGGCATTTTCAGTTAGTGAGTTAACGGTAAGGACCAAATTGATTGCAAATTAAAAATATGAGGGACCAAATTGACCACTACCAAAATGTAGGAACCAAATTGACCATGATCCCAAAATGTATGAACCAAAATAGTGTTTTTGCCATTGTTTAGTCATTGTTCTATGGGATTGGCCCACAAAGATTGATTTTGTAGTTGTCCTCTTTTTTTTCCTCTTAACTTGTTGGCTTGAAAAAAATATTGATGTCTCTGATTAGTAGTTCTTACAATATTACAAAGAAAAAAAAATGCTAAATTGTAAATTATATCCTCTAATTTTGAACAGTTTTCGATTCAGCTCTATATATTTAAATTATTTTGGTTTGGCTCCTACATTTGATTCTTCAAAAAGATATAGTTTAGTATTTTTCACAACCTTAATTGAAAAGTACCAGAATTGTAATATTATACATTTATTTATTCTAAAAATAATAATAAAAAATTTGGTTTTTTATATTCTATATTCTTTCACCACTTTCCTAGTAACCAAACAATGCGTAAAGCATCTAGTATACAAAAATCCAGACCTAAAAGATTCATAAAACCCACCCGCAGTATGATAAACACACAACTCAAAAGTATGGTAATTCACAAAAAGAAAATTAATATAGGTCTCTACTTGTTTAGTTGTTTTACGTACGATTGAAGACAAAAAATTTGTAAAATGAAAAGAGAGAGTGAGAAGAGAGGAAAATGTGTTGGAATAGGTGTTAATTAAGGGCCGACACCATAAACTGTGATTGACTGTGGTGAATTTGCATAGTCAAAACTTGGGTCATAATAGGTCATAAGTTAGGTTGTGACACCGATATGGGTTGTGACAGGATCTTACACAAATTGTAGAGAAAGATTTGAGAGAGAGAGAGAGAGTCTAAAGAGAAAATATTTTCTTAACAATATTTTCAAATAATTAATTCACTAAAAAAATTTATTTCCCCTAATATTTTTATAGATTTGGAAAAAAAAAAAAAAATCGTTTTGATAGATTTAATGATGTAGAAGGGATGAAAGGGAACGGAAGTATGACACTAGAAATTAACAAATAGAAATAAAATAAATTTAAACGTAAAATACTAAATTGAAAATAAGTAAAATTAGATATTATAAATTTTAATTTAATAAAAAATAAAGATAAATAATGAAAAAGATATTTCATTTATTCTAAAATAGTCTTTTCCATGTTCAGAACTTTAGATGTGATAGCCCATAGCTAGATTCCACAATTCAATTTGCAAATTTCTTGATGTTCAAGGGAATTGCATATTATATATGTTCCGATTGTCCAACGCTATGCAAGTGCTTCTTTCAACTTTTCTTTGCTCTTACGACTTGTTACTTGAGTAAAACAACTTTGAAAATATTTATTAATATTACATCACTTAATAAATTTTGTTATATTAATATTTAAAATTAAAATGCTGATGTTTTCCTTGTTCTACTTTACACATATTCTAAATTTTGTGTTAGTAAAATGCTACTTATTATTCAATCTGTAAACTTATGCTTTGTGCAATATTTTGAAGTAGAAACAATTTAAAATTGCTATTAAAAAAACATCTTAAATTTTATAGATGACATAATTATTTAACTTAGATCATCTTGATATTTTATAAGTAAAGAAAGATAGAAAAAGGCAATATAGTCTAGTGGTAAAATTTTCAAGAAACATATTAAAGAAAAAGTTATTAAGTAGTATAACATGGACAAAAGTTACATTAACACACACATGGCCAAAATCTTGAATAAAATCTTTTACATTAACGCATACACATACATGTCCAAAATCTTAAACCTATGACCCAACAATCTCCCCCTCACATGTTATTAATTACATTTTTGTGAGTTTCATTACCCAACTCTTTTTGAGTCAAATTAAAACATGTCCTACTAGCGCCTAATTACATGCGAGCTTTTTCCCTTACTAACCATCAATAAGAACATTTGTCAGTCTCACATGCGCATTCATGGAAACTCTATACATGCACAACAATGGGAACCTCATGTTGCATCATTCTTCTTTGATCTATCTAGTGCCATTGGCGATTAATGCTAAGCATTTTTCCAAAATCATTTCTATGAGCTTTTGCAAGCTTGCCTTGTTTGTTGTTTCTTGCGTACTTGTATGGGATTCAAGTTCATGCACTCTCTTTTGCTCAAACCTCGAAAGGGATTTTGATAACCTTTAATTTTCAACCTTACTAAACACTGTCATTAGTTTTGATATCAATTGTTAGAAATATATCACCTTCAAGAGGCTCCATTAAGATCTTAATATAATATATAGAGACAATACTACTTAATTTATAATAGCATTATGAATTTGGGGCCAATTAATTATATTAATTTCTCAAATTGTTATGTCTTTTTACATGTAAAACTTACCCCCACGCATAGTCGCATGTAAGGTAATATTATAATGGTTGAGAAGATTAATTTGAATCCTAATTCTTCTGATTAATAAAGGAAAATAGGTTATCTCACCACACTACAAGTATTTTGGTACTTACCGTGGCAACAATAACTATTTTTTTTACAGGAAAAAGTTGAAAGAAAATGAGAAATCTCATAGTTGATCAATGCGCGACGTGTTACAAGATCTAGAGGAGTATACATCGATAAAACATTGCTTGAACATCGTTATATGCAAGGTACTGACCAAGACAAAAATAAAGAGGACAGTCCATAGATCCTATATAAAAAAGGAGGATAGTCCATAGTCTAACCTTTGAAACGTAATCTTTACTTCAATCTCTCTAAATTTCGAAATTCTCATATGACACATCCATGGTCCCTGCCCAAGACCAAGCAAGTCCAATTATTCATACCAGGGTGTAAAGTTTAAGCTACTGGTAAACTTTGTCAATCACCATAGTCTAATTTGCCTTCTTCATCCAAGACATTTAGACTCCAATATTTGGTTTCGAGCTATTTGGATCAAAACATTCCTATCCCTTGGAGTTATCAAACCCCATGATCGAGTAAGGATCATAGAGACTCTTTCTCTGATGGACCATGTCGGCTAGGCAGACATATATGCCTTATTGGTGTCGGAGTTTGGTCCATGCACATATCGATTTGTAGTTTCTTTCTTCTTTTCATTGATATGATACAAAAATTCTCTTCAAGTTTTTTAACCATCTATTATTACTTTTCGACAAGAATCTTCCAATTTTGGTATTTACTTCTTTACAAATCAAGAAGAACAATTTTTTAAGGAGATTAATATAAGGTCCTTTCGATGGGGTGAACTGACCTTTGGTTCCCCATGTTAAATTATGTTTATAATGGCCAATTTTTTTTGGGTTAATTTATTTCTTTTGTTTCTCATTTTATGTGACTATCACGCGCCTAAATCACCGCGTAGAGGAGCCACACGATTAGAATATAGAGACGTAACCTACTACATACTCTTTTACAATCATACATATTTGGACCATCAAGTACCAAATGGTCCTAAATATTCAGGTTTATCTAAGGTGCTATGCAATATAGTAATCAACAAAGAATTCCACCCGTTTGATTAACAAAAAGAAAGGTACATTATTCGTCTCAAAACATGACGTGGCAGTCAGAACAAACACCATCATCATCATACCATATCCCTTTATTTATAAGGAACAAGAATTTTCCCGATTAAAAAAATTTTAAAAATCTATATATGAAAAAACAAAAGTACTACTATGAGAGAATGAGAGAAAGATAGCAATTTTATATTAAAAAAAAAAAAATCAAAGTTAAAGGAAAAGAGAATTTGATTCAAAATGCTCTCTCATTTGTCCAATCATCTCATTGAAATGTCAACCTGATTCTGGTAAAAAAAAAAAAAAAAAATTTCCACTCTTGTACCCTCTCCAAACCGTTTCATATATAAATTCTCACTCCTATAAAAGAATTCAACTATATATGCTTCACTTAGATATAGACAAAGAAACATAGAGAGAGTTCCAAGACACAAAGAAGAGGAACAGAAGAAAAGTTAACATATAGCGCTACTACTAAGATTTCTTTTGTTCATGGCAGAGGAATTTCAGACTGGGATTTGTGGAGGCAACTGGTGGATGAATCCATCTAGAACCACTTTCACAGGGAGCTCATCGCCATGTTCCGTGGCACTTAATGACACTGGAAGCTATGCATGGTCTGATATGGTGGACATGAAGGGAAGGCCATGTGAGGAAACTAATTCAGTCTCTGATAGCTCCATAGTTTTCCAAGATGTTCAGAAGCCTCAACAACAGGCTGATTCAGGCACTGGCTGTGGCAGTAGTAGTATCTTGATTGATTCCACACTGCAAATGATGGGTTTTGGCCTTTCATCATCTTCAACAACATCCGATTGGAATCAAGCTTTGCTGTAAGTTATTTAATTTGATGCTAATTTGATTAATATATAACCACTCACAGAGTTTTGTGTATCACAAAGCTCGCTAGCTAGGTCCATATGATAATTGTGATGTTGTTAGATTTTTAATATAAAATTGTCATAGTTAGTACAAATCCTACATGACCTTACTAAAGCTTCCACGAAGGAGTGAAAAGTTGAGTACTTGTTACCTTTTCTTTGTTGTTTTCATTTGGAAAAAGAAGTCAATCTGATCAATATTGAACTTTTGAAAATCTAGGGAAAAAATAAAAGAAAAATTATATGTTTGTGGGAGAGAAATTCTATATGAATCTTATTCTTTCATCCTTATCTTATTACAGTCGGAATAGTGGAAGAGCTGAGAGCAATTATAATTCTATGCTTCAAGAAGAAATGAATTCAAGGTTGAATTACCAACAAGAAAGAGGAGTAGATTCTACTCAAATCCAAAAGAATTGGAGCCCAAAAAACCTCTCTAATGGAGGTGATCAACAAGATAATTCATCCATCACTGCTTTTAAGTCATCTATAAGTCAAGACTTTTCATTGGACACTGTCAGTAGCTCTACAGGCAACTGTACAGTAACTTGCCAGGGCTTATCCACAAGCTTTCCTGTGGGATCAGCTTCTTATGGATACCCTTCAACATTGATACAAAGTTTATTTGATCCTGACCCTCAACCACAGCAATCTCTATTCAACAATAGGTCTCTGAGCTATTCATCCACCACTAATTTTGGTGCCAACACCAATGAATTATCACCTACTTGGCCTAGGTTTGCTCCCTTTTTGCCAAAGCAACAACCTTGTGGCTTGCACTTCACTAATAACACACCCTTTTGGAATGCCTCCACTGCCGTGGCCACAGCGGGTCTAACTGACAGTATTCGAGCTGGGGTTTTTCCTTCGTCACCATCACAATATCTAGTACCAACATTTGAAGAGAAACCCAAGTGTTCCAACCACACGACAAAGGTAAATATATATCAGATTATATAGTTAACCTAAGCTATCTAGCTAGGGTTTGTGGCACTAATTTTTATATGTGGGAATTTCAGCCTATCATTGAAGATGTCCAAGACTCGGTTTCAGTGGTGAAGAAAAGTGTCAATGAACCTGTATTCAAAAGGCCTAGAATTGAAACCCCATCACCATTACCAACTTTTAAGGTACGATATATTCGATCAAGCTTTTGACTAGTTCAAGTGTTAGAAGCTTTATCTTTTTTTTATTATTGTAATTATTCATATATATATATATACATATATATACATATATATGTATATATATTTTTTTTCCTTAAAGATGTGGATGAAAACTTATAGCGTTTTTTCTGTCAGGTTCGGAAAGAGAAACTAGGGGACCGAATAACTGCACTCCAACAATTGGTTTCACCTTTCGGAAAGGTAGATTTTTGTTTTTGTTTTTTTTTTTTTCTCTACTTTTTTCATAGAGTACGAATAGAAAGAAAGACCTTTACTTTGTGAAATAATTGAAAGCTTATGACATTGATTCATATTCTTGTTTCAGACTGATACAGCCTCCGTTCTCCACGAAGCTATTGAGTACATCAAGTTCCTCCATGATCAAGTCAGTGTATGTTTGATTATCTTCTTCCTTGTTATGACAATAAATAATTAAAGAAAAACCCTAATGGGTAAAAAAAAATCAATAAGTTAGAAAAGAATACTATAGAACAAGTGTTAACTAAATTTATGTTTGTAATTTCAGGTTTTAAGTACTCCATATATGAAAAATGGAACTCCAATTCAACACCAACAGGTAAAAAAATTTCTCATTCATTTTTTCAGTCTAAACAATCATTTCCATTTTGACTTTTATTACTCAAAAAGATTATAATAATAATAAATACATAAATGGATTCACATTTGTTTTTGTTGCAGGGTTGTGATAAATTGGACACAGAAGGCCCAAAACAAGATCTAAGAACCCGAGGACTTTGCTTGGTTCCAATTTCAAGCACATATCCAGTTGCTAATGAGACCACAGCTGATTTTTGGACACCAACATTTGGAGGAACATTCAGGTAGAGAACGAAGCCAAAGTTGATCTACCAAACTAATAGAGTACTAATGGTATCAACAACCCAGCGAAGTTAGGAATGATAATTATTTCATTTTCATACTTAGAAGCTACAATATTGCCGTGCTGTACCAGTCATGAGCAAAAGCTAAAGACACAAAGAAAAGGAAGGAAAAGGAAGAAAAGAAAAGAAAGAAAGAAAGAAAAGGAAATGACACTTTAAAGATGGACAGGCAGTGCTGCTGGGCCAGGTGCAAGCAGAATGATTTAGGCTAGCAAATGATTAGTAGCCTCTGGAAATGAGAGAATATATATATAGGTACTATTGTAATAACCCCAAGAATTATATATAGTTAGAGGTGGGTTTAGGACAGGAACAACTACTAAATTCAGCGGAATTTGACACTAATAGTTTTAGATTTAATTTTGCTATTGTTGTTGTTGAGAATAGCTGAATTTAGCAGGAGGGTGTGATTCATAAAGGCCCTTTTGTTCCTGTTTATGTATGTGTATTGAGCTGGCACCACCACCACCACCACCACCTTTTATATATTTATTTATATAAAGAAAACAGAAAAAAAAAAGAAGAAATAAAAGGAGATTTGTATTGAATTCGTATATATTCAACAAAAGGAGTGAGTGGAGCTTTTGTTTGATTGGGTTTTTTTAACTTTTTTCTTTTGTTTATATGTTTGGAATGTCGTAGTGGAAGTCAGAGGGCGGCCCACTGTTCCTGCTTTTAGGGTTTCTGGTGAATGATAATGAGAGAGAGGAAAACAGAGAGTTCAATATGCATGCGCGCGTGTATGTGTATGTGTGCGCGTTTGAAACCATATTGGTATGAATCCATTAGAAGATAAAGATGTGCTAGCTCTCTTCTCCGTTTTTCTTTATTTGAAATTGATTTATTTTATAGTCCAGATTAAATATTATAAATTAAAAAATGACGTAATACATTCTATATATGTTAAATCCAAAAAATAAAATCCTAATTTCTAGTCATTCTCCAATTCTATGAGAAGGATCCTATTCTCCTGTTAAAAAAAAAAAAGAATCCCTACCAAAACATAGGGTTTGCTCAACCAATAAGCTTCTTCACATTAGTCGTTTTGTCCCAATAGCAATGTGCGTTTATTTCCGGTACCAAAAGAGAAATTGCATGTATTTCGGTTGCTTCTCTCTTCCAAAAAGCTAAAAAATTAGGTCTTACGGATGGTGAAACTTGATCAATGGTATAATTATGCCTTCCTAATCATTATGTTTTACTGTATTAAAATACAGGATGACTTTAATTGGACGTTTGTTACAACTTTTTCCAGCATGATCATGTATACAGGCCGTTATTGGGTAAATATATATTTTCGTAGGGAAATGGTAACCATTATAGCAAACAAAGCCTTAATGGTTTTGTCTAATTATATATTTCAACTCCAAATCCAACCTATGATCCAATTGTCTATCCTTTTTAAGGAATGATTTTCTATATCTATGTCCATATTCTATATGACAATATAGAATAAGTATAAATAAATAAAATGAATCTCTTTAAATTTTCATTTGTTTCTTATAATGTTATATATGAAATTTTAAAAGTTCATATTTTTCCATGCAATCATTCTAATATGTATTTTTTTAATTTGATTTTTAAAATAACAAATAATACTAAATTATGTTAGTTTAATCTTAAATTGTCGTCATCTTTTTGGATAATGCAACATACATTATAAAAATTTGAGAGATAATTACAATATACTGTTAACTTTGTAACTCGAACTCTTTCCCCTTAAACCCTTTGAATTAAATTATATTTTATTTTCTTTAAATAAATTATAATAAATTTATTTAAGTTATTTTCTACAATTTTTTGATTTAAATTTTTTATTTATAAGTATTTATTAATAATATTTGCACTCTATATAAGTAATTTAACTTTATCAAACTGTTTGTTGAATTATATGAGTTAGCGAAATGAGAGTAGATAACGTCTCCAACATGTTTTTTTATTCAATATTGCAAAGAAATGTGCATTGGACATTTTCTTCATTTTAATTTTACTAATATAAATCTAGATTTTGTTATTCAATTGCCATTATCCGAAAAATACTAATCACATTTGCACTACATCCTAAAAAGTCTATTTAAGATAAAATATAGGATTTCTCATAATTATTTATATAACCTAGATCAGCCTAACAAGCACACTTGATATGTGACTTAAAACATGGTGTATAGTATGCGCACACTCATCCAATCCAATACATTTGCATAATTTGGGGTATAACAATCAGCCTAAATTGAATCCTCAAATAACATTTGTAACAATTTGAGAATATTAGTATTATTCATAAGGGGAAAAGTGTGAAGCGTCTCTAAAAAGGGGAATCGTAAATTTGTTCACTTATTAAAAGTTTAATTAATAACTTCCACGACTTCTTTGACATTTCATGACAAAAGGGTGAGTAATATATATAGCTTCGTTTTACGACTTGATGCTGATGTTCTTAATTTGATGTATTCTGGATACAACCTTAAGTAGTTAAAGCTTAATGTAAGTTGATATCTTTTCCCTATTCTCTATACGTTGATATATTTGCTATGTTTTTGAAATTGATTTTGTATCACGTGGACTCATTTGCATTGTAATGTTTTGTCGCAAAATTGAATAAGGAAATTATTAGGGTTCATCGAAATGTTGGCAAATTCCAGTAACAAAACACATCAAATTTGGGTTGTATCAATAGAATTATGTTAAATTTGAGCATAATATAAAACTTAAGAAAAGATTATGAGGTTATGATCTTCTCAATGATTATGGGTTTATGCTTTTTTTTTTCTTTTTTTTAAAAAAAAAAAAATCTCTTTTACAGTACAACAAATTTTGAAGTGAAACTTGTTTGGTTGAAGAGTAGAAATATGAGACTTCGAATGGATACAAAATTTGACCTAATTTGGATTTGAAATGATTGAGATATTGATTTACACTTTCTATGAATTTTTTTTTTTTTTTAGTTAGTTCAATTATTCCTTATATAAGTGATTGAGTTTTGTTATCAAAGTACTTAATAGAGATCGGGCGACCAATTGTGAGATAAAGTTCTTGAATCAGACTTTTTAAAAAAGTAAATAATAATATGAATAATACTGTCTTTCACGAACTCTCTTAAACCTTAGAAAAATGAGAGTTTTGTGTATTATATATTATCTTTATCAAAGTATTTAGAACATATAGGAGTCAAAACAAAATTATTCAAATATTATTATTCAGATGAAAGAGTGAGGGAAACATCACCATCTCCCTATCATTGAACATTAAAAGGATAAAAATTGGGATGGTTCTCTCAATATTAAAATGCAATGCCACTTGGCAATATATTATGAGCCAAAAAAATTCATAGATTTAAGAGCAGGATATGTGTGTGTATATATATATATATATATCAGGGAAAACAACACGAAAAGCGATATGAGTTCTTCTCCTAGATAAGCGAACAACCAGTCCAAAGTGAAGGCTTGACTTTATATATGGTCCAAAACATTAGTTGCATCCCTTATGATACAACTTTTTTTTTTTTTTGGATGAGTTTTTTTTTTTTTTTTTTGATGAGTTAATAATATCAAAAGCCAAACACTCGGATTCAAGTTGTATCCTTATGATACAACTTGAATCCGAGTGTTTGGCTTTTGATATTGTTAACACAGCTACTTCATCTTCAACTCAAATTGCTTTACCGGAGAGATTTCTTGTTGTCCATAGTGAGATAATATTGTTAAAGTTATCCCTACAAACTGTTATCAGACTTACATAGTCAGGTTTGTTGATTGCATCAAAATTAATTTTTAAAGATTCCAATGGAGATGGATTCCAGATGCTGCAAAGAGATCTAAATAATTTTACTTCCCACATTTGAAAATGTCTCTTGCGGGGCCAAAAGCATCCTAAATCTACACCCTAGATATGAATTCATTGTAAGATATTAAAACCTTTCAGTAAGGCTTATAATTAATGTATAGAAAATGAACTGAAGAGCTTTTACTCAAGTATGCAAAATAAATCCATAGAAGCTTAAAACTGAAGAATCCCTATGACAAGTGACTAATCATGAGGAAAAGTACTTTAATGGTTAAAATCATGTTGATTGGTATCTCTTGGCGCCAGCTTTATCATCTTTTTGTGACTTTTGAATTGATCACCCAATGGGTATTATACCACACCTTGAAGCATCGGGATCAGTACCTCTTGCTCTTGAGTACTCGATAGAATATATTTCTTTTTTTTTCCTAAGGTATGGTTTACTTAATAAAAGAAGAGACATATAAAAGGAAGCAAATAGGAAAAGCATCCAAGCATCATTGAGATTTAATAAAGTGTTGTAGGACTCACAGCCGCTACTACTTAATTTGATAGCAGGACTTCTTTTTCCTGTTTTGGCTAATCAATGGCAAACTCTATATTTGTCTTCTGCTACAAGTTTGCCCAGCTTAAAAAGGGTTCTTTCTTTTGCCACTTTGAATCTAATGTTGTTAGCCATTCACACACCAAAACACATGGCTTAAGACTGCCAGAAAATTATTTAGATTCTTAATTCTTGCATGACCTGTAAGGCAAGCTTGGTTACTGACTTTTTATAGCCTTGGCTTGTCAAGCTCTTTGACCTATTCGAAATGTTCCCAAATGAAAAGACTCTCCATGATTAAGTTTGTTTGAAGAATTTATTTTTATCCATTCATTTAGGATGCGTTTGAATACCGTTTATTTTACTGAAAACTGAAAACAATAAAAAAATAATTTCTGGTTACTGTTCACACTAAAAAATACTGTTCATTTGCTTATTTGCACTGTTCATGTCTCATGAATAGTGCACCAGGCATTGGTCCAAAAAAAAAAGGTTGAAGCGCCAAACGTGGACGCACTGGACATGATCCAGTGTGTTTGAATACCGCTTATTTTGCTGAAAACTGAAAACTGAAAACAATAAAAAAATAATTTCCAGTTACTGTTCACACTAAAAAATACTGTTCATTTACTTATTTGCACTGTTCATGTCTCATGAATAGTTCACCAGGCATTGGTCCAAAAAAAAAAGGTTGAAGCGCCAAACGTGGACGCACTGGACGTGATCCAGTGTGTTTGAATACCGCTTATTTTGCTGAAAGCTGAAAACTGAAAACAATAAAAAAATAATTTCCAGTTACTGTTCACACTAAAAAATACTGTTCATTTACTTATTTGCATTGTTTATGTCCCATAAACAGTGCACCAGGCGTTGGTCCCAAAAAAAAAAGCTGAAATGCCAGACGTGGACACACTGGATATGATCCAAACGGGTACTTAGTCTCTTTTATTTATTGCGTAAAGTATAATTATACCTTAAAAAAGACTACTTTCATATTTTTTTAGATGTTTAATGGCCATACTTTAGAAAGCCTAGTGATGAGGAACAAGTATTCTAGAGAACTTTGGGCAATTAGAGATATATATACTTTACATGCTAAAACACAGTCTCACCCACTTGATTGTGAAATTTGATACTAATCTTGTTTTGCATTTTCTAACCCTTACTATCATTGCAAAAAAAAAAAAAAATGCCAGTATCATTAGAGACTGCTGATCCTTTTCTTCCCAAATTCTTCAAATTCACTCTTTGACGCTGAGCCTAACTTCTCAGGAACTTTATCAGATTGGAAAGGAGCTAGAAAAACTTCATCAAGTCAAGATATTATAATTTTTGCAGAAGACAATACCAAATCCATATGCTTATTTATCTTTTTCTTTTTTCCCCCAAGCCAATGGTCTTGGTAGGCAAGCTACAGTGCAGAAACGTTGTTGAATATGACAGTCCAATTCAAATCTTAATTCCCTTATTGAATTTGTGTTAAAGAATTGAGACATATAAATATATATATATATATATATAGAGAGAGAGAGAGAGAGAGAGAGAAGCAAATATATATGTGCAGATGACCTCACCAAATTAAGTATCGGTCAATAACTATCCCATCTATAAAATGAAATTAAGTAATGGTCAATAACTATCCCATTTGTAAAATGTATGAATTTCTAGACACTAGACAAGTGATATATAAATAAACTGCAACAATTCTATGAAGTATGAATTGTAGTAGCCAATGACACTACAACAAAATGTATTTTTAGTGACGAAAATTAGTGAGGAAATATTTTTCATCGCTAAAAATACAGCTTTAGCGACGAAATATGAATTTCGTCACTAATAATGAAAAATAAATTATAACATTTAGTAATGAAAAATAAATTTTTTTGCTATTGTGATCTGAAAAATGGGCACCAGTGGAGGGAAACTTTGGCACGGGCTTAATTAATCTATAGTGACGAAATATTTCGTCATTAAAAGTTGAAATTTTTAGTGACAAAATATTTTGTCACTATAGGTATTGCTGTGGATAGTATTAGTGATGAAAATCCTTTCGTCGCTATAAGAAAGAATTAGCGACGGAAAATAGTCGTCACTAAAAATAATAATAGTTTTGCATGTTTTTAGCGATGAAATATGAATTTCGTCTCTAAAAACTTTAGCGATGAAATCACAATTCGTCACTAAATGTATGCTATAGCGACGAAATATGAATTTTGTCTCTAAAAATCTTTAGAAAATCTGGGTTCTTTAGTGACGAAATTGACCTTTGTATATTTTTAGACCCCTTAAAACAAAATTGGATTAACCTAGTTAATTAACCAAGAGATTACTTAGTCCAAATTCCAGATTTAGGTTAACACAATCTGTTAGGACATATGTGTTTCACATGTTAAGAACATATGTCATGATTTAATGTAATTGGCTTATCCTTTGACAAAACGCACTCTACTTGTATTTAGGTAGACTTAGGATATGTTTAACTACTTCAATAAACCACGTTTCGAGATCTAGTGTTGAAGCCTTCAAGTTTGTTCAAGAAATCAAGCAAGGAGTGCAAAATCATTAAAGCTTGACGGCTGGTCGATACCTTCTCGACACCTCCTATTTGTCGAGGTTTAAGAATTTCAGATTTCAACTCTGATTTTCTTGGGATCTGTAAATATGTCTATGAGCCTTCTTTTCTCCTAACCCTAGACATATAAAAAGATTGTTTTAAAAGCCGTCAAACGGTACACAAGTTGCACAAGTATTGAGCAAACTCTGTTCAAGCAAATTGTGACCGAAGACAAAGTTCTTGACCTAGTTCATCTCTTTCTTAGAGAAGTTGCTGTGTATTTGCACTTTAGGGTTTTGTGACCAAGCATCTTCCTGATCTTCATCGTGTGGATGAACTGAAGAACTTTGCAGCCAACAATCTTTTCAGATTGGTGATTAAAGTCGCGTACTGGGATCCGCGCAATTAGTTAGTCACGTACTTGGGAGCCATGCATCAGAAAGGGGAATTGTCACTACAGAGCAAGTCCGATTGGGTATTGGGGTAAGGGTTCAACTGTAGGTTGGTAAAGTACTTGGAATTCCTTGCTTGTAACCGCTTGTTGTGATAATAGTGGAGTTTCGGAAATGGTGACCTGAAAATCACCTGGTGGGGTTTTTGCAGTTAGGTTTTTCCCTATTTGTAAACAAATCACCGTGTCATTTGTTTTCCGCTGCAATTTTAGTTTACTGGTAATTTGTTTGTGCTACCACGCTTTGCATGATAAATTGATTAATTAATAACTTGGCTAATTAATTAATTAGTTCCTATCACAAGGGTCATTCAGTTTGTGGCTTATCAAGTGGTATTAGAGTAGGCACACTTTGATTAGGGTTTAATCTTTGCTGTGTTGATCCATTGACCCCTGTTGTCATGGATAGAGGACAGTCATTAATTATACCTCATTTATTTGATGGTACTAACTATGCATATTGGAAAGTACGCATGAGAGCTTTCTTGCAGTCTTTAGATGAGAAGGTGTGACAAGCTGTAGAGAGCTGGACCAAGTCAAAGGAAGCACCGACCGATTGGGATGAAGCAAAAATCAAGGTGGCTAACTTCAACAGCAGAGCATTGAATGCATTATTCAGTGTAGTCACTAATGAGGAGTTTAAAAAGATATCCTCCACAGAAACTGCATAGGAAGCATGGACCATCCTCCAAACAACCTATGAGGGTACAAAGGCTGTCAAGGATTCAAAACTTCAGAGGCTCACTACAAGCTTTGAAGAAATAAAGATGGAGAAGGATGAGTCGTTTGATGAGTTCTATGCCAAGCTCAAGGACATAATAAACTCAGCCTTCAATCTTGGGGAAACCATTCTTGAACCCAAGATTGTAAGGAAAGTGCTCAGATCTCTACCCGAGAGATTCCATGCCAAGATTATAGTGATAGAAGAATCAAAGGATATTGACAAAATTCCTTTGACTGAGCTGGTTGGTAATTTGCAGACTTACGAACTAGGGTTATCAAGGATTGGAAAGTCGGGAAAGGGCAAGAGCATGGCCTTGAAGGCAAAAAGCAGTGACACAGATGAGTCTTCCGATGATGAAGATTCCAAGATGAAGTCCTACATTACAAGGCAGTTCAAGAAGTTTATGAAGAATGCCAACGGGAGGAACTTCGACAAGGACCGCAGGCAATCCAGTTTTTCTCAGTTTAAAGGGCAAGACAAAGGGAAGAAGGATGCTAAGGAAGGTGGTCAGTACACTGTTCTAGCAGGACCTTAGTGTTTTGGGTGTCAAGGCTTCGGGCACATGAAGTATGAGTGTCCTATGTATCTCATGAACATTAGGAAGAGTAAGGCATTTGCTGCTACCTTGAGCAACACTGAGCCTGAGGAAGATTCCGACAATGAGGATGACGGAATCTTGAATGCCTTCACCGCCACTGTCAATCCTATTGATGGGACTGTTGAAGATGTGGGCGAAGAAGAAGAATTGGTGGAGTCCAAGTTTGAGAAGATGGATGATCAAGATGATATCCATACAGCCTATGAGAAATTGTACAAAATTTCTGAAAAACATGAGAAACTTTATAGGCTGGCCACCAAAAAACTTAGTGATGTGGAACTTGACCGTGAGGAATTATCCACTAAGTTTGATGAGGCTAATCAGATGATTGGAGTACTGAGGTTTGAGAACAATTTCTTGGCTGAGAAGACCAAGAAACTTGAGGCGGAGCTGTTTCAAGTCAGAGCTCAATTGGAGAGGACTTCAAGCGCTAAGCTAAACAAGATGCTTAACATTCAGAAATCTGCTTCAGATCGTATAGGTGTAGGATATGGTATTTCTTCCTCTAATACTGCTTCTACTAGTATTGCTGTTTTTTTCCCCCTGCTAGTAATACTAAAATTGTGAACACTGATGTTAAAATAAGTCTAGCTAGTGAGAACTTAGACAAGGGTAAATCTATCTTAGGAGCACCGTCTAAACTAGATAAGAAAGAAGCTAAAAATCCTAAGGCTAAGAAGGCTAACTCTTAAAAGCCTAAACAAAAGAAGCAGCATCTCTGTCATCATTGTGGAGCTGCCGGTCATACTTGACCAAATTGCTATAAGTGGTTAGCCACTCAACAAAGCAACGGCATGATAGCATCTGGAAGCCAAAATCAGCTTCAATCATCTCTCATTCCTCTCGGTGACCTTCTCAAGGCCCTCATGTTTCTTTCGAACTTAAACGGTTTCAATTCTTCCCTCTTACCTCCGGTTCAAGGGTTTAGTCAAAGGAAAGGTTCTTCCAAGGTGTGGAAGAAAAAGGACTCTAAGTGATTTTATCACTTTCTTCTATCTTCTTGTTTTTGTTTGTTGCATTACTTGTATGTTTTGTTTTTATTTTGAGTCAGTCTAGTTTTATGCTTTGTTTTGTTTAACATGTTTTTGATAAAAAAATAAAAAAATAAAATTGAAAAATCAGAAAAATACAAAAACAGTGTGTGTTATGTGTACATTGGTACTTGTGTACCTTGGATGGCCATTGAAACAAAGTTTTCTAAACTTTGTGTCATTTGTAGCTTAGATAAGCATTTCTATGCACAACTAAGCAAGTGACCTTTGTGGCTCTTATTTATGATGAGTAAGATTGAGTTGTCTCTTATACTTAACACTTATATCACTCTTTTTGACGGGAATGACTAAAAAATCCTGAGAGAAAGGCATTAATAACCATCTCACCACTATTACCCGTCAATCATGTATGACATCTGTATGCTTCGGCATAGCAAAAGTGTGATGTCAATGACATTTGTGTGCTTAGGCATAACAAAATTGGAATGCCAAATATCATTGGGTATTTTTTTTCTCTCTCTAATAAGCTCATGTATGATATACTTAAAAGAAAAATATGCAAAGAAAAATCAAAAGCAAAAAGATCAAAAATGCTTTTAAATATAATTGCAAGCGTGTATTCTAAGAGATGTGGGAGTTATAGGATGTATTTTGAAAGTGATAGTCCCCATCAAGCAGTTATGATTGTGTGTGAGTTAAAGCGATTTTCTCATATCTCAAATCGTCATAACATGTATACACTTATGCAATCTTGCGATGTTTTTCACACATAACACGCAATATTCTTTACTATTCTTGATACATGTGCAAATACAATGTGATTTGGCCATCACAAGTTTTACATGTGTTAATATATGCTCACTAAACTGTCTTGACTTATTTTTAAAATATAAAATTGATTAGACTTGTTTAGTGTGTGTATGTGTGTGTGTGTGTGTGTGTTGGAGATCCTTGTGCTCAATTTTTTTTTTTGGATTGAGAGACTATTTTGAGAGATTTTTGTGTTGATTGGATCATTGGTTGAGTTGTACGTTGGATTACATTCATATCTATGTTTTTCACATCTCGAAAAACTATTTTGAAAAGCTGGCTCGACACCTCCTCGATACCTGGCTATCTGTCGAGCTTCTTAAGCATTTTTCTTAACGCAATCTCGAAACCTCCTTAATACCTAGTGGATCGATCAAGAAAGCTCCTGCCTCCTCGATAGCTCCTCGACACTTGGTGGATTGATCGAGCTTTTGTTCTTGAATCTAATTCTTTGCTGCTCGATACCTCAACTGTCGAAGACCAGTTCCTCGACACCTACCTCGACAGCTTCCTCGATACCTCCCGATACCTCAACTGTCGAGCATTACTGAAGGGTCTATATATTTCTTCGATCTCTCTCAATCTGTCTACGACTGTTCATCTCCCAAACACTCTCTTTTTCACTCCAAACCTCTTTCTCAAGGATTCTTCAAGCTTTTTCAAGTTCCTCTACACTTGGTAAGCTTCTAATCCCTCCTCTTTCATGCATTTCATGTTTTGAAACCTAGGTTTTGGGGTTTTTGAAAAATTTTGGGGTTTTTGAAAATTGATGAGCTTTCATTGAAATTTTGGGATGGATTTTCACTTAAATGTGTTTAAAACCTCATACATTACATCACATTAGCATTATAATGATATTTTCATGCATTTAGATGTGTGCTATATGTTTGTGTGCTGATAGGTTTGGATTGGGCTAAGCCCATGATGTATTTTCTTTTGCATGTCATATGTTCATGCATTTTCTCATGCATACGTACTGCTTTTCAATATACTTGATATATTTGAAACTGCTTGGGACTTTTCTGATTGTCATTCTTTCTCTCCCTCTCTGTTAGTTTACGTTAGTCGTGTCTATGGCACCTAAGCGTAAATCCATTCCAGCCCGGAACCCTCTTCGTTCCGGTGCTTCTTCATCTTCTGATCCTTTTCCTTCTACTATCCGGTTCCATGATGATGATGCCTTTAAGGCATTCTCGGAGAACTTCTTTAGACGAGGCATTCATTCGGAATGCCAAGTCGTTTTGTCGAACTTTATTGACATTGACCTTCCCTCTGTCATTCACAGTAGGGGATGGGAGTCACTGTGTGACGTCCCGGTCACATATCCTCTCGTGCTTATCTAGGAGTTTTACTCCAACATGCATGGGATAGATCGTTCAGTACCTCTCTTTTTCACTCGTGTTCGAGGTACGTGCATCCCTATCACACCGCAGCTAGTTACGGATGTGCTTTATGTCCCTAGGATAGAGTTTCCTGACTATCCCAGCTATAAGCATCTGAGGACAGTGTCCAGGGATGAGCTCATGTTTTCTTTTTGTGAGCGCCCTATGGCTTGGGGTGAGCGTCTTTTCACACCATGTCGACTTTTTGCTAAAGGTCCTAGATTCATGAACATGGTGATGACATTTGTTTTACATCCTCTTTCTCACTATAACTCCATCACAGAGCCTTGTGCTCAATTTTTGCTATCTCTTTTTAAGCATCTTACTATAGATTTTCCCTCTCACTTCATTCTGTCTATCATAAATGTTCATTTGGATTCGGCATCCCGTGATAAGCTCATCTTTCCTTCCACTATCATGAGGATTCTACGCCATTTTTCCATTCCTTTTCCCTCGTCCGACCATATTTCCATCATGTGTGCCATAGACTATGCTACCGTTAAATGTAGCGAGGCCCAGTTTCGATCACGACAGATGGATTCAGTCGCACCCTCCTCTCATTCTGCACCATCCCGGTCTATTCCATCTGCATCCGCTCCTTCCTCTTCCGGTGATGTGTCTTTAGGAGACGTCATGGCGCAGCTGCAGCGCATGGATGCTTACCTGGATACACTCTCTACGGAGTTGTATCAGGTGAACGTTCGTGTCGGTCGTATTGCATGACGGCAGGCGGCTATGGGCGACTTTGCACCTAAGCCTACTCCTTTACCACCTCATCCAGTTGCTTCCAATTTCGATGTTGAGGATGATGATGATGATGATGATGATGATGATGATGACGATGACACTTCAGATGATGATGGAGATGCTAGCTCTACCAATGAGATGTCTACTTGACACTCTACCCTTTGTCACTCGTGACAAAAAGGGGGAGTAGTTTTGGATATGAGAGTAGTCACTCTTAGGGAGAGAGTTAGCTTTTGGGATCATTGTGTAGGGGGAGTGTTGTTATTATTTTTTTAGGGATGTAGTGAGGATATTATGTATCTTTTTCTTTTCCTTCTTTATTAGATACATTGTTCTTGTACATGAGGTCTTGTGACCATTTATAGACATACATTGTACTTATTTTCTCTTCTATATTGTTGATATATGTTTTTCTTTCACCTACCCTTTCATATGTTGTTTCTTTTCTCTCTTTATACACATGCTTCTTATTTATTTGTAGGCAATCTATTATTCTATTTCACACAAAAATGCCTTGATGAGTTTTGTTTAAAGTGTTTCAGAAATACAGGTTGTTAAAGTCTACGTGCCATAAACTTTCTTCTTGCAAAATTTTTCAAGAGTTTGTGTTAGGATAGATTTTATTGTATTCAACAAGTGAATATGAGTTAAGTGATTTGTGGCTTCTCTTATATGTTCATTTATTTGTTGTGGTTTTGTCACGGATTGCCAAAGGGGGAGATTGTTGGAACATATGTGTTTCACATGTTAATACCATATGTCATGATTTAATGTAATTGACTTATCCTTTGACAAAACGCACTCTACTTGTATTTGGGTAGACTTAGGATGTGTTTAAATACTTCAAGAAACCATGTTTCAAGTTCTAGTGTTGAAGCCTTCAAGTCTGTTCAAGAAATTAAGCAAGGAGTGCAAAATCATTAAAGCTCGACTGCTAGTCCATACCTTCTCGACACCTTCTATCTGTCGAGGTTTAAGAATTTCATATTTCAACTCTGATTTTCTTGGGATCCGTAAATCTATCCATGAGCCTTCTTTTCTCCTAACCCTAAACATATAAAAGGATTGTTTTAAGAGCCGTCAAACGATACACAAGTTGCACAAGTATTGAACAAACTCTGTTCAAACAAATTGTGACCGGAGACAAAGTTCTTGACCTAGTTCATCTCTTTCATGGAGAAGTTGCTATGTATTTGCACCTTAGGGTTTTGTGATCAAGCATCTTCCTGATCTTCATTGTGTGGATGAACTGAAGAACTTTGCAGCCAACAATCTTTTCATATTGGTGATTGAAGTCGCATATTGGGATCCGCGCAATTGGTTAGTCACGTACTTGGGAGTCGTGTATCAGAAAGGGGAACTGTCACTACAGAACAAATCTAATTAGGTATTGGGGTAAGGGTTCAACTGTAGGTTGGTAAGGTACTTGGGATTCCTTGCTTGTAACCGCTTGTTGTGATAATAGTAGAGTTTCAGGAGTGGTGACCTGAAAATCACCTGGTGGGGTTTTTACCGTTAGGTTTTTCCCCATTCGTAAACATATCACTGTGTCATTTATTTTCCGCTGCAATTTTAGTTTACTGGTGATTTGTTTATGCTACCACGTTTTTCATGATAAATTGATTAATTAATAACTTGGCTAATTAATTAATTAATTCCTATCACAAGAGGTCATTCAGTTTGTGGCCTATATCACAATCATATAATCATATCAATGTAAAGTGCGGAATATAAAGAACACAAAGATATGATAACCCAGGAAACCACACTGGTAAAAACTTGGAGAGGATTTAACCTAGCTATCCTCAAGGTAAACTGAATCTACTATGAAAGAATTGAAGTTTTACAATAGCAACTTAAACCACTAACATTCTATTGCTACCCACCATTAGAAACTTACTGACATGACCACGTGCAAGCTCCAAGACCACAGACTCTTTCTTTCTTGGATTCTCCAGCAAGTACAAGCACTCCTACTTGTGTATCTTTAAGCTTTTATTACAACAATTGAATGATCATCAAGTTCTTGAATTGTATTCTCCTTCTTGATAATTCCAAGTATGTGTGAAGGCAAATACCTCTAGATCTTACAAAAGATTCATACACACAGCAAAAAGAGCTTTTTAAAACATGGCTAGGTCTTTCCCTTTTATACTTAGGACAAAACATAAAACCCTACATGTCATATGGGCTTAGGGCTAAGTTGGAAAATTTTGCGAAAAAACGTTCTGCCCGAATTTCGATCAGTCGAGTCTAATTCTCAATTGATCGAGCCAGGCAGAATCATACTATAACTTCTACAGCAACTTGATTCCAACTTTACACAAAACGCATACACTTTGAGCAAGTCTAAACAAGACTATAAAACCTGTTTTGATCATGGTTTGCCAACAATACAAATTAGAATTCTAATATAGTAGTTCCTAAGTACTTAGAACCTAACAACTTTCGTCGCTAAAAACATAAAAGCCTAATACCTTTGCGACGAAGAGGAAGCAATAGTGGCGGACCAATTCATCGCTAAAGACTTCACTATAAATACCCATTACCTGTGTTATTTCTTTTTTATGAACATTACCCTGTTTGACCCCCAAATAACACCGACGCTAAAAGAACCCAACCCACCCCGATCCCAAAAGAAACCAAGGGACGTCCATCAGAGACAACTGTCGCCGTTAAAAGCCATTCAGAACGAACCACCTGAACCGTCGATACGAACCCATTCGAAATGAACCATTTGCAACCAACATCGATACGAACCATTCGCAACGATTCCTGAAGTCATCACCACCGTAGACTTCAAAACTCACACCCACTCGTGACGATTCCTAAAGTTGTCATCGCTGTCGACTTTGAAACTCACACCATTCACGACGTTTCTTGAAGTCATCATCGTTGTCGACAATTTGGACATCTTGACGATTTTGGGTACTGCACCACCCATTCGGACCGAATCAGGTTAAATTCGAGCTCTGGCATCGCTACTTTCACCCATTCGAACTCTTGCAACTCCTTCGCTGACCAAATCAAGTAAGCCCCTTGACTTCTCTGTACAATGCTTTTTATTTTATATATTTTAATTTTCTTAAAAAAAAAAAACAATAAATTCTAGGAACTATGAAAAAGAAAAGCAAATGGAAACAAGTTGCTGGGTCATTTGTTCAATTTTTTCAATTTTTTTGTTCCTTTTTTCTAAAGCTTGTGAAGTTGTTTCATATTTGATTGAATTTATTGGGTCTTATAGAAATTAGTAATATGGGTAAGTTTTATTTATTTATTTTTAATGCTTTGGATTATTCCCTGTAATCTTATACAAGTTAGTTCCTTTTGTATGTGAAAGAGTTTTATATAAGAAGATGTTAAAATGCCATAATGTAGAAATTCAGAAATGCCATAATGCCAATGTTAAAATTTGCCATGTTTTTTGAAACTACAAGGGTTTGAGGCTTTTGTGAATAAAGTATGCTTTTTTATATGTTTAGAGTAAGTTGGGATTTTTTGGTTTAGTCTTAAACATTGCTGTGCCCGTGCTTTTTATGCTATACTCATATTGATATTCATTTTGTACATTGTAGTTGGAGTATTTGGTGGCTTTGGTAGCAAGGAGTGGGTGGCTATTAGAATAACCAAAACATTTGGGTATGTCTCATTCATGGGTTCGAGCCATTTTAGTCCGGAAGAGGCAATGTGGTCTTGTTGGTTTACTTCATAGAAGCATTTCTCTACACAACAGGGTGATTGATCCAATCCCATATATTTATAATTTAAGAATAATGCACCGTTTAATAGATACAAAATTATGTTTTTTTATTTATTAGTTTGAGTATTATTAGAAATTTAATGGTTTTTGGTTGAATGTGATAACAAGGTTAGTGATTGTTTGGGTTGCTGTGGGGAAATAGAAAGTGGCTTAGATTTGTGAAAGTCAAAGACCAAAGTTTAGCCAACAAATCAGGCTTGTACACTTATCTTGATCATAGTAAGTAAACTCTGTTTAAATACCTATAAAACTCTATACTTGTAATGTTTGTGATTGGTTTTGTGGTGGGCTGTTGTGTTGGAGCAAACGGGTGGCTTGCATGGTGTTATAAGGTGGTTTAAATTCATATTGGGAGTGTTTTTAATTTCTTAAAATTCTTAATGGACCTTGTTGATTAGATGTGATGAATAGTATTTTAATTGATTTCAATACTTGTAAACACTCTATATTTGTGATGTTTGTAATTAGTTTTGTAATGAGTTGTTGTGTTAGAGCAAGCGGGTGGCTTGCATGGTGTTATAAGGTTATTTAAATTCATATTGTGAGTGTTTTTAATTTCTTGCAAATGTGTATGGACCTTGTTGATTAGATGTGATGAATAGTACTTTAATTGATTTCAATATTTGTAAACACTCTATACTTGTGATGTTTGTGATTGGTTTTGTGGTGGGTTGTTGTGCTGGAACAAACGAGTGGCTTACATGGTGTTATAAGGTGGTTTAAATTTATATTGTGAGTGTTTTTAGTTTTTTGCGAATGTGAATGAAATTTGTTAATTAGATATGATGAATATTACTTTAATAGAATTCAATACTTGTAAATACTCTATACTTGTGGTGTTTGGGATTGGTTTTGTATTGAGTTGTTGTGTTGGAGCAAGTGGGTGGCTTGCATGGTGTTATAATGTGATTTAAATTCATATTGGGAGTATTTTTAATTTCTTGCAAATGTGAATGGACCTTGTTGATTAGATGTGATGAATAGTACTTTAATTGATTTCAATACTTGTAAACACTTTATACTTGTGATGTTTGTGATTGGTTTTGTGGTGAGTTGTTGTGTTGGAGCAAGCGAGTGACTTGCATGGTATTATAAGATGGTTTAAATTCATATTGGGAATGTTTTTAGTTTTTTGCAAATGTGAATGAAATTTGTTAATTAGATATGATGAATATTACTTTAATAGAATTCAATACTTGTAAACACTCTATACTTGTGATGTTTGTGATTGGTTTTGTGGTGGGTTGTTATGTAAGAGCAAGCGGGTGGCTTGCATGGTGTTATAAGATGATTTAAATTGATATTTGGAGTGTTTTTAATTTGTTACAAATGTGAGTAGACCTTATTGATTAGATGTGATGAATAGTACTTTAATTGATTTCAATACTTGTAAACATTCTATACTTGTGATGTTTGTAATTAGTTTTGTGGTTGGTTGTTGTGTTAGAGCAAGCAGGTAGCTTGCATAGTGTTATAAGGTAATTTAAATTCATATTGGGAGTGTTTTTAATTTTTTGCAAATGTGAATGGACGATTAGAAGTGATAAATAGTACTTTAATTGATTTTAATAGTTGTAAACACTCTATATTTGTAATGTTTATGATTGGTTTTGTGATAGGTTGTTGTGTTGGAGCAAACTGGTGGCTTGCATGGTGTTATAAAGTGATTTAAATTCATATTTGAAGTGTTTTTAATTTCTTGCAAATGTGAATAGACTTTGTTGATTATGTTGTCAACTGATTAGATTAATACTTAGATGAAGTAAATGTATATTGTTTTATTCATGATCTAATAAATATAGATACAGGATAAAGGCACTTGCTGTTAGGGTTGATAAGGAGGTGCGTGTTTTTTCATTTTTTTAAACCTTAGTATATTACATGTTGTGATTAATTAACTAGAAGAGGTCCTAAAAAATATTCTTAACTTTTTGAGGAGCAAGGGTTATAATGACGCTCTTATCTATAGGGTGGTTCATTTTTTAAGTTAAAACACTTATTGGTTAGTACTTTATTTTAGCAATTGACCCACACTACATGGTGTGACTACTTTTTTTGATGCATTATTTGAAACTAATTGTATTATATTACACTTGAAAATTTATATTTGCTTTCTACAACTTATACACTAGGAGTTGTGATTTTAATTCATTGGTGTAGCTACTCTTAATGCATTGTTAGAAATGTTTCTTATAATATAATTAATGTTTTTACTTTACGATTTTAATGTAGTATTGTTTTTATATTTGTGCAGATTTCTTATTGGTGGCTTCTAGGAGATTTACTTTTGGCATTACTTGAAGACATATGAAGACATCTTTCGTTAATTCTAATTATATTATGCTACACTTTTTGTATTGTTATAAAACATCTTGAGTTACTGTATGTGTTGCAAACAATTATTGTATGGAAGGAGTTTGAATTGGATACTTGTTTTATTTTTTAATTGTGGAATGTATGGATCTTTTTTTATAAATGAGTTGTTGAAAAAAATGTGTTATTCAAATGTGAGGTTTTAATAATGTAATGACAGGTTACATGTTAATATCAAAGCCATAAAAAAAATAAAAACAGAAAATAAGTTTTAGTGACGAATTTTTCCGTTACAAATATAGCAACAAAAAATTGTTTTAATGACGAAATATTTTGTTGCTAAATGTAGAAAATTTTGTAAGAAATGGTTTTAGTGACGAAAATTTTCGTCGCTATATGTGCTTGGATTTTCTTAAAAATAGTTTTAGTAACGAACTTTTTCGTCACTATATGTACTTGAAAATAGTTTTAGGGACGAAATTATTTGTCACTAAATATGATTTAATAAACTAAAGTGTTTTTAGTGACAAAATATTTTTGTCGCTGAATAGTATTTTTAGCGAGGAAAATATTTAGCAACAAAATTTCGTCTCTAAAATGTTTTTTTTTTTTTTTAATTTTTTTTTTTTTAACAAATTGGACTTTTAGTGACGAAATTTTTCATCACCAAGAGGCCATGGCCACAACTATTATATAAGGCAAGGCTTGGAAGCAAGCTACCAGTGCCTATCGACAAGAACTAGGCTTGGCTTGGTTAGTAGTGCCCGCCCATTCTGTCTCCCCTGCCAGCCGGCCCATTAATTCTTCAGAGTGGGCCAGCTGGCCGAGCAAACGGGGACCATCGAAGAAGTGCCTCGACGCGCTGTTAGTAGATTTCGTCGCTAAATGTTCTTAACGACAAAAAACTGGACTTTTAGTGATGAATTTTTTCGTCATTGAAAGTACATTTTGTTGTAGTGTGATATCACTAAATAGTACTATTGAATTACACATCTCAACTTAAGAGTTCAAAAAAGGCAATGACTACAAAGTCAATCATACACCTGCCACCGTTTTGCTCCTCCTTCCACGGATTAAGCTCCTTTGTTTATCTATTCAGTTAGCTTGTGAACATATCCATAGATAGAATATAATTGCACTGACACAACATTAGATTGTATTTATTTTTTCTTTAGTTCATAAATGAATCATTTGATAGAAAGATAAAAGCAAATATCATTTCCTATAATTCAAAAAATATAAATTTAAGGTACATCATCAAGAGCCTCATGACTAAACTAGCACCTTTTGGTGTTTCTTATGAACACATCCAAGATTCAAATCCTTTCCTACCCTATTATAATTATCAAAATATCAACAACAAAAAAAATTATAAGGTCCTTATTTAATAAAATTTCATAAAACTAATTTGTAGTTTACATCCTTAAAAATTTTTGAGGTCATTTTGAGTTTGCTCCTTAAAATTTTAAAACTAGCGGATGTCTGCGCAATGCACATATAATGGTATAATCTACAATTTTGCCAATTCCTAATTTTTTTTTTTTTTTTTTTTTTTGGGAGAAGGAATGCATGTAACCTTTATTACTCAAAGAATGAAATATCCGACATAACAAAAGAGTTTATGTCTCAAGGAACAAATTCCATCCTGACTACAATAGGAAAAGAAAATCTTGCTCTTTGTGCTAAAGCATGGGCAACGGAGTTGCTTTGTCTACCCACATGAGAGAAGGAAAAGCTCTAAAGAGAGCTTGCATAAGACATTGTGTCTTTTAAAAGGTGACCAACAAAGGAATGCAACAACTCTCCATGTCTTAGAGAATTTATCACAAACTCAGAATCTCTCTTGAAAGAGGATTGTTGAATACCACATTCACGAGTAAAGAGGGCTTCCCTTTTGGGAGCTAGCATCTCTAAGGCCACAATAGATTGTGGTTTCTGAATTTTTTCTAAAAGTGCCGCCATGATTTCTCCCTTATAGTTTATGATAACAACACCAATCCCCGCTTCACTCGACTCATTGAACATAGCCCCATCAAAGTTGGTTTTGTATGAATTTAGTGGTGGAGGATTCCATTTTTTTCTAACTCTGCTCTGTGTTTGTGGGTGGCTATATTCTAGGCTCTTCAAATTTCAAATATAGCCTTTAGCATAAGTAGCAATTTTGTCTAGTGGCATCGAGTATTCCTGCAATCGAGACTTGTTTCTATGGTGCCAAATTGCCCAATCTGTGACGGCAAAGAGTGCCAAAGTCCGAGGCTTCTCCCTTATTTTTTTCAACTAGGTCCTTGAAAGAAAAATCTGCTACTGCTATCTGATCCACCCAACCAAAGTCTTAAGACCAGATATGTTTTATTTTTTCACAACCCCAGAGAGCATGAACCACATTCTCAGGTGTTGATGAGCATAAATGACGCACCGAGTCTTGTAGAATTTTCCTATTGACAAGGTTGGATTTTGTAGGTAAAGAATTTGAAACAAATTTCCAAAAGAAGTGTTTTATTTTACCTGGTACTTTTAACTTCCATATCCCTCTCTAGATTGTTTTTTGTGCTACTGCTTCTAAAGGAAGGATCGGGTTCTGCAGGTTTTCATCACAAAGAGTTTTGTAAAAAATTCCTAATTAATATTACTGGCAAAGCTAAAAAAATTCATTAGTTAATGCAAACTTTAACAACCAACGTTTTTTGGACACGAGGTTTTTGCTTAAATATTGATTTTCTATTAAAACAAATTTATCCATAACTTATTAAGAAATAATAATTAATTAATTTCAACATTTTTAGAATTACTAGCCTCTGAGCATGCAATTACGCTATCTTGAGCATCCCTTGTAGAATTTTTTGATCTGTTCCTTTTTTTTTTTTTTTTTTTTTTCCTTTGTCAATTTTTTACAAATGGATATTTTGTAGAAGAGTTCAGTTTTTTTCAATTTTTTTGAATGTTGTGAGTTAAGGTTGTGTAAATTATTTAAACGTGAGTTAGTAAAAGGCATGCATGAAGGAAACTGTTAAAAACTATTCAATTTGAAGTTTATCTCTTTTTTAAATTTGATTCTTTTTGTTTGAGATTAAAAAAAAAAAAAAAAAGTGCTTGACTTTCTTTTAATGAAAACATGCTTGATTTTTGATTTTTTTTTTTTTTTTTTTGGATGAAAAAATGTGCTTGATTTTGATAGGAGATTTTGCTTCTTTTCTTTACAGTAACCAACTAGCCATACATAATTCCCTTAAAAGAAAAGAAAAAAAAAAGTAACCGAAGATAGAGAGAATGAGAGGTATAGTTTAATAATTTGCTAAATTTAAGGGATATGGATGAGAAGTTATAATAATAGTTTTCTGATAGGACTTTTTTTTTCTTTAAATTCAAAATAAATAAGAAGATATTTGTGAAAAAAAAAAAAAACAGTAAAGTCATGGAGTAAGGAGAGCAAATTCTATATATATATATATATATATATATATATATATATATATATAATTTGAAAATGTTTAACCAAGAGAGTGGTCCTATTCTCATAAAAAAATAGAGTGGTCCTATTTTGTAGGCAATATTTTAGTGGGAGTTAAAGATGTATTTTTACTTGGTAGTCCTTTAATTTTGTCTCTACTTAAACCTAGGGATGTGGAGGTATTTTGGAACAAAAAAAAAAAAAAAATGTCTAGTCCAAACAGGAGAAGTCCTTTAAATAGTAGTATAGATAATTTCAATTTTTTTCAAAATTAAAAATCTAACATGAATTTTATACTAACTAATAAAAAGAAACTGTAAATGCTTAAACTAATATGACATTAAAATAAAACTATATCATAAATAAAATTATGGTGTTTAAGGAAATGTAAAGAACACTCTTTTACTATTTGAGCTACTCTAAATCATGATCAACAAAAGTACTCATAAGAAAGAGACACACTAGGATTCTCCTAGATAATCTTCAAGCTTGGAAAATAGTATAAAACCTTAAGACACCAAAGTTTAGGCCTTAATATTGTTTTTATTTTTATAAATATCCCGATAAATGTCAACTTAATTTTTATATAGAATTTAGATAAACCTAAAAGGGAAACGAATATATTAATTGCAAATAAATATCACGCTTAAACAAAAACAACATAAACATAAACATGACATAAATGTTTTGTTTTATTTGAACCACAAAAACATATGTTATTATATATTCCAATAGAAGCACATGATATACATCACTGTTAATTTCTTTAAAACTGTGGGTCTGCTCCTTGGCTTTGTGCAGGTGATTTCAACGAAGTCACAAAACAATCTGAGAAAAGAGGGTGATGGATCTGACCTCACAGTCAAATGCAACTGTTTCAAGATGTGTTGGATGAATGTGGCTTTATGGACATGGGCTACATCGGTCCTCAATTTACTTGCAATAAACACTTCGCTGGGTACACAGTGTGGGAGAGACTTGACAGGGCGGTAGCGATGAATGATTGGTTTGAAAAATTCCCGGATACAAAAGGTTTATCACTTAGATATTACTACATCTGACCAAAAGCCTTTGTAGGTTGTTCTAGAGATCATGGAGAGTTACCAACAGCGTCCTTTCCAATTTGAACAAATGCGAATGACAGAGAGTGGATGTAGTGACACTATAGAAGTAGTTTGGAGGAGTGGGGATTCAGACCCATGGTCTGTCAAACTACTGAACAAGGTGGGTAGGTGTGGTATTGCTCTTACCAAATGGAGCAAGACGAATTTTGGAAGTGTACGGACTGAGCTTAAGAAAAAAAGAAAATTATTACAACAAGCCGAGAGAAGGGCTATACAGGGGGGCAGCACGATGTGGATGAGAACATTGGAAAGGGAAATCAACAAGTTGATGGATAAAGAAGCAAAAATGTGGGCCCAACGAGGTCATGTATCTTGGCTGAAAAACGGGGATTAAAATACGAATTTTTTTCACACAAAAGCTTCACAAAGGAGGAGAAGGTACTATATAAATGGGCTTTACGATAATAATAATAGGTGGTTCACACATAAACAGGGGATCATTGATACAGTGGTTGACTTCTATCAGTCACTGTTCACTTCAGCTAATCCGGATAGCTTTGATGAGGTTCTGGACGAGATACCACACTTGGTGACTTCGAATATGAATGCCCAATTGACAGACACATTTATAGCAGTTGAGGTGGAAGCAGCCTTGAAGGAGATGGCACCGTTGAAGGCCCCTAGGCCTGACGGAATGCCACTGTTATTCTACCAAAGTTATTGGTCACTAGTAGGTTCAGATGTCATTGAGGCGATTCTCCATTATCTAAACACTGACTCCCTACCCCAATCTTTATGCCACTCTTTCATCACCCTCATTCCCAAGGTTAAGAACCCAGAACATATCTCTCAATATAGACCTATTTGTTTATCTAACGTGCTTTTCAGGGTCTTCTCAAAAGTTTTGGCGAATAGACTAAAATTTGTTTTTCCAGGACTAATCTCAGAGCATTAATCTGCCTTCTTGACAAACAGGCTCATCTTGGATAACATAATGGTGGCCTTTGAGACCTTGCATTACATGCAAAACCATAGTCCTGGGAAAACAAGATATATGGCCCTAAAGTTAGATACGAGCAAAGCGTACAACCGAGTGGAATGGGCATTCATGGAAAAGCTGATGATAAAAATGGGCTTCAATGAGAGATGGGTCCAACTCATGATGGTGTGTATTACTTCAGCAACTTACTCAATCTTGATCAATGGAGAAGCTCAAGGGCATATTACTCCAACTAGGGGACTTAGACAGGGCAATCCACTATCTCCCTATCTTTTTCTTCTATGCACGAAGGGTCTACATGGTTTGATCAAAAAGGCTATAGCTATGGGGGGATATTCGGGGCGTCTCAATTTGTTGAAGTGGCCCTAAATTAACCCATTTGCTATTTGTAGATAACTTGGTCTTTTGTAGGGCAATGGTGAATGAATGCCAAAAGATAATGGAGATACTCTCAACCTATGAGAGAGCATCGGGGCAGAAGATAAATAGGGACAAAATAATTCTTTTTTTCAGCAAGTCTACTTCACAGGATATGCAGATGCTAATCAAAGATACCATCGAAGTTCCTATCGTACAACACTATGAAAAATACCTGGGGTTGTCATCTTTTGTGGGTCGAAAAAAGAAGGAATGTTTTGACAACATCAAGCAGCGGGTATGGAAAAAATTGAAAGGCTGAGGGCAAGCTTTTATCACAAGCGGGGCGCGAAATCCTAATTAAGGCAATGGCTCAAGCTTGGCCAACGTATTCGATGTCATGCTTTAAACTCCCCATGGGTTTATGTCAGGATATTGAAGCGCTTATAAGGAGTTTATTTTTTGGGCCAAAAGGGTGATAGCCAAAAAATACACTGGGTTAAGTGGCAGGAGCTGTGCAAATCCAAAAACCAGGGGGGTGGGTTTTAAGGATTTAGCAATGTTCAACGATGCACTCCTGGCAAAACAAACTTGGCGGCTACTCCATGACACAGAATCTTTATTCTATCGGGTGTTTAAGGTGAAATTTTTCCCTAATAGCTCGATCATGGAAGCCTCAATACCATCTTCTTCGTCATACGCTTGGAGGAGTATAATCCATGGGAGGGATGTTATCAAGAAAGGATCGGCTTGGAGGATTGGGAATGGGAAGAGCGCACGGATTTAAGGTGACAACTGGCTTCCAAGAAGGCACCAACCCCGAATAATTTCTCCGTGTTTGCAGGCTAAACAGGACATGAGAGTTGCTCTACTTATTGACCAGGAAAATAGAGGATGGAGAGATGACTTGTTAAATCGATATTTTTTTGATTTTGAAGTAGAGCTTATCCGGACAATCCCAATATGTAGATTTGAGCAATATGATACTCTGATATGGCCCTACACTCCTAACGGAGAGTACACAGTCAAATCTGGGTATAGCTTTCTCCAAGCAGAAGCTCAACAACAACAACCAGGCCCATCGGACCCAAGTATGATTAAACCACTCTAGCAGGTGATATGGAGGATGAACGTGCAAAGCAAGGTTAAGAACTTAGTGTGGCGAGCATGCTGTGATTCTTTACCATCCAAACAAAATTTGGTCAAGCGAAAGATTCTTACTGATGCAACTTGCGATATCTATCAATTCGAAGTAGAAGATGGTGTACACACTCTCCTTAAGTGCCCAAAAATTTCAGCTCTTTGGGGAAAGGTGCCTGTATGGAATGTGGATAGTTTAAAAAGATGTCCAAATTTTATAGACTTGTTAGGATGTATTTTTGCAGAAAATAGGGACCCGAAACTATTCTCTTCAATGGTATGGTTTTTGTGGAACCAGAGAAACAATCTACAGCTTGGTAAAGGGTCAATCCCTCTGGACCAAGTGCTGTAGCAAGCAAGAAACAAATTGCAAGAGTTTAAGAGTGTACATACCAAAACAGGGATTGCATTGACAAATCACAGTTCTTCGCAATGGCAGCCACCACCTAGTTCGGTTTATAAGATAAACTTTGATGATGCTCTTTTCATGAAGGAGCAGCGGGCTAGCATAGGGGTAGCTATTCGAAATGAGCATGTGCTCATCATGGTTTCATCCTCTCAACAAATTCCCCTCCCAGGTACAGTGGTTGAAGTAGAGGCATTGGCAGCAAGGAAAGCGCTGGAACTAGCTCTTGACTATGGTTTAGATAGAGTAATTCTTAAGGGTGATTGTGAGATTCTCATGAAGACGCTTCAGACTAACTCTAAGTCCCTAGCACAGTTTGGGAAGATTGCAGAAGATATAAGAGTTTATGCTTCTATGTTTCAGGATATAAGTTTCTCGCATGTACGTAGGAATTGTAATTCAGTTGCTCATTCGTTAGCAAGAAGAGCAATTCTTTTGCCTCAATTTTTCGTCTGGATGGAGGATGTTACACCAAATATTTCAGGCTGATTGAAGGAGCCTACCTTAATAAAAATCCATAAACTCTTTCTCAAAAAAAAAAAAAAAGTTTCTTTAAGACCTTCTCCCATCTCCTTGTGTGCGTGTGTGTGTTAAAAATAGAAGTATAAGAAAATATGGACATTACAGTGTCAGCACTTAAATTTTTTAGGCTATTCATACCCATTTATCCATCATTTTTAACATGCAATTCAATTTTTAACTATTTAAGCAAGAGAAGCATAAGTTTCAAAGTTCTAAGCTCTAAAGAAGTTTTAGTAGCTAAAGATAATTTAAAATTATTTATGTGTGAAATTTTAGTATTTTATTATTTCATTGATTATGATTACAAAGTGGTCATATTTATTTCAATAATTTTCTCTTTCATGTATTAAACTAGAAATTTTAATTCAAAATCATATTTAATGCCACTCAATTGGTGTGATAATTGTTGTCTTACTATTCATATAGAGAAATATTAGAGGAAGAAATATTTAGTTTTTGATAGCAAATTTGGGATTTCATTTTAGTATACATCTTATTTTTAATCACCAAAAATACTATAAAATAGACTAGTCTTCATAAGACCTATAATCAATTTTGATTTGAGAAATGATATATCCATGTTGACACCCTATTTTGCAACCTGCATTTAATCTCACATGGAGGGTAAAAGAGTAATTTTGCCTTGAGAATATGCATCTTGATTGTGGCCATTAGATCCTTAATCTCATTTCACCAAAATGATTTTGATGTCGTAACGATCAAATCGACTGGTCATAAGCCCTAATCGAACCACCAGATTGAAAGTTATCATCAAATCAAGTTTTAATGGCTGAGATGCACTATCGAAAATTGAGTCCGACTATATGTGATTATGAACAAGTGATTTCAATTGGTTATAAGTGTAATCAATTTAAGATCAATGATGTGTCATAATTTGATTAGTTAGGACTACATTTTATGGTGGGGTTGCATACACCTAATTAATTAGATAGTTAAACATTAATTATTCAATAAATAATTTGTGCAATTATCTTTTAATTAGAGTAAATTTTGAACCAATTAAGTCTGAAATGGGAGTGATTGAAGCCATTTAATGTTAATTGGGAGCTAATTTGGGACCTATTAATGTTAATTGTGCTGAAACCATTTTCTAACAAATGATCTCTGCTCACCATTTCATTGATATCTCTCAAAATATTTTGAATTTGTGAATGAGGTTAATTTTCCCAGAAACTAGACATCCGAGGCTTCAATTTGAGCAGAAGAATGAGAAAATTCCGATCAGAATTGAGTCGGATATGATTTTTCGAAATTAGCTTTACAAGCTGTTACAACAGCTACGGGAAAACCAAACTTGGCTTGCTCCTCACTCCCATCAATCTTTCCATTTAATGCACCAGATTTCCTCCAAGGCTAAAATGAGGTCTAGGTTCATGATTCTTTGTCAACCCTCATTAAATGGCATTCCATTCATATTTTCTCCTTCACTACTATATAAACTCCCCCTCTCCTTCATTCCAAAAGACAAAAAAACTCCCTATCTTCTCCTCTTTGAAGTTCTAGTAAAATTGAGTAGTCTTGTCATATCTTGATCTTCCTAAGACTCAAGGTATTGAGTGAGACTCACTCTCCCTCTCCTAACTTTTCTTTTCCTCCACCCTTAGAACCTCCGTCAAGAGTCCCCTCCTCCACCATATGGATCTTACATGAAGGTATAATCCCTTTTCCTAACAGTTTGTTTATGTTGCCATGATCAGAATCTAAGATTAAAGTATGATAATTTCATTGAATATGTTTGAATGTTCTTAATCGTTCTTATGTGTTCTTCACATGTTTATCACATGTTCATGCATATCACTAGATTTAATCTTAAATCCACATAAAAAATATGAAAAACATGTTTATTTAATAGTTCTTTCAAATCCTTGAATCTAGGTTATCATCATCCACACACATTCACTAGAATCTACTTTTCAATCCAAATGCAATGCTCAATAAATTGAATTAGGGTTTATCACATACACACACATTAAATTCAACATGTAAATTGATTGACATATTGGATGATATGATATGAATGTTGGCCACCATAGTTTAGAAGACCGGTTTCACCAGGCAAGGTGGGTGCCTAACACCTTCTCATCTTGTAACATAGCCTCCGAGTTTAGATCAAGGGTTAGTAGATCAAATGCTTTTCCATATAATTTTTCAATTTCTAAATTGTAACTAGGAAACAAAGCCATGTACTTTATCTTAGATTGTATCTAGGACCAAAGCCATGTGATTTTCCTATGATCAATGTAAATTCATTTTCAAATTAATAAAATGAGGAATTTTTCAATTATGGTTTTCTTATTTTTCCAATAATTAAATAAGTGGCGACTCCATTGTAAAACCCCTAATCTAAGGGGGAAAATATAATCAGTCGAACCTCCATTTTGATAGGCAATAACATGACTTCACCCATTCACGTGGGTTTGGCCCTACATCCTATAAGGGGGCCGGGAACGCGGTCTCTCACAGTGGCGACTCCACTGGGGATATTGAGGGCTAAACTTCAATTAGGTTATGGTGACCAACCATGTCATTGCTTGTTTATTGCTTTTTGTATATAATATGTCTAATATGTCATTATATTGCATGTCATACATCATTTGCTTGAATGAAGTTTATTTTATTTGTGTACTAGCCCAGAAGCCCGGTAGTATTAGTCGTGGATTGTGGTCTTCTTGAGACTCACATACCCAGCGGTAAACCTACCATCCACCGCGACAGGGATCATCATGGTTATACCATGGTGGTTCATAGGGACAAACTGTACCGTTCAGACCAACGCGACGCTCCTGGTGTCACAAGTTGGGAGGTACGACGTTCTAACTTGTGGGGACCTTTAACCTACCTTCTACCCATGTTGTAATGACCCATAGAACCTACCTTTAGGTTGGTCCATGTAAATTCCATTTCATTATGCATTTGTTTGGCCGTTATTTAAACCATGATGACTCAAGTCCAACGCTTGAGCCCATCATGATTGTTTGAACTTTGTATGTTGTGAATGAACTCAAACCCAGAAGCCTAAGATTGAACTCCACTAGAAATGGAAGCCCAATTTTTTTCTTGAATGAGTCTAAGACCAACACTTGAGCCATCAAAGGTGTATATACATGATCAACTTCAAAGGCCAAAAGCTCACAAGATGCATGCATGAAGTGTAAGGTCAAGCCATTTCAAGCAAATACCAAAAGATCATAATCATGGTTCAAGCCTTCTAAGTGCAAGCCCAAGACATTTTATCATAATCAAGGTTCAAGCATACCGAGTCTCAAGCATCCTAAATGGACCAAGAAGAAGCAAATGGCCCAACTTTGCCTCACTCCACATTTGGTTTGCAATATCATGGTTAAGCTTAAAGTTTGTTAGTTCATTCCATGTTTCTATGTTTCTTTGAATTCTAAAAATCCATGTAGCATTTGATGTACTTTGTTCATGTATATATTTTCAAAAAGAAATTCAAAAAAAAATTTAAAAAAAAAAAAAATTCAAGATTTCCAAATCTTTCCCAAAAAAAGAGAAAAATTTTCAAAAAAAAAAAAAAAAAAAAATTCTTTGGACTAGGGGCATTGAGCCCTTAAGTTATTTTTTTTAAAAAAAATTCTTTGAACTAGGGGCATTAAACTTCCTAGTGACTTTTTCAAAAAAAGTCCCATTTTTTTCTTATAAAGATTTCAAGATTCTAAAAAGTCTCTTTTTCAAAATGGTACATGAGGATCCCTTGGACAAAACATTTTCTAAATCTTGATGTTTAAAGGCTTGAGCAATCAACTTGTACTAAGAAATGATTAATTTCATTTGATCCAAGTAAAAACTTTTGCTACTTGACTTAGAATATAAGAAGAAATGGTCTTAAAAGGCAATCAAAAAGAATCCATCCATCGGAAAATCCCAAGAATCCATGCCCTTGATCCAACTTTCAAAAGTCTTTTGTTTCACATCATTAGAGCATTCATACTTTTTTCTTTTAAAAGGAATTTATTAAAAGAGCTCAAGTCATTGTGCTTACAAGCAAGCATTGCTAGGGATAGGAGGCTATCTTTGGTAAAACAAGATTATACCTTAATACCTAGAATGATCATTATCCATTGCTAGCCTATTTGAGCCTTTAAACACTTAGCCTCTTTTTCACATGAACCCACTAAAATCTAAACCTAGGGTGGGAAAATTCAAAGTATGCATGCTCAAATCTCATGTTGAGGAGGAGTCAACCTTGTAGCTTTGGAGCTAATTGATAAATCTCTCCTAGAAGACATGAAAGACAAGTGGAGAATTCATTAGGCTAAAGACAAGAGATCATCAAAGAAAAATGAGGTTTCACACAATCAAGGAAAGAGAAATGAAATTCCATTAATGTGAAAAAAAAAGTGTCCGTAAAGTTGAAGAGCCTAAAATTCATCATGCCAAAAGGAATACAAGATTCATCTAGAAGAGAGTTTATCAAAAAAGAAAAAGATTCATCAAGCATGGAAATGTGTAAGCGCATCAAGGCAAGAAAGATGTATAGAGAGTGCATCAAAATGACTTAAGCTAAGAAAAACAAGAGAGGCAAAAGATTCCCAAAATGTTCATTCAATAGAGAAATGAAAGACCAAAAAAAAAAAAAAAAAAAGGCCTGCTAGGCTAAAAACCCAAAAGGGCAGTCTAGGCAAGAGCTAGGGCCAACAAAAAAAAAAAAGCCCGCTAGGCTGAAAACCCAAAAAGGCAGTCTAGGCAAAAGTTAGCCCCACCCCCCCCCCCCCAAAAAAAAAACAAAGGGAAAATCCTACCAAGTGGGAAACTTGAGGATGCAACCTAAAAAGAGAATAACTTTACAAGATGAAAGTCTAGAGGTATGATTCAAGATGAATGAGCTTAAAAACAACAAGTGTTGATACAAGTGACCAATGAAGATTAGTGAGAAGATGGCAACAAAGAAATGAGAAAACTCCTCCAATACTTGATTTTTGAGTAATGCATACTTGGGGGAACATCATAGGGAATTTTGAGCATTTTTATATCATTCATTTCATAACTTAAACCCGGCCTACATTACAACCCATGAATAAGACCTCCTTGAAGTTTTGCTAATTGTAGGCACATCTTAAACTCTAATAATATTTTCTCTTGAATTGAAAAGGAAAAATGCTTAAAATTTTCAAACTCCACTGGATGATATGTCTGATGCCAAAAAATTTCAAATTCTCAAATCCTTAAATGACTCAAAAGAAATTTCAAACTTGGAGCATTCTCCTTGTTTTCACCCAACAATGTGATTCCTAAATATTATCACATTTTATTTCTTGATTGCCTTTGGAGACTTAATTTGACGATGTTCAAAAGGATGAAACAATTTGATTACATGAGTTTAATGATCTTGATCCTTCCTAATCAAAGAGATTTGTTTGATTCTTAAACACTTTGATTTGCCAAAATGGTTGTTCAAAGGATCACATCTTGTTCAAAAAAAAAAAAATGGAAATTTGTTTTTTTCAAAAGAAAAAGAAAAATAAATCTCATTTCAAAAAATAAAAATAAAAATCATTCTTTTTCAAAATCCAGTTCTCTTGAACTACGTCTTGACCTGATCCTCTACGAGAGAGGTACGTAGGCAGCCTTTCAAAGGCCCGGTCCCAATCACCCAAACAATCTTAGGGAAAAAATTCAAAACAATGTGACAAAATTTTTTGGGTGCATGTTAGGCTAAGCTCATTTTTTTGCATCAAGCATGCTCAAACTTGGGGCACTGGCCTATTTATATAGTGTGCAGATATGTCCTTCTTGCATGAAAGCATGTTTTTATTTGAGGCATCAATCCATTCTTTTTGCAAGTACGTCCACACTAGGAGCATTAGCCAAAAATGTTTCATGATAATTGGTTTCTAACAAGCTAGAGAAAGAAAGCCATTTTGCAGGAACCAATGATGGCGGACCATGATCTTCTTTCATGTTCCCCAATGGTAGCAATATCAAATTAACTCAGCTTCCATCCAAGCAAAGAATATGCCCCAAACTAGGGGCATTGGCTAAGTGCTTCCAATTTATTGTAATGAATGACTCCATTGCTGATTGAAACTTGCTTTTTTGCAGGAACCAAGGATGGCAGACCATTATCTTCTTTCATGTTCCCCAATGGTCACAACATCAAATGAATTTAGCTTCAATCTAAGCATGGACTATGCCCCAAACTAGGGGCATTGGGTAAGTACTTCCAATTTATTTCAATGAATAAATCCATTGCTAATTGAAATGATCTTTTTACAGGAATTAAGCAAGGATTTATCCAGCAATCCGCATCAACTTCCGGCCAAAGTTATTCTCATTCAAAGTCTAGGTTTTTTTTTAAAAAAAAAAAAAAAAAAAAAATCATCATCATTCTTGCCTCATGAATAAATCTTCATCATTCCTAGTCCATCTTCATCTTCTTCACATTGTGATCATTAAAAAAAAAATCTCCATTTAAAGGAAAAATCTCCAATGAACAAATTTTCAATAAAAATCTCCAAAACTTCAATGGAAAAATCTCTAAGAATAAATCTTCAAGGAAAAATCTCTAAGAATAAATCTTCAAGGAAAAATCTCCATGAACAAATCTTCATTAAATTTTTTTCAAAAGTTTAATCTCCAGAATAAATCTTCAAGGAAAAATCTCCACGAACAAATCTTCAAAAGGAAAAATCTCCAAAACCATATTCCAAAGGAAAAATCTCCATGAACAGATCTTTGTAAAAGTTTTCAATGAAAAAATCTCCAGAATAAATCTTCAAGGAAAAATCTCCACGAACAAATCTTCGAAAGGAAAAATCTCCATTTTCAAAGAAAAAATCTCCAAAACCATATTCCAAAGGAAAAATCTCCATGAACAAATCTTCTTAAAAATTTTCAAAAATTCAATGGAAAAATCTCCAGAATAAATCTTCAAGGAAAAATCTCCATGAACAAATCTTCAAAAGGAAAAATCTCCATAAATCTTCATATTAAATTTTCAAATCATCAAAGGAAAAATCTCCAAAACTATTTTCAAGAAAAAATCTCCTATGAACAAATCTTCATTAAAGTTTTTCAAAATTGGAATGGAAAAATCTCCAGAATGAATCTTCAAGGAAAAATCTCCATATTTCAAAGGATAAATCTGCAAGATAACTCTTCAAAAAAAAATCTCAATTTTTCGAGGAAAAATATCCAATGAATAAATCTTCATAGGAAAAATCTCCAATGAAAAAATCTTCATTAAAAATTTTGAAAACTTCAATGGAAAAATCTCTAGAGTAAAAGCTTCAAAGGATAAATCTCTTGAGTATAGCTTCAAATGAAAGATCTCCAAAACAAATGGCAGATTGTGATCTCCTTCCATGTTCTCCAGTGGTGCAACATCAAGTCAATTGTCCACCCTCAGCATTCATCGAAGCATGGAATATGTCCCAAACTAGGGGCATTCGCCAGGTATGCCAAAGTTTTTTCAATGAATAACTCTGTTACTAATTGAAAATGTTTATTTTGCAGGTACTAGTGTGAAAGGCCACACACATTGGCATGAGCCAAGATCCAAAAATCCTAGGCCTTTGAAAACATAAGCCAGGATCCAGAACCTTTGGTCCTCTAAAAACATGAGCCAAAGACCAAAAAACCTTGGTCCCTTGAAAACATGAGCCAAGATCCAAAAATCCTAGGCCTCTGAAAACATGAGCCAGGATCCAGAACCTTTGGTCCTCTGAAAACATGAGCCAAAACCCAAAAAACCCTTGGTCCTCTGAAAACATGAGCCAAAATCAAAAAATCCTAGGTCCTCTGAAAACATGAGTCAGGATCCAGAACCTTTGGTCCTTTGAAAACATGAGCCAAAGCCCAAAAAACCCTTGGTCCTCTGAAAACATGAGCCAAGATCTAAAAATCCTAGGTCTTTGAAAACATTAGCCAGGATCCAGAACCTTTGGTCCTCTGAAAACATTAGCCAAAGCCCAAAAAACCCTTGGTCCTTTGAAAACATGAGACAAAGCCCAAAAAACCCTTGGTCCTTTGAAAACATGAGCCAAGATCCAAAAATCCTAGGTCTCTGAAAACATGAACTAGGATCCAGAACCTTTGGATCTCTGAAAACATGAGCCAAAGCCCAAAAAACCATTGATCTTTTGAAAACATGAGCCAAGGTCCAAAAATCCTAGGCCTCTGAAAACATGAGCCAGATCCAGAACCTTTGGTCCTCTAAAAACATGAGCTAAAGCCCAAAAAACCCTTGGTCCTCTGAAAACATGAGCCAAGATCCAAAAATTCTAGGCCTCTGAAAACATGAGCCAGGATCTAGAACCTTTGGTCCTTTGAAAACATGAGCCAAAACCCAAAAAACCCTTGGTCCTCTAAAAACATGAGCCAAGATCCAAAAATCCTAGACCTCTGAAAACATGAGCCAGGATCCGGAACCTTTGGTCATCTGAAAACATGAGCCAAAGCCCAAAAAATTCTTGGTCTTCTGAAAACATGAGACAAGATCCAAAAATCCTAGGTCTTTGAAAACATGAGCTAGGATCCAGAACCTTTGGTCATCTGAAAACATGAGCCAAAGCCCCAAAAACCTTTGGTCCTTTAAAACATAAGTTAAGATCCAAAAATTCTAGGTCTCTGAAAACATGAGCCAGGATCCAGAACCTTTGATCCTCTGAAAGCATGAGCTAAAGCCCAAAAATCCTTGGTCCTCTGAAAACATGAGCCAGGATCCATTGTCCTCAAGGTAAGCATATCTTGTACTCATTCAAAAAAAAAAAAAAAAAAAAAAAAAATTTGCATGCCTAACTACATTTGGACCTGATCCCCCCACCAAGAGGTACGTAGGCCATCTCCCTAGAGATTTGGTCCACATTTTGATCCACAACATGACCATCTGCATTTTTATCCACATGCATCATACATTCACCACAATTAAATACTGATTCCAAAGTTAGGTATCTCTTTCATACATTGATATTCGCTTTTCAAGCTCTACCAATAAGGGGCATTCTTTTGACACCCCATTTTGCAACTCACATTTAATATCACATGGAGGGTAAAAGATTAATTTTGCCTTGGGAATATGCATCTTGATTCTGGCCATTAGATCCTTAATCTCATTTCACCAAAATGATCTTGATGTCGTAATGATCAAATCGACCGGTCATAAGCCCTAATCGGAAAACCAGATTGAAAGTTATCATCAAATCAAGTTTTAATGGCTGAGATGTACTATCACAAATTGAGTCCGACTATATGTGATTATGAACAATTGATTTCAATTGGTTATAAGTGTAATCAATTTAAGATCAATGATGTGTCATAATTTGATTGGTTAGGACTACATTTTATGGTAGGGTTGCATACACCTAATTAATAAGATAGTTAAATATTAATTATTCAATGAGTAATTTGTGCAATTATCTTTCAATTATAGTAAATTTAGAACCAATTAAGTCTGAAATGGGAGTGATTGAAGTCATTTAATGTTAATTGGGAGCTAATTTGGGACCTATTAATGTTAATTGTGCTGAAACCATTTTCTAACAAATGACCTCTGCTCACCATTTCAACGATATCTCTTAAAATATTTTGAATTTGCAAATAGAGTTAATTTTCTCAGAAACTAGACATCCGGGGCTTCAATTTGAGCACAAGAATGAGATAATTCTGATCAGAATCGAGTCAAATATGACTTTTCAAAGTTAGCTCTACAAGCTATTACAGCGGCTACGGGAAAACCGAACTTGGCTTACTCCTCACTCCCACCAATCTTTCCATTTAATGCACCAGATTTCCTCCAAGGCTAAAATAAGGTCTAGGTTCATGATTCTTTGTCAACCCTCATTAAATGGCTTTCCATTCATATTTTCTCCATCACTACTATATAAACCCCCTCTCTCCTTCATTCCAAAAGACAAAAAAACCCCCTCTCTTCTCATCTTTGAAGTTCTAGTAAAGTTGAGTAGTCTTGTCATATCTTGGTTTTCCTAAGACTCAAGGTATTGAGTGAGACTCACTCTCCCTCTCCTAACTCTTCTTTTCCTCCACCCTCAGAACCTCCGTCAAGAGTCCCTTCCTCCACCATATGGATCTTACATAAAGATATAATCCATTTCCCTAATTGTTTGTTTATGTTGCCATGATGAGAATCTAAAATTAAAGCATGATAATTTCATTGAATATGTTTGAATGTTCTTAATTGTTCTTATGTGTTCTTCACATGTTTATCACATGTTCATGCATATCACTAGATTTAATCTTAAATCCACATCAAAAATATGAAAAACATGTTTATTTAATAGTTCTTTCAAATCATTGAATCTAGGTTATCATCATCCACACACATTCACTAGAATTTATTTTTCAATCCAAATGCAATACTTAATAAATTGAATTAGGGTTTATCACATGCACACACATTAAATTCAATATGTAAATTGATTGACATATTGGATAATATGATATGAATATAGGCCATCATAATCTAAAATACCGGTTTCACCGTGCAAGGTAGGTGCCTAACACATTTTCATCTTATAACATAGCCTCTGAGTTTAGATCAAGAATTAGTAGATCAAATGCTTTTCCGTGTAATTTTTCAATTTCTAAATTGTAACTAGGAAATAAAGTCATGTACTTTATCTTAGATTGTATCTATGACCAAAGCCATGTAATTTTCCTATGATCAATGTAAATTTAATTTCAAATTAATAAAATGAGGAATTTTTCAATTATAGTTTTCTTATTTTTCCAATAATTAAATAAGTGGCGACTCCATTGTAAAACTCCTAATCTAAGGGGGAAAATATAATCAGTCGAACCTCTATTTTGAGAAGCAATAACACGACTCCACCCATTCACGTGGGTTTGGCCCCACATCCTATAAGGGGGTTGGGGGCGCGGTCTCTCACAATCCACAGTATTTTTACAACATTTTTACAACAATTCTTAAGTGACAGGTTGTAACTGATTGTTATTGTTAGGACAAAAAAGTCATCTTAATGTTAGATTCAAATTTAAACTAATAACAACTAACCACCTATGATTTGTTGTAAAAATGTTGTGGACGTAGCATCTCTCATTTTGATTTTGATTACAAAATGGAAACACCGCTTTCTATTTCAAAGGTTGTCCTACTAGAGAATGAAAATCAATTGAGTCTTTCAAATATAGAAGTTTTTGTACCTCATAATATTATTAATAAGTTTTCGTACCTTAAATTTTCCATTCCATGTAAGCTGGTTGCTATTATTATTATTTTTTTGTTGCCAGCTATATCTTATGTCATACGTTTAATCAAAAACTCTGAGGTAATGGTACTTTAGTTATATAATATATTATAAGCATATTTAAAAAACTCTATATACTACTTTCATATTCGTGTGTTCTAATAAGTATTACTGTTTTCTCACCAAAAAAAAAAAGAAAAAAAAAACCTCCGAGATTTGCAGCTACAATTCTATGTACATTTCAAACAATGGTGCAAATACTAAAATATATATGCATATCCTATCCATTAAGTCAATAAATAAACTTTCTAAAAAAAAAAAGTCAATAAATAAAAGACAAATATTTTTTTATTCAAAATAATAATAATTATAATTGAATACAAAAGATATAATAAAATCATAATACACATAAACATACACTAACATGAGCATGTATGTTATTTATTTTATCTTTCAAATTTAAAAATTAAAATATATGAGAAATTTGAATATTAATTAGTGAATTCATTAGGTTGTTTACACATCTTTCTCATTTATTTTTAGTATTCATATTATTGGTGGACATTTTTATATATCATACACGTTACGATTATTGTCCAAATCCTAATTTCATGACTCCATCTATTATATATATATATATATATATATATAAATATATATATATATATATATTTATATTTTGTTTGAACAAAAATTATTTTTCTAAAAACAAATGTCAATTATCTAATTTATTTTTCAAAGAACTCTGTGATTAAATTAAAATGAGGTACTATCATTTGAAGATGTGGTGTGGGGTGCTTAGTTAACATCTTCCCCACCCATTACCGAACTTTTGAGTCCAAAAATATTTGGTTGGAGACTTTAACTACCTTAATTAACTTAGGGATCCCTAAGATTAGTTTTAGTTAATTAGGTAATTAAAATGGATCAAACAAAGGGCTGACCAATCACACCCATACAACAAAATCAATGTTAGTGGTGACCCTTTAAATTGAAATAAGTTAAGAGACTCACACACACCTTAATTACCCTAATAACACATATGCACACATCACTCATTGCCACACTCCAATGTAGAAACTAAAAAAGGGGAAAACCGAGAGGGACTTCCTTCTCCCATCTCCTAAACCCCCTAAATCTTTTTCAAAGCATCCACAATAGTTAGTAATGAGATTAGGCAATCTGATAAGACTATAGTATTTCAATTATGATGATCTGTCTCGATCATGGAAGCAAAAAAAAATCTAATTAATATTTTGATATTTTGGAATACACTAAAATTGACTATTGCGAAATGTTCTACAAACTACTATATTTTGAACAAACAATCTTACAAATGCTATGTGCATTAACTCTTAATCTTGAAAGAATGATGAAATCAAATATGAATTGTTGATTGCATTGATGCCTGTTGGAGTGAGATTTTGTATGGTCAATACCTTAGTATGTTGTGTATTCACATGTAGTATTATGGGAACACTAATTCTCAAAATAGAATCCATAATTTCTTTTAAAGACACAAAACATCCTCTTGAGATAAGTTTAATGAGAATTCTTTATTTTGAATATTGGGCCCAACCAAATTGGCAATATTTACTTAATTAGATTTTGAGAATATAGGAATAATCAAATGATTAATTGAGGGTCTTAAATGATTTAAGATGTAGTGACTTACAAAATGGTAGTAATTTATAACTTTGTTTCACTATAGATAATTTCAAGAAGAGGTTAAATGCAATATACTAGAGTCTTGGGATAATTTAATTAAATAAATAAAAACCTATTGTGCATGATTAATAGTAACTTTGAGTCTCTTATGCGATAACAGGAGGCTCAAGGTTCTTTTTAGTCCCACCTCAAACCACATATACTAAAATTCATAATGATTATTGTATCAAGGTAAGTTTTCTTTGAACCCTTATTAAAAATTCAAAGTTCGCATGTGTTCTTGCATCATGCGAACCTCGAATTTTATTCCGCTGCACATGATATGTATGAGATACATATGGTTTTCCAATACTATAAGCGCAATACAAGCAAAGCCCGACTCTTTTGGAACCCATCACATAATGGGTAACGTATTTATTGTTACGGGCCCAAGTCCATGCAATTTTATTGAAGAAGTGTGGTCTGAGGACAAAGAGCATGCCTATCTTGGCTCATTAATGAACCTAAACATGAGCTTTGCTAAATGCTAAGTGAGCTTAGAACGCTTGTAAAAACTAAAGGTCCATGAGCAACCTCATAGGGCCACAAACACAACTTAAAACACTAATTTGTTTTAACAAAAAATAATAATAATAATAATAATTTGACTTGTTGTATTTGTCACAAAATCCAGAATTTCCATAAATCCTTTTATAAGCACCTTAAGATAAAATAAGTAGTCCAGCTTATTTAAAGTAGTTTGTCCAATTCCCATAAATTTAGTAGGTTCCTTAGAGGAGTGTTGCCCATCAATAAACACACCCAAAAAAAAAAAAAAAAAAAAAAAAAAAGTGAGGAGGATAGTAATATATCTAATCCTATAATCCATCTAAAAACAAAAATCAAGATTACCATCTTTTTTCTAAAACCCAACAACCAAAAGCCTTAGTTGGTACGAAGAAGATAGTAAGATCGAATACCCATTGGGATGTGAAAGGAATGTAGCACATTTAAGAAATCCTTGCATTATTTGTTTTGGACAAATATATATATATATATATATATTTTTTTTTTTTTTTTGCAAAGGAACGCGTTGTTACTTAATTTTTATATAAAGCGAAGAGGCCCACCAAACCAAATTCTTTAGAACATTGGGCTCACCATTGAATCTGGGCTACTTGACATTTTGGGCTACAATTGGATTTAATATTTCAAACTTTGGGGATTTTTTTTTCTCATTACTTTTATAAATTCCATAACCCCTTTCCGAGAGAGTTATATAACCAATCCACCAATTCCATAAATTTAACACAGCCCAATACCTCAACTTGGATTTTCATGAGCTCATGGGCTGAGTTTTTTTTTTTGGGAAATATTTTCCACCAAAGTAACCCAACCCAACCCACACAATTAATAGTAGTTTTAAAAGTATATGTGTTTTAAATTTACCAGTATGATTAATTTTGGATTTTGAGACGTTAAAATTTTTTTAGTTTTATTAATTTTTTATATTTTGAAACTTAGGTTTGATGAAATTGGAATATTAGGCTCCAATGTGTAAATCGTATTATGGATTGAATAATGGATTCCAATGCTATGTTGATACAACTTTTTTTTTTTAAAGAGAGTTTCACAACCTATGACATCCCCTCTTAATGATAGCTCTATATCATCAAACTAAGACCAATCAGTTTTTGGTGTAAGTGTAAATTGAACATCAGATCTCTTATTCAACTATCAGAGAATTTACCAGTTGAACTAACTGGAACCCACATGTTAATACAACTTAATGACTTATACTTTCAGTTTTTTGAAATCTTCTTACTATCTTGTACATTGCACAACAGATAATTAAATAATTTATATATATATATATATATATTTGTTCTTTTTACTTGAATCTATAATCCACCTTATGCAATTCATTTAAGTTTATCTAATGAATTTATTTTTATCCATTTATTTAGTTTATTGAGTAAAGTATAATTATACCTTAAAAAGGATGTAATTTCTTATGTTTTTTGGAAGTAAAATGGCCATACTTTAGAAAGCCTAGTGATGAGGAACAAGTATTCCGGAGAACTTTGGGCAATTGGAGTTGTGCTTTACATGCTAAAACACAGTCTCACCCACTTGATTGTGAAATTTGGTACTAAACTTGTTTTGCATTTTCTAATACTTACTATCATTGCAAATAAAAAATAAAAGAAATGTCAGTATTACTAGAGACTGCAGATCTTTTTCTTCACAAATTCTTTAAATTCACTCTTTGACACTGAGCCCAACTTCTCAGGAACTTCATCAGACTGGAAAGGAGCTGGAAAATTTTTATCAAGTTAAGATATTATAATTTTTGCAGAAGACAATATTATTAGGCTTTGTGGAGCTTAATTGCGTTTTATCTGGATTATGATCCTATCCGAAATAATATTGTTACAGTTTTTAATAGGAGATTTTCTAATATTCTTATTTTTCTTTTTCTTTTTCCCCCTAGCCAATGGTCTTGGTAGTTGGTAGGCAAGCTACAGTGCAGAAACGTTGTTGAATATGACAGTCCAATTCAATTCTTAATTGCCTAATTTGCCTTATAGAATTCATGTTAAAGAATTGAGACATATATATAGAGAAGCAAATATATATGTGCGGATGACCTTGCCAAATTAAGTATCGTTCAATAACTATCCCATCTATAAAATGAAATTAAGTATTGGTCAATAACTATCCCATCTGTAGAATGTACGAATTTTTAGACACTAGGTAAGCGCTAAAGAATACCATTGAATTACACATCTCAACTTAGGGAAATTATTGTGTACTCCCGGAGTATCATAAATGCGTGCTCCCTCCTCTCACATGAATGGTGGACCCCACTAATTAAATTCATGGTAGGACCCACCATTCATGTGAGAGGAGGGAGCACGCATTTATGGTACTCCGGGAGTACCTAATAATTTTCCCTCAACTTAAGAGTTCAAAAAGGGAAATGACTACAAAGTCAATCACACACCTGCCATAGTTTTGCTTCTCCTTCCACGGATTAAGCTCCTTTGTTTATCTGTTCAGCTAGCTTGTGAACATGTCAATAGGTAGAATAAAACTGCACAGCCACAACGTAAGATTGTATTTATTTTTTCTTTAGTTCATAAATGAATCATTGATAGTAAGAGAAAAGCAAATATCATTTCCTATAAGTCAAAAAATCTAAATTTAAGGTACATCGTCAAAAGCCTCATGACTGAATTGGCATGTTTTGGTGTTTCTTACGAACATGTCCAAGATTCAAATCCTTTCCTGTCCTATTAGAATTATCAAAATACCAAAAAGAAAAAAAAAAAATTTAAGATACATCCTTATTTAATAAAATTTCATAAAACTAATTTGTAGTATACATCCTTAAAATTTTGAGGTCATTTTGAGTTTGCTCCTTAAAATTTTAAAAGTAGCAGATGTCCACGCAATGCACGTGTTCATTATTAATTATTTTATAATACTCATATGTGTTATAATGTTTGGAAAATTAATTTCGATTTTGAATTATACGTGACTATAATAATGAAGAAAAATGTTATAATACGATATATCCATATATAAGTAACCATAATACCACCGCACGTCCTTGATGTGATGGTCACTCCATAAGAACAAGTAATTGTGAGGTGTGGGAGACAAGGGTCGGGGTTCAAATCTCCAAAATAAAATTTCACACAAATATACACTTAGATTAGGTTAAAATAGAATTTCTATCTTGTATAAAAAAATAAAAAAATAAAAAGGTAACCATAATTAATTTGACCCTAAAAATGCCACTACATACTTATTGATTTTTTATTTTTTTATTTTTTTTTTATCAAGTGTACATGTATATTTGGTTTTTACATTTGACATTTTCAACACATAAACTTTTGAAAGTTGAACATCTAAGATTGAAGGTTTATAAATTTTAATTTGCAAAACTAAATATAGTTGTTAAGAGATTAAAAATATAATAAAAATTAAACAAAAAAAATATATAAAAATTATACTATTTCATATCTTAAGTTTAATTTTTCATACATCTGAGTACCTCAATCGCTTACAAATATTAAGTACTTCCCAAAAATATAAATAAACACAAATAACAATAATAAAAGTTCTATGTCATCTCTAAACATACCTTTTAGAAACCCCAAATGTCATTGAAACATTGAATCAAGTTTTGACAATGTTGTTGACAAGTATAGATCATATGCACCTAAAACCAAAGCCAATTTCATTTCATACTCTTCTTGACATTGATTCTCTCTCTCTCTCTCTCTCTCTCTCTCTCTCTCTCTCTCTCTCTCTCTCTCTCTCTCTCTCTCTCTCTCTCTCTCTCTCTCTCTCTCTCTCTCTCTCTCTCTCCCCTACTTTTCTTTTGGCCCTTCAATATTTTGTGAAACTGGAATACATAAAATAACAAGTGTTATAACATGAAAAACTAACATTGAATGGAAAAAATCTTTCATTTTTGAAATTAATGAAATTAAAAGTGGAAGAGTTCAAGAAAGTTGGAAAAGGGGTGGAACCAAATCAGTTAATCTTATGCATTTATGGCTTACATTGGTCATTGATAAGAAGATGGGATGAGGTGAAAGGTTAAATGAAATACCACTCATGAAAAGCGCCACAAGACATAACCTTATGCACTTCCGCATGAAGTCTCTGCTTATATATATATATATATATATATACACACACACCACTAACATTACTTATCACTAAAATAACCCCTTGTGTCCATATTTGGTAATGAGTTGTCCATTAGATGTCACTAAGCTTTGCCACATGTAATAATTGCCACATGTCTAATCATATCATACCATGTCAATTAATTATGGCACATCAACTAAATAACCTAAAAGACTTTAAAAATTTTACATTTCTCTAAAAAAATGAAAAAAATATAAAATAATTCATTCTCTACATTTTATTAGCATCCAAATAGAAACAAAGGAGCCATTGACAAAAATATTCAAATCAATTCACAGGAATGACTTTTGAAAAACCCTACCTAATCAACAATAGCACCACAAAACCCACAAAACCTTATGTGATGTTTGGTTTAGGTGGAAAAGAAGAACATGAAAAATAGAGAAACAAAATGTGAAAGGAAAATAAGATTTTCAAATTTTTGGATGGAATGGAAAGACAAAGAGATAAAACGAAAATGGGGTTGGATTGAGTTTTTCCCCTAGCCCACCATATTTTTCCTCCCAAATTCATATTGAAAAATTATTCAAATAAAAAAGACAATGTGAATAATTTGTTTTGTCTAAATTATGTGCTTTTTTTCCAAGAAAATTGAGAATATTCTACCAAGAGAAAAATAAAGGAAAAAAGATGGGAAAATTACTAAAAAATGAAAAAAAAAAAAAAAAAAAAAAAGGATGAAGAAGTGTTAATTTTTTTATTATTATTTTTTTTAATATTGAAATAGAAAAAACAATGTAGTTTTGAATACATTATAACTATGTTATTTGAAATGAGCCAACATTTAACAAACAACTTACCAAAAAATATGGATGAAAGGCTTTTTTTTTTTGGTTGCAAATTTAGGTTTCTTACTGTTAAGGGTACACAAATCCAAATTTTAATACTTTAGGGGACAAAATAAAAATTACATAAAGTTTAATGGTATAGTTTACAATTTTGCCATTTCCTAATTAATATGAATGGCAAATTAAATTTTTCTTTAGAGGTTGCAAACTTTAACAACCAATTTTTTTTTGGACGTGGTGTTTGCTCAAATATTGATTTTTATTTTTTAAAAATATTATCCACAAATGATTCAAAAATAAAAATTAATTAATTTCAACGCTTTTAAGATTATACTTTTAATTTTTTTCAAAATTAAAATGTAACATATATTTTATACTAACTAATAAAGAATTTAACAAAACCTATATATAAATGCATAGAATAATATTACATTAAAATAAACATTTAGAAGAGTTATATCTTAACTAAAATTATGGTGTTTAAGACATTGTAAAGAACGCAATTTTACTCTTTTAACTACTTTAAATCATTGTAAAGTTGTGATTTACAAATATGTATTTTGTTGGCTTTTATTCTGTGCCAAATTTGATTGTAAGTATATTTAATCTTTTGTACCTTGTATTTATTGTGGGATTTGATTGTAAGGATTGTGTGTTAAAGAGAGAGTGTGTGAAGACTCAAACAATTGAAGCCAGAAGTGAAGCATGTGCCTTGCACATGACTGGAATGCGAAGAGTCAGTACAGGATAGAGACAGCTGTGTCTTGCGAGTATCTCGTGGGTAAGACCTTTTCGTGAGACACCCGCGAGACATTTTGTTCTGCCAGTCTGTACTATCTGATTAACACTTTCTGTACCTACACTATATATACCCACATTACCCACAAATGTTGAGAAGTGCTTCTAAGAGAAAACCCTAGCCAAACATCTTGAGGGTTAGAGATTATCATACCCATATATCTCTACACATATGCTCGTGGATTTCCTCAACTCCTATCTCTCCATTTTCATACCATTGAGAGGTTGATAGCCCAAACACTTTCCACACCCTTTAAGAGTGTCAAGTGAGATTTTGGTGCTACTAGGAACTATTGGAAGAAGCCAAGGATGACAGATGCAACATGGAACTTGTTGCGGGATCCGGAGAGCTATACAAGACACAGTTCCAAGAAGCCTTGTTAGAGTAGGAGCTTGGAGGGCTTAGGTACAACGGGTAGATTAGGCTTGGAGGGTCTCTTGCTAACCTATATATCTCAACTGATTGTCTAGTAGATCGATTATCGCTTAGAGGGTCGCGGAGAGGTTTTTCACCGAGTTCTTCGATTTCCTCTTCGATAACACATCGGTGTATTATTTTGTGTTTGCATCTTTCTTCCCTACTCTTTTACATTCCATTTTACTGCTGTGTTGCTATGATTATGGATTAGAGTAGTTTGTTTGTTTATCTACTTGCATTTAAACTATTCCACGCTTAGTATTAAGTTAGTGTAAAATAAATCGAGTCGTAACTTTAATTTGAAGGTCTAAACAGCTCTTGTGTTTTCAACACATTTTCGAGCTTTCAATCATGATCAACAAAAGTACTCTAAAGAAAGAAGAACACAAAGATGAAGTAGGGAAATCGTCAAGGTTGGAAAATAGTTTAAAGCCTTAAGACACCTAAGATTAGACCTTAATAGTTTTTCAATAAATAGTTTGATAAATGACAACTTATTGTTTCTCATATTTTTTTATACATAATTAAAAAAATCTGAAAGAGATATGAATATATTGATTAATAATGAATATAACACTTAAAGAGAATAAACATAAAAATAAACATGAAATAATTTTTTTTGTTTTATTTGAACCTCACAAACATATGTTATCTTTATTCAAATAGAAGCATAGGAAAATATGGACGTTGTAATGTCAAATTTTGACGAGTTTAGCTTACCTCCAGTACTTTTTAAAAATGAATCTCATTTTTTTTTTTTTTTTTTAATGAGAGACTGTCACATCACTTACTAAATAAATAAAATGTAGAGATTAAAACCCACTACCATTTACCATTGTATATTTAAAATAAAAGGACATGTCCAATTAAAAAAGTACTTGAGGTAAGTCAAACTCATTTTTGACTATTTAAGCAAGATAAGCTTAAGTTTTAGAGTTTTTAAACTCTAAAGAAGTTTTACTATCTAAAGATAATTTGACCTTATTTTTGCAAGTGAATTTTTTATTATTAGTAATTTTATTGCTTATAATTACAAATCAAAGATATACATTTCTAGCATTTTCACTTCCAAGTAGTAAATAGGAAATTTTATTTCTAAATCTTATTGTATGCTACTTAGTTAGCGCAATAATTATTGCCCTACTATTCACATAGACACACTTATAGAAAGAAATATTCATTTTTTTATGGAAAATTTGGGATTCATTTTAAGATAAACCTGGACATTTGTGTACAAAAGACCGCGTTTTAAATATAATAGACTAGGTTTAGTTGGTTTTGCTCAGTGTCTTTTATTATGGAAGGTGCTTAAACGATCATCAAAATTGAATAAGGCTTTCAAACTATCAGTTATCTTACAATCATACCCGATTATTTACTTTCATACCTCATAAGGCATAAGGGGGGCGCTTCTCTAAGCGATGTAGTGGTACCCTTATGCCTTGAGCTCAAGCTTATAAGGCATAAGGGGGGCACTTCTCTAAGCGATGTGGGACTTTGCAAAATGAGCATGCCCACACTCGCAAAGAGGACAAAGCCGTGCGGGGTGTCAAGCCTTACAAGTTACAAGGTCTAGCCCTTGGCCTGGGGTGAAAATCCCCCAAAGCGGACAAATAGATTGTGTTCCCACAAGTATGTATGTTATTTTTTTATTATTAAAATTTAAAAATTAAAATATATGAGAATTGTTTTACATTAATTAGTAAATACATTAGGTTGTTTACACCTCTTCTTCATTTATCTTTTAGTATACAAATTATTGATGGCCATTTTTGAATGAGAGGTGCTACGTCTATAACATTTTCACAATATTTTTACAACAAATCATAGGTGGTTAGTTGTTGTTGATTCAAATTTGAACCTAACACTAAGATTGTTTTTTTTGCTTCAACAATAACAATCAGTAACAACTTGCCACTTAGGATTTATTGTGAAAATGTTGTGGATATATCATTTCTCTTTATGAATATCATACATGTTAGGTTTAGTGTCATAAATCCCAATCGTATGATCTTTATCTTATATATATATATATATATATATATATATATATATATACTAGTATTTGTGTGAACATTTGAACTAATGTGCGGTAACCCATGAAATGCATTGTATAAATGTTAGTTAGGAATGAGAATGAGATTTGCATATAAAAGATAAAAATCACAAATCCTTGTAAACTCAAAATATTAGTTCGTAGTTTGTAATGAGATTAAATATCTTGGTGGATAAGACTATAGTATTTATACAATTATTTAAGGGGTTTCTCATTTTTAGTTTCCTACTTTTTATGCTCAAAATACCCTTAAATTCATATGTTTAGAAATGTTAAATAGTAGGGTTAGATAGGTAAAATTACTAATTTAAAAACTCCTAAATTTTCGATAAATTTTAAAAATTAGTTTTTTCCAACCACATTGCTCCCTCCTTTTGCATGTTTCTTTTTCAAATTCAAATCTAAAAATAAAACAACTATTTTTTAGAGGAAAATTAAATGGTATTATAGATAAAAACAACTTCTCTCTCTCTCTCTCTCTCTCTCTCTCTCTCTCTCTCTCTCTCTCGTTTCTTTTCTTTTTTTGAGAGGATCTATCTCTCACGTCAGTCAACTATAATACAACCCCCATTCTTTCTTTCTCTCACATTATCCATATCCCTTAAAATTAGGCACTTCTACCTCTCCTTATTCATTTTGATTTATTTATGGAAGTTATCAACTTATTTTTAATCCAAAAATTTAGTTTTAATCCAAAAATTTAGCCACTTACTACACATTCATAACAAAAGCTAAAAAGTGCTTAAATTTAGGATTTAGCAACTACCTTTAAAACCAAAAAAATTGTATGTAACATTTTTTATGGGGTAGTAAATTAGTAATTATCAAAGAACTGTAAATTGAATCCCATCTCATCACACCTCTAGGTAATTTTGTGATTAAAAAAATGTAGCAGTTTCAAATTAGGATGAATGAAAACTATTAACCTTTAGAAGAAAAAGAAAATAGAAGAGGCTCTGAGTATGTGCGTGAGCACATGCTTAGAGGCTATTTTCAATTATAATGATTGGTCTTGATCATGAAAGCGAAAAAATCTAATTAATATGTTGGTGTATTATATACTATATTGGATTATTGTGAGATGTTGTTTTACAAACTATTGTCTTTTGAACAAACAATCTGACAAATGCTATGTGCATCAACTCTTCATCCTTAGAGGATGGTGAACTCAAACATAAATTTTTGATTACTTTGATGTGTGCTGGGGTGAGTTTTTGTATGGTAAATACCTTAATATTTTGTTTAATCACATGTAGTGTTATGAGAACACTAATTCTCAAGATGGAATCCATAATGTGTTTTAAATAGATAAAACATCCCCTTGTAATCAGTTTAATGAGAATTGATTACTTTGAGTATTAGGCCTAACAACATTGGCAAGTAGTTACTAAAATTAGATTTCAATGATATAGGCATTATGAAAAGATTAAATGAGAGTGATTTCAAGGATTTTAGATGTAGTGAATTATAAAGTGACAGTAACTTATAAGTTTGTTTTTTCTTTAAAAAAAAAAAAAAGCATATAACTTTGTTTCGCTATAGATAATTTTATAGAGGGGTTAAATGCAATATAATAGTGTTTTTGGATAATTGAATTAAATAAATAGACACCTAGAGTGCATAGTTAATGGTAAGTTTAGGCCTTTTATGCGAAAATAATAGGAGGCCTATGGCTCATTGGAGCAAGGATTTTATTTTCTCTTCCATCCACCTCAAACCACATAACTAAAACCCATAGTGGGCTGGCCATATGTTTGATTCACTATATATCGCACGAGTAAAGAAAAACCCTATGAGGCACTCGGCTGCTGCAAAAAAAAGCCCCCCGCCCCTCCCCCCTCCTATTGTGAGAAATGGCTAGGGCTCTATCAACAAGGAGAGCCCCCACTCTCAGCTAAGTTTGTGGACATTGAGGTGAAGATCAATGTGATATTAAGATCAAGACTTGCTAGAATTTCAAATTTTATTTAAGGTTTGTGGGGGTGTTGTGATTCAGTTAGTATGCCTTTTTTAGCTGTGCTACCAAGGTTAGTGCTCTCAAAATTGGAATCATTGTTGCACCGCCAAGATTGGCTTTCTGGCAACGACGGAGCTCATTTTGCTAGTATGATTGATCAAATTCTAAACCCATAATGACAATACAAATTTCAAATCTACCATCACAACCACAACCTAAAGTAGGGAAATTTGAAGGCATGCAAAGATAGTATGTTTGAGAGAGAGACAATATGGGTTATGGCTATGAGCACATATGAGAGAGAGAGAGAGAGAGGATTTGTGTTGTGGTTAAAGTAGATCTATATTTTTTTTTATTAATAAATTTGGATTTGGAATAGGTGCTCTCAACCCAAAAGGGCCAAAACTGTCTTTTCCTATTATGTAAGTGCACAAAAATGGACGGAATGCATAGAATGGATCGAAGTGGATCAAAATGGACCAAATTGGACTGAAGTGATCCAAAAGGACTAAAGCTGACCAAAAGAGACAAAATGGACAAAAGTGGACCAAATTGGATCGAATAAAACCGAATGGACCGAAGTGGATAGAATAGGACTGAAGAGGACTAAAGTGGATTGAATAAGACCAAAGTGGACCGAATAGGACTAAATTGTATAGAATGGACCGAATAGGACCAAATTGTACAGAATGGATTGAATAGGACCATAGTGAACCGAATGGACCAAGCAGAACCGAAGTAGACCGAGTAGGACCAAAGTGGACCAAATATGAACAAAGTGGAACGAATAGGACTGAAGTGGAGAGAATGAATAAAAGTGGACATAATGAACTGAAAAGGACCAAGTGAACTGAGTAGGACCAAAGTTGATCGAATAGGATCAAAATGGACAAAATAGGACTAAAGAGGACGGAATGGACCGAAGTCGACCAAATGGGCCGAAGTGGCTTAACGGGAGTTTAGCAATGATAAAAGTTACACTTAACCTTTTAGAAATGCTAGTTCTTTTTAGATTTATAAATATCAGTCTTTAAACACCTAAAATATTTTTTCATAATATGTATTTCCTAAGAAATATAAAAATTATTATTAAAGGTTTTGAATTTTATTGCTTTTTTTTTTTTTTTTAAACCTATGCTGCTGCTACTTTTTTTTACACATGTTATACTTATATGGATGACTCTAGTGCAATATGCAAAATTTTTATTAATAAGTAAATTAGACCATATAATAAAATGTATAAAGTTAATCCATAATCTATCAACATAATTCTGTGAATTTCACAACTTTTATATGACAAAATATTTTGTCAACACTTCTAAAATACTTGAATATACAAAAGGTATCCTTAAAAATTAGAGAGAAAAAAAATAGAGAGCTAAAATTAATCAATAATTGCATCAACCAATAAATAACTTTAGTAAGTTATATTGAAAATATTCAATTAATAAATCGGAAAGAAGAAACATTAGGAGATTTTGGGTGATATTCATCACAACCTGAACAAATTATATATTTTTCGTCATATTTTTTAACAATTCTATGTTACACAATAAAAACCAATTGTTATTTGTCTGCATCTATCAAAAAAAAAAAAAAAAATTACATATATATATTATGATGTTTTAACAGTTTGATATTGTGTTTTAAATTACTTTGATATTGTTAACACAGTTAAAACATTTACCTTTACTTGACCTTTGTGTATCATATTTTTTAGAAACATTTTTCTTTTTAGCATAAAAATCATTAGGTTTAACAGAGTTGTATTTTTTATATTTTTTATGGCTATAATTTTTGTGACTTTTATCACGTTTTTTCCCTTTTTGTCTGGAAGGAGCAATAGGGGGCAAACCATATTGTTCACAAAAATTACCTATTTCATATTTAGCTTTTCTCTTATTCTTTAATTGGTGTTTTAACAGTTTTTCATCATTGCACATATTAATACCAAGTTTTTTAAAAGTGCTTGTAGGGGCCTTTTTTTTTTTGTGGGATTGGGCTGCCTCCTGCGATGATAGGCTCTAGTATTTCTGAGTAAGGGAGCTGTGACCGGTCCAATTGTAACTCAACTTGGGCCGGTTTGTGCACAAACTTATGCCATGTCTGCCATGAGCAAATTTACGGCAAGCAGAACTGTAGCAGACAAGTTATGACAGGCTGAACCGTTGCAGACAAGTTATGGCAGGCAGATATAATAATAACTAAAACAGAGTATTCTGCCTATTTAAATAAATTGCAATGTATTCCCTGCTAATAAAGCATGATTACAGTCATAATGATATCAATCACAGAAAAAATGAAGAGAATAATACTGGCTAATTTAAATGGGCATAAATTAAGTTTTAAGCTTAGTTTGCTGCAGCAAAGCCAAAGAGGGGAGAATGCCTCTTCTCAATGCAAATAATCTCCTAAGAAAAAGATCCTGCCATGGGGATTAATGGCTTTAAGGGAGTCGGACCTGAATGGTTATTGCCCCAAAAGAAAGAGTCCTTGTTTGCGTTTTGGAAAAAGGTAAGATTTGAAGGGGGAGAGAGGGAAACCGATCTATTGGTGCATGCCCATTGAACTAACTCTCTTTTTTTTCTTAGTTTCCTTTCTTTTCTTCTCTGTTTTCTTTCTTATCTTTTTTTTTTTCTTTTCTTCTTGCTCTGTTTTTTTCTTTTCACTTCGTAAAATATACTCTGTTTTTCGATCCCCCCCTACAGGGCACGGCAAGGGCCTTTTTATAGCGCCTGTCGTGGTTAGTGTTTTACGGTCTTGCCCCTTAACCACCTTTGTCTGGTCTGGGTGTACTTGCCGACCACACTGTGCGACACCCACCTTCGCCAGACAGAGGCGGACTTGTTTTATTCCTCTGTATGTCGTAGCATTTCTTCCTGCCACGACATTAATGCCTTCTCTCTCCACTCTCAGAGCATGCACCCAACGGTTCCCTCTCAAATTGCCTCTTTTGGGTGGTCTATCATCCCAGCAGGACGTACCTCCCAAAAGGGGCTTGGGCAGGAGCCGTGAATAGATCTTTTCCCCTCTCCCCACCACCAAACCACACCCCTCTTTACCTCTTACCTCTGGCCCATGGCCCCACCATGTCCTATATTGGCTGGGTACAGGCTGGTGGCACCTGGGCCTTGCACGTGCTTCCCTTTCAAATTTGTTCAAGAGTCTGCCTGCTGCTCATGTGTCTGCCGTAACCTGGAGACTCTCCGTCTGCGTTTCCTGGCCTTTCATGCGGGCTTTTTTTTGGTTTTTCGCTCCATTCAGGAGTTGGGCCTCGTATGATAATGGGCTTTACATTTCTTTGGCCCACTTTTGGTTTTCTTCACTGCCTGCCACGTTGAATTGTTATTCCTGCCGTAATGACTTAATTCTGCTAGACCCCTTTTTGGGCCAGCCATTTATCCTTTTTCTCAGTGGCCTGTCACGGGCACTGTTTTGCTTTTACTCATGGGCTCCTATGTCCCTTTGGGCTTCCCTTTGGGCATCCACGGCCTGATTGCTTTCATTGGGCTTCCTCAGCCTGTTTGCTAATTCCACACTCCCATGGGCTTTTTTACTAACTTCATTGGGCTTCCCTGGCCCAATAACCTTATCCTTATCTTTGGGGTTCATGAGCCTGCCATAAACCCCTTACTCTCTTAGTTTACACTGCCTTGGGCCTGCGGCGACCCTTTCTCACTTTTCTAACTCATACTCTGCCCATGAGATGCTATTTCTTTCTTTTCTGGCTTCTTTAAGCCCGCTTGCCTTTTCAAGACCCATGTATATATTTGTTGGGCCAGTGACCCATTATTCCTGCCGCTTGGGCCTAATGGGCTTTTTTGCTATTTATCCTGTCAATTCTTTGTGGCCCTCATCATTGGGCTCTTCTGTCTGCTAGGCTTCCACAAATGGCCATCAACAGTGCTTAAAATATCACCATAAGTTAAGCTATCATAATCAATAGAATCATTTTTACCCATTAACTCTTGTTTTACCTTATGAGCAAAGATAGGAGGCAGACCGTCAATAAACTTTTCTTTCCAATAAGGCTTGTGGCAATCTTTCTGAAGCATCACTCTAGAAAGAAAAACATCTTGATACCATCTGTAATAAGACATAGTAGGACATCTCAAATTATTCAACAAATCAGAAACTCGAGATGAAATATTAGATGGAGTACCAACAAAATGTTTGAGAATGGTATATATATATATATATATATTGCATTGCTTAGCACCATCATTTTGAAACTTAGTTTTGATGAAGTTGGAATATTAGGCTCCAATGTGTAACTTGTATTTATCAATTAAATAATGGATCCCAATGCCTTATTGATACAATTTTTTTTTTTTTTGAAAATGGGTTTAATCTTGAAAAAAGTGAGATTTAAAAAAAAAAAAAAAATTTGTGGATTCAAAAAAACAATTGAGAATAAGGCTGCCTACTATGATATCTTCCAAACTACACAACAGTGAATTTTATGTGTTTAGTATGTTCTTTTAAATCGGCTCTATAGTTGAATGAAAACCTAATTTTCATATTAATTCCAATAAAATTACCCCAACCTTGTGATTATATGGGTTTTTTTTTTTTTTTTTTTTTTTGTTGAGAAACAGGATTGGTTATAAGATTGGATTGAGTAGTTCTAAACTAAAAGGTTAGGTTGGTGGCAAGGTCAGCTCAACAACTTTGGGGGCCTTAGGCGAAAATTATAAGTGGGGTTTTTTTATTTTTTTATTTTATTTTTTTATTTTATATTTAATTATTAATTAAATAATATCTACTGAATATTTTATTTAAAATCTATTGATCATTCAGTTTTTTTTTTCAATTTTTTTTTTTAAGTTTTTCATATCCAGATAAATATTTCCTAATAAAAATTTATAATGAGAAAATATTTATAAATAAATAAAACACAATTCATAATTAAAAATTATAATTTAACTTAAAAAAAATTTAAGTATAGAATAATAAAATTTGGTTATTGCAACTTTTCTAATGTTGTGACTACTTTATTCTTTAAAGTCTAAACATGCAGTTTTGCACAAATAAAAATTAATTTATTAATTGGTTTAATAAATTAGTATCGCTATAATACAAGTGGGTTAACATGATATACATCAAATTGTCAATTGGTGTGATAAAAAGAGACTATGACTTGGCTGGAGAGTCCCGCGGGGGGGTGGTAGGGGAGAATGAAAAACATCATAAGTTTGAGTCTATGACTGCAAAATCCTTCTATCTAAAATCATTTGACAATAAAACAAAAGGTATCTATCACCTTCTGTTCACACATCACATGGACTAGTCGTTTTGAGAATATTTTGAAACACCCATGATCAGTTATGGGCAACCAAATGTGATGTACTTAAAGATGTCTTAACTTTAATGTTAAGCTACAATCATTATTATGGAACGGACCTATAAGTCAAAACCTTATTTCCTGAATGCGAGGGAGTAAAAACAAAAACAATGTGGCACTGTTAAACATTGTAATTCTTCTTCTTCAAATGCAAATAGGCAGAGCTCATTTTGCTGCACTTCTTTCTAATAGTAGAAAATTTTGGCTTCTATATTAACAAGAAAGTGGACCTTCAATTCACCATGCCAGGCAAGGAGATAAATAATCAATTACTATTAATATATAAGAATAAAATAAAAGTGTGGCACATACTATGATAATTCATGAGAGCGACTGTCTTGAAGAATGAAAGATATGTGATTACAAAATAATCAGAAAAGCACGTAATTATAGTTTTATTACAACAAGGCAAGCGGAAACAATTTCTAAGATGGGAAATCTTGTATATATGGTGAGGGATAAAATCAAGCTGTTCCCTTGAGTTTCTTTGAAATGCCAGCAAAATACTTTCCCTGGTGGAAAGCTATGTCCAACTCTAGCTCAGAAGGCTGTCTTGATCCATCCCCAGCATAAGTTCCTGCACCATAAGGAGTGCCACCTCTCACCTTCTCCATCTCAAACATGCCAGCTCCAAATGTGTACCCGATGGGCACAAAGATCATTCCATGGTGAACAAGCTGAGTAATGGCTGTCAAGCTGCATAGTTTTCCAACCAAAACAAGAGTGTAAAGTTTCAATACTATGTTAACTTCTTATTCAAGAGGTGGTGACAAAATAATAATAATAATAATAATCAGAGCATGAATCAAGTCTATTGACATTGTAATTTTCACAAAATTTTTTACAACTGCTGACATGGTTCGTTGTGATTGGTGCATAATAGAAGTATTGTCATTGATGGGTCCAGTTGAAACTTGAAAGTAATGTTACACCGATTATAATAGGTTATGTTAACAATTATGAATAATGTAGTCTCCTTAAAAATAGGTACAATACTAAAAAATAGATGTGAAACTAAAACTCACGGGGTAGTCTCTTGTCCGCCTCCCTGGGATCCAGTGCTATAGAAAAGTCCTGCAGGCTTGCCTGCAAGCTGTTGAGTTCTCCATAGCGTTCCAGTTGAATCTAGAAACGCTTTGAATTGTGCAGCCATCATTCCAAATCTAGTTGGGAAACCGAAAAGTACACCATCAGCCTCAGCTAGCTCGCTAGAAGTAATGATAGGTACATCACTCTTTGGTGGTGCGCCCAACTTCCCAAGAACTTCATCAGACAATGTCTCGGGTACCTGGAAAGAGCCGGATATATTTCATCAAGTTACCATATTTTGATTTTTGCAGAAGACAATACCAAATCCATAATCTATTTTTTTCCCCCCTACCCAATGGTTTCCTGGTTGGCAAGATACAGTGCACAAATCATTGTTGAATGTGACAGTCCAATTCAGTTTATTTAGTTGCCTTATATAGGATTCATGCTAAAGAATTGGGACATATATATAGAGAAGCAAATATATAATTGCAGATGCCCTTGCCATATTAATTACCAGTCAATAGCTATCCCATCTACAAAATGTTTAAATTTCTAGGCACTAGACAAGTCAAGAATATATAAACTGCAACAATTCTATGACCTGTAGTATCAATGTCCAAGCTAAGAAATACTGCTGAATTACACATCTGAACCTAAGAGTTCAAAAAAGGTAATGACTTCATAGACAATCACACACCTGCCACAGTTTTGCTTCCACTCCTTCCACGGATTCAGCTCCTTTCTTTATCTTTTCAGCCAGCTTCTCAACATGTCCATAGGTAGAATAGTAACTGCACCATTCATTATTAAAGTTTCAATTAAAGCAATCAGATTAATGCAAGTGCAGAACACTAGAAAATCAACTGTAGGAAATCAATTAGTACAGCTATTTCCTTAGTCATGGTCTACAAACAACAACCAAGTCCTAGTCTCAAAATTTTGGGGTCGTCTACCAAGAAAGCGTAATTTAAATTAACCTGGTTTTTCAATAATGATGAATTAATCTTGAAGCATAATCGGGCATGAAATAAAAAGCCATTCCTAATATATTTGATATGTGGCAAGAACTAGTCTCAATAATGATGAGTACACTTGAAAAATGGGACCACAAGCTCTAGAAAAAGGCATGGTCCTCCATTTCTAGACGTTATTTCAAAAGGTAGTTCAGGTTTCACAATCACTTTTTCTTCATCTGTGGATGGTTCATAACATAATGTCTTTACTCTTTACTCTTTTCAAGCTTTCTTGAACAGGAATCCTACTTTTATTAATAACCATGTGAATACAAAAAGCAACATTATAAAACTTGTGACATTAAAGAGCATGAACTCAACTCATAGCTGGCATCCGTAAAGTATGCCAAGATTGGGGAAACACGAGATGAGCGTGAGCCTTCTTTTTGTGACTTATCCCAGACTCTTTTGTACCAGTAAGTAATTTTTTTTATTTATTTTTTTTCCTTTTAGAAAAGTACTATTATGTAATTAACACTATTATGCTTCCCATTACACCCATCAAAAAAGAAACGAAGAGAGAATATAGATAAAAAATAAGATCAAATAAACATACAACATATTTAGGCTTAAGTGAGCAGAAATAAGGTACTATAATTAAATCTGTTACGTTTGGTATTGTTTTATTCTATTTTATAATATATATATATATATATATATATATATTGACAAGGTCTTTATGGTTGATTTCTTGTAAATATCTTTCTTTTTTTTTTTATCTTTAATTTTTTTTTTTTTTTTTGAGATAGTTTTTTTATCTTTAATTGGATATGATAAATTAAAACTAAAGAAAAACAGCACTGCACGTACGTCTTGGTTACAATTAATGAACAAAATCTTAGCCTCGATGTAATTTATAGACTTGGGTTTGGCATCGTACAGAGGATTTGTATTCATTGTACAAAAAGCTGTGAATTGTGATTATTTAATTTGGCTTCTCTGTTTCTAATTAAACATATAAAATCCATGAATTCCCCAATTGTAAAAGGTTAAATAATTATCAATGTGAAAGCTCTTTCCCAACAAACAAAGTAGACATTTAGGATTAGGGAGGGGCAAAATTACAAAATTTGGACAGGGTACAAGATTTGACAATAGCAAGAAAATAAAAATTTTATTTTTAAATCGTAATGCATGACATATTTTCTAATAAAGAATCGAATCTGTTTGTTTTTTGAGAATCAAACTTATCATTTGCCAAGAATTAGTACTTCTCCTATGGAATTCATATAATGAAAATTATAGCTCTCGTCGACGCTCCGAAAGCTAAGAAAGACCAACTAAAAGAGATATATACATAGCATAAATGCATGAGAAGATGGACTAGCTTAACGTTTTCTAAAATAAAAGATCATATAAACGTAAGTAGCTAGAAAACCCAGAAATAAACCGTAGACAGGGACTCAAAAAATGATTGGTTTATCTTTCATGCACTAACAAAAACATAACCCATAACAAGAAACTGAGAAACAAAAGCAGAGAATAGCGTACGTATATAATACATATACAAGACAAGAGGATCAGTATGTGTGCGCGTCTGTGAGAGAGAGAGAGAGAGAGATAGAGAGAGAGGTTCTTACACAATATAAACTTTGGTAGCCATTAATGGATGGAGTCTCTGAGTCTGTGTCTCTCTCTGCATGTCTTTCTGTCTTTGTGCTTTGCAGCGAAACCTTGCGAAGAATGAAAGAAAGCTTGGTAAGCTTTTATAATAAATGCTGCCAATAAGTTTGGCGAATTTTATTAGTCTTTCTTTTTGGTGGGGGGTAAACTATGAATTTTATTAGGTATGGCCAAAAATAAATTGGCGACCAAAGAAAAAAATACGTTATATGAAATGAGTCAGCATTTAACAGACAACTTATCAATAGATATGGATGTCAGGGGTTTTTTCAAAACGTTCTGTCACGCAACGGGCACCAATCAAAATTTTAATACTTTTGGGGGGGACAATCAAAATTACCTAAAGTTTAATGGTATGATCTAAAGTTTCGCCATTTTCTAATTAATATTACTAGCAAGGAAAAAAAATTTCTTTAGTGAATTCAAAGTCTAACGGCCAATGTTTCTTGGACATATGGTGTTTGCTCAAATTTTGATTTAATTTCTTTAAAATATATTATCCATAATTGTTTCAAAAATAATAATTAATTTCAGCACTTTTAATATTGTAATTCATGTGTATCAAAAAAAAAAAAAAGATTGTAATTCATGGGTTCCAGTTAGTTCAATCGATAAAGTCTCTGATTGTTGAGTAGAGATTTAAGGTTCAATCTCCGCTTACACCGAAATCAATTGGTGTCATGAGGAGCGGAAGTTATATGTTGAAACTCTTTAGTAAAAAGAAATTGTAATTCATTTTTTTAATAAAAAATTAACAATCTAACATAAATTTTATACTAACAAATAAAATGATTTAACAAAACCTATAATTGCTTAAATTATTATGACATTAAATTAAAAATTTATAAAATTTATATATGGTGTTTAAGATATTGTAAAGAACACACTTTTTTACTCATTTAGCTAATTTTAAATCAGGATTATAAAAAATAAAAAATAAAAAAACTCTTAAGAAAGAGGCACATTAGGATATAGCTAGATAATCTTCAAGCTCGAAAAATAGTTTAAAACTTTAAGACACCAAATATTAGGCCTTAAAAAAAATTCCACATTTGCTATGCGTGCTTAATATATATATATATATATATATTATAAATAGTGTAAGGTTGAATTTAATCAACCATCTTGTTGGCTTTATTCTGTGCCAAATTTGCTTGTATTTTAGCAATTAGAAACCCTGTATTTAGGTGGGAATCATGTAAGGGTAGTGTGTGAGAAAGTGTGAAGAATTGCTTAAGTGTGTGCAAAGAAGCAGGGACTCGCGGCTAGATTTCACGGGTGGCTTGCAGCTGCAAGCCACCAGATTGAAGCACATGTGCCAAGCATGCCAGAAGCTAAAGCATCGCGCCAATTGTTCACTATAGGACAAAAGTTCCAGGCTGGCCAGGCCGTTTGCTCGCGGCTTGAACTCACGACTCAACCCAGTCACGAGGCTAGAACACCCTGTTTGGCAAAATATGACTTTTCACATTCCTTCTCACCCTACTATATATATACCCTTATACCCACAATTCACAGAGGGCTTCCAGAGAGAATTTTGAGAGAGAAACCCTAGAGAAAACAAGATTGACTCATCCACAATCTTTACCTAAGAGACTCTTCAAATTCCTCTACTATCTTCCTCTCCATTGTCAAATCCTTGAAAGGCTCATTACCAAAACTTTTTCTCACCATATCCATCTCTATGAGAGGGATGTTTGGTGCTTTGGGAAGCAGTTAGGAAGGAACCAATTTCACATTGGTTGATGCTATGGTTAAGTAGAGGAATCTGGGAAGTTAGAAAAGAAATAGGTTTGGCGTAACCTCATTGGAGCAAGAAGCTTTGAGGGTTTAGATATATTGGGTAGATTAGGCTTAGAGGGTCTATTACTGTTCATATATCCCAACTACATTTTCTAGTAGATTACTTACCGCTTGGAGGGCGGCGGAGAGGTTTTTACGTCGAGGGCTTCGGTTTCCTCTTCGATAACACATCGATATGTTGTCCTTGTGTTTGCATCTCTCTTCCCTTATCTTTGCCTTTTATTTTTTGCTATGGATGCGATTTTAAATTGGCTTAGATTGTTTATCAATTCTGTTTATAGCTTATGTTCATTTTCCGCACACTTTGTGTTTGTCATAGAGCTTGAATTGGTAATTTTTTATTTGGGGGTCTAAAAATTCGTAGTGTATTTTACACTATTTGAACTTTCAATTGGTATCAGAACGGGTGCACTCTCTATGGTTTAAACACCTTAGTGCGATCCTTGACCCCGTTTTGAGATGGACCGGTCTCAATCTTTGAATGTTCCACCATTTTTTAATGGAAACAATTATGCCTTTTGGAAAGTCCAGATGAGGGCATTCTTGTGTTTAATTGATGATACTGTTTAGGATGTCGTAGAAGCAGGTTGGACTAGGCCGAAGGTTGCTAAATCCACTTGGGATATAGCAGCCCTTGCGGCAGCTAATGCTAACAGTAAAACCTTGAATGCAATTTTCTATGGTGTTTCTCTAGATGAATTTCACAGGATTTCACACATTATGATTACCAAAGAAGCATGGGAGATATTGGAAACCACTTATGAAGGAACTAAGAAAATGAAAGACACCAAGTTGCAAATGCTGACCACTTGGTTCGAGAAGCTCAAAATGAGTGAGGATGAGTCCTTTGATTCTTTCTATAGCAAGCTGAATAAAGTAGTTTTCAGCAAAATCAATTTGGGGGAGAAAACAGAGGATTCTAAAATAGTAAGGAAGATCCTCCGGTCATTGCTGGAAAGCTTTCGTGCCAAGGTGACAACAATTAAAGAGAGCAAGGACCTTGATGATATCAAAGTACAAGAGTTGATTGGTTCTCTTCAGACCTATGAATTGTCATTGCCCAATCAAAGAAAGAGCAAATCCTTTGCTCTCAAGACTGTAAATGAAAGGGTGGATGTTCATGACTCTTTGAATGATGATACAGTCGAAAAGGACGTTGCCTATCTTGCAACGAATTTCCGAAAATTTTTGAAGTTAAAAAATAGTGGTAAATTTGGTGATAAAGGGAAATTCCAAAGTTCAAGATGGGAGAAAAGGGAATTCAAAAGGAAAGATGGAAAAGAATCCCAATCTACACAAGATGTCACTTGTTTTGAATGCAACGAGCATGGACACTTTAAGAAAGAATGTCCAAATTATTTGAAATCGAAAGGCAAGGTGTATGTCACAACACTTAGTGACTCGGACTCTTCAAATTCAGATTCTGATTCTAATGAAAGCTGTGACGGAGAAGGAAACTACTCCGCATTTATGACTGTTGCTTATGTAGAGTCTTTGGAGGACTTGAATCTGCTTGTGCAAGAACTTGGGGAACATAGTGATGAAGAATCCATAGGAATTGTAGAAGAGTCTGATGTTGAAGAAGATGAGAATGCAACCTGTCTTCAAGAGAATTATAATTCTCTTCCTGAAAAATTAAGAAAGTATGCACGTGTGGCCAAGGTGGCTGTGAAGAAGATGAAGAAAGCCGAGGAGGACTATAGGAGTCTTCTAATGCGTCATAAGGAAGCTAAGTGTGAGATAGAGAAGCTGAATGGTGAGTTATCAAAAGCTTATACAAAAGTGAGATTTTTTTAGCAAGAGATTGTGCAAGCCAATGCCAAGATAGAGAGGGTCTCCATTAAGAAGCTAAATGATGTCATTTCATCTCAAAAACAATTCTCAGACAAGTCCGGTTTGGGATATACCGGAGGAAGTAGTTCATCAGGCAGTGACACTAAAGAAGTGAAGTTTATAAAGGCCAAAGAGCAAGTTGAAGTTAGTCCTACTGCTAAGAAGCCCAAGATGGAGGAAAAGAGGAATGTGGATGACAAACGGATATTGAACAACTCTCATAAGCATTCTGTGGCCAGGTTTGAATCCCAAGCCAAGTCTCGTCCCTGATCACAAAGAAGTCTTAGATCAACCTATGTGTGTCACCACTGCGGACTTTAAGGGCACACTTGACCAAATTGTCAAAAGCTGAAAGCAATGAATAATGCAAGTGCTCCAAGGTCTCGAGGACCTAGGAATGATAGGAGAAATTGGGTTGGTGAACTGTTAAGAGGTAGAAGAGGTGATCCTGGAATGATGGACGTGATGAAGATGATTGGGGCATTCACCAACTGTTTGGAAAGCTTCACACGAAGGTTTGAAAGTCCTAACTCCCGTACCCAATCCTATAAGGATATCACCCCAAACGCAAGTGACGTGTGGGTGAAAAATGGTACTCATGCATAAGCACTACAACATGTCCATGCATCAATAGTTCCTATGCTTTGTGACTTTGTTTGGTTGTTTGCTTATTGGTAATGTGATTTGAAATTTGTTTATTTGTTTTTGCATTCTTTCATACAAATTGTCTTCAATATTGCTTTTGATTGATCTTTTCATTCTTATGTGTCAAAAATCCAAAAAAAAAAAAAAAAAAAAAACCACATAAAAAGTAGAAAATCAAAAGTTTGATTGACATTGTTGAGTTTTGTCTCAAAACTTGTTTTGCCTTGTACCTTTATACTAATGGCTTTGTTCATTTATGAGCGTAGCTTGTTCCTTTGCACTCTTATCACTGTGGAAGAAATCTTGAAATCTATATGACTGTTGTAAATAGATCTTCAAATTTGTCATGAATGATTAGTGAATGGTTTTTGTTGATCTTGAAACATGCATAGAATTATGCCTATATATCTTCCCACTCTTTATTCTTTTTGTTTTTGCTAAAAAGAGCTCTCCAAATGCAAATCTCCAAATGAAAAAGATATTGAGCTGCAAAAGCCTGTCACATATACTAGTATTTGACTAGGAAAAAGGGAAAGCGACCAAAAAATAAAGTGTATGATTTTTTAAAAGGTCAAAGGCTATCCCATCAAGGAGAAGTATCAAAAGGCATTCTCACAATGAGATGTAATTGTGTCAAAAAGATCAAAAAGATCTAATGATGGAGTCAAATGTAAAGCTCCAAGTTATGTTATCAAGTCTTGTGGAAGGTCATATATGCATACTTCTATAATTGAGATGGATCATATGATCTAGTGCTAATTGTGTATGCCTTGGTTGAATTGATCATTGAAGCTTCACATTAGATTAAGGACTATCTCATTAATAATAACCACACACAATACACAAGTTTATATTCAATGAATGTCATATTCATTTGTGTGATTGTACTTGTTAAAATGTGTTTTCACATGCTCAATCTTTGTTGATTCAAACACAAAAAGATTTTTGAGTGTTTTAGGTGTTTTTGAAAAGTATTTTATTTTTACAAAAACTGAAAAATTTCAAAAACAGTGTTACCCTTTTTTGGCGACTTAGTCGCGGGTCACCCAAGTTGCATGCTTTAGCCGCGCGCTCGCATGTTAATTTTGGCGACTGGTTTGCAAGTGAAGGGTCCAGTCGCAAGGGGTACACAAAGATTTTTGCGACTCAGCTCGCGAATCCCTCGCGGGTAGATCTTCCAATCGTGAAAAACACTTACAAAATTTTTCACAATTTTTCCTTTAAGTGTTTTGGCGGCTAGACCTGGCGACTTATTGGCAACTCACTTCAGTCGCAAAAATCGCGTGTTTGGCAAAAACTAGGTCAATTTTTAAAACTTTTTTTCAGTTTTTCCCTCGAATTTTTGTGACTATTCACTGTCTTCTCCATTTCTCTCTCAACTGAAACTGACCCAAACCTTCCTCAAACTCCATTTCTGCATCGTTTCTTCTCAAATCTTCAAGAAAAGGTATGGATTTTCTCTGTCTCACTTCATTTTCCATGTTTTGAGTATGTTTTTCTTGTTTCTATGAGTGTATTAGGGTCATTATGATTTTGTCAAATGTCATGCTCATTCAAGGGTTTGTTTTATCTTGGTGATTGTTCATTGTTTGAGAGTTAGTGTTTTTGACTTTATTACTGATGTTTGTATGTTGTCTAGGGTCTGTGCACTATTTCATGATAGTGGTTATTTCATTCATATCATGTTTATGGTATTCTATCACATTATTCGTCATTTGAATCCATGTAATGCTCAGTGGCCACTTGATTCTGAGGTATTGATGTTCATCTCCATAATTGTTTGCCTATTCCACTTATCATGTCCATGTTGCCTTTGACTACTTGTCTCTAACCTGATTTTTTTTTTTTTGAGTGAAATCTCTATGTTTCACATTCTTATACCTGAATCTAATCAAACTGATGTGTGTGCCTTGTGGTATTGCTTTTGGCTCTTTGCTGTGTGACTGGTCTCTTGCAGATAACTCATCGTTCTCCTAAAGGCAAAAACATTGTGCCCAATGATCAATCAACTTTGATTGCTAAATGGACTCGACTATCATCTCAATCATCTAAAGACTCAAATTGTGAGAGGTTTAGAACCCCTCTTAACTCACACATCTACTCAAGCATTTTTGACTTGGCTTCTCCTATAGTGGAACGTGTGGTTGAGTTCAACACCTTGAAGACTACTTTTGTCCCTCAAATCTTTGAATCAAGAGATTGGGCAGCCTTATTCAGAAATTTTGAAGACCCAATGGATGAACTAGTCAAAGAATGCTACTCCAATATTAATGACCTTGGAGTTGAACTGATTTGCTGGGTGAAAGGAAAGGAATTTATCATCAACCCGAACTCCATAGCCAATATTCTCCACATCACAAGACCTCCTATTGTGAATCTAACTCCCTATGATGATAGAACTCCAGAGATTCACGACATTCTACAAGTTCTTGGACCTGACCATGAAGTCTCTAGTAAAGGCTCATCTATAAGTACTGCCAAGTTTGCACTTGAGCTGACTACTTTGAAGTTGATCATGTTTTCCAATCTTTATCCACTGTCTAACATAACTTTCATCAATCTCGAAAGAGCTCAATTCCTATGTAATCTTATTACAGGAGTGTCCATTGACATTTGTGCCCACATCTTTCAAACCATAAGAAAGACCGTGACTCGATCAGCAGCACGTGGATGTATTCCATTTTGCAAATCTCATTATGAAGTTCATTCTTTGTGAAGGTATTAATCCTCCCTCAGATGGAAAAATGACGACCCGTCCACGTCCAATTTCTATGATCACTTTCCACGCAAGCAAGAGTCATTCTTCTAGAACTCCTAAGAGTGAGCCACCTACATATGAAACTCCACAAGTTCATGTTCTAGTTACACCTGCTCAACCAACTGGCACTTCATCCGTTCCTCCTGGGTTTCAAACAGCCAAGCAAAGCCACTTGACTACGAATGTGGCTCATCAAATATCTGAGTTAGAACGGCTTCTTCGCTCCTTTCACAATCAAACTCAGATGCGTCTCACAACTATTGAGACACAACTGGATGATATTCAACAGAAGCTCAAAGAAAGCCTTTAGCTATTCGTGCCGAAAAGGGGGAGAATAGTAACACATAGTTAGGGGGAGAACAGCACAAGAATGAGAAGGAGTGTGCATACAGAAAGGGGGAGTTGGGTATAATACACATATATTTATACCCATCTTTATTTTTGTTTATGGTTATAGTTTTTGTGTTTTGGACAATTGTTGTTATTATGGGTTGGGTTTGTTTCACTGTGATTATGGGTAATGTTTGTTTTTAAACTTATAACTCATGGATGCTTTTTGAAACTTTGGTATATTCTATATATTGATGATGTTTTTAAGTACATATTGTGTTTTGTACCTGTAAGGGCCAGATTTGACTTGAATCCAGTACAGGAATGGACCTAGGCCCAAAAAGCCCGAATAATAAATTTGTAGAGAGCGGGAGAAAAAGCTAGTCCGAATCTAGGATAAAGATATTGGCTTATAGTGTTAAAAAGAAAGAATTATATACGTACATATACAGAAGGTATCCTCGAACGTGCCCTAGTACTGTGACGGAGAGTACTAATTTCTTCCTTTCTGCTGTTGTATTTCTTCAACCTTTATGTTCTTTTTTCTTCCCCTTTTTCAAGTCTGTTCCTTTGTATTATATACTATGGCCTTTTTACCATTTCCTCCATCCACGTGTGGATTAGGTGGTGGAAGTCCCTTTTTCTTTGCTTCTCCTGCCTTTTCTTGAATCTTCCATTCTTAGCTGTAAGGCTGCATGTTAAATGTTCAGGTATCACCTCCACATTAATGCGGCTAGAGGGTTAGCTGTGCAGCATTTAATGCGGAGGCAACAGTACCCCCAGATATTTGTTTTCTCTCACCCCCAGATATTTGGGCACAGCCTTTTCCAATGCAATTTAAACATATGAGACAATTGACCCCCACAGTACCCATGTTGCTTTTGTAAGCTTTTAGGGTTATGTTTTATGCATTGTTTAATCAGCACTTCTAAATAAATGTCATGCATTTTCCTTTTAAGTACTGTTACTCTTGTGCCCTTGTAGGATTGTTCCTAGATGCATATACTTAGTGTATTATGTATTGGTTGAGTGTTGGGCATGCAAGTGATTTGCATTGAGCTTATTAGCCTGTATGTCCAAGTGTTCATTCCAAGTGTGAATGAGCATTGTGATCACTACCTTATAGTGATTGCTTGTTTAATCAAGCCATGGTTTGTTTCTTAACTCCATCTTTGCTTGATCACATCGTGCTTGCTTCATATGCATTTCATGCTTTTCTGCATACAATGATCATGATGTATTGTTGTGTTTCAGGAGATTCATGTTCATATGATTCAAGAGCTTCACAGTTTCTAGAATTAGGTGTGAGTGAGTTATGTTCAACTATTCCCAACTCACATGTTAAGTCTAGAGTCTGTTTTAGGGTTTTGTCACGAAATAGCCAAAGGGAGAGATTATAAGGTTGAATTTAATCAACCATCTTCTTAGCTTTATTCCGTGCCAAATTTGCTTGTATTTTAGCAATTAGAAACCCTGTATTTAGGTGGGAATCATGTAAGGGTAGTGTGTGAGAGAGTGTGAAGAATTGCTCAAATGTGTGCAAAGAAGCAGGGACTCGTGGCTGGATTTCACGAGTGGCTCGCGGCTACAAGCCGCTAGATTGAAGTACACATGTCAAGCATGCCAGAAGCTGAAGTGTCGCGCCAGCTGTTCACTACAGGATAAAAGTTCCAGGCCGACTAGGCCGTTTGCTCGCGGCTTGAACTCGTGACTCAACCCAGTCGCGAGGTCAAGCCGCCAAAACACCCTATTTGGCAAAATATGACTTTTCACATTCCTTCTCACCCTACTATATATATACCCTTATACCCACGATTCAAAGAGAGCTTCTAGAGAGAATTTTGAGAGAGAAACCCTAAAGAAAACAAGATTGACTCATCCACAATCTTTACCTAAGAGACTCTTCAAATTCCTCTACTCTCCTTCATCTCCATTGTTAAATCCTTGAGAGGCTCATTACTAAAACCTTTTCTCACCATATCCATCTTTGTGAGAGGGTTGTTTGGTGCTTTGGGAAGCAATTAGGAAGGAACCAATTTCACATTGGTTGATGCTATGGTCAAGTAGCGGAATCTGGGAAGTTAGAAAAAAAATAGGTTCGGCGTAACCTCGTTGGAGCAAGAAGCTTGAAGGGTTTAGGTACATTGGGTAGATTAGGCTTGGAGGGTTTATTGTTGTTCATGTATCCCAACTACATTTTCTAGTGGATTACTTACTGTTTGGAGGGCAGCGGAGAGGTTTTACGCCGAGAGCTTCGGTTTTCTCTTCGATAATACATCGCTGTGTTGTCCTTGTATTTGCATCTCTCTTCCCTTATCTTTGCCTTTTATTTTTTGCTGCAGATGTGATTTTAAATTGGCTTAGATTGTTTATCAATTCTGTTTATAGCTTATGTTCATTTTCCGCACACTTTGTGTTTGTCATATAGCTTGAATTGGTAATTTTTGATTTGGGGGTCTAAACACTCATAGTGATTTTACACTATTTGAACTTTCAAATGGCTTGATAATTTCCAACTTACTTTTTTATTTTTTATACATAATTTAAAAAAAAAATCTAAAAGGGCCATGAATATATTAATTAAGAATTATTATTTTTAAATATAACAATTAAACTAAAACATCATAAAAATAAACATAAACATGAAAATAAATTTTTTAATTTATTTGATCCACAAAATGTCATACTTTATTCGAATAGAAGCATAGGAAAATAAAGAAATTTTGATGGTAATATTTGAATTTGTTAGGTTATTCATACCCCTTTCTCATTTGTTTTTAACATACAAATCATTTTTTTTTTACTAATTATGCGAGAGAAGCTTAGGCTTCAAAGTTTCTTAGTTCAAAAATAATTTAAGTATCTAAAGTCTAAAGATAATCTAACCTTGTTTTTTTTTTTTTTAAATTATATATATATATATATATATATATATATATATATTTGATGCATAATCTTTTGGGCTATCATGGTCCAAACTAGTCAAAATTTCATGGGTTACAAATTAGTCCAAATTTATCATATGTGCCTCTAAATTAGTGTAATACTACAAGATAGTATAAAAAATCACACTTATGGGATCATTTATAAACATTTTTATAATGCACGTGTAAAAATAATTAAATTATTTATTTCAATATTATTTAAGATCATAGATATAGGGTTGTTCACTTTGATATCCCCTGAATGTAGATCTAAAGTGGGAAAATTACTTAAGATCATTTTTTTTTTTTTTCATTTGGTTTTTCCACTTGCATCACCAATATTCCTATAGTATATACACTTGAAGCTTTTCCCAGTGGATATTAGTTGATAGGACTATCAGAGCTTTAAACTAGAATAGTATTTGGCCTTTCCTATGCAGCCTAGGCGGAGGCCGAAGATGCCTAGTTGTAAGGTTAAGATTTAACTCTCTTATAAACAGTCAAGATTCTTTCAATTGTTTTACATATTTAAAAAATAATAATAATTTAATTTTAATTTCTCCAAACCAAGGAAATGCTAGAGGACACAATTGAACAAACAAGTGGTAGAATGAGAACAAGCCACACAAATGCAATAAGAGCAAAGTGCCAAACGGTATAACGTTATATTATAATAAAAAAAATTATTACATTTCATAATTTAATATAATTCATGTAAAATAATTATATTTTACTTTATTTTTCTTTGTATGTTTATTGTCGTGCTTTGCATGTAATCCAGGGTATCAAACAATTAATACATGTCAACATACTTTTTTTTTTATACATAATTTAAAAGATCTAAAATGGCTATGAATATATTAATTAAGAATTTTTTTATTATTATGTGAATATAAAAATCAAACAAAAACATCATACAAATAAAAATAAACATGAATATAAATCTTTATTTGTTTTATTTGAACCCACAAACATATGTTATTCTTTATTCAAATAAAAGCATAAGAAAATATCAAAATTTCAATGTAAAAAAATTGAAATTTTTAGGCTATTCATATCCCATATATTTTTTTTAACATACAAATCAATTTCTAACTATTTGTGCAAGAGGAGTTTAAGCTCAAAGTTTCTAATCTAACTTTTTTTTTTGAAAAAAAAAAATTTTGTCTGGCTACTTGGGTGTGTATTTTTTAATTGGCAACGCAACAACACTAATTAGTTTTTTAGTCAAAATAATATAGGACATATAATGATAAATATAATATTTATTAGATTTGTATGCTTTGGAAAAAAAAAAAACTACCACAATATTTGACCTTTTCAATTAAAACTACACTTTAAAATAAAACGTAAGATGATTGTCTAAAATATTCTCTAATTTTATTCATGAAAATGGAAGTTCACATTGAGTTAATTTTTTTTTTAAACTATTATTTTGTATCTTTTATTTTGTTTGTTTTTGTATGCGCTCATTTAGTTTGGAATCTTAGTGTGTTTATTATTTTTGTTCCAGAATGGTGAATCCTTTTAGTTCGTACATTAGCCCCAAAGATTAAATCCCAGCTTTGTGCCTAAATTGGGGAGGGGGTCCAAATTATTTATTATCTAGTAACTAAAACACTTAAAAAGATTAATACTCTAAAACTTTAATGTGTTTGGGGACGAAATAATTTTTATATGAATAGTGAAAAAGGCAAATTGTTGTGGGTCTGGGCTACAAAATTTGTTCAAATTATGTCATGCTTTTTCATTATTTGTCTTTGTCATGCTTTTATCTTAGGAGGCATCTAGAAGTGGCCATGGCATCAATGGCCTTTGTCCTCAAGCGTGCTTCCCTTGTTAGTACCAACTATCGACTTCGTCATCCCATTTACGCATTGATGATAACATTCTTTCTTTTATTCATCAAATGTGGATTCCAAAAGTTTTTCATTGATTTTTCACAATTCTCCTGAAATGTATTTGAAAATGTGTTCATATTTGGTACCTTTTCTTGTTCAAGAATAGGTCGAAATTTCTGTTTGTGGGCCACATTAATGCAGACCTGTCTTATCTCACAACAAATGTAAATTTCAATTTTATTATTATTTTTTTAAGTCAATATCTAAATGTTCTCTTCTATTATGATTACTTGTCTAACTTGTTTAGCTTGATTAGTCTGGCCGCCAGATTCAAGTTCTTACCAATTTTTCTTTTGAAAGTTATTTGAAATTTCAGCTAATGTGAAATCTATGCATTGATTTGAAAGAATTTGTGAAGAAAAGAATTTTGGATGGGAAAAAACTAATAATAATGCAAAGCATAAATCGTCTCCATAATATAGACATTAACTTAGGAGGCAATTTCAAATGTGATTTTCTAATTTCTTTTTCACTCTATAATCTAGCTTATGTCAACTGTTGTACCATGAATATTAATTGACTCTAATTTGTAACAGTATCATTTTCAATAAGTGCGGTCCTATTTTTGTGGTAACTGTAACTTCAAATATTGATGAGTGTTTAATATTTTATTTTTAGAGTTTGACTTATTTTCAGTACTTTTTCAACTGAATATTACATTTTTGTTTCAAATATACAGTAGCAAATGGTAGTAGGTTTTAATTTCCATCTTTTATTTGGGTAATGTGTGATGTGGCAGTTTCTCATTAAAATAAAAGGAAATTTCATTTAAAAAATTATTGGAAATAAGCTAAATCTTTATTTTTATACATAATTTAAAAAATCTAAAGGGTTACAAGTTGTTTCTAATGTAACACTTATAAACTCCATAAACATAAACATGAAAATAACTCACAAACATATGTTATTATTTATTCAAATAGAAGCATTGGAAAATATGGAAATTTCAATGTCAACATTTGAATCTTTTAAGCTATTTATAAACATTTCTACGTCACTTTAAACATACAAATTAATTTTTGACTATTTAAACAAGAGAAGCTTAACCTTTAGTGTTTTTAATCTCTAAAGAAGTTTCACTACCTAAAGATAATCTAACATTTTTTTTTTATATGACATTTCTCTTATTAGTAATATTATTGTTTATGATTTTAAAATATTCATATTTATTCCAAGAGTTTTAATTTTCAGTGTTAAATATGAAGTTTTTATTCAAATCCTAGTTGAATGCTAATAAGTTGGTGTGCTAATTGGTGCTTAGCTATTCATATAGTCCAATATTCTATAAAATAAAAAATAAAATAAAAAAATAGTTTTGATGGTAGATTATGTGTTCATTCTGAGGTCCATCTTGTCTTCTATCACAGAAAATTAGAAGAAGATTACTTAAAAGAAGAATACTGAATTCGAAGCTAGTATGATAATCAATGCAAAGCTATACACCACAAAACATGGGGAGGGACTAAGTGATTAAAGGTGTTATGGTCAAATATTTTTGTATATATGATATTATTAATAAATTTGGTAGATAAAAAATGTATATCTTATATTTTATTTTTTGCATTCCATTTTCTCTTCCCTTTTATTAATTTTTTTTTTTAGCTTTATTAATTGAAGTTTTCCATTTCAGGTAAGCTGGTGGCTGATATTGACTTCTATTTTGTTTCCATTCATAGCTTGTCATACTTCTAATCAAGATCTTTGAGGTATGCAACTACAAGTCTACATACAATGAAAAGTATGGTACAAAAATTTAGGAAGCAAATACTAAAACATACGTACACATCATTTTCAATAAAAGCATAATAAACATAAACGTAAACATCAATACTAACTTGAGCATCTATGTAATTTTAATAACATGTCAATATCATGCACAGTGGAATAGTAAATAAGACAAAATATGATGACCAAGAAAAACCAATGAAACAAACTAGTTTTACAGTAAAAATCTTGAGGGGAAACCTTCCCAAAAAGTAATCCACTATAATAAAAAGAAGTTTCAGATCTAGTACAAAATCTTTATCCCTAGGCTTTACAAACCTAGTAGATGAACTTACAGCAAAAACCTTCTACCGCTTCAGAACCTCCGAACTTTTCAATATATGAATACTCCACCCACAATCAAAATTGGAACTTCCAATTGATTTCAAGAACCTCTTGAAGGTTTTCCTTACAGTAGCAAGTTTATGGTGGTTACTATGACTTCAGCTTCACCAATGGAATCTTCAAATCTACTTTGAACCTCTTTGGTTTGGTGAAATAGAGAAAACTTAGTTACAAAACCCTAGCCGCATAAATGAAGTGTTTCTCTCTCTAAAAAGCCTACTAATAGATGGCTTATAATGTCCTTTAAATACCGGTTCAAACGGATCTCAATTCGGGCTTCAAACGAATAAGTTATGGGCAATTTCGCGTAGCTGATTTTTGCTGATTCGCAACGCTCAATCGATCGAGCTTGTGTCTAGACTTCTATCGTGGAGATAGTAAGTTTTGAGTTTCTATAATGCTGCTATCGAGTTACATGTTGAAAATGTGCTGAAAATGTGTTCTTGATCTTTTCTTGACGAAAAAAATTTTGATACGAATAATTGAAAAAGGCATAATAATAATAATAATAATAATAACTTTACCGTGTTTGGGGAGGAAATGAATTTGATACGAATGGTCAAAAATGGCAAATTGCTGTGGATCTGAGCTACAAAACTTGTTCAAATTATGTCATGCTTTTTCATTGTTTGTCTTTGTCATGCTTTTATCTTAGGAGGCATCTAGAAGTGGCATTGGCATGGATGGCCTTTGTCCTAAATCGTGCTTCCCTTATTAGTAACAACTATCGACTCGTCATCCCATTTAAGCATTGATGATAACAATTTTTTTTTTTTATATTTAAATTCAACAAATCTGGATTCCCAAAGTTTTTTTCATTGCTAGCCCTGTCCAATTTGTCTTCATTGATTTTCTGCCAGATTTGATTTTTCACAATTATTAATGTATTTGAAGTGTGTTCATGTTCGGTACCTTCTAGTTAGAAATTTCTGTTAATGTGGGTCACATTAATGCAGAACTGTCTCATCTCACAACTAATGTGAAAACTTGCAATGATTTGAAATAATTTGTGAAGAAAAAAAGTTTGGATGGGGAAAAAACTACTAACAATAATGTAAAGCATAAACCGTCTCCATACTTTTGACATTAACTTAGAGGCCACTTCAAATTTTATTTTCTGATTTCTTTTTAAATTTATAATCTAGTTTGTGTGAACTGTTGAATCATTAATGTTTATTGACTATAATTTGTAAAGTAACCTTTTCAATAAGTGCACTTCCTTTTTTTTGGTAACTTATAATATTTGATTGTTTGATCTTCTATGCACGCCAATTTCAATTCTATGAACCATAACCAGGTTGTAGTGACCATGATAGTGTCTCTCTTCCGGCTAATGGACCCACAAAAGACATTGAAATGGGCCAAGAAAGTCATGATTAGGAGAAATAGCTTTAGCTTCACGTATACAATACGATGGCCACTGCCATCATAGTCAATAGGCAAGGTTGTTTGCTACTAGCTAAGGAGGGGACACAATATGTCTTCTCAGATATTGCTTTTTGCCCTAGTCCCTCGATTGGGGCAGGGCCACCCTGAGACTTTTAATCCACCATTATGCCTTTGAGTTGGCCTTTCGTGGGTTGGTGCTGGCCTTTGAGAAGATAGCATTATAAAATGCTTTCTACTCGTGCCTGTTGGTTTCAACAGTGCTACACATGCATGGTTGCATTGCATTTTCTAGTCTCAAGTCCCTTCATTCTTACAACATAGCACCACTCAAAAGGGTGCTAGCTAGGTGTTTTATCGACCACTTTTCTATGGTAACCTTTTGGAGATTCATGGAAGAATCCATCTTGTCGATAATTGGCATGTAAGGAAGACTGCACATAATGGAATATGAAAGTCCATTTATAATTAAGCTTTTTAAAAATTCTTTTTATATTTAATAGCGTGCAAACTTCACATGCCTTTATTTGTTCATGATTTTGTGATGCTTGATAGTACATATAAGATTTAACTGTGGATCATACCAATCACCTCTTTTTTTTTTTAATTTAATTTAATAAAAATGTTATTAGAATTACATGTGCAAATAAAGAACACTGGTGCTTTTCATACTCCTAAGGGCATTTACTGTTACAAAGTGATGCTTTTTGGACTAAAGAATGCTGGTGCTACTTATCAACAGGCCATGCAAAAGATCTTTGATAATGTACTTCATAAATACGTGGAGTGTTATGTTGATGATCTGGTGGTTAAAACAAAAAGGAGGGAAGACCATTTGGCAAATTTGCGATCCGTGTTCAATCGCCTAAGAAAGTATTAGCTTAAAATGAACCCCCGCAAATGCGCTTTTGGCATAACATCTAGGAAATTTCTTAGTTTCATTGTGAGGCACCGTGGTATTGAAATTAACCAGTCTAAAATTGAAGCTATCCAAAAAATGCCAGAGCCCAAGAATCTGCGAAAACTTAGAGGCTTGCAGGGAAAGTTAGCCTACATACGACGATTTATCTCAAACTTGGTTGGTCGATGTTAACCTTTCAATAGATTGATGAAGAAGGATGTGCACTTTGAATGGGATGAGGCTTGTAGCAATGCTTTTGCGCGCATCAAAAGATACTTGTTTAATCCTCCAGTTTTAGCTACTCCTATCCCTGGAAAGCCTTTGGTGCTATACATCGCAGCACAAGAAAAGTCTCTAGGTGCTCTTATGGTGCAAGAAAATGAAAAGGGGAAAGAAAAGTCTAACTCTCAATGGGGCTGAATTAAATTATTCTCCTATTAAAAAGATGTGTCTCGCTCTTTTCTTTGCCATAGACAAACTGGAGCACTACATGCAAGCATATATGGTCCGTTTGATAGCAAAGGCGGACCTGATTAAGTATGTCCTCTCCAGGCTAGTGGTTTCAGGTCGTATAGCTCGATGGTAAGTCCTGCTACAACAATATGACCTTGCATATGTTCCACAAAAAGCTGTCAAAGGACAAGCATTGGCAGATTTCTTAGCTGATCACCCAGTTCCATTTGATTGAAAGTTCTTTGATGATTTCCTGGATGAAGACGTGTTTTACATTGAAGTAATGCCATCATGGATGATGTTTTTCGATGGGGCTGCACATCGACAAGGAGCAAGGGCAGGTGTAGTGTTTGTTTCTCCAGAATAGCAAATACTTCTATACTCATTCTCATTAAGCAAACTTTGCTCTAACAACGTAGCCGAATATCAAGCATTGATTGTTGGTCTACAAATGGCCATTAAGATAGGCATATTGCAACTTGAGATCTTTGGGGATTCCAAATTAGTTATCAACCAAATTTTGGAGCAATATGACGTCAAGAAAGAAGACCTTATCCCTTATTGCAAATATACGAAGAAGTTACTAGCAAATTTTGAGGCCATCACATTGGAGCATATACCAAGGAAGGAGAATAGGCAAGCTGATGTTTTAGCTAGTTTGGCTACCGCCTTAACATTATCCCAGGAAGAGACAGCCAAAGTTGCTATTCCCAAAGGTGGGTGGTACCTCTCATGGTTGAAGAAGAAGAAGAAAAAGAGCAAGCCAACATTATTTCTGTATGCCTTGTTGAAAAAGAAGATTTGCGACAAGTGATCATTGAATACCTTCAACATAGAAGACTACCGGATGATAAACTCCACAAGACCGAAGAGCTACTCGATTCCTTTACTATAAGGACACTCTCTTCCACTGTTCATTTGATGGATTGTTTTTCTGTTGCTTAGGAGAGGAGAAGGCTAAACAAGCCTTAAAGGAGGCTCATTCTAGAATATGCGGCGCACATCAATCGGGTCCTAAGTTACACTACGGGATCGAACGAATGGGTTACTATTGGTCTACGATGGTGCAAGATTCTATGAAGTGTGCTAAGAAATGCAAAGCTCGTCAGTATCATGCAAAATTCATCCACCAACCGCTAGAACCTCTATGCCCAACTATAGCTTTTTGGCCTTTTGATGCATGGGGGCTTGACGCGATAGGACCATTACCAAAGTCATCCGGTGGCCATTTGTACATCTTGGCCACAACTGATTACTTCTTGAAGTGGGCGAAAGCTGTGCCTCTTAAGGAGGTGAAGAAAGAAACGGTGGTCAATTTCATTCGAATTCACTTGCTCTATCGATATGGTGTCCCTCGATATATCATAACTAATAATCGAAAAGCATTCTATAGTAGGCTGATGATGGAGCTATGCGAGAAGTTTGGATTTAAACAATACAACTCCTCCATGTACAATGCCCCGGCAAATGGACTAGCTGAAGCATTTAACAAAACACTTGGTAGTTTGTCGAAGAATGTGGTATCCAAGACAAAACGAGACTGGCATGAAAGAATAGGAGAAGCGTTATGGGCATATCGAACAACATTTCGAATGCCTACTCAAGTGACGCCATATTCTCTTGTCTCTGGAATGGAAGCTGTCCTTCCTTTAGAACGCCAAATCCCATCATTACGAATTGCCATTCAAGAAGGATTGATTGAAGAAGAAAATGCCAAGCTCAGATTGCAAGAATTAGAGGCACTAATGAGAAAAGGCTCAAGGCCCAACAAAGCCTTGAATGCTATGAAGCTCATCTTTCAAGCGCATTCAATAAAAGAGTTAAACCACGATCATTCCAAGTTGGTGACTTAGTCCTCGCCGTTCAAAGACCTATCATCACAACTCATCGTATAGGCAATAAGTTCACTTCAAAATGGGATGGACCTTATGTTATGCAAGAAGTCTAGACCCATGGAGCTTACAAGTTGATTAATAATGATGGTGTAAGGATCGGCCCTATCAATGGGAAGTTCCTTAAGCGCTTCTATGCTTGAAAATCGAGGCTAGCTCCTTGGTAAGAGTTTAAACTACCCACGGCAGCGCTGCAAGGGTACATGATGTCTTCCCATTACCTTTGAAAGCATACCAATAAAGAGAAATTAATCCCCCTCTATATCACCAATTGCGAGTGTGGCATAGTGGTTGGATGCCAATGTCACCCTTAAGGCCGAGGTCTCGGGTTTGATTAGTGGTGATACCCACTATTACACAATTGGTACCCATGAAATGCCATGGGGCGAGGATTACACACGTGAGCCCTCCCTTTAAAAAAAAAACAAAACAAAACAAAAATTCACCCAAAATTTTTTTTTTTTTTTTAAACTACATGATGACTTGATCCCTCTCAGGGTATGTAGGCAACTTAGTATCTTTTGCTAAGTTCAGTCACGCTCTAAAAAAATTATAATCAAATTATGACCAAAAAAAAAAATGAAGGAGCAGAGAATAAAGTCTTCTTTATTGATTGACAAAAGGAAAATAGTACAGGGTAAAGCATGATGACACGTATGAAGGGAGTAAAAACAAAAAGATTACAACATCCATTTCAAGTCTTTCAAGCTAGAACGATTATCTTCCAGAAGGGCTCATATCTTCCCTAAAGCCTCCATATCCTAGTTTTCAAGAACGGGAGCAGATTTGACTTCTTCAAGTTGTTCTTCTAAGGCTTGCACAACATCATCTTGTTCAACTTGATGAGTTTCAATTTGAGATAATGATTGCTCTAATTGGACGAGCTCGGTTTGCAGGTCAACCATCCTCAATCTAACAGTATCAAGCTCGATCTTCAAAAATGCCTTCTAATGCAATGCTTCAAGAAGGAGGAATTGAACTTCAGCCTCACGTCAAATTAAGATAACAGGACTTGGTCGTTTGTTTAGAGATTCTTTCATCTTCAAATAGTCTGCTACACCCTCGCAATATTTGTCAACATTTTCGCGCAAGTGTCGAGGATCCACTCCAAGACTTTCAACCCCATTATAAATTTCATTTACTTCAACTTGTGGGAGGATGTTGTCCACAGAAAGATTCGAAATCTTGTTTAAAAGAATGTCTCCTAACATAGAAGCCCCTTTCCTACGAATGAAAGAAACATGAGCCATGCCTTAAAACATAGAGACTTCCGAAGGGTGGGTCGGTTGTAGGGATGAGAGAAATGTCCTTCCTATCTCGGTTAGAAATTTGGACGTCGTACCAACATCAGCAAACTTACGCCTCTTGAGATCCAAACTCTTCGCAGATGGCTTTGAGATAGAAGACTCACTATTTGTAAGAAGATGCGCATGATTAATAGAAGTCTCTACATCAACGCCCTTCATTGGACTCTTCAAATGTTTCCAATTGTAGTCCAGGTTATTACACACCTCCTTTTCAAAAAATTTAATGGCATCCCTAACCGGTACAACAAGCGAACCTTTGATTCCTTGACTTCAAGCAACTCCAATATGTCGAGATGAGTCTTTTGAATGACAATCATCTTCAAGATAACGTCGTGCAAACTCTGACAAGGGCTGTGGAATGTATGGGTCTTGTAGTTCCCTCTTTCCCTTCTGAGATTTGTTGGATGTCAGTGACTTAACATGGAAGGAGGCGATGTCAGCTAGAAAATCTGTTCCTTTGGTAAAATCATTTCCACAAACTCCTTCCCACCATTGTTTGTAGCTATGTCTGACCTGGCTTCCAAAGTTTATGGCAAAAGCCAAAATGAGTACCTTGGAATCTGTGTTGCAACGAGTGAAAGATTGGTAGAATTGGTATAGATCTTTTAAAGAGCCTATATGAATTTCTTCCTTCAAATCACTTGGAATGTCTTGATGAAATCCAAAGCGCCAACTGAATCTGTGAGGACTATATGCTTCTACAATGTGTTGATCTTCACATCGAAGTGACAAGTACCCCGAGCGAAGGGTCATAATGTAGTCAAACTTCTGAATGGATAAGTGATCATTGTCAATAAATGTCTGGTCATAGCTTTTCTTGAAAGCAGTCCGATGCCAAAGAAAGTTGGTGGTAGTTCATATGTGCTTTTGTGCAGAGAATTTGTTGAATGGAGAGGTGTAGCCTACACTGGAATATTTAGTCATCAAAGGATCAGATAATTTATCATGGGTGATGCGATTGCTTTTAAAAAAATGACCTACCCAAGCATAAACATAATGAATGGCAAAACTAGCTCCAAACATGCTCGGAGTAGGAGAGGAAGAAATGGTGTTAAGTCCACCATAAATGCTAGCTATTGGGGGAGCATGGCCAAATGAACTACCATTGGCTATGGAACTAGCAATGTTGAAAGAGCCTGGACATATGCTATTTGGATCCTTGATAGGAAAGACAAATATGTGCAACCAACTGGAAAGAAATGCCGATAAGTAAGTCTCTTCCTTTAAGTCACCTTCAACTTGAAGATCCGCAAAGACCCCATGCTCTTTATCAAACCTGGTCTATGCTCGTTTATCACACCAAGGGGATTCTAACTATACTTGGGAATGGTTGTCTGCTTCGTTGGTTTTCTAGGAGCCAGGTACCTACCATTTCCTCTATATCAAAAATTAATCCAGTCACGAACACTCACTTTCCCTTATTTCTTCAGCCGGTTTTGAAGGTGATGATACGCCATGAAAAGGTAGCGACAGCTGTGCGGCATGTAGGGTCATCCTTGGTCGTTGGTTCCATCTAGCTCTTGCACATTGGGCACTACTTTGTCATAAAATGCACCTGTGCAAGGAAGTCCACCAAGAATGGAAAGATCCCACAGTGTGATGGAAATTTCCCTAACTGAGGTATGAAGGGTATTGGTCGATGGACTCTAACACTCACAAAATGCTTTCATGAGGTTCTCATTGTAATCATATGTGAACAAGGAGGCAAAGATAGCACTGTAGAGGTGGGTTGCATCAGGGAGGTGTTTACATTGACCAAGCTCATCTTCTAGCCAATCCCAATAAAGGGAGAAGTAGAAAAAACCTCCATTCACGCTGAACGAAAGATCCCAACTGGCATGTTTTTCAGTTATCTCTTGTCCCAAAGTGTTGTATGACTTTGATTTAGCAACATTTTTGTGATGTGAAGCAAGAAGGATAATTAGAACTACCCTCAGGGGGAACGACCTGTGACCATTTTGGCAAATTAAGAGGATAAGAGTTATGGCCCATCTCTTAGAAAATCTTCCAATTATGGGCAGATGAACAATTAAAGTTGTAGCCTTTGCATCCTTGTCATCTTTCTCCTTACAAATGAACAAGGCTGGTTCTTGACCAATCTTCGAATCCTTGAAAAAGAGCATCATGATAGCTGCCCAAAAAAAGTAGTATACATCAAGCAAGTGAAAAAATAAATAAATTAATAAAAAAATAATAATAATTAAAATAATAAATAATAAAAAGAGAAAAAGCGTAAATTTTCTATGCTTAGAAGAGTGTGCTACTCACTAGAGATTATGTTTGTACAATCTGAGATATGCCCCAGGCGGCTTTATATAGAAAACTTCTGAGATAACAGACAAAAGGAAAAAGGAGAGTAGGCAAGCCATTAAATGCTGCCACCAAACATATATTATTTGAAGTCAGATTTTGCAACTCAAATGCACTCAAAGTAAAAAAAAAAAGCTTATAGGCCTGCAAAGAGTACACATGTTGTTAGAAAGAAACTATGGCACTAGACCTCAGAAAATTCTTATAGGCCTACAAAGAGTACACATGTCACCTAGAGAAAAGCACTAGACTTGGGATGAAGTTCTAGGCAGCATATTGCTCAAGTGACAATGCCACCAACCTTGAAAGCAGTAAGAGACACTTGCTGGTTAAACAATCTACCCGAGTTGTCAAACACTATCAGAGCAGCCAGCATCAGAATGGACTAAGATGGTAACAAGTCCATCAATGCCTACCGTCTCTTCTTCTGGATTTCTAAAACTTCTAACAAGATTTCACAAAATTCAACCCAAAAAAATATTCTATGGCCTTCGATCTACCAAACTTGAAAATTCTAGGGCCAGATGCCTAGCCACGCACTGCCATGCACCACCAAAAGCATCAAAGATCACGGCCTACTCCTTAATATTCTTAAAAATCTAGACCTCACTTTACGAAGGTAGCATTACCACTCGATCCAACGGCCCTCAATCTACAAAACCCAAAAAGATCATCAACAATTAAGCCGCCTCACGCTGCCAACAAACTCGCAATGACTAACAGTTTAGTCCCTCAAAACTGTGTAAATCTGTTCACAATCTTATAAAATTGACACTATAGGGGTCTTGTACGACCTTAGAACTACAAAATCTGAAAATTTCAGGCCCAAAAACTAAAGCACGTGCCGCCACGCACCGCCAAAAGATCCGGCGATGACTGCCTTCAACAACACGTGCCAACAAGCGTAGCTCCTTTCACTCACGCACTGACACGCGTCGGCACTTCTCTCACGTGCGTACACGCGCCACATGTCAACACACCCTCTAGCATTATGACATCATGGATGAAGTCACCACCCACTACAGTATAACCCATTTGTCTAGGTCGACCTGGTTTGACCCGTTCACTTGACTCGATCTAAACCGCCTGCAAAAAAAAAAAAAAAAAAAAAAAAATTTGACCAAGTTGGACCTTTGACTTTGATCAAAAAATCAAAATTTTCAAAACGGGCCTATCCCACTCAGTTTTTCGAGTACATTCCGAATTTGGGATCCGTTTTTTCATTCAAAACTTGGAAATTTCGCAAACGTCCTATTACCAAAAAGTTGACTTTTACATAAATCTTGACCAAAAGTCAAAATTTTTAAGAAGGACCTGTCTTACTCAATTTTTCACGTACATTCCAATTTTGGAGTCTGTTCCATCATTTAAGACTCGAAAATTGCACAAATGACTCAATTCCAAGATAGTTGACTTTTGTGTCGAAGTCGATCCAAAGTCAAGATTTTCAAGCCAAACTTGTCTTGCTCAATTTTTCGTGAATTGGAAATCACCAATCTAACCCACATCTTCGAAGTAATGACGGTGTCCAAAACTTAAGCTCCCAAGATCAAAATTTGAGATTCATCCATTTAGTTTAGATCCCCTCAGGGTTATCCTTCAGACTTCATCAAGGCTTCCCTTTTAAAAAAAAACATATGAACTCTCACAAGTGTGTCTTAAACTTGAAATTACATTGGGTTACTACTTCAGCCTACCATTCTCGTTCGATGCCTACCGATCTCCCACCTACCATTCTCATTCCCTATCGATCTCCCAACTACCATTCTCATTCAGTGCCTATGATTCTCACCAAAAATTCTCATCTGTCATTCTCAACTACCCATCTACCATTCTTCATCTCTCCGCTATAAATAGAAGGGTTGGATTCATTAAAAATTCATCAAGAAAAACATAGTGAATCACGAAATGAAGATTTGCTTCTTTCAAATTTTCAAATCCTCCTTCTCACAGTCATTTCTCATTATAGTTTCATCATTCTCAATACCTAGCAATCAATATTGCTTTGTAATCCGTTTGAAATCAAACCTTCTCATGGTTCTGTAGAAACTGTTCTCACAACATCATTGTTGTTTTAAGATCCAAACAAATTTTGTTTCCTCACTTAATGACCTCATTTGTCCATAAAGTTACTCATAACAAGGCCAGTATCATTGTTTCATGCATCCTCAGACTTGGTTGACCAGGAAATCTAAGTCCAGTAGAGACACCTATTTTTAAGCTCAGGGACCCCGTAGTCTCTCTCAAATTGCTTGGTCTTCTAGCAAAAGCAAGTTCAGAACAAACAGCAACTTGGCTAGTTCCTAAAACCAGGATCACAAGTTAACTCCATCTTTCATTTTTTGTGCTTTTCCAACAAGCGGCATTAGGTGAAGGTGGTAAAAAGTGTTGGGGTATCCTACAAATTTTCCCCCATTTAACACTTATGATGACCTCTAAGGTGCCAGCCCATCAGAAATCAACCTTTGGTGTCTGTAAATGGTCACCAAAGCCTCATTCCATGTTCCCACCAACATGGGACCCAAAGGTCATCATTGCTGGTACCTTAGAACACACTTTTCTGGAATTACTCCAACTTAAATTATGCTTGAAGTATTTCAAAAAGTACTTTTCTGAAATTACTTCAATTTAATGTTCGTCGGCATGGTCCAATCACACAGGTGCATTCTACGACTTGTCGTCGGACCTCATTCAACACAGTCAGTCCCGTATCCCAAAGAATACTCCCTAGAAACATCTACACCAGAGGGTCCTCAACATACAGGGCCAGCGCCATGGTGGCGTATGTTTCATCCATTCACTTTGCTTCATTTCCATCTTCTTCACACCACCACCAGCCTACCCAAAATCCATAGGCTTTTGAAATTACCTCAACTTAACCTGAGTGATACGATAACACATGCACACTTAACCACTTTCCCACATGTTCTCACCGTAATCCAAAGTATATTCTTCAGAAATTACTTCGCCTAGACTTCTTAAAAACACAAGGCTAGCCCCATAACTCTGCATGTTGTACCCAACCACCATCCTTGCCTCTTCCCCATCTTCTACACCCTGTGATCACCACCAATGATCCAAAATACTCTTCCGAAATTACCTCAGCTTAACCTCTACTGAAATGATTCAATCTCGGAAGTATATCCAACTTCTTGCAAATAACTTTCAGCCTCACCAACCCACTCCAAGTACCATGGAACACTCTTTCGAAATTACTTCAACTTAACCTCTGCTAAGAAGGCTCGGTCACGCAAGTACATTCAAATACTCGCAGACCCTTTTTCGGTCTCATCAAAGCCTTTCATATGGGTAGGTCTACTCTTCGGAAATTATCTCATCCTGCTGAAAGCTCCGCCACCTTCAACTACTTCACTTGAAGCGTCAACTGTAAAAATCCATTTTCGAAACTCATTCCCACACCACACTCTGAAATTGTGTGCGTGAACGAGTCTTAAGAGGGTATTTGTAGATAGGGAAAATTCTCGACCTATCACAAGCTGACACATCATGCTACTAAGTCCACAAAATACAACCAATTACAAAGCACCACATATTGTTGATAGATTTTGCTATCACTACTCAGAAACCAACAGAAATTTGCCAAGTGTCATGCAAAAAACAATCACATATCAGCGCATGTAAGCGATGACATGCAATCCAACACGTGTAAGTGATGAATCAGGCTGTGACATGTGTCACCAATCAGACTCTGCCACGTGTCGCTCACCCACCCCTCAAACTCCTATAAATAGAAGCCTTCCTAAGGCATTTAAAATGGGACCAAGCCATCTAGAGCACAAGCAGCATTAGAGAAGATTCAGAAGCACTTAGTAGTACAAAAGCTCTGTAGGAATCAAGCCTCAAAGCCTTCAAGAACTTTAACCTTAAAATCAAAGAACATTCGAAGCAGAATCATCCAAACTATCTCCCCAGATCCTAAAGTTTGCTGGAATCAAGCTCAAAAGCCTTAAAAAACCTTAACAAACCATAAATCAATGAAGCTCTACAGATTCAAGTCTCTAAAGTACCGAAGAACTTCCACCACAAACCTTCAAAGAAGAAGAATGCACAAAGAACACACGAAAAACACAAAGAATGTGAAGAACAAAGAGTTTCTAATAAACTCATAGTCAAAGATTCACTGTAATTCCTTTCAAAGATCTTCGATCCATTCCTCAACCAAATTGAAGAATATTTTTTGTTCAAGTCAAATCACATTACCACAATTCCAATCAATAAGTCTTGCAAGGAGATCAAATCAGAAGATCATTCTTTTGTAATTTCAGAGAATTGTACCATACAATCATCAATACAAATTCGCATTTGTGAAACTATTTTACTTGTTTGATTTATTTCAAACTAAAAATTTAGTCGTCTATAGTGATGTGGTAGATTGTGGGTTAGATTATGGATAGTTGTCTACCACTAACACATAAACTCACAATTTTTTCTTAACCGCTCACACATCGCCACATCACAATTGTGACAAAAAAGTTATAAAATAATCTGTAGTCCTATATTTTTTTTTCCTTTTAATTTTTTCTTATTTAAAATTTATTTATGTCTTCCACTTAATAATAAAAATGATAAAAATAAAAAACCATGGATGCATGTCCTCCCCGTTGCTTGGTGTGTTTGAATACTGTTTTTTTTGCTGAAAATTAAAAACTTATTACTAAAAATACTGTAATAAAATAATTTTTAAATGTGTGAATAGTACTGTGAAACCAAAGAGAGAGAGAAAACTGTATTTTGCTGACTTTTATGAGTCCATAAACAGTATCCATTGACCCACAAAATAAATGCAGATGCACGGAACACCAATCCAAACGTACACTACCCTTTTTTTTTTTTTTTTTCTCTTTTTTATAACTTTTTCCTCATCCACTCATTCGCTCCTTCCTTATTTTCTTATTTTTCATTTTCTTCACTTCTCCTCCACACACAGCAACATATCTCTCTCTCTCTCTCTCTCTCTCTCTCCCTCTGCCGCAAAATGAATTCATAGGCTTCACCATACCATATTTACAGACCTTAGCTTTTACTCTCACATATAAACCCCACCATAACAACCTTAACCAAACCCACAAATCGAACCTCAGCCTTTACAACTCCAATCTATCCTTCCATTCTCAATGATCTTCTTAACTACGCCGCCACTTCGAACTAGCCCACTCTGGTCAGTGGGTCTCTTTTCTGACCGTATATTTTGTTGTTAGAAATTTGGGTAAAATTGGGATTCAAAAAAAAGCTAAGGGTAATATAGAAACAATATGCAAAATAATCAAATGGTAACACCTGAGCAACCATGCGCTTTTGCGATGTTTGCAATTTTAAAAAGCACAAAAATGCTGAACCAAACGGGCACTAGTGGCCATCTCAAATTTAATTTTCTGATTTCTTTTTAACTTTATAATCTAGTTTGTGCGAACCGTTGAATCATGAATGTTGGTTGACTGTAATTTCTAGAAGTAACCTTTTCAACAAAGTTCACTCGCATTTTTGTAGTAATTTCAAATATTGAGTGTTTGATCTTCTATGCACGCCAATTTCAATTCTCTGAGCCATAACCAAGCTGTAGTGACCATGATAGTGTCTCTCTTCCGGCAAATGGACCCACAAAAGACATTGAAATGTGCCAAGAAAGTCATGATCGAGTAGGAGAAATAGCTTTCGCTTCACGTATACAATACAATGGCCACTGCCATCATAGTCAATAGCTAGGTTGTTTCCTAATAGCTAAGGAGGGGACACAATATGTCTTCTCAGATTGGGGCAGAGTCACCCTGAGACTTTTAATCCACCATCGTGGCTTTGAGTTGGCTTTTCGTGGGTTGGTGCTGGCCTTTGAGAAGATAGCATTATAAAACGCTTTCTACTCGTGCCTGTTGGTTTCAGCTGTGCTATGCATGGTTGCATTGCATTTTCTAGTCTCAAGCCTCTTTCATTCTTCCGCAAATTTAGACTCTATTTGGTATCCTTGTTTGGACAACAATTTTCACATTTCAAACATACTTACATATGTTTCCACGCATTTTTTTATCTACACGCATTTCAAAAAATTACAAATATCACATTTCAAACTACTCTACAAAACACCCTATTAAGTTTTGTTGGTCAACTACCAAGTACCAACATAACACCACTCAGAAGGATGCCAGCTGTTTTATCCACCAATTTTCTATGGCAACCATAGTTTTAAAAATTGGTTCAGTCAAGACACTGGAATAGATAGGTAGTTTTCAGTTTTATGGTCAAACTAATAATGTTATAAATAAATTAATTAATAATTAATATCAATAAAATTATAAAAATAAATAAATTTATAAACGGTTATTTTAACTAAAAAATTAAATAACAGTCGACCATTAAACATTAACTTACCAAATTTTGGAAAATTATTAGGTACTCTCGGAGTACCATAAATGCGTACTCCCTCCTCTCACATGAATGGTAGGTCCCACCATGAATTTAATTAATGGGACTCACCATTCATGTGAGAGGAGGGAGCATGCATTTATGGTACTCCAGAAGTATACAATAATTTCCCCCAAATTTTGGACACCACTTAACAAAACTCATCCAAAAAAAAAAAAAGGGTTATAAGTTTGCGTTACAGAGACCTCGACGGATTGTCTAAATAAAGGAATTGATTTTTTTGGAATTCAAATTTATGAATCTGTAGATAGCAAGAGAATAAAAATTAAAAAAAAAAAAACCATTTTTTATTTATCTTATGATAACTATATACAAACCGAATGGTTTATATACATTTGCATGATGGTCTATATTTAAGGTACATCGCTAAAAGCCTCATGACTCGACTAGCATATTTTTGTATTTTTTACAAAGATGTCCAGGATTCAAATCTCGCATCCCCTATTATTACTATCGACTTATTAAAAAAACAAAAAACAAAAATTAAAGTACATCCTTATTTAATAAAATTTCATAAAACTAAGTAGTTCACACACCTTTAAATTTGAGGTAATTTTGATTTTTCTCCTTAAATTTTTAAAATTTAAATTTGTACCCTTAACGTCAATTATCCTTGGAAATAATCTCTTCTATCCATATTTGTTAATGAGTTGTCCAATAAATGTCATCTAAACTTGCCACATGTAATAATTGGTCCAATCTTATCATAACATGTCAATTAATTATGGCACATCAATTAAATAACCCAAAAGAATTTAAGAATTTAAAATTTTCTATAATAAATAAATAAAATAAAATAATTCATTCTCTTCATTTTATCAGCATCCAAACAAAAGCAATGAATCAATATTCACAAAATATCTTCCCAAGAACCCAACTTAACCAACAATAGCTGACATGGAAAAATGGGTAGAAATTTTCTAACCCGACCCAAACACGAATTTTTTGGCCAAAATAAAAAAATGGGCCAACCCGCAGCCGTCCCCTTCTTTTATGGGCTAACCCAACCCAACTTGGCTAACCTGTGACTTGACCTATTTTTTTTTTAACAAAAATTCCTAAAAAATATTTAGACTACATGTCAAGGTGCTAGGTGCATAGATATAAAAGTACAAAGCACTGCACTGACACTACTTAGCTATGTAGTAGCCATCAGTGCTAGTGGCCATGCTTCCATTTATTAAGGGGGAAAAAAAGCTAAATAAAAGGAAAAAAAAAATACAAAAAGCAAAAGCATCTACAACTACACGTCTACACTACTAAACGTCTAACACTAAGTTAAATACTAAGTAGTAGAGCTAAATACTATGACTAAGTTACTAACACTAAGTCTAACTAGCACAAAACAAAACTAAAGTAAAAAAAAAGGTCCATAAGTTCATATCATTAGTGAACTTTGAATCTGAAATGTGTAAACTTAAAATATATACTTTTTGTACTCCTTAGAATCTATCTCTCTCTCTCAAGTCTCTCAAGTAGTAATTATAAGCATTCTAGCTGTGAGTTATCAATATGGAAGATTTTGTTAACATGACTGAAGAAAATTTTAATCAAATTCAAAACTATCAGAATTGGAAGGATATGAAAAGTATTTATGTTTTTTGGTTTGTTTGTTTTTTTCCCTTTACACATATAATAGTAACACAAATATTCTAATAATAGTAGGTTCTCACTTAACTAAACAAAACAAAGGGTATCTCTAAAAACTTGGTATTTTTTTAAAGTTTAGTTTAGTTTAGTTTTTTTTTTTTTTTTTTTTTTTTTTTTTTTTTTTCATGTGAAAATACAGGTCAGCTCTACCCGCCTGCAACCCGATTAGCCCAACTCGTTTTCAACCCATTTAAAATAACCCATTTTTTAACCAGACTTGTTTTGGCCCACAACTTAATTGACTCAACCCGACTCAACCCTACCCAACCATATGCCATGTTAGCACCACAAAATCCACAAAACAGTATGTGATGTTTGGTTGGGATAAAAAGGGAGATGATGGTAAATGGAAAAGGAAATGGGAAAGGAAAATGAGACTTTCAATTTTTGGTTGGAGAGAGAGAGAGAGTAAAATAAGGGTGGATGGAGTTTTCCCCTAAGCCCCCACCATTTTTTTCCTCCCACGTTCAAATAAAAAAATGATTCAGATAAAAAACATAAGGTAAATTATTTTTTTATATTATGAATTGTGCTTTTGTTTCCAAGCAAAATAAATAAATAAATAACATTCCACCAAGACAAAACAAAGAAAAAAAAATGGAATTTTTTTTTTTTCCAATTACCATTTGACCATATTTATTCCAAGTTCTTTTACTTTCTAGTGTTAAACAAGATGTTTTAACATTTAATTCAAACTCTAATGGGTGTCCCGCTATTCATATGAACAAGTTTGTAACACCTTGCTAATATTAAAAATATATCAATAATTAAAATAATATTAAATTAAATTAAAACTTTCTAAGGATTATATCATAGCTAAAATTGGTGTTAAGACATTGTAAAGATACACACTTTTACTCTTTTAGCTAACTCTAAATCATGATCAACAAAACTACTTTAAGAAAGAGGCACACTAGGATGGAGGTGAATAATCTTCAAGTTTGGATAATAGTTTAAAGCCTTAAGACACCAAAGATTAGAGCTTAAAAAAATCTACACATTCACAATGGGTTTGCTTAATATTGTTTTTATTTTTAAAAATAGCTAGATAAATGCCAACTTAATTGTTTTTTTTATACATAATTAATCTATAAGGGGTACTAATATATTAATTAAAAATTATCTTTTTGAATATAAATCTTAAGAAAAAAAATTATAAAAGTAAACATAAACATAAACATGAATATAAATAATTCTACTTTTGTTTGAATCCATAAACATATGTTACTTCTTATTCAAATAGAAACATAGGAAAATGTGGAAATTTTAATGTCAATATTTGAATTTTTTTATATACGCTATTCATACCTTTATTTTTCTTTTTTCTTTTTTTTTTTAACACACAAAGAAATTTCTAATTATTTATACAAGAGAAGCATACACTTCAAAGTTTTTAAGATCTAAACAAATTTTAGTATCTAAAGATAATCTTACCTTGCTTTGTCTTTGGATGGTTACGTATATTATGGATTTTTTTTTTCTTAACATAATTGTTAGATTTTTCTTATAGATTTTTTTATTCTAAAATAATCAAGAATCCAAAATTATATGGAATGTTTTTTTTTTATTAATATTTCCTCTTCATTTATTATTATTATTATTATTATTATTATTATTATTTTGTGTGGATATTCTCTCTCTCATATAATTTTGTCTATGGATGGTTAAGTACATTTTGGTTATTGAAGTACCTATTCTTGTTTATGCATAATAATTCTATTAGAATTAAGGTTAATTTGTTCATTTGATGAAGTTTGATTTTTTTCGAGTAGTAGTAGAAAATCGAATTGAATCAGAGAATGTGATGCTGGACAGAATAGAATCATGGCATAATTGAATTGATTTAGAACTGCGATTTGTTTGTTTGTCTTCTAATTGTGATGTAGAGTGAATTAATTTGTAGTTGTTAGTTTGATATATCACAACTGCGTAGAGGCTTAATAATTAGGGTTTCGGTGTGGGGAATTCTTAGTATCAATCTTCTTTGTTTGTGATATTGTGTAGAGACTCAGTATTTTCATGTTAAACAACAAATTTAGGTTTGATCAAACAAATTATTTTCTGTTCTAAAATAGATTAGACCAATGTGTTTAACAAACTTTGACCCAAGAAATAGGGTTGCATAATAAAATTTTAAGTAGAACGTTTGAAGATCTTTTAATTTCTCCCAATACCTGCCACCATTACTCTTATAAATGGTTATAAAGAAATTAATATTTAAAAATCAAAAACAAAAGGCAACTAAGTTTTTTATTATTTTTATTTTTATTTTTATTTTTATTTTTGTTTAAAAACAAAAACAAAAGGCAACTAAGGTTGTGTGCTGCATTTGTTTCAACATAAAACATTTTCCTAAGCCTGAGCTTAGCAAAAAATATTTTTGGGAAAACTATTTATTTTATGGTATTAATTATATATTTGAAAAATATTTTATGGATAAAGTTTGGCAACAAACTTGGTCTACAACTTTCACTAAAAAAAAACTAATATGAATACATATTTTGAAAACTTGACCGTTAGATTACATAATATTTATGTTCTTAACACACATTTCAAATTTCGTACCAATCGGATGTTATTTACTATTTGATGCATTATACTTATTTTTTATACATAATTTTATATTACAAAACTTGAAATTTAAATATTTAATTGATAACATAGCTATTGATCTTTGATATTTTAGAAATTGTGCTAACATAGTGGATATAATATAAGAAGAAAATGTAATCCAATGATGGATTTATCAAAATTCACATCTAATAAAAAGATATTGAGTGGAGTTGTAGCTAAATTTTGTCCATATTTTATTGTGTTTCTAAATTATTTTTTATACATAATTTAAAAATCTCATAGGGCTACAAGTTTTTTTTTTAATATAAAATTTAGAAACGTGATAAAAATAAACATGAAAATAACTCATAGACAAATGTTATTCGTTATTCAAATAAATGCATAGGAAAATATGGAAATTTTAATTTCAACATTTGAATCTTTTAGGCTATTAATACCCTTTTCTACTCCATTTTAACATACAAATCAATTTTTGACTATTTAAGCAAAAGAAGCTTAACCTTCAAAGTTTGTAAGCTCTAAAAATTTTTTAATACCTAAAGATAACCTAACATTTTTTATGACATTTCTATTATTAGACATTTCATTGATTATAATTCAAATTAATCATATTTATTTCAAGAGTATTAAATTTTGATGTTTTTTTTTTCTTTTTTTTGGAGATGTGTGGGCTACCCATCCATTGTGCGTGGGGGTTTGATGTTAAATTCAATTTTGATTCAAAACCTAAATATTTTACTCCATTGGCATGATAGTTGGTGCTCTACTATTCATATAGATCATTATTCTATAAAGAAATTTTTTATTGTAGATCATTTTTTTATTGTAGATTATATATCATTTTTGGTGTTAGGCTTGTCTTCTGTCACCAAAACATTATTTCAAATATAAACCGGAAGATCACTAATAGAGATTTGTTTTTTCAAAAAAAAAAAAAAAAACTAATAGGGATTTGTTTGTCTTGTATGATATAAATCTGAGATAATAATTGAATCTTTGACTGCTAAAATATGGGGAGCGACTAAAGCGATTGGAGGTGTTATAGATAGACATTTTCATATTTTATAATATTATTAATAAATTAAGTAGGCTTGCATTTCAATTTATGTTCCTTTTTGTTAACTTTTTTAGCTTTATTAATTGAAGTTTTCCATTTTAGATAAGCTGGTGGCTAGTATTAAGTTCTATTTTGTAGTCATTTGTAGCTCATCATACTTCTAATCAAGATCTCCCAGGTATAAAATTACAAGTCTACATGAATTTCAAAAAATGGTTCAAAAATATAGGAATAAAACATACATATGTATGTTTAGCAAATAAACATACATATCCTTTTCAATAAAAACATAATAAACATAAACATACACATTAACATGAGCATCTATGTTATTTATTATCATTTGAATTTAAAAATTTTAAAAAAAAAATTGTACTTCAATTTGTGAATTCATTAGGGTGTTAATTTACACATCTTCCTCAATTATTTTTTAATATACAAATTATTGATGGCCATTTTTGTGAATATTATACATGTTATTATTAGTGTCCTAAATCTCAATTGTATGGCTCCATCTTATTAATAAAATTATTTTATATTTTAATATTGTGTTTGTATAAACATTTGGACATTAAGTGTTGCAGCCCATGAGATGTATTTTATATGTAATTCAGGTATGGGAATGAGAATTGATTACCAAATATCTAAATCGCAAATCCTTGTAAACTCAAAATTTTTTGCACCTCGAGCACTTAAGTTTTTTCCCATCTATAGTGGGTTTTATATATATATATATATATATATATATATATATATATATATATATATATATATATATATATATTTTTTTTTTTTTTTTTTAAAATACTAAATATTTTTGACACATTGAAAAATGGAAGAAGGTTTTTAATTAAGAAACTTACAGTGGTGTATATTCAAAAAGATCTCAGTGATGTAGGTTTTATATTTAAGAACCCACAGTTCAGTTGATAAATTTTTTGAGCAATACGTGTTGGTGGGTAAAACAAAAATGGGGGGTTTTTACACCCAATGCTAATGCTCTTAATAAATTAATTTGTTAATTAATAGAACCCTCAAGTATTTAAAGACATAAATCATTTGAAACTTTAATAGATACCAGAACAATTTTTACTGTAAAAAATAATAGTGGTTTATGCTTTAACAAAGAGAAGTGATTCTTATAGGACAGAATAGCCAATTAATTTTACAAAACCACACCATGTCACTGCTGTAGTTACACGGTCCCACTCCCATTAGAGAATTTTATGAACCCTCTTTACACATCTGATCTCATCCTAAAATCCAAAACGGTGAGAAAAGATGAAAAGATGGCATGAAAGAGGCTCCCTCTAATACCACATGTAAAAAATCTAGGGTTTAGTTTATCTTCGGTACTTATTCAATTGGACATTGTTTTTTGTTTTAAATATATAATAACAAGTGAGTTGTAATCTTCACCTTTTATTTAGTTAATAGTTGATGTGAAAATGTCTCATTAAAATAAATGAATATTAAAATTATAAAAGTATTTGGATGAAGGTGGATAAATCTTTAAGCTTGGAAAAAAAATTTAAAGCCTTAAGACATCAAGGATTAGGCCTTAAAAAAATATACACATCACTATGGGTCTATTTAATATTTTTAATTTTATTTTTATAAGTAGTCGGATAAATGCCAATTAAATTTTTTATTTTTTATACATAATTTAAAAAATATAAAAGTGCTACTAATATATTATTTAAAAATTATATTTATGAATATTATACTTAAAAAATATCATAAAAATAAACTTAAACATGAAAATAAATATTTTGTTTTATTTGAATGCACAAACATATGTTATTTTTTATTCAATTATAAGCATAGGAAAATATAGAAATTTTAATGCAAATGCTTGAATTTTTTAGGCTATCCATACCTTCTTTCTCCTTTTTTTTTATCATACAAATCAATTTCTCACTATTCATAGAGAAAAACTTAAGTTTTAAAGTCTAATCTCTAAAAAAGTTTTAGTTTTTAAATGTAATTTGACTTTATTTTGTATAACATTTCTCTAATTAGTAATTTTATTAACTATGTGTTCAAAGTTACCATAATTTTATTAATTAGTAATTTTTGATGTACTGGTTCAATATGGATCAACTAATAAAATCTTTAATGTGGTAGCCCATCAATTCAAAATACTTCCAATAAACTAGAGAAAGAGAATAAATTTTTTTAAAAGTGCTGTACTTCAAACCCTAATGCTAACGACTTATCTCAACACAAATAATTGAACTACTTTTAACTTTTAGCAATTATTAAATATAATATTGATTTTATTCTATCATATAAATTATCTTTCTTTTTTTCAGAGGAAAAAAATATAGCAGACCTAGCAACTAGCATGTGTTTTTTCCTACTATAAGGCTTATTTCAAACGTCAATATTTCATTAGTTCAAGCAATTTCAACTCTGAATAGTCTAAATGGGTAAATGTTAAGAGTAATTTCATCAATATATCATTGAAGAAGGCCTAACACTATTGCCCAAAGGCCCCCAAACATAGCCCAAATGAAGGAACGACCTACATATTCAAGTCTCAGGACTAGGCCGAGCATTATCCCTCAAAGGTTTGGCTTCAATTTGCATCGTTGACGACAAAAAAAAAAATATATATATATATATATATATATATATATATTACGGGAAAGGCTACAAATCCAGTTTGAGTTAATTGTAATAATCAGCTGTTTGGCCAAATTTGATGGGAAAAAAAAAAAAGATGAAAATCCATTACTTTTTTTTAAAGGAAAAAAAAAAATCCATAATTTGAATAAGCATCATAGAAAAAATAAATAATATGAATTGAATTTTTTTTTATTCTTGGGTTCAGTTGCATGACTTTTTGATAGTTGAACGAAAAACTACGTTTTATTAAAAACTAAACAAAATGTTTGCCGCTATCAAAAGTTTGAAGCAAAAATAAATAATGAGGAAAGAGGAAAGACCAGTTGAAAGACTTGTTTAGTTCTTGAAATTTACCTACTCACTAGTTTAATCCATGCACTATAGAGTATTCGTTAAAAATAGGTTAAAGAAATAATAAATAAAGAGGAAAGAGTAAAAGTCAAGTTAAAAGACATGGTTGGTTCTTGAAATTTACCTACTCATTGCTTTTAATTCCTGAAACTTCATATTAGTGCTGTTAATTAGTCTTAGGGCCTGTTTAGATGGAGGGGAGAAGGAGGGGGAGTAGAATAGAGTTGGCTAAAAATAAGATAATTTTGTGCTAAATCTACTCTACTTTACTCTACTCCCCTTCCATCTCTCTCAATCCAAATGGACCATTAAAGTTTCAAAATTGAGCACAATTGATCCTTCAATCAACTTCTCATAAGAAATTTTTTTTTTTTTTTTCCTTATGTGTCTAATAAAATAATGATATGACTTTTCTCTCAAAAAAAATTTTTTTGATATGACCTATTTTTAATTACACGGCAACACATTTTAGAAACTTCTTAGATACTTTTGGAGTATAGACAAATGCCGCTCCCTCGTCTCACATTTGTAATAGATTCTACCATAAATTTAATAAGTGGACTTTATTATGAATGTGAAAGAATGAAGCATCATTCTCCATATTTCGAGAATATTTAAGAATTATTTCACATTTTATATATATTCAGAAAGCACACTGTAGAGCGACTATATTTCTAGTTCGAAATAATTCAAACAAGTAAAATAATTTCACAAATGCGAATTTATATTGATGATTGTGTGGTACAATTCTCTGTGATTACAAAAGAGTGATCCTCTGATTCAATCTTCTTACAAGACTTATTGATTGGATTTGTGGTAATGTGATTTTGACTTGAACACAAAATATCCTTCAATTTGGTTGAGGGATGGATCAAAGATTGCTGAAACGGAATTGCAATGAATCTCTGGCCGTGAGCTTGTTAGAAATCCTTTGTTCTTCACGTTCTTCGTGTTCTTCGTGTGTTCTTCATCTTTGAAGGTTTATGGTGGAAGTTCTTTGGGGCTTTAGAGGCTTGAATCCGTAGAGCTTCACCGATTTGTGGTTTGTTGATATTTTTCGGACCTTTGAGCTTGATTCCCGTAAACTTTAGGATCTAGGCAGATAGTTTGGATGATTTTACTTCGAGTGTTCTTCGATTTCGGGGTTGAAGTTCTTGAAGGTTTTAAGGCTTGATTCTTGCAGAGCTTTTGTACTTCTGAATCCCTTGTCCTTCAAATGCCTTAGGAAGGATTTTATTTATAGGAGTTTAGAGGTAGGTGAGCGACACATGGCGGAGTTTGATTGGTGACACATGTCACAGTCTGATTGGTCCGCCTATGTCGTCGCTTACACGTGCTAGACCACTTGTGTCACTGCTTACACGCACTGAACTACTTATGTCATCGCTTACACACGCTGAGATGTGATTGGTTTTTACATGACACTTGGCAAATTTCTGTTGGTTTCTGAGTAGTGATAGCAAAACCTAGCAGCAATATGTGGTGCTTTGTAATTGGCTGTATTTTGTGGACTTGGTAGTATGACGTGTCAGCTTGTGATAGGTTGGGAATTTTTTCCCTCTACAAATGCCCCATCGAGACTCATTCACACACACAGTTTTGGAGTGTGGTGTGGGAATGAGTTTCGAAAACTGATTTTTACACTTGACTCTTTACGTGAAGGAGTTGAAGGTGGTGGAGCTTTCAACAGGATGAGATAATTTCCGAAGAGTAGACCCACCCATATGAAAGGCTTTGATGAGACCGAAAAGGGGTCTGCGAGTATTTAAATGTACTTGCATGACTGAACCTTCTTAGTAGAGGTTAAGTTGAAGTAATTTCAGAAGAGTATTCTGGATCGTTGGCGATGATCATAGGGTGTAGAAGATGGGGAAGAGGTAAAGATGTTGGTTAGGTACAGCATGCAGAAATATGGGGCTAGCCTCTTTTTTTTTTTTTTTTTAACTCCTGGTAAAGTAATCTCAGAAGAGTATACTTCGGATTACGGCGTGGCCATGTGGGAATGTGGTTGAATGTGCATGTGTTATCGCATCACTCAGGTTAAGTTGAGGTAGTTTCAGAAGCTTATGGATTCTGGGGGTGCTGATGAAGATGACGGGGATGAAGCAAAGCGAATGGGTGAAACATACGCCCCCATGGTGCTGGCCCTGTATGTTGGGGACCCTCTAGTGTAGATGTTCCTGGGAAGTACACCTTAGGATTTGGGACTGACTGCATGCTGAATGAGGTCCGACGGCAAGTCATCGAATGCATATATGTGATGGGACCATGCTGACGGACGTTAAGTTGAAGTAATTTCAGAAGAGTACTTTCTGAAATACTTCAAGCTGTATTTAAGTTGGAGTAATTCCAGAAAATGCGTTTTGAGGTACCAGCAACGATGACCTTTGGGTCCCCTGCTTGTGGGAACATAGAATGAAGCTTTGGCGACCATTTACTGACACCAAAGGTTGAATTCTGATGAGCTGGTCCCTTGGAGGTCATTATAAGTGTTGGATGAAGGACAATTTGTAGGATACCCCAACACTTTTTACCATCTTCACCTACTGCCACTTGTTGGAAAAGCACAGAAAAATGAAAGATGGAGCTAACTTGTGATTCTGGTCTTAGAAACTAGCCAAGTTGCAATTTGTTCCGAACCACTGCTTCTGCTGGAAGACTAAGCAATTGGAGAGAGACTACAGGAGCCCTGAGGTTAGGAACAGGTGTCTCTGCTGGACTTGGATTTCCTGGCCAACCAAATCCACGGAAGCATGGAAGGACGATGCAGGCCTTGTTATGAGTAATTTTATGGACAAAGGTAGTCATTAAGTGGAGAAACAGAATTTGTTTGGATCTCAAAACTATAATGATACTGTGACGAAGGTTTCTACTGAACCATGAGAGGGTTGATTTCAAACTGATTATGAAGCAATATTGGTTGCTAAGTGTTGAAAATGATAAGGCCATAGTGAGAAACGGCTATGAGAAAAAGGACTTGAAAATTTGAAAGAAGCAAATCTTCATTTCATGATTCAGTGTGTTTTTTTTTTTTTTTTTTTTTGATGAGTTCTTGATGAATCTGGCCCTTCTATTTATAGTGGAGAGGCGAATAATGGTAGATGTGTAGTTAAGAATGGTGGTTGAGAATTTTTTGTGAGACTGGTGGCTGGGAATGGTAGATGGGAATGGTAGGCATCGAACGGGAATGGTAGGTTGGAGACTGGTAGGCACCGAACGAGAATGGTAAGTTGAACTAGTGACCCAGTGTAATTTCAAGTTCAAGTGAGAGTTCATTTGTACTTTGAAAGGGAAGCCTTGATAAAGTCTAAAGAATAACCTTGAGGGAATCCAGACCAAGTGAATGAATCTCAAATCTTGATCTTGGGAGCTTAACTTTTGGACATTGTTGGTACTTCGGGGAAGTGGGTCACATAGGTGGTTTCCAAGTCCAAAACAAATAAGTAGATTTCACAATCAAAACCTATGTGAAAATCTGAATAGGACAAGCTTTGCTCGAACATCTTGATTCTTGGTCAAAGTTCACATTAAGGCCAATAGCTGTAGAATCATACTATTTGAGCAATTTCAGATTCCTGAATGAAGAAATAGATCCCAAAAATGGAATCTACCCAAAAAATTGGGCAAGACAAGTACTTTTTGAAAATTTTGACTTTTTGGTCAAGATTTGTGCAAAAGTCAATTTTTTAGGAATTGGACAGTTTGCACAATGTTCGAGCTTCAAATGAAGAAACGGATCTCAAAATCGGAATGTACTCGAAAAACTGAGTGGAACAGGCCATTTTTGAAAATTTTCACTTTTTGGTCAAAGTCAAAGTTCAACTTGGTCAAAGCTTTTTTTTTTTTTTTTTTGGCAGGTGGTTCAGACTGGGTCAAGATAAATACGTCAAACCGGGTCGGCCTGGACAAACGGGTCAGACTGTAGTGTGTGGTGACGTCATAAAGACGTCATCCATGACGTCATAGCGTTGGAGGGCACGTGTGGCACGTGTAAGCGCGTGGCTGGGTGAGGTGGTGCGTGAAACTGACGCCGATGTTGTTGGAGGTGCGTGGAAGCACGTGGCTTATCGTTTGGGCTTGAAATTTTTGGGTCCTGTAGATCAGAGGTCGATGGATCTAGTGGTGGCACTGGTTTTGTAAAAAATTTCTCAGATTTGTGCAGATTTGAATGAGAAACCCACCGGACGTTAGGAATTTGTGGCCACTCGTGACGGCGCATCTGGGCCAAGAATTTTCAGGTTTGGTGGATCGAAGGCCGTAGAAAACTCCCATGGTGTCGGTTTTATGGATTAATGTCTTTGGCGGCTCTAACAGTTTTTGACATTGGTAAAGCCGCAAGTGTCTCTGCTTTCAAGGTCGGCAGCACAAGTAGCTTTGAACAATGTTCGGGCTAGAAATTCATCCCAGGTCTAGTGTAGCAGTTTTTTAGATGACATGTGTACTTTTGCAGGCCTATAAGCCATTTTTTTTTAGGTCTAGTGTAATATTTTCTTTCTGACAACATGATACAATTTTTCTTTTTGACACCTTGATTTTTCAAGGTGGGTACGTCATCCTTGAAAATATTGTACTTTAACTTTTTACACGTGTTTTTCCTTTTGTTTGTTAGCTTCTAAGGATCCCTATATAAAGCCACCCAGGGCATGCACTAATTTGTACAAGCGTAATCTCTAGTAACAAAGTACTCTGTGTAGTCTCTAGTAACATAATACTCTGTATGGAGAAACCATGCACCCTTTTTTTTTAATTTAATTTAATTATTAATAATATATATATATATATATATATATATAGTTTTTTCACAGCTATCATGATGCTCTTTTTTAAGGATTCGAAGATTGGTCAAGAACCAGCCTTGTTTATTTGTAAGAAGAAAGATGGCAAGGATGCGAAGGCTACGACTTTGATTATTCGTTCGCCCATAATTGGAAGATTTTCAGAAAGATGGGGCCGTAACTCTTATCCTCTCAATTTGCTGAAATGGTCATAGGTCGTTCCTTCTGATGGTGGCTCTAACTTGGAGACAACTATCCTTCTTGCTTCGCATCACAAAAATGTTGCTAAATCAAAGCCGTACAACACTTTGGGACGAGAGATAATTGCAAAACGTGCCGATTGGGATTTTTCCTTTAGCTTGAACGGAGGGTTTTCCTACTTCTCCCTTTATTGGGATTGGCTAGAAGATGTGCTCGGTCGATGTAAACACCTCCTTGATGTGACCCACCTCTACAGTGCTGTCTTTGCCTCCTTGTTCACATACGATTATGATGAGAATCTCATGAAAGCATTTTGTGAGTGTTGGAGTCCGTCAACCAATACCTTTCATACCTTAATTGGGGAAATTTCCATCACACCATGGGATCTTTCCATTCTTGGTGGACTTCCTTGCACAGGTGCATTTTATGACGAAATAGTACCCAATGCGCAAGAGCTGGATGGAATCAATGACCAAGGACGACCCTATCTGCCGTACAGCTGTCGCTACCTCTTCCTAGCATACCATCACCTTCAAAACCGGCTGAAGAAACAAGGGAAAGTAAGCGTTCGCAACTGGATTACTTTTTGGTATAGAGGAAATAGCAAGTACCCAACTCCTAGAAAACCAGCGAGATGGACAACCATTCCCAAGTGTAGTCAGAATCCCTCGGGCGAGATAAACAAGCATGGACCATGGTCTGATAAAGAACACGAGGTCTTTGTAGATCTTCAAGTTGAAGGAGATTTAAAGGAGGAGACTTACTTATCGACGCTTCTTTCTTGTTGGCTGTGCATATTTGTCTTTCCTATCAAGGATCAGAATAGCATCCGTCCAGGCACTTTCAAGATTGCTAGTTCCATAGCTAATGGTCGTTCATTTGGCCTTGCTCCCCTAGTATTGGCTAGCATTTATCGTGGACTTAACACCATTTCTTCCTCTCCTACCCCGAGCAAGTCTGGAGCTAGTTTTGCCATCCATTATGTTTATGCCTGGGTAGCTCATTTCTTCCGAAGCAATCGCCTCACCCATGATAAACCATCTAATGCTTTGATGACTAAATATTCCGGTGTAGGCTATGCTTCTCTGTTCAACGAATTCTCTGCACGCAAGCACATACGAACCGCCACCAACTTTCTTTGGCACCGAACTGCTTTCAAGAAAAGTTATGACCAGACTTTTATTGACAATGATCACTTATCCATTCAGAAGTTTGAATACTTTATGAGCCTTCGCTCGGGGTACTTGTCACTTCAATGTGAGGATCAACACATTGTAGAAGCGTATAGTCCTCACAGATTCAGTCGGCGCTTTGGATTTCATCAAGACATTCCAAGTGATTTGGAGGAAGAAATTCATACAGGCTCTTTAAAAGACCTATGCCAATTCTACCAATCCTTCACTCGCTACAACACAGATTCTAAGGTACTCATTTTAGCTTTTGCCACAGACTTTGGAAGTCGAGTTAGACATAGCTACAAACAATGGTGGGAAGAGATTTGTGGAAATGATTTTACCAAAGGAACAGATCTTCTAGTTGACATCGCCTCCTTCCATGTTAAGCCACTAACATCCAACAAACCTCAGAAGGGAAAAAGGGAACTACAAGACCTATACATTCCACAGCCTTTGTCAGAGTTTGCACAATGTCGTCTTAAAGATGATAATCATTCAAAAGACTCATCTCGACATATCGGAGTCACTCAAAGTCAAGGCACCAAAGGACCATTTGTTGTACCAGTTAGGGATGCCAGTAAAATTTCTGAAGATGAGGTGTGTAATGACCTAGGCTACAATCGGAAATGTTTGAAGAGTCCAATGAAGGGTGTTGATGCAGAGAATTCTATTAATCATGCGCATCTTCTTACAAATAGTGAATCTTCTATCTCAAAACCATCTGCGAAGAGTTCGGATCTTAGGAGGTGTAAGTTTGTTGATGTTGGTACGTCGTCCAAATTTTCGATTGAGACAGAAAGGGCACCTTTCCCATCCCTGCAACCAACTAAACCTCTGGAAGTCTCTGTGTTTCAAGCCAAGGCGCATATTTCTTCTATGCGTAGGAAAGGGGCTTCTATGCTAGGAGATGTTCTTCTAAATAGGCTTTCGAATCTTTCTGTAGACAACGTCCTCCCACAAGCTGAAGTACATGAAATTTATAGTGGGGTTGAAAGTCTTGGAGTGGACCCTCAACACTTGCGCGAGAATGTTGACAAATATTGTGAGGGTATCGCAGACTATTTAAAGATGAAGGAATCTATGAACAAAAGACCAAGTCCTGCTATCTTAATTCAACGCGAGGCTGAAGTTGAATTCCTCCTTTCTGAAGCATCAAAGAAGAAAGCATCTTTGAAGACCGAACTTGATGCTGTTAGATTGAGGATGGTTGACCTGCAAACCGAGCTCGTCCAACTAGAGCAATCACTGTATTAAATTGAGACACATCAAGTTGAACAAGACAATGTTGTGCAAGACTTAAAAGAACAACTTGAAGAAGTCAAATCTGACCCGTTCTTGAAGACCAGGATATGGAGGCTTTAGAGAAGATACGAGCCCTTCTGGAAGATAATCGTTCTAGCTTGAAAGACTTGAAATGGATGTCGTAATCTTTTTGTTTTAATTCCCTTCATACATGTCATCATGCTTTCCTCTTGTACTATTTTCCTTTCGTCAATCAATAAAGAAAACTTTATTCTCTGTTCCTTCATTTTTTTTTTTTTAGTTCAAGACTGAACTTAGCAAAAGATACTAAGTTGCCTATGTACCTGTGGGGTCATGTCCCCAATTAATCGGATTTATCCGCTTTGGGGAGCCAGTCCCTCACGGTTTATCGGCTCGTCCCCGAGTGTGGGCAGGACCAACCAAGGGCTAGACCTTGTAGTTGTAATCGCAAGTCCCACATCGGTTAGAGTTCCCTCCCACATATGGTTTAAATGCTTCTGGAGCGACCATATGTGTACCACCACCACCATCTCCAGAAGCATTTAAACCATATGTGGGAGGGAACTCTAATCGATGTGGGACTTGCGATTACAACTACAAGGTCTAGCCCTTGGTTGGTCCTGCCCACACTCGGGGACGAGCCGATAAACCGTGAGGGACTGGCTCCCCAAAACGGATAAATCCGATTAATTGGGGACATGACCCCACAGTACCCTTGAGAGGAATCAAGTCATCACATAGTTCAAAAGATTTTTTTTTTTATTATGATTTTTTTTTTATGTGTTTTTTTTTTTTTTTTTTTTGCAAAAAGGAGGGCTCAATGTGTAATAGTGGGTATCACCACTAATCGAACTCGACCGCCTCAAGGGTGACATTGGCATCCAACCACTACGCCACACTAGCAATTGGTGACATAGAGTGGGATTAATTTCTCCTTATTGGTACGCTTTCAAGGGTAATGAGAAGACATCATGTACTCTTGCAGCGCTATAGTGGGTAGTTTAAGCTCTTACCGAGGAGCAATCCTCGATTTTCAAGCATAGAAGCGCTTAAGGAACTTCCCATTGATGGGGCCGATCCTTACACCATCATTATCAATCAACTTGTAAGCTCCATTGGTGTAGACTTCTTGCACAACATAAGGTCCATCCCATTTTGAAGTGAACTTATTGCCTATACAATGAGTTGTGATGATAGGTCTTCGAACAGTAAGGACTAAGTCACCAACTTGGAATGATCGTGGTTTAACTCTTTTATTGAATGCGCTTGAAAGATGAGCTTGATAACACTCAAGGCGTTGTTGGGCCTCGAGCCTTTTCTCATCAAGTGCCTCTAATTCTTGCAATCTGAGCTTGGCATTTTCTTCTCCAGTCAATCCCTCTTGAATGGCAATCCGTAATGATGGGATTTGGCGTTCTAAAGGAAGGACGGCTTCCACTCCGTAGACAAGAGAATATGGCGTCGCTTAAGTAGGCGCTCGAAATGTTATTCGATATGCCTATAATGCTTCTCTGATTCTTTCATGCTAGTCTCGCTTTGTCTTGGATGCCACTTTCTTCAACAAACTGCCAAGTGTTTTGTTAAATGCTTCAACTAATCCATTCGTCGAGGCATTGTACATGGAGGAGTTGTATTGTTTAAATTCAAACTTCTCGCAAAGCTCTGTCATCAGCCTATTGTAGAATGGTTTGCCATTATCAGTTATGATATACCAAGGGACACTATACCGATAGATCAAGTGAGTTCGAATGAAATTGACCACTGTTTCTTTCTTCACTTACCTAAGGGGCACAACTTCCACCCACTTCGAGAAGTAATCAGTTGCAGCCAAGATGTACAAATGGCCACCGGATGACTTTGGTAATGGCCTTATTGCATCAAGCCCCCATGCATCAAAAGGCCACGAAGCTACAGTTGGGTGTAGAGGTTCCAATGGCTAGTGGATGAAGTTCGCATGATACTGACAAGCTTTGCATTTCTTAGCGCACTCCATGGAATCTTGCACTATTGTAGGCCAATAGTAACCCATTCGTTTAATCCTGTAGTGTAACTTAGGACTTGACTGATGTGCACCGCATATTCCAGAATGAGCCTCCTCTAAGGCTTGTTTAGCCTCCTCCTCTCCTAAGCAACGGAGAAACAATCCATCAAATGAACGGCGGAAGAGAGTGTCCTTATGGTAAATGAAACGAGCAGCCCTTCGCTGAACTTCGGTCTTGTCGCGTTTATCATCCGGGAGTCTTCCATGTTGAAGGTATTCAATGATCACTTGTCGCCAATCCTCTTTTTCAACAAGGCATATAGAAATGATGTTGGCTTGCTCTTTTTCTTCTTCTTCAACCACGAGAGGTACCACCCACCTTTGGGAAATAGCAACTTTGGTTATCTCTTCTTGGGATAATGCTAAGGCGGTAGCCAAATTAGCTAAAGCATCGGCCTGTCTATTCTCCTTCCTTGGTATATGCTCCAACGTGATGGCCTCAAAATTTGCTAGCAACTTCTTCGCGTATTTGCAATAGGGGACGAGGTCCTCTTTCTTGACATCATATTGCTCCAAGATTTGGTTGATAACTAATTTGAAGTCCCTAAAGATCTCAAGTTGCAATATGCCCATCTCAATAGCCATTTGTAGACCAATAATCAATGCTTGATATTCGGCTACATTGTTAGAGCAAAGTTCACTTAATGAGAACGAGTATAGAAGTATTTGCCGTTGTGGAGAAACAAACACTACACTTGCCCCCGCTCCTTCCCGACATGCAGCCCCATCGAAAAACATCATCCATGGTGGCATTACTTCAATGTAAAACACATCTTCATCCGGGAAATCATCGGAGAACTCCCAATCAGATGGAACTGGGTGATCAGCTAAAAAGTCTGCTAGCGCTTGTCCTTTAATAGCTTTTTGTGGAACATATGCAAGGTCATATTGTTGTAGCAGGACTGCCCATCGAGCTATACGACCCGAAACTATTGGCCTGGAGAGGACATATTTAATCGGGTTTGCCTTTGCTATCAAACAGACCGTATATGCTTGCATGTAGTGCTCCAGTTTGTCTATGGCAAAGAAAAGGGCGAGACACATCTTTTCAATAGGAGAATAATTTAATTCAGCCCCATTGAGAGTTCGACTTAGATAATAAAGGGCTCTTTCTTTCCCCTTTTCATTTTCTTGCGCCATAAGAGCACCTAGAGACTTTTCTTGTGCCGCGATGTACAGCACCAAAGGCTTTCCTGGAATAGGAGCACCTAAAACTAGAGGATTAAGCAAGTATCTTTTGATGCACTCAAAAGCATTGCTACAAGCCTCATCCCATTCAAAGTGCACATCCTTTTTCATCAATCGATTGAAAGGTTGACATTGACCAGCCAAGTTCGAGATAAATCGTCGTATGTAGGCTAGTTTTCCCTGCAAGCCTCTAAGTTCTTGTAGATTCTTGGGCTCTGGCATTTTCTGGATAGCTTCAATTTTGGATTGATCAATTTCAATACCGCGGTGCCTCACAATGAAACCAAGAAATTTCTCAGATGTCACTCCAAAAGCGCATTTGTGGGGGTTCATTTTAAGCTGATACTTTCTTAAGCGATTGAACACGGATCGTAGATCTACCAAATGGTCTTCCCTCCTTTTTGTTTTAAACACGAGATCATCGGCATAACACTCCACGTATTTATGAAGTACATTATAAAATATCTTTTGCATGGCCCGTTGATAAGTAGCACCAGCATTCTTTAGTCCAAAAGGCATCACTTTGTAACAGTAAATGCCCTTAGGGGTACGAAAAGCTGTAAGTTCTTCATCCTTAGGATTCATTCGAATTTGGTTGTATCCTGAAGAACCATCCATGAAAGATAAAGCTTCATGACCAGTAGTGGCATCAACCATAACCTCAGTGATGGGTAACGGAAAATCATCCTTGGGACATGCACTGTTCAAATCACGGAAGTCAACGCACACTCGGATTTGTCCATTCTTCTTTTTGACAGGGACAATGTTAGCAATTCATTCTGGGTACTGTACTTCACGAATGAAGCCCACCTCAATTAGCTTATTGACCTCGGTTTCTATTTGAGGGATAAGTTCCGGCTGAAAGCGTCTTTGGGCTTGTTTAACTGGGTGCACGCCTTTCTTTACTGCCAAATGGTGTAGAGCAATACTTGGATTGAGCCCAGGCATTTCCTTGTAAGTCCAAGCAAACACATCTTTGTATTCTACTAGGAGTTTGAGGTACCTTTCTTCTTCTTTGGGAGTGAGAAGTGCACTGATGAAAGTTGGTTGAGGTTCTTTAGTAGTTCCTAAATTGATCTCTTTAAGTTCATCAACTGTAGCTTGTACTCCATCTTCCAAAGCTGGGGGAGCTTCATCGACCTCTTCATTGGTTGCTTCAGCATCTAAAAGTGTATCCTCTTCTACTAAAATATGAAATGAGGATGATACCTCTTCAATTTGCTCATTATGGACGAGTGACTGACTTGTGTGTATAATCGTTCGCCTTTTGACTTTGAGTGATCCTTCAGTGCTAATGTCTAAGGTAGATTTATGCTTCATGCGTGAAGGAATGCTACTGCGAATCTCATCATTAGCTTTCTTCTCCCATTGAACCTCAAAATTTATTGAATTTTGAGAATAACTATCAACAGGCCTTTTTGTTGCCCCCAATTGATCAAATACTGATTTACATGCAAGAGTGTCACGATTTTGTGTTAAGCAAGTTGTATTTAACCTGTCAAACACTGTGATTCATGACGATGAGGCCTCAATGCGATCAAACACCGAGACGTGCGATGAAGAGTGATCTTTTCTTTGATTCGAACTTTCATTGACCTCCACTGTTATGTATTGGGAACTTGAAGCATTGCTTCTTTTCTTGATCCATATCTGAGCTGGTTGTTCAGGAGTATAACCTAATCCGGTCTTTGGGATAGGAATTTCATACCCTTCAAGCCACATTTTGCTTTGTGTTTTGCTAAGGCCATGCGTCTTTTCTCCAGTGACTTCTGGAATTAGTTTCCGTAAGTCCCCTTGTTTTGAGAAATGGTAGCTTGCTTTGGCCAACAGCCGATATGCCTTTGGGTCAAACCATTCTTTTGTCTGTTCACTTGGTAGAATACCATGCTCTGTCAAACATTGTAAAGACCTCACAAATCCATTTAATGGCTTCGAAGGCAAAGGATTTGTGGATGAAGTTAAAGGCATGACATGATTTTCTTTCAATATGGCTACATCCTCCATTGTGAGCTTTACAAGAGGCCTTCCCATGCCTGCTATGGATTGAAGACATTCCACGAATGGTGATTGTCCTTTCTTGCGGTGTGACAATGGTACATAATGGAGTAATGGAGGGTTGTTGAAGGGCGTTGAAATTTTCACTCTTACTGAATTACTGGTAGATTCACTAGAATGATCATTCCCACATTCTGGACCTTTCTTTGGGGCAAGGATATCCTTTCTAGTGACGAGTCTAACATGCTCCTTTTCACCCTGCATGCTTTCTATGGACGGGATCTCAACTGGGAGAACTTCATTGGGAATGTCATCTTCTACATAAAATTTTGCGTCAGCAAAGTGAGCTTCAATCTAAGCAAAAGGCTTCAAGTCGGCATTGACTTTCTTTTTCCCACTTTGAAGGTACTTGAAACATTGATGCAAAGTTGACGGCACTATTCCGTTTCCATGGATCCATGGATGTCCTAACAACATGTTGTAGGTTGTCTTGGCATCAATGACATGGAACAAAACGTTGCTTGTCAATTCTCCAATGATTAATTCTAGGTGGATCATGCCGATTGCACGTTGTCCTCCTTGGTTAAACCCTTGAATGACCAAACGACTATGCGATAATTCCTCCATAGTAAGGCCAAGTCATCTCATAGTCATTTTTGGTAGTATATTAACAGCTGAACCTCCATCAATGAGAATACGATCGATCTTTTGTTCACAAGCATAACCAGAGACATAAATTGGATGATTGTGGGGCTTAGAGCCTAACAATAGGTCCTCATTAGTGAAAGTTAAGTCTGGAGAGCACGCATAACATTCCTGGGTTTGTTGAAGCGTGTTGGTAGAAAGATTGTACATCTTTGGCTTTTTAAGAGCTTGGGTGAGCACTTCTTTTGGTGAAGTGGAGGATTGTGAGGGTTCAACTTCATTGACTCGAGATTGGAGTTCCTCCAAAGATGACAAAGTCTCACTTAGACCACCATGGTCAACATCTTCCTTTTTGTCTTGAATTTCACAACGAGAAACTGTGTGAACGGCCTCGGCTGAGTTATTATGAAAGAATTTTCTAGGGAACAATTCTTCCAATGTGATGAGCTTTTGAGGTTTTTGGGTTTGTGCTGAATTATCATACATTTTTGTTCCCAATCTCCTTTGCCTCTTATCGCTCCTTTCTCTTGACCGAGGTTGAATCTGGTTTTGTGCTTTTCTGGACTCTTGGGCAATCAAATAAAGAGGGAATGTTCGTCTCTTTTTCCATCTCCTTCGAGTAACCATCGTCCAGCCCTCTTCCTCATCCATTGCTGACCTTTTATCATCATTATAATCAGATGCTTCTTGTGAAAGCTGAACTGGAACAGGTTTTAGAGAACCAAACTGGATGAGCATGGTATTTGCCCCCTGCTTAGTGGTTGGAGACACGCAAATAGGTAACCTGCAAGAAAATGTTGCAAGGTTTGATTGAGCAACATCATTAAAATCCAAGTTGATTTTCCTTTCCTTGGCTAGCTTCATGATGAGTTCTTTAAGAACAAAGCATTTTTGGATTGGATGGCTTATGATACGATGATACTTACAATAGTTCGGGTCATCAACTTTTCCCATTTCTTCCGGTTGTTTGCATTCTGGCAATTCAATTAATTTCAACTTGAGCAGTTGTTCTAGCATTTCGGCATATCGGCATCTAGGAAAGGATACACCTTTTGTTCCCACTCCTTAAGTGATGAGCGATGCATCTCACGCTGTTGGCCTCCCTCGGGCCTCTTCTTTTAGCCTTTACATTTCTTGTTAAAATTTTGACTGGAGCAGGGTTGATATTCATTGAGTCTTTGATATTACTTTTCACATTCCTGTCATTTTTTCTTACTTCCCATCTTTCTTTTCTTTCCTCAGGAACGGGAGGTTTCATATTTCCATGGCTAGAGATACTCAATTCCATGTCATGTGCACGAGTTGCCAACTCTTCAAATGTGAGGGGCTTTATCCCTTGAAGGATGTAAAGAAGTCCCCAATGCATGCCTTGGATGCACATCTCTACAACAGATATTTCAGAAAGTCTATCCTTGCAATCTAGACTCAAAGAATGCCATCGATGGATATAATCAACTACGGGCTCATCCTTCCACTGTTTAGTATTGGTAAGCTCAATCATGCTTATCGTGCGTCGTGTGCTATAAAATCGATTGAGAAACTCCCTTTCAAGTTGTTCCTAACTATCGATTGACGCGGGTTCTAAGTTTGTATACCAATCGAAGGCATTCCCCTTTAGTGAACGGACAAATTGTTTTACAAAGAGTCCTCCTTAAGTCCCTGCATTCTCACAAGTTTCTACAAATTGAGCAACATGTTGCTTAGGGTTTCCTTTGCCATCAAATTGCAAGAACTTGGGGGGTTGATACCCGTTCGGCATTCTCATGTTATCAATGCATTTTGTATAGGGCTTCGAATACATGAGAGAACTTGTAGAAGAACCTCCATATTGTGCTCAAATGGTGTTCGTTGTCATGTCTTGTAGTTGTTGGACAGATATCGAGGCCATTGAGGTGGAATGTCCGTGTTGAGAAGTACCTTCACCTCCTTTTCCCTTATCAACCCTAGTGTTTTCTCCTTTCAAAGTAAAGTCGGGTGGCTGCTCAAGGCCAAGACTTGATTCACCCGAATCTTGTAACTCTAGCTTGTTCATTAGGGTTGCAATTTTGACGTCCTTTTCTTCAAGTGCTTTTATGAGAAGGGTGACCCTTTATTCCATTTCAGCCATATTTTCTTCCATGGTAGAGGTGTTAGTCATCATCACTGGCATAATCTCTATATATGATGGAGAAAATGATGAAACAGGATGAGTCAAAGGTACTTCATTCCTTAAGTTTCTCATCACGAGTGAAGAGTTGATAGAAAAGGTCTTTGTTGGGGATGATTCATTACTGATCTCCAAATCTTTCGAGGTAGATGAATCCTTAGTGGTAGCTTTCCTATTTGCAAGAAAGTCCAAAGAGATGACAGTATGAAGTTGGCTTTCTTTAGTTGGTTGGGGTTGAAGTCGATCAAGAGCCTTGGATCGACTGTGAGTGATTGGACCGACATAATCATCATCACTGGAAGCATCAACCACTGATTTTCGCACATTCTTGCTAGAGGCCATTGAAGCTAGTAGCGAAATGATGTCGAATTTCTTTTCTTTTGAAGGAGAAAGAGATGAGAGGTAGAGAGGTCCCACCGGGCGTGCCAGAATTTGTAGAGCGACTATATTTCTAGTTCGAAATAATTCAAACAAGTAAAATAGTTTCACAAATGTGAATTTGTATTGATGATTGTGTGGTACAATTCTCTGTGATTACAAAAGAGTGATCCTCTGATTCAATCTCCTTGCAAGACTTATTGATTGGATTTGTGGTAATATGATTTTGACTTGAACACAAAATATCCTTCAATTTGGTTGAGGGATGGATCGAAGATTGCTGAAATGGAATTGCAATGAATCTCTGACCGTGAGCTTGTTAGAAATCCTTTGTTCTTCACGTTCTTCGTGTGTTCTTCGTCTTCGAAGGTTTATGGTGGAAGTTCTTCGGGGCTTTAGAGGCTTGAATCCGTAGAGCTTCACCGATTTGTGGTTTGTTGATGTTTTTCGAACCTTTGAGCTTGATTCCTGTAAACTTTAGGATCTAGGCAGATAGTTTGGATGATTTTGCTTCGAGTGTCCTTCGATTTCGGGGTTGAAGTTCTTGAAGGCTTTGAGGCTTGATTCTTGCAGAGCTTTTGTACTTCTGAATCCCTTGTCCTTCAAATGTCTTAGGAAGGCTTCTATTTATAGGAGTTTGGATGTAGGTGAGCGACACATGGAGGAGTTTGATTGGTGACACATGTCACAACCTGATTGGTCCGCCTATGTCATCGTTTACACGTGCTAGACCGCTTGTGTCATCGCTTACACGCGCTAGACTGCTTATGTCATCACTTACATGCGCTGAGGTGCTTGTGTCATCGCTTACACGTGCTGAGGTGTGATTGGTTTTTACATGACACTTGGCAAATTTCTGTTGGTTTCTGAGTAGTGGTAGCAAAACCTAGCAGCAATACATTGTGCTTTGTAATTGGCTGTATTTTGTGGACTTGGTAGTATGACGTGTCAGCCTGTGATAGGTCAGGAATTTTCTCCCTCTACACACACCATAAGAATATGACCCGGTTCTACCTAAATCTCCATTGATGGTTGCTATCAGTGATGTCAGGATCCTTTACATCGCTAAGTAACACAATGTGCTCGAAAATTCTAAGCTTTTAAAAAAATATATTTATATAAACTGCCACTTATTTGACACCCGATTGCCTCAATTATTTAAAATATATAAATATATATATATATATGTATATATATTTTTATGTTGGAGTTGCATAAACATAATATATATATTTTTATTATCTATATAAATAAAATGAATTGTTTCATCTTTTAGACACATTTCACCATTTTTAGCGTCCTCACTATCATAAGCTATTGTTCTTTTTCATAGAAAGAATTCACAAGCCACAATTCCAAATTCACGTATCACAGAAACACAAATTACAAATCCTAAACTCACAGGTTTCTTCCACAATTCATTTCAGTGCAGCTCTCTCTTGATTTTTTTTTTTTTTTTATATCGTCCCCAATTCTTTTCTTCTCTCTCATCTAACCTCTAGCATATTAGAAAATAATCGAGTCAAACTTCACTCTAGCATATTAGAAAATAATCAAGCCAAATCTCACTAAATTCATCGACAAAGGTAACTTCGTCACTTGATTTCTCCATCGTGGCCAATGACAACAAAATTAGTTGGACAGATTCGTTTCATCAAAGACTGCCCTCGTGGTTCAACTTCTCACACCAGTGGTTCAATTTTCTCAATCCCCATGCATTGCTATCCATCCTCATGAGCCATTGACAAACCTATGTCGGTGAGATTTCATAAAATTTGGCATGGTGGTACAATTACAAGTCTGAAGCATTTTTTTGGTTGATATAGTTAAGTTCGGATTAAAAATTGTATTTACATATAGCTTTTATATATATATATATATATATACCTTGATGTAAATGCTCCATGCTTAATAAAACATTAGACTTAATATAATTTAAAAAGTCTGCATGAAACACGATCCCAGTTTTATTGAGCATCTATATGACATAGTAATACCACGAATACTGGATGACATATTCTATTTTAGATTGTATTAAATAGACTATTTTAGAGTCTATTTGGAATCCGTTTATTTTACTGAAACTGAAAACTTTTGTTTGAAAGTATTGTAAATAAAAATAAAAGATAGTTGAAATAGTACAGTGGGACTCATGAATAGTACTAAAAGTGCAGTGAGACTCATGAATAGTACAAAAAATAAGTTAAATAGTAAAATAAGCTGGTAAATTTATCCATGCCAAACGCATACTTAATACATAATTTAGAAAAATATAAAAGAGATATGAATATATGGATTAAGAATGAATATAACACTGAAACAAAAAAATCATAAAATTAAACATAAACATGAAAATAAATATTTATTTTTTTAATTTGAACCCACAAACATATGTTATTCTTAATTCAATAGAGGCATAGGAAAATATGAAAATTCAATGTCAATATTTGAAAATTTTGAGCTATTCATAACCCTTTTTCCTTCGTTTTCATATAAATCAATTTTTGACTATTTATAAGAGAGACCTTAAGCTTTAGAGTTTCTAAGCTCTAAACAAGTTTTACTATCTAAAGATAATCTTACTTTTATTTTTTTAATATTAGATGCATAATATTTTATTCTTACCTACATGAAAAATTTGAAGGAAAAAAAAAGATATTTTTTGAATCTTCTAAATAAGTTGGCTTTTAAAAGAAGGGCCTCTAGCAGCAACAATAGTCCAAAATAGTTAATATCTTGCAGGCTACAAGCTCATATCATATGAGCCACCTAAATTAGTAGACCACTTTGTAATACTATTGGGAATCAGACTTACACGTTCATTTATATGTATTTTTATAATGCACGGGTATAATGGAAGTGGAAGAGTCACTCCTTCTAAACATCCTATTTATCATTCTGGATTACAAACTTAAGAAATCAATTACAACCTAGACTACCTTTATCTTCCATATTCTGGATCTAACCTTAGATCTGAAACAGGGAGTGTATGGACGCCTTCTGTATCTTATGTTACCAACTTACAACTCGGAATCCTCTCTAGTCAGTCAACTCTTACCGTCGCACACCCTAACGCACACCTGGCTAAGCGGGAATTTATTGCTGTGGCCTCGAGGACATCTGATCTGTAGATTGGGTCCTAGACTTACTGGGTAACAATCCTGATACAAAACTTAGCATAGTACACATCTGCAACAAACTGTGGGGATAGAAGCAAAGAATGGAAAAAGAAGATAACTGGGAAGCAAAGGATTAGCTTAAACAGGTAATCTCAAAGCAATAAACAGTTTGAATAAACGGGAGGCTCAGCCTACCACCAAAAGAAAGAATAGTAGAAACTGGCTAAGATGAAGTAGTAGATGAAAAATGCAACATATGGGAGTGGTAATGCTATCAGAAAATAGATGTAAAACAAAATAATGTTTGTTAGAGATAACATACATTCAAAGTAATGATACCACAAAATAATGGATAACTATGGCGGTAATACCGGCCAACTTGATTGAAAATAATTTCAGTAACTTACAAACACGGTGATCGAGCTACAAGATGGCTCTGATACCAAATGGGGGTAAGCTACGATACAGATAAATAATGCCGTTCAGAGGGCACTGGGGCGGAAGCTTGGGTAGGTTACAATGTAGTTCTGGTACAATTGTAAACTAGTAGAACCAAAGGGTTTCTGCCTAAGGGAGGTTTTTAGCCTATCTAAAGGTTTCAAGCCTTTGTAGGGTAAATTAAGCCTGCTGAAGACTGAGGCCAAGGATGCCTTATATAGAAGGAGAGAGCCTTGGATCCGCTTCAGGAGATTGCTTCAATCACGGAAGGTAATTTGCTTTTACTCCAGGTGAATATCTTTTCAGCCGAAAGCAAATAGTAACTTCAATGATTCTGCTGGGGCACTGTCGAGTGAACAGTAACTGGTCACTGTTTATGAACAGTGTATTGTCCCCTTACTTTTCTGAAATAGTAACTCTGCATAGTGTTCTAGACTGTGCAACGAATAGTAGCTTGTTGGTCAACTCTGCAAGTGCGGGTACTGTTCTGGATAGTAACCGATTTTGTAAAGGTGAGTTCTTGAGCAAACTAGGGCTTCTGAGACCTTTGGGGAGCCATCTGTAGGATAACTTCAATCTGTATCATAACCAGAGGGATACCCTTCATATGGGTCAAAAGCAGGAGGATTATCATCAAGGCCATGCTCGTGGTACCTGTCAAACAGATTACAAAACCCACAATAAAGGAGAGGTTCATAGTCTGCTTTCTGGGCTGTATACTGAGGAAAGCCTGTATAATCGATCCTTCGGGTGTTGAAGGCTTCTGAGTATGGTTTAGTGGTGAATACTGTGACTCTGCCAGTATTTCCTACGAAATGGTAATTTTCCCATAATTCACCGGTGACGTCTCGGAGTTTATTGTTGAAGTAGTCTGTCCAACATTCTACGAGGGCCAAAGGGTCTGTATAGGAAAGGTAGGAATCACCATCATACCAGGGGCCATTGTGGGTGTACCCGTCAATGAGTACAAGGTGGTGGGAAGGCTGAACAGTCATCCAATTGTTACCATCCCATTGTGGGAGAGTACTCCAGCATCTGATGGATACAAAAGGACTTTTGATCTTTCTTACCACCTGTTGGATTATCTGGGGGAATTGGCAGATCTGAACATGGTTCGTTAGCTTGATGAGTCTAAGGAAACCATATTCAAACATGCTTGAAAGCCAGCTTGGGTTTCTGTCTTCATCGTCTGCCCCGTCTTCATAGTTGACTATTAGACCAGGGAAAGGATGCTGCTTTTCATAAACCCTGTGACTGCTTCCAAAGTACTGGTTCCAGGTGTCTAGGATAGAGGCAGTATCAATGGCATCTGCTTCTTCATCGAGAACCGGGAAATGAGTGGTGACCATAATTTTAAAATGTCTGAACCATTGGTCACATGATTCAGTCATAGCCTTGCTTCTCAATATACGTTCTTGTATATCAGAAGGCAAGTTGGCAATAGCACTTCTAAGCTGGTTTTGAGTCTTAAGACTTAACCTAGCATAGTCAGTACCCATAATAGTCGTTTTATCCATGGAATGGATATCCTCTTTGCCAAAGAGTTGACTAGTGAGAATCATATTTCCTGCCTCAAGCTCAACTAGGTGCAATTCTAGTGCCTTAAGGGTTCTTTGGAATAGGCTCTGGTGGTTTTGGATAAATGCTCTCTGAAGGTTATCAAGGATGAATTTAGTGGAGGGAGGAAGATCTTTATATGTTCCTCTGCTAAATCTGAGAGCCTTGTTTTTAACTTCATGGAGGGTGATAGCCATATAACCACTGGAATATGTAACCGTTTCCGAGTACATGGTTTGAAGGGATGTTGCTTTTCTGGGTTCATTTCCAGAAGAAGCGCCTTCATGCATTTTTTGAGGAAATCCCTGAATAGGTGCCTTTCCTTTGTATTTGGAATTTGAAGAAGACATTCCTGTATTAACAAAATGGTTGTCTTTAAAAAATTTTTTGTTAAAATCATGAGATGTCATGGAACAAATTCTTTTATATGTAATGTAATGAGATGATAATTTATGGAGTTGATTGGAACTCAAGGAATTATCAAATATGGTGGATGGTACAATTTGATCAAGGTTCTTGGCTTGATTTGGACCAAATGAAGATGTTTTGGCACTGATAAGGTTAAGGTTTTTAGAAACAGAAACTTCTTGGAGACTCTCAATCTCTTTAGGTTCTGGGTTCCTAAGAAACTTAAACTTGACTGGTTGGCCAAAAGGGTGGGTAGTGATTCCTTCACTATCCGTGATGAAGGGATACAACAGACATATGAACGGGTTTCCTAAGATGACCCTATCTGTCATATTTTTGACAAGAACAAAGGTGGTTTTGAAACACGCATCGTCTTGGCAAACATGAGATTTTGGGATTTTGAATTCAATCTGCATTTTCCCACCGCTTGCGGAAGTTAACTTTTCTTTAGTTTTCTGGAAGTATTTAGGGGGAATGATACCTTCTTGAATGCAGTTGAGATCAGCACCCGAATCCATTAGGGCAACTGCCTCAAATTCAAAATCTTGACTTATGACAATCCTGACTTTGGAATGCCATTTCTGGAAGTTAATCCGACTGATGGTTTGTAAGAACGATCCATTGGATGGTTCTGGTTCCATTTCTGCAGTAGGGTTAACTGTTTCATCATCAGAAGGGTTCTGTAATGAGATTCTGTCCTCATTGCCTTGATGTGAAGTTAATTCCAGGTTTTTAACCCTAAGGTCCATGAGACCATGATCAACCCTAAGGATGGTTAATTCCTGCTTAAGGTTTCTCATCTCAATTTTGCTATCCTTGATCTGTTCTATGAGATCTTGGACAGTTACCTCTTTCTTGGATTTGGTGAACCTTTTGTAGATTTTTTCCAAATCGACTTTTGGTTCCTGAATCCTAGGTTTGGATGTACTGGCTTCTCTGAGTAAGGTCCTGTGGAACTCACTAAGCCTTTGTACTTTCTCTTCGGGGTCCTTGATCTGTTCTATGAGATCTAGGAGCAGTTCTTCTTGTTTAGAAAGAACATGGACAGTTTTGTTTCTACAACAACTATCTTTGCATGCTAGGATTTCGTCTGAGTCACAAGAGGAGCTAGAAGATACTCTAGAGGTTCCAGAAGATGTCCTAAACAGCTGATGTTTCTCTTGGTCACTGGACTCACTACTTTGGTGGTCGAGTTCTAAGAGTTTGAAGATTTCTTCTTTGCTGGTTTGGTCACTAATGAGGGTATTGATAAGGGTTTTGGCCTTAGCTTTACACTCGTTTTGGAAATGACCCTGCATTCCACACTTATAGCATTTTCCTGATGCTTTGGGTATGAATTTCCTTGCGGGATTGGATCTACCTTTCTTATAGAAATCATTAGTCTTGAACTTCTGTTTCCTATAATGTCTGGAGGTAGGTTTCTTCCTATAGGGTTTTTCAGAGGGTTCTTCGTCTCTGTGTTTGGATCTCTTTTTGGAGATGATAGAAGGTAAGCCGTACTGGGTACAGAAATTCCCTATTTCGTACTTGGCTTTACTCTTATTGGCTTGGCTCTGGATTTTGAGATCTCTACACATCTTCATCCCTTCATTTCGGATTGTGCTAGAAATGTCTCCATATGTCAGGTTATCATAGTCTATGATACCTAAAGAACTGGCCAGAGTTTCTTTAACCTTCTGTCCAAACAATGTGGGTAAGCCATTGATAAATTTCTCCTTCCAAAATGGAGAATTACAATCGCTTCTGTGCATGACACGGGTGGTGAACACATCTTCATACCATCGGTATTCTCCAAGGTTTTTACATCTAAGTTTACTCAACTGATCGTAAATCCTAGATGTGATATTGCTGGGTTTACCTATGAAGTGTTTCATGATCGTATAGATCAGGGTATTGACTCCATCGGGGACACCCCTGCCTATGCTTTCGTCAAAGATGGGGTTCTCATCCTCATCTTTTTGAATAGCATGCTTAATATCATCCTTTGAAGTTGCTGTCATGCAGTTGTTCCACCAATCTAACAGCTTTCCAGTAAATCCTAAAACAATGAGCTCTACAACCTCAGTATTCGTAATACCATCATTTAGATAGTTATTAGCTACCATGGTCATGTGCTGGATTTTGTTTTGGATTTCTTGCTCGGATAAACCATCTATGTTCCATTCATAGAGTTTACCACTGGACACTGTGAATTGGGTGGTCCTTTCCTCAAATTGGAGGTCAGGTGGTGTTGGTCTGGGATACCAATTCTTGGTTAGGCTAGTTGGGGTTACCTTTGGTTGGTAAAGCCTATTTACCTGTAAACCTTGAAATTGGTTCTCTATGTGTTCTATTTCCCGTTCGGTCTCCGAAGGGGTTGTGCTAGAACTGTCTGATGCTGTATGAGCATGTAGAGTTTCTACCCGAGGTTCAAGTCTAGGGTCTCTACTGGTATGTTCTGGTGAAGGGGTGATTGGTTCCCTTTTCACAAGATCATCAAGCTTTTGGGCCACTATACTTAAGGCTATTTGGTCCTTAGTTTTGAGGCTAGCTTGTCTGGTTGTTGGAAGCTTGACTAAAGGTTTTTCTAGAATTGGGCCTGACTTGGAAGGGTTTCCTGGTTGAAGGAGAACCTTGTTGTCTATCCCATCTTCTATCCTATCAAGCTGTCTTCCTATGACTCCTAAACACTGGTTGGTATAGTTGTTTTGCTCTATCACCTTTCTGACAACCTTTCCTTCTGGGGTTGTAACACATTTGAAAGGAGAGGCAATAACATCAGTACCACGCTGGTTGAGAAGGATAGCTTCCTGAGGAGGATGGCTAGACCTAACAATTTCTGGTTTGCTAGAGCTAGGTGCATCTCTCTTGGGGAGTAACTTCCAGTTGGTTTTGGAAATGACACAGTTCTTTTTATGCCATTGGAAATGTTTTTCAAAGTATTCAAAGAAAGGATAATCAGCTTTTACCTCTTTCATGAATAACTTCCATTTCTCCAAAACTTCAACCTTCTGTTCCTTGGTATGGTTGGCTCTATAGGTTTCTCTTTTAACTCTGTTCTCTTCAGAATTAAATTCCTTTTCGAGCATATCCATATCAGGGATGAACTCTTTGTTCAACACTAGGAGCTGATGGTCGTATTCAGTTTCCTGCTGAATAGGATTTCTAAAATCAGATCCTGATGGTGATGGAGGCTTAAGACTGTCCTGACTGTTGCTATCTTTTTCTTCATCAGTAACTGAGTCTGGCCTGGCTGTGTAACAAGGGGTACTAACCTGGGAGTGGTCTTTAACACCTTGAAACTGTGCGCCTAAGTCTCTTCTAGATGGAGCTCGTGTTCTAGACGAACTACACTGGGATGCAGGTCTATCTTTCAAAAGGATAGCTGGCTGCCTAAAGGGTTGGCGTAGATCTACGGATCCAGACCTTGGTTCTTGGTATGTATCTTGGTTCAGATCTAAAGAGGATCTGGGCAAGGGTTCATACTCTAAGGGTGACCTAAACCTAGACTGGTCAAAGCTAAGTCTAACCGTTCCATCGGCTAGCTGCTGGACGAGATCTAGTTCTGGGTTTCTTACAGGGTTCTGGACCTGTAGAGGAAAGTTTTCATTTTCCAGAGTCCATTTTTCTGGAAATGTAATCTCAGACCATTTCAGGGTTCTTGGTACCTGAATGGTGGATCTAACACTCGAGGATTGGATAAGGGTGGTTTCTCCTGGTTTCCTCTTATCGAATGCCTGGATGGACATGTTAGTTCCCATGCACTTATAATACACTCTGTATATAAGGGCAAGCTGCTTGGTGCCATGTAACACAAAGGTTCCATGGGTTCTTATGTTGAGGGTGAGGACCTTCAAGATGTGAGGGTCGTCAAGCGCAACTGTGAGGTTTGGGAAACAGTCGAAATGAATTGGACCGTTTGACAAACTGGATTCAATGGTACCTAGAAGACTATCGTTGAATCTAATCAATCTGGTGTCTCTAAGGGCCATAAGGATTGAGTTGTTCAACCCTTCTCTGATCAATGGTTTAACTCCGACTTGGACAAGTCCTATGTGGAGGAATTTATGACCATTTTCCCTGTGAGCTTTCATGGCTGCAGGGGACAACAAATAACAGGTTTCATATTCCTTGTTAATGCTGTAAACTTGTTCTATAGTCCTAACATGGTAGTCCGTTCTGAAGGACTTCTTCAATGACCATGACGAAGACTTATAGACCTGGGTTGTGGGAACTTTGGGTATGTTCCAATCTCCTAACTTCTGATCTAGATCTGAAAGCTGGTACGACTCTGAGTTGATTGTTCCATCTTCTTGTGGAATCTCAGGGAAGTCTGTACTGCTAGATCTAATGGAAGTGGAAGAGTCACTCCTTCTAAACATCCTATTTATCATTCTGGATTACAAACTTAAGAAATCAATTACAACCTAGACTACCTTTATCTTCCATATTCTGGATCTAACCTTAGATCTGAAACAGGGAGTGTAAGCTACGATATAGATAAATAATGCCGTTCAGAGGGCACTGGGGCGGAAGCTTGGGTAGGTTACAATGTAGTTTTGGTACAATTGTAAACTAGTAGAACCAAAGGGTTTCTGCCTAAGGGAGGTTTTTAGCCTATCTAAAGGTTTCAAGCCTTTGTAGGGTAAATTAAGCCTGCTGAGGACTGAGGCCAAGGATGCCTTATATAGAAGGAGAGAGCCTTGGATGCCTTCAGGGGATTGCTTCAATCACGGAAGGTAATTTGCTTTTACTTCAGGTGAATATCTTTTCAGCCGAAAGTAAATAGTAACTTCAATGATTCTGCTGGGGCACTGCTGAGTGAATAGTAACTGGTCACTGTTTATGAACAGTGTATTGTCCCCTTACTTTTCTGGAATAGTAACTCTGCATAGTGTTCTGGACTGTGCAGTGAATAGTAGCTTGCTGGTCAACTCTGCAGGTGCGGGTACTGTTCTGAATAGTAACCGATTTTGCAAAGGTGAGTTCTTGAGCAAACTAGGGCTTCTGAATCTGAACTAGAGCATCAGGGTTCATAATCGCTGTCCAAGTTATAACCATCATAAGGATCTTGAGCGTCCTGGAATGGATCAACTGGGGCATGATTGCAAGAGGCTTCAGAAGAGGCAGGAGAGTTCTTTTCTGCTGACTCTAGCTGTTCAGATTGGAGGAGCAGTTGTTGGGCAAGATCTCTAAGTTCTCTGCTAGATTTTCCGGATATTTGGACGGAGTCTAGACTCGATTGTGATCTTGTACAAAGAGCTACAGGTTTCTGGATTGGAAGAGGAAAGTCTTTATAAAGTTTAGAGATAACATCAGTTGGTCTGAATTTATCCCACCACTTTGTAAAGAATTCTCGATCAAGCAGATTCTGGTTGATTGCATAGTTCCACATGCAAATCCAGTGGATCTTGTATTGTACTAACATATGCAAGATGGCTGGAAACTGTGAAGAATGCTTGTCTGGCTGGAACCTAGACCTGAAATATCTTAGTGCGTCCTGTAGGGGTTCTGGTAGGTTCTGTGGAGTTGAACCGAACATTTCCCACCACTTGAGGAACCACGAAGGTATCTGTCCTTTGAAATCCCTGTCAAACTGGATGAACCATGAGTGATCAAAGGTTTTATTTTGGAAGAATAATACCTTTTCAAATGCATCCATATAGTCATAATAATTATACAAGGGTTCTGAGCCTTTGAATACTGTAAGTGTTTTGAGTGTGGAAGGGTGTCCCCAATCCTTGCTGCTTACAAAATTCTATATTATGAACTTATGGTATAACACTCTTGAGGGATTCCTTCTATCTTTGATATCTTCTATTCTGGCAGACTTTTCTTGAGTGAGAATGCCTTTATAGAATCTGATACTCTTTTCTGGGCTTTTGGGAAGAAAATGCCATTCATGGGGCAATACTTCCATTGCTAATGCCAATGGATCCGTTATATGGGCCAGATGAGGCTCAATATAAGAGATATGTTGGACAAAAGGTTTCTTGATATAAGAAGAAACTCTCTCTGTTCTGGGAGGGAGAGTGGAGGAAGGTTGCTTAGACACCATTGGTCCGAAGGGTTCTTCAACTGTATATGGAGGAGTTGCCTTAGGTGGTAAAGTGGCTAAAGCAGAGCTGTAACTGTGTTGTCTCTGGGGCCTCTGGTAGTTTGGTTTTGGAATTGTGGAAACCAAATAACGATTGGCCGCAGTGGGTGGTGACACAGGTTGGGTTCTTTGAGAACTGGAAAAGGGTACTAGAGGGCCAGGGTTCTGTGCCTGACTGGTACTCCTAGTGGTATGCTGTTTAGGCATTTTGGGAGGTTGGGGCTGTATGGGTCTTTTCCCGGACATTTTGTTCTGGATTCTGCAAGAATTCATGGGTCAGGAAGTCAGGGATACTGTTTTGGGTACCTGCTATGAATTCAATGTCAAAATCGAAAACTGAAAGAATGGCTTGCCAACGTGCAAAAATCTGTTTTGATGCAATGTTTTGAACAACTTTTTCTAAAACATGTTTTGCAGATTTACAATCAATTCTTATTAAAAACTTTTGATTCAAAAGATCACTTTGAAATTTTGAAATGCATAGTACTATAGATAAAATCTCTTTTTTACTAGTACTATAATTCAGTTGAGTGGGAGTCCAAATTCCTGAATGAAAACAGACAATCTGTTCAGGGGAAGTGAGACTAGCACGCTGAAGGAGAATGCCACCATAACCAATGTTAGAGGCATCAGTCTGAACTACCTTGAAGGAATTTTCTGAGGGGATTCCAAGGCAAGGGAGTGTCTTGACATATTTTTTGACCTGTTGAACAACCAGTGTATGAGTGGGTGTCCAAGGAGGAGGATTGGTTCGGAGTCTATCAAAAAGAGGCTTGCATGTTTGCCTAAGATTTTGATAGAAATCAGAAATGTAGTTGAGAGATCCTAAGAACCTTTGAAGTTGGGTTTTTTCTAGGATTTCATCTGGAAACTTTTCAGCAAACTGGATGGCTCTATTTATGGGTTTGATAACTCCATGATTTATATCAAAACCTAAGAACCTAACACTTGTCTGAAAAAGTTTAATCTTTGGGGCCGAGACAACAAGACCATTTTTCTTGATGGTTTGGAAGAATGTTCTGAGATGCTTCCAATGTTTGTCTAGGGACTCTGAGAAGATGAGTACATCATCAATGTACACAATGGTATGACTGGAGAATGGATTAAAAATCTCATTCATGATGTTCTGGAATTCAGAAGGTGCATTTTTAAGACCAAAGGGCATTACATTCCATTCGTAATGACCAAAGGGTGTGGTGAAGGCTGTCTTGTACCTATCAGGTTCCCTGATTTGTATCTGCCAAAAACCACTCTTCATGTCAAACTTACTGAAGACCACTGCTCTACTAAGCCTGTTAACTAAGTCTCTCTTGTTGGGGATAGGATACCTAATCCATTCTAAGAATTTGTTAAGGGGCTTGTAATTGATGACAAGTCTAGGGACACCTCTCTCAATCTCAGCGTTTTTCTGGACATAAAAGGCTGGACAGGACCATGGTGACCTAGATTTCCTGATGATTCCTTTTGTAAGAAGATCCTCTATTTCTGCCTTACAAGTATCCATAAGTTCTTGACTCATTTGGATAGGTCTGGCTTTGGTAGGGATGTTCTTTTCATGGAAATCCTTGACATAAGGTAGTGCAACTTCGTGCCTTTTCCTATGCCAAAAGGCTGTGGGTAGATCTGAACAGACTTCTTGCTTAAGTTCTTCTTCAAACTTTCTAATGTCTGATTGGTAACTTTTGCAAGCTAATCGCTCATCAGTCCTTTTGTAACTTAGTTCAGTGCTAAGGTACTTAAGGTGTTGGGTTTTGGCTTTGATAAGGTTAAGGGTCTTGGAGATGGAAACCTCTTTAAGACTATTGATGTCTTTAGGTCTTGGGCTCCTAAGAAACTTAAACTTGACTGGCTGGCCAAAAGGATGGGTAGTGATTCCTTCACTATCCATGGTGAAAGGATATAACAGACACATGAAAGGGTTTCCTAAGATGACCCTATCTGTCATATTCTTAACAAGAACAAAAGTGGTTTTGAAGCACGCATTGTCTTGGCATACATGGGCTTTTGGAATTTTGAATTCTATCTGCATTTTTCCTCCACTTGCGGAAGTTAACCTTTCCTTGGTTTTCCGGAAGTATTTAGAGGGAATGATTCCTTCTTGAATGCAGTTGAGATCAGCACCCGAATCTATTAGGGCAATCACCTCAAATTCAAAATCTCTGCTAATGACAATCCTGACTTTGGAATGCCATTTCTGGAAGTTAATCCGACTGATGGTTTGCAAGAACGATTCATTGAATGGTTCTGGCTCCATTTCTGCAGTAGGGTTAACTGTTTCATCTTCATCATCGGAAGGGTTCTGTAATGAGATTCTGTCCTCATTGCCTTGACGTGAAGGAAATTCTAGATTCTTGACCCTGAGGTTTATGAGACCGTAATCAACCCTAAGGATGGTTAGTTCTTGATTAAGGTTTCTCAGCTCAAGTTTGTTGTCTTTAATCTCTTTGTTGAGATCTTGGACAGTTATCTCTTTCTTGGATTTGATAAACCTATTGTGGATTTTTTCCAAATCAACTTTGGGTTCCTGAAACCTAGGTTTGGATGTACTGGTTTCCTTGACTAGGGTTCTGTGTAAATCACTAAGTCTTTGGGATTTCTCTTCTGGGTCCTTGATCTGTTCTATGAGACCAAGAAGCAGTTCTTCTTGTTTGGAAAGAACTTCGATAGTGTTGTTTCTGCAACAACTATCTGTGCATGGTATGGCTTCATCTGGGCTACTAGAGGTACTATCTGGAACTCTAGGAGAGGATGAATCCTGGTAAATCTGACAAATTTCTCGGCCAATAGAACTATTGGGAGACTCACTTTCTGGATGGTCAAGTTCTAGGGTTTTTGAGATATCTTCAGATACTATGGAATGGGTAGGGGATTTCCCTGGACATTCTATCTTGAAATGTCCTTTCTTTCCACACTTAAAGCATTTTCCTTTTGCTTTAGGTTTGAGGTTTTGAATGGGATTGGGGTTTCCCTTTTTATAGAAGTCATTGTTCTTGAACTTTTGACGTCTATATTCTTTAGAGTGTATCTTCTTCCTGTGGAAATTCTTGAAGGCTGGGTTCCCTCTGTATTTGGATATCCATTTTTTAGGAGGAAGTGGGGGTGTATCACCTAGTTGGTTGTCTAATGGTTCTTTCTCCTGGTCTGAGGAGGGTTCATTAGAACTACTAGAGGATAGGTGAGCTTCTAAGACATTAACTTTTGATGAAGGAGAGACTGGTTTCTCTACTTTCTTTGTAAAATGTCTAGCCTTTGTTGGAATGGGCTTTTTAGGGAGTCTGGTTTTGGTAATGACACAGTTCTTTGTATGCCATTGGAAATGTTTCTCAAAGTATTCAAAGAAAGGATAATCAGCTTTTACCTCTTTCATGAATAACTTCCATTTCTCCAAAACTTCAACCTTCTGTTCCTTGGTATGGTTGGCTCTATAGGTTTCTCTTTTAACTCTGTTCTCTTCAGAATTAAATTCCTTTTCGAGCATATCCATATCAGGGATGAACTCTTTGTTCAATACTAGGAGCTGATGATCGTATTCAGTTTCCTGCTGAATAGGATTTCTAAAATCAGATCCTGATGGTGATGGAGGCTTAAGACTGTCCTGACTATTGCTGTCTTCTTCTTGATCAGCAACTGAGTCTAGTTTGGCTGTGTAACAAGGGGTACTAACCTGGGAATGGTCTTTAACACTTTGAAAGTGTGCGCCTAAGTCTCTTCTAGATGGAGCTCGTGTTCTAGACGAACTACACTGGGATGCAGGTCTATCTTTCAAAAGGATAGCTGGCTGCCTAAAGGGTTGGCGTAGATCTACGGATCTAGACCTTGGTTCTTGGTATGTATCCTGGTGCAGATCTAAAGAGGATCTGGGCAAGGGTTCATACTCTAAGGGTGACCTGAACCTAGACTGGTCAAAGCTAAGTCTAACCGTTCCATCGGCTAACTGCTGGACGAGATCTAGTTCTGGGTTTCTTACAGGGTTCTGGACCTGTAGAGGAAAGTTTTCATTTTCCAGAGTCCATTTTTCTGGAAATGTAATCTCAGACCATTTCAGGGTTCTTGGTACCTGAATGGTGGATCTAACACTCGAGGATTGGATAAGGGTGGTTTCTCCTGGTTTCCTCTTATCGAATGCCTGGATGGACATGTTAGTTCCCATGCACTTATAATACACTCTGTATATAAGGGCAAGCTGCTTGGTGCCATGTAACACAAAGGTTCCATGGGTTCTTATGTTGAGGGTGAGGACCTTTAAGATGTGAAGGTCGTCAAGCGCAACTGTGAGGTTTGGGAAACAGTCGAAATGAATTGGACCGTTTGACAAACTGGATTCAATGGTACCTAGAAGACTATCGTTGAATCTAATCAATCTGGTGTCTCTAAGGGCCATAAGGATTGAGTTGTTCAACCCTTCTCTGATCAATGGTTTCACTCCGACTTGGACAAGTCCTATGTGGAGGAATTTATGACCATTTTCCCTGTGAGCTTTCATGGCTGCAAGGGACAACAAATAACAGGTTTCATACTCCTTGTTAATGCTGTAGACTTGTTCTATAGTCCTAACATGGTAGTCCGTTCTGAAGGACTTCTTCAATGACCATGACGAAGACTTATAGACCTGGGTTGTGGGAACTTTGGGTATGTTCCAATCTCCTAACCTCTAATCTAGATCTGAAAGCTGGTACGACTCTGAGTTGATTATTCCATCTTCTTGTGGAATCTCAGGCAGGTCTGTACTGCTAGATCTAATGGAAATGGAAGAGTCACTCCTTCTAAACATCCTATTTATCATTCTGGATTACAAACTTAAGAAATCAATTACAACCTAGACTACCTTTATCTTCCATATTCTGGATCTAACCTTAGATCTGAAACAGGGAGTGTATGGATGCCTTCTGTATCTTATGTTACCAACTTACAACTCGGAATCCTCTCTAGTCAGTCAACTCTTACCGTCGCACACCCTAATGCACACCTGGCTAAGCGGGAATTTACTGCTGTGGCCTCGAGGACATCTGATCTGTAGATTGGGTCCTAGACTTACTGGGTAACAATCCTGATACAAAACTTAGCATAGTACACATCTGCAACAAACTGTGGGGATAGAAGCAAAGAATGGAAAAAGAAGATAACTGGGAAGCAAAGGATTAGCTTAAACAGGTAATCACAAAGCAATAAACAGTTTGGTTGTTTGCAAGGCTTCTTGACCACTATACTCTTTTTAGTTGTTTATTTGGTTCTTGAAACCATGTAAATACCAAATAATGAGGTTAAACAAACAAGTGTTGGAATGAGTACATGCCACGTAGATTCAATAATAACAAAGTGACGGAGTGAATAATGTTATATAATATTTTTAAAAAAATTATTATATTTCATAATATAATTTAATTCTAGTAAAATAATTATAATTAATTTTATTTGGCTTTTTATGTTTATTGTTGTGCCTTGCATATAATTAAGCATTTCAAAAAAATAATAAATGCCAACATATATACTTGTTTTTTTTATACATAATTAAAAAGGCTTTAATGGCTACAAATATATTAATTAAGAATAATATTTTTTTAATATAAAAATTAAACAAAAATAATATAACAATAAACATAAACATGAAAAATAAATAATCTTATTTTATTAAACCCACAAAAATATGTTATTCTTTATTCAAATAGAAGCATAGGAAAATAAGGAAATTTCAATGTCAACATTCAAAATTTTTAATCTATTTATACCCCCATTTTCATTTTTTATCATACAAAATCAATTTTTGACTATTTATATGAAAGATGTTTAAGTTTTAAAGTTTCTAAGCTATAAAAAAGTTTAAAGATTTAAAGGTAATCTGACCTTATATTTGTGTAACATTTCTCAAATTAGTAATTTCATAAATTATGATTTCAAAGATACCATAATAATCAAATTGTGTTTCGTTGGGTCCTCAACATATTTTCAAACAAAAGTTCACATAAGTAATTCTTGAAGCATTCGAAAATCCCAAATCATTTACTACCAAGTAAAACATGTTTTTCAAGAATGAAATAATTCATTGCTTATTGTTTATTTAATTTCAAATAATTCGAGATTCAAAGATCAAGTCCAAACACTCATTAGAATTGGAGGATTAAAATTATTGGGGCTATACTGATCCAAAAAAAAATCAACATATAGTAGTGTTGGGGCCTCTTTTCTTTTATCATTTTGCCAAAGGAAACAAAGTACTCAAATGATGAGGGGCATGTTGGAGCCTAGATGGAGTTTTTCAATTTGCGGTTTGGTTTATATCAATGAAACTTTATTTGGTTTATAGATGAGATGAGAATGCCTAAGCAAGGTTTTCAGACCCGGACTAGACCGGGAGGTTGGACCTTGAAAATCAGGAATCGAGATGAAAATCGGTTTTTTAAGCATAAAAACCGGATTTTTTGTTAATTCCGTGAACCCCTAAAACTGGGGTTGAATCGCACGAACCAGTGGCAAGAACCGTGAACCCCTTAGCATTTTTTTTTTTTTTAATAAAAATAACTTAACACAATTTTATTCTACTTAATTAAATTATCCATCTCTCACAAGGAATAAAAAAAAATTATAATTAAAATCTTTCAAAGATATTCAACTTTACTTCAAAAATTAATCATAAATTTTAATATTTTCATAGTTATTATTTTATTTTATTAACTTTCTTATTTAATTATTAAATATATACTTGAAAATCATTAAATTTTCCTCACATATATAGATATATTGTCAAATTTGCTAGTTTTATAAATTTAATATCTATATTTAGGCTTTAATTAATTATTAAATTAATTATAACATCATCACGGTTTGACTCTGGTTTGATCTCAAAAACCTTGAACCTCTCCCTTTTACGATTCAATGAACGGTCTGGATCTGAAAACCTTGTGCCTAAGTAGAGGCCACATACAATCAAAGTCAAAACTTTTCCTATATGTAGGTTACAACCTTTTCTTGCTAACAAATAGAAATATACATTTTCTTTTTTAGAAGAAGAAATTTAGATGTGTTGGTTGAATATGATTCAACTAATAAAAGTCTTTAATGTGATAACAAATATTGGAGATTAAACCTTCAAAAATATTGTAACCCCCCCCCCCCCCCCCAAAAAAAAGTTATGTAGCCCATAAATTCAATAGACTTCTAATAAACTAGAAAGAATATAAATTTAAAAAAAATGTACTTCAAACCCTAATGCTAAGAAATTATCTCAACACAAATAATTGAACTACTTTTTTTAAGTTTTAACAATTATTAAAGGATAGTCTATCATATCAATTATCTTTCTTTTTTTAGAGGGGAAAAAAAAAAGCTAGCAGATCTAGCAACACGTGTTTATTTCATTAGTTCAAGTCATTTCAACTCTGAGTAATCAAAATGAGTAGGGGTTGTTTGATAGTATATTTTAAATAATAGTTTTTAGTGTTTAAACAAAATTTCACGTATTTTCACACATTTTTTCATCCACACTTATTTCTCAAAAATACAAATAATGTTACTAGAATAACATTGACAACCGAGTCCAATGTCTATAGTAATTTCATCAATATTTCATTGAACAAGGCATAAGTCTTAACACTGTTACCCAAACCCAAAGGCCCCCAAATATCCCAAATGAAGGTGCAGCCTACAGATTCAGGTCTCACAGGACTAGGCCTAGCTTCCCTCAAAGGTTTGACTTCAATTTGCATCATTGACGACCAAAAATATAGATTTTCTGAGAAAGACTACAAATCCAGTTTAATAAATGGTTGTTTGCCAAAATTTGAAAAGAAAAAGAAGATGGAAGTAATAAAATGAGCTCTAAGATTCTAAAGTTTTTTCTTTAAAATATATATATATATATATATATATATATATATATATATATATATAAACTGCCACTTGTTTGACATACCCAATTGTCTAAGTTAGAGATGAGTGGTAGATGGTTACGACCAAGTTACTAAGCAAGAAGAGTAAAAAATGATCCCTTGATAGAGTCGGATCAAGTTGTGGGTTGACACTAAACCAAATTCAACTCAACCCATGAGTAAACTGATTTCCTCAATTTTTATTTTTATTATTATTATCTTTTAAATGTTTTCATGTCCGAGTTGATCAAAAGCATGATTGGTCCAAAACAGGGACGGATGACTTGCTTGATGGCAGTTCCTTCTCGACACTTTTTGAACCCAAAAGCTACAAGGTTGAAGTTATTATTATTAGGACAAAATTTAGTTACAAAATTAATTATAGTCTTAAGTTATAACTTTATTTAATATCTTTTTATTGGAGATAAATTTTGACAAATCCACTATTGGATTACATCTAATTCTTATATCCTCCATGCTTACAAAATTTCAAGAAAATTAAAGATCAATAGCTATGTCATCAATAAATTATTTAAATTGCAAGTTTTTGTAGTTTAAAATTATGCATAAAATATAAGTTTATAGATTATATAGTAAATAATCTCCGATTGATATAAAGTTTGACATATGTATTAAAAGCATAAAGAACATGCAATTCAACGGTTAGATTTTCAAAATATGTAATAATGTTTATTTTACTGAGTAAGGTTGTAACTTTTAATTACAACTAATTTTATAGTTAAATTTTGTTCTTATTATTATTATTATTATTATTTATGTGTAAATAACAATTCTCCAAGATATCAATTAAACTTATGAGAGAATTAACAGATAGGCTAGTAAAGTTTTAACTAAATTCTAACTTAAAATATTACTCTTCACTCACGTACACCGTCTCTAATTATTTTTTCATTATATTTAATAAGTGATACCATAGCCACAAATTGTTGTTGTTGTTGTTGTTTATGTGTAAATAAACAATTCTTCAAGATATCAATTAAACCTCAAAGAGCAATCACAGATAGGCTGACAAGTAAATTCTAAACTAAATTTTAATTTAAAACCTCACTCCTCATTCACATGCACCTATACTAGACTCTCTAATTATTTTTCAATTATATCTAAATTGTAATACTACATCCACAAACTTTTTTATAATATATATTTTTTCAAATGGTTGAGATGAAAAATTCTTATTGGTTCCACCATTGACATCATTTTTCTCTTATTAATAATCACTCATCGCATTAGCAAATTGTTAAAAGTTTGTAGCTCTATAATTTTTCATATCTAAATATATTGTTTTCAATATTTTTTATTGCTTAGATATCAAAATAAAATGAATTTTTTCGTCTCTTCGACACATTTGCCATAACCTTTTGTTCTTTTCCATAGTGATAGAAAGAATTCACAAGCCATAAGCTATTGTTCTTTTTCATAGAAAAAATTCACAATTCCAAATTCACGTATCACAAAAACACAAATTACAAACCATAAACTCACATGTTTCTTCCGCAATTCATTTCAGTGAAGCTCCCTCTTGATTCTTTTCATATCTTCCCCAATTCTTTTCTTCTCTCTCATCTCACCTCTAACATATTAGAAAATAATCAAGCCAAACCTCACTAGATTCATCGACTAAGGTAGCTCATCACTTGATTTCTCCGTCATGGCCATTGGCCAGCAAAATTGGGCGGCTGGATTCATTTCATCAAAGACTGCCCGTGCAGTTCAACCTCTCACACCAGTGGTTTGATTTTCTCAATCCCCACGAGTTGCTGTCTTGCCCTTCCACCCTCATGAGCCATTTGCAAGATTCATAAAATTTGGCATGGTGTTACAAGTCTGGTACAGTTTTTTGGTTGATATAGTAAGTTTTTTATTAAAGATGGCATTTACATAGCATTATTCACATGCCCTGATGTGAATTGCTCCATGCTTATTAAAACATTAGACTTACTATAAAAAAGGCTGCACCAAACATGATCCCAGTTTTATTGAGAATCTATATGATACTGTAATACCACTGACATTAGATGGCATCTACTACTTGAAACAGTATCAAACAAACCATTTTAATAGAATGGGGGCCCTCAAGATATAGAAATCCAAGTCAAACTCGGCCACTAAAGAAGTCCCACACGTGAAAGGAAATAGTATTCAAGTTCATGAAGCTTCATTACTTCTTCCAAGGGTAGAAGAATCAAATCCTTTAAAAAACTTACTAACCAAATTGAGGACTGACCAAAGAATATCATGTCAGATAGTTGGCTTTTTCTTATCTGCTAAAACTTTTTTACTTTTTTTCTCAGATTTTTAATTTTTAATTTTTGGGTATAAATAAGCTAACTTTTAGCATTTTCTCACACATTTTAACATAAAAATTATCAAAAATTATATATTATTTTAATAAACACCATACAAATAAGCTAATGAAAATAAGTTATGGCTAACAGACAACTCTCACTAGTGCATCAAACAAATAAACATATTATACATGCAAAAAATATATATGCATTCTGGGAAAATAAACTATGACCAACAGACACCAACTCGAAGTTTTACCTGTGCATCAAACAAATATAAACACAATATGTATGCAAAACACGTTTATGCATTCTGGGTGGTGCACCTAATTGCAGGCTGAACTACTGAAGTCAGAAATGCATGCGCATAATCAAATTGAGAGGCTCAGCACTCAGATTCTATACCAGCAAATCCGTGACATACAATTTTCAAGTGAAGTAAATCATTACTTCATGTTACCAAAAAACTAAAAGGAATTCAAGTCTTGTCAATGATAACTGACTAGATATTCACACATCTATGATATGCACCAGCACATGAGCAGACGCCATTTTACTAAGCTTAAGAGGGCTAAAACACCATTCTTCAATTGCATAGAAATGGCATCAAGAGTATTATTAATGAGGATAGTTGGTCAAAATTGCAAAGTGCCAAGTCATTCAAGAGGTATTATCTTCACCATTTAGATACAATCTAAGCGGATGAGGCGAGATTTTAACACCTAAATATCTCCGCTAAAAACACAGGTAACACCATTTGATCTAATTTCAACATACAAGTGACAAGCAACAGTAAAATTCTGTAATAAAGAGATTACGGCCATTGCAGTTTGGATCAGTGATAACCAAATACAGAATGCCTTAACAAGAACTGCCCAAGAGTTTCAAGGAAAGGTTGAGAGAAGATGGAGATCCTAAAACTTAAAAAAGCTCTTTTTCTCTGAAGAAGAAATTCCACAATCTGATTCCCCCAAGTATGCTTTCGGCGAGTGGTATTCAGAGGGCCTCACTCTCCCAGGAGTATATCATATAGCATTCTAAATAAATAGATGTCTGCACTAAAGACTACAGGCCTCAAAGAAAATATGACCACTAAAATTGTTTTGTAAAATATCAAGTGTGAGGAGTCAGATGCAATAAGCTACAAAGTATGCTAACAAAGCTGTGCTGTCCAATACATCATTGCAATGATATTGTATAGAGTACTCACTGTAACGTAAAGAAAGTAAAGCACATTGTGGTGCTAGAGTAATAAAGTATGGGTAATTGTTCATAATTGCTAGAGTATAAGCACTCCAATATGAAAAGCACACATCCCACAACAATGTCTGATTTTTGTTGAATATAATCAATTCAAAACAAAATGGTCATCTTGAAATTGGAAACACAGGCACCAAGAAAAAGAAAAGCTACCCAGCATGAAAGCAAAAGAATTGGATCTGATGCCCATCTTAAAATCAAATCCTAGTTTTAAAGGAATATCATGTCAGTGACACAAACCAGAAGAGACCTTCTAAGTCAAAAATAACTGACAAACTAAAGGGAAAGAAATCTCTCCGACACAAAGACCCGCAACACTAAAAATTAGTGTTACAAGATAAATCTGTATAATAAGAACATCCTAGATTTCAGCAAAAATAAAATAAAAATAAAAATAAGAAGGGATAAAGTTCAATAAACCACAAGCCAAACTAGTGTTGCTCATGCTGTTTACCTCACACTATCCTATCTTATTTTTCACAAAACAAAGATAACAAAGCTTGCATCCCAAGTCAAAGACCACAGATTTAGTTTCCACATTCCTAGTACAACATGCTAATTATATCAGCAGCCACAATATAGTTACAAACAATAAACACAATCGGTCAACTACTCCTACAATGCAGCATAGAATTACTAAAAATAGAATCAACCAGCATTGCTCGGATTCAACAACAATTCAGATAATTCAATATGCAACAATTTCCCATTAAAACAGCTAAACAAAGAGCGCTAGCTCTCATCATTTTCACCTTTTATTTCACAATGTACAACATACATTTTTTTTTTCTTTGTACAACAATTTAACAAAAAAAGAAAAAAAGTAAGAAGAAAAAAAAAAAACCCAACTCACCTTAACTCCATCCAAAGCCAAAAAAACCCATCTTTCTCAATTCTTATGTTTTTTTCTTTAAAAAAAATCACTGCTAAGAGTGATTTCCACGCAAAACCTCAACCAAACTCGAAGCTTTTCGCTTAATCTTCTCATTCTCATCCTCCACCAAACCCATACAAATCTCCAAAACCCCTTCTCTCCTTGCCTCCACACACATTTCTTCGCTATAACAACACAAAGAACTCAATGTTAACAATGCATAATCCACCCCTCTTGATTTCCCATTCTTCAAAACCCTCACTAAAACCCTCACCAACCCATTAACTCTTTCCATTGCCTCTCTCCCTTCTTTGCTTTTTCCCAAAAGACCCAATACCTCAATTGCCCTCTCGAGTCCAGAATCGGCAATTCCCACGAGAATCGGCACCGCCCCGCATTGCGCCGCGCGGCGCCGATTATCGGGGTACGAGCAGAGCGCGTAGAGCGCAGTCGCCGCCTCTTTCCTCTCACGCACTTTGCCCTCGCGCAGAAGCGACACCAACGCGCGTATCGCGTACGGGTACGCGCCGATCGTCGCTTTATTCACCTCCACAACCGCCAAGCTCGTCAAAATCGTCGCCGCCACGGCGCGCGAATCGGCCGAACCGGTTTGCAAAGACTCGACGACTCTGCCGATCGCGCCCTCCGCGACGAGACCCACTTTGTTATCGTCGTCGAGACTGAGATTGAGCAGCAGAGAGAGCGATTTCTCCTGCAAAATCGGGTGTTCGGATGAGCCGATACAGTTCAAAACGGCCGAAACAGCGCCCGACTCGGTGATTTTTCGGCGAAACGCCGAGTCACGCTTTGACAGTTTAGTGAGCTGGTCGAGCGAGTTGAGCTTCGAGTCAAGAGACGAAGAAACCGAGGTGAGCTTGGAGATTAAGGTTTGGGGCTCGGGGTAAGGCCGTGGTTTCGGCGGGGATACGAGGGCAAAATTGGAAATGAGGCTGCGGAGAGCGTGGTTGGGGATGAGAGAAGGGTTTTCCGGGAGGGGTAGTTTGGTAATTGGACAAGTGCGGTGACCGGCGTCTAACCACCGTTGGATCGAGGCGCGATCGAAGGTGTGACCCGATGAGAGGATAACCGGGTCGGACATTATTTCAAGCGAAATCGGGCACTTGAAATCGTCCGGAAACTGATGATTAGTAGCCATTTTTTTTTGGTTTTGGACTGTGTTTTTTTGTGTTTTTGTTTTTGATTTTTATTTATTTTTTTTTTTTTTGGTGGGAGGGTTTTTATGAGGTTTTTGAGTGGGACTGATTTGGTCACCTCAGCTTGTGAGCCTTGGAAAAAATGAGTGACCAAATTGTTGGTGGCCTCAAAGTTGACTTGAATTTCATTAAAGGGGTATGGAAATTTGTAGGGGTGTTTTGGTCCTTTTCTATGACAGTGTTAAGAGTTCTTATTGAGTCTGGATTATTTGCTTAAAAGTAGACAAGTAACAAAGGAAAACAAAATAAGATTATGATGATTAAAACAGGATTTTGAGATGGATACAAAAATTAAAGAAATATTATGACCAAGTCTTATCTTTTTATTATAAAATGAATGATTAGATTTTTTTTTTTCATATTAATTATCCATTATTTGTTTATTTTATTGATGACTAGACAAAATCTATTCTAATGTAATTAATTTAACTACTAGAAAATCTTAGGGTGTGTTTGGATATCGCTTATTTTGCTGAAACTGAAAAATTATTGTTGAAAGTAATGTAGTTAAAAGTAAAAGTTAGTTGAAATAGTACAATGTGGTCCATAAATAGTACCAAAAAGTGCAGTGAAGCCCATAAATAGTAACAAAAATAAGCTGAATAATGAAATAATTTTAATTTTCATTTACACCCAAACGCACACTTAAACTAAAATCTAAAATAGAGTTCCATATTATGAAGATATTCAAATTATTACCATCAAATATTTACAAATCAACTTAACAAATTTTTCTTTGACCACTTTGTCAGAAGTATGACATACACGCGTCACCTTGAAGATGTAGGATAGCAACTCCAATCGTTTAATTGGGATTTATCTTAGGCGACCAAGGAAAACAAACTTACATGTGATTTGTGCAATTCAACAAGATAACTAATAATATGTGAATTACTTTTTTACTATTTGTGACACATTAATAAACAAATAATATTTCTATCTTGTATCCAAAAAAAAAAAAAAAACAACAACAACAACAAAGAATGAATAAGGTTACGATGAAAAGAAGATTTGAAACAAACAAGTTAAGGAAATATTATGACAAAGCCTTATCTATTTATTATAAAATGAATGATTAGATTTTGTCATATCATTTATAATCTAGGTAGATTAAAATAAGATTAATCCATACTTGTTTAAATATCGATGATCTGACAAAATCTAATCTAATCAATTTAACCATTAATGCATCTTAATCTAATATCTAAAATAAAGTTATGTATCAGGAAATGCTAAATCTTCTTTTTATGTAACAAATCTTCTTTTTAAATGCTTTGTTAGACGTGTGGCATACACACATCACCTTGAAGATGTCGGACATTAACTCCAATGATTTGGTTGGGAGTGAGTTTCATTTTGTTGGCAACCGAGAAGGACAAACCTACTGATGTAGAACAAACATCATAGGCCTTCCTAGAGCAGCGAGAGCACTTGAAATCATAGTGCAAAGACCAAGGGGTGCTAGTAGAACTCATTGGGACGATGCTGTAGAATTTCATGAAATTTGGATGGTTAAAGGGAAACGGTTTTCTGTTTAAAATTTGTCATTTTACATAAGATGCATCTTAATTTTGGAAATTTTTTCTATTAAGGCACTGAAAACAATGAATTGTCGTTTTTAGTAATATTTTTTTTCTTTAATAAATTTTTGCTCAAAAGTTAAAATAAGATCCCTCTTTGTTTTGGGATGACCTTTAAGCTTTGTATTTTATAATTTTGCATCTAATTCAATTTTTTTATTTTTAGCAAAAATTGGTATTTTGCCGCCCTTGTGTTAGCGCAAATGAGGGTTTTGAATATTTTCCTAGTTATCCTAGGGTTTTGTCTTTTCAATATTCATATGCTATGTAGCATCCAGAGGTGGTCAAACTATTATTTTTGAATTTATACAAAACTTAGCTTTACTATATATTCTTTGGTGGATTCTAAAAAAACACCTTATGGATTCCAGGTAACTCCTCATAGATTCGAGGTTCACTACTAGAAAGAATTTAATTTCTATTTTATCAAAAAGAGTATCGTGTATGCTTTATTCAATCTTTCACAATATTACACACGTGTAATTTGTGCCAATTCAACAAGATAATTAATGAATATGTGAATTGATTTTCTACTCTTAGTGACATATTAATTGATAAAATTTATGTAATAAAATTTGCAATATATTTTTTAGTATCACTTTATTTTTTTAATAATTCAATACTTACAATAATAAAGGGAGAAGAATTCAAACTCCCGTAAAGTTTAAGAGGTGATGCCGATGACATTGAGCTATAAGAATCTTACTCTCAATTTACAATTTTTTTGTTTTTAATATTCTATATCATAGTTCTCAAAACGCGTGAAGCATGAAATGAATTGGTTTATATTTAATGATTTCTATGGTGAATTGGTCTAGGCTTTTTACAATTTGACAATAATACCCAAGTAATTGACTAAAATTTTCTTGACTAAGTCTTTGGAAATTAAGAAGGGTAATGTAGATAATTTGGATGGATGGAGTAATGTTCTTTTGCAATCTTGTAAGGTTTTGTCGGTTACTTTGCCGGAAACAAAGGGAATGGGGGAGGGAGGGTTCCTTTTTCAAAGGTAGGAAAGTCATCATTCCCTTAACTTTTTCATTAATGACAAAGAAAAAAGCTATGTTTTCAGCAAAATGCTGTGGGAGGGGCATTTTGGGAATTTCAAAATTTTTTCCCTACGTATGTAAAACGGTTCTTTTGGCATTAAATTGTTGAGAGGAAAAGGAAAAGAACGGAGACGTTGCAGTCACGGGAAAAAGTCTACAGTAACCGAAGATCTGGAATCACGAGCTTTTTTTCCTAAGGTCAATAATGACTAAATTACCCTTTCAAATGGTGAAATTGTACCAAAAGTCCAAATTTATGTGCTAACTTAACACTGTTTAAGAGAACTTATATGTTGACACGTGTTTGGTTTGGTCTATAGACTTTCCTTGGTGTGACGTTCCACAGAATAAATAAATAAAGAAAACAATTTTTCTTTGTCTTAAATGCAAATAAATGAAAATTATGAGGATTTATCAATTGGGAGAATGCAAATAAGAGACTAAAATGCAAATAAATAAATAATTTGATAATAGGAGGAGTGAGGATTTGAATTATGAACATTTTCAATGAAAATGTCAAGAAGTGCAATTTTAATTACAAGGTTCTTGCTTCTCAAAAAAAAAAAAAAAAAATACAAAGTTCTTAGTTGACACAAGTGTAAAAGCCTAGTCAAAGACTTGAGACGTCACTTCCATATATATTTAAAAATAAAGCCCAATAGAGTACTCGGATTGTGAGTTCATTGATTGTAAAACTGAAGTTTCCAAATTTATAAATCTAATGAAACCTATCATAACTTTGAATTGTTCATGATACTTAATAGTTAATTGCATTGAATCTCACTTAGAATAAAATTATGTTATTTGACAAATTGGAATTTTTTTTTTAATGAAAAACTGTCACATCATTTATTAACTAAATAAAATGTAGAAATTAAAACTCATTACTACTTGCCATTATATATTAAAAAAAAAATGACATATTCAATTAAAAAAGTACTCCTTATAAGCCACACCCTGATAACTTAGATTTTTAGTTATTTGATTTCCTTAATGTAACTAGCATTTTCTTCATTGAACTTTAAAAAATCTTCTTAATTAAGGCATCACGAAAACACACCCTTTTTTTTAAAACAAAGTCAAATAATCAAATCAAGTCTATCACAAACAATATCGCAGCCTAATAAAAGTCATTGATCCACATGTAATCAGATCAAGCATGCAAAATTTTGAAACAGACCTTTCCATGTTTCCTTACAATAAATATGAAGTGGGATTCAATCTATAATTTGCCTAACAATTTAAGTCATGTATAGAACAAGTAAAAATTAAAGGTTATAAAACCTTCAGTAGTTTGTCCAATGTGGGCAACAATCTCTATATTGTCATTATAAATTTTTGGAGCCCCTGGTATGTAGGGTGAGTTTGGATAGAGCTGAAATTTTCAGCTGCGTTTGCATCCAACTTAGTGGATCCCGTGCATTATTTACAAGACTTACAAGTACTTTTTTTAACAAAGTTTTTATTAAAATTGAGTTTCACGGTACTAATCACATATTTAAAAATTATTTTACTACAGTATTTTTAATTTTTAATTTTTAATAATAAGCGGTATTTAAACATACCCGTAGTAATAGAACTCTAAACATTTCCATTTCTGTTAAGTTACAGAATTGGGAAAGCCCATGATATTAATGATGACAAAAATGCCGAAACAAATGGAAATGACATTTCCAACAGAGATGGATGGATATAATTGAAAATGTACAAATATTTTACCCCCAAAAGAAAAAAAAAATGTACAAATTTTAATTGCTTAGCTGTCCGAGTACTATAGGGATTAGGGAGGCTCCAATAATGCAAATTTACATTTTTGGCAATAATACCTGATTGGACTGGTGTATCTTTCTTTCAATAATATCACTAATTTAGCCGAAACAAGATTGGACTTGTGTACTATAATCACTAGTTCAGTACAATCTAAGTGCGGGTGATGAATAAATTTTCCCAACTTTCTTTCCTCCTCCTTCGTTATTGTTAAGGATTAGGTACCTATAAATTTTTTTGTGTGCTAAATAATCACTTTATTGAAATAAAGATAGAATTACAAAATAAGAGAGGGTCTGTAACCGTCTATGTCTAACGCCTGAGCCATCAAGCTAAGAAGACTAGAGCGGAAAATTGGCCTTGTCTAGTTGAACAAACCTCCAACGTAGGTACCTACAATTTAGTTTGACCGCCATTAGGAAAATTATAAAATTAACAAAGATTGGTTGAGTAGGTTAGGCATTATCAACATTACTTTTGTAAAATTAACAAAGATTGGTTGATTTTTATTACTCTTTTCTCCCTTTTGTCAAATTGATAAATTTGATTATCACATTAACATTGCCACATTAAAGATTAAAATAAACGAAACTCAAAAATACGATGGGTTGATCAGAAAGTAGGTTTGTCAAAGAAAATAAGATATACATAGCCTTCAAACTTCTTTCAATTTCAATCGTGCTTTTGAATGGTTTCCAACCACTAAGGATTTTCGGCAACCTAAAACAGCAACTACCTTAACATTGAAAGAAAGCGAAGCCCATCAATTCGATTGGCCCACAAAGTGAAGAAAATTACGCATGCAACAGATTTTTGTTTCCAAATCATGCTTTTAAAAGGTTTTTGCCTACCTAAAGATTGTGTTTATGAATGATATATCTTGGTTTTAAAACTAGGATTGAAGTTCATTGGTCTCCGGGTATACATCTAACTCAACAAAGATATACCATGAATTTTTGTTTGTTTTATTTTTTTTTTTAATTAACATAAAATCATAAATTTGAGACCATTATTTCATTTGAAATTGGGAAGAGTTTATTATACGAGACAAAGTCTTCCTTCAATTTGGATGGGAGGAATCTTCCGAAAGTTATTACATGACTATTCATAAAATTATACCCATTAAATCATTTAAATAAGTTACATGATTTTAATGACGTGGTTAATAATACATATGCATATTCATATCTGTCCATAGAAAGTTAAGAGAAATATTATAAACTTAAATATATAGGTGGATATTCATACGTGTCATGTCCATAAAATGTTAGAAGTCATTATGGACTTGGTCTTTAAATTACAAAGGAGGAGGAAAGTGACTGCATCAAGAAAAGAAAACCTTCCTCAGATGATAACGAAGAGCCTGTAAGGTCATCAAGTGACAGCTGTGCAGAAAGAGATGGCTTAGATTTATTTGTGAGAAAGTGAAGTGAAAGAAAATGAAGCGGTTGATGAGACTGGTTCAAAATTCTCAACCTCTGGTTCAGCCATGAGAGTAAAAATAAGAAAAGAAAAGAGTTGAAATGACGTGCTCTAAATTATAAAAATAAGAGGTGGGGTAGTTTCGTTGTCATAAAGAGGAAACGTGATCCATGAGGATTGCCATGTGTATGGCCGTTGGGGCCGTTTATACAGGTACATTTGGCTAGGGGAAAATATAATTTATAATCATTGGATGTGGCCCATTTTTTATTGTCAAGGTTTTGTGCTGGACAGATATAGACCTTACATCCAATTCCGACTAAGAATAATGGGAAACACACAAAAAAAGAAAAAAAAAAATTTGTTTTCACTCTCAATTTTTGATGTTGAAATTTTCGATAATTGTTCAGAAATGAAATTAATTTTATTATTAATTTGGAGTTGCATGCAAAGCATTAAAATTTCCCTCACTTGTTGAGTTCTTGATAGGAAAAAGAAAAGGGTTTGTTGATGGGACTGTAGAGGAAATAAAGAGGAGAGAATTTGTTGGTAAAGGGTTTGGGGATAGATGTTATGGTCTACAACATCTTGTTAGAAGAGTGGTTGAATAATTAAATTCGCATTTTCTTAATAAGTTATGGTTTTTTGAGACAAATGGTAGTTATTTCAATGCTAAGAACTGGCTGAAAAATTCTTTTTAGAATTCATTTATGTGTATTAATGTAGTAATATAGCTTCAAGCTGCAACTTAAGGGACAACAAATTGGCAATTAGAGCAACCTTGGGCTTCAAATATTACACTTTTGGGTTGCTAGAATAGGTATAGTGCCCACAGCAACTGCGTCAATACCATCTTCATGTGGTATGGGCCTGGAAGTGAGTTGGACATCATTTATGGTTTGCAACTAGATGGCCATGTATAGCCTAATATAAATATTATTACATACTAAAGATGTTTTTTTTTTTGCAGCGAGTCATAGAATGAATAAGAAACAAGGAGGATGTCTTTTAACCTTTCAGGAAAAAGGGGGCAAACTTATTGTTAGTTCTTATGACAGATTCCTGTCTCACTTTCCTTTGCTTATAGGGAGATAATCTACATTCTAGTTGTATTTATCTTCCACCTTATTTGTTACTCCTTTTTAGGTTCAAGTGTTCTTTACATTTAGATATTAGCCATACGAGATCAGATCAACATTTTTAGCACAATCCATAAGGCGATTCTTCCCTGACATTATAAGATGATACTAAAACTTATTTTCATTGTATTACATTTATAGGTTCCTTTACTTTTTTCGATTCTATGGTTGCAATTAAACTTGGACATCTCAGTTGGCAAATCAATGAATTTATCATCACTGCCCATAAGCACTTGACTCTTGGTAATGATTTCATTACAAGTCTTGGACAATACCATTTTATTAGCAGGAGTATTAAACATTGAATTTAAAATATATATTTTTTTATATAATACATACTATATTCATACAAGAAAAATAAATAGGGCAGAGTAGATTTAGTGGAAGTTGATCTTGATGCTGAAACGGCATCTTAGTACAATGCTGAAACAGCCTCGGGCTTTAGTGATCATCAATTAAAGAAATTGTTACTTCATATTCAAAATTGATCATTTTACTAGTTGATCTATCTTTACTATTATAAGAACTCTTCAAAATAAATGCAGGTCATTTTAGAGAAGGAAGGAGTGTGTCATTACTCATTACCCAACATGAAAACAACTGCTGCCATGGTTGGTCAATCTATCGGATGTTCTTGCATCCATAAAAGCCCAATTTTGAATGCATATGATAACTTCAGTAGCAGGACATGTCTCACCTAGTGATAATCAACTATCTCCATAGTTTTGCCTTCTCTCCATAGGTCCCAAACCTACAAACAACATATTCATTATATTAAGCAAAATAAAATGAGGCTAATATTGTAAGTCACTCTTTGCATGTGTTCTTACATGTCCAATTAAATTTGAAGAGGGATTGTCACGATAATAATTACTATTCCTTATACCAGTTATGATCTCTAGTAACAACACCCCGAATCTAAATACATCATACTTTATTAAAAATAGTCCTTGCATTGTGTATTCTAGTGACATATAACCACGGTAGCAAAACAATAATAAGGAAACTATTGAGCCTTGCTTATTATTCAACAAAAATTGAGAAATAAAGCTCTAGCTCTGTGCACCAACAATGCAATAAAGTGGAAACTATTAATAAGTTTTTATCTTGAGATAGACTTACTATGTTCCAACGACGCAGTTTGTCTTTACTTCAATTTGGTCCCCTCCAAAGATTCTAGCCATACCGAAGTCTGAAAATTTTGGATTCAGTGTAGTATCAAGTAAGACATTGCTAAACTTTAAATCTCTATAGATAACTCTTAATCTCGAGTCTTGATGAAAATATAAAATTCCTTGAGCAATCTCACAAATAATCTCTAACCGTTTTCCCCAATCTAAACATGACCATTTTGTGTCATCTAAATTAAGGGACAAGAACTTAGATCAGACTGCATGAATGCTTAAGTGTTTATTCTTTATACTAGGAATTTGCCCATTTGTAATGGACCTGTTCTGATGATGATGCAAGAAGTTCATATAACAGAGAAGACATACCAAAAAGGACAAAGTCCAAGCTCTTGTTTGGCATGTACTCAAAGATTAACATTTTCTCTTTCTTCTCTTCTAGCTTGCACACACTTTTTTCTTCTATGATCTCAATGCTGGAAAGAATGTCTCATGGAGTTGAAAGCAATGCGCTTTTCAAATATTAAAGTGACTAAGAACAAGAAACTTATGACAAAGAATTGATTTTGACATACCCATCTGTAAAAAAACATGTTTAGAATATCATATGAAACCAAGCAAAAAGATAGTAATTTGGTATACCCACCTCCTCAGTCATCTCTCTGTGCTCCATATTTTAGTTCTAACTACGAGACCGAAGCAACTCCTACATCATCTTTCAAGAGAATTAGTCCAGTACTTCTAGCAGTACTCTTCTTCATCTATGGTCTTTCAAAAAGATGGGATGCTTCCTACGTGTAGTCATGCTTTTCATAGAGTGTACAGATATATGGTTTTTTTCAAACTCAACATGCCCTCTAGGTAGAGGGACTCTATTGGGCTTTGGCAATCCTAAGGAAATTCCAGCACTTAATTTTGCTGTTTCCAGGGAGCAATCAGGTAGGTTTCCTAATGATGGAGAGAATAGGTCTTCTAGTAGTTAGAAGCCAATAAATATAAAGGAAGCTGTTGGCGAAAAGAGAGTATTTTGATTTTCTGTGAGACTTGGGAAGTTCAGAAGCTTACATGATGGAGTAGGTTGTGGAAGGAGAGAAGGGGAAACAAGTAGCTGTAATTTGGATGCTAGAAGGTGTTATTCAATCTTAATGGGTACATTTCAGACTTTTCAGTAAGTGGTTGATGATTCAAATCTACAAATGGCATTGTCTGATGGTAGTGGTGTTGGTGATGGAGGTAGTAATGTGAAGCCTGTCAATGAAAGAGGATACCTTGCAAAATTTTCAGATAACGGGGACGTGGAGGGAAAAAAATCAGTGGCCACACAAAAGGCGAGAGCTTCTCCGTATCCAAGATCTGGCTTTGGTCAAAGAAGAGCAGATTTCCAATTTCTTCAAACAATCGTATGGATTTGTTGCCTTCCTTAATGCAAGTATCCCAATTAATAACGATGAAACTCATGCTTTGTAAAAGGTGTATGACTAAATTTTTTTGTGTGCTCTCTTGATTAATCAATCAATCACACATATAAGCTAGTAATGTTGTGTCCTGTTTTTCTTATTTCTAGTTATATTGGAAAGATATACCTCTTATTTAAAAAATTTCTCATGTTTTGCCAAAAGTTTCAAGGGCAAGTTCCATCGCGTGCATTTTATTTTATTTTTGATAGGTCCATAGCGTGCATTCTGTTGCAGTAATGAAATTCAAGATTGTTAGAGAAGTGTGGGGGGAAAGGCCCAATTATAACAAACGGGCCTGTGATAGTAAGCCCAAAGATCCAAAGGAAGAGTCAGAGAAAGAAAGTATGGCCCACTCAGGCAAAGCTGGCCCAACCTCGAAAAATCCTAAAGGTATACCAAGGAGCCGGGGAGGAAAAGGGAGGAAGCATGATCGTCAATGACTCAAAGTGGAACCATGTGAGGGCCAACACCTCCCTGTCAAGTTTTTGAGGATCTCTTCTCGGCTACATTTGAAGTTAGACAAATCCAATTACCCAACGGAGGAAACGTCTTTGTTAAGTAACAATCCCTTTCACGTTAAATGACATCCACTTACTAACAGTATTACATTTATTACTGAATAACCCATTAAAATAGTACGTAACATTATTTTTTCCACCCACTTTCACCTCAAAAGAAGGGAGAAATAGGGGATGGGACAAGTACGTTCTCTACTCACCATCCACAGGGGATGGGACAAGTACGTTCTCTACTCACCATCCACCCTACAAGTGGATGGTGAAGGAAGAACCTCCAATATAAATAGGGACTAATCCCCTATGAGAAGGGATCCAGAAAAATTCCAGTGATAGAAGTGTAAGAGCAATTGAGAGTGAAGAGCTGTATTTATCAAACCAATCCTTGGGATCCAAAGGACATATTCGTTAATCAGATCTTAATCAAGTTCTTCATTCTATTATGTGCGTTGTCTCAATCCTTTTGGGATCTTTTACTTGATTAAGCACTTGACCCATACTTAATGAAAAGGGTAAATTGTGAGATAAGGCCTGGTAGGCCCAATGGGCCCATGTCCGCAAGCCCAAAGAAGGTAGAGCCCATCCTTCGCATGGGCCCCTGACAGGACGAAGGCCCGGGCTTGCCCACCACGTTTCAAGAAACTTGCTCTACAAGGATGAGAGGCTTGCTCAGCAAGCATGAGAGGCTTGCTCTACAAGGATGAGAGACTTGCTCAGCAAGCTTGGGGGGCTTGCTCCACAAGGAAAGGAGGCAAGACCTCACCACTATAAAAAGGCCCCAACACCCTCACAAAAAGGTACGTGTAACTGACTCCTCTCTAGCACTCTAGAGTTGTAAAAAGCATTTTCTGACTTGACATTCGGAGGGTGTTTGGCCGGCTCCACACCGGTGCCCTTTGAAGGTGTTTCTGTGTTGTTATTTCTTTCAGGCAACGGTCATTCGAGTACAAGGACTGTGCATCTCACTGGTGAACATTTCGGCATCATCACTTAATATATTAATTGTGTCGGTAATTTAAGTAATGCTTCCTTAAAAACATTTTTGACCCACACAAGACAGATTTTTTTTCCTGTAAATATTTTTTGGGGGCATGTAAAAAAATGAGTTTGCGAAAGATATGGCCTTCTTTTATTAAAGCTAACAACATGTCAATTACACACAGGAGGTTGGTTGGTAAGAACTGGGGACTAACATTTCGGATGTCGTTGGACCTTCTTAAAGCTAGAATTGTCTTCGGCCCCGCAAAACGAGACGAGCATTTTGGATCTTCACTTGAATAATTACTTCTCTCCACTCTACCATGGTCTTTTCTTGTTAGGCAGCATTCAGTCGAAGACAATTCTATGAATCAGATTAGCTAAGATGGTGTTAATTGCCACCTGTCAATTAATTAAACATAAACTTTCACTTTTCGAGAATGAAAAGTCAAGGAAGTCCTTTGAAAACAGGCTTATTTACTATTAGCACCTACAACTTTCTATGCACTGCCTAAATGTTTTCTTTTTTCATACGTTTATGATAAAAATCTAATGCAACATGAAGAAATAAATTGATTGAAATTTGGGTATGGTTAATCATTTAGGGAGGCCAGAATTATGTTTGTATTGTTGTGTTGTGTGTATAAAGTTTTTCCTTTTGGTGTAAGTGCTAAAGAAAAAAATCATGACTGACAATTGTTTTTCCATCATGCTTTTGAGGCTTGGAGTTCTTTCCCTTTTCGTTATGACTAAAAAACTCATCCTTTGAACTAAAGTCCTCCTTTTACAACTAGATATGGGAGGGGGAGATCTTGAAAGTGGTAAGAAAGATTTATGGTTATGATAGCTTTGTTCTCTCTCTCATGCTGGGCCTCTGCTTCAAACAGTAACTATAGGAGGTTTTTCCAGTATTCTTCTATTTCTCATCCTTGGTTCTCTTTGTTCAACTATATCACAATGAATATCCGAGTGTAGGAGTTTTTTTTTTTTTTTTGATAAACAGGAGTTGTTACATAACTTACATCTAGCAAGCAAGAAAGTCCAGAAATCCTAATTCCCCCTCCTCCTATTTACATTTCTTGCAAATATTACAGAAAAGATCAGAGAAATTCAACCTGTAGCAGTTTTGTAGGAAATGGAAAGATCTGTGAACAACAAAGGATGCTATTTTACAACAAAATGTTACAAGTTATGGCCACCAAAACAATAGAGGGACCTGTATGACAAGGCTGAGTACAGAAATTATGATCGCCAAAACTTGATAAAAATCATTAGGGTCTGCCAAAATCACATTTTTATGACAAGAGAACTGGTCTAATAGATTACCAAAAAGAGAGAACTGGTCTAATAAGCAGATTTTGTTCATGTGTATAAGAAGCAGCATAAAAGCCAGACTACGCCATGTTGTTGTAATGTAATGCATTAGCATTGTTCACCATGCATAAGAAACAAGAACGATGTTTGTCAACCTTTGAGGCAAAAGGGAGAAAATTTTGTTAGTTTTTATGACAGAGTTCTGTCTCACTTTCCCTTGCTATAGGAAGATAATATCTACCCTGAAGTTATATATTTATCTCCCACCTTATTTATTACTCTTGTTTATGTTCAAGTGTACTTTCCATTTGGAAATAATACGCTGACATTATAAAATGATACTAAAAGTTACCAGCAGTGTATTAGATTTATAGATTCCTTTACTTTTTTTCAGATTCCTTGGTTGCACTTAAACTTGGACATCTCAGTTGGCAAACCAATGAAGTTATCATCACTGACCATAAGCACTTAACTCTTGGTGTACAAAATTTTATGAAAGCACTCATTAAGCATTATTGAGACAGTGGTAATTTCATTACAAGTTTTGTACTATACCATTTTAATAGCAGTGGTATTACGCATTTTTTAGTTTTAAAAAACAACTTTACATTATACATACTATGTTATACAAGAAAAATAATTGTGTAGAGTAGACTTGAGGAACTCATTCCTATGTTGTAATGGTCTATAACAAATATTAATACACCACTGAAAATAGTCCGGGGTTTTAGCGACCATCAAGTTTAGAAATTGTTATTTCATTTACAGAATTAGATGCTTCGCTAGTTGATCTATTTGTACTATTGTAAGTACCCTTCAAAATAAATGCAGGTTGTTTTGGAGAAGGAAGAGGTGTGTCATTACCCAACATGAAAACAATTGTTGACATGGTAGGTCGGTCCATTGCATGTTCTTGCACGCACAAAAGCCCAATTTGAATGCATCTTGAAACTTCACTAGCAGGGTATGTCTCACCTAGTAACAAGTCGACTATATTTGTAGCATTGCCTTCTCTCCATAGGTCCCAAACCTGCAAACAACATATTCATCATAGAAGGCCCAGCAATATAGGCCTAATTTTGTAGTCATTGTTTGCACATGTACTTACATGTCCAATCAAATTTGAGGAAGGACCATCATGAAGATAAGCACTGTTCTTTTTACCAATAATTATCTCTAGTAACAAGACCCCGAAGCTATATACATCAGATTTTATTGAAAATAGTCCTTGCATTGCATACTCTGGTGACATATAACCACTGTCATAGCACAATGAAAAAGAAACTATTAAGCCTTTCATTATTTTAGGAAAAAAAAATGATCAAAGATAGCCTTAGGGCACTAACATAGCATGTAACATTTGAATTAGCATAATAGGGAAAAAATTACGAAAATATCCTTAATATTTTTTCTTACAAAAGTTTGAAGCTTGTACCCTTTTCTTAGATAAAAAAATGGTAGTCAAGTAATCAGTTGAAAAGTATAAATATATCTTTCTTTCTTTTTTCTAGCACACTTACTATGTTCCAACAATGCAATTTGTATTTGCTTCAATTTGGTTCTCTCCAACAATTCTAGCCATACCAAAATCTGAAATTTTTGGATTTAATGTATTGTCAAGTAGAACATTGCTGGCCTTTAAATCTCTATGAATAATTCTTAATCTTGAGTCTTGATGAAGATATAAGAGTCCTCGAGCAATTCCACAAATAATCTCAAGTCGCTTTCCCCAATCTAAACTTAACCTTTTTGTTTCATCTAAAAAGAAATGAGAACTTGGATTAGATTGCATTTCTGCTTACTTGCACTACATATATAATATAATCTCACTTCTAGGATATGATATGTTTGTAATTGGAGGATGTGAAAAGAAGACATACCAAAAATGAAAGAGTCCAAGATTTTATTTGGCAAGTACTCATAGATCAACATCTTCTCCTCTCCATGAATGCAACAACCTAAAATTTTCACAAGATTCCTATGTTGGAGTTTAGCAATTAGTGCAACTTCATTTTTGAACTGTTCTATTCCTTGTCCAGAGCATTTTGATAGTCTTTTTACCGCGATTTCCATTCCATTTTGTAGCAAACCCTGCAATTATAGTCCAAATTTCATTTTGTCATAGTACACAACTGTTGAGAGAAAGTCAACTTAGAGAATTATTTGGACAAGCTCAATTTCATCTAACGAAGTTATGCTCAATGAATTTTCTTTTCTTAACCATTCATGATGGAATTTTTATGCAAATTCTGAGGCTTGTTCAAGGAGACTACCTTATAAACTGAGCCAAAACCACCTTTACCAAGCTTGTTAGCAACAGAGAAGTTATCTGTGGCTGCAATAATAGTTCTTAGATCAAAAAATGGTGAATTTGAATTTCTTGTAGTTCCATCAAGGTCCCTTCTACCTGGGGAGTCTTCAAAGTATGGTAAATTGGAGGCAACACTATTTGAATATGCTTTTTGCCTCTTTTCTGTCATAAAGCAAGTAAATGCTAGTTAACTTATTTGTCCAATGGAGATTCAAGAATTCTCACACAAAAGTCCAACTTAATAAAACTGAGAAAATACACTAATATAAAAGAAAGAAACAAAGGAAAATAAGAGCAAAATTTGAGTTTATAATTTTCAGCTTATCATTGACAGAAAGTCCCATTGGGTTTCTTTTATTGACCTTGTCAAGATCTTTAAAAAGTTGGCTGATTCTATGACAATTTTCCATGTATTTTTTGAACATTTGTTTTGCATGTCAATACCTGAAATGGGATGTATTTTGTATTAGGATCAAGAGGCTTCAAGCTGAACTTGAAAGTGCATGCTACGACTTGACACTTTGTCAAGCAAAAATGCCAAAACTTGAGAGGAATTTGTTACTCTGTTTTTTATTTATTTATTTTTATACTGTGCCAACCTTTTGTCCATTTATTTAAGCTTCATTTTCCGCAAAATTTGACACCCAGAAATTCCAAATTTAAGTGTTAGTGAGCCAAGATAAGCCCAAGTTCATATGCCCATTTCTCTCTACCTTCTCCCTCTCTACAAATTCAAACACTATGAGAGGAGATTGAATCCTTCATACATAAGTATCCTTCAAAGAATTTGTGTTGTTTGAAAATTTGGGAAGCATAGGAGCCACCACAGTACATCCAACTTGAAGATTGCTATTGGAGGACAATTGCAGAACGGAGTTAGTGTGGACATAGGACTTGTAGAGTCGGTTGCTAGTAGGAGTTTGGAGGGATTTGTTTGGGTCATATTTGTTATGTGTTGGCATGTCCTTTGACAAAATGCATTTTACTTGTAATTGGATAGATCTAAGATATGTTTAGGATATCAAGATGTGTGTTGATAAGTACAGACAAGTGATATTAATGAAGACATGAAGATTGAACCAAGAAAGAAGTAAAGAAAAGTAGGAATAGTGAAGCTCGACACTAGTCTTGACATAAGTTCGACACTAGCATCTATCGAGACTTAATGAAGAAATCTCAACACTAGCTCAACACCTCTCGATCTATTGAGTTATGTAGATCCAGAATTCTCAGTTTAGAATTTTGGCCATGATGACTTAGATTGTTAGGGTTTCATTCACTAAACTCCTAGAGGATATAAAAACTTTATTTTAAAGTCATCAATGACACAGAGACTCAGATTAGAGAACTCATATATTCTTAGAAAAGCTATTGTGTTCTTATGCGCCTTAGAGTTTTGTAACTAAGTACTTCTAGATTCTCAACGTGTTTTGAAGTGAAGAACTTTACATCCAACAACAAACATCAGTTGCTGAGAAGTTAGACACTAGGATTTGTGCAAAAAGGAAGAAGTCTTTACAAGATTAATTCTAACTGAGTATTAGAGTGAAGGTTCAATTATAAGTTGATATTTTGGTATAGTTAGGATAGTGGTAAGATTTCTTATACTTGTAACCGCTTGATTATTGATTAGTGGATTTTTGGGAATGGTAACCTGAAAATCACTCGGTGGGGTTTTTGCCTTACAAGAGGTTTTCCTCATTAATCAACAAATCACCGTGTCAATTTAATTTCCGCTGCACTTTAGTTTATTTGGTGATTTGTGTGTGCCTCCATGATTTTTATGTAATTTGACCAACTTAATCAACGTGGATATGAATTTGTTAACTGAGGTCAATCTACAACCCAACATGATTGAGTACATAGATACTACTATACTTGGAGGGTTTTGTATGTATTACGTATCGTAACTATCTACTCTAGTGGATCGTTTTCAGCGGTGAGGTTGCAAAGAGGTTTTTATGCCTGACACTTGAGTTTTCTTCTTCAATAACACATTCATGTGTTATGGTTGTGTTATTCTCCTTTCAATTTTTTGTGGGTTGTTCATTTTATATGTTTATCCATGCTTATTGATCATCCATGCTCATGTTAATTGGGTTATCACTTAAATTTAGACTTAATTATTAGACTAGCCTGAAATTAACTAAGTTGTATTTAAAATTTGGGGTCTAAATTAATACCATAATTGAAGTTGGTATTTCTCATATCTTGAACAAGTTAACAACTCTCAAACATATCGTTAGAGTTATCTTAGGGGCATTTGTTAACCAGCCTTAGAAATAAAGAAATAAGTTAAAAAGAAGCTGCTTTAAACAAAAGAGTGAGTAAATATTTGCTTACCTTTTTTCTTTCTCCTTACCAACCAATATACAACCAAGACCACAAGAAGAAACAATACTGCAACAAAAACTCCCAGAATTGTCAACATCCTCTTTTTCCGAGTAAGACCTTTTTTCTGAGCATATTCATCTAAGGTAAAAAAGAAGTATTACTAAGTTATGTGCTAAACTATTACTAAGTTTAGAGAATGCGAGACATATCTATGATATCACATTTGAAAAAGAAAAACATATTAAGAGAGAGAGAGAGAGAGATGCGGTTGAAACTTAGCACGCCTTATGTTTGCAATTGAAAACCTTTAGGACATATTTTGTAGACTGTAATGGTAATTATGTAAGAATAGAAATAGGTATTACAAGAAATACAAGACGTTATAATGTAATACTTATTACCATTCATTTGTTTGGTGGTAACACAATAATAGAACCCTAAAGACAATTGAATGAAAGCATTTTAAATCAAACTTAAGATATATTTTAGGAAATATCTTATTCATATAATTATATTTCCTAAATAATAATATTTTTCAAATTTGAAAGAGAGATTAATTATCTTTTAATGATATTTTATTTTGATAATTGTTATGAGCATATGAAAAGTTTGTTTATTTGGAAATATATTAATTTTAAAAATTTATACACCTAGTAAGTAATAATTATTATAACCCTTTTAGAGATGAATAGTTATTCTTTATTTTAAAGAATGACTATTCATAAGGAATGATTATTTCCTATAATAAAAATATAACCAAACTACTAAATAGCTGTTTCTCAAAAAAAAAAAAAAAAAATCTACTAAATAGCTAAACCAAAAGAATAATTATTATATTACAATATCTATTACAGTCTACCAAATATACCCTAAATGCCTATATCTTTACCATAAGACTTTGTGTATAACAATAAAACCTGTTGAATGGTATATATGATAGACTAACCCCAATTAAGTTAAGATTTCTATTACAATTATGATTAGAATTCACAATAACATTTAGACTATGATAACACAATGGACTTGGGCTTTGTGTGGGATAATATAATAGGCTTGGGTGCTTCAGGGAAATTATTATTTTTATTCAGCCCCCAATGACAACTTCTTAGCTTCGCCACTATTGGTAAGGATTACTCTCAAAACTATTAAAGGTCATGAGACTGTAATTTTATACCATTTTAGTAAAGATATTGATACATAATTTTGGTACCATGATAGAATAAGATAATATCAGAGAGAGAGAGAGAGAGAGAGAGAGAGATTTTATGATTAATATTTTATTTCTAGTGTATACTATGACATAATTAATATTTTATTTCTAGTGTCTATAGTGACTAGGTAATTTAAAATTTTAAATGTATGGAATGAAATATTTCTTTAAGTTTATAATATTTAATTTGAAGTATATTAATGTATTTCGAATGCAAAGAATCACTTCTCTAACAATATATGACTCTAAACCAAAATTAAAATTAGTAGTATAACAAAAATAAGATGTTGAATTAGGAATAGGATTCCTAATATAATTTGGAGTAGAATAATACAACAGGGTTGAGCTTTGACCAAGATAACACAATAGGTTTGGGTTTCAACTATTTCTGTAGCACAAATAATATAACTTACAATTTGAGTTGTATGTATTCTTCATTACATGTGAGTTTTTGGTGACAAAAAAAGGGAAACATATATACAATTGATTTCCAAAGGACAAATATTTTGTCTTATGCATTAGACATTACATAATATGTTAAAAAGACAAGTAGATGAAATTTTCATTGCATAATATGAGTTAAAACTTTGTAAAAGACAAAGGGGGTACCTAGTACAACTGCATCCACACGTATGTATAAATCTTGCCCCATATCAGAATATGTTCTTATATCCAACAAGTTCCCATGCCATGTCAAGCATCCAATCCCTCCCTCACTCTCATTGGCACTAGCATAAGCCATACAAGAACAATTCCTCAAACATTGTTGCTCACACTCTGTCATACTCAAACTCATATCTGCACGTGCTATTGAAGTATCTGGTACCTTCACATGAGTCAATTTCACGAACCCTTCTCCATTATTGCATGTGGACATTCCTTGCTTACTCACACACCCACCCGATGCATCTCTCGTGTACCAATCATGGGGCGACTTGGGTTCTAACCCGGGTAAGCATGTGCACTCAAACTTGTCCCCATTATACGGGTCACAATAACTATTTGGACCACAATTCAAATATTTATCACATCTCTCTAGCGGGGCAGACCAGTATTCGACCCATTTTTTCTCGTGCCATGTAGATAGCTGTATGGTTCCTGAGTCATCCACCACCATTTTAGAGAATACCTTAGGGTCAATTAAACCATATACAATGGTGATTTCATCTTGATTACTCATATAACTAGCATTAAAGATGATATTTGATGTCAATTTGGGTACACCACTCCATGTTAGGCCGGTCCAAGATCCAGCACGCCATAATGGAGTTTGACCCATGTATAAGACCAATTGTGGATACCCAGTTGTAACAATTCTATATGAGAAGTTGTCGGTTCTCGGATCATCTTTGGACTTCCAAGATGTTAGGTATCGATTCAACCCAGTTCGCAGGTCCAACCCGAGCTTCATAAATGGAAGCATAGTATTTGTGGGATAATCAAAGCTTTGCCATATTCTACTTTCTTGTTGGAGCAAAACAAGATTTCCTACTTCTAAGAGCTTAGCCATGGAATTTTTTGTTGGTGAGGCTAAAGTAGAAACATTAGTGGACCAAATGGGAATGGATTGGTTTTGAGTGTGGAGTACGAGGTTTCCTTGACCGTTGATGGAGAGGACCCCAGACTTATCATAAAGAGGATTGTCTCTATTTGCAACCCACACAACGGTTTGTTCAGTAATTTGGTTATACCAAATCCCAACATAGCGGCGATTGGAATTTTCAGGAGTGAAAAACCCAAGTGCAAAGGTTTTTTGGTATGAGAAAAGAATTTGACCATCCTTGAGGGGCTGGTTTTGTGTAATGGTTTCAAAGGAAATGCAAATTGGGAAAACAAGTGAGAAAAGTAAAAGTAATACTATATTCAAGAACGGTTTAGCAGGATTCATGTGGTTTTTCCAATGAAGACTATAGAACATGAAAGTCCGAAAGGAGGGGCATGTCATGAATTATTTGTGTGAGTGACTTCAATTTATTAGTTTAATGGAATTCTGGCACATCATCGGGATCTACTCCTTCATTTATATTCATTTATATATGAATAATGTTTGTGCCACAACTCACCACGCAGGCGAGTTGTGAGTGGTAAAGAGGTGATAGTAGGTCCATGTGGGGTCACCTCTCTACCACTCACAACTTGCCACATGGCTGAGTTGTGGAACAAGTTGTGCCACTTTATGTGGCACTAGCGTAACTCTTTATATATATCAAAAGGCTAAGGTATAACATTTATTACTACTAAGCTTTTATTGCGCCACCTCATCACTACGTCATTGACCACATAATTATTATTTTTCTTATTTTTCTTTTATTCATATATTTAATATATATATATATAGTATTGATTTTACACATCCATCTTAAGCGAATTTATCATTACTTATAATTTTGTCTTTACATATTCATCTATTTTAATTTAGAATTTCTTTTTTATTTTTATTTTTTACAAAAAAAAAATAGATTATTGACTTTACACATTCATATTGGGTGGTTTTAATATGACATATAATTTTGCTTTTACATATTCATCTACTTTAATTTAGATGTTTATAACTAAATAATGAAAGTTTTGTAACTAAAAAACCAAAACCAAAACAATATCTATACATATCTATACCATATATAATAATGGAAGTTTTGTAATAAATTTTATAAAGCTCTTTATGCACTACATCTTTAGCATCTTTTCTTATTTTTAGTTTTTTTTTTTTTTTTTTGGTTGTTGCAATTCTTACTTTGTTCAACTTTTCATCTTCTTCAACCATTGTCTTATTAGTTCAATCTTTCATCCCCTCCAATATTTTTTATTTATTTAAATTCTCATTTGATTCCTATTAGATTTTTATTTTTATTTTTCCTTTATATCTTCTTAAATTCTGCAGTTTCACTTTGTTCAACCTTTCATTTACTTCCATCTTAATTTTCATATAAATTTATTTTTCTTCATTTCCACCTCTCTCCCCTATTCCTTCCAAGTTGTCCACAACAAAAAGGTCAATACCCTCTCTCTTTCTCCAATTTTGTTTCTCTTTTGGTAAATTTTTTAATAGTTCCAACCACTTTTTTTTTTTTTTTCTACTAATGGTTCTTTTTGTTATTGTTGATTTAATTTTCACATCACATTTGTTATCCTTTAGGTAAATTTATATAAACTTTTATGCATATTTAGGTAGTTTGGCATTCCAATTTCCGATCACAAGTTCTTTTTCTTTATTGATTTGATTTAGATTAATAATTAGTTGTTTTGCAAGTTAGAATTTGATTTTTTTTTTTTAAATAGTGATCAATCTAGATGTTAAATTATGAGACTTTACTAATTTGTGTTTTTTTAATTCTTTGGGGGTGGATAAAGTACTCTTAATAGTTGTATTAGAAGTACTATATAATGCCATTAATTCAAAGACAAGCTAAATTATTCAAATGAAAATAATCGGATGGGTGACATATTTTATCTTTTGCAATTGTATTTTAATTATTATCATTATTTTATAACAATGCATATATAGAAATTAAATTCTTATATTTTACTAAGAATTGTTTATTTGATAATATTTTTTGGGTGGACAAATTTGCAACTTTTGTAAAGAAAATAACCTTAATAAGTTATCAATGATAAATAGTTTTCCTAATTGGTCCAATTAATCATTATTAAGTTTTATTAATTTTTAGTTACTTTTTTCAGTGTTTTGGATTATAGGGTAAAGAAATTAGGGTTTGAGAAATTTTGTTTAAAACTAAAAGAATAATTTCTAAATTTTATGTTATTTTTAATGATTCACAAAATATTATAAATAAGTTTTATTAAAAAATGAATAATTTTATTAACTTATATTTTGAATTTCTAAGAAAAATTTTATTATTTTTATTTTGGTATGACAAAATTTATATTTAATTATGATTTATGATTGTTTCTCTAATAAATAAAAATATAATTATGAAATACATTACACTTTATTAAATTAGTTCAAATCGTAAAAAATAAATTTAATTAGACCATCTTAATATATATATATATATATATATATATATATATATATATATCTAACTATATCTAACAACATGCAGGTTCGCAACTAGTTCAAATAATTACTTTTGACTCTGCGAAGAGGTTTAGATTGCCATCTTGATTGTGAAACCCCTTGGGCATATTGATAGTCGTGTGATTGTTGGCTTGTTTTATTGACTTTGATGGGGTTTGTTAGCTTTTTGGCGTGAATTTCCAATTCAAAATAGGGTAAGAAGAACAGACATTGTATTAGGTATCTTTCACTTAGCACACATGAGTGATGTGACATGGGGAGACCTTTTAGCCTGTCTAGCACGTAAGAAAAAAAAAGAAAAAAAACTTAGCAGGTCTAGCATGTTAGAGGAGGAGGGATAGTTCAGTCATTACCTGAAACTAAATGCCTATAAAATTAGTTATTTCTCCACTATTCTCTTTCCCATTTTCTATCCTCTCTGTTTCACCTCAATCAATTAGACATTGTATTAGGTATCTTTCACTTAGAGTATTCGCATCCGCAACTTCCATCCTATTCTATTTTACTATCTCAAAAAACTACTTTATCAATTATATCATACCATTTTACAACATAACCAACATTCCAACTTTTATTTTCCTATTCTACTAATTAAAATAATATATATTACCCAATAAAATAATATAATATATAATTTTTGTGCTGCTGCTATAGTGCTACAATGATCTTTTGGAATTAAAATACATTATAATTTTTACAATTGTGCTACAGTGCCATCCTACATTTAGGATGGCGCTATAGCACAATTGCAAAAAAATTTGCAATTCTCAGATTTTACAAGTCCGGCTGTTGGGCTCTTTTTGTGCCTTGATACTAAATTTCCCTTATATTTCCCATTTACAATTGCCAATGGAAATGCTCTTAGCACAATTGGTTAATAAATGTCAAATTTATTAAGCTACATGTGAGTGACATGACATGGGGAGACCTTTTAGCCTATATAGCACGTAAGAAGAAGAAGAAGAAGAAGAAAAAAAAAAAAAAACTTAGCAGGTCTAGCACATTAGAGGAGGAGGGATAGTTCAGTCATTACCTACAACTAAACGCCTATAAAATTAGTTATTTCTCCACTATTCTCTTCTCCATTTTCTATCCTTTCTGTTTCACCTCAATCAAATAGACATTGTATTAGGTATCTTTTACTTAGCACAATTGGTTAATAAAGGTCAAATTTATTAAGCTACATGTGAGTGACATGACATGGGGAGACATTTTAGCCTGTCTAGCACGTAAGAGAAGAGAAGAGAGAGAAAAAAAAAAAAAACTTAGCAGGTCTAGCACATTAGAGGAGGAGGAGGGATAGTTCAATCATTATCTGCAACTAAACGCCTATAAAATTAGTTATTTCTCCACTATTCTCTTCTCCATTTTCTATCCTCTCTACTTCACCTCAATCAAATGGACATTGTATTAGGTATCTTTCACTTAGCACAATTGGTTAATAAAGGTCAAATTTATTAAGCTACATGTGAGTGACATGACATGGGGAAACCTTTTAGCCTGTCTAGCATGAAAAAAAAAAAAAAAAAAAAAAACTTAGCAGGTCTAGCACATTAGAGGAGGAGGGATAGTTCAGTCATTACCTGCAACTAAACGCTTATAAAATTAGTTATTTCTCCACTATTCTCTTCTCCATTTTCTATCCTCTTTGCTTCACCTCAATCAAATGAACATTGTATTGGGTATCTTTCACTTAGCACAATTGGTTAATAGATGTCAAATTTATTAAGCTACACGTGAGTGACATGACATGGTTAATAGATGTCAAATTGGTTAATAGTGACATGACATGTATTGGGTATCTTTCACTTAGCACAATTGGTTAATAGATGTCAAATTTATTAAGCTACACGTGAGTGACATGACATGGGGAGACCTTTTAGCCTGTCTAGTGCATAAGACCCTTAGCAAGTCTAGCATGTTAGAGGAGGAGGAGGGATAGTTCAGTCATTACCTGCAACTAAACACCTATAAAATTAGTTATTTCTTCACTATTCTCTTCTCTATTTTCTATCCTCTTTATTTCACCTCAATCAAATGGACTCATATATGTTTATAACTCACAATGTGAACTATTTCCATTCCTTCCATATAGGGGATGATCTTCGAAACCATTTTGTATGTTAATCCACGTATATCTATACTACTATTTAAGGGATTTCTTCTGTTTGGGATCCTTATTTTTTGGTTTAAAAATGCTCCTACATAGATTTTTTTTTTTTTTTTGTTACAAAATAGGACTACTAAAAAAAAAAACAGACTCATTGCACGCGCGAAGCACGTGTGATGATGTTAGTTCTACTTAACCATTTTGGTTTCATAAATACACAAATCCAATTTCATAGAAATTTTTCAAGGAGAAATTTCAATCTCCAACTTTTTCATAAACAAACAACTCTAAAAATAGGAAGAGCACAAAAATATTCAAATAGCAATTGGGAAATGTCAGAGGATAACCTACATGAACTCTACTGGTTCTACTTTCTACATTCTAGTCGAGTTTGCCCCTATCGCTGTTTATTTTGATGTAAAAAATTTTAAGGAAAATATTTTCATAATTTACTATGTTGTTTTGCAATAAAATTATTGATCAAAAGTAAAATATTTTCAGTTAAAAGAAAAACTAATGGCAAAAACTGTAAAATATTTTACACTTAAAAAATTGGTAAAACATTTTACACTTTCTTCTCACCCTCACTCCCCGACACTTAGAGCATTTACATCAGTGGATGCAAATTTTCCTTTTATTTTGCACAAAAAAACCTACTTTTTCTATTTTACACACTTATTTTTACAAAACACTCACATCAGTTTGTCTATTCTACACTTTCTTTTATTTAAATAATATTATTCTCACATTTTTTTATTATTCACAACTGCCCTGGCCCCACCAACTTTAACACACATGCCATATCTGATCTCTATCCCTTTCTTTTTCTTTTTCACTTTCTTCTTTTTTTCTTTTCCTTCTCCTTCTTTCTTCTTCTCCATTTTTTCTTCTTCAGGGTCTTTGACTTTCTTCTTCTTTTGCTAAAGAGAGAAAACTCTTCGTGGGTAAGCTTTTTTCTACATTTTCTTCTTGTTCTTTTGCAATTTCGGTTTGATTATTTATATGGGTTTGATGATTTTTTTTTTTTAGGAAAGGGTTTGATGAATTTGGGATCTTGATTTAGATCAAGTTTGAAGAATTTTATGATTTGTTGTTGGATTTAAGAGAAGATAAAAGGATTAAGAAGGTAGAGGAAGAGAGAGATCAAATGAGAGAGGAGAGATAATCAGACGAGAGATGATAGAGGAGAGAAAAAAAATATAAAATAATAAATAGAAGTGCTACAATAACCGTGCATATATGCACGGTTACTGTAGTAATTGTGCATAAATGCACAATTTTACACCCACTGATGTGGGTGTTTTTTGGGCCAAAATGTGTGAAAAGACTACATTTTTCTATTTTGTAAAAGTTTATACAATCTGATGTAATTGTTCTTAGGGTATATTTGGTTGGGGTGAAACAGGGATGATGGAAAATAATGAGAGAAAAATAGGGAGAAAAATGACATTTTCCACTGTTTGGTTGAGAGGGGAAGGGAGAGAGAAAAGTGGTGGGGTTCACAAGTTTTCTCTCCACGCCTTTCAAAATACAATCTCCAATAGAAAATTAGAGTGAAAAGTAGAAAAAATATTTGGATAAAACTGCCCTCATCTTTGATTAACGTTTCTGGCTTTTTTTATTATTATTTTTTTTTTTGACTTTTCCTTTGTAATGTTGGCTTTCTATTTTTGTTTTTGTTTTTTTTTCCTTTGGTTTTTGTCAAGTGGTGGGTTCTTCTTCTTTTCCTTCTTTTTATTTTCTTAATTTTTATTTTCATTTTTTTTTTAAGAAAACACTTTTGGATAATTTCATTTGCTATTTTTTAAATGTCCACTTTCATTTGTACACAAATTTTTTTTTTAGTAGAAAGTATAACGTATTACTTTTTGTTTTATTTAAGAGGGACATGCCGATAAATTTATACAAATCTTATTTTCAATCAAATCAAAAAGTTTTTTTATCTCTCCACTTTTTCACCCTCTCCACCAAACACAAATAAGAAAAAGGCGAAAACACCATTTTGGTCCTTATATTTTGAGGTTACAGTCAATTTGGTCCTTACATTTTGTTAGCAGTCAATTTAATCCCTGTTATTTTCAACTTGCAATCAATTTAGTCATTACCGTTAAATTACTAACGAAAAATGACTTCATGGCAAACAATGTACTTCGTTGGCACACTTGAAGCTGACATGGCAACTAAAATAATAATAAAGTTTGCTATTGTCATCAGAAAAATGCCACCCCAGCATCTGAAAAAAAAATAGTTTATCAATATTAAAAAAAAAAAAAAAAAAAGAGAGAAGAAAAAAGAACAAAAATATTAAGTAAAAAAAAAAAAAAAAAACATGAATTCAGATTTGGCCTATTTGGGAAGTGGGAAAACAAAGATCGAATTGAAATTCCTTCAAGAAATCACTAAATCTTTTTCAAATCCTCTCCTTCACACATCAACCTTTGAATTTATAACTTCTTTTCTGCTAACCCAAAAAAAAAAAATCGGCTTTTTTACATCCATTGGTGTACTCTTGCCCGACTTCATCTTCTCCTCCACCACCACCACCATTAAACTCACTTGCTGGGGACAAGATGACAAGCTCAATGCGGACCCGAAAGGGTTGTGATGAACCTGAGCCATGGCCATGACACAAACATGCACGAAGCGGAAGTGGGAGAGAAAAAGGGAGATTGAGAGATGAGCAAATCTAGGTCTTGACAGCGGCTATGGGTCATGACGGAGATCTAGGTGAGACGGTGGTTGGATAGAGACAGAGAGAGGGAGAAGAAGAGAGAAACGTAGAGATGGGTCTTAAACCTACTATCATTGCAACTGTTTCAACATCAGATTCCACTACCGCAACAGCAAGGGATACTTCCTTGGCCAATGAGAGCGTCACAGCCACCGTTCCCAATGTCAACATAGATCTAGCGAGAAAGGTTGTCATTCCAATCCAATCCTTTAGATCCATGACTTTCTTTTATTTTGTGATGTTTTCTTTGATTTGAATTATTTGATATTATCCTTTTGTATCTGTGTATGATATTGGAGCTTCAGAGGTTGGTTGTGACTTCTGAGTTTCAGAGTTATTTTGTTTTGTGAATTAGTGAATGTACTGAGTTTGATTTGACTTGTTTTGTAACTTTTCTATTTCGTTCAATTTTGTATGTATTGGGTTTCGTTCAATTTTGTATGTACTGTGTTTGTGTTCTTCCCATTTAAAAATAAATTTTAGTTATATATTTTTCTAGGCTCATATTCGATCTGTGTTCCTGTTCCCGCTTCTCAAATTTGAATTCATGTTATTTTTTGGTTTTTAATAGTTTTTTTTTTTTTTAATATCTCTAATATTGATAAAGCTGAGGTGGCATTTTTTAATGTCAATAAAAAAATTTTATTATTATTTTAGTTTCCATGTCAGTTTCAAGTGTGTCAATAAAGCAAACCGTTTGCCACGTAGGCATTTTCTATTGGTTACTTAATGGTAAGGACCAAATTAATTGCAAGTTGAAAATAGCAGGGATCAAATTGACTGCTAATAAAATGTGGGGACCAAATTGACTCTGACCTCAAAATATAAAGATTAAAATGGTGTTTTCGCCTAAGAAAAACTAAAAACTTTTTTATTCTCCTTCTATTTTCTATCTTCTCAATTTTCCATCCTCTCGGCCAAACCGAACCTTATTCTCAATTTCTACCCCTCTCACTTTCTTCTCACACAACCCATCTCGCTCAAGGAAGCCTTTCTCTTTCTCACAATCACAGTGGCTCATCAGTTCCTCTCTCACACTTCCTTCAACGAAGCCAAGGTTGCCAGCACCGCCACAAAGCCACCGCGAACCACCACCTAGGATGGCTCTCACTTTCAAGTTTTTCTCTCTAACACGGTTTCTTCCTCTCTCCTTACTCGTGTTTGCTGAGGCCGAAACCCAGGAGACCCATACCACCATTGATGGTAGTAGAGCACACGATGCCACCACAAACGATGGCTGCCGTTCTCTCTCTCTCCCTATTCATATTTCAGATTCTATGTGGGTTTGGGGATTGGGTTTCCTTTTGGGTTGTTAGGATCTGATGTTTTCAACTTGGGTTTGAAAATTAGGAGTTTGGGCATGGTAGTCTTTAAATCTGTGGGTTTGGGTGTGTGCTCTATTGAAAGTTTTTGTTTTGATTTGGTTTTTGGGTTTTCAAGCAAAAGATGGTTTATTGAATGAGCATTTTCAGGTTTTGTGTTTTTAGGATTTCTTGTTTGTGGAACTGATGTATGTGTTGATGTGAATATGGATATTCTTGGGTGGTCAGTAAAGTGGTGGGTGGGTTTGTGTCAATTTGGTGGTGATCGGTGGATTGGTGCTTGGCTTTGATGGGTGGTTTGATTTGTGCATTTTCATTTTCATTTGCACAGCCAAAACACAGTAAAATAAAAATATTTTCGGTAAAATATTTTCAGTGTAAAATATTTTACATCTAAAATTATTTTACAGCGAAACAAATTGAGCCTAAGTGACATCATTAATTCCTTTACTTTCCTACAGCCACTCAAAAACCAAACAAATGGATTATATGAATTCAAATAAAATATTAGCAAATTATTGCATAACTTCAATATATATCAATCAACAAAATTAAGGCTAATTACCTTATTTTTATCTATACTATTTATAAGAGAATTCTACTCTTTGCGTTGGATTTTATGTAGTTCAGAAATACCTCTAAACCTTATATTTAACTAGGAAAAAACTTGAGGGTAATCAGGTAAAAATATATCTCTAACTTAATTTAAAATGCCTACAAAATAAGGTATTCTCTTACTAATTCATGACTTCAAAGCAAACTTTTCTAAAATTTAAATTAAAAAAAAAAATTATCATACTAGACAAAAAAAAAAAAAAAAAAAAAAAAATCTTATTGCACACGCATAGGGTGTATGATGAAGCTAGTTTTACATAAGAATTTAGCCAATAATCATAACTCTAACAAGTGTCAATTATAGGATGAGTTTTGAGTACATGTTGCTTGTAGTTAAAGAGAGTGGTGCCACAATTGCCAATCTAACAATGGATTTGGGTTGAGGTGTTACGTACGATATTGTAAGTGATGTATTTGTGGCTTAGTATAATGTGCACGTGATACGATTTTTTTTTTTTTTTTTTGAAACCAAACAATTCATTCACTCATTAATATGTAAAAAATCTTGATACAACGCACCCACAGCAGGTAGTGGAGAGTCTTCCATCTAATACATTTCATCACTAATATTCCTAGCATGTCGAGCTAAAGAGTGTGCAACCATATTACCACTCCTTTTAATGCAGTTGATTGAAGCATATTGCAGCCCACAAACAAGGTTTTGGATGTCTTCAAAAATGTGTCCCAACAAGGAGTTGTTCTTTGCAGAGCATGATATTGCATTCATCACCAATGTATTATCCCCTTCAATGACCAATCTTGAGAAACCAACTTCAATGGAGAACTCAACAGCTCTCCTACATGCCAAAGCGTCAGCTTTTGCACTGTTATGAACGAAAGGACCCTTAACTGACATCCTAACCATCACCTTACCCTCTTCATTGCGGATAATTGCCCCAAATCCAGAGTAGTTCAGATTAGAAAAGATTGCCGCATAAAAGTTCAGCTTGTAGACTGATGGAGGTGGTGGTTTCCAGGAAATTCTAACAGGTGCCGTGACTGGTATAGCAGCAAGCTGAACCTGTGATTTTTCATAATCATCAAGGTAGTCCAATGCTTTTTTATTCAACCACCTTGGATCCATCATCTGTCTTCCATGCACCATCTTGTTTCTTTGATTCCATATAAGCCATGATTGAACAAGAAACAACTCAAAATCTGCTTCAGATAACTTGTCAAAAAGAAATTCAAATAGCTGAATAATATCACATTAGTTGGTTTAACACTTTTTGCAGATTGATTGAACTTCTTGCTCACACATCTTGAGTAGCACCACACTCCCATATAGCGTGAATGGTAGATTCCAAAAGAGATTTGTAGCAATGACACACCGGACTTGATATGATTTTTCTTCAAGCAAGGTTGACAAGAGTTAGGTAAAATTTCATGGCAAGCCCTCCATCCAAAAACGTTAATTTTATTAGGCACCCGTAGCTTCCACAACTTCTTCCAAATCTGCAAACCACCAAGACCCCTTGAACTCTCTGCCCAATCCTCTTTTCACATCACCCTTCTTGCTATATAATATCCGGACCTAACTGAATACACTCCCTTCCTATTGTGTAGCCACACCACAGGATCGGATACTTGTCTATGGCTCAAATGAATTTCGCAAATAGTTTCAGCATCCTCCCTAAGGAAACTAGATATGATAACATCACGCCTCCAACAATGTTATACTGAATCAATAAGCTCGGACACTAGCCACTCCTCATTTTCCTCCTTAGCTGGGTGAAAAAATTTATTTGCTGGATAGTTAGGAATCCATATATGCTTATGCACTCTAATGGACACACCATTCCCTACCCTCCAACAATAGCCACTCTTCAAAATTGGTAGTGCAGCCACCATACTTTTCCACACATAAGAACTATTAGGCGAGTCCACAGCATCTAGGAAATGACACATTGAAAAGTACCTAGCTTTGAAACACTTAAAAAGGAGTGAATCATGGTGATGCAATAGTTTCCACCCTTGCTTAGCTAGCATAGCAAGGTTGAAGCTTCTCAAATCCCGAAATCCCATCCCAGCATCATTCTTTGGTTGAGATAAACTATCCCAACTCTTCCAATAAACTTTCCTCTCATCCCCCACTTAACCCCACCAAAATTTAGCACACAAAGCATTTAGCTCATCACACAACTTCAATGGCAATTGGAAAACTCCCATAGCATAAGTGGGAATGGATTGAGCAACCGCCTTAATAAGCACCTCTTTTCCATCCTTAGACAACATCTTGCCTTTCCAACCTTGCAACTTTTTCCAAACTTGATCCTTTAAAAAAGAAAAGGTTTGGTATTTTGCCCAACCTACCAAAGTTGGTAATCCCAGATAGGATTCAAACCGCTCCACCTCCTTCAAACCTAGGATTGACACAATCTCCACTTTTTGATTGGCAAGGGTATTACTACTGAAAAAGACTGACGACTTTTCCATATTAATACATTGGCCAAATGCACTGGCATAAGTCTGCAAAACCTCATTGACCACAACAACCTCACTTTGTGCGGCTCGGCAAAAAAAGTAAAGAATCATCAGCAAACATTAGGTTTGAAATTTTAGGCGCCCTTCTGCATATAGAAACACCCTTAATACGTCCATCCACTTTTGCCTTAGCTAGTAAGGAAGTAAACCCCTCAACACACAAAATGAATAAATATGGTGATAAAGGATCACCTTGGCGAATCCCTCTAGTTGGATGGATATTGCCTTGGGGTTTACCATTAATGACAATAGAAAAAGAAGGCATAGTTACATAGCCCATCACCCAATTGATCCACTTTTTAGGAAAACCCAATTTAGCCATTATACCCTACAAGAAAGGCCATTCAACCCTATCATATGCTTTACTAATGTCAAGCTTCAATGCTAGTGACCCTTTTTTACCTTTTTTTCTGGGAGTGCATAGTGTGCAAAGTCTCATATGCCACTAGAACATTATCAGTTATCAATTGCCCTGGAACAAAGCACTCTGAGTAGGGGAGATATTATCTGGGAGGATCTGTTTCAACCGGTTAGCCAACAACTTGGAAATAATTTTATAAATGACATTATAGAGACTAATAGGCCGAAAATTAGACATTGTGTTAGGTGTCTTCACTTTAGGAATTAACACAATATTAGTATGATTAATACCGGGAATCATGATACCAGAATTCAGATAATCCAATACAGCAGAACTACATTATCACCCATAACATGACAAAAATTTTGGTAAAAGAGAGCATTCATATGATTAGGTCTAAGAGCCTTAGTTGGTCCCATCTGAAACAACGCCGCCTTAATCTCATCAGCCGTAAAATCATTAGACAATAATTGTTGCATGTCTGGAGTCATCTTATGTTGTACTGCACTCAAACAATCATCAATCTAATCACATGCACTTGCATTAAACAAACTCTCAAAATAAGTTATTGCCACATTAGCTATTTCTTCCGTCTCTTTAACCCAAATGCCATTTGAATTTTTAACTCCCTGTATATGGTTCTGCCGCCTTCGTTGTGTTGCTTTAGAGTGAACAAACTTAGTGTTTTTATCCCCATATTTCAGCCAAGAAATTCTGGATCTCTGAGCCCAAAATATCTCTTGCTTCAGTAGTAGTTCATCCAAGGCTTTGCTCACCCTTAAAAATTTAGCTTTTGATTGCTTAGTGGGCTCTTCAATGTTTAGCTTCTCCAATTGCTTCTGAAGTTACTTAATCTCATCATTATTCAGGTTTGTTTTTGAAGATCCCCACGCTCTCAACACCTCCCATAAGTAGCAATTTTCTCTTTAATCATGGCTAGCCCATGCACATCATTCCTATTAGTATTCCATGCCCCTTTTACTACATCCTCATAGTCTTCCAATAACAACCATGTTTCCTCAAATTTAAAGCTTCTTCCACCACTTAATCTATTCTTCCTATAATTCCTATATGATCTGAGCATGGGGAGAGAGATGAGTCATGGTACTAAGCTGGAACATTTCTCTCCACGCTTTTGTTGTTATTGCCTTGTCCAATCGAAGTTTAGTGTTTGCCTTGCCAGGTCTTTTATTGTTCCAAGTATATTAATAACCTCTATATCCCAAGTCTTCAAGCTGACAAACCTCCAAAACTGGTCGGAAAGCATCAATCTGATTCACTTGAGCCAGTCTTTTACTGAGCTTCTCAGAGGACTAAAGTATAGCATTAAAATCTCCAATACAAAGCCATGGACCTTCCACAAAAGATTTAAGATGGGACAGCAATTCCCATGACTTGTTTCTTTGAGTGGCTTCGGGCCAACCATAAAAACATGTCAACCACCAAATAAACCCATCATCTTCTAGCACACTCACCATAATATGGTTTGCTGTGAAATTTATTAATTCCAACCACACATCATTCTTCCAAATTAATACCAATCCTCCTTTTAGGTTAGGTTGTTTAACAATAATTCTATTAGGGAAAGGTAGTTCACCATACCGCTTCTCAAATCCTTCTTTATCTAATCATGTTTCCATAAGAAAACAGATAGTGGGAGCTTGTTTCCTCACAATTTTGCGAAGGCTACGACCTGTTCAAAAGTTCCTAAGCCCTTGGCAATTCCAGCTTAAGAGCCTCATTGCTTCCAGCAAGGGTGGTAGTCCACCCTTGCCGATGTATCATCAATTTTCTTTTTTCCCCATCTACTCTCCCTCTCTTCACAATCTGTATAGTCTCCTCTTCTTGAAGTTTGGAAAGGGAATCAACTTTCATACAAGGTCTTTTCCCTAATAGAGGTATATTCGTTGCCTTGATTCCACCAAGCCCATAGTCTATTCTAATAATCCTAGTCCATGTAGATTTTGACTTAGTGGGGTTTAGTCCACTCAGCCCATCAACTTGCTTTTCTAGCACAGGCTCTATAATGGATTTTGAATTCCCCACCTCTGAGTCCATGATAATAGGGACATGATTTCCTTTATTTGCAGCCTCTTTCTCGATACAATTATTGTCAACTATAACCTCTATTTTTGAATGTGAAAGTAGTGCATCCACATTCGAAACAATAGGGATAGAGTTCCTTGTATCCATATCTTCTGTTCCTTTTTTCTCGGCTCCTATCTGTTGGGTTGCAACACTTATCCCATGATTCTTGGAATTATCTTCACATTGGATATTATCCATGCCATGAATTTCGAGTGTCATCATCATCCCTGTACCTACTAGCTGGTTGTTCCCTGAGCTACCCTCCCGTGGTAGCTTGGGGAACAATGTATTATCCCCTTTAATGATCAATCTTAAGAAACCAGCTTCAATGGAGAACTCAACAGCTCTCCTACATGCCAAAGCTTCAGCTTCTGCACTGTTATGAACCAAAGGATCCTTAACCGACATCCAAGCCATCACTTGACCCTCTTTATTGCGGATAATTGCCCCAAATCTAGAGCAATTCAGATCAGAAAAGATTGCTACATCAAAGTTCAGCTTATAGACTGATGGAGGTGCTGGTTGCCAGGAAATTCTAGCAGGTGCCATGACTGGTATAGCAATAAGCTGAACATGTGATTTTTTGTACTCATCAAGGTAGTCCAGTGCTCTTTTATTCAACCACCTTGGATCCATCATCTGTCCTCCATGCACCATCTTGTTTCTTTGATTCCATAAAAACCATGATTGAACAAGAAACAACTCAAAATTTGCATCAGATAACCTGTCAAAAAGAAATTCAAATAGCTGAGTAATATCACATTGGTTAGTTGAACACTTTTGCAGATTGATTGAACTTCCTGCCCACACATCTGGAGCAGCACCACCTATGAAGCACGGGTACGTTTCGGGACTCGAGTGCGGGTGCGGGTGCGGGTGCGGGACTCGGCAATTTTTGAAAAAGGTGGGTGTGGGTGCGGCAGGACTCGGCGATTAAAAAATTATTAAAAATATTTTTACAATATATGTTTAATATATTGCTAAGCATACTTTTAGTTTTTCACATTATATAAACAAATACCAAATTTAAGAGCAATAGTAGATAATAACTAAAACATGATGTTCATAAATTAAATATAATCCACAAGATTGAAACTAAAACATTCCATGATGTTTGGAAATTAGAATACAACTCATAAGTTTGAAACTAAAACAAAATAAAAGATAATCAACAAGACAATCAAACACAAATATCATCATCCTCAAGATCAATAGCTTCACTTCGAACTTCACTTTCACTAGTAGTAGCACTAGTGTTAACATTCCCAATGACTATGGCCTCCAACTCTGGCTCATCAAGTGTAAGAGTTGCATTCTCAAGAATTCCAGCTCCTCCATGCATGTCGCTCTCATTCCAAGAGTCTCCTGCAATATCCCACATCTTTGTTGCGGTATGTATGTACTCTTCATTGCGCCTTGACAAGAGTCGAAGATTAGAATGTACATATACCAAATCCTCAGCGCGTGCAGGAGCCATTTTGTTTCTTTTTAAGGAATGAATGAATTTGTACGTGCTCCAATTTCTCTCAGCACATGAGGATGAGCAAGGTTGTCCAAGAAGTTTAAGGGCAAGGGTTTGAAGAGTTGGAAATGCAGAGCCATGGTATTGCCACCAAACCAAAGGTAGTAAGGTCCACTTATCCGTCAAGGCACTTGGTGAAGGAAAACTCCCTCCTGAAAATTTAGCAAACTCATACTTCACCACCGTTAACTCATTCTCATCTTCAAAGTATCGCTCCAAACACTTGCTTCTTTCCATAGAAATTTCATGATCCTGATGTGGAGGGATGCGTTTTGGATTCTCCGAAAGCCATTCAATGCAGTAATACCTAGTTAAAGATTAAAAAACAAATATAGATCAAACGTGTGTTTTACTAAAAGGGTGAACTAAGGAAAATAGATAATAAATGTACTTACTTAGGATTTAAGGAATGAGCCAAGCAATGTAGTGGTGTAGAATTTTTAGTCCACCGATCAATGAGTATATCATTCACCACACCCCAAAATGAGCTATATTGATCATCTTCCAAGCCTTCATGCCGATATATCACTGCTTTCACCTTCTCTATCATGGAATCCCACATCTCATACACAAGATGAAGACAAGGCTTATCTGTGTCGGCTATTCGTAGCATATCATAAATAGGTGCTTTGAATTCAAGGATATAATCAATATTATCCCACCAAAGATCACTTAGAATCATATCTTTGACCTTTTGAGCTTTTCCAACATCATCCTCCCTATAAGAAGCCCATTGGTCACTAATAGCCATGGCTTGAAGACATCTTTTTATCAACTTCAACCTTTTCAATGTTACAACCACCGAAGCAAATCTAGTATCAGCAACTTGGAGCAATTTTAATGGACAAAATTCATTAAACATTGCCAACCTCATAGAATGGTTCATGATAAAAACACGTATGAAGGATGCATCATCAGTAACACGTGTAATCCAACTACATTCCTCATATGTAACTTCATTCTTTTCAATGTTTTTTGCTGCACAAATATTCTTCAAAGCTAGATTGAGAGTGTGGACAACACAAGGTGTCCAAAATATTTTAGGATACTCACCCTCAATAAGAGCTCCAGCAGCCTTCATCACATTAGCATTATCAGTGATGACTTGGACAACTTTTTCATGTCCAATCTCTTTTATAGCATCCTTCAACACCCCAGCAATGTAATGCTTGTCTTTGAACTCACCTGACCCATCAATTGCCTTTATAAACACTGGACCCCCATATGATATAGCCATAATATTAATAAGAGGCCTCCTTTGTGGATCTGACCATCTATCAGAAACTATACTTACACCATTTTCAAGCCAAGAGTCCTTAATTGGTTTCAAAAGTCTTTCAACATGAGCTCTTTCCTTTTGCAAAAGTGTTGTTCTCAAAGCATTGTATCCAGGAGGAAGATAACCCGGAATGCTATGAGTAGCAGCAAATGCATAGGAACTACGATAATGTGGGTTCCTTGCAAAGTTAAACGGAAGCCCACCGGTGTAAAACATCCTAACAATTCTACTATCCAAATCATGTCTAGCATTATTCTGAAATGCTTTCTCCAAAGTAGTATTCATAGTCACCTTCCTCCTCTTAGCATCAACCAGATTTGTACTATGACTACTATCACTCCCTTCTTGTCTCCGAAATGAGGAAATAGGTATCCCACGACCTGGGGGGGGTGGGGGTAAGGGAATTTGACTTCTCTGTTCTTGCTCTAACTTATTAGTCTCAACTTGATCATGCATTCGCTGCATTTCCAACCTATGGCTCTTTGACACATTACGGCATGCTCTAATACCTTTGCCAGAAATTTGTAATAAATGAGCCTTAACCCTAGAATAGGATCCCATAAAAACTATATCACAATAGTTGCACTTAAAATATGTGTTTCCACCAGATTTAACAGATGCACCAGCTGGTTTTTCTACTTTAGTCACATACTGCCAAAGAGGAGATTCAGCATTTGACACTTCTTGTGAACTTTCTGTGCTATTAACTTCGTCCATTGTAAATTCAATAGATTCAATTTAACCTACAAATAATAACTATTAACTAAATAAATTAATGATAAATCAAACCAAGTTCACAGCAACAAAACACAGCAGCCAGGTTCACAACAAAAAAACACAAAACCACAGAACCAAAAAAACCCTTTAACTACCACAAATAACCTACAAATAATAACTATTAACTAAATAAATTAATGATAAATCAAACCAAGTTCACAGTAAAAAAATCACAGCAACCAGGTTCACAGCAAAAAAACACAGAACCCTTTAACTCCCACAAACCACAAATCACAAATCACAGGTTAACAAAACCCTTTAACTCCCACAAGAATTGAAAAAACAAGAAAAAAAACACAGCAAGCAGTCAAGCACATAAATTTTCAGATTCACAAATTCATTTCTAAGCAATTTGAAAGAGAGAAATTGTAAAAAACAAAGAATAAAAATTCAAGAAAAGAGCAGAGAGAGCACACCTAAAGGCTGAAGCAGTGCAGTGTGCACACAGCACTCACAAAGAGCTCGAAACACAGAGAAGAGAGATGAGGGACGAAGCACACAGAGAAGGGAGATGAGGGACGGAGTGAGATAGGATATTTGGGAGTTTTGGACAAAGTGTGAGGGTCTGAGAGGGGTCTGGGTATTTAGGTTAGTTAAACGGTGCATTTGCACCTTTTTTCTTTTGAATTTCGGCCGATACGGACCGAGTCGGCCCGATTTGGGCCGCGTCAGCGCCGATTTTCGCCGCATCGGCGTCGACTTCAGCCACGTCGGCCCGATTCGGGACTTGCCACGTGGCACGACGCGGCACGGACGCGCGGTCTGCGGCGTCCCTCCCGCGTCCCGTCGCGTCGGACGCGGGTGCGCCGGCCTGGGAGCCGCGTCCGTGCATCCCAGAGCACCACACTCCCATATAGCATGAGCAGTAGATTCCAGAAGAGATTTGCAGCAATGATAGACCGAATCTGATATGATTTTTCTTCAAGCAAGGTTGACAAGAGTTGGTAGAATTTCATGGTAGACCCTCCATCCAAAAACCTTAATTTTATTAGGTACCCGTAGCTTCCACAACTTCTTCCAAATCTGCAAACCACTAGGACCTCTTGAACTCTCTACCCAATCCTCTTTTCGCATCACCCTTCTTGCTATATAATATCTAGACCTGACTAAATACACTCCCTTCCTATTGTGCAGCCACACCACATAATTAGATACTTGTCTATGGCTCAAATGAATTTTGCAAATAGCTTTAGCATCCTTCCTATGGAAACTAGATATGATAACATCACGCCATCACACTCCTAGGTTTTTTTTTGTTATTGGAAAATATAGTGATCCGAAATTATAATGGATGTTCTAAATTAACCCTAACCCAAAAAATAGAAGAGCCTCTGAGCACGCACCTCCAATTCTCTCAATTCTGTGTTTGCAAACTCCTTTCACCCATATCTTTGCTTCAAATTTCACTACAAACAACAACAACAGTAGATAGATTTGAGGTAAGCTCTTTCTTAGACCAAATCTCAGCTCTTTCCCTCTCTTTGATCTCATGTGCGTGCTCAGCCCTAAGGACACTTCACCAATAGGATATTCTGGAAGAGTCCAGAATAGTGAAAATTAAAATTTTTCCTAAGGATGAAATTAACATTTCCATAGTAGATTTGGATTTGAAATTGAACTTAAATTTCGACGAACTCTATCTGAATAAGAACTAAGAGACAAAAATATTTATTTGGTTTTGAATTTGATTTATCCAATAAGCATGGCAATGTACCGGTCCGCATTACAATAGTGTCTATCTCTATTAAAAAAGAAAAAGAAAAAGTGTATAGTCCCACCTAGTGATCAAGAAGTACAATTCATCTTCAACGTCTTCGCCAAGTCAAGTAATGAAGTGCCTTTTTTCACGTGTAATATCATTTTTTTACCCTGTAATGCTAAAGAAACATTTTTTTTTTCTTATCTTATGTTATGGAACTGATAAATTATTATGATTATTGCAATATTTTTTAACTTGACCACCATAAATATCATTCGTATTTTGCATCAATTATTATGTAACATCTCAACAAATCATATATGTAACAATAAGCAAAACATGGCCAAATAGAGAGAGAAATTGAAGTGAAAAATGTAGAAACAAAAAAGTGAGATCAGAGAAAGAGGGCGGAGGTTTAATCTAAGAAAGAGCTAACCTCAAATCTATCTGCTGTTGTTGTTGTTTGTAGTGAAATCTGAAGCAAAGAGGTGGGTGAATGGAGTTTGAAAACACATAATTGAGAGAACTGGAGAACTAAAGAAGAAGCAATTTGAGTTTGAAAACTAATGTGAGTGTACTGAGAGTGTGGTCTTATTTTGTAGATAGTGTTTTATGTGGAAGTTAAAAAAGCATTTTTACCAAGTTTTGCTCTTACTTAAACATAGACTATAGGGTATTTTGGAACAAAAAAAATTTGGTCCAAACATAGGAAGCCCATTAAATAATAGTAATAATAATAACCAGCCTTTGAGCACATGCTCAGATGTTTTTCTATTTTTTGGATAAAGATTAATAATTTATATTTATTATAATTTTGAATTTCTACTTTTTCCAATCACAAAAAAAAAAAAAAAAAAAAAAAACCTAAGGGTGTAATGAAATTTAAAAAAAGAAAATTTTGAAAAAAAAGGAGGACAAAAGAAACAAATACATCGTGATGAAGTAAAAAAAAAAAAAAAATGAATACATGGGGTGAGTTTTGTAGATTGGAGAAGTTTTAAAACTAACAAAAGAGTAATCCTATTTTGTAGGAAGTTAGTAAGTAGAAGTAGGAATTTAAATCAACGTAAAAGTAGGAGTTTATTAGAAACAGCAATGCATTTCAACGTAAAAGTAGAAATTTATTATTTTTGTCAATTTACTATTTTAACTTCATTTTTAAGTTTTAGGTAGGGATATTTTTTATAGTAATTAGCCTCATTGCACGCGCGAAGCGTGTGCGATGACGCTTTTTTATTTTTTTTAGTGTCATAATTTTTCATTTATTCCAATTTAAGTTTTACACGTTTTCTCATTAAATATTACGCATTTAGAATTTATAAGTGGATAAAACAATTTGAAAAATTACAGGAGAGTAGTCCTATTTTTTAGGCAATGTTTTAGTGGGAGTTAGAGTTGCATTTTTACCGGAATGTCCTTTAATTTTGTCTATACTTAAACATAAAAGTGTAGGGGCATTTTTAAACTAAAAAATGAGGAATCCAAACAGGGGAAGCCCCTTAAATAGTAGTATAGATATAGATAAATAGTAGTATAGATATAGAAGATAGAAAAGTAATAATTAACTTTCTTTTTTCAATTTACTATTTTAACCACATTTTTAAGTTTTTGATTAATTAATTTAATGATTTTTTTGAGATGAAAAAAAAGTAATAACCATCTTTTTTAATCTTAATATATTCAAATAATAATAATAAGAAAAAGAAAAAACTAGTTAGTAATAACTGACCCACTAGTACTTAAAAAAACAGAAGCGGAAAAAGACTCCAATACTCCAAACTGAACTGACTTCCTTAACTCTCGGAGAAACAATCCAGCACGATCCCGTGATTTTGCCTATGCCTCTTCAGTTACTCTTGATACATATCACTCTCTCTTTGACCTCGCAGTGCTTCGATTCTCTCTCATTCCCAAAGTAACTACTAATCATTGAGTGTGGCGGCGGAGAAACCCACAGTTGCGGTGTCAAACCTTCCACAAACAATCACAGTCCTCGACCTCCGTCACTTCCTCGAATCCCAACTCGGCAATGACTCAATCTTCGCCCTCGAAATCTCCACCGAGCGCAAGCAATGGAAGCCCCGAAGCTTCGGTCGAATCCAGTTCACCACACTCGAAGCCAAGCTCAAGGCCATGACCCTGCCTCTTACTTTCGAATCCCACACTCTCCGACTCTCCGAGACAACCTACGACGACATCGTCGTACGCCCCGTGGAACCCAAGCACCGACTCGATAACTGTGTTTTGCACGCGGGTTTTTTGGTTCGAGAGTGTTGCATGAGTGTGTTGGAGTCTTGGGAGGGTGTTAGGGTCCGGGTTATGCCCGAGAGACAAACGGTCGAGTTCTGGGTGTGGCAAGGTTCGGAGTGTTATTGACTCGAGATTATGTTTCATGATGTTTTGGAGACTGTTCGGTGTAGTCTTGCTGATGGGGATGCCGATGCCTTGGTCTTAAAGGTTTGATTTTTACTTTGTATTTTTTTTTTTCTTAGCTTTTTATTTTTTTTTTCATGGCTTTGTTATTTTATGATGAATGTGTTACATCTTTAATAGGAGAAGAAACAAGTTTTGATTGTTCCTTTGTTTGATCTCTCTTGGATTGTTTATAGGAAGAAGAATGAGGGAGTAGGAAACAATGTATGCCTTTTATCATTCTCTTGATTAGTTACTGAGCTAGATACTAGATAGGTGGTTAATGGTTTCTGATATATAGTATATATATTTTTGATAGAATTATGTTATTGTTACTTACTAGCACCTCTACCGGATCACCCTCGTTGTCAAATGGCAAAATTGGGTGGAGAGGAGGTAATCTCACAAAGTTGCTAATTTTTCTCAAACACGGGTGGTTAAAAGCCTGGTTTAAAGTTGAATTGAAAGGATTTGAGATTTTGATGGAGGAAGGGGGCCTGTTTTCAGCCTTACAATTTACAAAAGAGGAAGACTCCATCTTCATTCTATTTTCTTGGGCAGAGATGGAGCATTGTGGCTCCTGAAACATCTGTAGGAGCTAATAACACTGGAATGATACTTGGATTTTTTTTTTTTTTTGGTTGATAAATGCTACCAGGAGTTCATTAGATCAATAAGGGAAGCTTTTCTGAACTATTTTTTCTTGTGACAAAGAAGCATCAATGGCAAACTATATGAGATTGAATAATTGCATAATGTGTTGGGATGTCATGTTTTACTAGATTTGTCCAGGATTGAGGGCTGGAGATGTTATGCTTGTTCCTGGGCCTTCTTTATTCCTCCAAAGTTAAAAGGGATGGAGAAGAATGACTGTTGATTTCCTACTAAGAGTGGTGTTTTTGAGGTAAAATACTATTTTAAGGTCCTTTATAACAGATTTCCCAACTTCTTTCCATGGAAAAGCATTTGGAGGAGAAGGGCCCCATAAGAGTAGCTTTCTTTCACATGGACAATTATTAGAGGGAAGATTCTCAGTATCGATAATAATCTTCAGAAGAGAAATATCTGCAGTGTACATATCAAATAGATATATTTGCATTGTAGAGTAGTGTTGCATGTGTAAGAGAAGTGGGGAGTCCTTAGATCAACTGCTCCTTCATTGTGATTTTGCTTATAATCTATGGTCTTTGGTGTTTTGTTTGTTTGGACTCCATTGAGTTATGCTGAAATGGGTTATGGTTTGCTAGCTTATTGGAAACGGGTTCTGGTAGGCATCATAGTGCTGGATTGTAGAGGAGAGAAGGGAGGGCGGGGGGGGGGGGGGGGGTGGCAGTTTCATTATTCATTATGTGGACTGTCTGGAGAAAACACAGTCAACTTATATTCGAAAGGGTTGAAAGTTCGTTGTTGGAGATAAAATCATTGTATGTACATTCTTTGTATGATTGGATGGCTGCTTTAAGCGGTCACTCTTTTTCTAGTTGTATGTAACTTTCAATGATGTTTGTAGCCTCCCTACTACTACACTTCCTGTTTACATGGGGAAATATTTCCATTTTTCCTTTTCAATTACTTATAAAAAAAAAAAAAAAAAATTGGGCCGATTTATCTGTCAATGTTCTCCTTGCATTCAATAAAAGTATTGTGGCTTGTCTCAAATTTGTTGAGTGGTAGTCTCTGATATGTATGCTGAGATAATTCTTTTGTTTTGGGTTTTTTTGATGTTCTGACTTTGTCTGATTGTGTTTGCTGCTATCTTGGTGTGCAATGTAGGCTAGAAGAAGTTTTTAATTTGGGACATTATAGGTGAATCAGAAAGAGGTTCTATAAGTACACCTTCATTTCAATTTCCATTATTATCCTTTTATTGTGTTTTCTGAAAAATGTATTGTCTAACCTTGTTAGATTGAGAATGTATGATCAATAGAGATTGAGAGTTGATTTATGTTATGGAATAAAGGATTATTGGGTTGTTTCGGTTGAATGTGAACCCAATATAGACGATTGCAGTTGCTGCCAAAATCTTGTGTCACATTTTAGTGCTAAGAAAAATGTAGACTTTTGCATAATAATGCAGCCAATTCCTTCTGGTAATTCCCTGCCACCTTTGTTTCAAAAGATTTATGAATTAAACAAGGTTGCAATAGAAGACATGATTGCATATTAACTGGCTAATGATGCAGCCCTATATAAAGGGGATGGCAATAAATGATGTGTTAGTTATAATTGAAGTTATTTCTTTCCTTTGTGATAGGAGCTTCTGGATTTTTTTTCCCCTTTATTATTCTACTAAATAATGAATGCATCAGTAAGTTACCTGAATGCTATAACTGACAACCTATTTTCAAGATTCTCTATTAGGTTAACTTTATAGTTCCATAGAGGTGGAGACGATAGTGAGTTTAACTAAATTTATCTTGTTGATTAGGATTCAAGGATGGGTTTTTGTTAATGAATATTTAGAGCTTTTTGTAAATAGAATATGTTTTGTCTCTATTGCAGATAGCATCACATATGAATTAGTAAAGTCATAATGCGCTTAATAATGATTAAATTCCCTCTTAGGCCTTTAAGTTGGTAAAATTTCTGATATGATGCATGAACAATGGCAGCTGTATAACGAAGTATGTTGTACTCAACTTTGTAATATCATTTGCTTGGGGTTGTGAAAGAGGGAATAAGTGGGAGATTGGGCGTTTGTAGCATACAACTCTTGGATGAAATTATCATTTTTCAATAACTTTATCTCTTTTCTGACATTACTTACTCTTGTTGATTGGTTTCTGGCTTTAGAATACTTTGACTCAAAGTGTACTAATCTTCTCTCTCAGCTCAGGTACGGACCGAAGATCTATCAGAAAATTTCAGGACCTGATATAGATTCAAAATTTAGTGCTGATCAGTACAATTTCTGCAAGGAAGATTTTGACTTTCGTTGGGTTCGAACAATAGACTTTTCTACTATCAAGTCAATTGGACAGTCAACTTCATTTTGTTGGCAAATTGAAGGATTACTGGCTTCAGAGATTTTTACAAGTTTCCCCCGTTATAGAGAAGATGTGAATGATCTAATTTTAGAGGATGGAGAGGAATTCTCTTCAACATCTGAGACAGTTCCACTTGTGAAATGCAATCCTGCCTCTAACTTAGCATATGAGATCCTTTTCCAAATCAATTCCCTTGTCCATACCCAGAAAATTAGCCTTGGTGCAGGTACTGATCTGATTGAGATACTTAGCAAGAAAGATGTTGAAACTGCTCTTATGGTTCTTCAGAAGATGCACAAACTAAGTTCCACTTGTTATGAGCCTGACTCATTTGTAAAGACTCAATTACATGTCCTAGAAAGGAACCGTAAGAGTGTTCCCCCCTCTTCAATAGGTTAAAAGATCAAAATGTAATGAGTTGTCATAGGGCCCTAATCACCCCGTCAAAGATTTATTGCTTGGGTCCTGAGCTTGAAACTTCTAATTATGTGGTGAAGCATTTTGCATCATATACTTCAGACTTTATGAGAGTTACTTTTGTTGAGGAGGATTGGAGTAAGCTCCCTGCAAATGCCATTTCCACAAGTATCCAGCGAGGTGTTTTTGCCAAACCTTTTAGAACTGGAATATATCATCGCATATTGTCTGTTCTTCGAGATGGGATTGTGATTGGAGCTAAAAGATTTCAGTTTTTAGCTTTTTCGGCTAGTCAACTGCGATCAAATTCTGTTTGGATGTTTGCTTCTAATGACAAAGTAAAAGCAGAAGATATCAGAGAATGGATGGGGTGTTTCAACAAGATTCGCAGTGTATCTAAATGTGCAGCAAGGATGGGTCAGTTGTTCAGTTCCTCTAAGCAAACTCTTGAGGTCCATGGGCAAGATGTAGAGATTATTCCTGATATCAAAGTGATCTCTGATGATATTGACTACTGCTTCTCAGATGGCATTGGAAAAATTTCTGAGTCTTTTGGTTGGGTAGTTGCTCAGAAGTGTGGATTAAATCGAACCCCTTCAGCATTTCAAATTCGATATGGTGGATATAAAGGTGTTGTCGCTGTTGACCGTAATTCCTACCGGAAGCTATCTCTGCGTAAAAGTATGGAAAAATTTGAATCACAAAACAGGATGCTTAGTGTCACTAAATGGAGTGATTCCATGCCTTGCTATTTGAATCGAGAGATTATCACCCTGTTATCTACCTTGGGAGTAAAGGACGAAGTATTTGAGGCAATGCAAAAGGAACAACTGTGTCTGCTGGGAAAAATGTTGACCAATAGAGATGCATCTTTAAAGGTCTTAGAGATATTGAATGGATCGGATTCTAGAAACATTCTGGTAAAAATGCTGCTTCAAGGTTATGAGCCAAATCAGGAACCTTATCTCTCAATGATGCTTCAAGCACATTATGATAACCTCTTGTCTGATTTGAAAAGTAGATGTCGAATATTTGTCCCAAAGGGTCGGATCCTGGTTGGTTGCTTGGACGAAACCGGTATTTTAAATTATGGCCAAGTGTATGTCCGCATTACCATGTCAAAAGCAGAACTGCAATCTCGGGATCAAAGTTTCTTCCGGAAGGTGGATGAGACAACATGTATAATAGTAGGGAAGGTTGTTGTGACCAAAAACCCTTGTCTTCACCCAGGAGACATCAGAGTTCTTGAGGCTATCTATGAAGTGGAATTAGAGGAGAAGGGTCTGGTGGATTGCCTTATCTTCCCTCAGAATGGACAACGGTATACATCACATCTCTAGATTAATTGTTTTTAATTTACATTTTTGGATTAGAGTCGGCAATTATTATGGCTGCACCAGATATGGTATGTTAGTGAAGTGCAATTATTAGAACCATTGTGTTGCTCAACCTTTATTTTACCACAACGACATGACAATATCATGAAAAACTCATCTTCCTACTTTGACCATTTTAGTTTACCTTCCTAAAGTATATAGGTCCTCAGATTGTTATAAATCACAAGGATCAGGTTGACAGTTACTTCTGTCATATGAACTGTAGAGTTTAAATTTGAGCATGTCCCTGTGTAGTGAAGTTAGACAGTTAATTTCATATTATGGATATGTTGATATTCACTTGGTTTTAGTGGGAACTCTGTATTCCTTTTCTCATGGAGTTCTTCTTTGTTTATTATTTTTTATTAAAGAAAGTTATTTGTTGGAAGGCTTCGCTGGGTTGAGCTGAGTTTACTATCATTTTTACTACTTCCTTCTTGTTTTCCTAGACGATGCATTTACATTTGATGTCAGTAGTGATTGCAACAATCTAATGCCTTTCTCACAGGGGCAATTTTACCTAGTATCCTGGTTAGCAACTACGCTTGAAACCCACTTTCCCTTGCCAGGAAAAGGAAATTTTCATTTCATTAGTGATTGTGACAATCTCTTGCCTCTCACAGGAGCAGTTTTACTTAGCATCTTGATTTGCAACTACTTATGAAACCCACTTTCCATTACCAGGAAAAGAAAATTTTCATTTCATTCTGTCTAAACACCTGCCTGCATTTAAGATCTCATTCTGTTTAGTCACTTACCTGCACTGGGCAGTCATTTCCTACAACAATGTCTTGAGCCATGTATTATTATAACAACACATAATAGGGCATGAAGGAATGGTTAGTTCTCTTAGTTCTTAAACAGATAATAATTTTATCAAGAATTTGTCCACAGACCACATCCAAATGAATGCTCTGGTGGTGATCTTGATGGAGACCTGTACTTCATTAGCTGGGATAAAGATCTCATCCCCCATCAAACTGAGGCCCCAATGGACTACACAGGGAGAAGACCTCGTATAATGGATCGTGATGTGACATTAGAGGTATATTTTCTAAACTTAGTTTTACCCTATAGAGTTGAAATAGAAGTTCCATTATATTTTTGTTATTTATTATTTGCTCTTCTCATTAGTCTGGGTGAACTTGCAGGAAATCCAAAAGTTTTTTGTTGATTACATGATCAATGATACTTTGGGTGCCATCTCAACTGCAAATTTGGTTCATGCTGACCGTGAGCCAGATAATGCCCGAAGTAAAAAATGTCTAGAGTTGGCAAACCTTCACTCAATGGCCGTCGACTTTGCAAAGACAGGTGCACCAGCTGAAATGCCCAGGGTTTGGAAACCAAAGGAGTTTCCAGATTTCATGGAGAGGGTAGACAAACCCATGTATACCTCCAACAATGTATTGGGCAAGCTCTACCGTGCCACTGTTGAATCAACCGTGCAAGAGAAGCCAAACTTGGTCCAGTTGGAGAAGTTTTCTAAAGAAACTTACGATAATGATCTTGAAGTGGATGGTTTTGAGGCCTTCCTTGAAATTGCAGAAAAACACAAAGACCAATATATAGAGAAAATGACTAGCTTAATGAAATATTATGAAGCTGAGACTGAGGATGAAATACTAACCGGTAATCTGCGGAAACGTGCTGCATATTTGCTTCGTGATAACAGGAGATATGGTGATTTTAGGGATCGGATTTTGCTCTCAATGAAGAGGCTGCAAAATGAAGCCAAAGAATGGTTTGAAATGAGTTGCAATCCGCATGAACGTCAGCAGATGGCCTCAGCATGGTATCGTGTTACTTATCACCCTACTTATTACCGGGAAGACTTTAATTGCTTGAGCTTTCCATGGATTGAAGGTGACTATTTGTTGAACATTAAAAAATTGAATACCGGAAAAGTTCGCATAAAAACAAGTCACAAGTAGCCAATTTGTGTTTAGGAAGAATTTAAGTTTATCATTGACAAGAATTTCGTTTCGTTCACTTTTTTACTAAGTTCTAACTAGTTAAAAAGCACTTTTCTAAGATATAAGAAGTGATGGGACTAGAAAAAAATCATAAATGTTAGGAAATTGACTAAGTCATTCATCAAGTTTTTAGTTGACACAGGTAAAAATATATTCCTGTAGGTGTTTAAATTCAGGTTACTCAATTTGGACATCTTATTTGGAAAAGAGATGAAGTTGTCCACACAAAATTTAACTCTTGGTGTATTAATTTTTAGAAAACACGTGATAGGAAATTAAGTAGTTTAAGGAGATGGTAGTGGCCAAGAGCCTTGTTGTTAAAGCTAAACTAGTTAGCAACTCTTGATGTTTTCAAGACATTTAGGATTTAAATCCTTCTCTCACCAATTGTAACTATCAATTTGTTTTATTGTTTTTTTTTTTTAAGGAGATAGTAGCGGATTTCATCATAAGTTCTAGATAATATCATTTCATGTTGTATCATCATATATTATCTTCTTTTTTATCATAATTTACATTATACATATTAGGTTTCTGTAATAAAATAATAGTGTAGAATGTACAGTAGATTTAGAGGAAGTCAATCTTATGATGCAATGGCATATTAGTACATTGCTCCAAATAGTGTGGGGCTTTAGCTTTAGCAACCATCTATTTTGGTAATCGTTATTTCATTTATAGAATTAGCTCCTTCAATAGTTGTTTGGCCTTTAGTATTGCAGCTACTCTTGAAAATGAATGCAGGTTGCTTTGGTGAAGGAAGGGGTGTGTCACTACTCAACATGAAAACAACTGTCGACATGGCTAGCCGATTTGTTGCATGATCTTGCACACACAGAAGCCCAATTTGAATGCATCTCGATACTTCATTAGCAGGGTATGTCTCACCTAGTGATGGATCGACTATTTCCATGGCTTTGCCTTCTTTCCATTGGTCCCAAATCTATTAACAACATATTCATATTAGGCTAAATACAATGAAACAGGGCTATTATTGCATATCTTTATTTTCACATATACTTACATGTCCAATCAAATTTGAGGAGGGACCATCATGATAATACTTGGTGTTTCTTTTGCCAGTAATGATCTCCAATAGCAACACCCCAAAACTAAATACATCGGATTTTATTGAAAATAATCCTTGCATTGCATACTCGGGTGACATATAACCTCTGTTGTAATATAATGAAAAGAAAACTATTGAGCATTGCATATTATTAAACAAAAATTAAAGAAAACTATTGAGCATAGTTTGCGATTAAACAAAAATTATTCAAGAAAATCCTTTGTTCAGTAACATTACACATAACATTTGAACTAATAAAAGATAAAAGTAATTTTCAACCTCTTGATTTTTTCAAATGAGTCATCCAAGTTCAAATCCCCTCTTCCAACTATTAAGTTATCAAAAAAATAAAATGAAAAATTATTTGAAAGAAGTCCGTCATTTTTGCAAAAAGGGGCAGCAATTTGTACTCCTATCAGATATAATAATGCTAGTATAGTAATTTGTTGAAAACTATAAATATATATTTTTTTCTTTAGCCCACTTACAATGTTCCAACAACACAATTTGTATTGGCTTCAATTTGGTCCCCTCTAAAGATTCTAGCCATACCAAAATCTAAAATTTTTGGATTCAATGCAATGTCAAGTAAAACATTGCTAGCCTTTAAATCTCTATGGATAATTCTTAATCTTGAGTCTTGATGAAGATATAAGATCCCTCGAGCAATTCCACAAATAATTTGAATCCTTTTTCCCCAATCTAACCATGACCTTTTTGTTTCATCTAAATGAAGATATTTGGACTCAGATTAGTCGGCATTTGTGATTACATATAAAATCTCAATGCTAGGAATTAAGATGTTTGAATTTGGAGGACCATTTTCATGGTCATGAATCATGATGCTTGAAGTTTATGTGAAAAGAATACGTACCAAAAATATAAGAGTCCAAACTATTGTTTGGCAAATACTCATAAATTAACATCTTCTCTTCTCCTTGAACACAACAACCTAAAATTCTCACCAAGTTCCTGTGTTGGAGTTTAGCAATTAGCACAACTTCATTTTTGAACTGTTCTATTCCTTGTCTTGAGTTTTTTGATAGTCTTTTCACAGCTATTTCCATTCCATTTTGTAGCAAACCCTGAAATAAAAATGCATAGGTCATTTTATCATTGTACACAATTGTTGATAGAAATTCAATTCAATTAATTATTTGGGCAAACCCAATTTTGCCTAATGAAGTTGTACAAGTAAAATTATTAATGCACCTAAACATTCATGATGGATTTTCCGATGCATTAACACACATGAACTAAGATTAAGCTATTTTTTTGGGTGTTGCTAGTTGTATAAGGAGAATACCTTATAAACTGAGCCAAAGCCACCTTTACCAAGTAAGTTAGCAACAGAGAAATTATTTGTGGCTGCAATAATGTTTTTTAGATCAAATACTGGCAAATTTGAATTTCTTCCAGTTCCATCATGGTCCCTTCTACTTGTAGAGTCTTCTAAGTTTGGTAAACTACAGGCACTAGATTCATATGAATTTGTGCTTTGCCTCTTCCCTGTTATAAAACAACTAACAAATAATTAGTTAATATGTTCATATTTGATTGATAAGAGAAAGTGCAAATTGAAGGAGCCAATGCATTGGGATATAGATAAGCTGAGAGGCAAGAAATTAAAGGACAAGCATTTACAAAATTGTCTGACTTGCTTCAATATACCATCTATGCAATGAAAATCACTCATTCGAAATTACACAAAAAAAAAAAAAAAAAGAAAGAAAGAAAGAAAAAAGAAAAGAAAAGAAAAGAAAAGAAAGCCCTTTTCATCTCTATATTAAATGCATTTTATAGTTTCTTTGTCCTATTTGTTAACTCTATTTTGTAGAAGATTTTAGGAATACATTTTCCTTTAACTTCTACAAATTTGAAAATCGTCTAAGTTGAGGATTTTTTTTTCTTTTATCTCTCTCTCTCTCTCTCTCTCTCTCTCTCTCTCTCTCTCTCTCTCTCTCTCTCTCTCTCTCTCATGTCTTCCATGTGAATGAACGTTAAAATAAACATTCCTCCTCATCCCTTTGATGAAATGGAGGTAAATATTGCTTTCATCCCTTTCTTTGATAAAGGAAAAATAAAAGTTAAATAGTAAATTAATAAAGTTTTATATTACTTTACTTTCCATTCATTCTTCTATAAACTCCTAAAAGCACTAGGAAAAAAAATCATATTCTATTTCATGTTATTCCATTCTTTTAGAAACTTTCATACATTTGTAGTTTTTTTTTGGTGGGGGGGGGGGGGGGGGGGTTCCAAATAATTTGTTTAGAAATAAGGTAGTTTTTAATTTTTTGTTACCCTTTAATTTTAAAATTGCCAAAGCCTATATTTTTTAATAAATACTATGTAGATAATCTACCAAAAATAAGTAAAAGCCAAATGCACTCTTGAGTCACCTTACTAGCATTTTTTTCACTAGACTTAGCAATTAAAAATAAGTGAAAAGAAACTACTTCAATTCAAACAAAAGACCGAGGAAAGACTTGCTTACCTCTTTTCTTCTTCATTACCAACCAATACACAATGGAGACCACAAAAACAACCATTACTGCAACAGGAACTCCCAGAATTGCCAACATCCTTGTTTTTCGAGCAAGACCATTTTTCTTGGCATATTGAGCTAAGGTAGAAAAAAAAAAAAATATATATATATATATATTATTCATAGTGACCTCATAAATTTGAGAAGGTAATTGAACATAAATAGTTAGTATTGAAGCAATTTTATAGGGAAACAAGAGTAAGGACTAAGGAGGCAACTATGTGCTTAAGGAGAATGTGTGATTCCCTAATTGAGGTCAAAATTCACTCGTGGAAAAAAAAAATTCGCAAACCGGTTTTCAAAACATCAACCTCAGATGGAACAAGTGTTACATATATAGCAATGGGACAAAAGTAATGAATATAACTGCAGAAATTCTTACGATGCCAGGAATTTACAAAATGTAAACAATTTCAACTTGTCAAATCGTTTCTTAAGAGTTTGAAAAAATTTAAGATAGAGAAGATAGAAAGATTTTGATATTGTTTTTGGACGGTTTAACAAAACTATGTTAAACTATTTGCAACATGCATAAAATCTAGATTTTACTAAATATTAGAAAGTTATAGGAAATGTGAGATAGCTATTATATCATGTTAGAATAAGAAATGGTATGTTTGGTAGACTGTAATAAGAACTGTAATGTAATAGTTATTTCAATAGTTTAGCTATTCAATAGTTTGGTTATCTTTTTAATGAGTTCAAATCTTCTATTCCACTCCTCCTACTCCACTATATACTCCACAAATAAAAACATTCCACGTGTCTATCTATTTTATTAAATGCTAAATTTATGCATTCTATTATTTCCATTTCCTAAAATAAATAAATAAATAACTCATCCTATTTAGGTAATTAAAATAATAGAAGACATAAATTTAGCATTTAATAAAGTAGATGGACACGTGGCATGTTTTTATTTGTAGAGTATATAGTTTTTTTTTTTTTTACAAGATAGAATTTCTACTCTAGCCTAATCTAAGTGTATATGTGTGTGAAACTCCCTCCTAGATACTTGAACCCCCGCCCTTGCCCCCCCCCCCCCCCCCCCACACCCCACAAGCACTTATACTTGTAGAGCGACCAACGCAGCAAGGGTGTGCGTTGACATTTGTAGAGTATATAGTGGAGTAGGAAGAGTTAATAGAAGATTTGGACTCATTAAAAAGATAACCAAACTACTAAATAGCTAAATTATTGGAATAACTATTATATTACAGTTCTTATTACAGTCTACCAAACATACAATTTCTTATTCTAACATGATATAATAGCTGTCTCACATTTCCTATAACTTTCTAATATTTAGTAGGATCTATATTTTATGCATGTTGCAAAGAATTTAACATAGTTTTGTTAAACCATCCAAAAACAATATCAAAATCTTTCTATCTTCTCTGTCTTAAATATTTTTCAAACTCTTATAGTACCTTTTCAAAGAATTTAACATAATTTTATGCATGTCTATAGTACCTTTTTACTATAGTTAACCTAAGCACACAAGCAATTAATGTGGTAGCAATAATTAAAAAGACATTGGCACGTATTACTTAAAGTATTACCTAGTACAATCGAATCCACGCGTATGTATAAATCTTTTCCTTCATTAGTGAATGTTCTTATGTCGACCAAGTCCCCGTGCCATGTCAAGCATCCAATCCCTTCCTCACTCTCATCTACACTTGTGTAAGCCGTACAAGAACAATTCCTTAAGCACTCTTGCTCACACTCTTTCAAACTTAAACTCATGTCTACATGTGCTATTGAAGTATCGGGCACCTTCACACTTGCCAACTTGACGAACCCTTCTCCGCTCTTACATGTGGACACCTTTTGTTTCCTTACACACCCATTTGATCCATCTCTAATGCTCCAATCAAGAGGTGACTTGGGTTCGAACCCGGGTAAGCACGTGCAATCGAACTCATCCCCCTTATATGGGTCACAGTAACTATTTGGACCACACTTTAAATATATATCGCATGACTCTTTCGGGTCGAACGAAAACCTGACCCATTTACCATCACCCCAAGTGTACCTCCCAAATGTTCCTGATTCACCTAAGACAAACATAATCTTAGAGTAAACATCGGGCTCAGTTATACTATACATAATGGTGATTCCATCTTGTTCATTCACAAAACTAACATTCACGTCGGAATTATATAATTTAGATTTCATTTCTGGTACACCAGTCAATCCTTGGCCACTCCAAGATCTAGCCCGCCACAATGGAGCTTGACCCTTGTATAACAACAACTGGGGGTACCCAATTGGATCAATTTTATATGAGTACTTACCTGTTTTTGGGTCATTTTTAGACTCCCAAGATGTTAAGTATCGACTTAACCCAGTTTGTCGGTCCAGCCCAACTTTCATAAAAGGAAGAAAAATATTGGTGGGATAATCAAAGCTTTGCCATAAGACCCTTTGACTGTGTTGTTGAACCAAAACAAGATTTCCGACATCTAAGAGCTGAGCCATAGAGATAGAATAGTTTGTTGATGACATTAAAGCAATATTCGTGGACCAAATAGGAAGGATTTGATTTTTGGTGTGGAGGACAAGGTTTCCGTGACTATTGATGGATAGGATTCCCGAGCTATCATTGAGGGGATTGTCTCTATTTGCAACCCACACAATGGTTTGTTCGGTAATTTGGTAATACCAAATTCCAACATAGCGGCGGTTGGAATTGCCAGGGCTGAAAAATCCAAGTGCAAAGGTTTTTTGGTTTGAGACTAGAGTTTGACCATCCTTGATGGGCTGGTCCAGTGTTATGGTATCAAGGGAAACGCAAATTGGGAAAAGAAGGGAGAGAAGTAATAGCAATACTGATTTCAATAAGGATTTAGCAGGATTCATGGTTTTTCCAATGAATATTGTAGGACATGAGAGTGCGTAAGAAGAGCATCTGAATGCATGTGTGTTACTTAATTCATATTAATACCTCAAGCCGAAGCTCACCATTCACACATTCCCATATATCCACATTTGTTTTTAGCGTGTTGACCTTCAAGTACTTGCGTCATTTCTTATTTGCTTTATTAAGCCTTCTAGAATGAAACAGATTCAGATATGGTGCAGGAAAACCAAACTGCCGACAGGGGTGGGACCATGTACAGGCCAGGGGTTCAAAAGAAGAAGAAGAAGACGAAGAGAACAAGAAAAGGTAGATGAAATAGGATAGAAGAAGGCACTTCCACCAAGTGCAACTTATGTGAACCAAACCACATTTTCATATTTAAGGTTCACAAGTGTGAACCAAACACCTTTTAACATTCAAGAATTAAAAGAATTATTTGAAATTGATTGTTTATCATCTACAAAACACCTTTTTATTTATTATTCAAGAACCAAACTCCTTTTTATTTATTATTTAATTATTTATTTTTTATGACATGCCCACGGAATAAGATTACTGCCCCCAGAATAAGATTACTGCCTTGAATTAACCAAATGGGCACTACGTTATATAGATTATTGGATTGCACGTCCCACACGGCTAAGAAAACTGGCGTGAATGAAATTTTGACGAGAGTTGAGTCAGTTGACATAGAAATTGACTTTGCTTCCATCCGTCAATGGTTACGTGAAATGTAATCATGTCAGGTAAGACGAAGGACGGTTGAATAATATTATAATAATACCTGAGTCTTATACCACAACATTTGTCACACCCGAGAGAGGGAGAGAATATTGTTTGTCATTTTTATATGAACGGGTTATTTATTTTTTTTACTTATAGTTTGTTACACCATTTTCTTTATTTTTACCATTTATAGTTTGCTATGTTAGAATTAGTGATGGCTTAGGATTTTTTTAGAGGAGTTGATAAGAAGATGCATTTTTGGTAATAGATTAATCTTGCAGTCAACATTGTTTTTTTATTTCAAATTTGTCTATTGTATGCACTAGCAATAGAATAAAAAAAATAAAATAAAAGTTCATGTGACATTTTTTTCTAAATATATACAACAAGCATATTAATTTTTTTGCTAAGCTAACGTTATTATTACTACTTAAAATACTTTTATCTATTAGTTTAGGTGAACTATATGTTTATACTGAACCATTAATGTAAGATTTACATTGTAGAAAATTATATTGTACAAGTTTGATTAGAATCAATGTAAAGTTTACATTATAAATAATTATACTGTTCACATTAGCAAAAAATATATAATATTGTACACATTTGTTTTAAAATAACATAAATCTTATATTGATAGTACAATATAAATTATGAATTTTTCATTAGTTTATTTCGAATTTGTTAAGATCTAAGTCACTCCCCTCCCCAAATTTTAGATAAAATTGGTTTGTTGTTGGACTTTTTTTTTTTTTTTTTTTTTTTTGCGTGTGTTTAAAAAGACCAAAATATTGTTAAAATGATTATATTTAAACTCATTTCAAGTGGGTTTAAAAAAATTTTAGAGACAAGATGTTCAAATTTTTTTTTTTTTTTAAGATCAAATAAAATAAAATATTATATATATATATGGCTAGCTCAGGTGGTTCTTTTGAACCCCTGAACTGTACATGGCGCCACCATGGGCATATAAAATTGCGGTCTCAGTATCTTTGAAACTCAGCACCAGCCAGGAAAGTTGTTTTTTTTAAGATTTTCTACCGGGTGGAAGTCTTTTAAAATCTAAACCTTTCTATATAGGTTGCAATCTTTATTGACTATCATATCATGAGGTTTTTATAATGAATTTGTGTAAGAACACCGAAGCTTGCATTATCTTGCACTAAGCACAAATTATTGACAATCATAAAGGTTTATTTAATATTTGTGACCATGAGAGTAAAGTCTATGGATGAATCATGAATGAGAGTAAAATCTCAAGAGAAACACGTCGTTTATTATACTAATAAAACGTAAGAAACATCAAATAAGTGCTTTAGATAACTATAATATATATACTATCTATTAAGACTAAAAGTGACACGGTTTGAAACACAAAACCGATCCTCAAGAGATAACATATAGAGACAACATTGTTCATATTATAGGGAACACTTGCTTGAGTGGAAACGACACTATTTGGCGTAACTGAGGTTTTCGATACGACGGCGTTGTGTTGTGTGCACACAAACGCACGCATAAATCGGCAAAATTCAATTCAAGCATCACGAACCATAGACCAAGTCAAATGTGAGTTGAAGGCAGGGACGGCAGGTGGGGGCCAAGGCCGGGTCCAAAATCTTAGGTCCTCTTTTTCTCAATAAACCTAGCTAACCTCATCTAAATAGCAACTATTCAACCCAAAAATTTAATAAAAATAATAAAATCCTTTACAATGGTGATTGTATTTTAGCAAAAAAAAAAAAAAAAACTATTTTACCACCAAAAAACTAAAAAAATCATGTGCTATTGGAAAAGCTAAAACTAAATTTTTGTAAATATAGTAAACTGGTATAAATACCACTTGACTGTAGTAAGTTGTTAAAAATAAAATACAATATTTTATTAAGATTATATCTCTTCTTTTAATTAAGAAATTCAAATTCTTTCTCTTCCTTCAATTAAAAAACTCAAATTCTTTCTCTTCCTTTGTTAAATATTAGCATTGATATACTATGTTGAATATGTTAGTATGGATGTGGAAGTAAAAACATAAAGTATAGAATACAATAACACACGAAGGTTACGTGGTTCAGCTTAATGACCTACATCCACGGAGAAAACCCTAAAGGGCTACATTAATAATATATTAAAGTGTAGTACAAATCTTGTATTACAATGAATCATAACATGTATATATATAGTAGACTAAACCCTAAACTAATAGACTTCTAGTACAAGTAGGAGACTTGGCTTGTACAAGTAGGAGACTTGGCTTGCACACAAAGTAGAATTAGGCTTGGGCCTATGCTAATGGGCTAATATATCTCTAACACCCCATCTCAAACTCAAGATGGAAGCTTGATGAAATCTTGAGATTTGATAAGGTTGAGAAGATCCCTTAAATGAAGTTTGGCTCTGTGACGGTAGTTTGAGGAAGGCAATGGTCTTGCAGTGTTGATGCAACTTCTAACGGTGGCATAACTATACCGGAGAGTTTTGATGATAGCAATAGGAAGCCAAAGAAGATGAACGCAGTGAAAAAAATACTAAGGAAGACAAAGATTGCTCTTAAATATACCGCAAGGACAGAAAACCATGGCCACAAGAAGGTGGCTTTGATACCATGTTAAATATTAGCATTAATACACCATGTTGAATATGCTAGTATGGATGCGGAAGCGAAAGCATAAAGTATAGAATACAATAACACATGAGGCTTACGTGATTTAGCCTAACGACCTACATCCACGGAGGAAACCCTAAAAGGCTACATCAATAATATATTAAAGTGTAATACAAATCCTGTGTTACAATGAATCACAACATGTGTATATATAGTAGACTAAACTTTAGACTAATAGACTTCTAGTACAAGTACAAGACTTGGCTTGCACATAAAGTAGAATTAGGCTTGGGCGAAGCTGCTCTTCATGATGTTCATGCTATTAATCGCATTCCAAGTCCTGTTATCCAAAATCAAACTCCATATGAGCGCCTTTTTAGGTCACCTCCAGACTATGACCACTTTTGCTTCTTCGATTCTGCCTATTTCGTTTTTCTTCAGCCACATAAGCATAACAAACTTGAGCCTCGGTCAAGGTTTTGTTATTTTCTTGGCTATAGCGAAACTTAAAAGGGGTATCTGTGTTATGATCCTATCTCTCATCGTCTTTGTATCTCTCGCAATGTTGTCTTTTGGGAACATCGCCTCTTTGTTGAGCTCTCTCATTTCTGTTCCTTCTTATCTTTCTCCTCTATCTTAGATATTTTTCCAAATGAGGTACATATTCCTTCTGTAGCTGCTTTTGATCCTCTTGTAGTTGCTTATGATTCTCATGTAGACTTCTCTGGCCAACCATCAGATATCATTGATCCCTTTCCTAGTTCACAATTTAATAAACAGGTGGAAGATGAACAGGTCGAAGACGAGGTACCCAACCCTGAGCTTAGGTCCTCTGCTCCTACTTCGCCAGAAGATTTTGCACAAGACATTCCACCTCGTCACTCAACTCGGGTAAGATCCATCCCTGCACATTTACCTGACTATCTTTGTTACACTGCACGAGCCTTACACCTATCGTGAGGCTTCTACTGACCCTTTATGGCAGATTGCAATGAAAAAGGAACTTGATGCATTATCTAAAAACCATACTTGGGAATTGGTGACACTCCCCCCTGGGAAATCTGTGGTTGGTTGTAAGTGGATCTACAAGATTAAGACTCGCTCTGATGGGTCCATTGAGTGCTACAAAGCTTGTCTTGTTGTAAAATGTTTTACACAAGAGTATGAGATTGATTATGAATAGACCTTTGCTCTAGTTGCTCGTATCTTATCTCTTCATGCCTTCTTAGCTATTGCTGCTGTCAATAAATGGGACCTATTTCAGATGGATGTCAAAAATGCATTCCTTAATAGGGATTTAAGTGAAGAAGTTTACATGCAACTTCCTCCTAGTCTCTCTGTTGAATCAAAAAAGGTTTGTCACCTTCGACGTTCACTTTATGGTCTCAAACAAGCTCCACGAGCTTGATTTGCCAAATTTAGCTCTACCATCTCTCGCTTGGGTTACATGGCTAGTCATTATGATTCTGCCATATTTCTTCATTGCACTGACAAAGGCACTATTTTACTTCTCTTGTATGTGGATGATATGATCATAACTGATGATGACCTCAGTGGCATTCAAGAACTCAAGGATTTTCTCAGTCAGCAGTTTGAGATGAAAGATCTTGGATATCTCAGCTACTTCTTGGGTCTTGAAATCACTCATTTTACAGATGTCATTTATATTACTCAAGCCAAGTATGCCTCTGAACTCTTGTCTCGAGCTAGACTCACTGATAGCAAGACTGTTGACACTCCAGTTGAGCTTAACGCGCATCTAACTCCCTCAGGAGAAAAACCATTGTCTAATCCCTCTCTTTACAGATGCTTGGTTAGCAGCCTAGTTTATCTCACTGTCACTCGTCTAGACATTTCCTATGTTGTTCACTAGGTGAGCCAATATTTGTCTACTTCACGATCGACTCACTATGCTGTTGTTATGCGCATTCTTCGATACCTAAAGGGCACTCTCTTCCATGGTCTTTTCTACTCTGCTCAGTCTCCTCTTATTCTCTGTGCATTTTCTGATGCTAATTGGGTAGGAGATCCCACTGATCGCAGGTCCATCATGGGTTATTGCTTTCTTTTTAGTTCTTCTCTGATTTCTTGGCGAAGTAAGAAACAAACTTATATGGCCCACTCCAATATTGAAGCAGAATATCGTGCCATTGCTGATACCACATCTGAGCTCCTTTGGCTATGATGGCTTCTCAAAGACTTAGGTGTGTCTACATCCTCTGCTACTCCTCTTTATTGTGACAACCAGAGTGCTATTCATATTGCTCACAATGATGTCTTCCATGAGCGGACTAAACACATTGAGATCGATTGTCATTTTATCTATTATCATTTTTTCCATGATGCTCTCAAGCTGATCTCAGTCTCCTCTAAGGATCAACTTACAGATATCTTCACCAAGTCACATCCTAAGGGACGCCTTCGTACTTTGGTTGACAACCTCAAGTTGGTCTCACATCCACCTTGAGTTTGAGGAGGGCTGTTAACATGTATAGTATTGTGGGCTTTAGGCCCAACTAGATTACTTATATGTTACACATTCTTATACTACACTCTTACTTGTACTGCACTCATATGTCTTTTATATAAAGACACTTATGTATATTCTTTTGTGTAAAATACAATACTACAAATTTCATTATTTCTAATATCTTTTATTATTTTAATGAGTTGTTTATATTATTATAAATGAAGTGATAAAAAAAATAGAACATTTGATGTTGAGTGTATTGTAAAGTGAGGTGGTAATTTAATGGATGCACTACCCGACCACTACGAGTTACCAAGCCAACGTACCAAAAGTTTTTGCTTTCCATAGATCTATACTGGTCAACATGCAAAAAGTTGTTCACACCTGAAGATAAGAGGAACGGACCTGACCTAGTAGGGTTAGAGGTGAGGACAAAAGGTGTACCCTGTGTATACTTAGGAGAAAGGAAATAAGACTCAACATCAAGGGAGCTATGCATGAAATGGTCAATGGGTAGTTGGGGAGGTTGGGATGACAACGTGTTTGGTATGAAGGTTATAGGTCCAGGTTTCTGTGTGTCCATTGACATCATGTGGATGGAAGATTCAAGTGGGTCATTTAAGTCGATGAGGTTAAGGTTGGCTGGAGGTGGCGTAGTTATATGTGTAGGTAAAAGATTGGTGGTCACATTAGGGGGTGGCTTAAGGACAATGACTTTCTTCCTCAACAAATCTTCAATTGCATTGCGAAGAGTAAAGCAATCATTAGTAAGATGCCTAGCGGATTGGTGGTAAGCACAATATTGGTTGAGCCTAAAGTTTGGAGGCAAAGGATTTGGCAACTGCTTAGGAGGTAATGGTGCGATTTTTCGGGCAGCCAAAAGCTTTCCAAAATCGCAACTGAGAGACGTCTCCAAGTTTGTAAATACACGTGGTGCTCTATCCTGTGGAGGTCGTGAATTAAAAGGAGGTGGAGTCTGAATGGCATGGACATGTGTTTGGGTGGTTCGAGGACACCAAAAGGTAGGTTGGGGGTATTGATGATGAACATGACTATATTGGGTAGGTAAAGGCCGGTGATAGGCAGATTGATTAGGCCTAAAATGAGCAAACCGATGCCCTTTTGGATGTGAGTAGCTTGGGCTAGTGGGCCCCACTGTTGAGTGTCAACAACATTCACCTCGGGTTGCCTAGCATAACCCCTTGCCTGTCTTTTCCCTATCTGATCATTCAAAGTAGACTTTGACCATAATCCCCTAGAAAATCCTTCCTCAACATCAATACTAGCTTGGACTAAAGCTCGAAAATCAGGATAACTATTCCCAACCATTTGCCTGGTAAACTGGGGTCTCAAGTTCCGTAAAATCATCTGAATCTGCTCTTGCTCTTTAGGTCTATCAACCATCTGAGCTACCTTAGCTCTCCACTGACTAAGAGCCTCTCTAGCAGCATAGTCAAATTTTTGAACTATTTGGAGAATGAACAGTAATTTTTATCTTTTAGTTACTCACTTTTTCAAATATACTTCCAACAGACTCTCTATCCCATTCTTTATCTCATTTAAATATTATTTCTTCATTCATTGTTTATTCTTTTTTTAATCATCATTTATTCTTTTTTAACAACTATATTTTTCAATGAGAAGTGTTATGTTCACAACATTTTATGCAATACTTTCACAACAAAATTTATGTGGAAAGTTGTTACTAGTTCTAATTTGAACCTATCACTGAAATTATTTTTTTACTCGCCAATATTAACTAATAACAATATGTTATTTAAAATTTATTGTGAAAATATTGTGTTAGTGTTTTTCAATTAGGAATTTTTATTTTTTATATTACTTTTCTTCCTTTCATTTCATTTCTTTTTTTCTTTTTTCTTTTTCTTGTTTTTCTCCTCCACACAAGTGTCCAGCCCCCCTTCTTTTATTTTCTTTTTCACCTTAAGAACATTCCAACATCTCACATTTGCCTCACATCAGAGAGAGAGAGAGAGAGAGAGAGAGAGGCTTGGGCCTCCACCGCATCTCCAGCATCTCCACCACCACTCGTTATCCTCCCCACCACCAGGCTAGGTCAGATCAGCTTGTTCTATTTTTTTTTTCTTGTTTTGATTCAACTTTATTTTAAGAATTGGATTTTGTTTTGTGTTTTGTGTTTGGATTAATTATTTTGCTCATGAACAGGTCTCTCTCTTTTCTCTCTTTTTTTTTTTTTTTTTGCTTTTATTTTTCTGATTTCATTTGGTTTATGAGAAAAAAAGAAGCAATGGCAACGGAGAGAATGAGAGAATGAGAGAGAGAAAAAAAAAAGCAATGGAGAGAATTAGAGAAAAAAAAGAAATCCGAATGAGAGGGAAAGAATTGATAAAATAAGTAGTTGGTATAATATTTTAATCCAATAAATTCAATTGCTAATGTACAGGAGCTTATCAAACTTGATGAGCTATTGTTCATTAGCCAAAAAAAAAAAAAAAAACTGAGTTTTAGAGAGTCTGTTGAAGCATGAACAATAGAGATTTAGAGTATTTCCCCTTTATATTTTGTCGATGCATACTCGGTTGGAGATGCTCTAATATAGGCACTAACAGTTTCCCCATCCTCCTGTTTTGTGGTCTCCAATTCTCTTCGTGACAAGTCAACATCATTGTTAAAAGAGTACTGTGAGAGAAACTCATGCATCAAATCATCTCACGTTCTCAGCCTTGATGGACTAATAGAATAATACCACCGTTGGGTAGCCCTAGTCAAAGAAAGAGGAAAAAGCTTAACAAGCAACTGTTCATCCAACCGTTTGGAACTCATCAAATTTCGGTATAGCCTTAAATGAATCTTTGGAGAACCTATCCCATGATATTTCTCCATGTCAGGCATCTTGAACTTAGGCGGCAACTTAGTTGCAATTTCTGACCCAGAATCTTCCCCGTCAAATAAGAAATCGTCCATTCCCCTAAACTTCTTCAAATACCCTTCAAGTTTCACAAATCTTGCATCATGTTCCGTGAACTTAGAGTCAACTACAGGAGACGGAGCCACAGGATTAGGGATAGTAACATTATGATCAAAAGCAACGGGCTGAATGGGGACTCCTTGATTCACTTGAAGGGCTAAAACGAAAGGCATGGCATCAGGAGGTGGCTGTTGCACATACTCGAGTTGGGGTACAGGAATATATGGTGGGGTTGAGGTGGTTGTGGATTGTTAGGAGGGAGCTGTGCGTTTTCATTCACTGTTGTCTCCATGTTTTCATCTCGTACCAACAAACTTGCCAACATCTTCTGAATATCCGTCAGAGTTACTGGAGCATTACCCTCTTCTGCCATATCTAACAAATGCGAAAATACCACTAACCCAGACAACGAACCTTGCTTCCACTATTGCCAAACCTCTTCACTAGTTCACCGACAACTGATCCCAAATTTCCAAGCTTTACTGAAGATTTAGTATTGACCCCTGAAAGAATGACCCGAATTAAATTTGGACTTTTGTCTTAAAGCGACAAGGAAGTCTGGGCTCATAAGAAGGCATTTCCAAAGACATAAATACATCCATACCATTCATGCATAATATGGTTGTACCCATGCATGTGGGAATGCTCAATCAAAGGGCCAAGACCGAAATGACAAACGCATTTGACTTGGTTGTGGATGCAAGATATTTAGGCCAAATGATGAGTGGTTTCGAAAAAATTTTTGTAAATGGAATGCCTAATTAAGGATTTGCCTTATCATTCATCCAAAAATAATACCAAACCATATATATGTGTATTTTAGTAAAACGTTGAACAGGCAAACTCTTAACCATGGCGTGAAGCGTGGTTCATCCAATTTTAGCTTAAATTACTTGCATCCACTTTGGCTTTTGATTTTTAAATCGAAGTCATTTGTTCAGGGGAGTCCCAAGATGATCCGAATGCATCCAAGATAAAAACTTATCGAGTACACGATAAAACTGACAGCATCCATCTTAGCGAAATTCGAAAAAAGTAAAACCATGTGCAGAATACCAAATGTGATCCAAACAACTGTGGAGAAATCATGTAATGTAAAACTCTAAGAAGACAAATTGTGCCGAAGAACAGAGAACGTTGATGAACTTCTGAAGCTTCACTTTTTCTGCTGTGCAACAATGCACCTACGTGACGACAGGTACCCTAACCATGGTTCTAAGTCCATTCTTAAAGGATATGGTAGGCTCTAAAGGTGGGTAAAGGTGCCCCCCGCATACAGTGTTTACACACCTTCTGCGCACCTCCTAGCAGGTGTGGGTGGCGTCCACACGACAAGTCCGGATCCACTTCCAGGATCAAGATGCTACCAGGCCAACCCAAGGAGGTTCCTATGTTTTAGGTTACCTGCTGGTTTAACGCACCTCATGACTCCCCATACATTCATGCATATCGTTCTAGGGTGCTCAGTGTGTGAGGTAGGTGCATTCCCCCATCCTGTCAAACCATAAAAATAATAATAATAATAATAATAATAAGCGCAACCAGGAAATAGGACTCGTAAATATCCATGTCATAGTGAGGGCTATCTAGGTCTTCTCAAAAGGTGTTTTGGACCATTCACGATAAAGCGCTCTCCACAAAACGACAAAAGGACCTCCATTTTGCGTTACAATCGTGCTTCTTTTTATCAATGGTCCATCTTTCAAATCTCCGTGGTATAACTCTATAACTATGTAGCCCAAGCTAATGACCAGGTTCCAAACAACCAGCTTGTCGAGAAACAAACAAATTATACAATCAAGGCCTCAACCCTGCCACTTAATTTAATTACAACCCGAATATGTAATACATAGATATTGAAATGTTACATCAAAGCCCAAAGAATCGAATTACATAATGTGACCAAGCTTGGTTGTTTGGAACAATGGGGATATGAAGGAGCCCACAAACGCATGCAAGAAAGAAAAAAAATCACACGAGCGGAGAAATAAACGTACTACCAGAATGTATCACTAGATCCCAAATGGTAGGCTTGGTCGAAAAGCAAACATGAGTACACGCAAAGACCGTGATCCGGCAAATAATTATTACAATCCGATATCAATGAATTACAAGGGAGACGACAGTTACAAGGAAAATTGAATTACATTGAATCTTGTTACATGGAAGGGGTCGACCAAGTTGCTACCATTCGTAATGCCAATGATACAAACTAGTCACACATGCAATCACACAAGCGCGAAAATCCACCATGCCATTACTCTCACGTGCATGCGCACAATCATCACAAGATAAACACATATTTAAAGAAGACAATAGTAGCCAACATGTAAATATATATGAAAGAGCAAGACAATTCAAGCAAACCACAGTATTTCAATTTAGAGATTGTACGTGAGAGTTGAGCCCATCAAACAATTAATTAAAAAAACAAAATTGCCCCTACTCATGTTCGAGTTTGACCCTCTTAACTAGTCCCCAGTGGAGTCGCCAGTTTGTGGACTCAGCCACGTGAAGCCTCTCGGGATGGGTTTTTAAGAAAAGAAATATTTGATCTTGGGAGTACTTTTTATTAGAAAAATCAAGAGTCTAAAAAAAAGTTGAGGAGTCGTCACTTATTTTACCTTTTTTTTTTAAGGGAAAGTAAAACAAGAAATAAAAACCCTTTCTTTTTCATTGGATTGACTCAATGGATAAGGAAAATGGTCTACATCCACCAAGGACAAGTTCGGGGGGTCAAATTATGTCGTGGGAAGGTATGAGGCACCCACGCACGCTCGATATGTCTACCGGTCTCTACTAAATAAGTAAGGGCTATTTGGTGTTCAATTAATCTTTCAATGGGCACAATATTATTAATCGAATTCGTTACACCAAATCAAGCAAGTAATTGATTTTATGACATGGTGGCCTAAAGCTAAATCATAAGACAAGATAACGATAATAAAAAGAAGTAGCAAGTTAATAACAAAACAAAATGATGACAAAGAAATTAACAAGCATGTCATGGAAAAGAAAACATGTGTAAGCTTAAACTCTTCCAAGTCATGATCTGAGCAACATGAGAAGATTTCGTTTTAAGGGAACAAGTGAGATTACACTTTTTCTAAGAAAAGAGTGGGGCTTAATCAGATTAGCTTGTAACTTGGTTCTAATTTGAGGTAGAAAAAAGAAGTATATTTTTATTTTAGTTTGTGGAAATGAAATCATGGACCCGGCAAAAAAAAAAAAAAAAAAATGCATATTCTTATTTTTGTTTGTGGAAACCGAAAACATAGACTTGCTTTTGATTTGAAGTATAAAAAAAAAAAGTATATTTTTATTTTTGTTTGTGGAATCCGAAATCATGGAGGTTGTTGGAAACAACATGGGTCTAGGCAACTTGTAGAGATTAGCTACGGTGTAAAAAAAAAAAAAAAAAACTATGTCTTCATCACAAACTTTTAATGCATAGGCTCACCTTTTAAGAAGTCACATGCTGACATGATTTAACCCCACTTTTCACTTTTAGCTTTCTTTTATTACAACTAAGCTTTGTTCTTTGTTCACAAGACAGCCAAGCTTCAAGCTTGAACATTCAGACTAAAAATAAAATACCCAGCAAAGCAACCAAGCCTCAAACGACTGAAACACCCAAGAATAAAGTGGGAAGGTTGAAAACATACCCAGCACTCTTGGACGAGTTTGATGGTGACTCCACTAAGACGAACGGTGATGGCATTCTCCGATGGATGGTCCTTCCACTAAGCGACGCTCCACCGGTGATGCTTGATAGAGAGTTGCTAAACTAGCTGTGTACAGTGTGGGATTTTTCCCCCCTCAGGACCGAGTTTTCTCCCAAAAAAATTTCAATCTCTCAAAAAAATTTTTTTTTTGAAAGCTTTTTTGAAAATTAGAATGCAAAGAGGTGTCATGAAAATGATTCCGCTGGAATAGTGGAATGACAACCAACACAAAAATTGTGCAGGTGAGGGCACGTCGGACCTGCTTCGTGTGGGAGGTGTCTGTCCTCTATACCCAAAATGTACGTCTCACTATTCACCATTCTGTTTTGTTTTTGTCCTTTTCTTTTTGACCACTAAAGCTGGGTTTGCCAATATATTTGAAATAAAATGCAATTGTTTTTTCAAAGTTAAATTAACAAAAGGAACTGGAGAGACATAACTTGATCTTTTTGGATATAACTTTCAAAAATTGAGGATTTTGTGGAAAGAAGAAAAAAAAGACAAGCGTGCATGGATTAAAAAATGTAGCTTCAAATGCACTTAAAATAAATATTGATAGTAAAAACTATAAATAAATAAATAAAGGAGTTGAAAAATAAAATAAGAAAGTGTCAAATGAGAGAGAGATCGTAGAGTTATGCACGTTGTTCATCATTGAGGAGACGCATGCGCAAAAGGTATGCATTATAATCGAGAAACAAAATAGGGTCTCTACAATGATTTATAAGACCATTCATGTATATCTTTTAAAAAAGTCGTATGACTAAAACTATAAATGGATGGTTTCTTCAGTCACTATAAAGTGAGTTGGAATGAGAGAACTCTAAACTAATTCAGAGCTAAATTAACTTTTTACATTGGTTAATGAAATTCTAGGAGGCCATTGACTCCTTTTCTCAACAAAGAGGTTTGGGTTGCAGTGTTAAATTCTTAAATAATTATGCCAAACCATGAATATTGATAATCATTTTTATTTTATTTTTTAAATTTAGTGATTATAAAAATGAGGAAGGGATTTAAACCTTAGTTTTTCTTATAAAAAATTGTATTACAAAGATCTTAATGTCGTATTTATAATAGTTTTTCTACGATGATAACCATAACTTTTGCAATAACTGATGAAATAGTTCACTTTTAAAAATTAAAAAAAAAATGGTAAATAATCGGAAGGATTTTTTTTTTTTTGGGAGAAACATGGGGAGAAGAAGTTGGCATAAAACACCAAAAGATATTTTTATTTACAACACTGGGTTACGCTTAATGAGTAATAATACTATAAGAGGCTTTTACTTATTGACTTAGATTAGGTTTAACGTCTAGATGAATTAGTGTAACTAGACACTAGATAGACTCAATTCTTATACTTTTTTAGTATAAATTTTCAATTTATTGTTGCCTAACAAGGCTGGACTCACTAAGCCCAACTGGTTAACTAGGTTATAGCTACACGTAATTGGGGACCTTACCATGATTGAAAGCCCATGACGAGTTGACCACAACTTGCCTTTGTTTTTTAATTTTTAATTTATTGAATAACTTTTTAAAAAAAAATAATATTAGAGATACAAATTAATTTATAAAAAAAATTTACAGACTACTGATGTAGTGAGTGATTATTCGTATATGAAAAAGTGATATTAATAGTGGGTATAAATGAAAACCAATAAGAGATTGGTCATATCAATATTTTATAAAAATGTTGTAAAATAATTTCTAATTACAACATTACTCTTTTTTTATTTATAAGAAGTGTAAGTGTATAACTGATTTAATGTTTATAAATGGTATCATGAAATATGACAATAAAGTTTATAGTTAATACTGTATAATTTACACTATTATGTTTAATAAATTATCATTATAGACGTTTAGCAAAAAATTATCATTGCAGACAAACCCATGTATACCTCCCAACAATGTATTGGGGAAGCTCTACCGTGCCACCGTTGAGTCAACAGTGCAAGAAAGGCCGAACTTTACATTAATGATCTTGAAGTGGATGGTTTTAAGGCCTTCCTTGAAATTGCAGAAAAACGCAAAGACCAGTATATAGAGAAAATGAGTAGCTTAATGAAATATTATGAAGCTGAGACTGAGGATGAAATGCTGACAAGTAATCTGCGGAATCGAGCTGCATATTCGCCGCGTGATAACAGGAGATATGGTGATTTTAGGGATTGGATTTTGCTCTTAATTGAAGAGGCTACAAAATGAAGCCAAAGAATGGTTTGAACTGAGCTGCAAAACGCATGAACGTTAGCAGATGGCCTCAGCATGGTATCATGTTACTTATTGCCGGGAAGACTTTAATTGCTTGAGCTTTCCATGGGTCGTAGGTGACTATTTGTTGAACATTAAAAAATTGAATATCAGAAAAGTTCGCATAAAAACGAGTCACAAGTAGCCAATTTGTGTTCAGGAAGAATTAAAGTTTATTATTTCAGTTTATCATTGACAGGAAGATCGTTTGGTTCACATTTTATTAAGTTCTAACTAGTTAAAAAGCACTTTTCTAAGATATAAGTAGCGATGGGACTAGAGAAAAATCATAGATGTTAGGGAATTGACCAAGTCATTCATCAAGTTTCTAGTTGACGGGTAAAAAAAATATTCCTGTAGGTGTTTTGATCCCCAAATTTGGCAATAGAGTGGTGCATGATATTGCAAGTTGTGTGTTTGTAAAATTCAAGTTTTAGAAAAAAGGGTGGTGGCCTTGGAAACCTATTGGATGAGAAGATTGTTGAGGACACTTTTGCACATCTATGGGCCTTGAAAACAAGATTCAAAACTGACCTTCCCCTCATTTAGTAGTTTTATAGAGCTTAGTTAGGAAAACTAGAATCAATTCATCCTTTTCAAGACGAACATTGCTCAATGATGATGAATATTAGTTTCCAAAAGTCAAAACTGACCTTCCCCTCATTTAGCAGCTTTCTAAGTGACAAACATCATTATAGGACCAAGAAGGACCCCAACTCTAGCCCTTGGCCGAAGTGGATCAAAATGAACCAAATTTTGTGGGGAGAGGGAGGTGGGTTTTGAACATAGGTAGACTTTGGAGCTACAGCTAAAGTCCTAAAATATCATGGGTTGCCAAGGTAGAGGAGCGGTAAAGACCGGCAATTGTTGGATCTGACTTGTGTTGGAGATTTGTGATTGTTGGGTTATAGGGAGTAGGCAAGGGAAAATTATTAGATGCAGATCCGATAAACCACCCCAACCTAAACCAAAAAAAAGGGTATGAGGTATAGGAATAACAATATTTTTAGTCCAATAAATTTATGATTCGAACCTGGTTGGATCAAACTCATATTTGTACCCAGTTTGACGCGTTGATCAAACATTTATTGTAAAATTTTGACTATATAATTTGGACATCTTATTTGGAAAACAGATGAAGTTATCCACACAAAATTTAGCTGTTGGTGTATTAATTTTTAGAAAGCACTTGATAGGAAATTAAGTAGTTTAAGGAGATTTCATCCCAAAAAAAAAAAAAAAAAGTAGTTAAAGGAGATGGTAGTGGCCAAGAGACTTGTTGTTAAAGCTAAACTAGTTAACAACTCTTGATGTTTTCAAGACATTCAGGATTCAAATCCTTGCCTCACCTATTGTAACTATCAATTTATTTGTTTGTTTTTTTTTTTTTTTTTTTTTTTGAAATAGTAGTGATTTCATCATAAGTTCTAGATAATATCATTTCACGTTGTATCACTCTATAGAATCTTCTTTTTTTGTCATAATTTACACTATAAATATTAGGTTTTTATAATAAATGATAGTGTACAATGTAGATTAGATTTAGAGGAAGTCAATCTTATAATGCAATGGCATATTAGTAAATTGCTCCAAATAGTGTGGGGCTTTAGCTTTAGCGACCATCTATTTTAGTAATTGTTATTTCATTTATAGAATTCGCCCCTTCAATAGTTGTTTGGTCTTTAGTATTGCAGGTACTCTTGAAAATGAACGCAGGTTGCTTTGGTGATGGAAGGGGTGTGTCATTGCTTAACATGAAAACAACTGCCGACATGGTTGGCCGATCTGTTGCATGTTCTTGCACACACAAAAGCCCAATATGAATGCATCTCGATACTTCATTAGTAGGGTATGTCTCACCTAGTGATGGATCAACTATTTCCATGGCTTTGCCTTCTTTCCAATGGTCCCAAATCTATTAACAACATATTCATATTAGGCTAAATACAATACAACAGGGCTATTATTCCAATGGTCTCAGTTGTTGTAATTTGCATATCATTATTAAACAAAAATTAAAGAAAATTATTGAGCATAGTTCATGATTAAACAAAAAGTATTCAAGAAAATCATTTGTTCAATAACATTACACATAGCATTTGAACTAATAAAAGATAAAAGTAATTTTCTAAGAACTTGGTAATTTAACTGGAACCTCTTGATTTTTTTCAAAGGAGGCATCCATGTTCAAATCCGCCCTCTTCCAACTATTTAGTTATCAAAAAAAATAAAATGAAAAATAATTTGAAAGAAGTCCATCATTTTTGCAAAAAAGGGGCAACCGTTTGTACTCGTATCAGATATAATAATATTAGTATGGTAATCAGTTGAAAACTACAAATATATATATTTTTCTTTAGCCCACTTACAACGTTCCAACAACACAATTTGTATTGGCTTCAATTTGATCCCCTCTAAAGATTCTAGCCATACCAAAATCTGAAATTTTTGGATTCAATGTAGCGTCAAGTAAAACATTGCTAGCCTTTAAATCTCTATGGATAATTCTTAATCTTGAGTCTTGATAAAGATATAAGATTCCTCGAGCAATTCCACAAATAATCTCAATTCTTTTTCCCCAATCTAACCATGACCTTTTTGTTCCATCTAAATGAAGATATTTGAACATAGATTAGTTTGCATTCGAGATTACATATACAATCTTAATGCTAGGAATTATGATGTTTGAATTTGGAGGACCATTTTCGTGGTCATGACGCTTGAAGTTTATGAGAAAAGAATACGTACCAAATATATAAGAGTCCAAACTATTGTTTGGCAAATACTCATAAATTAGCATCTTCTCTTCTCCTTGAACACAACAACCTAAAATTCTCACCAAGTTCCTGTGTTGGAGTTTAGCAATTAGCACAACTTCATTTTTGAACTGTTCTATTCCTTGTCTTGAGTTTTTTTATAGTCTTTTCACAGCTATTTCCATTCCATTTTGTAGCAAACCCTGAAATAAAAATCCATAGGTCATTTTATCCTAGTACAGAGTTGTTGACAAAAATTTAATCTAGTTAATTATTCGGGCAAACCCAATTTCTCCTAATGAAGTCGTACACGTAAAATTATTAATGCACCTAAACATTCATGATGGATTTTCCGATGCATTAACACACATGAACTAAGCTTAATCTACTTTTTTGGGTGTTGCCACTTGTATAAGCAGAATACCTTATAAACTGAGCCAAAGCCACCTTTACCAAGCAAGTTAGCAACAGAGAAATTATCTGTGGCTGCAATAATGTTTTTTAGATCAAATACTGGGAAATTTGAATCTCTTCTAGTTCCATCAAGGTCCCTTCTACTTGTAAAGTCTTGTAAGTTTGGTAAACTATAGGCACTAGATTCATATGAATTTGTGCTTTGCCTCTTCCCTGTTATAAAACAACTAACAAATAATTAGTTACTATGTTCATTTTTGATTGATAAGAAAATGTGCAAATGGAAGGAGCCAATGCATTTGGATATAGATAGGCTGAGAGGCAAGAAATTAAAGGACATCTATACAATGAAAATCACTCATTCAAAAGTACAAAAAAAAAAAAGGAAAAAAAAAAGAAAAGAAAAGAAAAGAAAGCCATTTTCATCTTTATATTAAATGCATTTTGTAGTTTCTGTCCTGTTTGTTAACTCTATTTTGTAGTAGATTTTAAGAATACATTTTCCTTTACTTCTACAAATCCGAAAATCGTTTGAGTTGAGGATTTTTTTTTTCTTGTTTTTTCTTTTATCTTTCTATCTCTTTCTCTCTCTTCATGTCTCCCATGCGAATGAGAGAATGCACATTCCGTTTATTTTCTAATAAACATTCCATCTCATTCCTTTGATGAAATGGAGGTAAATATTGCTTTCATCCCTATCTTTGAGAAAGGACAAATAAAAGTTAAATGGTATTTTAATAAAGTTTTATATTTCTTTACTTTCCATTCATTCTTTTATAAACTCCTAAAAGCACTAGTGAAAAATAATCATATTCTATTTCATGTTATTCCATTCTTTTAGAAACTCTCATACATTTGTAGTTTTTTTTTTTTTTTTTTAAATAATCTAACTTTTAACCCAAAAAAAAGGTAGTTTTTTTTATTACCCTTTAATTTTAAATTTACCAAAACCTATATCTTTTAATAAGAGAAATGCTACATCCACAATATTTTCACAACAAATCATAGGTGGTTAGTCATTGGTTCAAATTTGAACTTAACACTAAGATTACTTTTTTACTCCAACAATAACAAACTACCATTTAGAATTTGTTGTAAAAATGTTATGAAAATGTTGTTAATATATTATTTCACTTTAATAAATACTATTCAAATAATTTACCAAAAATAAGTAAAAGCCAAATGCACTCTTGAGTCACCTTACTAGCATTTTTTTCACTAGACATGGCATACTCCACTTCAACACGCGGCTTTCCTGCGCCAAACCCAATCATGTGTATGTCACGTGAGGCACTCACCAACCAAATCTAGCGCGTAGACACTAAAAAATCCACAATTCAGACTTAAATCCCTAGAATTACCCTCTATGTCTCTCTCGAACCATTAGCTTCTCTCTCAAACCACCATCATCATCAATCATCTCTCAAAACCCATCTCTCAAAGTCACAGAGATGGTTGATGATGGTGATTTGAGAGAGAGGATGATGGTTCAAGAGAGACAGAGGGTAATTCTAAGAATTCAAGTCTGATTTGGAAATTTTCAATGTCTATGCACCAGATTGGTTGGTGAGTGCCTCACGTGACATACACATGACTGGGTTTGGGGCGGGAAAGCTACTTGTTGAAGTGGGGCATGCCACGTGTAAAAAAAAAACCTTATTTTATTTCTCCGTCAGCCATGTATGCTTTTTCCATTTGTTGGCTAATGGCAAGGATTTAATGTCACATGTTAATTGGTTTAAGGACTAAAAATAGTAAAATGAAAAGGTAAAGACCAAAATAAAGAAATATATATATATATATATATATATATAGAGAGAGAGAGAGAGAGAGAGAGAGAGAGAGAGAGAGAGAGAGAGAGAGAGAGAGAGAGAGCATTTACGCCTAAAAAATAAGTGAAAAAAAAAAAAAAAAAAACTACTTCAATTAAAGAAAAAGAAAAAAAAAAGAAAAAAGAAAAGAAAAGAAGAAGACTGAGTAAAGACTTGCTTACCTCTTTTCTTCTTCATTACCAACCAATACACAATGGAGACCACAAAAAGAACCATTACAGCAACAGGAATTCCCAGTATTGCCAACATCCTTGTTTTTCGAGCAAGACCATTTTTCTTGGCATATTGAGCTAAGGTAGAAAAATATATACATTTATTTGATATTCATAGTGACCTCATAAATTTGAGAAGCTAATTGAACATAAATACGTTAGTATTGATGCAATTTTATAGGGAAACAAGACTAAGGACTAAGGAGGAAACAATGTGCTTAAGGAGAATGTGCTCGTTAAAAACAAAAAATGCGCAAACCGGTTTTCACAACATCAACCTCAGATTGAACAAGTCTTACATATATAGCAGCGGGACAAAATTAATGAATATAACTGTAGAAATTTTTATGATGCCAGGAATTTACAAAGATTATGATATTGGAAGTTAATATCGTTTCGTACTGGCTGGTATAGCCAGAATTTTTCGTACTGGTGAATAATTCGGTACCGGTAGACACTTATTTCGCTTCGTTTTAAATGCCGGACCATTCCGGTTTACCTGCCTTTCCGACGAATTTCGATCATTCCGGCCGAAAAATGCATTTCGGCCCAGAATGTAATTCCTCTGCAACTTCAAAAAAAAAAAAAAAAAAAAAAAAAGAGAGAGAGAGAAAGAGAGAGGAAGTTAGAGAAACTGATTTGTGAGGGAAAGAGAGAAATAAATCTTAGAGTGATTATGGGGTATTAAACATTTTGATGAGAAAAGTATGCGTGAAAGACTAGAGAGAAAATGAGAGAAGCAATTGTGAGGGAAAAGTACTGAAGGACAATATGGGGTACTGTGTTAGTGGATCTTAAGATAAGATTCAATTTGAAAATGTATGGATGAGAATTAAAGAGAAATGAAATAGTAATAAAAAGTAAATGAATAAACAAAAAGATAAAGTTGACTAGATGAGACGGTGGAGGAAAAATAAAAGAGAAAAAATGAACTGGAAAAAGGGATTGGATTTTTATTTTTTGAACACAAAGGGTTTGGGATTTTATTTTTTTAATAATAAAAAAGGATTTTTCTTAAGAGATAATTAAAACATGATGTTAATCTTGCAGTTCGAACCATTTTTTCCTTAAATCTCCAAGCACTTTGTACATGGGGATTGAAAGTGAGTTAATGAAGATGTTTATGGTATTGACCAACACTACAATAGTACAGATTGACCCAATAATTATTTAAAGACTATAAAATTTATTTGTTTTAAATGTTAATAAAAATTATTATTATTATTATTAGCAGTAATTCTGAAACAATACATCGGTATTAATTGGTATCGAAATATATTGTTCTCATAACTAAATTGAAACAGTTTCCGGTATGATATTGATTCTCTTAAAATTTTTGGACTGTTTAACAAAATTATGTATAAATTCTTTGCAACATGCATACAATCTGGATTCTCTATACGTGCTAAAAATTAGAAAGTGTTAGGATATGTGAGACAACTATTATATCATATTAGAATAAGAAATGGTACATTTGGTAAACTGTAATAAGTACTGTAATATAATAGTTATTCTAATGGTTTAGTTATTTGGTAGTTTGATTATTTTTTTCATACAAGGAATAGTCATTCTTTGTGAATACCTATTCTTTAAAATGAGAAATAAGTATTTCCCTCTAAAATAGTTGTAATAGTTACTTCTTAGTAGGTATAATAATTTCTAAAATTAAGATATTTCCAAATTAAAAAACTTTCCATACATACCTAACAATTTTGAAAACAAAAAATATCAAAAAATAACTAATTTCTCTCCCAAATTTAAAAATATTATTTATTATGAAATATAATTGTATGAATAAAATGTTTCCTAAAATACAACTTAACCAAGTTTTATTCCTAGTAATAAAGATTACCTTTACTTTCGTTTCGTAATCCTCATTCAATATACCAAATGTGCAATTAATATGATTTCACCTAAGCACCCTACCATTTTCTTCTATCATTTTTTTTTTTTTTTAACATGTCTATAGTACCTTTTTACTATAGTTAACCTAAGTTCACAAGCAATTAATGTGGTAGCAATAATTAAAAAGACATTGGCAAGTATTACTTAAAGTATTACCTAGTACAATTGAATCCACGTGTATGTATAAATCTTGTCCTTCATTAGTGAATGTTCTTATGTCAACCAAGTCCCCGTGCCATGTCAAGCATCCAATCCCTTCGTCACTCTCATCTGCACTTGTATAAGCCGTACAAGAACAATTCCTTAAGCACTCCTGCTCACACTCTTTCAAACTTAAACTCATGTCTACATGTGCTATTGAAGTATCAGGCACCTTCACACTTGCCAACTTGATGAACCCTTCTCCGCTCTTACATGTGGACACCCTTTGTTTCCTTACACACCCACTTGACCCATCTCTAATGCTCCAATCAAGAGGTGACTTGGGTTCAAACCCGGGTAAGCACGTGCAATCGAACTCGTCCCCCTTATATGGGTCACAGTAACTATTTGGACCACAATTTAAATATATATCGCATGACTCTTGTGGGTCGAACCAAAACCTAACCCATTTACCATCACCCCAAGTGTACCTCCCAAATGTTCCTGATTCACCTAAGACAAACATAATTTTAGAGTAAACATCGGGCTCAGTTATACTATACATAATGGTGATTCCATCTTGATTATTCACAAAACTAACATTCACATTAGAATTATGTAATCTAGATTTCATTTCTGGTACACCCGTTAATCCTTGGCCACTCCAAGATCCGGCCCTCCACAATGGAGTTTGACCCTTGTATAACAACAACTGGGGGTACCCAATTGAATCAATTTTATATGAGTACTTACCTGTTTTTGGGTCATCTTTAGACTCCTAAGATGTTAAGTATGGACTTAACCCAGTCTGCCGGTCCAGCCCAACTTTCATAAAAGGAAGAAAAATATTGGTGGGATAATCAAAGCTTTGCCATAAGACCCTTTGGCTGTGTTGTTGAACCAAAACAAGATTTCCAACATCTAAGAGCTGAGCCATAGAGATAGAATAGTTTGTTGATAAGATTGAAGCAATATTCGTGGACCAAATAGGAAGGGTTTGATTTTGGGTGTGGAGGACAAGATTTTCCTGACTGTTGATGGATAAGATTCCCGAGCTATCATTGAGGGGATTGTCTCTATTTGCAACCCATACAATAGTTTGTTCGGTAATTTGGTAATACCAAATTCCAACGTAGCGGCAGTTGGAATTGCCAGGGCTGAAAAATCCAAGTGCAAAAGTTTTTTGGTTTGAGACTAGAGTTTCACCATCCTTGATGGGCTTGTCTGGTGTTATGGTATCAAGGGAAACGCAAATTCGGAAAAGAAGGGAGAGAAGTAATATTAATACTGATTTCAATAAGGATTTAGCAGGATTCATGGTTTTTCCAATGAAGATTGTAGGACATGAGATTACGAATATCTAAATGCATGCGTGTGACTTCATTTTAATACCTCAAGCCGATGCTCACTATTCATGACATATAATTCCATTCACACTTGTTGTTGACCTTCAAGTACTTGCATCATTGCTTATTTGCTTTATTGAGCTTTATAGTATGAATCAGATTGAGAAGTGGTGCAGAATACCAAACTGCCGACAGGGGCGACACCATGTACAGTCAGGAGTTTAAAAGAAACCCCAAAGCTAGCAAAAACTAAAAATTTATATTTAATATTTATATTTATATTTGTTTTACTTGACCCCTAATTTAAAATTTTGAACACCATGATTATGACCTTAGATCAAGACACTAATCAATTTTTTGTGTAGGCGGGAATTAAATTTTAGATCTCTTATTCAATTATTAGAAATTTTATCAGTTGACCTAACTGGAACTCATTATTGAAATAAGTTTTGAATATGATCTTCTTATAATATCTTGTTCCTTTTATTAAAAAAAAAAAAAAATAGTAAGCCCAACAACAAAACTAGAAATTTGTAAATCTTAAACCAAAAAAAAAAAAAAAAATACTCATTCAGATTTTAAAAGATTTGAAATAAACAGATAGATGAAATTCTTATAAGCAGTAATAATTAAAGTTTACTTAACAACAATAATTACCATGTTTATTGTATTTAGAAATAATAGATTATTTTCAAGATTTAATCTTAGAAAAAATAATTAGTATATTTATTGTATTAAGAAGTAATATGTCAAATGAACTTATAATTTATCTTTTAGTCTCTTGCTACTACTATGGAAAAATTTGTCACATGATTCTTCTTTTACCTAAGATTCATCTTCCTAGAAAAAATCTTAAAACTGCCACTAACTATAGACATTTCATTACGTACTTCTACTAATTTTCTCAACAGAAAAAGGTTAAACTTGTTGCACACAAGTTTTTTTACAGAATTTTACACACCCCAAAAGGCAACTTGCTTTTTAGGGTTTGTGTAAAATTCTGTAAAAAAAAAAAAAAAAAAAAAAAAAAATTGTGTGTAATAAACAATATTGCTAAAAAAAATCCAGTTAATGGGTACCTTTAGGTATTTATTAATGAGCTATTTAGTAAAAATTTTGATACTACTTTTATGGAAAATATAAAAAAATGTCAAAAATTATGTAGACCAAACCACATTTTCATATTTAAGGTTCACAAGTATGAACCAAACACTTTTTAATATTCAAGAATTTAAAAAAAAAATTGAAATTGAATGTTTATCGTCTACAAATCTAATAAAAATATATATTCATTAAGAGTTTTATAGTTCAACTAGTTAGCACATTGTGGTGTTTTCAACGGAGATATCTAAAATTCAAATCTACACTCCCCTAATTACCAAATTATTAAAAAAAAAAACCTATATAAGATTTATTATGTGAAATTATTATGGATTTATTGGTAAGTCACATAGTTATTAAGTACGTACCAAATCTTAAAGCAATAAATAAGAATGCAATAAACACAATATTCAAGATTTGGTAACAAATTAAGTTTGAAAACCAAAAATGAACATCTTTGATGAAAAAACCACTTTGGAGACCTAGTCGTGTAAATAATTTAGGCAAAAACACAATTTTGGTTCCTACATGTTGGGATCATGGTCAATTTAGTCCATACATTTTCATAGCAGTCAATTTGGTTCTTGTTATTTTTAACTTAAAGTCAATTTAGTTCCTACCATTAACTCACTAATGGAAAATGCCTATATGGCTAATGGTGTGCTATGTTAGCATACATGTGGCAAAAAAAATATAAAAAAATACATAAGAAAATGCAAGAATACACCAGAAAATTAAAGAAATTGAGAATTTTTTTATTAAAAAAATAATTTCCTTTATTTTTTTTTAAAATTAATTTTTCCAGATTAAGTTTTGGTCTGGCATGACTTTTTCTGTTGTTATTGAAATGCTTATATGGCCTTTTAAATGTCAATTATTTGACTTTATATATATTTTTGCCATGTGTACGCTAACAAAGTACACCATTAGCCACGTAAGTATTTTCTATTAGTGCGTTAATGATAGGGACCTAATTTACTCTAAGTTGAAAATAATAGAGACTAAATTGACTGTAACGAAAATATAAGGTCAAATTGACAGCGACTCCAAAATGTAGAGACTAAAATAGTTTTTTTTTTTGCCAATAATTTACTAAGGAAAAACAGTTATAATGATCTACTTACAAAGTTTTTTATGTGATAATGTAAAGGGAAACACAATTTCTGAAAAGAAGGGAGAGAATAGATATTATATTCACATATGGCCTTAAATTGTAGACTACCGTGATTGGAAGACTAAAGATTACTACACCTCTCACAGCATTAGGTTTTTTTTTTTTTTTTTTTGACATGCCCACAGAATAAGATTACTGCCTTGAATTAACCAAATGGGCACTACGTTATCTAGATTATTGCACGTCCCACACGGTTAACAAAACTAGCATGAATGAGATTTTGACTAAAGTAGACATAGATTATGACTTTACTTCCAACGGTCAATGAAAATGTAATCAGGTTAATTTTGTCACAATTATATATATATATATATATATATATACACACACATATGGAGGAAAAAGGTCAGGGGGGTCTCTTGGCATTTTTCCCATTTAATCTTGAGCATTTTATGAATGCTGGAGGCCTGAAAGTACAGTGCAAAAAGATATACAGAGAAAGGAACATGATGATATGGAAGAAAAAAAAGAGTTAATGCAGTGGTTTTTTTTTTTTTATTTTAATAATAAGAGTTAATGCCTAAATCACTAATTTTTAAGGGATAATAATGACATTATTATGAGTGTTTTTTGACCCTTAAATCTAATAGTAATCTAATAGTATTTTTTTTTTCTCAAAAAAAAAATAATAGTAATTCATGGTCCATAAAAGGTGTAATTCTTGTGAATTTACACTAAGTGTAACTTGAACTCATCTCATATATATATATATATATATATATATATGGTAATTATTAAGTATTTCCGAAGTACTATAAATGTGTATTTCCCTCTCTCACATAATTGTGGGTTCTACTAATTAAATTTATGGTGAGATCTATAATTCATGTGACATGAGAGAATACGCATTTATGGTACTTCTGGAGTATTAAATAATTTTCCATATATATATATATATATATATATATTTCTTGCAGCCGCCAAAAAAGGTTTATTCTACAAGTCTGGTTGTTAAATCAAGGATCTTCCATCGGATGGAATTTTCTAAAATGTAAACCTTTCTACGGGGTGGAAGTTTTTAAAATCTAACTAAACCTTAATTTCTAGATTGCAATCTTTTTTATGGTAAAAAGGTTGCAATCTTTATTGACTATCATGAGATTTTGATAATGAATTTATGTAAGAACACCGAAGCTTGCATTATCTTGCACTAAGCACAAATTGTTGACAGAGAGCTATACGTGATTGGTGATCTTTATTTATGACCTTGAGAGTAAAGTCTATGGATGAATCATGAATGAGAGTAAAATCTCAAGAAAGAAGAGGAAAAAAAGATTGAGAAACACATGGATTATTATAATAAAACGTATGAACTAAGAAACAAGGGCTTTAAATAACTAATACTCTATCTATTAAGACTGAAAGCGACCCAATTTTGAAACACAAACTGATCCTCAAAGAGATAAAATAGACAACATTGTTTATATTACAGGGAATATTTGCTTTAGTGGAAACGACACTGTTTGGCGTAAGTGAGGTTCTTGATACGACAGCGTTTTGTTGTGTGCACACAAACGCATAAATCAGCAAAATTCAATTCAAGCATCACAAGAGGGCAAGCCATAAACCAAGCCAAATGTCAGTTGAAGGAGGTTGATAACATCATGTTATTTGTTTTCAAATGTAATCTTATCTGGACATCAGTAAATAGATAGCGAAGCCCCCAAGAATATTACAGCAAGTAAATTACAGTCAGAATCTCATTACACATTCAATCCAATTATGGTATCAGAGCATACAAACTCACCTCCAGCCACGACAAAATTTTTACTCTTTCTCTTCTACTTTTGATTCAGCCACACTGTCTCTCAATCCTCCCCAACCCTTACTCCATCTAGGGCGGCCCAAGATGGTTTGAGGCCTCTAAGGCGCTAATATTAAATAAGTCTTTTTACATTTAAATATTACTTAAAATAAAATTTTTAGTATTTTTTTTTTTAAATCTATTATTAATTCTTTCTTATTGATATAGAACAGACTGCCTTAACCTTTTTGGACTCTCAAGCGAGCCTGAAATTGCGCAAACCGAAAAGGCATTAGTAGAAATTATTTAGACAACAAAGCTGGCATTAATGTAAGATTTACATTGTAGAGAATTATATTGTACACATTTGTTTTGAATCAATGAAAGGTTTAAATGGTAAATAGTTATAGTGTACGCAAAAAATATACTATATTGTACACATTAAATCTTATATTGATAGTATAATGTAAGCTATAAATTTTTCATTAGATTATTTCAAATTTGTTAAGATCTAAACCACCCCCTTCCCAGGTTTTAGATAAAAAATTTTAAGACCAAAATATTGTTATGATGATTATATTTAAACATATTTCAGGTGGGTCTAAAAAAAATTTATTTAAGGTGTTCAAATTTTTATTTTAGGAGGGTCATATAAAAAAAATATTATATATATAAAAAAATTTTGCAAACTCAGTGGGTTAACTGAACCCCTTGAACCGTAAATGGCGCCGCCCATGGCCGCCTCAGTATCTTTGAAACTCAGGAAAGTTGCTATTTTTAGGATTTTCTACGGGGAGGAAGTTTTTAAAATATAAACCTTAATTTCTAGGTTGCAATCTTTATTGACTATCATGAGGTTTTTGTGATGAATTTGTCTAAGAACACCGAAGATTGAGAAACACGTGGTTTATTATACTAATAAAAAGTTAGAAACAAGTGCTGTAAATAACTATAATACTATCTATTAAGACTAAAAGCGACACAGTTTGAAATTATTGAGAAACACATGGTTTATTATATTGATAAAACCTGAGAAACAAGTGCTTTAAATAACTATGATGTGTCATTTTGGTGTGATTAATTTTGTCAACTTATTTTATTATTCAGCTTATTTTTTCTATTATTTATGGGTCTCATTGCACTTTTGATACTACTTATGGGTTACACTGTACTATTTCATCTAACTTTTACTTTTATCTATAATACTTTCAACAAAAAGTTTTCAATTTTAATAAAATAAGCCGATTTCAAATGAACCCTAAGACTAAAAGAGACACGGTTTGAAACACAAAACTGATCCTCAAGTGATAACATATAGACAACATTGTCCACATTACATGCAACACTTGCTTGGGTGGAAACGACACTATTTGGCGTAAGTCAGGTTTTCGATGCGACAACATTTTATTGTGTGCACACAAACGCACGCATAAATCAGCAAAATTCAATAATTCAAGCATCACAAGGGACAAGATTGAGATCAGGCATAATACCTGGTGCTCTGGATCCAAATCTGGACAAAAGGGACAAACCATAGACCAAGTCAAATGTTAATTGAAGGCAGGGATGGACCCAGGTGCGGGCCAAGGCCTCTGGGTCTTTTTTTTTTTTTTTTATAGTTATTATATATTTTATTTTTGTAGTTAAGCTCCCTTCTAAAATTTTAAACTTTTCCTTCTCCTTAATAATCTTAACTAACCTCACTTAAATAGCAACCACTCAACCCAAAAATTTAGCAAAAAAAGAAAAAAAAATCATAATGGTGATTGTATTTTAGGCAAAAAAAATTATTTTATCACAAAAGAACCAAAAAATCATGTGTTATTGGAGAAATTAAAACTAAATTTTTTGCAACTACAGTAAACTTGTATAAATATCAGTTGACTATAGCAAGTTGTTAAAAATAAAACACGATATTTTATTAAGATTATATATATATATATATATATATATATCTTCCTTCAATGAAAAAAATCAAATTCTCTCTCTTTCTTTATTATTTTAATGTGTTTATGTTATTTTAAATGAAGTAATAAAAAAAAAAAATTTGAACGTTTGATATTAAGTGTATTGTAAAGTGATGTAGTAAAATAGATAAAGTAACTTTTGAAGGTGCTAAAAGCTAAAACGGTGAATTCTTTAACTTCAACAACAAAAAAATCCTAGCCAACCTAGTTTAAAAAAAAAAAAAAAATTGTTTTTGTCTTTGTTAGTAAATGATTGCATCTTAACATATTTAAAAACAAAAATTTCATGTATTTATAATTTTTTTATACGATATGGATCCCTATTTGGAAATTTTTTTTTATAAATTTTTTAAAATTTTTTTTAAAAAATTTTATACTCTGGCACCCACTAGCTTAAAATCCTGGATTAGTCCCTAGTTGAAGGAAGTTGATAACATCGTGTTATTTTTTCTTCAAATGTAATCTAATCTATACATCAGTAAATAGATACAGAAGCTCCCAAGAATATTACAGCATGCAAGCAAATCACACTCCAAATCTCATTCAATCCTTTTACAGTTGATTCAGCCACACTATCTCTCAATCTCAAATTATACTCAGAACCTCATACTCTTCAGCCATGCATGATTTCAAATCCTGACTATGCTCGTTTTTTTGAACTTATCAATTGTTGCTAAATGTGCAAGTATCTACTATCGCAGATCCAATTGTATCCAACATTGTTGGACTGGTACTTCTCTTGGGGTTTGGCAAACATTTGAATAGATGCTTTCTTCTTAACCTTGTGCAATGATTATGCAGACTTGTTATCAGCTTGCCACTCTGAAGAAAGGCAACCTCTCCATCTAAATAGGTGATTCTGAGATTCTATCCTATTTTCTTGCTGGTCTAGTGGTCTTCCATATGAAAATATAGGATACTCTTGTGACCTCTAAAACTTCTCAGTTGGAATCAGATTCTCTTGATGAATTCCATGGCCATCTTCTTACCCATGAATTATGACTTGACCAACAGGCTGCATGCGTGCATCAAACGATTTGGGTCTTCCACCAGCCAATTTTGCTGCTCAATCCTCACCCTCCACCAATAATTGTGGGTATAATTTGATAAATTACCAATTATCCAAAAAGTTTAAATCGTTAGAAAATATTAATTAAAGGTAATCACTTAACCATAATTTTAATACGTCTCTTCATATATGGCCAAACTCCTCCTTAATTAGTGGGGTCTAACATGTGAGATTTTTAACATTTTAAATGAGAGACAGTTAAGTGAAATTAGAGATCAAACTAAAAATCTTCTATTTTGATACCATGATAAATTACAAAATATCCTAAAAACTTTAAACTATTAAGAAATAGTAAATTTCATCACTTAACCGTAATTGGAACATAACTCTTGTTGGTGCCAATTTTCACGAAAATCTACAAGCCCGCTGCAAGCCAAGCTCAATTTCTTCTTGTGCCCAATTCATGTTTCTTTATCTTATTTTATTCTCTTTTGCATGGTCCAAACTCATGGGCCTTAATAGGGATTTGAGGGAGTGGTTTGGTTGGGGTGGGTTGACTTTTTAGGACTTTTCTCATGTACCTAGATTACCGGTTGTGCCAAATGGGTTGGGGCTACTTTGTAGCACCTAGAGCTCATGCAGAAAGGTCACGTACCCAAAAATTTTACCCAAATGAAGATCTGTAGCTCTTGTTGCATGTTGTTGAAGACATTGTCATTTCAGGATTTTGGAGCAAGCTGGCTTCTTTGTTGGCTTTTGTTGCATGTTGCTAGCAAGGGCAACTTCCCAAGAGGCTAAGATTGGCTAGGGAAGAACAGCCAATTACAATTTTCTTAATAATGATAAAAAGCAAGACTTCATTTTACATAAACAAAGCAAATTTAACCATAACCATTAGTTTGACATTATTAGGGATAATGGCCTCAATTATTATGCTTAGACCAGTCCTTATAAGCATCCTAAGTTTGATATAAAACCCCAAATCAAATCAAACATAACAAGCCATGTTTTACAATTGAAACCCTAACTTTAGAGCAAAAACTCATACAACAGCAGCATAGGAACCACATTCTAAAGTCTTAGGGTGAAAACAGTGGCACAAATGAGTCTTCCCTCTCTCTCTCACCACCTCTCTCAACTTCTCCTTTCTACTATATATGAAAAACCTTTTTTAGATCGAGTTTGTTATGCATATTTTCCACAAGAAAGCAAAAGTTAAATAAGGAGAACTTAGTTATGCATAACCCATTTTGGGCTTGGAGAGAGAAATTGAAAGGTTGAACAAGTAGGCTCAGCCGTGGGTTTGGGTTGGTGTGAGAAAGAGAGTGAGAGCCATTACTAGGGACAATGACAACACCCGGTGAGAGTTATAGAAAGAGAATGCGTATGGGTTTTGATGAGTTGTGATTGTGTGTGACACTACCTATTCACTAATTTTTAATATGCTAATGTGGCATGCTAGGATCAAAGGGTGCAAAACAACAATTTAACATCCAGTTTGAATTTAAACTTAATTAAGAAAGGAGTTCCAAAATACTTGTAATATGGAATTTATGTGCCTTAAGAGCTTGTAAAAGCTTGTTATTAATCTTCTTTTATCTTTTTCTTTTTTTGCTAGGTGCAAGTTTGGAAGTAAATGAATACTTGAAAATTCATTTCTCAAAAATGTTTAGCCATTTGATTACGTGAATGATGGCATGATTGTCAAAGTTAATAATTCCAAACTAGTTTAGATCTATCTTTTCTAATTCACTACTTGATAATTTATAAGACCATCCATGTATATCATTTAAAAAAGTTGTATGACTAAAACTATAAATGGATGGTCTCTTCAATCACTATATAGTGAGTTGGAAGAAGAGAACTCCAAACTAGTTTAGAGCTAAATTGACTTTTTACATTGGTCAACGAAAATCTAGGAGGCCATCCACTCCTTTCCTCAACAAAGAGGTTTTGGTTGCAATATTGAATTCTTAATTAATTATGCCAAACCATGACATATTGATAATCATTTTTATTTTATTTTTTGAATTTGGTAATTATAACAATGAAGAAAGGATTTGAACCTTAGTTTTTCTAATAAAAAAGTGTAGACAATAATATTGTATTATAAAGATCTTAACGTCATATTTATAATAGTTTTTCTACAATAATAACCATAACTTTTGCAATAACTGACAAAGTAGTTCACTTTTTCTTTCCTTTTCCTTTTTTTAATAAGTAAATAATCAAAAGGAGAATTTTTTTTTTTTTTTTTGGAGAAATATGGGGAGGAGAGGTTGACATAAAACACCAAAAGATATCATTATTTATCACCACTGGGTTACGCTTTAATGTGTAATAATGGACATAAGAGGTTTTTACTTTTTGGACTTAGATTAATTAAGTTCAATGTCTAGATGAATTCAGTGTAATAAGACACTAAACTTAATTCTTATACTTACTTTTTAAGTTTTTAGTATAAATTTTTAATTTATTGTCACCGCTAGCTGAGACTGAGGACGAAATGCTGACAGGTAATCTACAGAAACGTGCTGCATATTTGCTTCGTGATAGCAGGAGATACTGTGATTTTAGGGATCTGATTTTGCTCTCAATGAAGAGGCTACAAAATGAAGCCAAAGAATGGTTTGAAATGGGCTGCAAACCGCATGAACGTCAGCACATGGCCTCAGCATGGTATCATGTTACTTGCCACCCGACTTATTACCGGGAAGACTTTAATTGCTTGAGCTCTATGGGTTGAAGGTGACTATTTATTGAACATTAAAAAATTGAATAGCGGGAAAGTTCGCATAAAAAGAAATCACAAGTAGTCAATTTGTGTTCAGGAAGAATTTAAGTTTATTATTTTCAGTTTATCATTGACAGGAATTTCATTTGGTTCATTTTTTATTAAGTTCTACTTCTAACTAGTTAAAAAGCACTTTTCTAACATATAAGTAGCGATGGGACTAGAGAAAAATCATAAATGTTTGGGAATTGACTAAGTCATTCATCAAGTTTTTAGTTGACACGGGTAAAAAAATTATTCCTGTAGGTGTTTTGATTCCCAATTTTGGCAATAGGGTGGGGCATTATACTGCAAGTTCTGTGTTAGTAATATTCAAGTTTTTAGAAAAAAGGGTAGTTTCTAATTTGGTTTGGCATTCTAAGGAGCAACTTCCCCGTAGGCTCGATTCGGTTCCATCCTATACCTTTTATCCTACGTCTTATCACTCGGAATCGCATTCTCTCACACTGGTGGTACTTCTTGTTGAATGAAAAGATTGGATTAGTCTTTCTGTACCCACCCGCCACCCCTGTTTGAGAGTGATTTTATATCAATGGGGAACCTCCTAATAAGGAAGTTGCTCCTTGGAAAAGCCTTTTTGCTGTCAAGCCTTTTTCTTATTTTTTGGGCAAGAATCCATTTCGGTTTAAGAATTCACCGAATTGGGACATCCATTCAGAACCTGAAACCATTACCAACGAAAAAAGAGGGGCCATGGAAACCTATTGGATTAGAAGATTGTCAAGGACACTTTTGCACATCTATGGGCCATGAAAACACTTATCTTTGATTTAAAAAAGAAAAAAGAAAAAAAGACAAATACCAAAACCTATTACTCTAGCCATAAAATTAAGCAAGTCAGCCCACAACCCATAAATGTTGCCCATGTGCTTGGCAAAATAAATATGTGAAGTAGGCTAAATTTGGGCCCACAAAGTCAGCCTAAAACCATTATTATAGTCCATAAAAATCATAAAGCTATCCTATGAAATCGACCAACACGAGCCCACCAAAAAAAAATCTAGTGAGACAACTAAAGGCCCACGGCTGGGCTTAAATTCAGGTTACTCAATTTGTTATCGTTTATGGTATGGACCAAGCCCACGTGTGTGATAGAGAAGACGAGCAAAAGGTAAAATAAGGAGATGTGGATATAGAAGAAAAAAAGGAATTTTCACGCCTATTTGGGCTTAACCAAAAAAAAAACCTCTCAAATGAACTTGGAAGTGCAAAGTGTAATGCACAAAAATTCATGAAAAAAGTTTAATATCTAATAAATGGACAGCCTTACACTCTCCCTAGTAGGAGTCTGTTCTCTCTGGACCGAAAGGTTTCCAGGTATTTCTAGAGATTTTATCTCTCTCTTTCTCTGGACAGTGACGTTTCTAGCTCTCTTGGCGTGCAATTTGATCTCCGATCGTGTACGCTTGAGCTTTTCGGTGTGGTTTTTCCATCTTCACTAAGGTTTCTTCAGTCTTTGGTAGGCGTATAGTTTTTTGTCATTGGTCGGATCCTCTTCTGCTGCGTTCGAGAGCTCTACTCTGGTGTATAGCAGTCTTGGCGTCCTTGGTGAGTGGAGCTTTCATCCATAGTGGGTCTTGTGTAATCTGGGTATTCTGCCCAGGTGTGGGTATTTTCCCTCTCCTTGGTGGGTTTTCTCTGCCGTGTTGGTGAGTAATTTCTTGGCCGGAGTGGGTCTCTCTCTACCCCTTAATGGGTTAATTAGATGATTTGGAGTGGTGTGTTCACTGTCATCCGTGAAGTCTTAGCCTTTGGGTGTTTGTCCAGTTCGACAGCCGTAGACATTTGCAAGGTATTACTCTATCTCCTGGCTTCTGGGTTTTGTGCTTTGTGCTTTGTGGGTGTTTGATTTTCAAGTAGATTGGTTGTGTTGTGGATTGATGTAATAACAGTATTGGGTTTGGTAACAATGATTGCATTAGGATGGAACTGCTGGGGACTTGGGAGCCCTCGATCAGTTCGTGCACTAGGCGAGGTAATTCAATGGTGGGATCCCAATGCTGTGTTTCTGATGGAAACAAAAATAAAAAAGAAGGCAATGGAAAGGTTATGGAGAAAATTAAGTTTGTGAATGGGCTTGTTGTGCCTAGTGAAGGTAGGAGTGGAGGTTTAGCAATGTTATGGAAAAGAGAGGTTCAACTAGAAATTATGGGATATTCAAGGAACCATATAGATGCAATTGTTACGGAGCAAGTTTCTGGCTATAGGTGGAGAATCACGGGGTTTTATGGACACCCGAAAACACATAAAAGGAATGAATCATGGGATGAGTTGGCGGCTTTGAACAGAAAATTCAAACTTCCTTGGCTATGTTTTGGAGATTTCAATGAGATATTATTGATGAGTGAAAAGCTGGGGGGTGCTATGAGGTCTCAGAAACAAATGGAGGGTTTTAGGGAGGTTGTTAACTTTTGTGGTTTTAAGGATTTGGGGTATAGTGGCCCTGATTTCACATGGTGTAATATGCAAGAAGGTGATAGCCGGGTCTATTTAAGGTTAGACCATGCTTTTGCTACGGATGATTGGATACACCAATTTAATGGGGTAAGGGTTCTTCACCTGATTGACTCGACGTTTGACCATTGCGCCTTGTTAATTACTGATAAAACTACCCCCAATCAACCACGGAAGAGAAGATTTCACTTTGAAGCCATGTGGACTAAAAAGGAGGAGTGTAAGGAGATCATAAAGGCGGCTTGGGAGGGTTGCCTTAATCAAAATACTCCTGAAGGAGTTGTGGCTAGTTTACAGAATGTTGCAGCTGATTTAGTGAGATGGAATGTCTCGGTTTTTGGCTACATCCCAAAGCAAATTCAGAACAAGCGGAAAGAGCTTAATGCCTTGGTGTTGCAAGACAGAAATGGAGTGATGGGGAAGGAGATAAATAGATTGAGGAGTGAGATCAATGATCTCTTGGATAGCGAAGAGATCTTGTGGCACCAAAGGTCAAGGGTTCAATGGTATGGGCAAGGAGATCGCAATACTAAGTTTTTTCACTCGAAAGCCACTCAGAGGAAAAAGAAGAATACGATTACAGGATTATGGGATGAGAGTGGGAATTGGTGTGAGACAAGTGAGGGTATTGCAGCAATTGCCACTAGTTATTTTGAGAAGCTGTACACTTCTTCCCATCCAAGTCGAATTTCAGAAGTTACTGACACCATTTCAGCCAGGGTCACTGATGAGATGAATCAAAACTTAATTCAAACCTTCACTAGAAGCGAAGTGGAAGCCGCGTTGAAGCAGATACATCCTACAAAGGCACCCGGCCCTGATGGTATGTCTGCTATTTTTTTCCAGAAGTATTGGAATGTTGTTGGAAATGATATAACATGTATGGTCTTAAATGTTTTAAATAGGAACATGTCTATGTCTAGTATAAACAGAACCAATATTACCCTTGTGCCAAAAATTAACAATCCTTCAAAAATGACTGATTTTAGGCCTATAAGCTTAAGCAATGTAGTTTATAAGCTTGTTGCTAAAGTGTTAGCAAACCGCCTTAAAGTTTTACTTCCTCATATTATCTCGGAAAATCAAAGTGCTTTTCTTTCAGAGAGACTCATTTCTGATAATGTGCTGGTATCGTTTGAATTAATGCATTATTTAGAACATAAAAAGGAGGGGAAGGAAAATTTTATGGCGGTTAAGTTGGATATGAGTAAGGCCTATGATCGATTAGAATGGGGTTTTATTGAAAGGGTGATGGAAAAAATGGGATTTCATGAAAAATGGATTAGCCTAATTATGCAGTGTATATCTATAGTGTCCTATTCAGTGATCATTAATGGCTCAGTTAATGGTTGTATCCATCCCACAAGTGGCCTCCGGCAAGGAGACCTCTTATCTCCTTACCTCTTTATTTTATGTGCAGAGGGTTTCTCTTCCCTAATAAAGGACGCGGCAAGGAATCAGGTGTTGAATGGAATTTCCATTTGTAGAGGATGCCCCATGGTTTCGCATTTATTCTTTGTTGATGATAGCTTGTTGTTCTATAAAGCTACTGACTGCGAATGTCGGAAATTAGTAGAGATTCTTAAGCTATATAAAGCTGCGTTGGGCCAAAAAGCAAATACAGACAAATCTTTTGTATTTTTCAACCATAATACTCCCCATGAAAGGAGAAGCGAGGTGATTGGCATTCTTGGGCCTATGCAGGATACTAGACCTAACGAATATTTGGGTCTTCCTTATATCATTGGAAGAGCTAAGAGGGAAGTGTTTGCAGAAGTAAAAGAAAGGGTTGGGAAGAAGCTTGCCGGGTGGAAAGAGAAAATGCTCTTTATGGGAGGAAAGGAGGTTCTGATAAAGGTTGTGACTCAGGTAGTTCCCATGTATACTATGAGTTGTTTCCTTCTTCCAAAAGGGCTTTGTGAGGAAATTGAAGGAATGATAAGGAGTTTTTGGTGGGGGCAGAGGAAGCAAGAATCCAAGATAGCTTGGGTGAGTTGGGAAAAGTTATGTCGATCAAAACTACGAGGGGGTATGGGGTTCCGTAATCTTCAAGCCTTTAATTTGGCTATGTTAGCAAAACAAGGTTGGAGACTTCTCTCAAACCAAAACTCCTTGTGTGCAAGAGTGTACAAAGCAAAGTATTACCCTAATGGGAATGTGTTGAATGCAAAACTGGGCTCAAATCCATCATGTGCTTGGAGGAGTATCTTTAAAGCTTTGGAAGTGATAAGAAGTGGAACCAGATGGAGGGTAGGCAATGGAAAGCTGATTCATATATGGGAGGATAAGTGGCTTCCCACCCCTACAACTTATAAGGTAATTTCCCCACCTCAGCCCTTGGATGATTTTCCTATGGTTTCTGCCCTTATTGATAGGGAAACAAAGAGATGGAAAGTGGATATGGTAAAGTCGTTGTTCCTTCCATTTGAAGCGGAAATGATTTTAAATATTCCACTCAGCTACAACTTACCAGAGGATAAAATTATTTGGGTGGAAAATAAGAAAGAGGAGTTCACTGTTAAGAGCGCTTATTATATTGCTCTTAATGTATTAAGTTCTTCCGGGGGGGGGGGGGGAGTGGGGAATGCTCCCATGGTGATCCTAGAACTCCCTTGTGGAAGAAGATGTGGCATCTCAAAATCCCACCAAAAATTAGAATATTCATGTGGAAAGCATGTGAAAATGCTCTTCCTATTATGCAAAATCTAAGGAAGAGAGGAGTGGCCGTTGATGGAGTGTGTCCCATTTGTGGGAATGAAGCTGAGTCCATTTGTTATGCTTTGTTTAGATGTAATTTTGCAAAGGATGTGTGGAGTAGATGGAAGGAGTGCCCTATAAAAATATGTGCAGAAAACCAAGATTTTGTTGATGTTGCTCTGGGGCTGTTTTATGCAGGAACAAATAGAGACATGGAGATAATGGCTGTGACTACGTGAGCAATATGGTACAACAGAAACCAATATGTACATGAGGGTGAAAAACTTGCTGCTGGTCAGGTATGAGATTTTGCTTGGAACCTTCTTTTGAATTATAATGAAGCCTCAAATTTCTTCAAACTTGGCCCAGACTGTTGTGAGATTAGCTGGATGAAGCCTCCAAGGGGGGTCTATAAGATAGATGTGGATGGAGCAACTGCTGAAAGGGGTCGGAATTCAAGTATTGGAGTAATCATAAGAGATTACAAGGAGGAGGCAGTAGCTGGCATGTGTAGGTTGCTAAATGGAAATTTTTCTGTGTTGGAGACAGAATTGTTGGCTATGGAAGCTGGTATTCTATTAGCAAAGGATTTAGGCTTCCAACAGATTATTATTGAATCCAACTCTCTTTTAGCGGCTCAAAGCATATCGGCAAAGATAATCAGTGGTGAAACAGGGTATATTGTTCAAGGAATGTTGTGTAATCTGGACTGGTTTGGCAGTTGGAAAGTTCAGCATGTTAAGAGGGAGTTCAATAGGGTGGCGCATGAACTTGCCCACTATGCAAAATGTAGAGAAGTGAATCTGATCTGGGAGGGGTGTTCCCCACCCATTGTGAGTCACCTGATCCTTCAGGATCAGTTATGATGTGGCTGTGTCTTTGCTTCTTTGTTCTCTGTGTTGGTTTTAATGAAAGTTTGCCTTATCAAAAAAAAAAAAAAAAATGGACAGCCTTACCCAACACATGACCCTTTCTTCTCTTGTAAATGAGATCAATCACCATTAAGGGAGTTTTCCCTTTGGTGAAGCAGTTTTATAGAGCTTAGTCAGTAAAACTAGAATTAGTGCAACCTTTTCAAGATGAACATTGCTCAATGACGATGAATATTAGTTTCCAATAGTCAAAACTGACCTTCCCCTTATTTAGCAGCTTTCTAAGAGACTCAAACATCATTATAAGACCAGGAGGGACCCCAACTCTAGCGCTTGGCCGAAGTGGATCAAAATGAACCAAATTTTGCGGGGGAGAGGGAGGTGGGTTTTGAACATAGGTAGATAGTGGAGTTGTAGCTAAAGTCCTAAAATATTATGGGTTTCCAAGGTGGTGGAGCTGTAAAGACCGGCAATTGTTGGATCTTACTTATGTTGGAAATTTTTGATTCATGGGTCAAAGGGAGTAGGCATGGGAAAATCATTAGATGGAGATCCGTTAACCCCTCCCAGCCTAATAATAAAAAAGGGTATGAGTTATAGGAATAACATGTTTTAGTCCAATAAATTTATGATTCAAACCCGGTTGGATCACTCTCATATTTGTACCCAGTTTGACGAACTGATCAAACAATTATTATAAAAATTTGACTATATAATTTGGACATCTTATTTGGACGACAGATGAAGTTAACCACACAAAATTTAACTCTTGGTGTATTAATTTTTAGAAAGCACTTGATAGGAAATTAAGTAGTTAAAAGGAGATGGTAGTGGCCAAGAGCCTTGTTAAAGTTATACTAGTTAGTAACTCTTCTTTTCATCATATTCAGGGTTCAAATCCTCCCCTCACCTATTGTATCTATCAATTTGTTTTTGTTTTTACTTATTTTTTTAGAGACGAAAGTAGTGATTTCATCATAAGTTCTAGATAATATCATTTCATGTTGTATCATCATATAGCATCTTCTTTTTTGTCATAATTTACATTATACATATTAGGTTTCTATAATAAAATAATAGTGTATAATGTAGAGTAGATTTTATGGAAGTCAATCTTATATGATGCAATGGCACATTAGTACATTGCTCCAAAGAGTGTGGGGCTTTAGCTTTAGCGACCATCTATTTTAGTAATTGTTATTTCATTTATAGAATTAGCTCCTTCAATAGTTTTCTGGTCTTTAGTATTGCAGGTACTCTTGAAAATGAATGCAGGTTGCTTTGGTGAAGGAAGGGGTGTGTCATTACTCAACATGAAAACAACTGCCGACATGGTTGGTCGATCTATTGCATGCTCTTGCACACACAAAAGCCCAATTTGAATACATCTTGATACTTCATTAGTAGGGTATGTCTCACCTAGTGATGGATCGATTATTTCCATGGCTTTGCCTTCTTTCCAATGGTCCCAAGTCTATTAACAACATATTCATATTAGGCTAAATACAATACAACAAGGCTATTATTGCATATCATTGTTTCCACATGTACTTACGTGTCCAATCAAATTTGAGGAAGGACCATTATGATAATAGTTTGTGTTCTTTATGCCAGTAATGATCTCCAATAACAACACCCCGAAACTAAATACATCGGATTTTATTGAAAATAATCCTTGCATTGCATACTCCGGTGAAATATAACCGCTCTTATAATACAATGAAAAGAAAACTATTGAGCATTGCATATTATTAGACAAAAATTAAAGAAAACTATTGAGCATAGTTCAAGATTAAACAAAAATATTTAAGAAAATCCTTTGTTCAATAACATTACTCAAAATATTTGAACTAATAAAAGATAAAAAGTAATTTTCCAAGAGCCTGGTAATTTAACTGGAACCTCATGATTTTTTCAAACGAGGCATCCAAGTTCAAATCCTCCCTCTCCCAATTATTAAGTTATCAAAAAAATAAAATGAAAAATATTTTGAAATAAGTCTATCATTTTCGCAAAAAGGGGTAGCAATTTGTACTCCTATGAGATATAATAATATTAGTATAGTAATAAGATGAAAACTATAAATATATATTTTTTCTTTAGCCCACTTACAATGTTCCAACAACACAATTTGTATTGGCTTCAATTTGGTCACCGCTAAAGATTCTAGCCATACCAAAATCTGAAATTTTTGGATTCAATGCAGTGTCAAGTAAAACATTGCTAGCCTTTAAATCTCTATGGATAATTCTTAATCTTGAGTCTTGATGAAGATATAAGACCCCTCGAGCAATTCCACAAATAATCTCAATTCTCTTTCCCCAATCTAACCATGACCTTTTCGTTTCATCTAAAATAAGATATTTGAACTTAGATTAGTCTGCATTCAGGACTACATATTCAATCCCAATGCTAGGAATTAAGATATTTGAATTTGGAGGGCCATTTTCATGGTCATGATGCTTGAAGTTTATGTGCAAAGAATACGTACCAAAAATATAAGAGTCCAAACTATTGTTTGGCAAATACTCATAAATTAACATCTTCTCTTCTCCTTGAACACAACAACCTAAAATTCTCACCAAGTTCCTGTGTTGGAGTTTATCAATTAGCACGACTTCATTTTTGAACTGTTCTATTCCTTGTCTTGAGTTTTTTGATAGTCTTTTCACAGCTATTTCCATTCCATTTTGTAGCAAACCCTGAAATAAAAATCCATGGGTCATTTTATCATAGTACACAATTCTTGACAGAAATATAATTCAGTTGATTATTCAGGCAAACCCAGTTTCACATAATGAAGTTGTACATGAAAAATTATTAATGCACCTAAATATTCATGATGGATTTTTCGATGCATTAACACACATGAACTAAGATTAAGCTATTTTCTTGGGTGTTGCCACTTGTATAAGGAGAATACCTTATAAACTGAGCCAAAGCCACCTTTGCCAAGGATGTTAGCAACAGAGAAATTATTTGTGGCTGCAATAATGTTTTTTAGATCAAATACTGGCAAATTTGAATCTCTTCTAATTTCATCATGGTCCTTTCTACTTGTAGACTCTTCTAAGTTTGGTAAACTACAAGCACCAGATTCATATGAATTTGTACTTTGCCTCTTCCCTGTTATAAAACAACTAACAAATAATTAGTTAATACGTTCATATTCGATAGATAAGAGAATGTGCAAATGGAAGGAGTCAATGCATTGGGATATAGATAGGCTGAGAGGCAATAGATTAAAGGACAAGCATTTACAAAATTGTCTGGGTTGCTTCAATATACCACTATGGAATGAAAATCACTCATTCGAAAGTACAAAAAAAAAGAAAAAAGAAAAAAAAAGAAAAGAAAGCCCTTTTCATCTCTTTATTAAATGCATTTTGTAGTTTCTTTGTGTTGTTTGTTAACTCTATTTTGTAGTAGATTTTAGGAATACATTTTCCTTTAACTTCTACAAATTTGAAAATCGTCTGAGTTGAGGATTTTTCTTCTCTCTCTCTCTCTCTCATGCGAATGAAAGAATGCACATTCCATTTATTTTCTAATAAACATTCATCCTCATTCCTTTGATGAAATGGACGTAAATATTGCTTTCATCCCTATCTTTGAGAAAGGACAAACAAAAATTAAATGGTATATTAATAAAGTTTTATATTTCTTTACTTTCCATTCATTCTTTTATAAACTCAAAAAAGCACTAGGGAAAAAAAAAATCATATTCTATTTCATGTTATTCCATTCTTTTAGAAACTCTCTTACATTTGTAGTTTTTTGCTTCTTCTTTTTTTTTTTTTTTTTTTCAAATAATCTATCTTTTTAACTTTTTTTTATAGAAAAAAGGTAGTTTTTTAATTTTTTGTTAACCTTTAATTCAAAATTTACCAAAACCTATATCTTTTACTAAATACTATGTAGATAATCTACCAAAAATAAGTAAAAGCCAAATGCACTCTTGAGTCACCTTGCTAGCATATTTTTCACTAGACTTAGCGACAAAAAATAAGTGAAAGAAACCACTTCAATTCGAACAAAAGACTGAGGAAAGACTTGCTTACCTCTTTTTTTCTTCATTACGAACCGATACACAATGGAGACCCCAAAAAGAACCATTACAACAACAGAAACTCCCAGAATTGCCAACATCCTTTTTTTTCGAGAAAGACCATTTTTCTTGGCATATTGAGCTAAGGTAGAAAAATATATATATATATATATATATTTATTTATTTATTTATTTATTATTCATAGTGACCTCATAAATTTGAGAGGTAATTGAACATAAATAGTGAGTATTGATGCAATTTTATAGGGAAACAAGAGTAAGGACTAAGGAGGAAACAATGTGCTAAAGGAGAATGTGCTCGTTAAAAAGGAAAATGTGCAAATTTGTTTTCACAACATCAACCTCGGATGGAACAAGAGTTACATATATAGCAGCGAGAGTAGAAATTCTTATGATGCCAGGAATTTACAAAATTTAAACAATTTTAACTTGTCAAACCGTTTCTTAAAAGTTTGGAAAAATTTAAGAAAAAGAGAAGACAGAAATGCGAAGATTATGAAATTGTTTTTGGAAGGTTTAACAAAACTATGTATAAATTCTTTGCAACATGCATAAAATCTGGATTCTCTCTATATGTGCTAAATATTAGAAAGTGTTAGGAAATTTGAGACAGCTATTATATCATGTTAGAATAAAAAATGGTATGTTTGGCAGACTGTAATGTAATAGTTATTTTAATGGTTTAGCTATTTAGTAGTTTGGTTATCTTTTTAATATAAGAAATAATAATTCTTTGTGAATACTTATTCTTTAAAATGAAAAATAAGGTTATGTTTAGTAACAGTTTTTGTTTTCTATTTTCAAAAACTTGTTTTTAAGAATATAAAGAAAAAAACAATTTTCTTGTATTTTTGAAATCAAAAATATGTTTGGTTAGTTGAAATTAAAAAGATAATTTTTTGAAGAAAAAAATAGAAATACTAAAATATATTGTTACTAAGATTTGAACTCTAATGCTAACTCATTAAATAAGATTGACTCATTAAATTAAATGCGAGTTTTCATTGACTTTTGAAAATTAGAAACTGAAAACAACATTTTACATGTTTTCAGTTTCCTTTACAAATTGAGTTTTAAGAACAATTTTTTTTTTTTATCCATTTTGGATTGCCAAACAAAATTTTTAGTCTCAAAAATAGAAAATTGTTTTTGAAAACAGAAAATAAAGGGAAAAGACAGTTACCAAACATACCCTAAGTATTCCCCTCTAAAATAGTTGTAATAGTAATTTCTTAGTAGGTATAATAATTTTTAAAATTAATATATTTCCAAATAAACAAATTTTCCATATATACCTAACAATTATGAAAATAAAAAATATAAAAAATAACTGATTTCTCTCTCAAATTTAAAAAATATTATTTATTATGAACTATAATTGTATGAGTAAGATGTTTCCTAAAATACAACTTAAGCAAGTTCTATTTCTAGTAATAAAGATTACCATTACTTTCGTTTTGTAATCCTCATTCAGTGTACCAAATGTGCAATTAATGTGATTTCATCTAAGCACCCTACCATTTTCTTTTATCGGGTTTTTTTTGGTTACATGTTTGTAGTACCTTTTTACTATAGTTAACCTAAGCACACAAGAAATTAATGTGGTAGAAATAATTAAAAAGACATTGGCATGTATTACTTAAAGTATTACCTAGTACAACCAAATCCTCGCGTATGTATAAATCTTGTCCATCATCAGAAAATGTTCTTATGTCGGCCAAGTCGCTGTGCCATGTCAAGCATCCAATCCCTTCCTCACTCTCATCTGCACTTGTGTAAGCCATACAAGAACAATTCCTTAAGCACTCTTGTTCACACTCTTTCAAACTTAAACTCATGTCTACATGTGCTACTGAAGTATCGGGCACCTTCACATGTGCCAACTTGACGAACCCTTCTCCGCCCTTACATGTGGACACCCCTTGGTTCCTTACACACCCACTTGACCCATCTCCAAAGCGCCAATCAAGAGGTGACTTGGGTTTGAACCCGGGTAAGCATGTGCACTCAAACTCATCCCCATTGTATGGGTCACAGTAACTATTTGGACCACACTTCAAATATATATCGCATGACTCTTTTGGGTTGAACCAAAACCTAACCCATTTACCATCGACCCAAGTGTACCTCCCAAATGTTCCTGATTCACCTAAGACAAAAATAATTTTAGAGTAAACATCGGGCTCAGTTATACAATACATAATGGTGACTTCATCTTGATTATTCACAAAACTAACATTCAAGGGGCAATTATATAATTTAGATTTCATTTCTGGTGCACCAGTCAATCCTTGGCCGCTCCAAGATCCGGCCCGCCACAATGGAGTTTGACCCTTGTATAACAACAACTGGGGGTAACCAATTGGATCAATTTTAAATGAGTACTTGCCAATTTTGGGGTCATTTTTAGACTTCCAAGATGTTAAATATCGGTTCAACCTAGTTTGCCGGTCCAACCCAACTTTCATAAAAGGAAGAATAGTATTGGTGGGATAATCAAAGCTTTGCCATAAAACCCTTTGGCTGTGTTGTTGAACCAAAACAAGATTTCCAACATCTAAGAGCTGAGCCAAAGAGATAGAATAGTTTGTTGATGAGATTGAAGCAATATTCGTGGACCAAATAGGAAGAGTTTGATTTTTGGTGTGGAGGACAAGGTTTCCTTGACTGTTGATGGATAGAATTCCCGAGCTATCATTGAGTGGATTGTCTCTATTTGCAACCCACACAACGGTTTGTTCGGTAATTTGGTAATACCAAATTCCAACGTAGCGGTGGTTGGAATTGCCAGGGCTGAAAAATCCAAGTGCAAAGGTTTTTTGGTTTGAGACTAGAGTTTGACCATCCTTGATGGGTTGGTCTGGTGATAGGGTATCAAGGGAAATGCAAATTGGGAAAAGAGGGGAGAGAAGTAATATTAATACTGATTTCAATAAGGATTTAGCAGGACTCATGGTTTTTCCAATGAAGATTGTAGGACATGAGAGTACGAAAGCAGAGCATCTAAATGCATGCGTGTGACTTCATTTTATACCTCAAGCCGAAGCTCACTATTCATGACATATAATTACCATCGACCCTTGTTTTTAGTATGAAACAGATTGCGATATGGTGCTTGAATACCAAACTGCCGCAGGGCCAACACGTTGTACAGTTAGGGGTTCAAAAGAACCCCCAGAGCTAGCAAAAACTAAAATTTTTTATTTAATAACTTGACCTCTAATTTAAAATTTTGAACACCATGACCATGACCATAGACCAAGACCCTAATAAATTTTTGGTGCAAGCAGAAATTGAATATCTGATCTCTTATTGAACTATTAAACATTTTACTAGTTGAGCTAATTGGAACCCACTACTTAAATAAGTTTTGAATATGATCTTCTTAATAATATCTTGGTCCTTTTAACAAAATTAATAAGCCCAACAACAAAAATGGAAATTTGTAAATCTTAAACCTTTAAAAAAAAAAAAAAAATACTCATTTAGATTTTTAAAGATTTGAAATAAACAGATAGATGAAATTATTATAAGCCATAATAATTAAAGTTTACTTAACAACAATAATTAATATGCTTATTGTATTTAGAAATAATAGGTTATTTTCAAGATTTAATCTTAGAAAAAATAATTAGTATATTCATTGTATTAAGAAGCAATACATCAAATGAACTTACAGTTTATCTTTTAGTTTCTTACTATTGCTATGGAAATTTTTTTAACAAGATTCTTCTTTTACCTAAGATTCATATTCTTATTGACTCCCCTAGAAAGAATCCTAAAACTGCCCCTAACTGCAGACATTTCCTTACGTACTTCTACTAATTTTCTCAACAGAAAAAAAAAAAAAAAAAAAAAAAAAAAAAAAAGGGTTAAACTTGTTGCACACAGGTTTTTTTTACACAATTTTACACACCCAAAAGGCAACTTGCTTTTAGGGTTTGTGTAAAATTCTATAAAAAAGAAAAAAAAAAGAAACTTTGTGTATAATAAAAAAAATTGCTAAAAAAGATCCAGTTAATGAATACCTATTAATGAGTTATTTTTGAAAAGTTTTGATACTAATTTTATGGAAAATATATATAAAAAAAAAAGTCAAAAATTGTGTAGACCAAACCACATTTTATATTTAAGGTTCACAAGAATGAACCAAACACTTTTTAATATTCAAGAATTAAAATTTCTAATAAAAATATATATTCACCAATAAGAGTTTTATAGTTCAACTAATTAGTACATTCTGGTGTTTCCAACAGAGATATCTAGAATTCAAATCTACACTCCCCTAATTACCAAATTATTAAAAAAAAAAACCTAGATAAGTTTATTAACCAAAATTATTATGCATTTATTGGTAAGTCACCTAGTTATTAAGTACCAAATCTTAAAGCAATAAATAAGAATGCAATAAACACAATATTCAAGATTTGGTAACAAATTAAGTTGAAAACAAAAAATGAACATCATTGATGAAAAAACCACTCTGGAGACCTAGTCATGTAAATGATTTAGGCGAAAACAAAATTTTAGTTCATATATTTTTAGATCACAGTTAATTTGGTCTATATATTTTCATAGCAGTCAATTTGGTTTATGTTATTTTCAATTTAGAGTCCATTTAGGGTCTGTTTGGAATCCGCTTATTTTGCTGAAACTAAAAAATTTTTGTTGAAAATACTGTAGATAAATGTAAAAGTTAGCTAAAATAGTATAGTGAGACCTATAAATAGTAGCAAAAATAAACTGACTACTAAAATAAGTTAGCAAAAATAATCTTTTCCAAATGGACACTTAGTTCCTGCCATTAACTCACAAATGGAAAATGCCTACGTGGCTAATGGTGTGCTATGTTAGCATAAATGTGGCAAAAAATATATATAAAAAAAAATACATAAGAAAATGCAAGAATACACAAGAAAATTAAAGAAATTGAGAAATTTTTTTATTAAAAAAATAATTTTCTTTATTTTTTTTAAATTAGTATTTAGTCTGGCGTGGCTTTTTTTTTTGTTTTTTGTTTTTTTTTTTTGTTTTTGAAATGCTTCTGTGGCCTTTTAAATGTTAATTATTTGATTATATATATATATATATATTTATATTTTTGCCCTATATATGCTAAAAAAGTACACCGTTAATCATGTAAGCATTTTCCGTTAGTGCGTTAATGATAAAAACCAAATTTACTTTAAGTTAAAAATAATAGAGACCAAATTGACTATTATGAAAATATAAGGACCAAATTAATAATGATCTCAAAATGTAGAGACTAAAATGTTTTTTTTGCCAATAATTTACTAAGGAAAAACAGTTACAATGATCTACTTACAAAGTTTTTTATGTGATAATGTGAAGGGAATCACAATTTCTGAAAAGAAGGGAGAGAATAGATAATATAATCAAATGTAGCCTTAAATTGTAGACTACCGTGATTGGAAGACTAAAGATTACAGCACCTCTCACTGGATTAGGTTTTTTTTTTTTTTTTTTTTTTTTTTTGACATGCCCACAGAATAAGATTACAGCCTTGGATTAACCAAATGGGCACTACGTTATATAGATTATTGCACGTCCTACACGGTTAACGAAGATAGCGTGAATGAGATTTTGGCTGAAGTAGATATTATGACTTTACTTCCATCCGTCAATGAAAAATTGAAAATGTAGTCATGTAAGTTGAGGCGATCGAATAATTATATCTGAGTCCTAACTTCAATGAGTTATTTTAGAACCACAACATTTTTCATATACTTTTTCACAACTATATATATGACAGATGGACTATAATTAATTGTTTATCATTTTCACATAAACTCATAATTTTCTTTTTTTACCACTTATAATTTTTTACTTTAGAGTTATGGCACATAAAATTGTGGTCTAAGGATTTTTGAATCTCAGCACCAGCCAGGAAAGCTGTTCAAAAGTTGATTCTACAAGTCTGGTTGTTAAATCGAGGATTTCCACCAGATGGAATTTTCTAAAATATAAACCTTTCTACGGGCTGGAAGTTTTTAAAATCTATCAAAACCTTAATTTCTAGGTTGGAATCTTTTTTATGGTAAAAAGGTTTATTCCTGAGGATCTTCCACTGGATGGAATTTTCTGAATCTAAACCTTTCTACGGGGTGGAAGTTTTTAAAATCTAACCCTTAATTTCTAGGTTGAAATCCTTTTTATGGTAAAAAGGTTGCAATCTTTATTGACTATCATGAGATTTTGATAATGAATTTTTGTAAGAAGATTTGCAATCTTAACACCGAAGCTTGCATTGTCTTGCACTAAGCACAAATTTTTGACAGAGAGCTACACGTGATTGGTGACCTTGAGATTAAAGTCTATGGATGAATCATGAATGAGAGTAAAATCTCAAGAAAGAAGAGGAAAAGAAGATTGAGAAACACATGGATTATTATAACTAAACGTAAGAACTAAGAACTAAGTGCTTTAAATAACTAATACTCTCTCTCTCTCTCTCTCTCTCTCTCTCTCTCTCTCTATATATATATATATATATATCTATCTAAAACCTGGTTTAAAATATACTAATATTACTACTTTCATTTGTGTTCTAGTTAGTATTATTATTTACTAAAAAAAAAAAGAAAAAAAAAGAGTTGTAGTATAATATTTATTGTTGTTACGCTTCTGTTAAGCCACCTCATTCACCATGTCATTATTCTTTTTCATTTTTATTTTTTAGAATATTAAATATAAAAATATATTGTTTTTACAAATTCATCTTATACTGTTTTAATATTACATATTCAAGGACTTTAATTTTGATGTTATAAATAAATAATTCAAAACAAAAGTATTGTCTATACATATTCATCTTGGGCAATTTAACTTTATATATAATTTTTGCCAATTTACCTTCCTTCATTTTGGCTTTTCTTATTCCCAAACTTTTACTATAAATTTGTCAATCTTTTCCATTCTATGCATAGTTTTTCCATTAAAAAAAGGTTCTCTCTCTCTCTCTCTCTCTCTCTCTCTCTCTCTCTCTCTCACATTTTTTGTTGGATTTTTTTATTTATTATTATTTCTTTTGCATCTCTACCTTAGATTGATGAATATTTGTGTTTTCTAAAACTTTACTTTTGGTTTATTATAACTGAAATTGAAAAGATAAAAGGCTAGCCACTATACCTCCTATTATCTAACTCATCATGTACATAACTCATAAACTTAATGATTTTCTAATGAATGAAAAATGTTTGTTCGTTTAGACCCCTTAAAGCAAATTGTTTAACCTAATATATTAACCAAGTGATTACTTAAATTAATTATTCAGATCTAGGTTAAACACAAATAAATCATATCATACAAAGCAGCGGAAAATAAATAATACCACGATATGATGACCCAGGAAAACCGATGAAACGAACCGTTTCAAGGTAAAAACCTGGGAAGGATTTGACCCAACTATCCTCAAGGTAAAGTAAATCCACTATAAGAAAATTGAAGTTTCTACAATTAGATTTGATCCTAAATCTATTGCTATCTCATGTAATAACTTGCTCACATGACCATGTGCAAGCTCCGGATTCATGGACTCCATTTTTTCTTGGATTTGCTGCAACACAAGTCGCTTTACTTATGACTTTGAGATCCCACTCAAAGGTTTCAGATCACCATCATTAATGATCTTGATACAACAACTATGTTCTACCAACGTTTGAATGTAGTTCTTACCCCGATAGGTTCTTATGCAATTAGAAGGTACAAAACTTCTTAGATCTCACAAAAAGTAACACACAAGTCTTCTCCAAAAGTATTCAAAATGTGGCTAGGGTTTCCTTGTTATATGTGGAGAAGTTTAAATAAAACCCTAAACATTTTTGCAGGCTTGGGCCTGTTTAAAAATTTTGTAGAAAATCTAGACCTGAGATTTTCGATCGGTCAAGTTTAATTCTCTATCGGTCGAGAAAGGCAGAACCTTACTTCCTTTTTTTTTGCAACCAACTAGACTTAAAACTTGAAACCTATACTTTTAAGCATCGCCTAACACTTAGACTAGACATGTTTTGTTCTTGATTTGCTAACACAACAAAAATATGATTCTAAACATTTAAACCTAAATCTTTAGAACCTAACAAAAAAGATAGAAACCTAAACTATGGATATTTTGTAATATATATCTTCAACTACAAAATTTTGCAATGAACTTCTTAATTTAGGATTAATTGTAATATCTATGCATTTTATCCAAATGTTTGATTGCATTAATTTTTATATAGATAATGTATTCAAATATAGCCTTAAATTGTAGACTATTCATGAGTCCCTATAATATCTTTTAGTATTTTTCATATGTCCTATTGTACAATTTAGCTAGTTTTTAGCTTTTTTCTATCGTACTTTCAGTAAAATGTTTTCAATTTTAATTAAATAAGCAGTTCTTAAATGAAAAAATTACTGCTCCTCTCACAGAATTAGTTTTATTTTTATTAATTTTATATTTGTTATGACATCCCACAGAATAAGATTACTGCCTTGAATAAACCAAATGGGCACTACGTTATATAGTGACCGTTTGGTTTGCACGTCTACATTTTCTTCTCCACGTTTTCCTCTTTTTTTTTGTTTTTTTTCCAGCCCGCAATAGTTGACTTTGTCAACTGTGAACAGTGCATATGTGTACTGTTTACGGTCCCACAAATTACACTTTTTAGCAACTTTTTTATTAAAAATGGGTCCCACAACACTATTTACACATTTAAAAATTATTTCGCTACAGTGTTTTCAGTTTTAGTTTTTAGTTTCAGCAAAAATAAGCTCAATCCAAACACACCCATAGATCATTGCACGTCCCACACGGCTAACAAAGCTGGCGTGAATGAAAGAGTTGACGACATAGATTTTGACTTTGCTTCCATCTGTCAATGGTTACGTGAAATGTAACCATGTCAGGTAAGACGACCCTCTCGGTCGAATTATAATATTTGACTCTAAACCTGACGGGTTATTCTAAAACCACAACATTTATCATACCTTTTGTCATCACTATATATATATATATATATATATATATATATTGACTGTAGTTAATTTTTTGTCATTTTTATATAAACTCATCATTTTTTTTTACCACTTATAATTTCTTACACCATTTTCTCTTTTTACCATCTAGAGTTTGCTACATTAGAGTTAGTGGCAGCTCTACGATTTTTTTGGTTAAGAGATTAATCTTGGATTCAACATTGATTCCTTATTATAAATTTATCTATTGTACGTACTAGCAATAGAATAAAAAAATAAATTATAAGTTCATTTGACATTTTTTTCGTAATACAATGAGTGTATTAATTTTTGTTATTAAGTTAATTTTAATTATTATTGCTTAAAATACTTTTATCTATTAGTTTAGGACAATTATATGTTTACATTGAACTATCAATGTAAGATTTACATTGTAGTGAATTATATTGTACACGTTTGTTTAGAATCAATGTAAGGTTTACATTGTAAATAATTATAGTGTACACATTTGCAAACAAAATGTACAATATAAAATACACAATATAAAAAATATACAATAGAATCAATGTAAGGTTTAAAAACAGCATAAATCTTACATTGATAGTACAATGTAAATTATGAATTTTCCATTAGATTATTTTGAATTTGTTAAGATCTAAAGCATCTTCTTTCCAGATTTTAGGTAAAATTGGTTTGTTGTTGGGTTTTTTTTTGTATGTTTAAAAAAAACAAAATATTGTTAAGATGAATATATTTAAACTTAATTCAAGTGGGTTTAAAAAAATTTTAGTCAAGGTGTTTAATTTTTATTTTATGAGGGTCAAATAAAAAATATATTTTATATATATATATATATATATATATATATATAATTTGGCAACTCAGTGGGTTCACTAAACCCTTTGAACCGTAGATGGCGCCGCCCATGGCCGCCTCAGTATCTTTGAAACTCAGCACGAGCCAGGAAAGTTGCTATTTTTAGGATTTTCTACGGGGTGGAAGTTTTTAAAATCTAAACCTTTATTTCTAGGTTGCAATCTTTATTATCTATCATATCATGAGGTTTTTGTGAGGAATTTGTGTAAGAACACCGAAGATTGAGAAACACGTGGTTTATTATACTAATAAAACGTAGAAACAAGTGCTTTAAATAACTATAATATACTATTTATTAAGACTAAAACCGACACGGTTTGAAACACATGATCCTCAAGAGATAACATATTGACAACATTGTCCACATTAGAAGGAACACTTGCTTAAGTGGAAACGACACTATTTGGCGCAACTGAGATTGTCTATACGACAGCGTTTTGTTGTCTGTACACAAACGTATAAATCCGCAAAATTCAATTCAAGTATCACAGGAGGACAGTCATAGACGAAGTCAAATGTCAGTTGAAGGAGGCTGACAACATCATGTTATTTGATTCTCAAATATAATATAATCTGTACATCAATAATAGATACAGAAGCTCCCGAGAATATTACAGGAAGCAAATTACACTCAGAATCTCATTACACGTTCAATCCATCAGTTTAATATTTTACCTAAACAAAGCAAATTTAGCCGTAACCATTAGTTTAACATTATTGGGGATCATGCGCTCAACCATTATGCTTAGACCAGTCCTTAAGAGCATCCTAAATTTGATATAAAACCTCCAAATCAGATTAAACACAGCAAGCTACATTTTACCCTTAAAACCCTTACTTTAGAGCAAAAACTCATACAATAGCAGCATAGGAACCACATTTTAAGGTCTTAGGGTGAAAACAGTGACACAAACAAGTTTTTCGTCTCTCCCTCACCACCTCTCAACTTCTCATTTCTATTGCATGTGAAGAAATTATTTTAGATCTAGTGTATTATGCATATTTTCCACAAGAAAGCATAAGTTAAATGACGAGAACATCATTTACGTAAAACCCAAATCTAATAAAGCCACTCCTAAGTGTAGACACAACGTAATGAAGTTGCCACATAGTTTTTGCAATGGTCTAGGGACCATATATATAGCGTCATTTCGAGGAAAGACCATTGATCTTACTACTATATGGGTTCGGAGTTAAGGTACGGTCTTGAGAAAGTGTTAGGCACCCAAAACCGCACAACCCTAAAGTTGGCTTCCTCTCATTATGTCTTATGTCTTAACCCTATTAAAAGCACCTTCAACATTGCATCTATACCCACACACACACTAGCATACATCTAACAATCAACATGGCATCAATCATCCCAAACCCTAATCACTCATCTATCATGGCATATCACAACCCAAGCATACATCTATTTCATCTCATTCAAGGCAGCAAGTGTAGAGCGACTAAATTCTTAGTTCGAAATAAGTCAAACAAGTAAAATAGTTTCACAAATGCGAATTTGTATTGATGATTGTGTGGTACAATTCTCTGTGATTACGAAAGAGTTATCCTCTGATTCAATCTCCTTAAAAGACTTGTTGATTGGATTTGTAGTAATGTGATTTTGATATGAACACAAGATATCCTTCAATTTGGTTGAGGGATGGATGGAATTGCAATGAATCTCTGGCTATAAGCTTGTTAGAAATTCTTTGTTCTTCGTGTTCTTTGTGTTCTTCGTGTTCTTGGTGCGTTCTTCGTCTTTGAAGATTTGTGGTGGAAGTTCTTCGGTGCTTTAGAGGCTTGAATCCGTAGAACTTCACTGATTTGTGATTTGTGATGTTTCTGGAGGCTTTTGAGCTTGATTCCAGTGAACTTTGAGATCTAGGCAGGTAGTTTAGATGATTCTGCTTCGAATGTTCTTTCTTATTTGAAGGTTTGTGGCGGAAGTTCTTCGGGGCTTTGGAGGCTTGAATCCGTAGAGCTTCACCCATTTGTAGTTTGTTGACGTTTCTGGAGGCTTTTGAGCTTGATTCCAATGACCTTTGAGATCTAGGAAGATGATTTGGATGATTCCTCTTCGAATGTTCTTCGTATTCGAAGTTGAAGTTCTTGGAGGCTTCAAAGCTTGGTTCCAACAGAGCTTCTGGAATTCTGAATCTTCTCTCCTCCTTCCAAATGCCTTAGGAAGACTTCTATTTATAGGAGTTTGGGGGTGGGTGAGCGACACGTGGCGAAGTCTGATTGGTGACACATGTCACCACCTGATTGGTCCGCCTGTGTCATCGCTTACACGTGCGAGGATTGCTTGTGTCATTGCTTACACGTGCGAGCTTGCTTGTGTCATCGCTTACACGTGCGAGCTTGCTTGTGTCATCGCTTACACGTGCTGAGGTGTGATTGGTTCTTGCATGACATTTGGCAAATTTCTGTTGGTTTCTGAGTAGTGATAGTAAAACCTAGTAGCAATACGTGGTACTTTGTAATTGGTTGTATTTTGTGGACTCAGTAGTATGATGTGTCAGCTTGTGATAGGTCGGGAATTTTTCCCTCTCTACAAATGCCCCCTCGAGACTCGTTCACGCACACAGTTTTAGAGTGTAGTGTGGGAATGAGTTTCGAAAACTGATTTTTTTTTTTTTTTTTTTTTTTTTTACACACTTGACTCTTTAAGTGAAGTAGTTGAAGGTGGTGGAGCTTTCAGCATGATGAGATAATTTCCGAAGAGTAGACCCACCCATATGAAAGGCTTTGGTAAGACCGAAAAGGGGTCTGCGAGTATTTGAATGTACTTGCATGACTGGACCCTCTCAGTATAGGTTAAGTTGAAGTAATTTCAGAAGAGTATTCTGGATCGTTGGTGGCGATCACAAGGTGTAGAAGATGGGGAAGAAGTGAAGATGTTGGTTGGGCACAGCATGCAGAGTCGTGGGGCTAGCCTCATTTTTCTTTTTCTTTCTTTTTCTTTTTTTCTTTTAACCCCTGGTGAAGTAATTTCAGAAAAGTATACTTCGGATTACGGCGAGGCCATGTGGGAATGTGATTGAATGTGCTTGTGTCGTCGCATCATTCAAGTTAAGTTGAGGTAGTTTCAGAAGCTTACGGATTCTGGGGGTGCTGGTGTTGGTGATGAAGATGAGGGGGATGAAGCAAAGCGAATGGGTGAAACATACGCCTCCATGGTGCTGGCCCTGTATGTTGGGGACCCTCTGGTGTAAATGTTCCTGGGAAGTACACATTTGGATCTGGGACTGACTGCATGCTGAATGAGGTCCGACAGCAAGTTGTAGAATGTGCTTGCATAATGGGACCATGCTGACGGACGTTAAGTTGAAGTAATTTCAGAAGAGTACTTTCTGAAATACCTCAAGCTGAATTTAAGTTGGAGTAATTCCAGAAAATGTGTTTTGAGGTACCAGCAACGATGACCTTTGGGTCCCCTGCTTGTGGGAACATAGAATGAAGTTTTGGTGACCATTTACCGACACCAAAGGTTGAATTCTGATGAGCTGGTCCCTTGGAGATCATTATAAGTGTTGGATGAAAAACAATTTGTAGGATACCCCAACACTTTTTACCATCTTCTCCTACTGCCACTTGTTGGAAAAGCACAGAAAAAAGAAAGATGGAGCTAACTTGTGATTCTGGTCTTAGAAACCAGCCAAGTTGGTGTTTGTTCCGAACCACTGCTTCCGCTGGAAGACCAAGCAATTGGAAAGAGACTACTGGAGACCTTAGGTTAGGAACAGGTGTCTCTGCTGGACTTAGATTTCTTGGCCAACCAAATCCACGGAAGCATGGAAGGGCAATGCAGACCTTGTTATGAGTAATTTTATGGACAATGGTAGTCGTTAAGTGGAGAAACAAAATTTGTTTGGATCTCAAAACTACAATGACACTGTGAGGAGGGTTTCTACTGAACCATGAGAGGGTTGATTTCAAACTGATTATGAAGCAATTTTGGTTGCTAAGTGTTGAAAATGATAAGGCCATAATGAGAAACGGCTGTGAGAAAGAGGACTTGAAAATTTGAAAGAAGCAAATCTTCATTTCATGATTCAGCGTGTTTTTTTTTTTTTTTTTTCTTTCTTTTTTTTTTTGATGAGTTCTTGATGAATCCGGCCCTTCTATTTATAGTGGAGAGACGAAGAATGGTAGATATGTAGTCGAGAATGGCAGTTGAGAATTTTTGGTGAGACTGGTGGATTCTCGACTGGTAGGCACCGAACAGTAGGCGAGAATGTTTGGCACCGAATGAGGAATGGTAGGCTGAAGACCGGTAGGCACCAAACAGGAATGGTAGGTTGAATTAGTGACCCAGTGTAATTTCAAGTTCAAGACACACTTGTGAGAGTTTATTTGTACTTTGAAAGGAAGCCTTGATAAAGTCTGGAGAATAACCTTGAGGAAATTCAAATCTCAAATCTTGATCTTGGGAGCTTGACTTTTGGGCACTGTTGGTACTTCAAAGAAGTGGGTCACATAGGTGGTTTTCAAGTCTAAAACAAATAAGCGGATTTCACAATCAGAACCTATGTGAAAATTTGAATAGGACAAGCTTTGCTCGAACATCTTGATTTTTGGTTAAAGTTCACATTAAGGCCAACAACTGTAGAATCATACTATTTGAGCAATTTCGGATTCTCAAATGAAGAAATAAACCCCAAAAATGGAATCTACGCGAAAAATTAGGTAAGATAGGTCCTTCTTGAAAATTTTTACTTTTTGGTCAACATTTGTGCAAAAGTCAACTTTTGGAAACTGGACATTTGCACAATTTCTGAGTTTCGAATGAAGAAATGGGTCCCAAAATCGGAATGTACTCGAAAAATTGAGTGGGACAGGTCTGTTTTGAAAATTTTGACTTTTTGGTCAAGGTCAAAGGTCCATGAGGTCAAAGCATTTTCTCTCTTCTTTTTTTTTTTTTTTTTTTTTTTTTGGCAGGCGGTTCGGACCGGGTCCGGTTTCCAGGTCTGTCAAACCGGTTAGTGGGGGTGACGTCATCCGTGACGTCATAGAACTAGGCGCGTGTGTCAGCGCATGGCGCGTGGGAGCGCGTGTAATGATGAAGGTGCGGCGTCGGCGCGTGTGAGCGCGTGACATGACGCTGGTGATCTCCGTACGTTCTGGTGGCGCGTGTCAGCGCGTGGTGGCTTTTTTAGGCCTGAAATTTTGGGGTTTTGCCGATATAGGGCCGCTGGATCTAGTGGTTTTTTCCGTGTTCTAAAATAACGAGCATATTTGCGCGGAATTGAAAGACTAAGCCGCGGAGCATTTTGAGCTCGTGGCTGCGCGTGGGAGCGCGTGGAAATTCCTTGGAGGATGAACTCTCTGGGTTTTGTAGATCGAAGCCCATTTAAGGTCCCTGTAGGGTCAGTTTTGTGAAATAATGTCTGGATTTTCACAAACCTGAATGGGAAGGCTGCGTGTGAATTTGTGTTATATTGGACTGATATGGCTTTTCTTTTCCTTTTTTTTTTCGCGGGCGGCTCTAACAAGGCGGTGCCTGTGCTTAGACTTGAGGGTCAGAAGGTAGGTGATGAGCTACCTTTTCTGTATGGCATCTTTTATTTCAACCCTTGGGCAGTCTTCTTTGATTTTGAGTGTTGAGTGCTGTGAGCTTGCAAAATCTGACTTTAAACTTCAATTGTTTTCACATTTTTGAAAGTGAATATAGTTTTTTCCAGAGGCCGGTTGGTGGAACCATTTAATGATTTGCTGACTTTCTTCATTTTTCTTGTCTGTTATCTCAAAAGTTTTCTATATAAAGGCATGTTATTGCCTTCCTTCATCACTGAGGCACATGCTTAACATTCAGCTTTCTTCTTCTGCTTTCAAGATTTTTTTTTTTTTTTTTACGTGCTATGAGATCTTTTTCCTGACATTTTTTTTTTTTGTTGCTTGTTTTTGTTTTGCAGCAAAGTTTCTTTGATCTTTGGGTTTTGACATCAAACTTTACACTGGTGTTCATGATGCATTGATGCTATTCTTGGCACTTGTCTTTGAAGCTACACTGGCTTTTGTCTTGGCAATTAAGCTGCTTCAACACTTGCCTTTGCAACATGGCCACATCAGTTGTCTTTTCCATAAAGTTGCATAAACCTTCGCTTTTGCCAAGAAGCCTCATCAATACTCATCTTTGTAATGAAGCTACAACATCACTTTTCTTTAGCCATAAAGCTGGATCGACACTTCATTTGCACTGAAGTCATGCCAATATTCATGTTTGCCATGAAGTTGCGTCACCACTTATCTTTGTTATGAAACTGCGTCAACTCTTGCATTTGCATTGAAGCATCACCATTACTTTGTCTACTGAAGCAAATTTGCACTTGTCTTTTTTAATGAAGCCTTTTCAACATGAAGCCATGTTAACACTTTATTTGCACCGAAGCCATGCCAACATTGATCTTTGGCATGAAGCTACGTCAACACTTCATTTGTGCCGAAGCCATGAAGTCACGTCAACACTTCATTTTCGTTGAAGCCGTGCCAACATTCATCTTTGCCATGAAGCCACGACAACACTCCACATTAGCACTTGCACTTGCATTGAAGTTGTACCAATTTTTAGAGGCAACATAGCTCAGACATCAAGATTTCAGAAATGCCAAGTGCCGAAACCATGAAGTCACGTCAACACTTCATTTTCATCGAAGCCATGCCAACGTTCATCTTTGCCATGAAGCCACGACAACACTCCACATTAGCACTTGCACTTGCATTGAAGTTGCATCAATTTTTAGAGGCACCATAGCTCAGACATCAAGATTTCAGAAATGCCAACAAAATGTTAAAGATGCAAGGAGTCCCTCATTAAGATTTCGGAGATGCCAATGAAACCTTGAAGTTTCAAGAAGAATGCCGCCAAGACTTTGACATTGCATGGACATGCCCTTGGAGGAGAGATGATGCAACACCAACTACAGATGCTGGAGGAAGGTGACATTGTCCAACTTTTGGAGACATGATGTGAAACTGCACCACTCAGAAGGGAGATGATGTGGTTCAAATTTCAAAGTTGTGAAGTGGCACAACCTAGAAGAGAGACGATGTAGCTTAGATTTGTAAGGTACAAGAAGATGCCCCCAAGAGATAAGTGATGCAAAGCATACTTCAAAGATGTGGGAGGATGTCCATAGAAGATGAGCAATGCCATGTAGACTTCATTCCTTACAAAAGAGGTTGAAGATTTTATTTTGCTCCACAACCAAGAACCAACTTATGTTTATCATTAGTTCAAGAAAAGATGAGTAACACCAATTCTTTGCAACTGTCATTTTCTACCACAATGATCTTTGAGTATCATGTAGTGAGCAGTTGACTGATCTTAAGCGATGCCTTGCCAATCAAAGGGTTCTTGAAAGCACGTTGATGGCCTATGAAGAAACTCTTCAGGCTAGACTGGCAATCATTCTTCTTTTCATGTGACTGAACTTAGTGACAAGTACTAAGCTGCCTACGTACCCCGGAGAAGGATCAAGTCATTACGTAGTTCAACAGTTTTTTTTTTTTGTTTATTTATTTTTTTGATAACTTTTTTTTGTTTTTTTTTTTCTTATGTATTTTTGCAAAAAGGAGGGCTCAGTGTGTAATAGTAGGTATCACCACTGATCGAACCCGAGACGGCCTCAAGGGTGACATGGGCATCCAACCACTATGCCACACTAGCAATTGGTGACATAGAGTGGGATTAATTTCTCCTTATTGGTACGCTTTCAAGGGTAATGGGAAGACATCATGTACTCTTGCAGCGTTGTAGTGGGTAGTTTAAGCTCTTACCGAGGAGCAATTCTTGATTTTCAAGCATAGAAGTGTTTAAGGAACTTCCCATTGATGGGGCCGATCCTTATGCCGTCATTGTCAATCAATTTGTAAGCTTGGTTGGTGTTTGCCCCCTGCTTGAGAGTTGGAAGTACATCACAAGCAACGGTCACATGGTTTGACCCGACAACTTCATTGAAGTTTAGATCAATCTTGTCTTCTTTGGCAAGCTTCATGATTTGTTCTTTGAAGATGAAGCATTTTTGGATTGGGTGGCCAATGATGCGATGATATTTGCAGTAGTTAGGGTCATCAACTTTCCCCATGTCTTCTGGCCGCTTGCATTCTGGCAATTCAATCAGCTTCAATTGCAATAGTTGTTCTAAGATGTTTGGCACATCTTCATCGGGGAACGGATATACTTTTTGCTCACGTTCCTTAAAGGTCAGACGACGCACCTCGTTCTTTTGCCATCCTTCAAGCTGTTTTTCATTTGCATTTGCTCGTCTTCTTGGAACCTTGACTTCGGTAGTGTTAACAATCATTGGTTCTTTGAGGTTGACTTTTGCATTCTTGTCATTCCTCCTTAATTCCTTTCTGCTTTCCTCAAGTATGGAAGGATTTGTACTTCCATGGCTAGAGATACTCAATTCCATGTCATGCGCACGAGTTGCTAACTCTTCAAATGTTCGAGGCTTTATCCCTTGAAGGATGTAAAGAAGTCCCCAATGCATGCCTTGGATGCACATCTCTACAGCAGATATTTCAGAAAGTCTATCTTTGCAATCTAAACTCAAAGAACGCCACCGATTGATATAATCAACGACGGGCTCATCCTTCCACTGTTTAGTATTGGTAAGCTCCATCATGCCTACTGTGCGCCTTGTGCTGTAGAATCGGTTGAGAAAGTCCCTTTCAAGTTGTTCCCAACTATTGATTGACTCGGATTCTAAGTCTGTATACCAATCAAAGGCATTTCCCTTGAGCGAACGAACAAATTGCTTTACAAGGAGGCCTCCTTGAGTCCCTGCGTTCTCACAAGTTTCTACAAAGTGAGCAATGTGTTGCTTAGGATTTCCTTTGCCATCAAACTGCAAGAACTTGGGGGGTTGATACCCATTTGGCATTCTCATGTTGTCGATGCGCTTTGTGTAGGGTTTTGAATATGTGAGAGAACTCGTAGAAGAACCTCCATATTGTGCTCGGATGGTATTTGTTATCATGTCTTGTAATTGTTGGACTGACAACGAAGCCATCGAAGCAGATTGTTCTTGTTGGGGAGTGTTTTCAATTTCTCTCCCTTCGTCATCCTTTGCAGATGTGAATTTATGACCATGGCTTGATTCACCAAGATCTTGAACTTCGAGTTTGTTCATTAAAGTTGCAATTTGGAGGTCCTTATCTTCAAGTGCTTTTGTGAGAAGGACAACCCTTTGCTGCATTTCAGCCATCTTTTCTTCCATGGTAGAGGTGTTAGTCATCATGACTGACACAACTTCCCAAGATGATGGAGAAGAAAGTGATTTGAAGTGAGCATGTGAAATCTCATCTTTTGGGTTCCCTTTGATGGGAGAGAAATCATGCGACCAACTTCTTATGAAGGAAGAATGGGATTTGCCCCCATACTTGAGGTGTTCCAAGGTGGAGATGTCCTTGTTGATGACCTTATTTCTTGTAAGAGGGTCTAAGGAGATGATTGTTTGGACCTTGGCTTCCTTGGTTGATTGAGCTTGAAGTTGATTGTGAGTTTTAGGCTGGCTACGATTGATTGCACCGATGCAATTGTTAGTGGTAGCCGTATCGAGTTTAGTTGAAGTAGCTATTGTTGAAGCTTGAATGTTCTTGCTAGAGGCCATTGAAATTGGTAGCAAGATGATGACGATTTCTTTCTTTGAAGGAGAATGAGATGAGAGGCAGAGATGTCCCACTGGGCGTGCCAGAATTTGTAGAGCGACTAAATTCTTAGTTCGAAATAAGTCAAACAAGTAAAATAGTTTCACAAATGCGAATTTGTATTGATGATTGTGTGGTACAATTCTCTGTGATTACGAAAGAGTTATCCTCTGATTCAATCTCCTTAAAAGACTTGTTGATTGGATTTGTAGTAATGTGATTTTGATATGAACACAAGATATCCTTCAATTTGGTTGAGGGATGGATGGAATTGCAATGAATCTCTGGCTATAAGCTTGTTAGAAATTCTTTGTTCTTTGTGTTCTTCGTGTTCTTGGTGCGTTCTTCGTCTTTGAAGATTTGTGGTGGAAGTTCTTCGGTGCTTTAGAGGCTTGAATCCGTAGAACTTCACTGATTTGTGATTTGTGATGTTTCTGGAGGCTTTTGAGCTTGATTCCAGTGAACTTTGAGATCTAGGCAGGTAGTTTAGATGATTCTGCTTCGAATGTTCTTTCTTATTTGAAGGTTTGTGGCGGAAGTTCTTCGGGGCTTTGGAGGCTTGAATCCGTAGAGCTTCACCAATTTGTAGTTTGTTGACGTTTCTGGAGGCTTTTGAGCTTGATTCCAATGACCTTTGAGATCTAGGAAGATGATTTGGATGATTCCTCTTCGAATGTTCTTCGTATTCGAAGTTGAAGTTCTTGGAGGCTTCAAAGCTTGGTTCCAACAGAGCTTCTGGAATTCTGAATCTTCTCTCCTCCTTCCAAATGCCTTAGGAAGACTTCTATTTATAGGAGTTTGGGGGTGGGTGAGCGACACGTGGCGAAGTCTGATTGGTGACACATGTCACCACCTGATTGGTTCGCCTGTGTCATCGCTTACACGTGCGAGGATTGCTTGTGTCATTGCTTACACGTGCGAGCTTGCTTGTGTCATCGCTTACACGTGCGAGCTTGCTTGTGTCATCGCTTACACGTGCTGAGGTGTGATTGGTTCTTGCATGACATTTGGCAAATTTCTGTTGGTTTCTGAGTAGTGATAGTAAAACCTAGTAGCAATACGTGGTACTTTGTAATTGGTTGTATTTTGTGGACTCAGTAGTATGATGTGTCAGCTTGTGATAGGTCGGGAATTTTTCCCTCTCTACAGCAAGTATATCACAATATGGTAGCATCAACAAGGCATTAATATCAAGCATATCCCAAACATCCAAGCATAGCATCATGGTATTAGCCAAGCATATTTATCATGTTCATAAACCATATCATGCTCATCATCCCAATCAAATGCATGTTCATGTAATTATACACGACTTACCTCATAGCACCATAACACCTATGCATCACAATAGCGGAGTCAGAATTTGAGTTTCGAGGGAAGGCAAGATTAAAAACATAAGATTAGAAGCAAAATTTATCAAAGATATCTCAAGTTCAAATACCACTCTTCTCATTGTAAACTATGAATTATACCAAACAATAATTTAAAAATAGGAGCCACTAAGCGTTTTTGTTTTTTTTTTGGTTCATAAAAATATTAAGAAATTATGGAATGAAAATAAAAAATAAAAACATTGCTAGTTTAATAAAACTTGGATATAACACTCATAACATCTTCAACTGACTATGCTCTCAACTGATGGAATCTTGGCCATAGATGACTTTGGCTAAAACCAAGGGAATTTCCTTTGAATATGAAGCTAATACATAAGATTTAGAGGGTTAGAGCATATCTTGCAAGCTAGCAGGGGTCTCGTCTAACTTCACTTTACATTCAATGCTTTGAATAACTAGGGATGCCAACTTGGAAGCACCCCTGTTACACGGCTTTCAAACAGAGTGTTTCCCAGCTTCTAAAACTATGCAACAATAGCAAAGTCTCAGGAACCAATGGACTAGTCAACAAGAGTCCCTCATATAATTGAATTCTAATTATTACTTATTGTTAAAGATCAAAGTTCCATGAGTCATAATATTTTATCAAAAAAGAAAACACTCTTGTGATTCTATTATTAAGTTATCTGCTAATTCTTCTCAACTCGTCTCATACAAAGGGAGGGCAAACCTATCCAAAAATATGTTAAGGGGGGCAATCTATATGTTAGACTCCTATATCAAAGGAGTTTGGGGGGAGGTTAGGGGGGCACTTACCACCCCCCCCCCCCCCCCCCCCCGGCTTCGCTCCTGATGCATCAATGCATGTTCATGTGATTCAACAAAAATATAAACCCTAATTATCAATTCAACAATCAAAGCAAGTTAAACATCTTATTCTACTAACTCTAGGCCTAAAAATGTGAAAATTAGACTCAACGAGGCTTAAATAGAGGATTTAGAATTAAGCAAAACAATCAAAATTGCAAGAACCCTAAATCTACATTTCTGGGCACGAGTATGCATACATATACATAAGTACGCGCACGCATACATGCCCAGAAACATAGTTTTGAAGTAAGTAACAAAAAAACAATCAAACCAAACTTAACATGCTTCTAATATAAAACTAGACAACCTAAAATTACAACAAAAATATCAAAGATAAACAAAACAAAATCTATTCCTAAACATGTATTGGATCTAACGACAAACAAGAACAACACTTAACACATCAAAATATATTCATCAATAAATCAAATCATATCAACTTTCCAATCAAAACATGATGAGACAAAACAAAATAAAATCAAACAAAACAAAACATATTTCTAAGCATGAATAACATATAAATTAATTAAGAATGACAAAAACACAGATTATAAAAGAACCAAATCAAGGAGAAGCCATGAAGAGAGACTTACCTTGCTATGAAATACAAACTTGATTGATATTTAACCATCCCCTCAGTGCCTACACAATAAGATTCAATCAGATATCAAGGTAAAATTAGATTTCAATAGTTTATAGGTAATCATAACTAAAAAACAAGATTAGTTTTGAAAAGGGTTTTGAGAAATCAAATTGGGAAAATAGTTTTTGCCTTAGAACTAACTAAAGAGAGTTTTTTAATTTGTCAAAAACGTGCAAAGGTGATGTTTATGTGTTTTAGAAAAGAGAATTAGGGTTTTTGAGAAGATGGAGGCCAAAAAAATGGCTTTCTCTAGCTAGGGTTTTGATTGGAGGTATAAGATGAGTATTTATAAGTTAAAATTAGGGTTTTCATACTTTTTAACGATCTTTGGACATTTTCAAGGGTCCATGGGCTGGCTTACATCAAAACATTATACTTTGGGCCCTTAAAATGAAGTTTTAAAACCCAGAAAATCGAATTGCCTAGTTGGTCCAACTTCAATCAGTCATAGCTCACTCCATTTAAGCTCAAATTAGGCAAAATAGGTGTTCAAATTGAAGCCCAGGATGTATAATTTCCAATGAGCTAAATTGTACAAAACAATTCTTTGTGGATCAAAGGTTATGGACAAAACAATGAGCAAAGGTCATTTTTCAGCATCGTTTTCAAAGAGATTTGAGCACTTTTGTGTTGTGTTTACTTCCAAAATATCAAAATTACTTCAATTACCTTTTGTAGACATGTCAAGCTCATTAGTGGGGGCAACAGGTGAAAGGCGAAGTTGGAGAAGATGGTTGTTGTCCAATCTGAAAGAAAGAGAATGTATATGAATTTTGTTCAGTTGTGATTGTATGTGACACTATCTATTCACTAATTTTTAATATGCTGATGTGGCACGCAAGGATTGGAGGTTGCAAAATGTTGGGGACATATTTTTATGTAATTGGCATATCCTTTGACAAAATGCATTTTATTTTTATTTGAGTAAATCTAAGTAGGTTCAAGATAATCATTACAAGTGGTTAAATTGAAGACATAAAGACTACTCAAGAACTGCTCAAGAAAAGTGCAAATCTGCAGGCCTTGATACCTCCTCGACAAAAGCTCGATCTGTCAAGATTCATTAAAGCTCGACAGATGTCCCGATCGATCGAGCTTACGGGTTTTCAGATTATGCCAGCAATGTTTTTATTCTAAAAGGCTATTTGTTTATGGGTTTGTATAATCCTTATTGGACTAGGAAAACCCAAGGTTTGTATAAACCTATTTGGAATAGGAGAGCCCATTAAGCTCCTATTTAAAGGAGGTGGGAAAAAGAAAAACCTAACCCTAGAGAGCTTCATAAGGTTTTCTTTTTGAAACCCTAGCCTCCTCCTACAGAAGAAAGAGTTCTTACTATGTTTCTTGTACGCCTTTGGGTTCTGTAACCAAGAAAAGTCTCTTGCACCAACATTGAAGATCTTATTGGTGTTTCTATGTGAAGCTGTTGCAAATCAACTACAACAATCAAAGTGTTGCCGTGGAGTTAGTCACGTACTGGGATTCGCGCAAAGGAGTAAGCCACGTATTGGGATCCGCGCATCAGATTGGTTAGTCACGCACTTGGGATCCGTGCATCAGAAAGGAGAATTGTCACTACAGAACAAGTCCAATTGGGTATTGGGGTAAGGGTTCAACTGTAGGTTGGTAAGGTACTTGGGATTCCTTGCTTGTAACCGCTTGTTGTGATAATAGTGGAGTTTCGGGAGTGGTGACCTGAAAATCACCCGGTGGGGTTTTTGCCGTTAGGTTTTTTCCCATTCGTAAACAAATTACAGTGTCATTTATTTTTTGTTGCAATTTTAGTTTATTGGTGATTTGTTTGTGTGACCACGCTTTGCATGATAAATTGATTAATTAATAACTTGGCTAATTAATTAATTAATTCCTATCACAAGAGGTCATTCAGTTTGTGGCCTATCACAAAACATAAATTTCAACTCTGGTTTGAATTTCAACTCAATCAAGAAAGAAGTGACAAACTACTTCTACTTTGGAATTTGAATTTATACTACTATTTAAGGGACTTTTCATGTTTGGACTCCTACTTTTAGATGTACAAAATATCTCTATCCTAAAATGCCATCTATCCTAAATTTTAATTTTTTGAAAAAAGAAAGAAAGAAAGAAAACTACTAGGTTCATCCTTTAACCACAAGAAACATGCAAATTCAAATACCTTTAAATTAGTGATTTTTTATTTTTTATTTACAAGACTTACATCTTCTTTATTTTGAACCTGAAGGGAGGATATAAAAAAAAAAATAAGTAAATAAAAAATACTCCAACTATAAAACGGTTACTATAACTTCGGTCCTATTCAGTCTATTTTGTCCACTTAGGTCCTACTCGGTCCAATTTGCGCAATTTGGTCCTATTTAATCCACTTTAGTCTTATTTGGTCAACATTGGTTCTATTCAATCCACTTCGGTCCTTTTCAATCCACATTGGTCCCATTATGTCAACTTTAGTCCTGTTCAATCCATTTTGTCCACTTCGGTCATATTCAGTCAAATTTGTCTTATTCAGTCCTATTATGTCCACTTTCTTCCTATTCGGTCCACATTGGTCCTATTCAGTCCATTTCGATCCCATTCAATCCATACTGTCCACTTTGGTACTATTGGATCTGTTCGGTTCACTTTGGTTTTATTTGGTCATATTTTGTTCACTTCAGTCCTATTGGGTCACTTTGGTCCTATTCGGTCCACTTCGGTCATATTAAGTTCACTTTGGTCCTATTCAATCCACAATGGTTCTATCCTGTCCACTTCTGTCCTTTTTGGTCCACATTGGTCCACTTCGGTCATGTTCAGTCCATTTTGTCCACTTCAGTCCTATTCGGTCCAATTTGTCTTATTTGATCCTATTATGTCCACTTTCAACCTATTTGGTTCACACTAGTCCTATTTAGTTCATACTATCCACTTTGGTCCTATTGGGTCCGTTTGGTCTTATTCACTCCGCTTTGGTCTTGTTATGTCCACTTCGGTTCTATTGGGTCACTTTGATCCTATTAAGTTCACTTCGGTCCTCTTTAGTCCATATTGGTTCTATTCGGTCCAATTTGTCTTATTCAGTCCTATTATGTCCACTTTCATCCTATTTGGTTCACATTGGTCCTATTTGGTCCATTTTGGTCCCATTCGGTCCATACTATCCATCTTGGTCCTATTAGGTCTGTTTCGTCTTGTTCCATCCACTTTGGTCCTATTTTGTCCTATTCTGTCCACTTCAGTCCTATTGGGTAACTTTGGTCCTATTCGGTCCACTTTGGTCTTATTAAGTTCACTTCGGTCCTATTCGGTCTACATTGGTTCTATTTGGTCCACTTCAGTCCTTGTCGGTCCATATTGGTCCTATTCGGTCCACTTTAGTTCTTTTTAGCCCATTTTTTCCACTTCAGTCCTATTCAGTCCAATTTGTCTTATTCAATCCTATTATGTCCACTTTCATCCTGTTTAGTTCCCATTGGTCCTATTCAATCCCATTCAATCCTATTTGGTCCTACTTTGTCCTATTCGGTCCATACTATCCACTTTGGTCCTATTGGGTTCATTCGGTCCTATTCAGTCCACTTTGGTCATATTCTGTCCATGTTGGTCCTATTCAGTTCAGATAGGTCCTATTCGGTCCATATTGTACTTCTACTATGGAATTTAGACGGCTCAAGAGCATCTGCATCAGTAGATGCATAATTTCTGTCCATTTTGCAAAAAAAAAAAAAAAAAAACATACTTTTTCTATTTCACACACCCACTTTTACAAAGCACCCACATCAATTTGTCTATTCTACACATTTATTCAATAAAATATTCATTCTTGACTCAATACCCAGCCACCATCAACCAGCAAACAAAGAAAAAAGAGAGCAACAACAATCATCAAGCCAGCCTCCATCATCAACCTACCCATCAAAATCCCAAAACCACTAATCAAAATCATCAAAACCCACTAATCAAAATTATCAAAACCATTGATCAAAACCCATGGATCAAAATCATCAAAACCATTGATCAAAACCTTCAAAATCCACATATCAAAATTCCAAAACCATCAAACAAAGAAAACAGATAGCAACAGCAATCAGAGAGTAGCGGCGATTGGCAAGGCAGCAGCGATTGGCGTAAGCAACAGTGAGTAAAGTGATCGGCGGTGGCACGGTAATGGCGAGACTCAATAGAGCAGTGGAGCAGCAGACCATCAAAATCCACTGATCAAAATCCCAAAACCATCAAATAGAGAAAAAGATAGCAACAACGATCAGTAAAAGCAGCGACGATCAATGAGGCAGCAGTGATGGGCGTGAGCAACATCGAGTGAGGTGATCGGCGGTGGCACAGCTATGGCAAGACTCGAGCGAGCAATGAAGATCAATGGAGGAAAAGAGAGCGTGAGGTGAGAGTTAGACTAGAGAGAAAAAGAGAGAGTGAGGTGGAAAGAGAAAAAATAGTAAAATATTAAATGCAAGAGCTACAGTAACCATGCATATATGTACGGTTACTGTAGCACTTGTACATTTATGCACAATTTTACACCTACTGATATGGGTGTTTTTTTGTATTATCAAAATGTGTAAAATGAAGTGCTTTTTGTATTTTGCAAGACTTTATATCTACTGATGCGGATGCTCTAAGAGCTTGTAAAGCTTGTGATTACTATTATTTATTTTATTTTTTATTTTTTGCTAAGTGCAAGTTTCTTACTATTTAATCTTATTATGCGAAATTAAATGAATACTTGCAAATTCATTTCTCAAAGTGTTTAGTCATTTGATTTTGTAAATGATGGCATGGCCATGGTTTTTAAACCTGGACCGTTTGAAGAATCATAAAATGCAGAGGTTCAGGGTTTCTAAGATTTGACTAGGGTCCAATCAAGGTTCGACCATGATGATGTCATAATCAATTTAATAATTAATTAAAATACTAATAATAATAAATACTAGCATGATTTATAAATTTTCATATAAATTTTCATGATTTTTAAAAGGCTAATAGAAAAAAATAAAGAATAAATTTACTCCAATAATAATAATAATACCATTTATAAAATTCATAAATACAACATTCATATGTAAAAGCACAATTCTAAGATAAAATAAATTTAGCAAAGAAAATAAATTCATTAATATTTAATACAGTGAAAGCAGTTGATATAATTAAAGAAAAAAATTATTAATGAATTAAAATTACTATAAATATAATAATAGTTATAGATAAGTCACAACCAAAAAAAAAGGTCTGTTGGTTATGAAAGCAGACAAAAACTGTAAACTTTAACTCCAAACTAGTGTCTTCTCATCCAAAAAAAAAAAAAAATCCAACCTATTGTAGAGCTATTATTTCTAACTTACTAGTTGAAGATTTATAAGACTATCCATGTATTTTTTTTTTTTTTTAATTCATGTGACTAAAACTATAAAAAAAAAAAAAAAAAAAAAAAAAAAAAGGTCTCTTCAATTATCACATTATGGGTTAGAGAAAGAGAACTCCAAAATGTTTCAATGACTAAACTTTTTCCATTAGTTAGTGAAATTCTAGGGGGGCATTCACTCCTTTTCTCGAAAAAAGTAGTTTGGGTTACAATTTTTTATTTTTTATTTATATATATATAAGATAGAAATTCTACTATAACCTAATCTAAGTGTATATGTCTGTAAAACTCTCTCTTAGAGACTTGAACCACAACCCTTGCCCCCTACACCTCACAAGAACTTTGTACCTGTATAGTGACCATCACGCTAAGGGTGGTTTGGGTTACCATCTTGAATTCTTAATTATGCCAAACCATGACACATTGACAATTATTTTTATTTTATTTTTTAAATTTGATTATTATAACAATGAGGAAGAGATTTGAACCTTAGTTTTTCTTATAAAAAAAAGAGTATACAAAAATATTGTATTATAAAGTTCATAACAACATATTTATAACAGTTTTTCTATGACTACAACTTTTGCAATGACTAACAAGCAGTCCCTTTTTATTTTTATTTTTTTAGATAGGTAAATAATGGGGATGAGAAGTTGACACTTTACATAAAATACCAAAAGATATTACTATTTATGACCACTGTGTTATGCTTTAATGAGTAATAACGACTATAAGAGGTTTTTACTTTTTGGATTTGGATTGGGTCCAATGTTAGATAGGTTTAGTGTAACTAGACACTAGACCTAATTATTATTATTATTATTTTTTTGATAAGATAGACCTAATTATTATACTTACTTTTTTAAGTTTTTAGTACGAATTTTGAATTTATAGTTGCGTAACAAGACCGGACTTTTTGTGAAGTATCTTTCACTAAGCCCAACTAGTTAACAAGGTACACGTGATTGGGAACCTAACCATGATTGAAAGCCCGTGACGAGTTGATGAATAACTTTTTTTTTTTTTTTTTAATAAGAAGAATGACTGATTTAATTTTTGTGGAATGTAACATAAAAAAAGTGGTTTTGTATAATGTAACAATAAAGTTTATAGTTAATATAATTTACACGATTTAAGTTTAATAAACTATTATTTCAGTGCTCTAAGTTTAACTTTTGTGATTTTAATTCTTTAAGTTTGACATTGTTTCATTCTATTCCTTCTGTCCATTGCCATTTGTAACGTTGTTCACTCTCTTGAAACAGTACTCTTTCCCATTTTTTAATATAGAAAAAAATGATTCAGAAATTTGTTTGTTCTGTTTAAATCCCTTTTAAACAAATTAGTTTAACCTAATGAATTAGCCAAGTAGTTACTTAGGCTAATTATTCAGATCTAGGTTAAATACATGCAAACATATTACTTGTATTACTACAAGAAAAATGCCTATTAGCGACCATGAATTTTTTATGGACCCAAAAAGTCCTCTAAAAAAATCTTATTTGTGATGGAAAAATAAAGCCCTCGCAAATACTTGGTAAAATGTGAAATATTTGTGACCAACCAAAATAGCTATCGCAATTATGTGTTATAGCCGTCACAAATACTAATATTTTTGGGGGAAATTTTCCCTCCATATTATTTGCGAGGGGAAATTAAAAATCTCTCGGAAAAAGTGTATTATTTGTGACGGTTAAAAAAAACTATCACTAATACAAAATTATTTGTGAGGGCTAGGATCGACCTTCACAAATAATCATTAAAATTTCAAAATTTTTGGAGGGAAATGTTCCCACCAAAATATTTCTGAGGGACAATAAAAATCCCTTTCAAAAATTTTATTTTTTGTGTGGGTTAAAAACATGTCCTTACTAATACTAAATTATTTGCGAGGGCCACAATTGACCTTCGCAAAAAATCATTAAAATATTAATTTTTTTTGGACATAAAATTATTCTAACATTCAAAGAAAAATAAAAAGAAACACATAAACATATAAAACTTTGTATTCTTTAGATGAACCTTTTGTTTACAGTCTAAAAAAAAAACCTTTTATATACATCCTATATAAGAAAGGTCTATCCTTATTTTCTAAACAATTGTACCTATAAAAAAAATGATAGCACTTTCAACTTCAAAATGGTAGCCTAAAATTCAAGAACTTCATCCTTTTGTACTCTCTCTCTCTCTCTCTCTCTCTCAAAAGTGAATAAAAATTTCTTCCCATTAAAATAATGCATAAAAGATGAGTTCATAGATCAAATGGTAAAATGCATCCGATTGACATGCATGTTAAGAACATATAGAACACGTAATCCAATGGTTGGATTTTCAAAATATGAATTCAATAATAATTTATTGGGTGATGTAACATTTTTTTAAGTTACAACATGTGTAACTTGAACCCAACTCTATATTTCTTAATTCGATGTGAATTTTGACAAATCTACCGTTACATTACATTATCTTCATATATTTTTCATGCTTATAAAATTTCAAAGTGATCAAATATTAATTTTCATGTCATCAATCAATTGTTTAAATTCAAGTTTTTGTAGTTTAAAATAATGCATAAAACATGAATTAATAGATCAAATCGTAAATTACATCCGATTGGCATGAAAATTGGCATGCATGTTAAGAAAATATAAAACATGTAATCCAACGGTTGGATCTTCAAAATATGAATTCAATAATAAGTTATTGGGTGGTGTAACATTTTTTAGAATTATGTCAGGCGTAACTTGAACCCAACCATATATTTCTTAATTTGATGTGAATTTTAACAAATCTATCATTAGATTACATTATCTTCGTATATTTTTCATACTTAAAAAATTTCAAGGTGATCAAAGATCAATAACCATGTCATCAATCATTTGTCTAGATTCAAGTTTTAGTAGTTTAGAATAATGCATAAAATATGAATTTATAAATCAAATTTCAAGGTGATCAAAGATTAATAGCCATGTCATCAATCAATTGTCTAGATTCAAGTTTTAGTGGTTTAAAATAATGCATAAAATATGAGTTTATAGATGAAATTGTAAATTACATCCGATTGACATGAAAATTGGCATGCATGTTAAGACCATATAGAACATGTAATCCAATGGTTGGATTTTCAAAATATGAATTCAATAATAAGTTATTGGGTGGTGTAACAGTTTTTAGAATTATGTCAGGTGTAACTTGAACCTAACCCTATATTTCTTAATTTGATGTAAATTTTGACAAATCTATCTTTAGATTACATTATTTTCATATATTTTTTATGCTTACAAAATTTTCAGGTGATTAAAGATTAATAGGTATGTCATCAATCAATTGTCTAAATTCAAGTTTTTGTAATTTAAAATAACATATAAAAGATAAGTTTAAAGATAAAATAGTAAATTACATCTAATTGTCATGAAAATTGGCATGCATATTAAGAACATATACAACATGTAATCCAACAGTTGAATTTGCAAAATATGAATACAATAATAAGTTATTGGTAGGTGTAACATTTTTTAGAGTTACATCAAGTGTAACTTGAACCCAACCCTATATTTCTTAATTCGATGTAAATTTTGACAAATATACCGTTAGATTACATTATCTTCATATATTTTTCATGCTTACAAAATTTCAAGGTGATCAAAGATTAATAGACATGTCATCAATCAATTGTTTAAATTCAAGTTTTTGTAGTTTAAAATAATGCAAAAAAGATGACTTTATTGATCAAATGATAAATTACATCTGATTGGCACAAAAATTGGCATGCATGTTAAGACCATAGAGAACATGTAATCCAACGGTTGGATTTTCAAAATATGAATTCAATAATAAGTTATTGAGTGGTATAACATTTTTTTGAGTTATATCAAGTGTAACTCGAACCCAACTCTATATTTCTTAATTCGATGTGAATTTTGACAAATCTACCGTTAGATTACATTATCTTCATATATTTTTAATGCTTACAAAATTTCAAGGTAATTAAAGATTAATAGCCACATCATCAATCAATTGTCTAAATTCAAGTTTTTGTAGTTTAAAATATTGCATAAAATATGAGTTTAAAGAAAAAATGATTTGTTTAATAAAACACATTTCACTTTCCCTCTCACACGCTTCCCTTTTTGCGCCCATATCCTCATGTTTTTCCTCATTTTTTTTTCTTCTAGTTCTCTCTTTCTCCCACGCCTACGCCTCTACCTCCTCTCTTTTTTTTTTTTTTTTTTGTTCGTTCTCACTCAACCCAAGCCGCTTTTTATTATCAATTTTATTTTAGTTTTTTTTTTCTCTCTCTCTCTCTCTCTCTCAACCAGGGTTTAGATCTTACATAGAACGATTACAATGGTAAACAAATCCAAAAGTTTCAAATTGAAGCTAAATTTTCAATCTTTTTGTTAGGTTTTGATTGATTTTGTATCTGGATAAATTTATTTTTCAGAAGGAGGAGGGAATCTAGAGTCATCGATAGAGCAATTGTTGAATGTGGAGAAGCAGATGAGGCTTTCTTGTGAGGTCGCCGGAACAAAGAAGGCTGTCACTGGCATTCTTCAGCTCTGCTTTGAAGCTTGAGCATGGAATACTCTCAACGATCAGATTGTTCTCTTGTCTAAGCTCTGTGGCCAGCTTAAGCAGGTAAAAATAACTTTGTTTTGGGTTTTCAATTGTGTAATTTTGATTGTTGGTTGAGTTTAAATTTGTGTTCTTTTGGCTTTATGGTGTAATGGGTATTTGTTGATTTGGTCGTAGAAGCAGTGGGTTGGTTTAATTTTGTGTGTAGTGTTTGAATTAGGGTTATGGGTGTTTGATAGCCTTTTAGTTAAGGTAGCTTAAGGAGGTAACCATTATCAAAATGTGTTCATCTTTTTGTTTTTTGTTTTTTTTTTTTTTGTTTTGTTTTTTGTTTTTTGTTTTTTCTTTTTGGAGAGAGTGGTAAGAACATGTGGATTATTAACTTCTTTCTATTTGGTATGTTTTAATTCATTACATAGTCATGTTATTTATGTTATATATATATATATATATATATATATATATATCATTCTGACTTGATAGTTGATTGTGCTAAGAATATTACGACCCTCACCTATAGAAGAATGAGAAGTTTATTGATAAGGTAAGTTTTGTAGAATTGATAAACTCGTCCATATTAGGCAAAGGTGACAGCCCTAACGAACTCGTCAGCCTCACCCACATGTCCATAAGCCTGAGCAACAACAGGATAAGGTCGACGACCCCACCTTAAAGTTGACAACGTCACCTTTGGGGAGCCAAAACGCCTAAAGGTGATGACTGGAATGTGTAGACGAAGGTAAGAAGCCGACAGACGGAAGCTGAAGGGAATAATAAAACCTCTGATGAGTTTGACATGGCCTTTCTTGGCCTACATGAATAAACATATAAGGAAATATCTTGCGCACCATGCTTAACCCTAATCAAGAGAGTCCTATAAGGAAAGAACTTTGCAAAATATGCAAATTAAAGAGGATCTCTCCTACCAGCAAACACCTTCTTAACCAAAGCACGAATGCGAACCCTATACTACTATAAAACCCCGAGACCCTCACAAACCAAAGTACACATAATTTACCCCAGATCTAGCACTCTAGAGTTGTGAAAAAGTTCTCTAACTTAACCTTCGGAGGGTCTTTGACCGGTACCACACCGGTACTCTCCTAGGGTTTTCTTTTTTGTTGTTTCGCAGGCCTTGTTTCGAGCACGTGAGTATTGTGTGGCTTACTGACGATTTTCGGCATCATCAGTTATGATGATACAGAAGAGTTGAATTTTGGGATGGTTTGGTTTCGTATTAATAGGGACATTGACCAAAGTTCAAGTTTTTGGTGGTTTGAGAGAAGGAATTAGGTTTTGTATTTCTGATTGTAGCTTGCTTTGTTGGTTGGTGATAGATTTGAGACCTTTGTGGGATAGGGCTTGGTTGTGGTCCTTGTGGGCTATGAAGTTGGTTTTGAAAATTTTGTATTTAATTTTTTTTTTTTTTTTTTGTTTAATGTTTTCATTTGCTTATTCATTAGTATTTGGCAATAAAAATTTTAAATTTAAATGTAGAAGTGTAAGTTTAATTGATAACTAATGGTTCAATCATATAATGTTGCACACACAAGAACTACATAAAATGTTTTGCATTTTGGTAAATCTTAGATGGGTTTAGGGAACTATAATGGATTACAATATATAACTAATTGTGTGATTTGCATATATTTAGATCTAAGTTATATGGGTAGAATATAATCCTCTAATAGATCAAGCACGTGTTATTTTTACTAACTATATAAAAAGAGTGAATAGCTCTATCTTCAGTATTTTGGTTTATTCAAGTTTTGGAGAGAGAGAGGCTTGGTGAGAAAATACAGAAAGAGTGATCTCACTCTTTTCTTCAGACAAATCTAAGAGATGAAGAGTGGGGTGGGTTTGGTGTTTTTACTCAAATCACACTTCAGGTATTTTTTTTCTCTCTAAAAAATTTATATTTCTCTATGGTTTGCTTCTTTTCTTCCTTCCATTCTTTTTGGTTTCATTTCTTAAAATTTTAACAACTGAATTTTCAAATGAAGAAGATGTAGCGGTTGTTGTTTTTTGTTTTTGGTGTATTGTATTAGGGGCATGATTTCTGAATAAAGGTCTTTCTCCCTATGGTTGTATATATATAGAAAGAGTACTGTATCAACATAGGAAGATCTGACTGCAAATGATGAGACCCATAAATTTTTTTTTAAATTTTTTTTTTATTGTTATTGTGAATTTCTAGGAGTTTTCAGAGGTTATGAAGTTAAATTGTTCAATTCTGATTTGGATTTTCAAGATCTTTGTTTTTAGAAATGCAATTTTGCCAAGTGATCAATTTTTATGCTTTGTATCACTTATTGGTTCATTCTTGATCTTTGTATGATTCATTTTTTCTTTTCTTTTCTTTTTTCTTAATGGATTTGTAGAAACTTTAATTCTTGATGTTTATAACATACTCAAGTGCCAAGCTCTGAATAGTTCTTGGTAATTTTCTTGGTTTTTGAGGCCTTAGTAGAATTCTAATGGTATTTGGAACTTTGAATGCAGTTAGAAGAACATTCATGGATGTAGACGGATTGAGATGGGTACTTACACTTTATTCTTTCCTCCTTTGGTTGTATTAACTAAATCTTACGATACATTAATTTTAAAAAAAGTTTTAATTAAAATTTAAAAAATTTACGAATTTTAGTATTCTATATCTCTCTAAATTTTTCTTTGGTTTATTCATTTCGCAAATCACTGGTGAGTCATTTACATGAAACAAATACTTTGAATTTTATCTTTTTAACTAGAAAGCCTCTAATTGTTTTAGGACCTACACTGTGCTTTATACTTTTTTTTTTTTTTTTGTGGCTGATTTTGCTATTTTACAATTGCCTTAGTGTCTTCTCTTGTACTTTTAGCTTGGGATCTGTGATATGTTTGGTTCTACTGTCTCGTAGGACTGTTAATTTGTATATAGCTTTGTTTTGTTCAGCGAAAGTTTACTATGGAGCATATTAAGTGATGGGAACATATTAGATTAGTTACCTAAATCTATAATTCCCTTATCCTAATCAATTTTATTCATTTTACCCCTAAAACACTATCATACAATTGGATGGCTAAACCTTATTTGCGTGGGGAACTTTTAGACTACACCTTGAACAATTTAAAACAGAGTTTGAAATGTTAATGAAATTGGTAGTTCTTGTATGTACCGATACTTATAGATTAGTGATTGCATTCTTCTTTCATACCCTCCTTCAATGTTTGTACTGCTTTCATTCTTTTCTTTGGTATGACAGCCAGCTAAAGGACCTCAATCTAATGGAGTTTAGCCTGCTAAATTTAAAAATCTTTCTCATTTGTGAGAACTATAAGAAAAATATGCATGTTTTCTAGCATTATAGAAGTCAATTAACCTAATCATGTCATCATTTTTTTGCTGAATTTTTCTTAGAGATTATTGATTTTGGAGAGTTGTTAGTACTGAGTAGTCCATGCAAAGTCTGTTGCTTGAGTTTAGGGAAATTGTTAGATATGTGACTTGTGTGTGATAGTTTTCCGCTGTTTGTGTAGGCCCTGTAAATAGCCTTTTGGAACTATTACCGTGTACTGTTAGTGTTAACTGTATAGCTATTCCAAGTAGCTTGATGTTGGTTTTATTGACTTGAGTTGGGCTGTGGCTTAATTTGTTGATTTGATTTTTGAAAAATGAAAAATTCTATTTAAATAACCAAACTAACTATAGTGCTGTGTTTTTGTACTTGGGTCCTAGATATAATGTTTATTTTTTGTTTTCTTGACCAAAGGTTTTGTTGTGGATTATTGATATGTGGATTGTAATAGTTTTAGGATGCATTAAGAAAGAGTTTGGTGGAATTGTTAACTAAGAGGGGTAAAAAGAACAACCTTTAATTGAGTTCATGTTTTAGTGTTTTAAATCATTGGTTTTTACCTTATTTTTTAAATTTGATATTGCCCTCATGTTGGACTTTCGGTTGATTAAGTTTTTGTTATACCATCATAAAACCAACTATGATTATGATTGTTGTGATCATTTCAGGTGGCATGACAATATCACTTGGTAAGATAAGAGATTTATGGTGGTGACAAGTTTTTTGCTGAACTTCAAGATCAAACATTCAAAATTAATCCCTTTAAGAAGAAAAGATTGGATCAACTTTAGCGTGCAAGGACAACCTAGAGAGAACTATAGTCCTTTGCTATTGGGGAAGTTTTCTTAGAAAAGCTCTTGGGGAAGTTTTTTTTTTTTTTTTTTTTTTTTTTTTTTTTTTTTTTTTTCTTTATAACTTTTGGAAGTTTTTGGAGAGTGATTAATGATTAGGTTATACTTTTACATTGTATAGCTCTAAAAAGATAACTTAATTATATAGATAAATCCGTATCTTATATGTAATTATTCTAATCATGTAGAAAATTTGTTAAGATTAAGAAATTAGTATTATCTATGCATTTTTTAGTACAAAACCTTGTAGTTTTGTGTTATCTAATGAAAAATATAATTTTTTTAGTAAAACAGAGGAGCGACACTTGCCTTGCACATGCTGCCCTAACTAGTGATAGTCAAAAATATTTTTATAAAGTAATTAAAAATAAATAAATAATAAAATATTTCAAAAATTATATAAAATATTATCAACGATGACATAAAAATTTGGTCATAAATAATTTATAATTGTTAACGACGACTACTCCCCCTCGCTAAAAATAAGTGATGGACTTTTCGCGTTGTTTGGTAATATATTTGCGAAGGTAGATTTGTTCAGTAACGATAGTAAATTGCCCTCATAAATTATCTATTTGCGTAGACATGGTCGCAAAATCTCTTTTAGCAACAAGAGCAAATACGACGACCTTCAAGGCCCACATGCCCTCGCTAATAGCCTTTTGCGACAATATTTGAATTTTTGCAAGGGCATTTTACCCTCGCTAGTAGACTCTTTTCTTGTAGTGAGTGTGGAAAAGTAAAGAAGATAGTAATATGATGACCCAGGAAAACCAATTAAACCAACTGTTTCAAGTTAAAAACCTGGAGTGGATTTAATCTAGCTATTCTCAAGGTAAACAAATTCACTATGATGAAATGGAAATTTACAATAAATTTTTCTCTATTTCTAAAGCTACCTCTTGTAGAACTTACTCACATGACCACGTGCAACTCCGAATCTACAGACTCTTCTATCTTGAATCTGTTGAACACAAACACCCACATTTGTGACTTTGAGATCTCACGCAAAGGTTTAGATCATCAACGGTAGTTGATCTTGTAGCAGTAACTTTAGATCTACCGGTTCTAATGGTATAAGAATGATATTCAGTAGTGACTTTGAAATGAGAATGCATAGTACCTTTTAAATCTCAAAAGAGCAACTCCAAAGTCATAGCAAAACATGCCTTAGGGTTTTCTTTAAATACTATGTGAAATAGATTTGAAATCCTAATCACTTGATGGGCTTAATAGGCTGCTGGGCTTTAATTAAATTCTGTAGAACCCGTCTTTTGATCGGTCGAACCTGGCATGTTTCGATTTCTTGAACCTGTAGCCTTTTTTTTTCTTGTATTTTGACTTGTAGCACATTGAGCATTGTCTAATATATCCTATAGACTCTAAGATCTATACCTAAACAAGTTTGTGTTCATGCTTTGCCAATTGTTCTAAACTTTTAGAACTTAACAAAATTAATTTATTCATTTACTTGAATATAAAATTGAAAAAATGGTTTTCTTTGTTTTCTCAAACCCTACAAAACTATTCTATTCTATGCTCTACTCTAAGCCAAAAGCTAAGATTTTTTTTATTGGAAAAATTGTTTGAAAAAAAAAAAAAATCAAAAACCATAATATTTTTTTTATTGTTTATTTCTTTCTTCCCTCTCTCATAAACAAACAAACAAAAAATTTGGTTTCATAAGCACACAAAGCCAATTTCATAACAAAATTTCAAGAAAAATTCCAAGTCCTAGCTCTCATAGACACGTAAGTGAGGTATTTGTGGTCTAGCCCATAATTGTAGGTATCATGCGTATGTAATGCGTATCATATCAAGTGAGGAAAGTATGCAATACTGATACGTATGGTATAAATCATATCGTATTGTAAAATTGTACATATTAAATGATACGTAGACATAAAGGTTTAAATTAGGTTTTTTTTGGTGAAAATCTATGTTTTGATTTGAGTCTAAGATGTTACTAAGTTTGTATTTAACACAAAATTATTGGACTACTTGATTCAACTTAATAAAATAACATGTTTATAAGTGTTTTTATTTTCCCTTGGACGTTAAGAGAATATAAAAAAGAAATGGATTACTTTCATTTTTAATTTTAATTTAGGTAATTTTTGGATTTCAGAGGTTTTAAAAAAAGTTATTTAGAGTACTGTTCAATTGACTTGGCAGTTCGCACAATTAAATTGACATCAAATATTTTGATTAAATCAACTAGCACACCCCTAAAAAAAAAAAAACTGATACACATGATAGATCACGTATGTCCTATTTAAAAGACAGATCATTAACGTAGTTCATAAACTAAAATAAGAGGTTGAATGTGACATATAACTTACATTATAAGATCATCCATTAGTGTACCTATTTTAATATTTCAGCAAATATATAAAGACTAAAAAAAAACTCATGCATTAGTCCCAATATTTTCTCTCACAATTTTAGAATTGCATAGTACACTCGCCACAACTAGCGTTGCATTGTTCCTAGCTAGACCCAAAAAAAAAGATAGCAATGGCTATTGGAGAGCAGCGGCGATTGGCAAGGCAGTAGCGATCGGCGTTTGGCATGAGCAATGGTGAGTGAGGTGATCGGTAGTGGCACAGTTGTGGCAAGACTTGAGAGAGCAGTGGAGCAGCGGACCATCAAAACCCACTGATCAAAATCCCAAAACCATCAAACAGAGAAAAAAGATAGCAATGACGATCAGCGAAACCAGCGGCAATTGGGGAGGCAGTGGTGATTGGTGTGAGCAACAATGAGTGAGGTGATCGGCGATGGTGCAACTGTGGCTAGACTCGATCAAGCAATGGAGATCAGTGGAGTAAAAGAGAGCATGAGGTGAGAGTCACACTAGAGAGAAAAAGAGAGAGTGAGGTAGAGAAAGAAAAAATAGAAAAATATTAAATGCAAGAAATACAGTAACAGTGCATATATGTACAGTTACTGTAGCACTTGTGCATTTATACACAATTTTACAACCACTAATGTGGGTGTTTTTTTTAAATAAAAATGTGTAAAATGAAGTGCTTTTTGTATTTTGCAAGACTTTGTATCTACTGATGCGGATGCTCTAAGAGCTTGTAAAGCTTGTTATTACTATTATTATTTTTATTATTATTATTATTTTTTGCTAAGTGCTAGTTTCTTACTATTTAATCATATTATATGAAATTAAATGAATACTTGCAAATACATTTCTCAAAGTGTCTAGTCATTTGATTATGTAAATGATGGCATGGCCATGGTTTTTAAACCTAGACTGTTTGAAAAACCGTAAAATGCAGAGGTTCAAAGTTTTCAAGATTTGAGTCTTGACTAGGGTCCAACCGAGGTCCAACCGTGATGATGTCATAAACAATTTAATAATTAATTAAAATACAAATAATAATAAATTCTAGCAACATTTACTCAAAAAATAATTAAAGAAATTTGAACAACATTCATATAGATTTTCATGATTTTTAAAAGGCTAATAGAAAAAATAAAGAATAAATTTACTCCAATAATAATAATAATACCATTCATAAAATTTATAAATACAACATTCATATGTAAAAGCACAATTCTAGTGTTTTCTCATCCCAAAAAAAAAAAAAAAAAAATCTAAACTAGTGTAGAGCTATTATTTCTAACTTATTAGTTGAAGATTTATAAGACTATCCATGTATTTTTTTTTTAAATGCATGTGACTAAAACTAAAAAAAAAAAAAAAAAGTCTCTTATTCAATCATCACATATTGGGTTAGAGAAAGAGAACTCCAAAATGGTTCAATGACTAAACTTTTTCCAGTAGTAAGTGAAATTCTAGGGGGCCATTCACTCCTTTTCTCAAAAAAAGTAGTTTGGGTTACCATCTTGAATTCTTAATTATGCCAAACCATAACAGATTGACTATTATTTTTATTTTATTTTTTAAATTTGATGATTATAAGAATGAGGAAGAGATTTGAACCTTAGTTTTTCTTATAAAAAAAATAAATAAATAAATAAAGGAGTATACAACAATAGTGTATTATAAAGCTCATAACAACATATTTATAATAGTTTTTCTATGACCACAACTTTTGCAATGACTAACGAGTAGTCTCTTTTTTTTTTTTTTAGATAGGTAAATAATGGGGATGAGAAGTTGACACTTTACATAAAACACCAAAAGATATTACTATTTGTGACCATTGTGTTATGCTTTAATGAGTAATAACAACTATATGAGGTTTTTACTTTTTGGATTTGGATTGGGTCCAATGTTCAGATAGGTGTAATGTAACTATACACTAGACCTAATCTATATATATATATATATAAAACCGAAGCCTCTGACCTCTCCACAATTTTCCACATCAGCATTATTTAAATAAATAAATAAATAAAAATTTCTGATTTTATATAATTTATTAGTTTCTGGACATTACGTAGGCCCAAAGGAAATTCAGCTATTAAGTAGTAATATATAAATCTCTTAAAACCTAAACCTAAACCTAAACCTAAACCTGAACGTAAGGAGTACTAAGGCAATGGAGAAAGCAACAATGTCTTTTCCACATCAGCATTATTTAAATAAATAAATAAATAAAAATTTCTGATTTTATATAATTTATTAGTTTCTGGACATTACGTAGGCCCAAAGGAAATTCAGCTATTGAGTAGTAATATATAAATCTCTTAAAACCTAAACCTAAACCTAAACCTAAACCTGAACGTAAGGAGTACTAAGGCAATGGAGAAAGCAACAATGTCTCTATAATGCCCAATTAACCACAATAAATAAGAATAAATTAACCATCTTTGCAATACTCCATGATCGGAACACTTAATTTGGTCATTTGACCGACCAACAACACACAAGGATATCAATAGATTAAACCGCACTATAATAAGCACCACTAACCAATCTGTGGTTTAATAGGGAACGACTACCTTAAGAAAGACAGGTGAAAGTGAGTGACACATCTGTGAATTCAATAGGAAAACAACAAAAGAAAAGGTTAGCTTTTTCTCCATATAATTTTCTTTTTTTAATCACCAGGTTTCAATGTCTCTATAATTTTCTTTTTTTAATCAATGTTTTTCAGATTCATGGTGATGGGGTTGGCCTTTCTTCACAAAGATATTGATTTCTATGATTATGTGAAAAGGACTTTGGGTGTTGTAAATAAATGTGATCAATTGTTTATTGCTTGAGTTTGAAAATTTTTATATTTTGTTTGTTTTGCTTTTGTTTCGTAAATATTGCATGCCAAAATTTGTTTTGTATTTTTCGATGACTTCTTTGGGTCGCCTTTTCAATGGGTCTATTAAGTGGACTCATGATCTCAATGATTTTCTATAGATTATGCTATCTTGCCGTGTTTTCTTTTCTTTTGCAGCATGCAGCTTATTCAAATTTGGACAGTTCCACCTCTTTCTTTGGTGTTTATGATGGTCATGGAGGTTAGCATATGGCTTTTATTTATTTTCCATATTTTCCTCCCATCTCATTATAAATTTCTTCCAATTCAAGTTCCTTTTCGAATTGAAGTTTCTGTCCTTTTTTTTGCTGGTGTTGGCATCTTTTTGGGAATTAATACATTCTTTTGGGCGATATTTAGATTTGCTTAGGATTCTTAATTCATTTGCTTAGGAATCTAGATTCATATGTGGGGTCTTGGTTGGCTATATTAAAACACTAAAATTGTTTGGATTCAATAATAGTTAGGAAAAATTGAGAAAATAAATTCATAAAGTGCCGAATTGTAGGAAGAGTAGTAGCACTCACAAAAGAAACTTGACACTACCCAAAAAAAAAAAGATATATATATATATATATATATAGGGGAACACCACCAATTAATTTAATTCACAAATTTCACTCTTTCAGCTTTATACTCAATTACTTGAGAATAACCTTATACTTATTGAAACCTAATGTAATATATGATATTTAAAATAATTGATTCTTTGTAAGTTTAGTTGTAGCAAAAAACACTTTAAAGTTGTCTTTCAATTTTTCAATTTATTTGAAATATTGATTAAGTAGTTCTTTAAATGTGTGTTTATACGTTTTATGGATAATCGAGGATGCTAAAGATTTAATTCTTCATTTTGTTTTAAACTTAAGATTGATTTCTATTTTTCATTATGTAAATTAATGTTTCATATCAAGATTAATATTTCATATCAAGGATAGGAACTAAAAGACTGGAATCTTAATGTACAATCAAAGAGGAAGAGAAAAAGAATAGTTTACATCTTTATACACAATAGTTTTCCCGTGCATCGCACGGGTTAGCGACTAGTTATTATAGTTACTTTTAAAAGTTTTTATTATGAATTTCGAATTTATAGTTGCGTAACAAGACCGGACTTTTTGTGAAGTATCTTTCACTCGGACTTTTTGTGAAGTATCTTTCACTAAGCCCAACTGGTTAACAAGGTACACGTGATTGGGAACCTAACCATGATTGAAAGCCCGTGACGAGTTGATGAATAACTATTTTTTTTTTTTAATAAGAAGAATTACTGATTTAATTTTTGTGGAATGTAACATAAAAAAAGTGGTTTTGTAGAAAGTAATAATAACGTTTATAGTTAATATAATTTACACGATTTAAGTCTAATAAACTATTATTTCAGTGCCCTAAGTTTAGCTTTTGTCATTTTAATTTTTTAAGTTTGACATTGTTTCATTCTATTCCTCCTGTCCATCGCCATTTGAAACATTGTTCACTCTCTTGAAACAATACTCTTTCCTATTTTTTAATATAGAAAAAAATGATTCAAAAATTTGTTTGTTATGTTTAAATCCCTTTTAAACAAATTAGTTTAACCTAATGAATTAGCCAAGTAGTTATTTAGGCTAATTATTTAGATCTAGGTTAAATACATGCAAACATATTACTTAGTGTGGAAAAGTAAAGAAGATAGTAATATGATGACTCAAGAAAACCAATGAAACCAACTTTTTCAAGTTAAAATCCTGGAATGAATTTAACCTAACTATTCTCAAAGTAAACAAATTCACTATAATAAAATGGAAATTTACAATAGATTTTTCTCTATTTCTAAAGCTACCTCTTGTAGTACTTATTCACACAACCACGTGCAGCTCTGAATCTATGGACTCTTCTATTGGCGTGAGCAATGGTGAGTGAGGTGATCGGCGGAGGCACGATTGTGGCGAGACTTGAGAGAGCAGTGGAGCAGCGAACCATCAAAACCCACTGATTAAAATCCCAAAACCATCAAACAGAGAAAAAAGATAGCAACAACGATTAGTGAAAGCAACGGCGATCAAGGACGTGGTGGTGATCGATGTGAGCAACTACGAGTGAGGTGATCGGCGGTGGCACAACTATGGCGAGACTCGAGCGAGCAATGGAGATTAGTGGAGGAAAAGAGAGCGGCAGTTGAGAGTCAGACTAGAGAGAAAAAGAGAGTGTGAGGTGGAGAGAGAAAAAATAGTAAAATAAATGCAAGAGATATAGTAACCGTGTATATATGTATGGTTACTGTAGCACTTGTGCATTTATGCACAATTTTACAACCACTGATATGAGTGTTTTTTTTTTATTTTACCAAAATGTGTAATATGAAGTGCTTTTTGTATTTTGCAAGACTTTGTATCTACTGATGCGGATGCTCTAAGAGCTTGTAAAGCTTGTTATTATTATTTGCTAAGTGCAAGTTTCTTACTATTTAATCTTATTATGCGAAATTAAATGAATACTTGCAAATTCATTTCTCAAAGTGTTTAGTCATTTGATTATGTAAATGATGGCATGGCCATGGTTTTTAAACCTGGATAGTTCGAAGAACCGTAAAATGCAGAGATTCAATGTTTTTAAGATTTGACTAGGGCCCAACCGAGGTCCGGCCGTGATAATGTCATAATCAATTTAATAATTAATTAAAATACAAATAATAATAATAAATACTAGCAAAATTTACTCAAAAAATAATTAAAGAAATTTGAATAACTTTCATATAGATTTTCAAAATTTTTAAAAGGCTAATAGAAAGAATAAAGAATAAATTTACTCCAATAATAGTAATAATAATACCATTTATAAAATTCATAAATACAACATTCATATGTAAAAGCACAATTCTAAGATAAAAATAAATTTAGCGAACAAAATAAATTCATTATTATATAATACAGTGAAAGCGGTTGGCATAATTAAAGAAAAAAATTATTAATTAATTAAAATTACTATAAATATAATAATAGTTATAGATAAGTCACAACCAAAAAAAGTGGTCTGTTGGTTACGAAAGCAGACAAAAACTATAAACTTTAACTCCAAACTAGTGTATAGCTATTATTTCTAACTTGCTAGTTGAAAATTTATAAGACTATCCATGTATATATATATATATATATATATATATATATATATATTTTTTTTAAATTCGTGTGACTAAAACTAAAAAAAAAAAATGGTCACTTCAATCATCACATACTGGGTTAGAGAAATAGAACTCCAAAATGGTTCAATGACTAATCTTTTTCCATTAGTTAGTGAAATTCTAGGGGGCCATTCACTCCTTTTCTCGAAAAAAGTAGTTTGGGTTAAAAAAAAAAAAATATATATATATATATATATTTATATTTATATATAAAAGATATAAATTCTACTATAACCAAATTTAAGTGTATATGTCTGTAAAACTTTCTCTTAGAGACTTGAACCTCAACCCTTACCCCCTTACACCTCACAAGAACTTTGTACCTGTATAGTGACCATCACTCCAAGGGTGGTTTAGGTTACCATCTTGAATTCTTAATTATGTCAAACCATGACAGATTGACAATTATTTTTATTTTATTTTTTAAATTTGATGATTATAACAATGAGGAAGAGATTTGAACCTTAGTTTTTCTGATAAAAAAAAAAGGGAATACAATAATACTGTATTATAAAGCTCATAAGGCAAAATTGGCCAAATACCACTTTTTTTTTTGAAATTTTTAGCAAAAAAACACTGTTTCGGAAATAAATGGCGATTTACCACTTTTCTAGGACTCGAGTTTCAGAAACTCAAGTTCCTCATTAGTTTTGCCACCGTGGCACTGCTAAGGTGGAAATTGGGCAATTAAAAAAAATTATGTGGTACTCAAGCATGGTAAACTCAAGTACCATGCAACACAATACTTGAGTATACCAGGCTCGAATACCATTTTATAATAAAATGATTTTTTTTTTTTTTACAGTACTCGAGCATGGTGAGCTCGAGTACCTTGTCAACCCTTTTTTTTTTTTTTTTTTTTTGGGATTATCGAAAAATAAACATAAACATACAATGGTGTTTTTTCTTTTTCACGATACTCGAGCTTGGTGAGCTCGAGAACCTTGTAAACTTTTTTTTTTTTTTTTTTGGGATTATCGAAAAATAAACATAAACATAAAATGGTGTTTGTTTTATTTCTAGAGTACTCGAGCTCACCAAGCTCGAGTACCTAGTAACTTTTTTTTTTTTTTTGGCATTATCAACAAATAAACATAAATATAAAAATAAGTAGCTTTTTTACGTTTTTATTTATTTAAATAGAAGCATTGTAAAATATAGAGATTTTAATTTCAAAATATGAATTTTATTTGTACATTAAGTAAAACTGTTCACTATTTTCTCACAAAAATTGTTCATTGTTTTCTGCAAAAACTATTTCTAGCATTTTGCATAAAATTATTTTCTGTTCAACATTATTTAAAAAATTGTTCGCTCTCTTTTCTACATAATTTATTTTTTGTTCACTATTTAAAAAATCGTTCACTGTTTTCTCATAAAACACCAAGTGAAATCGTTTTTTCTAAATCTAAATGCCAAATCAGAATGCTTTTTCATGTTTGAATTTCACAATAATTGAATCTATTTTTCTGCATTGATGAAATCTGTTTCTACATTAATAAAATTTGCATTCTGCCCATCATGTTTACTGTATATTCGAATATGCTTACTGCATTCAAAAAATCTGTTTTTTTTTTTTTTGCATTAAGTAAAATTGTTCACTATTTTCTCATAAAAATTGTTGACTGTATTCTACATAAACTATTTCTAGCATTTTGCATAAAATTGTTTTATGTTCAACATTATTTACAAAATTGTTCACTTTCTTTTCTGTGTAAATTATTTTCTATTCACTATTTAAAAAATTGTTCCCTGTTTTCTCGTAAAACACCTAGTGAAATCGTTTTTTCTAAATCTAAACGCCAAATCTGAATGCTTTTTCATGTTTGAATTTCACAATAATCGAACCTTTTTTTCTGCATTGATAAATTCTGTTTCTACATTAATAAAATTTGCTCTCTGCATATCATGTTTACTGTATATTCAAATCTGCTTACTACATTCGTAAAATCTGTTTTTTGCATTAATTAAACCGTTCACTGTTTTCTCATAAAAACAGTTCATTGTTTTCTACATAAACTATTTTTAGCATTGGCGTGGTTATTGCACTTAAATGGTTTTTGTGTTTTTTTAAATATGTAACCATATGAATAATGGACAAACTCCATGAAAGAAAAATGAATGATTCGTATAAATCACCCAATGGTAAATGCCTCGAATAATTCGAATTTGCAAAAAAGTTTGAATTAGTTTAATGTAGAAATTTGGGAAAAATCTATGGAAAATCAATGAATGTACCAAATCATGAAGGTCTACATAAGATGTACAGAAAATCTAGACTTGTTGAGAAATTTGACTTTGTTGAAAGTACAAAATAATGAAAATTCAATTGAAAAGTATGCACATTAGATGTATAGATCGTATGAATTTGTTGAATGTACAAAACCGTGAAAACTCAAGGAAAAATAGTGTACATTAGATGTACAGATAGTATGAATTTGTTGAAAAATTTGAAATCGTTGAGTGTGTAAAATAGTGAAAATTCAAATGAAAATTGTGGAACATAGCAAATTGAGTAAACTCAATGGGAAATTAATTAAATTATATGTACAGATCGTCTAAATTTGTTTCCAAATTTGAAGTCGTCAAATGTACAAAATCATGAAAATTCAATTTAAATTGTGTACTAATGTACTAATCATTTTGATTTGATGAAAATTTCAAAATTGTTGAATGAACAAAATCGTGTAAACTCAATGGAAAATCAAAGAAAGTACCAAATCGTTGAGTAGCATATGCAGCACTGCGAACATCAGTGGAGCAATGGTGGACAACTCACCCCCAAAATTGATGCATAAACTTTCTAGGGATGCTCTGCATCCTTGAAAACGCTGCATTACAAAGGGTTGCATATCTGTGTATTCACGTGAGTGTGGATGGGTACATCTGGTTAAGGCTTAACAGTGCCGAGCTGTTGAGCAGCACATGTAGAATTTTTTACTATCTTTGGTCATTTTCAAGGATGCTAGTCAAAATGCTCTTTCCGTAATATGTGACTACTAGTTAGAAGTAATAGCACATGGGTACTTCTGGTTAGGGCTCAACAAGTAATATACAATAAATCTAATTTGGGTGATAAGTGTTATGTGTGTAACATTTCAAATTACACAAATAGAATATTGGAAACATCAACATATCTAACTGGAGGCATTTCACTTCCTAAGGTGTTTCCTACATTACAAAGCGGAGGACATTATCTAACCAAAGCATAAGAATCATATGTAGCAACAAAGAACAGTAGGGAAAAAATGAGCAAGTGATTTCATATAAACTTAGCAAAAACTAATGAACAGTTAATCTTTAGATTTGCAAAAGTTGAATGTATTTATATAAGTAGAAGCCTCTATCTAATTCTTTCTGTATCTCATAAATCTTATTACTCATGAAATTAGACCATTCTTGAGCCAGAGCATCCGGATCATCAAGTGGTAAATAAGTATCTCCTGTATACTAGTTGGGAATTACACTTTACCCACCTATGATTTGTCTCAAATTTAACTTACCCATCCGTGGTTTCATTTTTGACACTTAAACCATTTGTGTTTCACTCCGTTACTATTCCGTAACCCACCTCCGTATCAAAATTTTAAAACTTACATACATTCACCAATAGTCTTGCCATAGAATCTCTCTTGCAAAGTCATGTTTCCTTAACAGTTATCTAATCTACACTATTTTTCCTTGAGTTTTCATGGTTTTGTACATTCAATGAATTCAAATTTTAAAAAAAATTCATACGATATGTACATCTAAGGTACATACTTTTCCATTGAATTTTCATTATTTTGTACTTTCAACGAAGTCATATTTCTCAACAAGTCTAGACTATCTGTACATCTTATGTAGACCTTCACGATTTCGTACGTTCATTGATTTTCCATTGATTTTTCCCAAATTTCTACATTCAACTAATTCAAATTTTTTTACAAATTCGAATTATTCGAGGCATTTACCATTAGGTGATTTATACGAATCATTCATTTTTCTTTCATGGAGTTTGTCCATTATTCATATGGTTACATATTTAAAAAAAAACACAAAAACCATTTAAGTGCAATAACCGTGCCAATGCTCAAAACAGTTTATGCAGAAAACAATTAATAATTTTTATGAGAAAACAGTGAACAGTTTTAATTAAAGCAAAAAAAAGATTTTATGAATGCAGTAAGTAGATTCGAATATACAATAAATATGATGGGTAGAGTGCATATTTTATTAATGTAGAAACATATTTTATCAATGTAGAAAAATAGGTTTGATTATTGTGAAATTCTAACATGAAAAAGCATTCAGATTTGGCGTTTAGATTTAGGAAAAACGATTTCATTAGCTGTTTTACGAGAAAATAGGGAACAATTTTTTAAATGGTGAATAGAAAATAATTTATGCAGAAAAGAGAGTGAATAATTTTGTAAATAATGCTAAACAGAAAATAATTTTATGCAAAATGCTAGAAATAGTTTATGCAGAAAACAGTGAACAATTTTTATGAGAAAACAGTGAACAGTTTTACTTAATGCAAAAAACAGATTTTTTGAATGCAGTAAGCAAATTCGAATATACAGTAAACATGATGGGCAGAATGCAAATTTTATTAACGTAGAAACAGATTTTATCAATGCGGAAAAATAAATTCGATTATTGTGAAATTCAAACATGAAAAAGCATTCAGATTTGGCGTTTAGATTTAGACAAAACAATTTCACTAGGTGTTTTATGAGAAAACAGAGAACAATTTTTTAAATAGTGAACAGAAAATAATTTACGCAGAAAAGAGAGTGAACAATTTTTTAAATAATGCTGAACAGAAAATAATTTTATGCAAAATGCTAGAAATAGTTTATGCAAAAAACAGTGAACAATTTTTATGAGAAAACAGTGAACAGTTTTACTTAATGTAGAAATTAAATTCATATTTTGAAATTAAAATCTCTATATTTTACAATGCTTCTATTTAAATAAATAAAAAAGTAAAATAGCTACTTACTTTTATGTTTATGTTTATTTTTCGGTAATCCCAAAAAAATAAAATAAAATAAGTTTACAAGGTACTCGAGCTCACCAAGCTCGAAACTGTAGAAAAAAAACACCATTTTATGTTTATGTTTATTTTTCGATAATCCCCAAAAAAAAAAAAAAAAAAGTTTACAAGGTACTCGAGCTCACTAAAGCTCGAGTACTGTAGAAAAAAAAAACATTTTATTATAAAATGGTACTCGAGCCTAGTATACTCGAGTATTTTGTTGCATGGTACTCGAGTTTACCATGCTCGAGTACCACATAATATTTTTTTAATTGCCCAATTTCCACCTCAGCAGTGCCACGGTGGCAAAACTGATGAGGAACCCGAGTTTTTGAAACTTGAGTTCTAGAAAAGTGATAGATCGCCATTTATTTCCGAAACAGTGTTTTTTTGCTAAAAATTTCAAAAAAATGTGGTATTTGGCCAATTTTGCAAAGCTCATAACAACATATTTATAACAGTTTTTCTATGACCACAACTTTTGCAATGACTAACAAGTTGTCCCTTTTTTATTTTTTATTTTTTTAGATAGATAAATAATGGGTATGAGAAGTTGACACTTACATAAAACACCGAAAGATATTACTATTTATGACCACTGTGTTATGCTTTAATGAGTAATAACGACAATAAGAGGTTTTCACTTTTTGGATTTGAATTGGGTTCAATGTTCAGGTAACTAGACACTAGACCTAATTATTATACTCACTTTTTAAAGTTTTTAGTATGGATTGGAAATTTATAGTTGCGTAACAAGACCGGACTTTTTGTGAAGTATCTTTCACTAAGCCCAACTGGTTAACAAGGTACACGTGATTGGGAACCTAAACATGATTGAAAGCCCGTGACGAGTTGACGAATAACTATATTTTTTAATATGAAGAATTACTGATTTAATTTTTGTGGAATGTAACATAAAAAAAGTGGTTTTGTAGAATGTAACAATAAAGTTTATAGTTAATATAATTTACACGATTTAAGTTTAATAAACTATTATTTCAATGCTCTAAGTTTAACATTTGTCATTTTAATTCTTTTTGACATCGTTTCATTCTATTTCTTCCATCCATTGCCATTAGAAATGTTGCTCACTCTCTTGAAAGAGTAATCTTTCCCATTTTTTAATATAGAGAAAAATGGTTTAGAAATTTGTTTGTTCTGTTTAGATCCCTTTTGAACAAATTAGTTTAACATAATGAATTAGCTAAGTAGTTACTTAGGTTAATTATTCAAATCAACGTTATATACATGCAAACATATTACTTAGTGTGGAAAAGTAAAGAAGATAGTAATATAATGACCCAGGAAAACCAATGAAACCAACCGTTTCAAGTTAAAAACCTGTGGTGAATTTAACATAGCTATCCTCAATGTAAACAAATTCACTATGATGAAATGGAAATTTACAATAGATTTTTCTCTATTTCTAAAGCAACCACTTGTAGAACTTACTCACACGACCATGTGCAACTCCAAATGTACATATTCTTCTCTCTTGAATCTATTGAACACAAACACCCACATTTGTGACTTTGAGATTCCACTCAAAGGTTTAGATCATCAGCGGTAGTTGATCTTGTAGCAACAACTTTAGCTCTATTGGTTCTAATGGTATGAGAATGAATTTCAATAGTGACTTTGAAAGGAGAATGCACAATACAATTTAGATCTCAAAACAGCACCTCCAAAGCTGTAGCAAAACATGCCTTAGGGTTTTCTTTAAATACTTTGTGAAATAGATCTGAAATCCTAATCACTTGATGGGCTTAATAGGCCGTTGGGATTTAATTAAATTTTGTAGAACCCGTGTTTTGATCAGTCAACCTTGTTCTCTCGATCGGTTGAACCTGACATGTTTCGATTTCGTAAACCTGTAGCTTCTTTTTTCTTGTATTCTAACTTTTAGCACCTTGAGCATTGTCTAATATATCCTATAAACTCTAAGATCTATATCTAAACAAGTTTGTGTTCATGCTTTGGCAATTGTTCTAAACTTTTAGAACTTAACAAAATTAATTTATTCATTTACTTGAATATAAAATTGAAAAAATGGTTTTCTTTGTTTTCTCAAACCCTACAAAACTATTCTAATCTACGCTCTACTCTAAGCCAAAAGCTAATATATTTTTTGTATAAAAAAAAAGAAGCTAATATATTTTTTATTGGAAAAATTGTTTGAAAATATTAAAAAAAAATCAAAAACCATAATTTTTTTTCATTGTTTATTTCTTTCTTCCCTCTCTCATAAACAAACAAAGAAAAAATTTGGTTTCATAAGCACACAAAGTCAGTTTCATAACAAAATTTCAAGAAAAATTCCAAGTCCTAGCTCTTATAGACACCTAAGTGAGGTACTTGTGGTCTAGCCCATAATTTTAAGTATCATACGTGCGTAATGCGATATCAAGTGAAAAAAGTATGCGATACTGATACGTATGGTATAAATCATACTGTATTGTAAAATTGTACATATTAAATGATATGTAGACAGAAAGGGTTAAATTAGGTTTTTTTTTTTTTTTTTTTTTTGTGAAATATATGTTTTGATTTGAGTCTAAGATGTTGTTAAGTTTGTATTTAACACAAAATTATTGGACTACTTGATTCAACTTAATAAAATAACATGTTCATAAGTGTTTTTATTTTCCTTTGGACGTTAAGAGAATATAAAAAAGAAATGGATTATTTTCATTTTTAATTTTAATTTAGGTAATTTTTGGATTTCAGAGGTTTAAAAAAAAGTTATTTAGAGTACTGTTTAATTGACTTGGAAGTTCGCACAATTAAATTGACATAAAATATTTTCATTAAATCAATTAGCACACCCCTAAAAAAAAAAAAAAAAAAAATGATGCACATGATAGATCACGTATGTCCTATTTAAAAGACAGATCATTAACGTACTTCATAAACTAAAATAAGTGGTTGAATGTGACACATAACTTACATTATAAGATCATTTTAAAATAGTGTACCTATTTTAATATTTCAGCAAATATATAAAGACTAAAAAAAAAATTCATGCATCAGTCTCAATATTTTCTCTCACAATTTTAACATTGCAAAGTACACTCGCCACAACTAGCATTGCATTGTTCCTGGCTAGACCCAAAAAAAAGAAAGATTGCGACGGCGTTTGGAGAGCAGTGGTGATTGGCGAGGTAGCGACGATCAGCGAGGTATCAACGATTGGCGTGAGGAACGATGAGTGAGGTGATTGGTGGTGGCACGATTGCAGTGAGACTTAAGAGAGCTATGGAGCAACAGACCATTAAAACCCATTGATCAAAATCCCAAAACCATCAAACAGAGAAAAAAGATAGCAACAACGATCAACAAAAGTAGCGCCGATCAGGGAGGCAGTGGTGATCGATCTGAGCAACAGCGAGTGAGGTGATCGGCGATGGCACAACTGTGGCAATACTCGAGAGAGTAATGGAGATCAGTGAAGGAAAAGAGAGCGTGAGGTGAGAGTTAGTCCAGAGAGAAAAAGAGAGAGTGGGGTGGAGAGAGGAAAAATGGTAAAATATTAAATGCAAGAATTACAGTAACTGTGCATATATGTACGGTTATTGTAGCACTGGTGCATTTATGCACAATTTTACAACCATTGATGTGAGTGTTATTTTTTTATTATCAAAATGTGTAAAATGAAGTGTTTTTTTGTATTTTGCAAGACTTTGTATCTACTGATGCGGATGCTCTATGAACTTGTAAAGCTTGTTATTATTATTATTATTATTTATTTATTTATTTTTTGCTAAGTGCAAGTTTCTTACTGTTTAATCTTATTATCCGAATTGAAATGAATACTTTCAAATTCATTTTTCAAAGTGTTTAGTCATTTGATTATGTAAATGATGGCATGGCCATGGTTTTTAAACCTAGACCATTCGAAGAACCATAAAATGTAGTGGTTCAAGGTTTTTAAGATTTGACTAGGGTCCAACCTAGGTCTGGCTGTGATGATGTCAAAATCAATTTAATAATTAATTAAAATACAAATAATAATAATAAATAATAGCAAAATTTACTCAAAAAATAATTAAAGAAATTTGAACAACTTTCATATAGATTTTCATGATTTTTAAAAGGCTAATAGAAAAAATAGAGAATAAATTTAGTCCAAAAATAATAATAATAATAATAATAATAATAATAATACCATTTATAAAATTCATAAATACAACATTCATATGTAAAAGCACAATTCTAAGATAAAAATAAATTTAGCGAAGAAAATTAATTCATTAATATTTAATACGGTGAAAGCGGTTGATATAATTAAAGAAAAAAAATTATTAATGATTTAAAATTACTATAGATATAATAATACTTATAGATAAGTCACAACCAAAAAAAGTGGTATGTTGGTTACGAAAGCAGACAAAAACTATAAACTTTAACTCCAAACTAGTGTCTTCTCAACCCACCGCCCCCCCCCCCCCCCCCCAAATCCAAACTAGTGTAGAGCTATTATTTCTAACTTGCTAGTTGAAGATTTATAAGACTATCCAAGTATTTTTTTTTTTTAAAATTCATGTGACTAAAACTAAAAAAAAAATGGTCTCTTCACTCATCACATACTGGGTTAGAGAAAGAGAACTCCAAAATAGTTCAATGACTAAACTTTTTCCATTGGTTACTATAAAAATCTTTTTACCACTTCAAATCCGCACAATCTGGACTCAGTTTTGGATGGGGTTCAAGCTGTGGTTACTGAAAATATGAATGCTAAGTTGATTGAGCTATACACAACAGAGGAGGTGACAGCAGCAATCAAAGAGATGGCTCCGTTAAAGGCTCCCGGTCCTGACGGCATGCCTCCCCTGTTTTTTCAGACTTACTGGCCAGATATAGGTACGGATATAATTGAAGCTGTGCTTTCTAGTTTGAATTCAGGTTCTTTGCTGAAGTCTATTAATCATACATTTATTTCCCTAATCCCTAAAGTTAAAAATCCTGAAAGAGTAACTGAATTCAGGCCAATTAGCCTTTGTAACGTGATTTATAAGATTATTAGTAAAGTTATAGCAAATAGGCTTAAACCAATGCTTAATCTTATTATCTCAGAAACACAGAGTGCTTTTATAGCTGATAGGTTGATCACGGATAATGTCTTAATTGCTTTTGAATTACTTCATCATATGAAAACCGACTGCCTGGGGAAAAAAGGTTTCATGGCCCTCAAGCTTGACATGAGTAAAGCTTATGACCGAGTGGAATGGGTTTTTCTGAAGAACATTCTGCTAAGGTTGGGTTTTCAACATTCTTGGGTTGATCTGATTATGGAATGTGTGTCGACGGTATCTTATTCTATCTTGGTGAACGGGGAACCAGAAGGTATGATTCATCCGTCTAGAGGCTTAAGACAAGGGGATCCTCTCTCCCCTTATCTTTTCCTTTTCTGCGCCGAGGGTTTAAATGCCATTTTGAGGAAAGCTGCCACTGCTGGGGAAATTGAGGGTTTCTCATTATGTAGACGTGGTCCAAAGATTACCCATCTTTTCTTTGCGGACGACTGCTTGCTATTGTGTCGTTCCAATTTGGCAGAATGTGAGAAAATCAAAGAGTTGCTGGCTGTTTATGAAATTGCCTCTGGTCAGATGGTCAACAAGGATAAAACCACTTTGTTCTTCAGTAAGAATACTGACGAAGAGTCCCAAGAAGTTATAAAACAGTCCCTTGGTGTTCCAGTAATTCAACACTACGAAAAATACTTGGGGCTGCCTTCCTTTGTGGGAAAAAACAAGAAAGATTGCTTCACTCTTGTCAAGGAACGAATTTGGGCTCGAATGATGGGTTGGAAGGAGAAATTGCTCTCTCAAGCTGGTAAAGAGGTCATGATTAAGGCGGTCATTCAATCGATACCAGCATATTCTATGAGTGTGTTTAGATTGCCTACTAGTCTTTGCAAGGATATTGAGGCTATGATCCGGAAATTTTGGTGGGGCCAAGAAGATAAGAAGAAAATTCATTGGGTGAAATGGAGCTCATTGTGTTCCTCAAAATCTGTGGGTGGCATGGGGTTTAGGGATTTTCTGCACTTCAATAATGCTTTATTGGCTAAGCAAGTGTGGCGTTTTGTTCACCAAAAAGATACCTTTCTCTATAGGGTCTTTAAATCGAAGTTCTTCCCAAATGGAAGCATTTTTGATGCTGCTGTTCCAGCCAAATGCTCCTTTGCCTGGCGAAGCATATTGCAGGCTAGGGAGGTTATCATAAAGGGTGCTATTTGGTGGGTTGGTGATGGCCTATCTATAAAGGTTTGGGAGCATAGATGGTTACCTGATCCTGCACACAGTAAAATCATATCGCCTAGATTGAACTCTTCGATTTCTCGGGTTAATGATCTCCTCTTACCTAATGTTCAATCGTGGAATGTGGACTTAATTGATCATACTTTCATGAGTTGGGAGGCCAAAGAGATCAAGCGAATCCATGTCAGCAATTTGGGTCAAGCCGATGCTTTGGTGTGGCCTTTCACGTCTAATGGGGAGTACTCTGTCAAATCGGCATACCATATGCTTGTTTCAACTTCAGTTATGGCTGAACAAGCCTCAACTTTGTCAGGGGACCAATCTATTTGGAAGGGTATTTGGCGTATCCGTGCCCCAAATAAAATCCGCCATTTCATTTGGAGAGCCGTCAAGGATTCTTTGCCAACCAAGGAGAATTTGCACAGAAGACATATTCCATTGGATATGACTTGCTCCCTCTGTGATGAGCATCAAGAATCATTGCTTCATGCCCTCTGGTTATGTGATCAAGCCAAAGCCGTGTGGAGATCAGAGGTCTGGTTTGCTGGTTTTTATAAGACCCACTTTCGGACTTTCATGGATCTGTTTGAAGTGATTCTAGGCAGAGGATCGGTCTTCCATGTAGCCTGGTTTTCTATGACTGCCTGGAGCTTATGGCAGAGGCGAAAAGGATTCGAGAGAAGTAGTCTTCTTGGCCTCTTCACGAAGTCAGTATGTGAGCTAAAAATTTGGTGGTAGAGTACTTTGAGATTCTTAAACATCCACCTAAAACTCAGAGGACAGCTGTCCGGACTCGCTGGCTTCCTCCACCTGAAGGCGTGTATAAAGCCAATTTTGATGCAGCGTTTTTTGGCAGTTCGGGCACAGCTGGTATTGGAGTCGTTGTTCGTGATTCTAAGGGGGAAATTATTGCTGCCCTCAGTCAGAAAATCCTTGAACCTCACTCGGTGGATGCTGCTGAAGCTTTAGCCTGTAGTAGAGCAGTTGTTTTTGCAAAGGAGTTATGCCTTCTCTCTGTTATTGTTGAGGGAGATAGCATGCGGATTGTGCAGGCTGCTTCCAACAAAAGGGCGAATTTAACTCTTTTTGGTCATGTAATTAACGAGATTCATGAATCTTGTTCTAGCTTTAATAGGATTAGTTTTCAACATGTTAGGAGGGATGGCAACAAGTTAGCCCATTCCCTTGCTCGTAGAGCAATTCTATCTGCTAAACTGTTGTTTGGGTGGAAGAACTACCCACTGATTTGGAAGATGTATTCCAAATGGATTTGGTTGATTTATAAATCTAAGCTTATCTGTTTCTCAAAAAAAAAAAGTTAGTGAAATTCTAGGGGGCCATTCAATCCTTTTCTTGAAAAAAGTAGTTTGGGTTACAATTATATATATATATAAATTCTACTATATCTTAATCTAAGTGTATATGCTTATGAAACTTTCTTTTAGACTTGAACCCCAGCACTTCCCCCTACACCACAAAAGAACTTTGTACCTGTATAGTGACCATCATGCCAAGGATGGTTTGGGTTACCATCTTGAATTCTTAATTATGCCCAACCATGACAGATTGACAATTATTTCTCTTTTATTTTTTAAATTTGATGATTATAACAATGAGGAAGAGATTTGAACCTTAGTTTTTCTTATAAAAAAAAGAGTATACAATAATACTGTATTATAAAGCTCATAACAACATATTTATAACAGTTTTTCTATGACCACAACTTTTGAAATGACCAACAAGTGGTCCCTTTTTTTTTATTTTTTTTTATTTTTAGATAGGTAAATAATGGGGATGAGAAGTTGACACTTTACATAAAACACCAAAAGATATTACTATTTATGACCACTGTGTTATGCTTTAATGAGTAATAACGACTATAAGAGGTTTTTACTTTTTGGATTTGGATTGGGTCCAATGTTCAAATAGTTTTAGTGTGACTAGACATTAGACCTAATTATTATACTTACTTTTTAAAGTTTTTAGTATGAATTTTGAATTTATAGTTGCGTAACAAGACCGGACTTTTTGTGAAGTATCTTTCACTAAGCCCAACTGGTTAACAAGGAACACGTGATTGGGAACCTGACCATGATCGAAAGCCCGTGACGAGTTGATGAATAACTATTTTTTTTAATAAGAAGAATTACTGATTTAATATTTGTGGAATGTAACATAAAAAATCTGGTTTTGTAGAATGTAACAATAAAGTTTATAGTTAATATAATTTACACGATTTAAGTTTAATAAACTATTATTTCAGTGCTCTAAGTTTAACTTGTGTCATTTTAATTCTTTAAGTTTGACATTGTTTAATTCTATTCCTTCCGTCCATTGCCATTAGAAATGTAGTTCACTCTCTTGAAACAGTACTCTGAAAGTTTAAAATGTGTATAAAACACCCTTGAACGTTTAGACCCCCAATTTACAAAATACCAATTCAAGCTTAATGTTAAACAATTAATGTGCGGAATATGAACACAAGCTTAACATAGAATTGATAAACAATCTAAACCAAATAAAATCACATCCACAGCAGAAATTAAATGGCAAAGATTAAGGGAAGAGAGATGCAAACACAAAGACAACACACGATGTGTTATCAAAGAGGAAACCGAAGCCCTCGGCGTAAAACCTCTCCGCCGCCCTCCAAGCAGTAAGTAATCCACTAGAAAATGTAGTTGGGATACATGAACAGCAATAGACCCTCTAAGCCTAATCTACCCAATGTACCTAAGCCTTCCAAGCTTCTTGCTCCAACGAGGTTGCACCAAACCTATTTCTTTTCTTGCTTCCCGGATTCCGCTACTTGACCATAGCATCAACCAATGTGAAATTGGCTCCTTCCTAACTACTTCCCAAAGCACCAAATAGCCCTCTCACAAAAATGGATATGGTGAAAAAAAGTTTTGGTAATAAGCCTCTCAAAGATTTAACAATGGAGAGGAAGAGAGTTGAGGAATTTGAAGAGTCTCTTAATGAAGATTAGGAATGAATCAATCTTATTTTTCTCTAGGGTTTCTATCTCAAAATTCTCTCTGGAAGCTCTCTTTCTTTCGTGGGTAAAAAGGGTATTTATACTGGGGTGAGAATGGAATGTGAAGAGTCAGGTTTTTTCAAAACAGGGCTGGCTCGCGGCTTGGCCTCGCGGCTTGACTGAGTTGCGAGTTCCAGTCGTGAGGTAACTGAACGGCCAGTTGTCCTATTTTGTCCTGTAATGCTCCAGTTGGCGTGACGCTTCAACTTTTGGCATGCCTGGCACGTGAGCAGCTTATGGCGGCTGGCAACCGTGAGTCACCCGCGAGATCCAGTCATGAGTCCGTGTTTTTCTTGCACACTCTTGAGAATTTCTTCACACTATCTCACTCACTACCCTTACAAGAATCCCACCTAAATACAGGGTTACTAATTACTGAAATACAAGCAAATTTGGCACGGAATAAAGCCAACAAGATGGTTGATAAAATTCAACCTTACATACTCTTTCCCATTTTTTAATATAGGGAAAAATGTTTTAGAAATTTGTTTGTTCTGTTTAGATCCCTTTTGAACAAATTAGTTTAACATAATGAATTAGCCAAGTAGTTACTTAGGTTAATTATTCAAATCTAGGTTAAATACATGAAAACATATTACTTAGTGTGGAAAAGTAAAGAAGATAGTAATATGATAACCTAGGAAAACCAATGAAGCCAACCGTTTCAAGTTAAAAACCTGTGGTGGATTTAATCTAGCTATCCTCAAGGTAAACAAATTCACTATGATAAAATGGAAATTTACAATAGATTTTTCTCTATTTCTAAAGCTACCTCGTGTAGAACTTACTCACATGACCACGTGCAGCTCCGAATCTATGAACTCTTCTATCTTGAATCTGTTGAACACAAACACCCACATTTGTGACTTTGAGATTCCACTCAAAGGTTTAGATCATCAACAATAGTTGATCTTGTAGCAGCAACTTTAGATCTATCGGTTCTAATGGTATGAGAATGATATTCAGTAGTGACTTTGAAAGGAGAATGCATAGTACCTTTTGGATCTCAAAAAAGCATCTCGAAAGTCAATGCAAAACATGCGTTAGGGTTTTCTTTAAATACCATGTGAAATAGATTTGAAATCTTAATCACTTGATGGCCTTAATAGGCTGTTGGGCTTTAATTAAATTTTGTAGAACCCGTCTTTTGATCAATCGAACTTGTTCTCTCGATCGGTCGAACTTGGCATGTTTCGAATTCCTGAACCTATAGCTTCTTTTTTCTTGTATTATGACTTGTAGCACCTTGAGCATTGTCTAATATATCCTATAAACTCTAAGATCTATATATAAACAAGTTTGTGTTCATGCTTTGCCAATTGTTCTAAACTTTTAGAACTTAACAAAATTAATTTATTCATTTACTTGAATATAAAATTGAAAAAATGGTTTTCTTTGTTTTCTCAAACCCTACAAAACTATTCTAATCTCCGCTCTACTCTAAGCCAAAAGCTAAGATATTTTTTATTTGAAAAATTGTTTGAAAATATTTATAAAAAAATCAAAAACCAGAAATTTTTTTTTTTATTGTTTATTTCTTTCTTCCCTCTCTCATAAACAAACAAACAAAAAATTTGGTTTCATAAGCATACAAAGCCAGTTTCATAACAAAATTTCAAGAAAAATTCCAAGTCCTAGCTCTCATAGACACAAAAGTGAGGTATTTGTCGTCTAGCCCATAATTTTAAGTATCATACGTGCATAATGCAATATCAAGTGAAAAAAGTATGCGATACTGATACGTATGGTATAAATCATATCGTATTGTAAAATTGTACATATTAAATGATACGTAGACATAAAGGTTTAAATTAGGTTTTTTTGTTGAAAATCTATGTTTTGATTTGAGTCTAAGATGTTGTTAAGTTTGTATTTAACACAAAATTATTGGACTACTTGATTCAACTTAATAAAATAACATGTTCATTAGTGTTTTTATTTTCCTTTGGACGTTATGTGTTAGTTTTTAGACCCCTTAAAACACAATTGGATTAACATAGGAAATTAGCCAAGTTGTAACTTAGTCAAATTATTAAATCTAGGTTAACACAATCAAATAATCATATCAAGTAAAGCAGCGGAAAGATAAATAACACAAAGATATGATCACCCAAGAAACCAAACCGGTAAAAACCTGGGGAGGATTTAACCTAGCTATCCTCAAGGTAAACTTGAATCCACTATCTTGAAAGAATCGAAGTTCATACAATAAGACTTACAAGCCCCCACGCTCGACTTCTTATTGCTACCCACCAGTAGAACTTACTGACACGACCACGTGCAAGCTCCGAATCCACAGACTCTTTCTTTTTTGGATTTTCCACCAAATACAAGCACACCTGCTTGTGTTTTCTTTAAGCTTCAATGGCAGCAACTGGAATGATCATCAAGGTGTAGAAAATTCTTCTCCTTGAAAACCCTAAGTTTGTGTGAAGGAAAGCTCCTCAAAGATCTCACAAGAGATTCACATAAACCGCAATATGAGCAACACAAAAACGTGGCTAGGGTTTCCCTTATATACCTAGGGTAAATTAGAAACCCAAAACCTAATAAAACACTTAGGGCTGAGTTGGAAAATCAAATAAAAAAAACGTCAGACACGATTTTCGATTGATCGAGCCTAAGCTTCGATCGATCGAAATGTACTGAAACAGTTTTTTAATTTGCACAGTAGTTTATTCCAACTTTACAACAAAGAACCAACTTTGAGCACTTCTAAAACAACTTAAATACATTGTTTTGATCATGGTTTGCCAACAATACAAATTAGGATTCTAAATACATAAAACCTAAGTCTTTAGAACCTAACATTAAGAGAATATAAAAAAGAAATGGATTATTTTCATTTTTAATTTTAATTTAGGTAATTTTTGGATTTCAGAGGTTTTAAAAAAAGTTATTCAGAGTACTGTTTAATTGACTTGGCAGTTCGCAAAATTCAATTGACATAAAATATTTTGATTAAATCAACTAGCACACCCCTAAAAAATAAAAATAAATAAATAAATAAAAACTGATACACATGATAGATCACGTCTGTCATATTTAAGATCATTAACGTACTTCATAAACTAAAATAAGAGGTTGAATGTGACATATCACTTACATTATAAGATCATTCATTAGTGTACCTATTTTAATATTTCAACAAATATATAAAGGCTAAAAAAAAAACTCATGCATCAGTCTCAATATTTTCTTTCACAATTTTAACATTGCAGAGTACACTCGCCACAACTAGCGTTGCATTGTTCCTGGCTAGACCAAAAAACAAAACAAAAAAAAAAAAAAAAAAAAACATTTTTTTTTTCTTTGACTTTCTCTCGCTTTGCTCGCTGACATTTATGTTTCTCTTCTCAAAATTGATACGGCTTCAACTGTGAGCTTTTTTTTTTGTTGAGAAAACCTTCACCTGTGCGTTGAGAACTGAAAACACTTCTATTTCTCCAAAGCCAAAGTTAATCAATACATCACACACCCATCTTTCGGCCATTACCCAAAACCCTATTTCCCAAATCCAAGACAAAATTATTAAATATCTAGAATCAAAAGAGGCAATGTGTCGATGATTCGATCTTCGCCCAACAACAAATGGGACTTCTTCAACCTACGCAAATTGGATCTAGAATTTCTTTTGGGGTTTTTAACTTGGGTTTGTTGGGTCTTGATCTCGGGTGATGAGGCTCTTTATTTTATTTTGAGTTTAATATAATTTTTCAATTTGAATTTATTTATTGTTAGTGAGATTACACAAGAAGGAATTTTTAAGAAACTAAAATTTATGATTTGAAATGGAGAAAACAATTAGGTTTAGTGTGTGCTAGTTTTTTTAAAAAAATATATCAAACATGCATGACATATATTTAAATAGTGATGTTCTAGTTTTCAGGAAAAAAGTTTCTTTGGTAGTTGTTTTTTTTATTTTTATTTTGTTGAATTACAATTTTAACCCTATTTTTTAATATATATTTTAAGAATAAGGATTACCTAATTTGATTAGGGTATTTTTGACATTTTTTAAGGCATAACTAACTTTCTGAATCCTCTTAATATATAGAGACTAGGGATGGCAATTTTGCACCGCCCTTCTTGACCCACCCCTCCCCGCTTCGTCCCGCACGGGTTTTCCTCACCTCACAAAGGTGGTGGGGTGGGGATGGGGCGAGATTTTAGACCCACACCACGGGGTGAGGCAGGGATGGGTTTACACTTTTTAGACCCACCCCACCTCGGTCTGCCCCATCCCCGCCCTACCCCACATTAATAAGGGTTAAATTGTAAAATTTTCATACCTTAAAACCCTACTATTTAAACAAATATATCATCAACTTATTTTATTCTACCCAATGTGGCTCTCTACCTCTTTTTTCTCTCTAGAAAAGTTGGAAATAAGGTACCAATTTTAACGTTTTCTTTTGTCTTTATTAGAAACAAATTTATATACCATTGATTATTGAATCAATGATTCCATTCAACATCTTTCTCAACTTAGTTTTCATCATTGTGTGTGGTTGTTATGAGGTACAGGTCTAAATGTTTTTGTAATTATTTCTATCATGAACATTGGAACAACATAATAGCTTGTCCTATGAGGTACGAATCTATATATCTGTGTGTGTGTGTGTTAGAAAAATTAAAGCTCCGATTAGTTTTTTTTTTTGATAATCAAGCTTCAGATTAGTTTCACTCATAAGAATAATAGATATACATACATATATATATATATATATATATATGTATGTATGTATGTATGTATGTATGTGTGTTAGAAAAAATAAAGAAAAAAGATGTTATAAAAAAATTAAAGACAGAAAAATGCATTAAGCATTATTAAAAAATAAACAAAATATTTTCTTGAAAATTAACTCACTGTACAAATTGGTGTGCTTGGTTTTGTATCTTGAAGCATTTCTTTTGGAGATTTGAATATACAAGTGATAGCTTTGGGACACTGGGTGTATTTTAACGTTTTTTGTTTTTTATTAGAATAGCTACTTCAAATATTCGTCTTGGAAGTTTAAAACTCATTGTTTTATTTTATTCATGTAATTTTTTTCTTTCCCATTATTCTTTATTATCTTTGTTGGAGAAATATAGTTTGTCAATTACTAAGTTGCTAAATTAACATCAGGAAAAAAAAAAAAAAAGACTTCACATGATAATCCATCTGCACCTATTGGCAACAATCAATTTCCTTTGATAGTAGATGAAGATAATGCAACCCCGTAATCACCTCTGTTGGATAGGCCAAAAGATGTCCAGCCTAACAATGAGATAATTGAAGAAGAGGAGAAGTACAAATCAATTGTTTGGAATCATTTTAAAAGAAAGAGAGTTTATGAGAAAGACGAGGCTGAGTGCAATTATTGTAAGAAATTGCTAATCCAATTATGGCACTAAACATTTGCATGACCACGTGAAAATATGTCCAAGGAGAAAGTTTCAAGACATTAGGGATATGAATTAAAAAAATTTGGTGAGGGATCAAATTAAATAAAGTAGATTCAATGGTGGGTGTGAATGCTTATCATTTTGATCAAAATGTATCAATAAATGAATTTGCTTGTATGATCATCTTGCATGAGTCTCCCCTTTCAATAGTTAACCATATTGGTTTTAGAAAATATTCAAATTCTCTTCAACCATTGTTCAAGATGGTTTCTAGGAACACAATCAAGAAGGACATTTTGAGCATCTATGGGAATGAAAGGGAGAAATCAAAGCATGAAATTGATAAGAATCAACGTAGAATTTTTATTACCACTGATATGTGAACTTCACAAAACAAAAAGCTAGGGTTTATGCTTGTAACAACACACTTCATTGATGGTTTGTGGAGATTACAAAGCCGAGTTATGAGGTGTTTTTTTAAAGTATTTATTCATTTTTATGTTTTAATTAAATTCTTTTCAAATGCTTATGAACTTATTATATCATTGAATTTCTCATTTAAGGTTTATTTATGTGCCATTTCCACATACACACTACAAAAAAAGAGTCTACTAGCGAGGATCATATGCCCTCGCAAAAATTCAAATATCGTCGCAAAAGGTTATTAGCGAGGGCATACGGCCCTCGAAGGCCGTCGTATTTGCACTTGTCACTAAAAGAGATTTTGCGACCATACCTTCGCAAATAAATAATTTACGAGGGCAATCTATTATCGCTACTGAACAAATTCACCCTCACAAATATATTACCAAACGACGAGAAAAGTCGACGACTTATTTTTAGCGAGGGGAAATAGTCATCGTTAACAACTATTTGTGAGGACCTTTATACCCTCGCAATTTGTTATTTGCGAATTCCAAATTGATGACATACTTTTTAGTGACAAATAATGGCATCGCTAAAATTTATTTGTGATGGCTTTTAACCCCTCGTAACTTATTTTTAACGAGGGAAAGCAACCGTCGTTAATATCTATTTGTGAGGACATTTATACCCTCGCAATAATGACATCGCTAAAATTTATTTGCGAAAGCTTTTAGCCCCTCGCAATTTATTTTTAACAAGGGGAAGCAATTGTTGTTAATAACTAATTGTGAGGACATTTATACCCTCACAATAATGGCATCAATAAAATTTATTTGTGAGGGCTTTCAGCCCCTCACAACTTATCTTTAGCGAGGGAAAACAATCACAATTAATAAATATTTGTAAGGATAGTTATACCCTCGCAATTTATTTTTAGCGAGGAGAAGCTATCGTCGTTACTAACTATTTGTAAGGACATTTATACCCTCGCAATAATAAGAGTAAAATTTATTTGTGAGGATTTTTAACCCCTCGCAACTTATTTTAAGCGATAGGTTAGGGGCGTCGCTATTATATTAATTGCGAGAGACTTTGTCATCACTATAAAATTATATATGACCAAATTTTTACGTCATCAGTAGTAATATTTCATATAATTTTTGAAATATTTTATTATTTATTTTTATTTTATTTTATATCATTTTTATTTAACTATCATGTTACAATAAATTGATCCACTAAAAGATAAAAATTCATATAAATTCAAACTTTAAAATATAAAAAATAAAAAGAAATCTTGAAATTCAACTTTGTTTTAAACTTAAACAATTATTCTATAACAAGATCTATATTAGTCTTCCTCCGAGTCACTCTCCAAGTTGTTTTCAACCTCTATGTTATTGTTTGAGTTGTCCTCTTCATCTCCGCCAGTACCATCCTAAAAAATAAATAAATAAACATTAAACATGAGTTAAAATGAAACAATTGTTAAAATGAAACAATTGAAGTGAATTCTAGTATCCCAAACCGCTCAATAACTTTTTTTAAAAAAAAAATTTAACAATAACAATAACTTAATTTGATTACTTAAACCACTATAAAAATTAAATATAAATTAAAATAATATAACAATTATGAAAAACGTAAACCACAAAACACATGATATACAAAATTAAATACAAAACCTATACATAGCTATCAAAACTCAAAACAGTAGATAGTGTCGTAATAGTCCTATTATCATTTATCAAATCTAAATATAAAATAATATAATATTATAATATATGCAAGTTGTAAACCACATCAAACCAATAGAAAGTTGTAGAAGATCCAAGAGGCAAAAGCATAAGTTTGAGATTGTACCGTAGTAGCTGGATCTATGTCAGATTGTTGTAGTATGCCCATTGACTGCAACTTTTGAGCAAACTTCTCCTCAAGCTTCTCCACAACTTTTGCAAATTTGGAATCCATTTCCTCTCTAAGACGAGCCTCCAAATCTTCTTTTTCTTTTGTAAAATCTTCTCTGCAACGTTTGCTACAACCTTTACCAGATGAAGTTAAGCCGTATACATCCTTAGCCTTAATACCTATTCCCATGCCAAGAACACGACCATGACTTGGTTCACCAACCACTTCACGAAAGATTTGATAATCATTTGTCTTAGTACCTTCAGAAACAGCTTTGGCCTTTATGGCATCCATTTTGTCCTACACATAAAAAAAAACCACGTGGATAATCAAAACAACAAAAAAAGCTAAATTTGATAACAAAATTAAAACTTTGGTATAAGTTGCATACATATAATGTCTTAGCACGATCAGTTGCCCATTCTTTGCCATCCTTCTTTGTGTGAAATTTCTTAAAGCAATCAATGGGGCTAGGCTCAGAACCCGTCTCAAGATACTGCAATATTTAAAAGAATAAAAAACCATTGATAAAGTTATTAAACTATATAAATACAGGATATAATGTAGAACTATTTGATGATAGTATAATATACCATTTCATATCTGTACTTGGCCATTGGTACAGAACCTGTAGTGGAGAAAATGTTAGACTTATTTCTGTTCTCCTTATTTTTCAAACTTGTCTCCTGCATGCATAATACATACACTAAAACATTAGTTTCTATGAAAATATTAACAAATAATGGTTAGAGAGAGTGAGAGAAATTTATGCCATGTATCTCATTTATACTCACCCCCCAATCTCCCTCCATCCATTTATCCACCATCTCTTTCCAAAAAGGTGTAGGAATGAAGGACGGACCATTCTTGTAACGATCTTCTTTCGCTTCATACTTCTGAAAAATAGGATTTCTAATGCGAAACATCCAATCAGAATAGCGGTGTTTCACTGATTCTATAAATGCCTTCTTAACTTCCTCATCAGGCTGTTTATGCTTAAAGCGTTGAGCTCTATATCGAGCATATAAAGTCTCTAGCTCAGAATTTGGGTATTCTGTAAAAGTTGTCCAAGCTCCATTAAGTTTTTGGTGAAAAAGAATGGTAATCTCTCGAGTGGCTTTTGTTGTAATAATTCTGAAAATAGAAATCAAACATGTTAACAATATCATATAGCTATGATACCATAATTAATTTCAATAAACCAACATTGCAATAAGTCACTCACTTGCCATCATAAATCTCAACCTCTATTTCACCATTTCCAGCATTCATGCCTTTAGCCTTTCCTCGACCCCTCTTTTTTGATCCAGGATTAGTACCTATTGATAAAACAAATAATAATAAGTCAATTGTTTAAGTAAATGCGATAAAAAAAAGTTATAATGTAATACTACCTATTAAAATAGAATTGGAGGCCTGATGTGCTCCTTCATCAATTTGAGGCTCAGATAATGGACGTAGAGTTTGTGAGAGTTGCTGCTCAGAAACTTCATTATTATCAAAGGAAGGCCTAATTGACTGAGTTTCTTGTACTTGAGAGTCTTGAGACTCACTAATGCCTTTACCTTTCCTCTTACCTTTTCTTGCCATACCTACCTACTATTAGAAAAACTAACATTTGTAAACAACACAGTAAAAGTAGAATATAAATTTGTTAATGCGGTCACAAAAAATAAAGAACACTAGCAATTATGAATATTAATGTGAAATTACACATGAAACACAGCTCTACCTAAATCACAAAGCTTTTACTTCAATTACATTATTGTGAAAAAAAATATATATAACTAACAATTTTTTCAAAACTAAATACATGCTTATCATCCTATCACATTGATAAATTGAAACAAAAAGAAATTCATTATATTACAATATAAAAAGATATCACAGAATTCAAAAAAGTATATACCTATAAAATAAACCAAACGTAATCACATTTCTATTATTGAATGTGTAACTATGATTGTGATGGAATATGTGAAATAAGTGCTAGGTAATAAATAAGAAAAATAATAAAATAATAAAATTGTGAGGTTTTCTCTTCACTCTTTTGTTAACATGCATGCATTATTTTTCTTGCTATCCATAAAATGCAGGTTGCTTTGTTTGCTTATAATTTGTCTTATAGATGTTAAATTCGGTAAAAAAAAATTTGGCTTATTTAGATGTTAATTTACACTTGAATTAATACATATCATAATATCATATATGTCATTGCAAGGATAATTGGATAGAGAGGCGACTTTTAAATTGGTATCTGCAAACAATCTCTATAATAGGTCTCTTCCAATACACATTTAGCGTCGGTATGAATACAACAGGTTAAGTTGTTAAGTAGATAATTTATTGCCATAAGTTGTGAATCTAAAAAATTTATGAAAATATTTTCAGGATGCTGGTTTTAGTTTGTTAAGGAGGGATTTTATTGCATGGATTCCTAAGTGAAAGTTGTTGCAAGGAATTCCGAAGAGAAACTGAGAAAGTAGTCATCTTAATTACGAATAGTAAAAATGTGGTTACGTTAAATTGTGATGAAGATAATTAAAATTTTCACTAACTACTGAAATTCTATCAAACAAGATTTCCAAAATCTATAATTAATATTGAATCTGAATTAGAAATATTATTTGACTTCAAATATTGATATTATTTTTTTATAAGTGCTAGGTAAATTGTGAGGTTGCAATTTCAAAACCCGTTGAATGTGTGTATGACTGAGATAGTAATAAATAAGAAAAATAATAATAAAAGAGCAAGACCAATAAAAACTACGAAGTGAGAATTGCAAAGCAAAACCACACTCATTCGCAGTACACAAACACTCTCTAAAAGAGAATATCTATGATGGAAAACCAAATAGATAGTAAGATTGATGTGTACCTTTGACTGATGGATCACCAAAAGTTGTAAAAGATTGAAAAAATTTGCTAATATAAAACAGAAATATGAAATTAGGAATAGAGAGAGAGATATATAAATTAGAGGCACAAAGAATAAAACTGGAGGGGATAAATCATTACCTAACACCCTGTTTTTGGTTTTGTTCTCTGGTCTCTCTGTGATGAATTAGAGGTGTAGAAAAAACAAGAAATATATAGCAGCTTTTGTGCGGGAAAACTTTGCAAAAAATAGCGGCAAAGAGTGAAAAAAGTATGGAAAATAGCGGCAAAGAGAAAAATAAAAATCAGAGTAGGAAATATTTTAGGAAACATCCGAAAATTTATTCAAGAATCCTATAACTATATACAAAACCCATTAAAAATAAAATATAAATCATAAATTAGATACTGAAAGAAAATACTAAGAGCATCTCCGGTACAAACAATTAAGTACAAAGTTATTTTTGGGAGAGCAGACCCAAAAAATCAGCTTCTTTCCTTTTTCTTCACTCTTTTCCTTCTCAGCCGAGCTCATTTCTCTCTCCCAAGTGTAATGGTAACACAATCTAAAATTAAAAAAAAAAATTTAATTAGAACAAATCTAAAATCAGAACAACAACAACAACAACAGATCAAGAACATGGAAAAAGACAAATTTAATTAGAACAACAAATCTAAAACTGATCTAAGCTGGCTAATCTTCAAGAGGCAGCAGAAAAGAGGCGATAGTGATCGAGTGGCGGTGAAGAGGCAGCAGTGGACGGACTATTTCTCTTCTCTCCTCTATGTCTGACTATAATGAAACCAAGAAGGAAGGGATTAGGGTTTCATATTATAAATCTTTGGTAGCGGCTAGGCATTGGAGGCGGAGAGGGGAGTGGGCTATGGCATTGGAGGTGGCTAGCGTTTGGATTTGGAGATTCGGTTTAAGGACTGAGACCGTGAGAGTTTGAGAGAGGCAAGTAGAGAACTGAGACTGAGTCCCATGACCACGGACAGGAGCTTTCACTATGAACTCTAAGACTGAATCCGAAGTGAAAAACCATTAGAGATATGGAGAATTGTCACCGTTGGATTTTGTTGATATTTTTGAATTCTAAATTTATTACCGTTGATTCAATTTTGTGTTATTATATTTGTGCCACACGTGGCACAGCCCACACACTGAAATCAGTCTTCGGTTTTTACTCTCCTAGATTCACTACAGCCTATTACATCAAGACTATTACATCAATTACATGTATTTACTCAAAAAGAAAAACTATTTAGCATTGCTCGTAAATATAACCTTTCTTTTTTTTTAATAATAACGATTCCAATTTTTTATTTGGTAAAAAAAAATCAAAAAGTTAAAAGGAGAAGACAAAATTTAAATATATAATATGATGAGAGATTTTGTCAAACCAGTCAGTTATGCCATTTTAAATAATTACAGCTGAAATGGGAAAAATTAAATCTGAATTCCTTAGTTTTTGATTAACCTTTTAGGTGGTGACTACCAAAACACACTAATAGACCCACATAAAATGAAATGAAAAGCACAAACCTTTTTTTTCTTCTTCCTCATCTGCATTTTCCTTCTTCTTCTTTTCCGTTTTGTAACAGAACAATCACAAAAAAAAACCTAGCTTCGTTGAGTTGCCATAAGGCATTGGTACTCCGTCAGTAAGCCAACAGAGGTAGAGACATGGTGATGACAGGGGCAGCTGGAGAAAGTCTTGAGACCGGAGACCAGAGAGAGCTTGAAAAGTGAGAAGTGAAAGTGGAAACTAAAGGCAGGAAGAGATCTGTGAACTAGCTGCATCAACAAGGACTGCTCACTCTCTGCTTTTGGGTTCCTAATCTAATTTTAGCCCGTGTTTTAGACTTAGCCTTTATTTTACTACTCGTTTCCCTGTCTGACTTGTGAGATATTTTGTACTGTATTGGGCTGTTTGAACTTTCCTGTAGGCCCCTTTCTTTGTTTAATACATGTTTAGTTGGTAAAAAAAAAAAAAAAAAAAAAGACAAGAAGAGAGAGATCCGGAATTTTTTTGAGTTGATGTTTTTATTTTGCGTGCAAGTCTCATCCTAAAGTGCAAGCAAGCTGTATACAACCTGCCTAGGGTCTAATGAAATGAAAAATTGCTTCTATATACGGTAAAATCCCACCAATTTTCACAAACTATGCCAAGTTTTTTTTTTTTTGTCTTTTTCAATTAGTGTCCAACACTCAGGAATTGGCTGGCAGCCACTACACTTCCCCCATGTGAAGTGTTTGACACGTGGCTGCCACATTATCTTTCATTTGGTTTGTAAATTTTTTTAAACTTATTTGATTTTTTTTATTTTTTTTTGATTTGATTGCTTCTTTATACGGTAAAATCCCACCAATTTTCACAAATTTTACTCACTGCCTTTGTACTGTCAATGTAAATGTTATTGTAGAGTAAAAAAATGCACAAAACACAATGCATATAGTTATAAAAAGTGTACAATATTATACATATTTACATGAAATAAAAGTGTACAATGTTTGCTTAAACAAATTAAAATTCCTGGATATCAAATTAAAATTTTTTTAATCAACAAATTTAAGTAGTGGTCTATCATAAACATAAAGCTGATTTGAATCAATTTTAAATTTTAATCGTTTCTTTATAATATTCTTGTTGTTGATGTCACTCACTCAGTTAGGGTTGTTTCTTTTCTTATATTAATATTAATATTGAAAAGTGGAATTGACATTAGAAAATACCAACCAAAGATGCTCCCAGCAATTTCTTTATATGTAATGTGCTTCTTGACCACGTCAGTGGTACATTATCATAGGAGGTCGCACAGTAGAGGAAACGCTTCAAGGAGGAGGTCAGTATTGTCATGTCTGAAGGAATGGAAGCTACCACCATATTTATTGCACCCCACCAAACCCTCTAACTGTATTTATGTGAAGAAGACCCTTGAACAATGTTATCTAGGTAGCCGCAACTCACGGAAGGTTTAAGGAAACGTTTGATGGGACAAGCACTCGAGGGTGGCCTACGTGATCAACAAATGGAGAGCCAAGATCAATAGAAAAAGGCTATATAACGTAAGAAACCCTCCAGAGGAAAGGGAGGATCTGAGAATTGGTGGAGAAAATACTGTAGCATGGTAAGAACTAGAATTATAATAAAGTCTAGAATTATAATGGCCCACTCTCTACAAATTCATTGTGTTGTGTTATTTGGGTCTTAATCCTATTACTTCTTGGGCTTATGACCGAAACCATGCACTTACACGCGTGCTTAGATAAAAAAAATGGTTTTGATTTTAGAGGGGGAAAATGTATAAAATGCATGAATGATTTTTTACATAGTATAAAAAATGGTTAATTCATGAAGGTATTCTACACCAGATGAGTGATTTCCAAGGAATTCAAGTAACACATGTTCGAAGACAAGGAAATTGCTCAACACATCTCTTGGTTTAGCATGCTAAAGGTATTAATGATTATATAACTTGAATAGAAGAAAATCCTATATTTATTGAATTAGCTTTGATTCAAGATATAATGAATTTATCTTCTCTTTAATAAAGTCATGATATAAAAATAAAAAAAAAATTACGTGGCCATTATAAAAAGGGAAAATTTGTGAAGACCACTAGGTCTATTACTACCAGCAATATTTGAGATTTTGCTAGACAAACAATAAGACAATTACAACTATTTGGCACATTCTAATCCTAAACGTTTTAAATATAGGATAGAAGAAAATCCTATGTTTATTGAATCGGCTTTAATTCAAAATATAATGAATTTATCTTCTCCTTAATAAAGTTATGATATTCTTATAAAAAAGAAAAATTACAGGGCCATAATAAAAAGGGAAAATTTGTGAAGACCACTAGGTCCACTACTACAAGTAATCTCTGAGATTCTGCTAGAAAAACAACAAGACAAGTACAACTTTTTGGCACATTCTAATTCTAAACGTTTTAAACATTTCTTAGCTAAAAACCTTAATCAAGATTTGGCCTTAAAAAAAAAAAATTCTTAAAACCAAAACAAATTTGCGTTATGTACAACAAAAAACCTCAAAAGGAAAAAAAAAAATGAAAAGAAAAAAAATGAACAAAGATACTTGAACAATAAACTATAAGTTCATTTGAAATATTAATAAAATTATTAATTATTATTGTTTAGTTGTTTCATAAATTTATTTATTTTTTGTAAACTATAATTTGTTGTATTGCTGTTTTATTAATTATTAAATTATTAATTATTGTTTAGTCTAATATAATTTAATTTGTTTGACTTCTATAATGTATTAGTTAATTAAATTATTAATTATTAGTGTTTAGTTGTTTTATTAATTTTTTCCCATGTCTCTCTCATTAATTTTTTTGCCTAACATGTCTTTCTCTCACTTGTAGAAAATCTACCACCTATCTTCAAAAATAATTATTTTTTCATTTCATTAGACCCTAGGCAGGTTGTAAACAGCTTGCTTGCACTTTAGGATGAGACTTGCACGCAAAATAAAAACATCAACTCAAAAAAATCCGGATCTCTCTCTTCTTGTCTTCTTTTTTGTTTTTTTTTTTTTTTTTTTTACCAACTAAACATGTATTAAACAAAGAAAGGTGCCTACAGGAAAGTTCAAACAGCCCAATATGAGACTTGCACGCAAAATAAAAACATCAACTCCAAAAAATACGGATCTCTCTCTTCTTGTCTTTTTTTTTTTTTTTTTTTTTACCAACTAAACATGTATTAAACAAAGAAAGGGGCCTACAGGAAAGTTCAAACAGACTTCCACTTTCACTTCTCACTTTTCAAGCTCTCTCTGGTCTCCGGTCTCAAGACTTTCTCCAGCTGCCCCTGTCATCACCATGTCTCTACCTCTGTTGGCTTACTGACGGAGTACCAATGCCTTAAGGCAACTCAACGAAGCTAGGTTTTTTTTTTGTGATTGTTCTGTTACAAAAAATTTTTTTTTCCAGATTCTCTGTTACAATTTTTTTTTTAGATTTTAGTTCAAAATTTGTTTGGCATAAAAATTTTGAGAGTGTCTTTGATAGGACTTGAGGGTGTTCCTATTTTTTTTTTTTTTTAAGATAAACAAATAAAAAAATTTAAATTAAAAATTGATACATTAATTTTTTTTATGCGGTTGTTGATGAGACTATGTGCCGTTTGTCACAATTTAATTTAATTTTAAAAAATATACTTTTTATTTTCTTATATTAAATTTAAAGCTTTGCATTTTCTTAGCTGCAGTTTACTTAACTTATTTTTTTATCCCAGCAAAATTCTATATCAAACATACTATAATTCATTTAAACAATCTAAGTGCATACTTAACTTAGTAAAAGTCATCATGTTGTGTTCTGTACAGCTCCTGGGCCGGGCTTCTTATTGTCCATTTGTTAAAACAGCTACAAGTGCATTGTCTTTCTCTGGGCCATCCTGTGTTCTGTAAAGCTCCTGGGCCGGGCTTCTTACTGTCCATTTGTTATTTTGTTTAATCTACTTCTACCACTTAAGTAAACAAAGAACCCAATTCCCCTTTCCCTCTGAAGTTTTTCACCTTTCCCTCTAAAACCCCCAACTCGCGCCAACTGAAAACACGCAGCGCGGCAAGACCAAATTCTGAACTCCTCACGCCAACTCACTTTCTCTCCATTCTCCCAATCACTTTCCTGCTCCTTCTTCTTCTTCTTCTATCTTTCCCTCTTACACTTACACACCACCACCACCACCACCTTCGTCTCTCGCTATTGCTTCTCTCTCCAAACGACGCCGTTTCCATTTCTCCGCCGGCTGCGGCAGGCCCGTCGTCTCCACTTTCTCCAGCGTCGGTGTTACCAACTCTCTCCCAGTGAGTCTTTTATGATTTCAGAGAAAGTAGTTATTGGACCCGAGGGTTTTTCTTTTGCATTTGTTTATTTCTTTATTTGTCACAGTTAAAATTGGAAAGGGTTTTATTTTATTTTTATTTTTATATTAATATAATATGGTTTTCATTGTGTCTGCTTAAGAAATGTCTGAACTTGAACTTACCGAACATGAATGAATACATAATATAATACATATATCTCAATATCTGTGTCTGCCATTAATTTCTACTATAAATTTTATATGGTGCTGTTGAAAATTTTTATTCAGACAGAGATTCAGCCATTAATAACTTATATGGTGGTACAACCTGAAAGAATTAGAATAATATTGTTAGATTAAATGATTAAATTCACATTTTTCTAAGAATTAATGCCTTTGGGACAACTAGCAGTTTAAAAAATATAAAACAACCACGTCAGTGATCAATTTCAATTATCAATTATTTATTTATTTATTGAATTTTTGGCTTACAACAAGTGCAGGAGAGGGATTGAACCTAGATTCACAATGCCACCAAACCCCAAGGCTCCTGTGTACCAACGAATTTCCTTTTTTTTTTTTTTTCAATAAAGTTTTTATTTACTGATCAAAAAAGAAAAAAAGTATAACTTTTGATTGAATTGAATGGCCAATCCACTTGCTTGATTGGATCAGTTGTGTTTGCAAATATTCACTCATGTTCATTTGTAAGATTTAGATGCTGTATTTTGTCTTCCTAATTATATTATATTTTATATCTCTACCTTCATATATAATTTTACTATGTTGTTTTATTTTATATCTGTTTTGGGATTATAACATGAATTCTAAATTCATGGTTTAGTGTCAATTATTTACAAATAATTGATTTTTCAGATGGGAGGAGATTTTTGTATCAATTAGGCTAAAAATTTGGATTAGTGATATCCAAAAATTTTAGTGGTATAGGCAATTTATTTGTGAGAATTTTGTGCCACTTGCAAGATGGAATTTTAGTGAAGCACTCAAACCCTGCTACAAAATAGTACCTTCACCTCATTCTGTTCTTGTGAAGTTTAGCATTTTCTGCTTAGTTACATTGTTGACATGTAACCGCTACTACATTTGTTGAATTTTAAAATTTTTAATGGATAATTTTTCAGGCTTTTGCTTTCACTTCCTCTGGGAGAACGTATCAAGAAACTGCTCTGCAAGGTTTGTTGCTAGCTACTACTTAACACTACAAGCATGAATATTGTAATGATAATGTATTGGCACTTGCAAAGGAATGGACACTTGTGTGTGTGTAATGATAATGTTGGACCTTTCTTGTAAGTCAGTATTCAAAATAAAATTTTGAATATTTTTATCTTTTAAATCCTTGGTTTAGCTATCCAATAAACGGTTATGTAACCAAATTTAAGATTAAATGCCATCTGCTATATAAGACCAAATTTAACTGTGCAATAGATGCAGTCAACCAGATTTAAGCTTTTATGATCTTGACTGGAATAACACATGCTATCAAATCAAGTACAATGTTCATGGTCCCTTTATAAATAATTGCCTTGTTTGTGATGTAAGGATTTTTGCTTTTCTTACTGACGTTTGGTTCACAATATATGGTTCATTCCTGGGATACAAATATGTAAAGCAAGAGGAAGAGCAAGAAAGTATGGTTTTGAAATTATCTTAGGGTTGAGACTATGGAAAGCATCTACACGTTTATATTATAAATAATTTTTCACTTTATTTTTTTGCAATAGAATGAAATAAATAAATCTATGTATCTAACTTATCAAAAGAAATATCATAGCTCAATGGCAATAAGTCCAATTCTCTAGTCCATTAGTGTTTTGTAATTCATAATGGGCACTAATGAAAAAAAGTGTTTTGTAATTCATAATGGGCGCCAATAAAAACACACTGAGTAGAACCATAGAAGATATTGCTAAATATGATGAGCTAATTCATTGATTTTAGCAATATCTACGTATTTTTTTATGCATTGATGTATGATTATCATTGTGTTTGGTGGGGATTTTTATATTGGTCTGTGGCATAGTGTTATGTGTCTTAGCCTTCTCGGCCTCTATATTGGGTATACAGGTATTAAACTTCTTGGCCTTCTTTTGAGTTGAATAAACATGGCTTTCCAACACTCTTTTGAAGTAGCTAATGGTTCCTAGGACCATCCACTAGTTCTTTTAAATTTACTTTCAATTCAGTCTTGAATTCAATGCCTTTTGTGGGCTACACAATCAGGAATACGAAACTACTGTTACATGGATGCTGTTAGAGTGAATCTTAGTAGTAAAAGCACCAACTTCTTTTTCCTTCTTCCATTAAAGGTTCTATATAACCTTTGACATAGGACATGCTTTACAAAGATTGTTATGTTTTATATGCACCCTGACTTGATTTAGTGGAAGTTCAAGAAGAAAACACACGTGGTTTTGTGGTTTGAATCAATATTTGAGCTTGTATGAGACCTGTATTGCTTGTATGGTGTTGCTTCTTACAAGATGGTTGAAGCATAAACGTTGATTTTCTTTGCAATTTGCAGGTCTTAATATTGTTTGTAGAACATTTGTTGAAGAAGCGGTAAAGAGTGGTTTTTGTTCCAATCCGGTATGAAACTTAGCTCATGTTTGTTTGATTTATGAATATTTACTATCTGCACTATCAATGTTAGTTATGATTAATACAATGCTTTAAATGGTGTAGATAAAATGACGGTTGATAAATCTTGGATGCATCTTCCCACTAGATCTTGCATTGAGTATATTAATGGAGTTGAAAACTTCCTTGAGTATGCATTTAAACATTCAACAGATGGAGATATGATAATCAACTGTCCGTGTATTGATTGTAGCAACAGGTATCGTAGGACTCGTGAGGAGGTCCAATATCATCTTTTATTTAGGGGTATAAGGAGAGATTATACTACTTGGTACCTTCATGGGGAAGGTGATAGTGAAGAGGAAAGTGATAGTGAAGTAGAAGGTGATGATGATGATGGTGGTATGCTATATGGTGATATGTTTGATATGATCAAAGATGCTTATCCACAAGTGGTGCATGGCAAGGAATCAAGTGGAAATGAACCACAAGAGCCAAATGGAGATGCAAAGAAATTTTATAGATTGTTGGAAGAGGTTAAACAGCCTTTGTATCCAGATTGTGAAAAGTATTCAAGTTTGTCCTTCACAGTCAAGTTATTGCACATAAAGTGCATATCATCATGGAGCAACAAGTCCTTTAGTATGTTGATGGAGTTGTTAAAGGATGCATTTCCTATGTGTGAGAGACTACCTAACTCGAATTATGAGGCAAAAAAGATTGTCAATGATCTAGGCCTTCATTATGAGAAGATAGATGTATGCAAAGATGATTGTGCACTTTATTATAAGGAGTATTCAGAAGCAACTCAATGTCCAGTTTGTAAACTTTCAAGATGGCAGCCAAATAAGGGTGGTAAAGGGAAAAATAAAAAGGTACCATGGAAGGTTTTGCGATATTTTCCACTTAAATCAAGGCTACAACGATTGTTTATGTCAACAAAAACTGCTGCGGATATGAAATGGCACCATGAAAAACGTGTTAATGATGGAGTGTTACGACATCCGGCAGATTGTGAAGCTTGGAAAAAATTTGACCAAATTCATGAGTCATTCGCAATGGATCCTCGTAATGTTAGGCTTGGACTAGCTACAGATGGGTTTAACCCATTTGGAAATATGAGTATTAAATACAGTGTCTGGCCTATTATCTTGTTTCCCTATAATCTTCCTCCTTGGATGTGCATGAAGGAGCCTTACTCATTGATGTCATTACTTATACCAGGTCCAAAGGGTCCTGGGAATGACATTGATGTATTCTTGAGGCCATTGATTGATGAGCTGAAAGAATTGTGGGAAGATGGGGTGTGTACATATGATGCTTCAACAAAGGAGAACTTTCAGATGAGAGCAGCAGTGCTGTGGACTATCCATGACTTTCCTGCATATGCTGTTATTTCCGGTTGGAGTACAAAGGGAAATTTGGCGTGTCCTTGTTGTCATAATGAGACTACTCATTGCAGGTTACGAAATGGATATAAGATATGTTATATGGGACATCGTCGTTTTTTGGCCTTAGACCACAAATGGCGTAATAAGAAGTCACAATTTAATGGTAAAAAAGAAAGGAAGACAGCTCCCAAACGGTTATCTGGTGATGATATGTTAAAACAAATTCGTCCATTAAAGCCAATTATATTTGGGAAAGGCCAGAAAAAGCAGACTCTAGAAGGGCATGGGCAGTTTCATAATTGGAAGAAGCATAGCATTTTTTTTGAATTGCCATATTGGAGAACACTTTTGTTACGTCACAATTTAGATGTGATGCATGTTGAAAAAAATATATTTGACAGTGTGATTGGGACAATTATGAATATTAAAGATAAGACGAAGGATTCTTTAAGCGCTCGTCTTGATTTAAAAGAAATGGGCATACGACATACGCTCCACCCCATAGAGGTTAATGGAAAGATAGAGCTACCCCCAGCTTGCTATACATTGTCAAATGATGAGAAAAGGGCCATATGCTTATGGCTAAAAAATCTTAAATTTCCAGATGGCTACTCTGCAAATTTATCTCGATGTGTGAATATTGAGGAGAGAAAAATTTCTGGTATGAAGACTCATGATTGTCATGTTTTCCTAGAAAGATTACTCCCACTTGCAGTGCGTGACTTTTTACCCAAAAAAGTATCTGATGCTTTGACTGAGTTAAGCAATTTTTTTAAAGAATTGTGTTCTAAAGTGTTACGAGTGGATGATTTGGATCGTCTTGAAACCCAAATTGCAATAACCCTCTGTAAATTAGAACAAATTTTTCCACCTTCTTTCTTTGATGTAATGGTTCACTTGGCCATTCACCTATCTTGGGAAGCTAAAGTTGCAGGTCCAGTGCAATACAGATGGATGTATCCAGTTGAGAGGTAAAATTTACAAAATTTCATTATAATCTAAATTACAATTGCACACTAGTATTTTATTTTTGATAAAATTTCATGTTATGCCTTCAAATATAGGTATTTGCGCAAGCTTAAGAATTATGTCCGTAATAAGGCACACGCAGAAGGGTCTATTGCAGAAAAGTATTTAGCGGATGAATGTCTAACATTTTGTTCACGCTATTTACATGGAATAGAAACCAAATTTAATCGGGTAGAGCGAAATTATGATGGAGGTACTTCCGCATGTGCAAATACCTCTCAATTGTCCATATTCTCAACACCTGGACGACATTTAGGGAAAGCAATAAGGTGTGAGTTGAATGATGATCTTCACAATGCAGCAACATTTTATGTTCTTCAAAATTGTGTCGACGCTGATCAATTTGTTGAGTAAGATGATCTTCACAAAAATTACTTTTTTGATATTCTCATGATATGATATTAAAACTGATTAGGATATTTAACTGTGTGCAGAGAACATAAGAACATCCTTACAAATGAAGGTGTTCTCGACATTGACAGGGTGCATAGACAAGAATTTATTGCGTGGTTTGAAAAAAGAGTAAGATGGTAGTTTATTTTGAAAATGTATGTTTGTTTATATTTTAACTACTACAACTTGAGTTTAACCTTATTTAGGTTTTATTGTAGATCACCGACTTATATAATACAAGACAAGTTGATGGGCACATGCTTTCGTTGGCTCGGGGTCCTGAGAAAAGGGCTATTTTTTATCGTGGTTACAATGTTAATGGGTTCAGATTTCATACAAATCAGTGTGATGAAAGTAAAAGAACACAAAATAATGGAGTTATGGTGAGAGGGGAGGATCAAAGTTGCAATGTGCCTTATTATGGACAACTAACAGACATTGTTGAACTTCAATATACTGAAGGGAACAAAGTTGTGTTGTTTAAATGTGATTGGTATGATGTATCTCGTGAAGGAATTGGTTATAAGAGAGATCGGCACGGAACCACTATTGTTAATACATCACGAAAGTTGAAAACCGTAGAGCCATTTGTATTAGCATGTCAAGCAACTCAAGTTTACTATATTAATGGAATAAAAGATCCCACATGGAATGTTGTGATTGAAACCAAACCACGAAACCTTTATGAAATGCCATCAGATGAAGAAGAGCCATACCAAGAAGAAGAAAATTTACATTGTAATGCAAATGTGCTGCAAGAAAAAAATGAGGATGATGATATAAATTGGAGAAGGAGTGGTGTTGAGAATATGATAATCGAGTGACTTCAAAGGCTTACAGCCTCCATTCCATCACTGTATTTGACTTCATCCAGATTAGTTATCCATGTGCATAATACAAAGGATGCTTATTGACATAGAAATTTAGTCACAGACAAGGTACGAGCAGTTATCCCTCTTGCTCTCTTTCTTAATTCTCTAAGGATATTATCCTAGTATAGAATGCTCTCATTGACCCCATCGAGTTTAATATATGATTATACTATCTATTTTGACTTTGTCTGATCTTGAACCATGACTTGCCAGGTCATTTGCTCAGTTATCCTATTCATATCACTAAAAAAGGAGAGGTTAAAGTGCTACCTGGGATAGAATTCTCTCCAGACACAAGGGCTAAAGTTCTTGGATCCAAGTCTAAATTACTGCCTCTAATTCTCAACACTTAATTGCCTTGCACTGATTTTAAAACTGAGCTTTATTTTCTGTTCATCTTATTTCCTAGTACTGAGTGATTGGCATTCACTTATTGCTATATGTGTTGTGGATATGTAAATAACATTTTTACTATAGTCTAGTTCATGCAACTTTCCAAAGAAGTGATCATGTAGTTCTTGTAGTAGTTAATTACACAGATAGAAAATGATGGATAAATTAGAATTATGAAGTTCAAAGTCAAGCTGAGTCCGAAGGTTTCAAAGAATTTGAGCAAACCATTTATAAGTTGGTGGCCTAATTGAAAATCAGAGATGAAAAACAAGATTTATGAATTTTAATAGGCATAATTTTGAATACAAATTTCCTATCACTCTATATTTCACCAATAATTATAATCTTGGAATTTTAAAATAACTCTCATCTCTAAAGAAAATTAATATTTTCATGATTATTTGCGAAGGCCAATTGTGGCCCTTGCAAATAATTTAGTATTAGTGAGGGTATATTTTTAACTCACACAAAAAATAAACTTTTTGCGAGGAATTTTTATTGTCCTTCGGAAATAATTTGGTGGGAATATTTCCCTCCAAAATTTTTTACATTTTAATGATTATTTGTAAAGGCCGATCCTAGCCTTCGCAAATAATTTAGTATTAGTGACGGCTTTTTTTAAACCGTCACAAATAATGCACTTTTTGCGAGAGATTTTTAATTGTCCCTCGCAAATAATATGGAGGTAAAATTTCCCTCCAAAATATTAGCATTTGTGATGATTATAACACATAATTGCGACATCTTTTTTTGTTGGTCACAAATATTTCACATTTTATCAAGTATTTGCGAGGGCTTTATTTTGCCATCACAAATAAGATTTTTTGAGAGGGCTTTTTGGGTCCGTCATAAATTCTTGGTCGCTAATAGGCATTTTTTTTGTAGTGACAAAAGAAGTTCTTTTTGGTGTCCTAGATACTTTATTGGAGTGGAATATTGATAGGAAGTTATCTATTGTGACTATGGACAATTGCAATACCAATTATGCAGTTATAGAAATTATCTTAGATAAGCTTCAACGTGGTAAACTTATTATGCTTGGATCAATGTTGCATATGCATTGTGCATCACATGTTCTTAATTTGATTGTTCAAGGTAGTTTGGATGTAATTGGATCATGCATTGAAAAGGTTCGAGAAAGTGTGGGATTTTGGACTACATCAACAAAGAGAAGGCAAAAGTTTAAATAGACAACCTAATAAGCACATGTTGATTGTACCAAAGAAATAGCCCTTGATTGTATGACTCACTGGAACTCTACCTATCTCATGCTTTCTATTGCTACAAAGTATCAAAATGTCTTTTATCGATTGAACATATGTGAGTCATCTTATAAGTGCATTCTAATGAAGGAAGAATGGGAGATGGCAAGTAGTATATGTGAGATATTGGTAGTGTTTCACAAGGTTACAAAGCTATTCTCCTGTACCTCATACCCTATAGCTAATCTTTTCTTTCCTAAGTTTGTAAAATAAAAAAAAGCTTTGAATTCTTGGTTTACAAGCACAAGTGATGTGATTAGGAGTATGGCATTTAAAATGTTGGAAAAATTTGATTGTTACTGGAATATGATTCATGGTATTATGGCCGTGGCAACCCTTTTAGACCCAAGATATAAGATTGAATTGTTAGAATATTATTTTCCAATAATTTATGGTGATGAAGCTGATTATAAAATTCAAAGGGTTAGAGATATTTGTTATGAAATGATTTGTGACTATAGTTCAAGGAGAATGGATAATGAAGATACTCGTGGCCCTTGTGTGGGAGAGGATCCGCAAGTTGATGACTCCCTTATGGTCTTTGAAAGATATCTTACTTAGAAAAAAGGGGGTGGGAATATTAAATTGGAATTGGACCATTAGCTTGAGGATGATTTAATGCCAAGAATTGTGGATTTTGATATTTTGGCATGGTGGAAATCTAATGGCCCAAAGTATCCTACTTTGTAACTTATTGCAAGGGATATCCTCGTCAACAGCAAGGATTTGGGTATCTTTCTTCTTCTTCTTCATTTTTTTTTTTTTTCCCATTGGTCTACACTTTACTGGCCGATTTTCATTTTTTGGCCAATATCCAGTATTTTTCCCGGAACAGCCGATACGTCCTAGTATGACCTGGTATTTGGAGCGGAACAAAACAGCCGTGTTTCTATTCCGGCCTAAGCACTAGTACAACAAATTCTGACCATATCAACTGGTACGGTATGGAATCGACTTCCTTGGTTTAACAAGACAATATCACAACAAAAACAAAAATTTCATAATATGACACAACAAAATAATCCTAGCTCCTAATACATAACAAAATAAAAATTGCATAGTTCTTCAAAAATAATCTCCACTTTCTTCCATCAATGTGACAACACTTTCTTCTTTATCATCATAATCATCCAGAATGTTTTGGAATGTATCTTCAATTCTATCTATAGTAGATGAAGAGCCTAAAAAAAGGTAAAATAAATTCAATCAAAAAATTGAAAAATATAATAAAGAATGTAGCAACATAAATCACTGCATAATTAAACTAGTAAATTTAATTACCATTAATTTCAGCCCATAACTAATCTTGAGCACACATTAATGCCTCCATAGTCTTTTGATGAAACTTATTGCGATGTGGACTTAACAATTGACCACTTGTGCTAAATGATGACTCCGAGGCAACAATTGACACTGAAACTTGTTAAAAACAATAGCTACCTCAAATCGTTGAATCCAAATTGGCCCCAAATTTTGGGGAAGAAATTAAATTTTTGTACGTGCTTATTAAGCTGGAAGTTGTGCGTATTTGTCCTTTCCAGGAATTATATCTCCACCTCCCCTGTCAGACCTTATTAAAAACCATAGCTACCTCAAATCATTGAATCCAAATTGGCCCCAAATTTCGGTGAAGAAATTAAATTTTTGTACGTGCTTATTAAGCTGGTAGTTGTGCGTATTTGTCCTTTACAGGAATTATATCTCCACCTCCCCTGTCAGACCTTATTAAAAACCTTAGGCCATAGCCATCGAACTTAACAAAATAAATAAATACAAATAAGACCAACAAAAAAAAAAAAAACCAAAAAAATTAACAAAATGGTCCCGTTAATGAATGCTTTTAAGGCATATGCTAATCGACTATTTCATACTAATTTTATAAAAAATTGTAAAAAAAAATTAGTTATTTTTTCTTTTTTAATAAAATGTTTCTAAAAATATTATATAAATTAATGTCCTTGGGACATTTGTTAGCATTTCCATAACTAAAAAAAGTTACCTTACCCCGAAGACTTAGACTTCAGTATATATATGGCTATCAACCCCGATACCAGCCACAACCGATATAATCTTCATCAGAAAAATGATGAATCCTGCATGGAATACAATGCTTTTTCTCTCCCTCTTTTTTCCCAACTTGCAATTTGCATTTCCCTTGACAATTAATGTCCATAGGACATTTGTTAGCTTTTCCATAACTAAAAAAAGTTACCTACCCCCAAGACTTTGATTTCAATATATATATATATATGGCTATCAACCCCGATACCAGCCACAACCTATATAATCTTCATCAGAAAAATGATGAATCCTGCAAGGAATACAATGCTTTTTCTCTCCCTTTTTTTCCCAATTTGCATTTCCCTTGACTCCATTACACCCAACCAGCCTATCAAGGATGGTCAAATTCTAGTCTCAAACCAAAAAATCTTTGCACTTGGGTTTTTCAGCCCAGGCAATTCCAATCGCCGCTATGTTGGAATTTGGTATTACCAAATTACTGAACAAACTGTTGTGTGGGTTGCAAATAGAGACAATCCTCTCAATGATACTTCCGGAGTCCTATCCATCAATGGTCAAAGAAACCTCGTACTCCACACTCAAAACCAAACCATTGATCCCATTTGGTCCACCAATGTTTCTACTTCACTCTCAGCGACAAACAATAATTCTATGTTTATAGCCCATCTCTTAGACAATGGAAATCTTGTTTTGTTTCAACAACACAGCCAAAGGGTCATTTGGCAAAGCTTTGATTATCCTACCAATACTATGCTTCCGTTTATGAAACTTGGTCTTGACCGGCACACTGGGTTGGACCGATTCCTAACATCTTGGAAGTCTAAAGATGACCCGGGAACTGGAAATTGCTCATATCGAATTGTTCCAACTGGATACCCTCAGTTGAACTTATACATGGGTCAGACTCTATTATGGCGTGCTGGATCTTGGACTGGCCTAAGATGGAGCGGTGTACCCAAGATGACATCAAATTATATGTTCACCATTAGCTATGTGAATAATCAAGATGAAATCACCATAATGTATGGTATAGTTGACCCCAAAGTTTTCTCTACCATGGTTGTGGATGAATCAGGAATTATGCGGCGGTCCACATGGAGTAAGACTAGATGGGTTGAATATTGGTCTGCCCCGCAAGAGTTATGCGATAAATATTTGAATTGCGGTCCAAATAGTTATTGTGACTCAAATAGTGGGATCAAGTTTGAGTGCATGTGCTTTCCTGGGTTTGAACCTAAGTCATCTCGTGATTGGTACCTTAGAGACGGGGTGAGGGGTTGCGTAAGAAAGAAACAAGGATTGTCTACATGCAATAATGGAGAAGGGTTCGTGAAGTTGGCACATGTGAAAGTACCAGATACTAGAATAGCACATGCAAACTTGAGTCTGAGTTTGAAAGAGTGTGAGCAGAATTGTTTGAGGAACTGTTCTTGTATGGCTTACACTAGTGCAAATGAGAGTAAGGGAGGGATTGGATGCTTGACATGGCATGGGGACCTGGTGGACACAAGAACATATTCTGATGAAGGACAAGATCTATACATACGTGTGGATGCGGTTGTATTAGGTACTCTTTCATCTTTTACAAAGTTTCATCTACTAGTCTTTTTTGCTTCATATTATGTTTTTAATTTCCCAAAAATTAATGCCTAATGCTAGTGATAATTTTTTTTCCTCTTGAATCTTAATCGTTTTTACTTAATCGAAGTGAATAGAATAAAAATGTTTACTTTTTCTATTACCACTACCTAACAAGCAATGAAGAATTTATACAACCTAAATTGTAAGTTAATTAATGTCATTTTTGTTATACATCTATATAATATTTAAAAATAAAGCGTATCATTTATTGTTGCTATGTTCCTATTGAGCCAGAACACCATTATAGTATTTTTGGTCCATTTGATCCACTTTGGTTTATTTGGTCCAGTCCAGTCCATTTCAGTCTATTTTAGTTCTTTTGGTCCACTACAGTCCGTTTGGTCCATTTTATTTACTTCAGTCGAATTCAATCCATTTGTTACATTTCTATCGGCTTTGTTCAATTCAATCCATTTGGTCCACTTCGGTGATGCATTGTGAGGAGAGGTTTGTGTAGAAGATGAGCTACTTCATTGAAAATTATGTCACCTTCTCAACATAATGTTGGTAGGTTCTTGATTTGATCCATTCGGTCCACTTCAATGATGCATTGTGAGAAGAAGTTTGTGTAGAAAGAGAAGTTTTTTCATTGATAATTATGTCATGTTATCAGTATAATGTTAGTAGGTTCTTGATAAAATTACATTTTTCTTATTAAAGTTTTGTATTTTTTTCTAATAAAAGTGATGGATTTTCTTATATATGCTTCCTCTTTAGGTCATTCAAGATGAATAAATGATGAACCTTGCATTTGTAAAAAGTACTAGAAACAAATATCAACTACATATTACATTATTTATAAAATATCTTACCTTATATAATAATTGAATGTAAAATGCATTATGTTCCCTTAAAAAATTACAAAAGTTAAAACGCTTTCAAATAACAAATATAGATAACTTAATTTATAAAATCTAATATATTGTACCAACTATACTTTTTTATAAAATAATCACATTATTTTAAGAAGGGCATGAAACTAAAACTTATAAATCTCATCTATTATTTCCATTTTTCACTTAATCAAAAACAAAAAACAAAAAAATAGTCAAACTTTTTCATGTAATACGTGGGTGTGTGACTAGTATAGTTAAAGTCCAAACCTTGTGTTATTTAGTCAAAGTTCATGTCGATTGTATACTTTTGTCCGAATTTTATTAGGATTACAAATTCAACAAGTAATTTTAGCTATACTACTAACCTTAACGTCAATCTATGGTCATATTATTGAAAATTGATTTTCTCCAGTTAAAATAAATTCATGTCATATTTCAAATTATATATTACAAACTTAAACAAGTATTACTATCCAAGTGGTAAAAAAATTTATATATTGTTTTGTTAAATCATCTAAAAATATCAAAATTTTCACAATGTCTACGTACCTTATCTATTTCCTAATTCAAAACTCGTAAACCATCTATAGAGAAGTCGATATTATTTAAGAGTTATATAAGCCTAATAACACAAATTTTCTACAATAATATTCATCACTTGTATTATTATTATTATTATTATTATTATTATTATTATTAAGAGAAGAGATTCTTGGCATTTGACATTATTGTCACAAAAATAGGTTTGCAATTTTTGTTTTAGTTTTTTTTCATCTTCTTTCAACATGTTTCGGCCACAAAAAATATAATTACATGCATCGCTTGACATTGTTGTTGTGAAAACATGTTTGTGGTTTTTGTTTTGTTTTTATTTTTTGTTCTTTTGATATGTTCAACCTCAAAAAGAGAATCATATTTTCTCCTTTTTTTTGGTTTAATAAAATCACGTATTCTCCTTAAACCAATTGTTTCATCCTTACTCTCTTTTTCCTGTAAAACTGCATCAATAGTAACTATTTATGTTCAATTAACTTCTCAAATTTATGATGTCATTTGAATAATATTTCTTTTTTCTTTTTTTCTTTTTCTTTTTGACACTATTAGCTCAATTTGCTAAGAAAAATGGCCTTACTCAGAAAAAGAGGACGCTGACAATTCTGGGAGTTTCTGTTGCTGTAATGTTTCTTCTTGTAGTCTCAGTTGTGTATTGGTTTGTAATGAAAAAGAAGAAAGGTAAGGAAGTTTAGAGCAATATTTTTTTAACCTATTTCTATATTTCTGAGGCCAGTTAACAAATGCTCCCAAGATTACTCCAACACTATGTTTCAGAGTTTATAAAATACCACAGCACACACTTGGTGTAATGGTTACTTCACAAGTATAAGTGTTTGTGAGGTGTGAGGAGTAAGGGTTGGAGTTCAAGTCTCCAGGAGGAGCTTCACACACATATACACTTAAATTAGACAAGAGTAGAAAAGAATGGGCAGAATAAATCATGAAAGAATTGACTAAAATGGAATGGAACTTGATATATTTTTCCAGCGTAATAGTTTATAGAAGCAAACAAGAAAAAGAACTTGATATATTTTCTTATTATATTCATAATCATTTCTTGAGAGGGCAACCTGTCCTTCACTGCCAGCCAAAATAAGGACTTGTTGGGAAAAGTTGCTTTAGACCATACCCGTTTCTACCATTCAATTGAGACATACATGTTTCTTATTTCATTCCACTCTGAATTGCAATTTGTTCTTCCCTGCCAGCCAAAGACAAACGTATTAAAGAATGCTTAGAAGTAGCTACTTTAGACCATACCACTTTCCATCATTCAACTCTATCCTTCTTATTTATTATTTCACTTAGGTTGAAATGCATGTGAGTTGTCTAGCTACATTTAATTGATGGAAATAAGCTTGTGGGGTAGTATATTTTGATATGATAGGGTTCCAACGCCATTGCACTTCTTACAAAATACTGGATACTTTTGCAAACTCAAAAATTGTAGTATCATACACCACCTTATAGACAAAGTTGGGGTTAAAACTTACAAAAAACTTTCAGGGTGTCCATTATCAAGCCACATAGATATTTTTTTCACCCTTTCCAAGTTCTAACTAAAAGCTTGATGAATGGCCCAACCAAGTCCCTGACATTTAGGATTTTCCCCAGCCCCATCAGTTAGACTGAAAAACTTCATCACCCATAAGCACTTACCGCTTAGAAAAGTGCATTTTAACCAAATGGGATTTCCTATCAATGATAAACATAAAATTATAAATTTCAATTTTTCCTCTTATTTTCCTCTATTTCATTCCTTTATTTTAGTGTGTTTCTCAGTTTTATTAAATTTGGCTTTTGTGTGAAAATTCCTAATTTGAAAAATATGGTTACTAGCGTTATTAATTACTTGTTTTATAACAGAGAAGAGGCATAGCACATATTCATATAGTGCTGACTCCACTTTACCATACTTTGAAGGCTGTCCAAGTAGAAGTGAGCTTGATGAAACTAGAAGAAATTCAAATTTGCCATTATTTGATCTAAGAACCATTGTTGCAGCTACAGATAACTTCTCTATTTCAAACAAGCTAGGGCAAGGTGGTTTTGGCCCAGTTTATAAGGTAGTCTCATTGAACTAGTCCCAGAATTTGCATAATCTCATTTCAAGTGTGTTAATGCATCATAAATTCCATCAGGAATGTTTACTGGTATTCATTGAGTATAAATTCATTATGTGCAATTGGGCTTGCCCAAATAATTCACCAAGTTGAGTTTCTTTCAAAAATTGTGCACTATGACAAAATGATATTTGGACTTTAATTGCAGGGTTTGCTTCAAAATGGAATGGAAATCGCAATAAAAAGACTATCAAAATGCTCTGGACAAGGAATAGAACAATTCAAAACTGAAGTTGAACTAATTGCTAAACTCCAACATAGGAACCTTGTGAGAATTTTAGGTTGTTGCATTCACAAAGAAGAGAAGATGTTGATCTATGAGTACTTGCCAAATAAAAGCTTGGACACTTTCATTTTTGGTATGTCTAATTTTTCACATTAACTCCACTCATCATCACTACAAAATGATCCTCCCATTACAAACATATCAGCTCCCAGTAGCAAGATTATACACGTAAGCAAGTAAGCACGAATGCAATGCATTCTAATCCAAGTTCTCATTTCTTCATTTAGATGAAACAAAAAGGCCAAGCTTAGATTGGGGAAAGCGATTTGAGATTATATGCGGAATTGCTCGAGGGATCTTATATCTTCATCAAGACTCAAGATTAAGAATTATCCATAGAGATTTAAAAGCCAGCAATGTTCTACTTGACAATGCATTGAATCCAAAAATTTCAAACTTTGGTATGGCTAGAATTGTTGGAGGGGACCAAATTGAAGTTAATACAAATTGTGTCGTTGGAACATAGTAAGTGTGCTATAAAACAAAGACATACTTTTTTAACCAATTACTCGACTACCTTTTATATATCTAAGGAGAGTACAAATTACAGGTCTTTGTGAGAAAAAATATTAAGGATATCTTTGTAATTTGCTTCATATTGTGTTACTTCAAATGTTACATGTATGTTAGTGCCTAAAGGGCTATCTTTGATCATTTTATGTTGGGACTCAATACCTTCCTTTTGATTATGTTACAACAGTGGTTATATGTCACCCGAGTATGCAATGCAAGGACTATTTTCAATAAAGTCTGATGTATATAGCTTCGGGGTATTGCTACTAGAGATCATTTCAGGTAAAAAGAACAGTACTTATGATCATGATGGTCCTTCATCAACTTTGATTGGACATGTAAGTACATACACAAAAAATGACTACGAAATTAAGCCTATATTGTTTAGCCTAGTATAATGAATATCTTTTCTACAGGCTTGGGACCTATGGAGAGAAGACAATGCCGTGAAAATGGTCGACCCCTTACTAGATGAGACATACTCAGCTGATGAAGTTTCGAGATGCATTCAAATTGGGCTTTTGTGTGTGCAAGAATACGCAACAGACCGGCCAACCATGTCCACAGTTGTTTTCATGTTGGGTAATGACACACATCTTCCTTCTCCAAAACAACCTGCATTTATTTTGAAGGGGACTTACAATATTACAGATAGATCAACTAGTGAAGCATCTAATTCTGTAAATGAAGTAACAATTTCTAAAATTGATGGTCGCTAAACCCCAAATTATTTGTAGCTGTGTACTACTGAATCATTATAGATTTACAATATATCATTGAGTTCCTTTAAGTCTACTCTACATTACATTTTTTCTTGTATGATCAATTGTACATGATGTATATATTGTAAAATCATTAAAAAAAAAAAAAGATATTATATAATACCACACAAAATTGTATTTTCCAGAATAAAAACCGGACTGGCTAGTTCAATTAGGAATCGATCACTAATCCAATTCAGTAATAACTAGTCAAATCTGGGAACCAAACCCAATTTTGAAAGTTCTCAATTGGCCAATATATCATTGTGGTTTCTTCAAGGCATCTTCCAAGGATCCTTTCAAGCTTATCCAACCACATTCCTTCATCGAGCTTCTGCCCTGAGTTTTAGGGGGAGGGGGAGTTTGAGATATATTTGACCTATTAGCTCAATGTAATAGTCCCAAGCCAATCCTACTTTGTGTGGAAGACAAGTTTCCTACTTGTACTAGAAGTCTAGGTTTTAGTCTATTATATATACACATGATAGGGTTCATTATAATACAGGTTATGTTCTATAGTATTCTTATACAATAAAGATGTATCCCTTAAGGGTTTTCCCCATGGACGTAGGTTTACAAGGCTGAATCACATAACTCTCATGTTCTTATGTTCCCTATTTTATGCTTTCTCTTCTACATCTATTCTAGCATATTCTACATGGTATAAATCAATGCTAATATTTAACAGCTAATCTATAACTTGAAAGAACACATCAACCAAGACAGTATCACCAACTAAGTTAGAACAACAATTTATAACTTTGATGGTAGATTTTCTTTGTATAGCAAGGTGAAGTATGGAGAAAGTGGTGACAAAAAGTTGTAATCATTTCCTCCTTTTTGCTTAATTTGGCCCAATTCTAATTTTTTTAGTCGCATATATTTGTGATGCTGGTTTAAGGAGTTCTTAATTTGGCCCAATTCTACTTTTTTGGTCACTTATATTTGTGGTGCTGGTTCAAGGAAAGTGTGCAAACTTAACGTCTTATTTTTTACATTTTGCTGCTATTGTTTATTTTATCGGTTTATTTTATTTTTAATTTATATATAACCAGCATAAGTAAGTGTAAAGGAGGTCATATGATATCTCATCGGATGCTTAAAACAGATGTACTTTATAGAAACTACAGTTCATAGAAATTAAAGAGTGGAGCTTAATGATAGATAATGTAAAAGAATTATTGAACAGATTCATAATCTAAATTGCAAGATAATGTATAATATTACACAAAATGGCATCGTCCTTAACTAGTGATGAAATCACTACCATCTCCTTTTAGCTTTTTCCATCAAAGCCTTTCCAAATACCAAAACTTGATTGCAAAATATATGTTCCATGGTGTTGATACCGTATTTCATCCGCCCTCGATTTGCGTGCCAGACCCCTGAAAATCCATAAATATTACTTTCTCTATACAGGGCCATGAGAACATCTAGAACAATGTGGCGCAACCCGTTTGGGCACCAGTGCACTCGAAGTGCCTTTTTCTGCTAAAATGACCAAAATGCCCCTAGTCAGCCCTAGGTTTAACCGAAGGTCAAACGAGGTCCAAAATTTCATAAAATGACATTTTGTTCACAACTTTACACCAAACCCGAGCTTCTCGGAGATTTTTTGCAACTTTAACCAAGTTTGACCCGAAGTCAATCTAGGTGGGCCCAAAAACCCTAATTTTGAACCGGCCATCAAAACGAGTTGAAACCAATGCCATTGAGAAGATTATCCAATTCTCATTCCAACGATTATTCATGGGTCAAAATCAGAGTTAAAATGGCCGATATATCACGAAAACCAGGATAATGCGTCGATCGACACGCCAAACTTTCGAGAGCCATAACTTTCGATCCGACCTTTGGATTTTTTAGTTCCATACCTTTTATAAACTAAAAATAAAGATCTATTCAAGGGATTCAAGATCAACCCGATTAGAAACCTTTTGAGGCCAGTGGCCCTTCAATGGCCACCGCCTCGAAATTCGCTCCTGGGGCTATAAATAGCCCCAGGCACCCATCAGACCAAGGAGAAGACACATTTTTTCTGAAATTTTCCCTGTTGCCCAGTTTCTCTCTACATTCTTTCTCTCTTCCAAACACCAAAAAATACCCAAAAACACATCAAAGTCTCTTGTTCTTTTCTCTTCACCAAGAACATAAGGTATTGGTTTTGTACCCAATCTTCCTTTCCTTGGTTCTACACTTTGGATTTGGGGTTTAGGGGTGTGGATGTAGCTTTTTTAGCTATCATCCACACCCCTAACCTTCTAAATCTTTTTCTAGCATTTATCTTGCTATTTTTGCTTGAATAACATGATTCATTGCTTTCTTTAGCGTGTTTCTTGCTTTATGTGTGTTTCTAGCTTAGATTTCTTGGTTGTTATGTTTTATGCCATGTTTTGTGCTTAGATCTATGTTTCTACATGCTTATATGTTTAGATCTACATGTTTAGGATTTTTATGCCATGTTTCCTTTGTTTCATTCCTCTCTTTGCTTTTTGTTGATGTTAGGGTTACGTGCTCATATGCTTGATATCATGTCTATGGTTATGCTTTGCTTAGATCTATGTGTTTGTATGCTTTTTTCCATGTTTTATGCTTAGATCTACATCCGTACACGCTTATATGCTTGGATTTATGTTCTTCCATGTCTATGTGCTAAGTTTTCACACACTCACACACGCATTGCCATGCCTATGCCTAGATCTATGTTTGTGCACTTAGATCTATGTTTTCACATGTTTGTGTGCTTAGATCTATGTCTTCATATGCTTGTGTGTTCGATTCTATGCTCTGCTTGCTTTATGCTGTCTTCCATGTGCTTGTGTGCTCCATGCCATATTTGTGTGCTTAGACCTAGGCTATGTTTGTCATGCCATGTGCTATTGTATCCCTTTTGTCGCTTTATCTTTCTTTCTTGTGTTTTGGCCTATTGGACCCGATGTGCTATTGGACCTCGACCATGTGCTATTGGACCCGATGTAGACCCTATGGTCTTTGTCATCATCCATACACCTCGGCCCACATCAAAGGGTTGGGATCACCCTGTTTTGCATGTCTATGCTTACTTGCTTCTATGCTTTTTGCTTGTGTTGGCCTCTTTGGTTCCAAGCTTTGACACGATTGACGCCCTTAGCAAGTTGTGGTTGTGTGGTTACATCCAACGCCTATGAGGCCTTGTTTAGATGTAACCACTTAGGATGCATCACCATGATGCCGGTTGCTTTGCGCATACCTTCTCCTTTTCCACTCCGTGTGATGATATGCTTACCATGCTTGTTTGTGCCACCCATTGGCTTTATATGCATCTTTACACGCATGCTTACATGTCCATGCATGAGTCTTGCTTGCGAGTGTGTCGTCCATACTTCAACACAATGAAGTTATGGACATTCAATCCAAACCAACGTTTGTCCCTCGCAGACATCATCTTTTGTTTGCTATCTTGCTTGTTTACCCCTTTGCCCGTATGTTTGCTCGCATCCGACATGCTATGCTTGTCATATCTATCTCGCTTGTTCGTTTTGCATCCTTTTGCTATTACTTCCACATATTCCTTCTGTGGCTTATCTGCTGGTTTTCTTGTCTTTGCCTTTGCATGTACACACATGGAGCGAGGACACATGGACCTAGGGTGTGATCTCCTAGGCGCAAGCAAAAAGGGCACGGATGCAAGCATGCCAACATGAGCTGAGTGGCCGCAGTTAGTAGGTTTAGGGGTTTAGCCTTTCCCTTTGGTTATGTACTCTTTTAAACCCCTCCCTTCCTCTTCCCTTTCTCCCTTAGATGGTTTGTATTAGGTATATCATGTTGTGTACCATTCGTCCTCATTTCTAGAGTATGGCAACCCCTGTTTACTTTCCTACACCTATATTTTAGGCCATGCTGTAGGGATGTAAGCATTTACTTTCTTGTTCTGTGTGCTTGCATTGTGCATGATGTATGTATGTATGTACGTATGTATGTATATATATATATACCAGCTCCCCCTTTTCGGTGTGATTGTCACAATCCGTGTCACCTAAGACAAGCAATGCCTAATTTTCGCCGTGAAAGTAAGATGACTTGTCACCGGATTTTCGCTGTGGAAATCTGGTACTTTGCCATTTGAGCGGGGCCCTCCAATGAGGTCCCACGTGTGCGAAAGCTGTCGCCACGACAGGTGGTCAAATGAAGGCATGGCGGCGGCGGTCCTTTCCGCTAGTCCAATCGAGGCCGGGCATCGACACATAGGGATGGCTTGAAAGTTGAAACTTCATTGGTTTTCCAACTAGATATCAAAATTTACAAAGTTCTTTATTTTATGAGAGAAAATTTACAAAGTTTAACCATGAAGAGTTAAAAGAGAAACACTAAATGCATTATACTACTATTTAATTTGGATTTCATGGTGTTATATTCAAAAGGAAGCCATCAATTTTATGAATTGTGCAAAGCCTATTGATATCTTCTAGTATGGTTGATATATATTTTTTTAAAAATATTTAAATTCAATAATTGGAAGAGAGGGGATTTGAACCTTAGATATCTCCATTACAATTGAAAAATGCATAAATGTTTTTTTTGGTAAAAAGGAACTTATATAAAAGAAACTAAAGAGTAGATGCCAAAGCCACTGAATTACAATATCTGCTACAATATAGACCCAAATAATCAAAATAAGACTCCTAGCTTAGCTACAATACATAAACTCTTTGTAGTTGTTTTCTCTTGTCTTGACTCTTGAGGAGAAAGACAAGCAACAAAAAAGAAAAAATAACTCTTGAGGAGGAAAAAAAAAGTTTATGAGTTTAGTGGTTGCAATAGCCTAAAAAGGTTATTTAGTGGTTGCAAAAGCCAAATACTATTAGGCTTTGTGGAGCCTAGTTTTGTTTGATCTGGTTTGACGACCCGACTCGACCCGACCCGAATAATGTTGCATGGTTTTTTAATGGGAGATTTACTGAGGCTTAGTACATGGAGATGGGCCCAAGCTGGAGCGCAATTTGGTTATTAGGGTTTTGGCGTGGTTGTGTTTTCAGTGTGAGAAGAAAAACTGGTGCCGCACTTTGTACTTTGTATTTCCTTTTTCTCCTGATAATAGTGAAATCCCTACAACTCCGTGGACATAGGCAAATTTCCGAACCATGTAAATATTGTCTTGTGAGTGTGATTGTTTTCTTTGGCGTGTGTTTTCTCTATTTTTTTTTTTTTTTTGTTTCTCACAGGTTGGGAATTTAGGTTAATTCCTTACAACTAGTATCAGAGCCTAGGGTTAGGTTTAAGTGGGAGCAATGGCAGAGGAAGTAGGAAAGGCTTCTAGAATACAAAAGTTTGATGGCATAGATTTCGCATATTGAAGGATGTAGATTAAAGATTATCTCTATGGGAGGAAATTGCATTTGCCTCTTTTTGGGACAAAACCTGAGGCTATGAAGGCTGAGGAATGGGCTCTTCTTGACAGACAAGTACTAGGAGTTATCAAGTTAACTCTATCTAGGTCTGTTGCACACAATGTTGTAAAGGAGAAGACCATAGCAAATCTGATGAAGGCTCTGTCTAGTATGTAAGAAAAGCCGTCAGCAAACAATAAGGTGCATCTGATGAAGAAATTGTTCAATTTAAAGATGGCAGAGAATGCATCAGTAGCACAACATCTGAACGAATTTAACACTATCACAAATCAATTGTCATCTGTAGAAATTGATTTTGATGATGAGATCCGTGCACTAATCGTTTTGGCTTCTTTGCCAAACAGTTGGGAGGCAATGAGGATGGCAGTAAGCAATTCTACAAGAAAAGAAAAGCTGAAGTACAATGACATACGAGATTTAATTCTGGATGAGGAGATTCGCAGAGGAGATGCAGGTGAAACCTCAGGATCTAGTTTTGCCCTAAACTTTGAGACAAGAGGCAGAGGTAATGACAGAAATTCAAAATGGGGCAGATCAAAATCTAGAAATTCTAATCAGAACAGAAGTAAATCTAGATCAAGCCAACAAGTGCAATGCTGGAACTGTGGGAAAACAAGTCACTTTAGTAGGCAATGCAAAAGTCCTACGAAGAAGAATGAAGATGATTCTACTAATGATGTAACATAAGATGTACAGGATGCATTACTTCTTACAGTAGACAGTCCACTTGATGATTGGGTTTTGGACTCAAGAGATTCGTTTCATACCACTCCACACCGAGAAATCATACAAAATTATGTTGCAGGTGATTTTGGTAAGGTGTATTTGGCTGATGGTTCAACCTTGGATGTTGTGGGTATGGGAGGCGTCCGGATATTGTTGCCTAATGGGTCTGTTTGGTTACTAGAGAAGGTTCGACATATTCCTAACTTGAGAAGGAATCTAATTTCTGTTAGACAACTTGATGATGAAGAACATGCAATACAATTTGTTGGTGGTACTTAGAAGGTTACAAAGGGAGCTAGGGTATTAACTCGTGGAAAGAAAACTGGTACTCTGTATATGACCTCAAGTCCAAGAGACACAATTGCAGTTGCTGATGCAAGTACTAATACAAGCCTATGGCACCACAGACTTGGTCACATGAGTAAGAAAGGGATAAAGATGCTAGTGTCAAAAGGAAAACTACCAGAATTGAAGTCCATTGATTTTGACATGTGTGAAAGCCGCATCTTAGGAAAGCAGAAAAAGGTGAGCTTCTTGAAAACTAGCAGGACACCGAAGGTTGAAAAATTGGAGTTAGTACACAATGATTTGTGGGGGCCTTCTCCGGTTGCATCCCTTGGAGGTTTAAGGTACTACATCACTTTCATTGATGACTCAAGCAGAAAGGTATGGGTTTATTTTCTGAAAAATAAATCTGATGTATTTGAAACTTTTAAGAAGTGGAAGGCCATGGTTGAGATGAAAACAAGTTTGAAAGTAAAATATTTGAAGTCAGATAATGGAGAAGAGTATATAAATGGAAGGTTTAGTGAGTATTGTGTTGCACAAGGAATTAGGATGGAGAAGACCATTCCTGGGACACCACAGCAGAATGGTGTGACTAAGCACATGAATAGAACTCTCAATGAGCGTGCTAGGAGTATGAGGTTGCATGCTGGACTACCAAAAACTTTCTGGGCTGATGCTGTTAGCACTGCAGCTTACCTGATAAACTGAGGACCATCAGTTCCCATGGAGTTCAAACTTCCTGAGGAGGTTTGGAGCAATAAAGATGTAAAGTTTTCACACTTAAAAGTTTTTGGTTATGTTTCTTATGTTCATATTGATTCTGATGCTCGTAGTAAACTTGTTGCAAAGTCTAAAATATGTTTTTTCATTGGCTATGGTGATGAGAAATTTGGCTATAGGTTTTGGGATGAACAAAACAGGAAAATCATCAGAAGTAGAAATGTGATATTTAATGAACAAGTTATGTACAAGGACAGGTCAATTGTAGTATCAGATGTTGCAGAGATAGATTAAAAGAAATCTGAGTTTGTCAACTTAGATGAATTGACTGAAAATACTATCCAGAAAAGGGGTGAAGAAGATAAGGAGAATGTAAATTCACAGGTAGATCAGAGTACACTTGTAGCTGAAGTTCTCAGATCTTCCAGGAACATTAGACCTCCATAGCGTTATTCACCTGCTTTAAATTATCTCCTGTTGACTAATGGTGGTGAGCCAGAGTGTTATGATGAAGCCTTGCAAGATGAGAATTCAAGTAAGTGGGAGTTAGCCATGAAGGATGAGATGGATTCCTTGTTGGGGAATCAAACATGGGAACTGACCGAATTGCCAGTAGGAAAGAAGGCTTTGCACAACAAGTGGATATACAGAATAAAGAATGAGCATGATGGTAGAAAACGTTACAAGGCCAGATTAGTTGTTAAAGGATTCTAGCAGAAGGAGGGCATTGACTACATAGAGATATTTTCTCCAGTTGTGAAGATGTCAATAATTAGACTGGTATTGGGAATGGTGGCTATAGAAAATTTACATCTTGAGCAATTAGATGTGAAGACAGCATTCCTTCATGGTGACTTGGAGGAAGACCTTTACATGATTCAGCCAGAAGGGTTCATTGTTCAGGGACAAGAGAATCTAATCTGCAAACTAAGAAAGAGCTTGTATGGCCTAAAACAAGCTCCTAGACAGTGGTACAAGAAATTTGACATGTTGACTAAGGGTGTCACTATTGAGAAGTTAAAGCTGTGCGCAACTTCAATTGGTCTTCTAGCTTGAGGACAGGAGGATGAGTTGCAGGGATGAGGGATTGTTTTTGGAGGATAGTGGTTGATGTTGGTGATTGAACTAGTCTCCAAATGGGAGATTTTTTAGGCTTTGTGGAGCCTAGTTTTATTTGATCTGGTTTGACGACCCAACCCGACCCGAATAATGTTGTGTGGTTTTTTAATGGTCATGTTTTAAGTGTGAGAAGAAAAACCGGTGTCGCCTTTTGTACTTTGTATTTCCTTTTTCCCCTGATAATAGTGAAATCCCTATAACTCCGTGGATGTAGGCAAATTGCTGAACCATGTAAATATTGTCTTGTGCGTGCGATTTTTTTCTTTGGTGTGTGTTTTCTCTTTTTTTTTTTTTTTTTTTTTTTTTTTTTTTTTTTTTTTTTTTTTTTTTTTTTTTTTTCTGTTTCTCATAGGTTGGGAATTCGGGTTAATTCCCTACAAATACAAATGTAGCCTACTTTCCACCACTCTATCGAGTCCAACATAGACCGCACTCTCATCATCCAGGAACACAACGCATGTATTCCCTTTGCTTACATCTCTGTCAATTTCAATGACGAGAATCACTTTGGCAAGCATTTGGCAATTTACCAACCACTGCATTGCTCAAATATGTTTACCGATGTCTTGAGTTGTTGTGATGGTTTTTTTTGCATTTATAGTCAATGGGGCGAAGAGATCATGATTTGGAATCCATTGGTAAGGAAGTATAGGAAATTGCCTAGTGAGCTTGTTAGTTATTAGACCCCTTAAAACACAATTGGATTAACCTAGGAATTTTGCCAAGTTGTTACTTAGTCAAATTAATTAAATCTAGGTTAACATAATCAAATAATCATATCAAGTAAAGCAGCGGAAATATAAATAACATAAAGATGTGATCACCCAGGAAACCAAACCGGTAAAAACCTTGGGAGGATTTAACCTAGCTATCCTCAAGGTAAACTTGAATCCACTATCTTGAAAGAATTGAAGTTCATACAATAAGACTTACAAGCCCCCACGCTCAACTTCTTATTGCTACCCACCAGTAGAACTTACTAACACGACCACGTGCAAGCTCCGAATCCACGGACTCCTTCTTTCTTGGATTCACCACCAAATACAAGCACACCCGCTTGTGTTTCTTTAGGCTTCAATGGCAGCAACTGGATTGATCATCAAGGTGTAGAAAACTTCTTCTCCTTGAAAACCCTAAGTTTATGTGAAGGAAAGCTCCACAAAGATCTCACAAGAGATTCACACAAACCTCAATCTGAGCAACACAAAAACGTGGCTAGGGTTTCCCTTATATACCTAGGGTAAATTGGAAACCCAAAACCAATTAAAACACTTAGGGTTGAGTTGGAATTTCTGCTTAAAAAACGTCAGACACGATTTTCGATTGATCGAGCCTAAGCTTCGATCGATCGAAATGTACTGAAACTGTTTTTTAATTTGTACAGTAGTTTAATCCAACTTTACAACAAAGAACCAACTTTGAGCAATTCTAAAACAACTTAAATACAATGTTTTGATCATGGTTTGCCAACAATACAAATTAGAATTCTAAATACATAAAACCTAAGTCTTTAGAACCTAACAAACTCCCCCTTTGGCAATCCGTGACAAAACACAACTTAAATAGCTCAAAGTTTACAAATAAAAGCCCTTTACAAAATAATGCTCATAAAACTCAAATTCAATCCTAACTACTATCCATCAGTTGCAAGAGTAGACGGCAGCTTAATTGAATCAACCTATATATTTCCTGAAACACTTAAACAAAATGCATAACCGCATGTGTGGAAAAAATACAAGTAAATAAAATAAAATCTTGATTTCAAACAACACACAATAAAGACATATATCAATAAAGAACTCATAAACATAGATCAATAAGCAGTTTGAAACAAGAAACAACAAAATATACTCCCCCTATCATGAATAACCCAAAAAGGTAAAACCAATGTGGCAAGAGCTAAAAAGGTAAAGTACAAAGTGAAGCACCTAGATACAATCTAAACAACTCCACAAGCTCTAACCAACAAAAAATAAACTCTCCCCCTAAAAATAAAAACAAGTACAAGTATGCCCAAAAACATCTCATATGTACTCCCCCTTTTTGTGACGGAATGCCAAAGGGCAATCAAAATCCATCATCAAAAGGAGGTGGCGATGAAGAACTCCGAAACCGTGCCAAATCTGCTTGCAATCCTCTAATTTCATCAAGAACATCCACCAAAATCTGTCCTTGAGCCGCCTAAACGGTCAAAACATGATCCAACGTACGTCAAATGTCTGAATCATTCAAAGTAGTCGGTGGAGGAGCATCAGCAGCAGTAGCAGCAACAGCACCAAAAGTCTCAGCAGCACCTATAGAAGAGGGAGGAGGAGGAACACTACTAGATGCACCTCGAGAGACCGAAGGATCAGCTCTCAGATGAGCAACCCTCTGTTGAAGGAAGGTATCACCTAATGGACCAACAACATGGACAGGCTCACCAGCAAGAAAATTAGCTAGACCAAGGAACAAAAGAATCCTATGAATGAAAATAAGATGTATAAGAGCATGTCCTATGGCAGAACTCCTATGAACTTCGTTCAAAGAACGAAGGAACAAGTGAGGAAAACTGATAGACACACCTAACATGAAAGCATAGAGAAACACACATCGCTCCAGAGGGATGGTGTGGAGATGTGAAATAGGCCACAAGGAATGACACATCACTCTAAGAAACAAAAATGCGGTCTCAGATAGCGCAGAAGACGTGATCCGAAGATCAGAACTCCACTGGATAGATGATCCAGTGATGTGTGACATGACCACATCTATAGGAGGTGACTCATCATAAGGATAGACAAGATCAGTGACGATCGGAACCCCAAGAGCCTGAGCCACTACCCTAGGAGTAATGGTGAACTCAACACCTCGTATCCAACTCCGAACAACGGTGCTGGAATCATAGATGTGACATGAGAGGTTAGAGAAGAACTCTCTAATCAAGGCGGTCGGAGGAGGATGATCTATCTCTAAGAGGGACAACCAACCTCTAGACTCAAGATTAGCCCTAATGGCTGGATCGACCTCATCTAAGATCACAGAACGCTCAGCCCAAATCTTACGCTTACTATTAAGTTTCTTAAAAGTCTTACGAGAACGCTCATTCCTAAACAGCTGAACCCTAGAGGAGACACAAAAGGGGTAGAGGGAACCCTATTAGCTTTAGTCTTCCTAGGCATGGTGCTAGAATTAAGGACCAAGAGCACACAGCAAATAGGAAAAAGAAACAAAAACAAAACCAAGGAAAGACTGCAAGTTAACACAAAAAAAATATAGAACAAGAAGAACTATATGATGCATGAATAGATTAAATGACATGATGCATGAGCTAAGGCAGAAAATTAAGTCCAAATTAAGTTCAAACTCACAAAATTGGCTTGAGTATAGAGTTTCTAACAAAAAACCCAAAAAAAAAAAAAAAACCACTTATTAGTTTTTTTTAAAAAAAATTTACCAATTGATCATTACACAAGTTAGAAAACAATTTAGAATGATCAATTTCATCAAATCAACAAGCCAATTTCATCAATTTCAACCCAATTGAACAAAATCCCCAAATCGAAGTCAAAATAAACCCTAGAATTTTCAATTTTTCACAAAACCCCAAATTGATCAAATTAACCAACCAAGATCATGTATATAACAGTATACCAACAAAACCCAATGATCAATTTCAGAAAAATAGCATTAAATCAACAAAAATCCCAAGTTTAAAAAGGTCCGAAAATACCCTTTAAATGCAAGAAATAATGCATGAAAACATGAAAATAAGAACAAAAGGAGGGGTATAAAGGTCTTACCGGCCTTGTGGGAGAAAAACCTTGCAAAAATTAGGTAGAAAATGACAAAAAATCTTCAGTGGAGCCTTGTCAAGTCGGAGAGAGAGAGAGAAAAGTTTGAAAAAGTTTTTGAAAAAGTGTTTGAATCAGTCAAAGAACTATTTTTAAAAAACATGAAACACGATGTTCAATTGATCGAAAAACAGGTTCGATCAATCGAACCAAGCAAAGACTCACTGAATTTTTTAAACTAGATTTCGATTGATCGAAAATCAGATTGGATCAATCGAAATTCTGGAAAAACAGCTTTTTAGAGAAATAACCTGATTTTTGAAAGCTTACCTCAAAGCATTGAATATAAGATATAAAAATGCATGAGTATGAGATGAAATGCTCTTCCAAAACACAAGTTTTAAACCCAATTTTTCAAAAATTTAGATTTTAAACAATCTCCCCCTTTTTAAAGCAACAAAACAGTTTTGCATAAAACTCAAAGTATTTTTCAAACGTGGTTGGTCAGACCATAAACACACACAATTATAAGTACAAAGTTTAGCAAAGAGTAACTTGTGTTGTGTGTGCAACTAGCAAAAGCTTGAGATACATGTGAGGTGATATGTGAACAGAAATCAACCACAAAGTCTACAAAAATCATCACATAAAATTTAAAGGAGACTATCATCTAAAAAGTTACATCATATAACTCCCACATCTCCTAGAACATAAACTTGTAATCATGTAAGTTTCTTGAATTTTGCCTCATAATATACACACCAATTTTTAATTTAAGTGATTTGGCATTAAGCCTAATAGTACACACCAAAATTTTTTTTTTGCATTTATCATTTAAATTGAGGTTTCACCTTATATTCTTTTTGTGCATGTGCTACACTTTCTCGAGCACAAAATCTTATGATATGCACTAAGGTGTTCATGATTGGCTAGTGCACAGTGGTAAGATGGTTATTTATTCCTTTCTCAAAAGATTCAAGTCCGACAGTCAAATAACATGTGACTTCAAGATAAAGACAAAGTGATAAACACCATAAACATCTTTCCCACACAACATGTTCTACAAAGCTTCCACTAGTGAAGTGCAATAAATAAGCTCATCAAAGCTAAAAAAAGTACAACAGACATGTTATGTGAAAATAAATTGACCAACCTTGTTTTCAAAAACAAAGGGAATAGTGCAAGAACAACAATGTGCTTCCTTTTTCCTTCCTTTCTTCCCTTTATATATATATATATATATATATATATATATATATATATAACACCTAGAATGAAATGCATGAATGTAATGCAATGCAACTCCTAGAGATAGAAAAGAAAAACACAAAAACCAAGGAACAAGGAATAATGGTCACAAAGGAAAAGCAATGAAGCACAAGGACCATGTCAAAAAGACTCAGTTAGTTTGAGTCTTTTGCATCCAAAAATTTTTAGATGCACCACGAGCATTGGAGTTTGTATTCACATTAGAGTGATTTCCAACTCCAAGATTGGAATAAAGGTTGAGCGCCTTTACCAATTCACCAATAAGTGCTATAGGATCTTGTGCTTGAGGCACTAGCACTTTTGGCTTGTTTGCTCTCTTAGCAGCTTCCAGCTTGTAACAGTTTGGACGAATGTGTCCAGACTTCCCACAAAAATGACACACCCAAGCAGGCTTACCATGCATCTTGTCCTTTGAAAGAGTAGACTCCTTAAGTTTAGACTCTTTCAGATCAACCCTAATCTTCCTAGATGGTGAAACTTCTATGGGTTTGACAACTTCACTCACAGGGGGTTTGACAATTTCACTCACAGAAGGTTTAGAAGAAGATGAAGGAACAAAGTGTGTGGAATGAGGAGCAGACACAGAGATGCTTTAAACAAAACCTAATCCAGATTTTTCAGAAAGAGACTTTTGAACACCCAGCAATTGATCAAGTTTAGAACTAGCAGATCTAGCAACAGATAAATCAAGTTCCAAAGATTTAACTTTATCAAGTAATAACATATTCTTAGTTTTCACATTGTTCAAAAGTTCATTAGCATCAAACAGTTTAACAAGCAGATTCTTCTTATCAAGCTCAAGAGATTCAATTTTCTTCAAGCCAAGTTCAACATTCATAGCATCCTTTGCAGCAACTTTGCAAAGTTTATTATAGGCCACTTGAAGATCTGCGTCTTCAGAGAGTTCCCCATCAGAAGGGTTCTCTTCAGCAGATATGCTTTCATTCACTACAGCAATAGCTGTGAAAGCAATGAAGTTTCCATCCTCATCACATTCTGACTCATCATCAGAAACTTCACCATCACTAAGGGTTACAGCCATAACCTTACCCTTAGACTTCAAGTAAGCAGGACATTCAGATTTCATATGACCATACCCTTGACATCCAAAATACTGAGGACCCATAAAATTATTCGAAGATTGACCTACTTTTTCTCTAGGTTTGTCATTATTGTTAACCTTAGTGGGATCATTCTTCCTAAAATTTTTAAGTTCAGCAGTGTTCGCACCTTTTGCCTTTCTATTGTTATTTCTGAGAAAATTTCTAAAGTTCTTGGCAAGGTAAGCAATCTCTGTAGCAGAGAGCTCATCATCAAATCCACCAACCTCTACATCATCAACTGACTTAAGAACCATTGATTTGGATTTACTAGTTTTGAGTAGGTCCAACTCATAAGATTGAAGAGATCTTATAAGTTCATCAACAAGAATGGAGTCCACATCCTTACTCTCAGTTATGGCAATGACCTTGGGTCTAAAATTCTCAGTCAAGGATCTAAGAATCTTCCTAACAATTTTAGGTTGATCATAGATTTCACCAAAGTTATAAGCAGAATTAACAATATCATTTAGTTTAGCATAGAATTCATCAAAAGATTCATCATCAGAAATCCTAATGCTTTCAAATTTAGAAGTTAATTGCTGCAATTTATTGATTTTGACAGCCTTTATGCCTTCATGCACAGTCTAGAGGATATTCCAAGCAGTATGAGCAACCTCAACATTAGAGATTCTCTTAAATTCCTCCATAGAAACAGCGTTAAAGATAGCATTCATAGCCTTGCTATTGAACGCAGCTGCTTCTTTTTGAGAAGTTTGCCACTCACTAACAAGAGTAGTGGGCTTCTCCCATCCGTATTCAACGAAGTTCCAGACTCTCTTGTCAATTGATTTCAGGAATGCTTTCATCCTTACTTTCCAATAAGCATAATTATTCCCATCAAAGTGAGGAGGAATAACCAGAGAGTGTTTGTGTTCCATGACAACAGGGGTCAAGGATCAGCTCAAAGATCAAAGGATCAACAACAAGAGAGCTACCCACTCTGATACCACTTGTTAGTTTTTAGACTCCTTAAAACACAATTGGATTAACCTAGGAATTTTGCCAAGTTGTTACTTAGTCAAATTAATTAAATCTAGGTTAACACAATCAAATAATTATATCAAGTAAAGCAGCGAAAATATAAATAACACAAAGATATGATCACCTAGGAAACTAAACCGGTAAAAACCTGGGGAAGATTTAACCTAGCTATCCTCAAGGTAAATTTGAATCCACTATCTTGAAAGAATTGAAGTTCATACAATAAGACTTAAAAGTCCCCACGCTCAACTTCTTATTGCTACCCACCAGTAGAACTTACTGACACGACCACGTGCAAGTTCCGAATCCACGGACTCCTTCTTTCTTGGATTCACCACCAAATACAAGCACACCCGATTGTGTTTCTTTAGGCTTCACTGGCAACAACTGGATTGATCATTAAGGTGTAGAAAACTTCTTCTTCTTGAAAACTCTAAGTTTATGTGAAGGAAAGCTTCTCAAAGATCTCACAAGAGATTCACACAAACCGCAATCTGAGCAACACCAAAACGTGGCTAGGGTTTCCCTTATATACCTAGGGTAAATTAGAAACCTAAAACCAATTAAAAAACTTAGAGCTGAGTTGGAATTTCTGCTTAAAAAATGCCAGACACGATTTTCGATTGATCGAGCCTAAGCTTCGATCGATCGAAATGTACTAAAACTGTTTTTTAATTTGTACAGTAGTTTAATCCAACTTTACAACAAAGAACCAACTTTGAGCAATTCTAAAACAACTTAAATACAATGTTTTGGTCATGGTTTTCCAACAATACAAATTAGAATTCTAAATACATAAAACCTAAGTCTTTAGAACTTAACAGAGCTAACTAAGAAACTTTATGATTTTTCAAATTCTTGGCCTATTAGTTTAGCATTTGGGCATGATAAGCATAATGATGACTATAAGGTTTTGAGGGTTGTAAGATTTTTTTAATATGGACAAGCCTGGAAAGGAGTTTGAAGTTAAGGTATGTAGTCTTAGATTATAGTGTTCGAAAAAATTGAGGGCCCATTCAGTAATATTGTTTTAGTAGTGTTGTTTAAGTGTTGTGGACAAATGTGTGGGTGAAAATGTATTATGGAAATACATGTTATGTTATTTAAACAACGAAAATTGTTGTTTAAACAACACAACCAAATAGTACCTGAAGATCAATGGCCAAACAAGGAATGGTTGATATGTTCTGACTCGGTGTTCTCAAATGGAGCTTTGCATTGGTTAGTGGCTGAGGAAGGGCAGAGTCCGGAGAATATTTTTGCTTTCGATCTTGCCACAGAAATTCCGGGTCATTACAACGCCACTTATAGCACCAACTTCTTGTGTGACATGTTTAGAAGTATTTGAAGGACATCTTTGTTTTATTGTGATTGTTGATGAGATGTATAATGATGTTTTGTTGATGAAAGAATATGGGAAAGAGAGTTCTTGGACTTGGATTTATAAAATTGAGCAAGGTGTTGTGGGTTCAACTTTTGAGTATTGCAAACCTCTAATGTGTTCCAAAAATAATGGGAAGAAGATTCTGATGGAGCCTTAGGTATCGTACATATCTTATTTGGTATGACATGGAAAAGAAAATACGCAAGAGGTTAAGATTCCTAAGTTTCCCGAGGTGTATGAAACGTGAACTTGTGTTGGGAGTCTACTTTTGCTTGATGGTGATAATGTGATTGATCTAATGCTTGATGGTCATAATGTGATTGATCCGACGCAGAAGAACAATAGGTAAAACAATGAGAGTTTAATGATGCTTTTTTGTTTGCTTAATTGTCTTAGTCATGGTGTCATCATTTTTAGTTACATAAATCTCTTTTAGTTAAGTGGTGGCTGTGAATGATAGGGGAGAATTCTAAGAAATTCTGTGTAGGAATTGAGATCGTTGTTTGAGTGGTATGCATTTTGTTGTAGATTTTATTGGCTCCTTCTCTTTTCCAATATAATTTTTTGATCATGTAATTTGTTTGGATATTTTTTTTTAACTCAAAAAAATTTCATGTAGCGGATGCGACTTTGTCTATGCCAGGAATGAAAGCCCATCAGAACATCTTAATCCATTGGTGAAAGGAGTGATTTATTAATAAATGGAAAACAAAGAGGATAAGTAGGTGATCGTGGCCTCTACTGTAGCTCTCAAAGGTAATAAATACTACTCTTTGAGTTTAAGTTTGTAAGGTTGAATTTATTCAGTCATGTTTGTTTTATTCCATGCCAAATTTGCTTGTAATTTAACAATTAGATACCTTGTATTTAGGTGAGAATTATGTAAGGGTAGTGTGTGAGAGAGTATGAAGAAAACTCAAGTTGTGTGCAATTCAAAGGAGTCGCGATCTCGCGATTCACTCGCGACTATCAAGTTGCCAGAATGACATGTGAAGCATGCAGGGGGAGCTGAAGGGTCACGATAGCTAGAGCACTACAGGACAAAACTTCCAGTTTAGCCAGGCAATTAGCTCACAACTCATTCCATGTTTGGTTAAAACTGACTTTTCGCATTCCTCATACACACTACTATAAATACCCTTATATCCACGAAATGTAGAGAGCTTCTAGAGAGAATTTTGAGAGAGAAACCCTAGAGAAAAACAAGATTGACTCATCAACAATCTTCATCATTTGATTCTCCAAATTCCTCTACTCTCACCCTCTCCATTGACATATCCTTGAGAGGTACATTTAGCCAAATCCTATCTCACCATACCCATATCAGTGAGGAGGTATTTTGGTACTTGGGAAGCAATTCAGAAGGGACCGATCCATTTGGTTGATACAATGGGCGACTGTGGGAACTGGTAAGCTAGAGAAGACAAGGTTCGGCGTAACCCTGTTGGAGCAAGAAGCTTGGAGGGCTTAGGTTCACTGGGTAGATTAGGCTTGGAGGGTCTTCAACTATTCATGTATCTCAACTTTATTCTCTAGTGTATTATTGACTGCTTGGAGGGCGGCGAAGAGATTTTTCGACAAGTACTTCAGTTTCCTCTTCAATAACACATCATCGTGTTATCTTTGTGTTTGCATCTCTCTTCCTTTACTCTTTATCTTTTAAAATACTACTGTGATTGTATTTAATTATGGTTTAGAGTGTGTTACCAATTTGGATATAGCTTATATTTCATATTCCGCACATATATTGTTTGATGATAAGCTTGTGTTGGTATTTTTGTATTTAGGGGTCTAAACCTTCATAGGTGTTTTACACGCTATTTGAACTTTCAGAGTTTGTTGTGTTAAATAGTCAAGTATGATCATTTTTGCCTACATATAAGAGAACTTAGAGAAGCTGGATCATGTCTTCTAGAAAATTTAGTTGTTTTATCATCTTACCAATCTATATTTCATATCTATATCTATATATTACTAAAAGCTGAAGCATAGTATTTAACGTTGCTACACTCAAGTTAAGTCACATCAACTACCATATCATTACAATTCTTTTTCCTGAATTTGTCATACAATTTAAAATTAGTTTTCTTAAATTTAAAAATACCTATAAAAAGAAAATAATTCCCAACCCTTTTTGTTCCACGGTTACAATTTTAGATGGCAATCCTTTGTGTTCCACGGTTACAATTTTAAACAGCAACCCTTTGTGTTCCACAGTTACAATCTCGAATGAAAACCCTTCAACTTCCTAAGGCCAGACTTTGGCTTTATAGCTCCTTTATCACTTCCTCTCCTCACATTATATTAATACTGAAAAGCTGGATGATTCAATTTAGGTATCTCTAAATCGCAGTTGTTCTTGACCTCTATTCTTGGCTACCTGCATAATAGTTTAATGTAAGGATTAGATTAATAGTGTTGATCTTTTTTATTTCCTTTTTTCTTTTCTTTTTTAATTTTGTTACTACCTCTTTTGTGTTGTGGGTCATATATGAGTTTTTATGTATTTAGGTTGGGTATTTATACTAATATATGATTGTTTGTTTCTATATTTAAAATTGATTTTTTTTTTTAAATGTTTGAGATGATAACATTATTGGTTTATATTGTGTAATTCAGGTGATAGAGTTATGGTAGTATCGGAGTGATAGAGTTTTAGTAGTTAGAAAATTGAATGATAGAGTTTTAGTAGTATCTGTGCCTGTAGAAATTCAATTGAATGATGTAATCCATGTCTACAAAAATTCAATTTGCTAAGGTATTTTAGTAGTTAGCAAATTGAATTATAGAGTTTAAAATTCAATACTATACTCAAAACATGATACTTCTCCTTCTTTCTTGGTCTCCTCATTTAAGTGAATCCCTCCATCGTTGAAATCAATTTAAAATTCCTTCTACTAGCTTTGATTGTACTCCTAGCTATATCATAAAAGACTATTTTTTGATATAATCTTTTTATGGTAATTGAAAGCTCGAATTTGTGTAAATACACAAGAGCTTGTTTAGACCCCACAAATAAAAATTACGGCTCAGTTGCTTTTAATATAACTTGAACTAAGTGCGGATTAAAAGTAAATATGCGTAAACAACTGATAAAACTACTCTAAGCCATATTCATCAAATACCAACAATAAAATGAAAGATTAAAGAGTAGGGAAGAAGGATGCAAACACAATATAACATTGAGACGTGTTATCGAAGAGGAAGCCGAAGAACTCGACGAAAAAACTCTTCGTCGCCTTCCAAGCAGTAAATCAATCCAATAAAGAATAAGTTGGAGTACATGAATAACAAAAGACCCTCCAATCCTAGTCTACCCCATGTACTTGAGCCCTTCAAGCTCCTACTACCAACTGGCTTCTCGGAACCTTATCTTCTTTAGCTTTCCCGAATCCTGTAATTCAGCCCGATTGCATCTGCCAACGATTGGCATCTTCCAATGCTTCCCAGCAGCACCAAAACCTCACTTTACACTCAGATTGGGTGTGGTAAGTTTTTGGGCTATCAACCTCTCAAGGATTTGGATGTGAAGAGATAGTAGTAGAGGAAAATCATAAGGAAATGTGTAGATGATTATGGGTATAACAATCTCTAACTCTCAAGTGCATTTTCTAGGGTTTGCTCTCTGAAAAGCACTCCTTACAATATGTGGGTAATGAGGGTACATATAGTGTGGGTAAAGACTTGGTAAAGCAAATATGAAAAAATAGCCAAACAGAATGTTTCGCAAGTATTTCGCGAGAAGACCTTACCCGAGAGACACTCGTGAAAACTCCAGGTTGTCATGACTCTTCGCATTCCAGTCATGTGCTCTACACATGGCTACTTCGCGAGATAGCTTCTCGCGAGCTTCTCACAAAATCCACTTGATCTTCACTTTAAGCTTGAGTCTTCACACTTTTTCACACACAACCCTTGCAATAAAACCCCACATAAATACAGGGAAAAATGATTGAATAAAATTACAATCAAATTTGGTATGGAATTAAAGCCAACACAAAATAATTGTAAATAACAACTTTACAGTAATTATCATCATTTTTGTTGTAGTTGAATCAAAATAAGATTATGCTAGATCTACATAATTGTTGTTGCTTCTTCATCATTATCACAAGTTTAAGATAGAGATTACCCTCATCAATAGCTACTACATCTTCTTCATTGCTAAACTTGATCATCTTGACAAACCTTTTATTTATCTGATTGTACCATATGTATTTATTTACTTATGGATTCTATTTGATTAAAAGATTTTTATGTCTTTTGATGTAAATTAACTAGCTAGTATGCTAGCCAAACCACTTGCTTGTTCAGTTTTTTTAATCTTTTACTTTGCCTCCAACACTATCGTAATTGGTTGTCTCTTTAATGGCATGTTCTATCTCCATCGCTATATATATATATATATTGTTTTGTAGGATCCAAGCAAGAAAGAGTTTAAGATGCTTGCTATGTTATTCTCTCAAATTTTTTACAGCATGAACAACTTGCAGTATTTTGCATAATCGCTTTGCATTCGATAGATTTCATTTTCAATAATTTTTCCACGCATTACACGGGTTAGCGACTAGTATATCTAAAAGCTAAAACTTAGCATTTATTATTGCTACACTCCCATTGCGCCACATCAGCAGCCACATCTCTCTTCTTCTTCTTTTTTAACTCTTTTTTTTTTCTCTTATTAATTTCTCAACTTAATGTTATACTTTCACCTGCTTTTCCCCTCCTTTTATCTTTTCATCTCCCTACTACTATTTATCTTAATATCACTTTTCCTCAATCATTTTATCTTCCTTTATTTTTGGCTTTTCTTATTCCCCCTCTTACTATAAATTTACAATTCTCAATTTCATTCTATACATTTCCTACACAAATAAGGTTATTTCTCTCTCTCTCAAATTTTTTTGGTGGATTTTTTCTATTATTTTTCTTGCATCTCTACTTTAAGTTGATAAGATTTTGTATTATTTGAAACTCTACTTTAGATTGATGTGATTAAATTATGTTTTTAAGTTGTTATCTTTTTTCTTCTCTTTGATTTCATAGATATTATCATATTGCATTATATATAAAGGTAGTATATAAGAATATAGCATTATTTTATTACATAATATAACATGATTTGGATAATTTGGTGTTTATTACAATATTTTTTACTTTTTACTTTTTTTCTTCTCATATTATTCTCTCTCTCTCTCTCTCTCTCTCTCTCTCTCTCTCTTCATTTTTTTTTATTCTTTCTTACAACTCTTCTTTATATTGATGAATCATTGTAATTTTTAAAATTTTATTTTGGTTTCATATGTTTTGGTGTTGTATTTTTAGTTTCCCATTATAAGTAGAATATTTTTCTCTTTTATAGTTTTGGTTTGATTTTATTTTGAGTTACTACTTGATTATTTTGGAAGTAAGACTTCGAATTTATATCAAAACACAATCTTGGCTATGCTAATAACAGATCGGCGTTCAATCCACTTCATCAATTCGGTCTACTTTAGTCCACTTTGGTTAATTTTGGTCCAATTCAGTCTACTTCAATCCACTTCAATTCAATTAGGTCCACTCAGTCTACTTCGGTCAATTCAGTCCAGTTTGGTTCATTCAATCCCATTCGGTCCATTTGGTCTACTTTGGTCAATTCGGTCTTATTCGGTCCGTTCAGTACAATGCAATCCATACGGTCCATTCAGTCCACTTTGATCTATTCGGTCCAATTTGGTCCATACGATCCACCTAGGTTTGTTCAGCCTAATTTGGCTAATTCGGTCTATTCAATCCAATTTGGTCCATACGGTCCACTTAGGTTTATTTGGTCCTCTTAGGTCTTTTCAGTCCATTTTGACGAATTCGGTCCAGTTAGGTCCATTTGGTCCATACAATCCACTTGGCCAATTCAGTCTTGTTAAGTCTATTTGGTCCAGTTCAATCCATTCGGTCTACTTTGGTCAAATCAGTCCTATTCGATCCTTTAGGTCCAATCTGGTCCTTACGATCCATTTAGTCCACTTCAATCGATTCAGTCCAATTTGGTCAATTCGATCTAGTTAGGTTTATTCGATCCTATTTGGTCCATACAGTCAATTCGGTCCAGTTACACACACACACACACACACACATTTGTTTATTTATTTATTCTATAATTTTTTGCTTGAATGTATAATCAATCTCATGCAATTCATTTAAAGTAATTATGCTAAAATAAATGAGTAATTGCCATAAATATTAGATTTGTATATTCATACTCTTAATGTTTAGAAAGACTTTCACTTAAATTTAGTCAGACCAAAGTGGACTGAAATGCTATGTTAATATGGCTCAACAAAAGTGTAGCAACAATTAATGCTATGCTTAAAATTTTAGATATTATGAGTTTAAGATACACACATACACACACACACATATATAATAAATTTGGATTTAGAATAGGTACAATCAACCTAAACATGTTTTTTCCTGTATGAAAGTGTACAAAAATGGACGAAGTGAACACAAATGGACCAAATGGAACAAAGTGGACCGAATGAAAAAAAATATGACAGAATGGGAACAAGGAGGACCGAATAGGACCAAAGTGAACTAAATAGAACAGAGTGGACCAATGTGGACCGAGTAGGAACAAATAGGACCAATGTCGACTAAATTGGACCAAGTGGACAAATTAGACAGAATAGGACCCATGTAGACCGAATAGAACCAAAGTGGGCAGAATGGAGCAATGTGGACTAAATAGGAATGACGTGGACCAAATAATGTTGACAACCTATTTTGCAACCCGCATTTAACCTCACATGGAGGGTAAAAGGGTAATTTCACCTTAGAAATATGCATCTTGATTCTGGTCATTAGATCATTAATCTCATTTCACCAAAATGATCTTGATGTTGTAACGATCAAATCAACTGGTCATAAGCCATAATCGGAACATCAGATTGAAAGTTATCATCAAATCAAGTTTTAATGGCTAAGATGCACTATCACAAATTGAGTCCGACTATATGTGATTATGAACAATTGATTTCAATTGGTTATAAGTATAATCAATTTGAGATCGATGATGTGTCATAATTTGATTGGTTAGGACTGCATTTTATGGTGAGGTTACATACACCTAATTAATTAGATAGTTAAACATTAATTATTCAATGAGTAATTTGTGTAATTATCTTTTAATTAGAGTAAATTTAGAACCAATTAAGTCTGAAATGGGAGTGATTGGAGCCATTTAATGTTAATTGGGAGCTAATTTGGGACCTATTAATGTTAATTGTGCTGAAACCATTTTCTAACAAATGACCTCTGCTCACTATTTCATCGATATCTCTCAAGATATTTTGAATCTATGAATGAGGTTAATTTTCCCAGAAACTATACATCCGGGGCTTCAATTTGAGCATAAGAATGAGGCAATTCCGATCAAAATTGAGTCAGATATGATTTTTCGAAATTGGCTGTATATGCTGTTACAGCAGCTACGGGAAAACCGAAATTTACTTGCTCCTCACTCCCACCAATCTTTCCATTTAATGCACCAGATTTCCCCCAAGGCTAAAATGAGGTCTAGGTTCATGATTCTTTGTCAACCCTCATTAAATGGCATTCCATTCATATTTTCTCCACCACTACTATATAAACCCCCCCTCTCCTTCATTCCAAAGCACACAAAAACCCCCTCTCTTCTCCTCTCTTGAGTTCTAGTAAAGTTAAGTAGTCTTGTCATATCTTTGTCTTCCTGAGACTCAAGGTATTGAGTGAGACTCACTCTTCCTCTCCTAACTCTTCTTTTCCTCCACCCTTAGGACCTCTACCAAGAGTCTCCTCCTCCACCATATGGATACTGCATGAAGGTATAATCCCTTTCCTTAACTTGTTTTTTGTGTTGCCATGATGGGAATTTAGGATTAAAGCATGATAGTAATTATTTAAATTCTCTTGAATATGTTTGAATGTTCTTATATGTTCTTCACATGTTCTTGGTTGTTCATCACATGTTCATGCATAAATACTAGTTTTGATCTTAAATCCACATCAAAAATATGAAAAACATGTTTGTTTAATAATTCTTTCAAATCCTTGAATCTAGGTTATCACCATCCACACACATTCACCAGAATTCATTTTTCAATCCAAATGCAATGCTAAATAAATTGAATTAGGGTTTATCACATGCACACACATTAAATTCAACATGTAAATTGATTGACATATTGGATGATATGATATGAATGTTGGCCACCATAGTCTAGAAGACCAGTTTCACCGGGCAAGGTGGGTGCCTAACACCTTCCCACCTTGTAACATAGCCTCCGAACTTAGATTAAGGGTTAGTAGACGAAATGCTTATCCATTTAATTTTTTAATTTCTAGATTGTAACTAGGAAACAAAGCCATGTACTTTATCTTAGATTGTATCTAGGACCAAAGCCGTGTAATTCCTATGATCAATGTAAATTCTATTTCAAATTAATAAAATGATGAATTTTTCAATTATGGTTTTCTTGTTTTTCCAACAATTAAATAAGTGGCGACTCCATTGTAAAACCCCTAATCTAAGGGGGAAAATATAACTAGTCGAATCTCCATTTTGAGAGGCAACAACACGACTCCACCCATTCACGTGGGTTTGGCCCGACACATCCTATAAAAAAGGGGGCCGGGGGCGCGGTTTCTCACAAATAATAATTTTGAATAATCATCATTTTTATTGCATTTTTAGAGCTCATATTTCTAATTTCTAATGTTTATTTTGTTTGTATATTTTTACTTCAAAAATAAAGATTCTAGTCTCGATATAATAAAATCTCATACTTTTCAACTAAAAAATTAAGAGAAAAAATGAAATTTTGAACTAAACTTGAAAAGGCGACCTACAAAAAAGAATCAATTTAAGTCTCAATTTGTCCAAAATGGATCGAAAATCACCAAAACTGACAGAGTGGGCCAAATTGGACCGAATGGGACCAAAGTAGATTGAAGTAGACCTAATTCGACTGAATAGCAATTGTTTAATTTTTAGGGAGAACAAATTATACATTATATTAAAATTCCAAAATAATTATTTATTCCCACACATCGCGTAAGTCTGCAACTGGTGTTATAAAATTGATGTTGCAAAAGCCTTAAGAAAGCACACACAATGCTCTCTTGATGGGACAGAAACCAAACTGTTAGTTTCTAGTAGTCAACCTTAAATCCACGAGGGGTTTTCTTGAATCCACAAAGAGATAAAAACTAGAATCCACCAGAAGAGAATTTGACAAAACGTCTATGTTTATTGATAATAGTTAGATCTACCTCTGACGGCTACAAAATATATAAATACTAAAAAAAATGTCTAAAACCATAATTCACACTAATTAAGCGATTAGGTGACAAAATATCGAAATTTACCAAAAATAGCAAAATTGAGTTAATTGCAGAATCATAATTTACTAACCTTAAGGGTTGTCCCAAAATAGATGAGACCTTATTCTGACTTTTAAACTAAAAGTTATTAAGGAAAACAAATATTACTATAAATAGCAAAAACACTGTTTCTGGGGCCTTAACGATGGAATTCGCTTAAATTTTGGCGATACTCATGTTTTCATAATCCTAGATAAAAATGTCGTTTTCCTTCAATCTGCCAAATTTCATGCAATTCTGACATTGTCACTCCAATGGCCTCTACTGGCACCCCACTTTGAGCATGTGTTGTGACTTCCTGCACCCTGCTAGTCCATAAAGGCGTGTGTCATCTATTCTACATAAAAAATTATGCACTTAATTGTCCAAGTATTGTTGCATATCTAATATGACAATGTTTTTTGGGTGGAGGAATATGGAATATAGTTGATTGGTTGTGTCATAGGCTATACGTAGGTCTTATTGTGCCTAGATGCTTCGTGAATATACTATAACTTATTAATTATGTGGCAGTTATTCATGACTGCATGCATACTAAAGTTTTCAAATTTAATGTTGATAGTTTCTATGGATTAAGGGGGCCAAAATGGGGTTTTACCCCTTTCTCACAAACTTTCCAGCAAAATGCCCCCTATTTGAAACTATTTAGGGATATGCCCCTGTTTTGAAACTCGATTTTTAGAAAATCGAGTTTCAATGTAAAACTTGATTTTTGGACAATCGAGTTGTAGCGAAATTAAACTTGTGGAACTCGAGTTCCATTCAAAGAACTCGAGTTCCACTTAAATATTTTCAAGGAAATCAAGTACCACAAAATTTTTTTTTTTTGGTAAAGTTTAATACTACTATAACTCGATTTTCTAAAAATAGAGTTTTACATTGAACTCAATTTTTAGAAAATTGAGTTTCAAAACAGGGGCATATCCCTAAATAAGTTCATACATGAGGCATTTTACTGGAAAGTTTGGCTAAAATGGGTATGATAGGCCAAAAACGAATTGACCTCTTGTGATGAATTAATTGATTAATTAGTCAAGTTTATTAACTAATCAAATTATCATGCAAACGCGTGGTAGCACAAACAAATCACCAATTATACTAAGTGTAGCGGAAAATAAATTGACACGATGATTTGTTTACGAATAGGGAAAACTAACACAGCAAAAACCCCACCGAGTAATTTTAAGGTCACCACTCCCGAAATTCCACTATTATAACAACAAGTGATTACAAGTAAAGGAATCTCAGTACCTTATACCAACCTGCAATTGAACTCTTACCCCAATACCCAATTAGACTTGTTCTGTAGTGACAATCTCTCCTTTTGATGCACGGCTCCCAGTACGTGACTAACCAATTGCACGGATTCCAGTACACAACTTTAAACACCAACTAGAGAAGGTTGTTGGTTGCAAAGTTCTTCAGTTCATCCAGACGATGAAGATCAAAAAGATGCTTGGTTACAAAACCCTATAGTGCACAAACACAGCAACTTCTTCACAAGAACGATGAACTAAGGCAAATTCTATTTCCGGTCACAATTTTCTTGAACAAACTTTGCTCAACACTTGTACAACTTGTGTCCACTTTGACAACCCTTAAAATAATTCTTTTATCTGTCTAGGGTTGTGAGAAAAGAAAGCCCAAATACATAATCACAGATTAGAGTCAAAATAGAACTGAAACTTTGTTTTTCATAAACCTTGACAGATAACCATCTGTGGAGCAGTTGTCGAGCCACAGGGCTGGAATAGCTTCTTAAGCTCGATAGATGCTAGCTGTCGAGCTTTAATGATAGACACTTCTTCAACTTGTTTCTTGGATAGACTCGCATGGCTTTAACACTTGATCTTGAAACAAAGTTTCTTGAAGTATTAAAAACATCCTAGATCTACCCAAATACAAGTAAAGTGCGTTTTGTCAAAGGATTAGTCAATTACATAAAGTAGTGACATATGTTCTTAACAAGTGAATCACATATGTCCTAACAGGGTATTTTGCCATTTTGGCCGGATTAAGGGTGTAAGTAATAATTATAGTTAGGAAACAACCAGTGGCAAAGATAGGGAGGGGCTAGAGGGGGCCATGGCCCCCTGACTTTTTCAAAATTTTGAACATTACCATAAAATTTATTTACCAAGTTATAGATAATCTTAAATTTAACCTACCATCCCCTCGTCCAACACCCCCCCCCCCCCAACAATTTTGCGGAAAAAAAAAAAAACCCTATCTTAATCCCTCCTAAAACTGAATTTGACCTCCCTTAAAACTGAAAAACGGCTCAAAAATAATCCCCCAAATTTTTTTTTAATACAAATACCAAATTAGAAATACCAAACCTGGACTACTCTTCAATTATGGGGACAAAGTTTTCTTTAAGGAAAGATGGAAAAAATTAAGGTTTTGAGTTCAAATTAATGCATCAAAATTTTTTCATTAATTCTTTTGTACATTTATTGGCAAAGTTATTAGCTTGTATATATGCTCTGTTCTTTTTTGACAATTTGATTATATATTTTTCTATATGCATATGAGGACCCTAGTAATGAATGATAAAAATTGTATCCACATTTTCATAAAATTTTCTGGCTAAACAAGAGGTTTTGGGTATTTTACAATTGGGTGGTTTGTAGAAATAATACTTGAGTTATAATTGGGCCTGATTGGGTACCTAGTTAAAACCCAATAAACATTAATGTTAATTGGGTTAATACCCATTTAACCCAATTAATAATTGAGTGGGTTTGATCTTATTTAAGTGGATGGGTTTGGGTTGATTTTGTCACATCTAGCTGAGACTAAGGATGATATGTTGATAGGTAATTTGCAGAAACTGCATGTTTGCTACGTGATGACAGGAGATATGGTGATTTTAGGGATCAGATTTTTCTCTCACTGAAGAGGCTACAAAATGCAGCCAAAGAATGGTTTGAAATGAGCTGCCAACTGCATGAACATCAGCAGATGGCCTCTACATGGTATCATGTTACTTATCACCCTACTTATTACCAGGAAGACTTTAATTGGGCCAAAATTGGCTTTTTCCCTTTTCTCACAAACTTTCCAGCAAAATATCCTATGTCTAAAACTAATTAGGGGAATGCCTCTATTTTGAAACTCGATTTTCTAAAAATAGAGTTTCAAATGTAAAACTCGATTTTTGGAACATTGAGTTATAGCGAACGTGGACTTAGAGAAAAATAAAAAATAAAATAAAAATAAAAATAAAAATTTGGAATTTGAGTTCCATGAACTTGAGTTCCATGTAAAGTACTAGAGTTCCACTTGAATCTTTTCAAGGCACTTGAGTTCCAGAACTTTTTTTATTTTTATTTTTTAAAATTTTCAGTTCACTATAACTCGATTGTCCAAAAATCGAGTTTCAAAATAAGGGCATTTCCCTAAATAGTTTCAAAAATGGGGCATTTTGCTAAAAAGTTTTGGCTAAAGGGGAAAATACCCATTTTATCCCTTTAATTGCTTGAACTTTCCTGGATTAAAGGTGATATTTGTCGAACATTAAAGAATTGAATAGCGGAAAAATTCGCAAAAAAACAAGTCACAAGTAGCCAATTTGTGTTCAAGAAGAATTTAAGTTTATTACATTCGGGGCCTTATCATTGACATGAATTTCGTTTGGTTCAGTTTTTATTAAGTTCTAACTAGTTAAAAAGCACTTTTCTAAGATATAAGTAGTGATAGGACTAGAGAGAAATCATAAATGTTAGGGATTTGACTAAGTTATTCATCATGTTTTTAGTTGACAGGGGTAAAAAATAATAATCCTGTAGGTGTTTGATCCCAAATTTTGGCAATAGGGTGAGGCATGATACTGCAAGTTCTGTGTTTGTAAAATTAAGTTTTTTAGAAAAAAAGGGTAGTGGCCTTGAAAACCTATTGGATTAAAAGATTGTTGAGGACACTTTTGCACATCTATGGGCCATGAAAATAATTATCTTTGATTAAAAAAAAAAAAAAAAAAAAACCATAACCTATTACTTTAGCCATAAAATTGAGCTAGTCAGCCCACAACCCATAAATGTTGCCCATGTGCTTGGCAAAATCAATAGAGCCTATTAGCTTGCTGGAGAACAAATGGGGTTTTGGTTTAGGCTTCAAGCCTACTCAGAAAGATCGAGCTGAAGCAAAGGAGACCATGAAAGAAAGGAGGATAGCAAACTACGTGGTATTGAGATAAGTTCAAGCAAGATGATCTTCCGCACAACTGAGTCACTTTTCCAGCAAAATCCAAGCTAGAGTCTTTGAAGGTATCAAACACCGAGGAGCAAAAATGCTCAAAGCCCTCTAAGAACTGCACTTGTAGCTTGTTGAAGTATTCAGAGGATGTCTAGAACCCAAAAACAGCCTCAACCTTGAACACTTCTGTTTCGTTTTAAAAAGGGGACCGGATTGGTCGGTTTGTTAGAGGATGTCTAGAACCCAAAAACAGCCTCACCTTGAACACTTCTGTTTCGTTTTAAAAACTGGACCTAACTGGTCGATCCGACCGGTTTAACCTTGAACCGGCCACTAATCTGGTCCAGTTATGACAAATAACCGAAAAGAGCTAAAAATCGAAAATAGTTGGAAACCACCTAGTTCAACCGTAAAACCAGAAACTGGTATGGTTGAACCAGTTTTGTGAAATTGCTGAAAGGGATCTACAATGGAACTTTTTTTTTGCAGTAAAAATCTTCTTTTTTCTCAGATCTGTTGATGGTGCGGACAGATTGTTGCAATAAAGTCTTTTTTATTAAGATTGGCTATGCTTGAGAGAGTGAAAACGACTGAATATTTATGCTTGGCATTGAAATTAGCATTTTGGAGTTGTATCTATAGATCTTCAGTGAGAAAGAGAGAAATAAGAGGAACCGATGATGGTATTGCAAAGATAGATAATAGATCTAACTTCCTAAGATAGAGAGGAAGATATAGTACTTGTTTGGTTTCAGCTGAAAGTGACGTTCACGTTTTGCGTTTTCAGTTTTTTTTTTTTTTTCCCTGCGCATGAACAGTAAAATCACATGATTTATTATGCAGGGGACAAAAACACTGTTCATGCACTATTCATGAGTCCCACAACACTATTGGACCCATAGATTCTGTGGAGGACAAAAGACTAGAAAATTAAAGAGTCTTTGATGGTAAGTAAAGTGAGGAGTGCTAGATTTACGAGGTGTATTAGAAAATAAATAAATAAATAAAGAGTAAACTTGTGGCTAAGAGGGGTGGAGTGGGAAAGTGGATTGGTAAAGGAGTCATAAGTCAGTGACTTGTCTAGTCATCTGACTTTGTGTGTGTGTGTGTAAGTTTTTTTTTTTTTTTTTCTTGATTAAATAATTAGTTAAAGTTATACTATTATTTATATAAACTAAAAGATGAAACTTAAATACTAAATAGTTTATTCTTTGTCAACCATTACTGACAAGAAAAGAAAGGTGGTATGGAAAAAAAAACACTTTTAACATACATATATATTTTCTTAATATAAGTTATTAAAATTCAAATTTTAAACAAAAATTATTTTAATATTTTAATTATATTAATTATGAAGTCTTCGGTTCGACCATCAATCCGACTCCGGTCGGACCATAAAATCGATAATCAGTCTCTTTTTCGATTCTTTGTCCGTTCTAGTTTTTAAAACTATGGTTTCTCATCTCTACTGAAAATTACATGGTATTTATATATCACCATTTGGGATTTATTCACCAGAAATGATATATCTATAATATTTTTATATGGCAGGTTGTTATTAGTTGTTATTATTGGGGCAAAAAAGTAATTTTAGTATTAAATTCAAATTTGATTTGTCGTGAAAATGTTGTAAAAATATTATGAATATAACACCTCTCTTTATTCACTCATAGATTTTTGTGCCCACATAATTAGTTCCTTTTTTTAAAGGAAAATGCATATTATATTTTAAATCTCTCTTGTTGATGGGTTTATTGTTCCTATAGATTTTAGCCCCACCTCAGGCGATGGGTGTAATACTAGCGCAATAAGATTTACCGCTGATATCAACGGCCAGTGCCCAAATGAGTTGAGAGCTCAAGGAACGGTGTGAAGTCGGCTAAATTCGGCCCACAAAGTCAGCCGAAAACCATTATTGTAGTCTACAAAAATCATAAAGCTAGCCTATGTAATTGACCAACACGAGCCCACCAAAAAAAAAAAGACCTAGCGTTGGACAACTAAAGGCCCACGGCTGGGCTTAAATTAATTTCTTATTGTTTATGATATGGACTAAGCCCATGTGTGTGATAGTCTGATAGAGAAGACGGGCAAAAGCTAAAATAAGAAGATGTGGATAGAACCCCAAGTCCCCAACTCTAGCCCTTGGCCGAAGTGGATCAAAATGAATCAAATTCTATGAGGGAGAGGGAGGTCGGTTTTGAACATAGGTAGATAGTAGAGCTGCGACTGAAGTCCTAAAATATCATAGGTTGCCAAAGTGGTGGAGCTATAAAGACCGGCAATTGTTGGATCTGACTTGTGTTGGAGATTTGTAATTGTTGGGTTACAGAGAGTAGGCATGGGAAAATTATTAGATGCAGACCCGATAACCCAACCTAGCCTTAAAAAAAAAATAATAATAAATAAAAAATAAAAAATAAAAAAAAAAATGTATGAGTTATAGGAATAACATGTTTTAGTCCAATAAATTTATGATTCAAACCCGGTTGATCAAACTCATATTTGTACCTAGTTTGACGCGCTGATCAAACATTTATTTTTAAAATTTGACTATATAATTTGGACATCTTATTTGGAAAACAGATTAAGTTATCCACACAAAATTTAACTCTTGGTGTATTAATTTTTAGAAAGAACTTGATTGGAAATTAAGTAGTTAAAGGAGATGGAAGTGGCCAAGAGCTTTGTTGTTAAAGCTAAACTAGTTAGCAACTCTTGATGTTTTCAAGACATTCAGAGTTTAAATCTTTCCCTCACCTATTGTATCTTCTTTTTTGTCATAATTTACATTATACATAATAGGTTTCTACAACAAAATAATAGTGTAAAATGTTGAGTAGATGCAGAGGAAGTCAATCCTATGATACAATGGCATACTAGTACATTTCTCAAAATAGTGAGGAGCTTTAGCTTTAGCGACCATCCATTTTAGTAATTGTTATTTCATTTATAGAATTAGCTCCTTCATTAGTCGTTTGGTCGTTTGGTCTTTAGTATTGCTAGTGCTCTTGAAAATGAATGCAGGTTGCTTTGGTGAAGGAAGGGGTGTGACATTACTCAACATGAAAACAACTGCTGACATGATTGGTCGATCTGTTGCAAGTTCTTGCACACACAAAAGTCCAATTTGAATGCATCTCAATACTTCATTAGCCAGGTATGTCTCACCTAGTGATGGATCAACTATTTCCATAGCTTTGCCTTCTATCCATTGGTCCCAAATCTATAAACAACGTATTCATATTAGGCTAAATACAACACAACAAGGCTAGTATTGCAAGTCATTGTTTCCACATGTACTTACATGTTCAATCAAATTTGAGGATGGACCATTATGATAATAGTTGGTGTTTCTTTTGCCAGTGATGATCTCCAATAGCAACACCCCAAAACTAAATACATCAGACTTTATTGAAAATAATCCTTGCATTGCATACTCGGGTGACATATAACCGCTGTTGTAATACAATGAAAATAGAACTATTAAGCATTGCATATTATTAAACAAAAATTAAAGAAAACTATTGGGCATAGTTCATGAATAAACAAAAATTATTCAAAAAATCCTTTGTTCAATAACATTACACATAACATTTGAACTAATAAAAGATAAAAGTATTTTTCAAAGAGCCTAGTAATTTAACTGGAGCCTCTTGATTTTTTCAAAGAAGGCATTCAAGTTCAAATCCCCCCTCTACCAACTATTTAAGTTACTAAAAAAAAAATTAAAAATAATTTCAAAGAAGTCCATCATTTTTGCAAAAAGGGGCAGCAATTTGTACTCCTATGAAATATAATAATGTTAGTCAAGTAATCAGGTGAAAAGTTTTTTTTTTTTTTCTTTAGTCCACTTACAATGTTCCAACAATACAATTTGTATTGGCTTCAATTTGGTCCCCTCTAAAGATTCTAGCCATTCCAAAATCTGAAATCTTTGGATTCAATGCAGTGTCAAGTAAAACATTGCTAGCCTTTAAATCTCTATGAATAATTCTTAATCTTGAGTCTTGATGAAGATATAAGATCCCTCGAGCAATTCCACAAATAATCTCAAATCTCTTTCCCCAATCTAACCATGACCTTTTTGTTTCATCTGAATGAAGATATTTGAACTCAGATTAGACTACATTTGTGATTACATATATAATCATATGCTAGGAATTAAGATGTTTGAATTTTGAGGACCATTTTCATGGTCACGATGCTTGAAGTTTATGTGAAAAGAATACGTACCAAAAATAAAAGAGTCCAAACTTTTGTTTGGCAAATACTCATAAATTAATATCTTCTCTTCTCCTTGAACACAATAACCTAAAATTCTCACCAAGTTCCTGTGTTGGAGTTTAGCAATTAGTACTACTTCATTTTTGAACTGTTCTATTCCTTGTTTTGAATATTTTGATAGTCTTTTTACAGCTATTTCCATTCCATTTTGTAGCAAACCCTGAAATAAAAATCCAAAGGTCATTTCATCGTAGTACACAAATGCTGACAAAAATTTGACTCAATTATTTGGGCAAGCCTAATTTCACCTAATGAAGTCTTACACTTAAAACTATGAATGCACCTAAACATTCATGACGAATTTTACGATGCATTAACACACATGAACTAAGATTAAGTTATTTTTTTCTGGGTGTTGCCACCTGTGTAAGGAGAATACCTTATAAACCGAGCCAAAGCCACCTTTACCAAGCGTGTTAGCAACAGAGAAATTATCTGTGGCTGCAATAATGTTTTTTAGATCAAATACTGGCAAAATTGAATCTCTTCTAATTCCATCGAGGTACCTTCTAATTGAAGAGTCTTCTAAGTTTGGTAAACTACAGGCACCATATGAATCTGTGCTTTTCCACTTCCCTGTTATAAACCAACTAACAAATAATTAGTTAATACGTTCATATTTGATAGATAATAGAATGTGCAAATGGAAGGAGCCAATGTATTGGGATATACATAGGCTGAGAGGCAAGAAATTAAAGGACAAGCATTTGCGAAATTGTCTGGGTTGCTTCAATATACCACTATGCAATGAAAATCACTCTTTCGAAAGTAAAATAATAATAAAAGAATCCCTTTTCATCTCTCTATTAAATGCATTTTTTCGTTTCTAAGCATTTTTTAGTTTCTTTACCAGTACCTTGGCCAGTACAGAAACAAGGCTGTTTCATGCCGGAAAACATACCGGCCCATACCGGGTCATTTCGGCCATACCGGAAAAGATATCGGATTTCGGCCGGTATATGCATACCGGACAGGAACCAAAAAAAGGTGTTTCTTTCTCAAAGTTATGAATTCCGTTCCATTCCGGCTGGAACGGACGGAAAATCTCGTACCAGTCTACAAACCGGAATGAGGTACCCCTTGCTCCACTTCGGAGAAAATTTCGGCCTATTCCGGTGCGTTTCGGGCATTCCGGTCGATTTTAGCAAATTCCGGCCGAAATCAAAGATTCGGCGGGCATGCATTTTGAGTTTTTTTTTTCCCTATTGAAAGAAAAATCACTGCCACTGGATCTTCTATATGGGAGATGAAAAGAAAAAAAAAAAAAAAAGAACGAGATGAAGGCATGAAGCAAAGCCCGTGTGAGAGAGAAAATACAAAAGAATAAGAAGAAGAAGAAGAAGAAGAAGAAAAAGATGAGAAAAGAGACTAAAGAGAGCACCTGTGAGCCATTGAAGTCTGAAGATTGAGGAGACGTTGGAACTTTGGAAATGAGAAGAGGAAGAAGGAGTGGTCAGGTGAGATGAGGAGTAACCACGTGAGTGGGTTGGAGAATGGGAAAAGTTAGTAGAAGGAAACTTCTTGGAAGTTCCTTCCATATAATTGCCTAAATTGTTTTGTTTTATTTACAAAAGGACCACTACTAATGATTTTTTAATAGCGATTAGAATCATCTACTTACTTTATTTGAGATTTTTTTATATACAAAGTGTGTGTGTATATATATATATATATATATATCAAAACATCTTAAAATGGGGTTAAAATGGGTATTTGCTCCTTTCGCCCAAAAAATGTAAAAAAATACTCATATTCTGAAACTATCTAGCAACACCTCAAAATGGGGCCAAAATTGGCATTTGCTCATTTCGCTTAAAAAATGTAAGAAAATGTCCATGTTCTGAAACTATCTAGTAAAATATTTTCATTTTAAAACTTGATTTTCTAAAAATCGAGTTTCAATGTAAAACTCGATTTAATGAAAATTAAGTTCTTTGGAAAAATTCACATGGAACTCGAGTTCCATGTGACCGAAATATTTCGTTTCGTTCGCTAAATCGAAACGGCTTTCGATACGAAATTGACTACCTATTAAAAATGCTTCTTGCATTTTTTATCTTGTTTGTTAACTCTATTTTTTAGTAGATTTTAAGAATACATTTTCCTTTAACTTCTATAAATTTGAAAATTGTCTGAGTTGAGGATTTTTTTTTCTTCTTTTTTCTTTCATCTTTCTCTAATGTCTCCCATGCGAATCAAAGATGCACATTCTGTTTATTTTCTAATAAACATTCTTCCTCATTCCTTTGATGAAATGGAGGTAAATATTGATTTCATCCCTATCTTTGAGAAAGGAAAAATAAAGGTGTAATGGTATATTAATAAAGTTTTATATTTCATTACTTTCCATTCATTCTTTTATAAACTCCTAAAAGCAGTAGAGAAATGAAATCATATTTTATTTCATATAATTCCATTCTTTTAAAAACTCTTATATTCTAACTTACTAAAAACTATATCTTTTGATAAATAATATGCAAATAATTTACCAGAAATAAATAAAAGTAAAATTATATCATTTGATAAATACTATGCACATAATCTACCATAAATAAATAAAAGTCAAATGCACTCTTGAGTCACCTTACTATAATTTTTTCACTAGACTTAGCAGCAAAAAATAAATGAAAAAGAAATTGCTTCCATTCAAACAAAAGACTGAGCAAAGACTTGCTTACCCATTTTCTTCCTCATTACCAGCCAATACACAATGGAGACCACAGGAACCATTACAGCAACAGAAACTCCCAGAATTGCCAACATCCTTGTTTTTCGAGTAAGACCATTTTTCTTGGCATATTGAGCTAAGGTAAAAAAAAAATAATAATAAATAAATAAATAATTTATTTATTATTCATAGTAACCTCATAAATTCGAGAAGGTAATTGAACATAAATAGTTAATATTGATGCAATTTTATAGGGAAAAGAGAGTAGGGAGGAAACAATAAGCTTAAGGACTAAGAGTCTGTTTGGATACAGCTGAAAACAGAAAATAGAAAAACTGTAGCAAAATAATTTTTAAATGTGTAAATAGTACCGTGGGACCCATTTTTAATGAAAAATGGCTAAAAAGTGATGTTTGTGGATCCCGTAAACAATGCACGAGTGCACTGTTCATGCTGAAAAGTCAACAAAATCGGCTAAAACAAAAAAAGGAAAACGCAAAATGCAGGAAACGCAATCCAAACCGCACCTAAGGAGAATGTGTGATTCCCTAATTGAGGTCAAAATTCAATTGTTAAAAAAATGCGCAAACTGGTTTTTCAACATCAAACTCAGATAGAACAAGTGTTACATATATACCCCTATATACCCGTGGGACAAAAGTGGTGAATATAATTGTAGAAATTCTTATGATGTCAGGCGTTAACTTTTTTTTTTTTTAAAAAGAATGCAATAAAAAAATTTAAACAATTTCAACTTGTCAAACTGTTTCTTAAAAGTTTGGAAAATTTTAAGGCAAAGAGAAGATAGAAATGCGAAGATTATGACATTGTTTTTGGACGGTTTAACAAAACCATGTATAAATCTGTTGCAATATGCATAAAATCTGGATGCTCTATATGTGCTATGTGTTAGGAAATGTGAGATGACTATTATTTCATGTTAGAATAAGAAGTTATTAGAAAGAAGTAAAAAGAATATGAGAAGAGAGAAACAAGCAATTAATGTGGTTTAACCAAAGCACCCTACCATTTTCTTATATTGGATTTTTTTTTGGTTACATGTCTATAGTACCTTTTTATTAGAGGTAACCTAAGCAATTAATATGGAAGCAATAATTAAAAATAAATTTGCAAGTATTAATTAAAGTATTACCTAGTACAACCGCATCCACACGTATGTATAAATCTTGTCCTTCATTAGAAAATGTTCTTACGTCGACCAAGTCCCCGTGCCATGTCAAGCATCCAATCCCTCCCTCACTCTCATATGCACTTGTGTAAGCCGTACAAGAACAATTCCTTAAGCATTCTTGCTCACACTCTTTCAAACTTAAACTCATGTCTACATGTGCTATTGAAGTATCAGGCACCTTCACATATGCCAACTTGACGAACCCTTCTCCACTCTTACAAGTAGACACCCCTCGGATCCTTACACACCCACTTGATCCATCTCTAATACGCCAATCAAGAGGTGACTTAGGTTCGAACCCAGGTAAGCATGTGCAATCGAACTCATCCCCATTGTATGGGTCACAGTAACTATTTGGACCACACTTTAAATACATATCGCAGACTCTTTTGAGTCAAACCAAAACGCGACCCATTTACTATCTTCCCAAGTGAACTTCCTCAATGTTCCTGATTCACCTAACACAAATCTAGTTTTAGAGTAAACATTAGGCTCAGCTATAATATACATCATGGTGATTTCATCTTGATTATTCTTAAAACTAACATTCAAGTGGGAAGTATATAACTTAGATTTCATTTCTGGTGCACCGGTTAATCCTTTGCCACTCCAAGATCCAGCTCGCCACAATGGAGTCTGACCCTTGTAAAACAACAACTGGGGGTACCCAATTGAATCAATTTTAAATGAGTACTTACCTATTTTCGGGTCATCTTTGGACTTCCAAGATGTTAAGTATCGACTCAACCCAATCTGTCGATCCAACCCAACTTTCATAAAAGGAAGCATAGTATTGGTGGGATAATCAAAGCTTTGCCATAAGACCCTTTGGCTGTGTTGTTGAACCAAAACAAGATTTCCAACATCTAAGAGCTGAGCCATAGAAATAGAATAGTTTGTGGATGAGACTGAATCAATATTCGTGGACCAAATAGGATACTTTTGGTTTTGGCTGTGGAGGACAAGGTTTCCCTGACTGTTGATGGATAGGATTCCCGAGCTATCATTGAGTGGATTATCTCTATTTGCAACCCAAACAATGGTTTGTTCGGAAATTTGGTAATACCAAATTCCAACGTAGCGGCGGTTGGAATTGCCAGGGCTGAAAAATCCAAGTGCAAAGGTTTTTTGGTTTGAGACTAGAGTTTGACCATCCTTGATGGGCTGGTCTGGAGTTATGGTATCAAGGGAAACGCAAATTGGAAAAAGAAGGGAGAGAAGTAATAGCAATACTGATTTCAGTAAGGATTTAGCAGGATTCATGGTTTTTCCAATGAAGATTGTAGGGCATGAGAGTGCGTAAGAAGAGCATCTGAATGCATGTGTGCTACTTAATTCATATTAATACCTCAAGCCGAAGCTCACTATTTACATATTCCCATGTATCCGCATTTGTTTTTAGCGTGTTGACTTTCCAAGTTTTTGCACCATTGCTTATTTGCTTTATTGACCTTTTTAGAATGAAGCACATTGAGATATGGTGCATGACAACCAAACTGCCGACAGGGTGTACAGTGGTTCAAAAAGAATGATTTAATATTTTTTTAACTTAAATTTCATTTTGTTTTAATGAGAAATTACAACTTTACCCACTAATTAAATAAAAAGTGGAGATTAAAACTTATTACCACTTGTCATTATGTATTTAAAACAAAATGAGATCTCCAGTTAAAAAATACTAGAGGTATGCCCAGTCCTCAAAAGTAACCCCTGAGCTAGCAAAATAAAAATAAAAATTTATATTTAATATTTTTTTTATTTGAACCCCTAATATAAAATTTTAAAATGATATCTAGGCCCTCTAAAAAAAAAAATAGTAAACCCAAGAACAAAATTAGAAATTTGTTAATCTTAAACCTAAAAAAAAAAGGATTTTACCAAATTTGAAATAAACTAAGAGATGAAATTATTCAATGCAATGATGATTAAAGTTTACTTAACATCAATAAATAGCATGTTTATTGTATTTAGAAACAATATATAAATGACTTCCAAGATTTAATCTTAGTAACAATAATTAGTATGTTTATTGTATTAAGAAATTATATTTCAAATGAACTTATAATTTATCTTTTATTTTCTTACTACTACTATGAGAAAATTTGTAACAAGATTTATCTATTACTTAAGATTCATCTTTTCACTGACTACCCTAGAAAGAATCCTAAAGCTGCCACTGATTGCAGACATTTCATTACTTGCATACTTCTACTAACTTTCTTAACAAAAAAAAGGTTAAACTTGTTGCACACAAGTTTTTTTTACATAATTTTACATACCCAAAAAGCAACTTTCTTTTAGGGTTTGTGTAAAATTGTGCAAAAATAAAATAAAATCGTGTGTAATAAAAAATACTGCTAAAAAAAGATCTGGTTAATAAGTGCCTTTGGGGCATATTTACTAATGAACTATTTTAGAAAAAATTTTATACTACTTTTATGGAAATATAAAAAACTGTAAAAAAAAAAAAAAAAAAAAAAAAAAAAAAAAAAGTTTAATTTCTAAAACAAATGCCTTAAGGGCACCCGTAAAAAAATAATAATAATAAAAGAAAAAGAAGAAGATGAAGAGAGAACAATAAAAGGTAGAAGAAATAAGAAAGAAGAAGGCACTTATGTGTACCAAACCATGTTTTCATATTTAAGGTTCACAAGTATGAACCAAACACTTTTTAATATTCAAGAATTAAAAAAATATATATATATTTGAAATTTATTTTTTATCATCTACAAAATTTAATAAAAATATATATTTGCCAAGAGTTTTATAATTTAATTAGTTAGCACATTCTGGTGTTTTCAATGGAGATATCTAAAATTCAAATCTCCACTCCCCTAATTACCAAATTATTAAAAAAAACCTATATATATATGATTTATTTATTGAAATTATGGATTTATTCTTAAGTCACCTAGTTATTATGTAAGTACCAAATCTTAAAAGCAGTGAATACAAAAGCAATAAACACGATATTCAAGATTTGTTAACAAATTAAGTTGAAAACCAAAAATGAACATCTTTGATGAAAAAACCACTTTGGAACCTATTCATGTAAACACAAAGTTTTTTTATGTGATAATGTAAAGAGAAACGCAATTTCTGAAAAGAAAGGAGAGTATATAGTGTATTCCTACCATGATTGGAAGACTAGTGCGTTTGGGAAGTGATGAAAGTTTAAGTATTTATTAGAGTTTGTAGCTTACTTTTGCTATTATTTATGGGTCCTGTGGGGGTAAGAGCCCAAAATAATATGTTGGGCCATGGGCCCATCCGAGGACAATAAAATGTCCGAGGAGATTGCTAGTAAATAGTAAAGGCCCAACATAAGGCCCCGTAGGTAAGAAGCACGTGGAGGAATGTCCGAGGATGAAAATCCTCTCGGACATGGCTAGCATACCTCAACTTTGTATTCCAACAGCTAGAGGAACCTTCCAAGAAGCTCAAGAGAGGAGGACGTGTCCAATGGATTTGAAAGAAAGGTGGGAAAGCCCAAAAGATCTAAGGAAAAGCTGCTGCCATTGCATTAAATGCACTGTAACCACTTTTCTGGCCGCATTTATATGGAGAAGACATCTAAACAGTGAAACTTTGGTTATTACAACTCACAAAGAACCAGAAGAGGTGTCTAATGGAACAGGTACTCAAGTGAAGTCTTAAATGAACAACAAGTATAGAGTTAAAATGATCTGAAAAGAGCTATATAATGTAAAGAATCCTTTATGAAAGGGGGATCAGAAAAATCCCAAAAAAGAGGAGAAGAAGCTTATCAACAATTGCATGTAAAAAAGATCAATTGACATAAAAATAAAGCTTCTCGGATTAAGAATCTTGTCCTATTCATTTCTGTAGTTTCATTCAAACTGTCTTTGAACTTGTGATAATTATAGCCCAAATTCACTAAAACCCAGTTTTCCAACCCGCACTCTACAGATTTATTGTTTTGGGCTTATTGGGCCAGTGATCTCAAACTGAGTCCACATAATTGGCGCCGTCTATGGGAAGAACTTGTGCATTAGTGAGTGTATTAGTAAGCATAACGGTAAAATATGGAAGGATCAGGTCAACTCCAGGTGAATTCGCACTAGGTAGAGCCTGCCAACTCTCAACGACAAGATGACTTTCTCAATCTTGAACGTGAACGAGACCAGGCAGAATATCAAGAGGGTAGTGTGCGTACTACTCATATGAGTAAAAGCCATTCCCGAGGGGGAAGTCATATATCCCAGAGGAGAGATGATAATAAAGCCATGCAAAAGGAAATTGATGATTTAAAGAAGAAACTACGTCATGCACAATGAAAGCAACCCCTTTCTAATTCTAACGACTCTTCTAATGATGAAGATTATGCTAGTTATAGACGAAGGTCAAGAACTCCGCCGAGTGAATCTTTCTCCTACGACGAAGAGCCTCACCACGGACGAAAATATAATAGCCCACCTTGCAAAGGCGTAGGAAACGATGTCATGAACAAGGCACTCAGTTAAGTCTCTAAATCCCCCTTTACGCGCAGGATAGAAGGGGCTAAACTTCTACGGCCTTTCCATCAACCTACGTTCCTCCTTTACAATGGTCGACCAGACCCTGTAAAACATGTGAGCCAGTTCAACTAGAGGATGGCTATCCATTTGAAGGACGAGGCCTTGTTGTGCAAAATATTTCCTTCCAGCCTAAGACCTATGGCAGTGAGGTGGTTTAACGGATTGAGGGCTAATTCCATAAATTCCTTCAGGAGCTCACTCAAGCTTTCGGTTCTCATTTTGTCACGTGTAGTAAGATACCTAGACCCTTGGATTTGCTACTATCCCTATCCATGTGAGAGGGTGAAACTTTGAAGGCATACTTGAATAGGTATTGGGAGATGTACAACAAAATAAATGGCGATTTTGAAGACGTAGCCATCAGCACTTTCAAGGTCGGCCTCCCTAATGAGCATGGACTAAGGAAATCCTTGACTGGCAAACCTATTACCAATGTGTGCCAACTTATGGACCGGATTGATAAATACAAAAGGGTTAAGGAAGATCAGAACCAAGGAAAAGGTAAAATGAAAGTTATCCTTCAGAAGAGGAGAGATTTCAGGTCGAACCGATTCAATACCGTTCGACCTCAAAAAGATTATGTCGGACTGACAGGATCTACCAACGCCCATGTGGTTAATGCTGTATTTCGAGAACCGGTACATCAAGTTCTCGAAAGGATAAAAATAAACCATTCTTTAAATGGCCGAACAAGATGGACGGAAACCTTACGAGGTGAAACCCGAGCCTCTATTGTCAATACCATCAAGACCAAGGACATACCATAGAAGAATGTAAGAATTTGTGGGACCATTTAGAACAACTGGTCCAATAGGGGAAGTTGAAGGAACTCTCACACCATTCTAGTGGTTGGGTGGAGCAAATTGGTTTAAACCCCTAGAAGGATGCTCTTTCAAGACCTCCTTTAGGGACGATCAATGTCATCTTTGCTGCTCTAGGAAGGATTGGATCCTCTCTGTTTAGAGTAATGTCTGTGGCTCTACTACTCGTCGAGGACTCCAATGCAGGGCTGAAAAGGGCCAAGATGGGCATCCAGTCAATCTTGGGATTCTCGGACGAGGATAAGATTGGAACCATCCAACCCCATGACGACGCCCTGGTAGTCACTCTCAGGATAGAGGGATATGATGTGAAGAGACTATTGGTAGACCAAAGCAGAGCGGTCGAGATTATGTATCCCAACCTGTACAAGGGTCTGAATTTAAGATCCGAGGACCTAACGGCTTACGATTCCCCCTTGGTGAGCTTCGAAGGAAAAACAGTCATTCCCAAAGGCCAGATCAGACTACCCATACAGACTGACTTAGAAATAGTGGGGGTGGACTTTATTGTGGTAGACTTCTATTCACCCTACACAGCCATTGTGGCTAGACCTTAACTCTATGCCTTAGGAGCCATTTCCTCCACACTCCACTAGAAGGTGAAGTACCCGTCCCACGGCCAAGTCAAAGAGATCGTGGGGAGCTAATATATGGCTAGGCAGTGCATGGTGGCCACCATATTACACAGACCAAACGTAGAGTCCTCAGCTTCTTTTGAAAGGAATTTATAGCAATTAAAAAATCCAACGTTGACCAATGATGAGCCAGCTGAAAAGGCTGAATGCGAAGATCTAGAAAAAGTTACTGTTGGTGATGATCAGGAGAAATTTTTTCAGGTCAAATCCCAACTGCCTCCCCAAGAAAGACAAAAACTAATTGAATTCCTGACAAAAAAACATGGACGTATTCACGTGGAACGCGTACGAAGCCCCCAAGATGGATCCGAGTTTCATTTGCCACCATTTGAATGTTAACTCATTTGTTACCCCCCAAAAGCAATCTCCTCGGTGCTCATCTAAAGAACATTCTGATGCTATCAAAGACAAAGTGACAAGGTTTAAGCAGGCAGGGGCTATCAAAGAAGTTTTCTACCTTGAATGATTGGTCAATACTGTGGTAGTAAAGAAAAGAGCGGAAAGTGACGAGTTTGCGTGGACTTCACAGATTTAAACAAGGCTTGTTCGAAAGATCCCTTCCCCATGCCTCACATAGACCAGTTGGTTGACGCAACCATAGGCCATCCTCGGATGAGCTTCTTAGATGCCTTTCAAGGGTACCATTAAATACCGCTAGCACCAGAGGATCAGGAAAAAACAGCTTTTGTCACTCCCACTGGAAATTACCATTACAAGGTAGTGCCCTTCGGCCTGAAGAATACAGGATCCACTTATCAAAGGATGATGATTAAGATGTTTGAACCCCAATTGGGGAAGAATATTGAAGTCTATATAGATGATATGGTAGTAAAGAGCAAGGAAGTATCCGACCATATGGATGATCTAGGAAACATTTTTGGAATACTGAGAAAACATAAGTTGTGCCTTAATGCCTCAAAATGTTCCTTTGGGGTAAGGTCAAGAAAGTTCCTGGACTACATGGTGACTCATCGAGGAATTAAAGTTAACCCCGATCAAGTTAAGGCAATAAACAATTTACAGCCACCTCGAAATTCGAAGGAAGTCCAGAAACTCATTGGAATGATAGCTGCTTTAAATCGGTTTATTTCTCGATCCGCAAACAGATGCAGGCCTTTTTTCTTATTGATGAATAAATGGAAAGGATTTGAATGGACTGAAGAATGTGCTCTGGTATTTCAGCAACTTAAATAATACCTGTCTCGACAACCTATCATATCCAGTCCTCTGACTGACGAGGTATTGTTCTCTTATATCGTAGTTGCCCCCCACGCTATAAGTCTATTATTGATATGAATTAACAATAGGATACAACGGCTAGTCTATTATGTAAGTAAATTACTGCATGAGACTGAAATTCGCTATTTGCCATTGGAGAAGGCCATCCTAACGGTAGTACATGGTACAAGAAAACTTCTCCACTATTTCCAAGCCCATATAGTCATCGTCCTAACTTAACTTCCACTCAGGGGCGTACTTCGAAGCGCTGATTATACGGGGAGAATTGCAAAATGGGGCACCATTCTAGGGGTTTTTGACATCAAATACATACCTTGCACCTCTGTCAAGGGTCAGATACTAGCAGACCTTATGGTCGAGTTTGTTGAACCTACATTAGAGGAAATGTCAACAACACAGAACATGGATGGAAAATCAATTGGTACGATCTCCTTGCAAAAACCTCCCTTCTAGAAAGTATATGTTGATGAAGTGGCAAATCAAAGGGACTCAGGAGTGGGGCTAGTTTTAATCTCGCCTGAGAAACTCACCATTGAGAAGTCACTAAGACTGGGGTTCTCGGCCATGAATAATGAGACTGAATATGAGGCTTTATTGGAAGGAGTATCCATGGTTCAAAGAATAGGGGGAAAGGCCATAAAGGTGTTTTTGGATTCAAGAATGGTCGTTGGTTAAATAGGCAAGGAGCTGGAAGTCAGGGATGAGAGGATGTAAGGATACTTAAATCAAGTCAAGTTCCTACAGTCAAAATTGAGTCATTTAGCCTACACCACATTTCCAGGAGTGGAAAAACACATGCTGATTCCCTAGCTACGCTGGCATCCTCCTCAGCTCAAAGCCTACCTCGAGTCATCCTGTCAAGGATTTATACAGACCCACAGAAATAAACGAAGTGGCAGCCCATGTTCAACAAATCGAGGTAGGATCTAATTGGATGGATCTCATAATATCATTCTTAAAAGAAGATACTTTGCCATCGGATAAACTAGAAGCTGAGAAAATACGGTGAAAGGTGCCCCGATTTTGGCTGTCCGAGGATTAGAAACTGTATAAGCGCTCCTTCTCTGGGCCATACCTACTGTGCATTCATCCTGAAACATCAGAGCTGCTTCTTGAAGAATTACACAAAGGAATTTGCGGAAGTCACATAGGAGGAAGATCTTTATCTCATAGAGCTATCACGCAAGGCTATTGGTGGCCAAACATGCAGAAAGAAGTACAAAAGTATGTAAAGAAGAGTGATCAATGCCAAAGATTCGCACCTAATATACACCAACCAGGGAGAGTCCTTAATCCCCTATCTAGTCCTTGGCCTTTTGCACAGTGGAGTTTAGATATTGTTGGTCCTTTTCCCAAAGCAGCAGGTAACAAGAAATATTTGCTGGTCGGCACAGACTATTTCACCAAGTAGGTTGAAGCTGAACCTTTAGCGAACATCAGAGATGTGGACGCTAAGAAATTTGTCTGGAAAAATGTTGTCATCTGATTCGGGGTCCTTCACTCCCTCATCTCGGACAATGGCCTTCACTTTGACAGCAAATCCTTTAGACTATATTGTAGTGAATTGGGAATTACGAACAAATATTCTACCGCAGCCTATCCTCAAGGAAACGGACAAGCTGAGGCTATTAATAAAGTCATAATTAATGGAATCAAGAAAAAGCTAGATGATACGAAAGGAAAATGGGTGGAAGAACTTCCACACGTCTTGTGGACATATAGAACCACGCCTCGCAGATCAACAGGGGAAACCCCCTTTTCAATGACTTATGGAGCCGAAGCTATTATTCCCCTAGAGACAAGCTTCCTGACATTGAAGACCAGCTCGTTCAGTCCGAATAGTAATGATAACTTGCTAGAAAGGGGCTTGGATCTTATCGAAAAAAGAAGAGAAAATGCAACGGTTCAATTGGCATACTATCAACACAAACTCAAGCAAGGCTATGACGCCAAAGTAAAGCTTAGGCCACTAGAGCTTGGTGACTTGGTATTAAGGAAGGTCCTGGGCACCGCAAAGAATCCAGCATGGGAGAAGCTAGGACCCAATTGGGAAGGACTGTATCGCATAACATCTGTGACTGGTATAGGAGTCTATTTCCTCGAGGACTTAGATGAACATGTAATACCACACCCTTGGAATGTAAACAATTTGAAAAAGTATTATTATTAATAAAGATTTTCCTTTATCAAATGAATTCTCCCATTGTGTAAAAACATTGTATTTCATGTTACTCGAACTTTCCAAATATTAAACAGAACCTAAGTCTTGCATGGCTCCTTGGACCACTGGCTTGAGGGAAATTAATAACTAATGGAAACTTTTTAAGTGTTAAGTAGAACTTAAGTCCTGCATGGCTCCTCGGACCATTGGCTTGGGGGAAATTAATAATTTATGACAACTTTTTAAGTGTTACGCAGAACCTAAGTCCTACATGGCTCCTCGAACCACTAGTTTGGGGGAAATTAATAACTTATGACAACTTTTTAAGTTTTAAGTAGAACCTAAGTCCTGCATAGCTCCTCGGACCACTGGCTTGGGAGAAATTAATAACTTATGAAAACCTTTAAGTGTTAAACAGAACCTAAGTCCTGCATGGCTCCTCAGACCACTAGTTTGGGGGAAATTAATAACTTATGGCAACTTTTTAAGTGTTTAGCAGAACCTAAGTCCTGCATGGCTCCTCAGACCACTAGCTTGGGGGAAATTAATAACTTATGGCAACTTTTTAAGTGTTAAACAGAACCTATGTCCTACATGGCTCCTTGAACCACTGGCTTGGGGGAAATTAATAATTAATAGCAACTTTTTAAGTGTTAAACAGAACCTAAGTCCTGCATAACTCCTCGGACCACTGGCTTAGGGAAAATTAATAACTTATGATAACTTTTAAGTATTAAACAGAACCTAAGTCCAGCATGGCTCCTCAGACCACTGGCTTGGGGGAAATTAACAACTTATGACAACTTTTTAAGTGTTAAACAGGACCTAAGTCCTGCATGGCTCCTCGAACCACTGGTTTAGAGGAAATCAATAGATAATGGCAACTTTGCAAGTATTAGACAGATCTTAAAACATGTCATATCTTACAGGCCAAATATCAGGATGAAAATTAATAGTTAAAGGCATGTGCCTGTATTTTAACTTGTATACACGAAATATCTACATATAACACATGGTTGCCTGCCTTTATCACTCAAGTTTAAACTTATACTTTTATCTTATTTAGTACTTTTATCCTTAACACTTTATCCGGTTATAAGTGATAGATGATTTTTGGATTTGATTGAGGTCACAACAATATCAAAACTACAAAAGCTAAAAGAACAAAGAATGCATAGAAGCGTATTCTCATTAAACGATAAAACAAAATGTACATTGAACACACTGACATAATGTTTTTTTAAAAAAAAAAAAAAAAAACAACAACAACAACAACAAAATAATCTTCTTTAAAACTACTAAAAAACAAAGAAGACAAAATCCTAGTGGCTATGCTTTAGCAAGAGGGTCTTTCTTTTGGCTCAGCTGAGAGCAAGGAGCATTCTTGGCCTTGGGATTAATCTCCTGATTTTCGGCCTTTGCTTCCTTCGTTTTTGCAGCATATTTGGCCTTGGCTGATGGCTTCTTCCCTTTGTCCTTGCCTTTTCTCCCTTGGCCCCTTGGCCTTTATCACCAGCCTGGCTGCATTCCATTGGAATTTTAGGAGGAGGGAGGGCATCTGGAACCACCAAAGGTTGCCCAGAAGGCTCGGGGATAGGGGCAGGAGAAGAGGAGGCAGAAGGGATCTCCTGAATCTGAGGATGGTAATAAACACTCCCTGGTAGCCTCAAAGTAGAATCAGCGGGGACTCCTGCAGCGGTCAGGGCTTTGTCCCATGTCATGTTACAGTAGTTACGACATACCTCTGATAGCTCCTCTACTAGCCTTATTTCAGTCTCCTCCATTCCGAGTTGATAAGAAGCTTTCTTCTCAGCCTCGGTTGCCTCCTTGGCCAGTTAGATTTCTTCCTTTGCCTTCTGCAATTCAGCCTGTAAATTTATGACCATTTGCTTCTGCATGGCCAAGTCTATCTTAGTTGAATGAAATTTTTGGCACCGCTCCTCAACCTGCCTTTCTGCCGTCTTCAGACCGGCCTCAGCACTAAAGCATGCCTGGTCTGCCAATTTCAGCTTCTTGAACAGTTCCAGCTGCTCCTATTTAACAGCCCCTAATGATTTCTTAACAGTGGCGCGAGTGAAGGCCTCAACGTCGGCACAGTTATTAGCTTCACGGTACCACTCATCGGCCATAAAAACTTGTTGAGTAATCTACCCAAAAAATCACAAAAACAGAATAAATTAGAAACAAAAGTACAATTTGGTATGCAAATTCATGAGTGGATAAGTAATTTACCATGGTAAGATCCCTCTTTAGAGACAGGAAAATGTCATTTTGATTGAAACGCCTATAGCTGTCCATGTCCTTCGGAAGGAGTAGAGGCTGCTCCAGGGCTTCAGCTATATAAACCGCTCGCCCTTTCTGAAATTCACAAACTGAGGCACCCCAAGGAATAGAAGCCCCATCCACTTCTAGCCGAGGGCTCTATATGCGTTGTGTTATACACACATCAGCTCGATGCTACTCTTCTCAACTTTCCACAGATTGGGATCTCCTGCTCCTAGCCTCAGGGGCCATTTTTTGTTGGTTCGTCCCCTTCCGAGGACCCACTTCGCCTTCCTCGAGCGTATCAACTGGCCTTTTCTTTTTTAGATCAGGGTTAGCCTTTAAGCCAAGGTCGAAGGGGATTTGTGGTGAAGGAGGAGGAGCAAATTGGGATGTAGGGGCTATTTTTGATGTGGACTCTTTACCCCTGGTAGCCAGAAGATCCCTTAAACTTTTGTTGTTCTTGTTTAACGCCATACTATCTTCCCCTTCGTCCGAATCGTCTGGACGTGCAAGTATCAAGTATGGGTTATGAACATTGAAGCTTCTATTTTATTCACCCTCAGCGTCCGAAATGCAGATCAGAGGAGTTCTTGGAATTTGCTCTTCCTCAAAGTCAAACTTGTCTATCTCCTCCTCTAGCGATAGATGAGATGAGGCCACCCCCTCCGCAGGTATTGTTGCAACATTCGGAGGAGCTTGTGGAAGTGGGAGTGCAACTAGAAAAGGATTCTAGTAGATTTGGCTGCAGAACTGGAGGAAGATCCCTCCGAGCCAAGAATCCTAGCTTTGAAACATCAATCCTAGCCAATCTTGAACTCCCAGCTCTTATGGCTTGGCCTACGTCATGGAAAGTACGGGATAGAGGATCGTAGTCCAAGATTAAAGGAGTTGCTTGCAACTGTCCGTCCTCGCTCATAAATATTTTTGACCTTAAGAGGTAGTTAAGAGCTTGAACATTAGTATGACTAAGCTTAGGAGAAACGTGATCCTTATCTGCAAATGCTAAGTCCCTTTCTAAAGAAATTAGACCTAATGGTATCCCACCTAGATCTCCTGCCCGAGTTGAACAATGAAGACCATCGGTCCAATCCCCTGAAGCGATCAGGTAGTCATCCTTCATACCCTTATTGGATTTGGGAAGACAGGATATCAACCTTATAACCTCGGACCGGGACTTCAGATAGTACCTCACGCCAGAGAGTTGGCGGCATTCATACATGTGAACCACATCGTGCCACGTGAGCCCAAAACCCAACTGCTCGTTCAGAACATCTATGCTACCCAAAACCCTAAATAGGTTAGGGGCATATTGGTGAGGGGTTAACCTATGGTTAAGCAGGTAGTCCCTAGTTATTCTACCCATGGAAAGCATCATTCCTCCCTCTATGAAAGCAATCATAGGAATGACAACTTCACTCATTTCCCTGTCAGTATTTACTCGGTCTGAAGAACAATATTCTAAAACTACCCTTGGTGGGATATGGTATTTCGCTTTAAAACCCTCCATATCGGCCGGTGAGTCTACTAGGTGCTTGAACCTACCCATCTAAACAAACAGAAAGGCTGAGAAGAAAAAGGAAAGTATAAGAAGATAAAGACTTACGAGAATATGTATGGTAGTCTTTGGGAATTTTAGAGATCTTTAGTAAAGCTCTTACTGGAAGTATCTATGAAAACTTGAAAGTTAGAGTGGTTTGTGAGATGGTGCGCTGGGATTCTCTAAATCTCTTAAAGGTTTTTTGAGGAAAAAGGGAAAATGGTACCCCTTAGGGCCTTATATAGTGGGAAAAGATGAGTGGGAATACTCCCACTCAAAATACTAAGTGAAATGTCAGCCATCAAATTGGCAGATCACCATTGGATATGAGGGATATAAAGCCGCCTGGAGTAATCAATAACGCCTCGTAAACTGTGAAACGTCAGTAACATTAATGGAGCATGTAAAACCATGTTCTCACACATTTAAGTCAAAAAGTCATTTGAATTTATCCTTTAAAAAGGTCAAAACCCGCTTTCTCTCCTCGGATGGTAAGGAGAAACCGGAGTTTTGAGGGGGTATTGTGGGGGTAAGAGCCCAAAATAATATGTTGTGTCATGGGCCCGTCCGAAGACAATAAAATGTCTGAGGAGATTGCCAGTAAATAATAAAGGCCCAGCATAAGGCCCCGTAAGTAAGAAGCACGTGGAGGAATGTCCGAGGATGAAAATCCTCTCGGACATGGCTAACATACCTCAAATTTGTATCCCAACAGCTAGAGGAACCTTCCAAGAAGCTCAAGAGAGGAGGACGTGTCCTATGGATTTGAAAGAAAGGTGGGAAAGCCCCAAAGATCTAAGGAAAAGCTACTGCCATCGCATTAAATGCACTGTAACCACTTTTCTAGCCGCATTTATGTGAAGAAGACATCTAAACAGTGAAACTTTGGTTATTACAGCTCACAAAGAACTAGAAGAGGTGTCTGATGGGACAAATACTCAAGTGAAGTCTCAAATGAACGACAAGTGTAGGGTTAAGATGATCTGAAAAGAGTTATATAATGTAAAGAATCCTTTATGAAATGGAGATTAGAAAAATCCCAAAAAAAGAGGAGAAGAAGCTTATCAACAATTGCATGTAAAAAAGATCAATTAACATAAAAATAAAGCTTCTTGGATTAAGAATCTTGTCCTATTCATTTCTGCAGTTTCTTTCAAACTATCTTTGAACTTGTAATAATTGTAACATGAATTCACTAAAGCCCAGTTTTCCAACTCGCTCTCTACAAATTTATTGTCTTGGGCTCATTAGGCCAGTGATCACAAACTGAGTCCACACAGGTCTCATTGTATTTTTTGGTACAATTCATTGGTCTCATTATACTATTCAGCTAGCTTTTAATTTTTTTCTACAATACTTTAAGTAAAAAGTTTTTTGTTTCAATTAAATAAGTTGTTCTTAAATGGAAATATTAGGGCACCTCTCACAGAATTAGCTTTATTTTTATATATTTTTTGTTTTTTATTTTTTATTTTTTATTTTTTATTTTTTATGACATGCCTAGAATAAGAGATTACTGCCTTGAATTAACCAAATAGGCACTACGTTATATAGATTATTGCACGTCCCATACGGCTAACAAAGCTGGCGTGAATGAAATTTTGACGAGAGTTGACATAGATTTTGACTTTGCTTCCATCTGTCAATGGTTTCGTAAAATTTAATCATGTAAGGTAAGACCACTGTCGGTCGAATAATAATATCTGAGTCCTAAATCCGAATTATTCTGGAACCACAACATTTGTCACACTCTTCATCACCACTATATATCCTGTGTATATATGACATTATTGACCGTAATTAATTGTTTGTTATTTTTACATAAACTCGTCATTTTCTTTTTTTACCACTTATAGTTTACTACATTAGAGTTAGTGGTAGCTTTAGGACTATTTTTAGAGGAGTCGGTAAGAAAATGCATTTTGGATAAGAGATTAATCTTGTGGTTAACATGGTTTCCTTATTACAAATTTGTCTATAGTATGTACTAGCAGTTAAATTATAAGTTCATTTAACAATTTTTTTTCTTAATAAAATGAGCATATTAAATTTTGTTTCTAAGTTAATTTTAATTATTACTTCTTAAAATAGTTTTATCTATTAGTTTAGGACAATTATATATTTACATTATACTATCAATATAAGATTTATATTGTAGACAATTATATCATACACGTTTGTTTAGAATCAATGTAAGATTTACATTGTAAATAATTATATTGTACACATTTGCAAAAAATATACAATATTGTACACATTTGTTTAAAAACAATGTAAATCTTACATTGATAGTACAGTGTAAACTATGAATTTTTCATTAGTTTATTTCAAATTCATTAATATCTAAACCACCCCCTACCTAGATTTTAGATAAAATTGGCTTGTTGTTAGCCTCTCTTTTTTTTTTTTTTTGGGTGTGCGCGTGCTTAAAAAGACCAAAATATTGTTTAGATGATTATATTTAAACTTATTTCAAGTGGGTTTAAAAAAAATTTAGAGTTATGGTGTTCAAATTTTTATTTTAAGAGTGTCAAATAAAACAATATATATATATACAGGGCCGACTCAAGGTATTTTGAGGCCTAAGGCGACTACTTTAAGTAAAGTCTATTCTTATACTTTGAATATTAATAGAATATTTATTTAACTTTTGGTTTTTTTCATTTAAAATTTATTTTTTTAGAAAAAAATTACAAATTAAAATAAACTCATCGCATTACTCAATGACTATACAACTAAAATAAACACTATTTATTGAATGAAGTAACCAAATACTTAAAAATTATGATTGAAAATTTTAATAAAGTTATATATTTGATATCTTTAAATAAAATTTGAGTATAAATTTATTTACTAATGTAAGATTAATGAGTTTTTTTAATATTTATGTATGAGAGATTAAATGATTGACCCATCCATTGAAAACATTTTTCTTTAACTAGTTTTTCTTTAATAAAAAACAACAACCTTTTATTTATGGATGAATATTTAGGACTTAATTAATACTTCCATTAATACAGGAATATCTTTATTGATAATAATTAAAGAGCATTTTTTCATTGGGGACCTTAGGCAGTTGCCTATTTAGCTTACCAATGAGCCGGCACTATATATATATATAAAATTGCCAGCTCAAGGGGTTCACTTGAACCCCTGAACTATACATGGCAGCGCCACCCATATAAAATAGTGGCCTCAGTATCTTTGAAACTTAGCACGAGTCAGGAAAGTTGTTATTTTTAGAATTTTCTTTCAGGTGGAAGTTTAAAAAAATGTTATATAAAAATAAAAATAAATAAAAAAAATTGCCAACTCAGTGGGTTCATTGAACCCCTTGAACCGTACATGGCCGCCTCAGTATGTTTGAAACTCAGGAAAGTTGCTATTTTTAGGATTTTCAACGTAGTGGAAGTTTTTAAAATATAAACCTTAATTGCTAGGTTGCAATCTTTATTGACTATCATGAGGTTTTTGTGATGAATTTGTCTAAGAACACCGAAGATTGAGAAACACGTGGTTTATTATACTAATAAAACGTGAGAAACAGGTGCTTTAAATAACTATAATATACTATCTATTAAGACTATAATATATATATATATATATATATATTGCCAGCTCAGATGGTTCATTTGAACCCCTGAACTGTACATGGCGCCGCCCATGGGCATATAAAATTGCGGCCCCAGTATCTTGGAAACTCAGCACGAGCTAGCTGGAAAGTTGTTATTTTTAGGATTTTCTACGGGTGGAAAGTTTTTAAAATCTAAACCTTTCTATATAGGTTGCAATCTTTATTGACTATCATATCATGAGGTTTTTATGATGAATTTGTGTAAGAGCACCGAAGCTTGCATTATCTTCCACTAAGAACAAATTATTGACGACCATAAAGGTCGCGTGATTGGTGACCTTTATTTAATATTTATGATCATGAGAGTAAAGTCTATGGATGAATCATGAATGAGAGTAAAATCTCAAGAGATCGAAGTGCAGAAAGAAGATTGAGAAACACGTGGTTTGTATAATATACTATCTATTAAGACTAAAAGCGACACGGTTTGAAACACAAAACTGATCCTCAAGAGATAACATATAGACAACATTGTTCACATTACAGGGAACACTTGCTTCAGTGGAAACGACACTATTTGGCGCAACTGAGGTTTTCTATACGACAGCGTTTAAATCAGCAAAATTCAATTCAAGCATCACAAGGGGACAAACCATAGACCAAGTCAAATGTCAATTTCGGGTCATTCTACAGTACCCTTATGATTTTTAGTGGGTATGGTACCCACCGAAATCTTGACCATCAAAATTAATGGTTTTTAATCTTGACCGTTTATTCAATTTTAGTGAGATACCAGTTACCGGAAAGACAAGTTAGCATATAAAAGCAAAATGATAGAACCAGATCTTATCAGTTCTCTCTCACGTCCTCCCAAACTCAATTGATCTTCTCAAAAAATAATCTCAGGCGCGAAAAAGTGCTTGCTTGATTCGTTCGTCATTCTGAGAAAATTGCTTTTGCTTCTTCTCTCTTGCGTGCTCTTCGTACGTTAATCTCCTTTCCGTAGTCCGTCAATTTACTCACTAGTGAAGGTAAGGATAAAAAGAAAAAAACTTAATTTCACTCACCTCTGTTTTGTTTCCCCTTTTTCTTCGTTAGTTTTTCAGCTAATCCGTTTAAAAAAATATATACTTCTTATTTCAATTGGTTGTTGATTGCATATCACTGCCCTTTCTATTTGTCGAATATGGGTATTGGGTGTGGGGTCGAACTTGCTTAGGGTTCAACATTGAGTAGGTTTTTTTTTTTTTTTGAACTCAACATTGAGTAGTTCTAAGTGGGCTGGACCTTGTGAAAAATTCAATTGCTTTGTTTTGGTGGGTTCATTTTGAAACCGTCCTAACTGGACTAAACAGAAAAATCTGTAGTCATACCATTCAATTACTTTGTTTTGGTCGATTCAATTTTGAAACAATCCTAGCTGGACTGAACTGGATACCTTGATAAAATTCTACCCCATTTATCAGTTATTACTAAGAACCTACCCTCCTAATCCATGGGTGTAACCAAAGACAAATCCTTTACGAATGAATTTATTAAATATGTTAAATTCTTTGCTTATTCTGTGTATTGCTATTGCTTCTGTAAATGAGTCCAAACACTTATAACATGTTCTTTTAAAAGTAATTACTAATTTTAATAACTTAGGTTATCAATATGAATAATTTCCTATTTGTTTGCTTTTCAGTGTCATCTTTTGCTAGGATTGATTTCTCAGATTATTAAGGTCAAAATTATACACATAAGTTATCTTTTCCAAATTATGAAGTCTAAATTTGTGATGTTATATGGATATAAAAGTGAACTATAGCTATCTAGTGAAAACCTATAAGGCTATGGATCAATTGGGTTTTTATTTATAAATCATCTGTAACTGGGGAATCAATTATGCAATTTAGTGCTAAAAAGAACCCTATGTTGTAACTGGTTAATGAGCCCTGCTATACTGCATAAACCTGTTGTCTAACCGTGATCTTAAGTTTCATTGTGAGCCATTTTTAGTTTAGAGTTGGGTGAGGTAACCTTGCTGTAAGTCTTTGTATTTCTATTGAAACCTACTCTCCAATTGAACTATTAGTTTCACTATGAGTCTTTATTAGGTAAGGTGAGTTGTAAACTCTGTTTTGTAATTATGTTTGCACTTGTTGTTCCTTGTACTTGTTGTTTTGGTCTTAACTTATACAGTACTATTGTTTTGTGTAAAGGATTAAATTTTAAATGTTTTATTTTAATATATTCACTTCTTGAAGTTTCTTGTCAATTTGCTTGTAGCAGAATGTTGCTAGCAGCTTCTGCTTTGATGTAATTGGCTTTGTAATTGTGCTGTTTCCATAAAATCCAACCATTTCTGAGGAAAAAAAGAAAGAAAAAGAATTTGTTGTTGTTTATTCTCGCATATGCATTTGGTTCATAATCATGATACATGGTTCCCTTGTGAGCTTTTGTCATTAATTTTTATGGTTGTATCAGCTTGACAAATTGAGAAGAAATATCACTTCTTGATGACATCTATGCCTTCAACAATTGGAGTCCTATTAATTGTATTATTGGACTTCATATTTTTTGGGATCTATTTGAACTCTAAGTACTAGGAAGTTGACATGCATCACATTTAGCCAATATCTATATTCTGTCTGATTTAATTATTTAGTTGTACAAATCATACTCATGAAAATAAATTATATAACAATACAAATCAAGCTCAAGCTATTACTGCCAAAGCGGCAACATCATTTAGTTCATTGATTATGATGAGTCATAGTCATCAACAACTATTCCCCCCCGGCAATTGTTTTTAATAACTAAAAAACAAACAAAATATCATTTAAGCAAGGACTAGACCTTACTTGATTTTGTTCCTGCCATTTAAATTGCATTAGTTAGTTGTGTGCTATTTTTTTCATGGCTTCTTTATGTTAGATTGGTCAAAAAGGTGACATCGGCCATTGGTATGTAGCCTTAAGTTTAAGTCCACAAATTTAAGTGTGCTCTTATTCCTATTGTCATGTTTATCAGATACACCTCTACCATGTCGTTGGTGCTGGCAATGGCGAGCATGGGAGTTATCATGGCTTCAGGTTACTAGAGTGGCATAAATATCTTAGCATTAGCTATCAAAAGCGTGTTGAACTTGGGGATTTAAGAATTGTAACTCTTTTAGGGGACTGAATACCTTATTACTGTGTCGTAGCTGCTTGATTATTTCATTTAGTCATTCATGTAATTATACTATTAATTTTGTTAACTTGCTAGTGGACATGTTGATTATTAGCTTTGCGCATTCAAATTTGTATTGTTGAGTTTTCAAACATTATTATTATGTAAACGCAAAGTAACATTGTTTTATAGAAACTTGTGCGCTTGCTGTGAAGCTTTGAATTGCTTGATTTTGATTTAACCTTGGAGTGTTTATAATCTTAAATATATTTTATTCTAATGCTGCTTTTGGAAATGCATAGAAAATACTTGTGAAATTATATGTTATAAATTTTGAAGTGATGTTAAACTATTTATATGCATGTTGTGCAGTCGTAAGGGTGATTTGTCAGATTGAAAAATGCACCATGCCTCTATTGGACCCATGGAACGACAAGTTAAGGAGCTCTTCCATTGGATTGTGCCCCGCCAAATCCAAACTATCACAATCCCGCCTACACAATATCTGATTAATAATTGTTTTCAAATCCAATGTTAAAACCAAAACATTGTTGCTATTGTATAGCCATAACATTGTTTTTGCGTTTTATTGTTGCTATTGTATAATCAAATCACTTAGCAAGTTGTTGCATCTTTATGTTTTTTATTAATTTTGGAAGTTAAAAAATGTATTTTATTCTTTTTTTTTTTAAATTTAAGGTTTTATGAGTATTTTTGTTATTTTGAGGTTTAAGGGATAGTTTGATAAATTTTCAGTCATTTTATATGTTAATGAGGGAATTTTGGTCATATTGGCCTTGTGGGTTTTTTTTTTTTTTTTTTTTTTTTTTTTTTTTTTTTTTATATTACATAGATTTTAGGACTATTTTTGAACAGCTGTGATTTCCATGGTATTTTTGTAAATTTTAAGATTTGTGCTTATTTTGGGACGATTTAAGTGTGGAGACTATGGAAAGGATTGTGGGGCCCATCAAGTCTAATCGTAGGTGTGGTCATCCGTATGTTGGTGTGTAAATGCCAACGTGAAAAAGGATCCATCTGCAGAATGTGAGCTACCTAACGAGTCCTCTAGGGGGTGGCATCTCCATTCGTTCGTACCCTAAGATCTGACAAGGGCACTTATCATGATGGATCCAAGGTCTTTATAAGGGCGGGCTCATGGTTGGTAGGTTTTACGGCTTGCCATCGGGATGGTGAGGACGGAAGTTAGAAGGTTCAGACTTAATTTCTACAACTGCCATCAGAAGTTAAGAACTTAGTGAAAAGTTAGAGCAATGTATAAGAATTTTGCTCCTACTTCAAAATAGTAGAACGTGGTCTAAATCATAAGCTTTTGGATATAGATTTACTCCAAAAATTTCTAAGTGTTTGGCGGTCGTCTAGGTGACTCAATGCTGAACGACCTTCTTGCACTTGGATGACCTTTCTGTTCTTGAACAACACTGTGGACGAATTGGAGATAGTCTAATTTTTGGTTCACCATCATATATAAATAATAAAAATATAAACATCAAGAAAATTACCTCAACTATGTTATTTTGTAGGGAGGTATGCCCCTGAATGTAATGGAAGCTACCAAGGGAGATACGTAGGAAGTTAATTGGTATATTCAAATATTTGTGGAAAAAACCAAGATAATTCCAGCTGATTTTTTTTTTTTTTGTGAACAAGAGTAATTATTATGGTTGGGCTAATTTCATGGGATGCTTTTTTTTTTTTTTTTGGTTTTCGATTTTAGATCTAAATTTGTTAATAACTTTAAAAAAATTACTATTGTCATGAACGGTTATTAGTAAGTAAAAAAGTTACCTCATTGATAAGCCTAAATGTAAAATTATGGTCAGATGTGATATTGGTAGTGCTTATTGTGATGATTGAACTGTCAATTGTAAGGAAAAAAATAAGGTACTACTGAATGCGACAAAAGTACAGTCAGAAGTAATGTGGGTATTGCCCAATGTAATAATAAAAAAATCTTGAATGTGACAAAAATAGAGATAGATGCGATGTTGGTACTACTTAATAAAACAATGAAACCATCAAATGTGAGAAAAAAAGTAAGGGAACCACCAAATGTGAGAAAAAAACGTTCACATGTGATTTTGAAACTGCACAATGTGAGGATAAAACCATCAAATGTGAGAAAAAAAAAGTAAAGGAACCATCAAATGTGAAAAAAGAACTGTCATATGTGATATTGGAACTGCACAATGTGAAGTTGGAACCATCAAATGTGAGAAAAAAAAATAAGGGAACCACCAAATGTGATAAAAAAAAATGTCACATATGACAAAAGAACTGCACAATGTGAGGATAAAACCATCAAATGTGAGAAAAAAAAAAGTAAGGGAACTATCAAATATGAGAAAAGAACTGTCATATGTGATATTGGAACTGCACAATGTGAAGTTGGAACCATCAAATGTGAGAAAAAAAATAAGGGAACCACCAAATGTGATAAAAAAAATGTCACATATAACAAAAGAATTGTCACATGTAACAAAAAAAGAATAGATGCGATGTTGGTACTGCTTAATATAACAATGGAACCATCAAATTTGAGAAAAAAAATAAAGGAACTACTATATGTGACAAAAGAATTGTCAAATGTGATATTCGAATTACACAATGTGAGGATGTAACCATCAAATGTGAGAAAAAAGTAAAGGAACCACCCAACGTGAGAAAAGAACTATTACATGTAATGTTGGAACTGCACAGTATGAGAATGAAATCGTCAAATGTGAGAAACAAATAAGGGAACCACATAATGTGACAAAAGAACTGACATATGTGATGTTAGAACTGCACAATGTGAAGATGAAACCGTCAAATATGAGGAAAAAGTAAGGGAACCACCAAATGTGAGAAAAGAACTGTTATATGTGATGTTGGAACTACATAATATGAGAATGAAACCGTCAAATGTGAGAAAAAAAAAGTAAGGGAACCACCAAATGTGAGAAAAGAACTATCACATGTGATGTTGAAATTGCACAATGTGAGGATGGAACCGTCAAATGTAAGAAAAAAGTAAGTGAACTACCAAATGTGAGAAAAGAACCGTTACATGTGATGTTAGAACTACACAATGTGAGGATGGAACCATTAAGTGTGAGAAAAACAGTAAGAAAACCACCCAATGTGACAAAAGAACCGTCATATGTGATGTTGGAACCGCACAATGTGAGGATGGAACCATCAGATGTGAAAAGAAAAAGTAAAGGAACCACCAAATGTGAGAAAAGAACTGTCACATGTGATATTGGAACTGCATAATGTGAGAATGGAATCGTCAAATATGAGAAAAAAGTAAGGGAACCACCAAATGTGAGAAAAGAACTATCACATGTGATGTTGAAATTGCACAATGTGAGGATGGAACCGTCAAATGTAAGAAAAAAGTAAGTGAACTACCAAATGTGAGAAAAGAACCGTTATATGTGATGTTAGAACTACACAATGTGAGGATGGAACCATTAAGTGTGAGAAAAACAGTAAGAAAACCACCCAATGTGACAAAAGAACCGTCATATGTGATGTTGGAACCGCACAATGTGAGGATGGAACCATCAGATGTGAAAAGAAAAAGTAAAGGAACCACCAAATGTGAGAAAAGAACTGTCACATGTGATATTGGAACTGCATAATGTGAGAATGGAATCGTCAAATATGAGAAAAAAGTAAGGGAACCACCAAATGTGAGAAAAGAACTATCACATGTGATGTTAGAACTGCATAATGTCAGCATGGAACCGTCTAATGTGAGAAAAAAGTACCCTGGTGTAGCAGGTTACCTACTAGTGGGTACCGTACCCCCTTTTTTTTGGGGGGGTACCGTAGAATTACTCGTCAATTGAAGGAGGTTGATAACATCATGTTATTTGTTCTTTGTTGAGGGTGGTTTTTTTGACTTCTTGTATCTTAGACATATGTTTTGATGTTATTAGACAAAATTTTGTCTAGGCTTTTTTCTAGAAAGGAAGTTGGGTCTAATGCTCTCATGGAATGGCCTCTAAGGTCCAATTCTGCCGCTGTCAATTTGTGCACAAATATTGAGTTCAAAGTACAGAGGACGACGCTACAAACTAGACTTATTCTCTGTTTCTACAGCAGAAGGAACATTTCTCTAGCTTCTGCCTCGGAACTGACTTTTCTTAAGTTTCTGCTATGCAGTAAAGTTTTCTACACTTTTCTGTAATGTGAGTGACCATACTCCATTTTTTGCTGTAGAAATATTTCTCCACTTTCCGCACATAAACTCCAAAACCCAAAGAAAACCCATCAAGCAAATGTTAATTTACAAGGGTTAGCATACATATTCTCATACATACACACACACACACACACACACACACACACACACACACACACATATATTTGTATATATACTTATGCGTATTCACATATAAATATATAAAATATGCTCCATAGAATACGAACTACAATGTATGTGTGTGTAAATATATATATATAGACACACACATATGGCAGAATAATAATTAGTTTGTAATGCATGTAATAACAAAGAAATAATAAAAGTTTCAACAGAAATAATCATGGTAAAGAGTATTCATAGCAGGATGTTGACTAAAAAGATCTCAATCCCAACTCACACAACCATATTACCAAATAAGGCTATAAAGTTATGTGGTTTGAAACGTGAGTTAGAGTTGTTATCTTTTGGAGATCGCTAAGAGTGTATTTTAGTGTTTTCAATAGGAGGAAAAGGATTCCTAGTGATGCATGCTAATTCTGCCATGTTTTCTCTACTCTCTCTTCTCTCCAATATCACTTTCTTTCTCTTCTCTCTTCTTTTACTTTCAACTCACTATTCAGATTTCCTTCACATAATATTCCTTGATTTATGTGTTCTTGTTCCTCGTTCCATATTCATGGGTATTTAGTCAACACCCATAGCGTACTAGCCACTACCTTCTAACTGTGTACAAGTGGATTCAATCCCACGAAGGAGTTTTAGCTTATTCCTTACAACAAATAACCTCCCCATTTCAAGTAAAGACTAGTTTGCCGCGGAGCCACCTCTCATCTCTTTCCCTAAAATGGTAAAGGCCTCCATTAATTCTCTTTGTCTTCATCCTCTAGCACGCATCAGATGGTTCCTACTTACCTTCTTCCTATTTTTGATAAAGATACTTTTCCGGCAAAGCATATTCTTAAAAATGGTCTCGGCAGGATACCAAATCTAGATCATTTTCCCCTTCCACCAAACCACACCCTCTACACCTCATCGGCCTTAGGCCCTACTTCCTTGCCTTATTGGGATGTAGAAGGGCAGAGCCTAGACCTTACCTTACTCACCTACCTTCTTTTGTCTTTTCTCTTGATTTTGGTTTCTTTCTCCTTCACACATTTTCTACTGCTGCTATTTTCATCATATCTCTTACTAGAGATAAGTTTGACTTCTTTTCTTCTTTTATAAGGATGTTATGAGCTTTATGGGCTTGCTGCCCTTTGTTGGGTCAAAAAGGTCTTGACCCAATTTGCTTTAATCTACCAGAGTCATTCTATAGAAAATCTGTATTATATAAAAGATCTGTATTCTGCTGCAAGTCACTTTCCTTTGCATTTCTCTCTCAGCCCAAACATAAGTCTAGGCTTTTATTTCTTTTTTGTTTCTTTGGTCTTCTTAGTGGGTGGGGCCTCGTTTTTTATTGGGCTTTCCTCATGAGCTTTTAGGTAAGAAGTTGCAAAAACAGGCATCAACATTCTTCAAATGTAACCTAATTTGGACATACCAAAAGTTAACTGCATATACATGTTCCGTGGAGATAATTTCATTGGTTTTCTAAACAATATACTAAGTTTAACCATGGAGATTTAAAAAAGGGACGCTAAATGCATTATTATTATTATACTACTAATTAATTTGGATATCAGGGTGTTTTAATCAAAACGGAACAATTTATGCCCATGGAAAGCACACAAGTGAAGCAAGTTCTTAGACTTCAGATATAGAATTAATCAAATAATAACTTGACACTTCTGAATTATCCGAAGTTCAACTATTTGAGTGCCACCTTAATTCGAAAATACATAAACTCTGTAGCGATATTTTCTCTTGTCTTGACTCTTGAGGAAATTGAAAAACGGCACTAGAGAAAGTAGACATTTCGTGGGCAAAGTTTTGAAGGAGTAATGAAACCCAATTCATAGGAAGCAATGGTGGAATACTTTGATTCAGGGGGCAACATCAATTTAGTATATGATATAATTAATTTAAAACAAGAGTAATGAATTTTAAAAAGACAACGTATATAAAATATATATATATATATATATTGCTTAGTATTTTTTTTTTTTTTATATCAACCTTCCAATGTTTGGTTTCAAAATCAGAATATATATATATATATATATATATATATATATATATATTTTAAGAAAGAAAATAAAAAAAAGTTGAAGAACTGCAAAATCGCAGTTTTGCAAATATTCGTTCACTTTGAATTTGATTCAATACATACTTATTTATTTTTTTGGTAAAAAGCTAGAACTAAATATATAATGCTTTCTAAATGAATTTTTTAAGACATTGTTTTAAACATAGTAATCAAAAACCGTATCAAAAGTTGACCCGATTGAAGAATTAGTTCATTGGTTCAACTAGTGGTTCATTGGTTGAATTGTAGGTTTAGTAATTAATTAAATTATAAATTATAATTATAAAAAGCAACTAAAATAAGATTAAAAAAAATACTCCATTTAGGTAAATTAATAAATTATAACATTAAAAAAAAAATTACATCATATGACATAAAGTTAAAGAATATAAAAAACTAAATACATCATTCACATAAATCATCCAATAATCAAGTTATATAGTCCAAAAATCTTAAAACGACATATCTCATAGAAATTCAAAATAAATTTTGATAATGGGCCATCACAAGAAGATGGGTTGAGAGATCGGTGGCATGGGGAGAGGAAGAGAGACCAAAGGCACGTGGAGAGGCTGAGGGACCGATTGTTTGCTAAATATTTTTAGCAATAGCAACCTATGTAAACTAGGTTTTATATGCTTTCGGATCTAAAATTTAATGCTCTAATACTACATAAAATGGCATTGTCCAGACCTTGTGATGAAATTAACTACCATCTCTTTTTAGCTTTTTCCATCAAGCACTTTCTAAATAGTAAATACTCAAATTTCGTTGTGAAATATATGTTCCATAGGGATAACTTGAAAGTTGAAACTTCATTGGTATTCCAAACTAGATATCCAAATTGACAAAGTTCTTTATTTATTGAGAGAAAATTTACAAAGTTTAACCATAAGGATTTAAAAGAGGAACACTGAATGCATTATACTACTATTTAATTTGGATTTCAGGGTATTACAATCAAAAGGAAACCATTAATTTTATGAATTGTGCAAAGCCTATTGCTATTTTCTGGTATGGTTGATATATAACTTTTTTAATTTAATAATTTGGAGGGAGAAATTCGAACCTTGGATGTCTCCATTGCAATTGGAAAATACATAAACTCTTTGTCAGTGTTTTCTCGTCTTGACTCTTGAGGAGAAACACAAGCCACAAAAAGGAAAAAACAATTGTCCTGACTGTTGAGGAGGAAAAAAATAAAAGGTTATCAGTTATGGGCTTAGATACCAAGCTCATCACCCAAATACAAATGTAGCCTGCATCCCAAGCTCATCACCAAGAAATGGGCTTAGACACCAAATCCTTTAAGTTTGACATTATTTTCATTATATTCGTTCCGTCTATTTCCATTTGAAAAGCATTGTTCACTTTCTTAAAACAACACCATTTCACTTTTTTTATTATTAAAAAATGATTTAGAAATTAATTTATTCATTTATTTAAATCAAAATTTGAAAAACAAAAGTGATTTTTTTTTTCTCAAGCACTACAAAACTTCTATTCTATACTCTAAGCCACAAGCTAAGATATTTTTTCTGGAGCAATTGTTTGAAAATATAAAAACAATCAAAAACCATAATAATTTTTTTTTATCGTTTATTTCTTTCTTCTCTCCCTCATAACAAACGAACAAAAATGTTTTGGTTTCACAAACACACAAATTTAGTTTCATAGAAAATTTTCAAGTTCCAACTTTCATATACATACAAATCTGAAAACGGGAAAAGCACAAAAAAATGAAATAAAATAAAAAATCTGGGTCTATTGGTTTTATGGGGAGGAAAAAAAAAAAGAGCAAGAAAAGGCAATTGGGATATGTTCGATACTTAGGAGGAGAAGCTACATGAACTCCACTTGATTTATATTTTTTGGGAATTAGTTGGAGTATGCTCTTATCTATTAATAGGTTTTTGGTTCACACGATTTATTGCTAGGAATGCTTGTCAAAAAAATAGATGGCTTTTCTTGGATGAAACGAAAATTGGATTCATGTAACAAGAGAAAGGTTTACCATTCCTTAGCCAGAAAGATATGTGGCCATGAAATAGGAATTAAGCAGGACACAATTGACTTGGTGGTAGAGTCATGGAAATACCTATTTCTTCCATAAATCCAATAGTAGGTAGATCTTATTAGATACCAGAGTCAACGATATGGTATCTAATAAGTCTTTCTACCCATCTTCTTTTATTGATTTTGTATCTTTTCCATCCTACTTTATTTCTCTCTTTTTTTTCTTTTTTTTTAATTGAAATTGGTTTGTCGTTGCATTAGAATTCAATTACACTTGATTGCATTTGATACTATCCAATTAGCATAATAATCAAAACAAACTAGTTACGAAATCATATGATTGTAAGTTGTGAAGCAATAACAAAAAGAATGCAAATAAATGGAATGGTGATCTTATAAAGGACGTCATAACAAAGCATCAATACTAATTTGATTGATCTAGAATTAGATGAATTTGTTCATAGAACCAAAAAAGAAAAAAAATCAAGAGCTCTGGGTCCATAAAGACTACGAAAATTGGCTTAATAACACATTTCATTTTCATTAGGAGCTCTGCTGTAGAATTCAACTATAACCATTAATCATAAAGCAATGGGCACGACGAAACCCATGGATGCAGAAGAGTCTATTGAAAATGAATCATAATAATTCATTAGGTAGGATGTCAAAACAAATTCGGGACCAATCCACTTTTATTTTGAGAGGTCATGACATAGGATAACCCTACAACTAAAATAGATATGGAAAGAATAAATTGTTGGGAATGCTTGTCAAAATGCATTTTGTCCCTAATCGTGTAGGAGATTTTGGTTTATTATTAAGAATTTTAGGTTTTTATTGGATAACGGGCAATTGTTTACTTGATTTTGAACCTATTTATCTTATAAATAAAAATAAATAATATAGGCTCGATCCTTGTTATTTATGGCCATAAGGAGCCTAATGAAGTGAAAACTATTGGCATTTTTTTTTTCCAAGAGTTTTAGCCCCGATTCACAAAGGGCCAAAAAAACTTTCTAGTCTGTTTTTTGTCCAACGAAATATGTGGCCTTTATTTTATTTTATTTTATTTATGGGAGAGACGTGTGGGCCGATGTGGCCTTAAATGATAAAATTTTCTTTTATTAAAATTAATGATAAGTTTTACTGAAGGAGACTAACGCTTTGTTTGTTTTGATATCAACATTTTCAAGAAAATGATAATGTTTTTTTAATTAAAAAAATAGAAAGGGATAATGATTTATTATTTATTACTTATCATAGAAAGGGATAATGATAAATTAACGAATATTAATAATTAATAATTAAAAGATAAAAACTAATGAATTTTTTAGGAAAGAATTAATAAATAAAATCATTCCTAAAATATACATAAATTTGACCAATTTTAAATTACTTAAAAATTTTCAAAGGATTTGCACAAGATTAACAAAAATATGATAAAGACAAGCAAATAAATATACGTGAAAATTAAAATTACACCGTTAAAAATATAAATTGTTCAAATACAACAATATAGATTGTAGGAACTTGGAGAATTTGAAAATTATAGAGTTGGAAGATTTAAAAAAATATAGCTATTTGGAATTTGGAAAGAATAAAGAATGAACGAAAACTAATATTAAATAGAATAGAGAAATGATAGAAAGTCTATTAGAAAGTGTATTTGAAGAAATAAATAGATAATATGTAAAAGTAACTGTTCACTCTCCAAACAGTACAAAAATTTGAAGAGGCTATTAGTGATGCTCTAAGCAACACACATTCCGTCTAATTTTAAATCATATCATAACCCATTACTTTCCCTGCATCAAGTTCCTCATTACAAGAGGTTCCAATTGCTTTCAAGATGTTCTTTGTTTAGTTCTATAGAAAATAACAAAAATTGTCAGCATAATTAAAGCATTGAATCATTTTTAAAATTTTCAATTTTTTTGAGAAAATAAAAATGAGCTTAATTCAATTATTGCTACCAAAAAAATGAATAGATTCTTCAAATTCCGCTTGGTAGCATAATACAATTATGATGAAAGTTTTGGTGGATTGATGTTGCTAGTTTTTCGTTTGGATGTCAAGAGAATATAAAAAATAATTGGATTATTTTATTTATACTTTTAACTTAGGGATTTTAATGACTAGACATAACCATAGTACAACTACAAAATGGCCTAACCTTTGTAATTGTAAACTGAGATTACAAACAGCTGACACTAGACACACACAACCAATATGGGACAAACATCAAATATTTCTTTGACTTGGCACAAAAATTGACATCAAATATTTTGATTAAAACAACTAGCACACCCCTAAAACCAAAAACAAAAGAACAAAAAATCAACTAGCTAGTACACGTGATAGACTTTTCTTTTTAGATGAATGCAAATGATAGACTTAGAAGGCATATCATTAATGTACCAATTTTTTTTGGTTAATAAACTGAAATGTGAGATTCAAAGTGGTCATTGATAGTTACGTATTAAATAAATTTAAATTTGTGGAAATACCTTTTTCTTTTCTATATTTTGACCATATTTTCATTTTGGTTCCTACTTTTTACTTTTACTGCTTTTAGTTCCTAAATTAAAAAAAAAAAAAAAAATGTTCCATTTTGGTCCCTACCATTTCTCACTTAACGGAAATATCTTACATGACAAACGAAGTGTACTGTTGACATAGTAAATACTGACCTATCCATTAAAATAATATTTAAAAAATGTCACGTAAGCATCCACGTAAATCTCTAACTAAAAAAAACTATCAATTAAAAAACATAATTAAAAACAAAAAAAAATGGTGGAATTTAGATCCGTATGTGTTTTTATTTGTACTTGTTTCTTCTTTTTGTTCGTTCTTCTTCTTTCTATTCCCTGATCACTATTACTCCACCCTCCTCTTATTTTTTTTTTCTTTTCTGCTTTTCTCTCTTTCTCGTTCTTCCAAATTTGGTGTGATGTGGTTCCTCGGCTAGTGACGGACCAATGTGGGATCAGCGGTGTTTGCACGTGGTGGGTCAATTTTTCGGCTGGGTACATAGTTTGTGGTGTGGGTTTCCAGGTAAATTTGAAGCCCAATTGAGATTGAATGTGAATCCTCTCCCTTCTCACTTTCTCATCTCACTCTCTCAATCTTGGGATTGAATTTGAAGCCAATCTTGGGTTTGTTGTATTTGTTTTGGATTTTTGACAAATTTGGGAAGGGATATCATGAGTTCGTGAAATGAAATTTTTTTGGGTTTGTCTATAAGGGGATTTGTTGGGTTTGTGAAAAATGTTTAGATCTTAGGATTGACATCAAAAATTTGGTTGGTTGTTGATCTGGATTTTTTTTTTTTTTTTAGTGAAAAATTGTTTGGTTGCCAAGAAAATGGATGATAAAATGTTATTTTCTTTTAACTGTTAATGAGTTTTGATGTGTTTGGTTATAAAGAAAGTACAAGAAAGAAAAATTAAATAAATAAATAAATAAAGATTAATTTACAAAGAATACAAAGAACATGAACATGATCAGTTATACTCTGAGGAAGAACACAAAGAAGATGAACATGTTCTTCCCATAAATAATGAAAGGAATGAAAAAAAATCATTTGACATCAAGGGGATTTGTCTATAAGGGGATTTGTTGGGTTTGTGAAAAATGTTTAGATCTTAGGATTGACATCAAAAATTTGGTTGGTTGTTGATCTGGATTTTTTTTTTTTTTTTAGTGAAAAATTGTTTGGTTGCCAAGAAAATGGATGATAAAATGTTATTTTCTTTTAACTGTTAATGAGTTTTGATGTGTTTGGTTATAAAGAAAGTACAAGAAAGAAAAATTAATTAAATAAATAAATAAAGATTAATTTACAAAGAATACAAAGAACATGAACATGATCAGTTATACTCTGAGGAAGAACACAAAGAAGATGAACATGTTCTTCCCATAAATAATGAAAGGAATGAAAAAAAATCATTTATTATATTTATTTTACTTTAAAAAAAAAATTGAAACTCAAATTTATTTTAATTGTTTTATCTTTTTTTTTTTTTATGAGAAGGTATTGTTTTTTCTAAGTGGCTTTTCTAAAAATGCCAAAATTAAGCTACTGACGTGGCATTTTTAAAAAAGCCAAATAATTTTTTTAATATTATTTTAATAGACAGGTAAGTATTTACTGTGCCAACAGTGCACTCTATTTATCATGTAAGATAGTTATGTTAAGTGAGTAACGGTAGGAATCAAAATGAAATGCTTTTTTTTTTTTTCATTTATGGATTAAAAGCGATAAAATAAAAAAGTAAGGGCCAAAACAGGAATAGATTCAAAATATAGGGATGAAAAAGGTATTTCTGCCATTTAAATTTTTAATATTTTCATTGCAAACTTTATAATGTATCAATTAAATAACATGACTCTTTTTCTCAACCAAAAAAAAAGACTCTTGACCATGCTAATTGAGTTGAACATGTTAATTAAGATGCGCGTTGTTCATCTTTGTCTTGGCTTTCATCTCTTGAGTTGGACATGTTAATTATGATGCGCGTTGTATGTCTTTGTCTTGACTTTCATCTCCTGAGTTGAACTTGTTAATTAAAGTTGCGCGTTGTGTCTTTGTCATGGCATCATCTCCAATTTCCCTGTGGGACTTTATAATAACGATGTGCTAAGTGGCACAACTTGTGCCCAACTCATTCATGTGCCGAGTTGTGGCACAAGGTTGTACCACATAACGTGGTAAGTTGTGGATGGTAGAAAGGTGTTTCCACATGGATCCACCATCACCCCTCTACCACTCAACTCGCCACGTGGGGGAATTGTGGCACAAGATCTATGGAGGAATGATATTCAAAGTCCCTCTGTCAGACCTTACTAAAATCTATGGTAGTATAGTTACGTAAGTGTGATCCCTGCTAATGCAATTAGGTAAGTTTTTGGTTGTCTTATACTAAAATTCAATAAATAATGCTATGGTACCTTTAGGCTTTAACATTCTCCGAGATGAATTGATATCTTAGACTTCATTATAAAAATAATAAGGGAAAAAGCCACTTTTAGTCCCTACATTTTTAGGCGATTTCCATTTTAGTCCCTAAGTTTTATTTTTACCGCTTTTAGTCCCTATTCTGGAAAACGCCTCCATTTTAGTCCCTGCCGTTACATCAGAAACAGAGAAAGTTGACGTGGCAAATGGCAGGAATAAATAATATTAAATTGATGCCCACGTGGCTTAAATTAATAATAAAAAATATTTTTTGACATTAAAAAAAGCCACATCAGCATTTAAATTAAAAAAATTAATTTATTAATTTTAACTAAATAAAAAAAATTAAAAACAGAATTGAAAACAAAAAATCACATGCCCAGAAAATTTTTAAAAAAAAACCCAGATCCAGATCCAGATCCAAGAATGACAAGAACAAAAACAACAAGAACACAGATCCATGAACACAAACCCAGAACACAAAACACAAACCCAAAACACAGAAGACAAGAACACATGCCCAGAAAATTTACCCACTTGCGCAGATTACCCACTTGCCCAGAAAATTTATTCCAAACACATGCCCAGAAAATTTAAAAAAAAAAACCCAGATTCGGATCCAGGTCTGGTGGAGCTGATGCAGTATTTGTTTGTGAGGATCTTGAAGGCGCGCTCGCCGGAGACGATCTCTCGCCAGAGCCGATGCAGTATTCGTTGTGTTTAGCGCACAACGAAAGCCCTTACGTTGTGTTGTTCCTACTTGCAGACCCTGCGCTCGCTGGAGACGATCTTGCGCCAGACCTCATCGACGGTTTTAGAAATAGGAATGGGATTAGGGGTTTCGATGAGGGTGATTTGGGCGTCCTGCTTGCAGACCCTGCGCTCGCCGGAGACGATCTCGCGCCAGACCTCATCGATGGTTTTAGAAATAGGAATGGGATTAGGGGTTTCGATGAGGGTGATTTGGGCGTCGAGGAGGAGGGAAGAGTCTGTGGTGGTGGTGGTGGTGGTTTGATCGAGCGATTTGGCAGGGGACGATGAGGATAAAGAAGAAGAAGAAGAAGAAGAGCGTGGTGTAGGTAGAAGAAGAAGAAGAGCGTGGTGGGAAGGAGGGTTTTGTGTTTTTGTGTTTGGCTGACAAGAGAGATCCACTGCTGGGTTTGTGTTTGTGTTCTTGTTGGAGATCAGTTTGTGTTTTGTGTTCTTGGATCTGTGTTCTTGTGATTGTGTTCTTGTCTTCTGTGTTTTGGGTTTGTGTTTTGTGTTCTGGGTTTGTGTTCATGGATCTGTGTTCTTGTTGTTTTTGTTCTTGTCATTCTTGGATCTGGATCTGGATCTGGGTTTTTTTTTTTTAAATTTTCTGGGCATGTGATTTTTTGTTTTCAATTCTGTTTTTAATTTTTTTTATTTAGTTAAAATTAATAAATTAATTTTTTTAATTTAAATGCTGATGTGGCTTTTTTTAATGTCAAAAAATATTTTTTATTATTAATTTAAGCCACGTGGCCATTAATTTAATATTATTTATTCCTGCCGTTTGCCACGTCAACTTTCTCTATTTCTGATGTAACGGCAGGGACTAAAATGGAGGCGTTTTCCAGAATAGGGACTAAAAGCGGTAAAAATAAAACTTAGGGACTAAAATGAAAATCGCCTAAAAATGTAGGAACTAAAAGTGGCTTTTTCCCAAATAATAATTATAAAGTCCAACTAATAAGTTGAAGTTTTATTATGTATATAAAAAAAATTCTATAATTAAAAAGCATAATTAATAAATAAAAGGAAGCTACCTCCAAGACTTCAGTATAAATGGCTATATATCAAGTTCAATACCAGCCACAACCTATACTCTTCATAAGAAAAATCATGAATCCCGCTAAAGAGTTATTGAATGCATTATTTCCTCTCTCCCTTGTTTTCCACAATTGCGTTTCCCTTGACATCATAACACCCAACCAACCCATCAAGGATGGTCAAATTCTAGTCTCAAACAAAAAAACCTTTGCACTTGGGTTTTTCAGACTCGGCAATTCCTACCACCGCTACGTTGGAATTTGGTATTACCAAATTACCGAACAAACCATTGTGTGGGTTGCAAACAGAGACCATCCTCTTAATGATACCTTTGGGGTCCTCTCCATCAACGGTCAGGGAAATCTTGTACTCCACACCCAAAACCAAACCACTCCCATTTGGTCCACCAATGTTTCTTTTTCTGTCTCATCCACAAACAATTCTATGGCTAAGCTTTTAGATGTAGGAAATCTTGTTTTGATTCAACAAGATAGGCAACATGTTGCATGGCAAAGTTTTGATTATCCCACCGATACTGTGCTTCCGTTTATGAAACTTGGGCTAGACCGACGGACTGGGTTGAATCGGTTCCTAACATCTTGGAAGTCCAAAGATGACCCAGGAACTGGCAACTGCTCATGTCGAATTATTCCAATTGGGTACCCTCAGATGTACTTATATAGGGGTCGAACTCTATTATGGCGTATTGGATCTTGGACCGGCTTAAGATGGAGTGGAATACCAAGAATGTCAGCAGATATAACCTTCAACAATAGCTTTGTGAATAATCAGGATGAAATCACCGTTATGTCTAGTCCAGTTAACCTCGAGTTTCTCTCTAAAGCAGTGCTAGATGAATCAGGAATACTGCAGTGGTCCTCCTGGCACGACACTAGATGGGTCGAATACTGGTCTGCCCCGCAAGAGTTTTGCGATGAGTATTTGAGTTGCGGTCCAAATAGTTATTGTAACCCATACAATGGGGTCAAGTTTGAGTGCACATGTTTTCCCGGGTTTGAACCCAAGTCATCTCGTGATTGGTACTTAAGAGATGGGTCGGGTGGTTGCCTAAGGAAGAAGCAAGGAGTCTCCTTATGCAATGACGGAGAAGGGTTCATAAAAGTGGAGCGTTTGAAGGTGCCAGATACTTCAATAGCACACATGAACATAAGTTTGAGTTTGAAAGAGTGTGAGCAAGAGTGTCTTAAGAATTGTTCTTGTACTGCTTATGCAAGTACAGATGAGAGAGAGGAAAGGATTGGATGCTTGACATGGCATGGAGACTTGGTGGACGCAAGAATATATTCAGATGCAGGACAAGATTTATACATACGTGTAAATGCGGTTATACGAGGTACTCTTTCGTTCTTTATAGTGTTTAATCTACTAGTCTTTTTTTAACTTCATGTTGATTCTCAAATATATATATATATATATATATATATGTTTTATTTTTTAATTTCCTTTAAAATTAATGCTAATGCTAGTGATGTAAAATTTTGTGCTCTAGAGTTTTAATCTTTTTTATTTAATGTGGTGAATAGAATATAGATGCTTCCCTTTTTGACCACCACCTAACAAGAGCAATGAAAACATTGTAAAGTCCATACAACCCAAATTGTAAGTTGTCATATGTACTATAAATATAGTTAAAGTCAAACCTTTTGTGTTATTTAGTCAAAGTTCATGTCTATTCTGTTATTTTAGTCGAAATTGTATTAGGAATAATTCAACATGTATTTTTCGCTCTACTACTGTCATATCAAGGCTGTCAACCATCTGTTCGGACTAATGTAACAGCCATGCAACTCGAACTTCAACCGATTCGATTACCATGGTTGTCAATGGTGGTTCTGAGAGATGAAGATCTAACAAAGTTGATTCAAGTTCTTCAGCCAATCTGACCAAAACCCCTCTCTTCCACCCTTTTCCGAAGAGTTCTTTGTCTAGATCAGGTGGAGATCACGAGATCTCCAATGAAGATCCCCTGGAATCTCAATTTTTTTCCCCCGCTCTTGGTTTCAACCAAAACTGATTTGGCCAGTTGAAAATCCAACTTGATCCGATCCCTTGATGCTTTCGGTTGATGACAGGATCTCTGTTTTGCAACCAATGGGGATCGAATCAAGTCAAGTTGAACCCAAACCCAACTCGACCCAACTTGTGTACACCCCTAAGTCATATTGTTGAAAATGATTATTTCTATTTGAAATAGATCCATTTTCTAACTCAAATTAATTATTACAAACTTAAATGAGTATTTTGTTTCATATCATTTAAATTATATGTGACACTTTGTATCCTATGACTATCGGATGCTAGAAATAAAATTTTATTTGCGAAATAGATTTTGTACCCTTTAATAAATAGGTTCAATGTTGTGTACCCCTAATATTATCTTATTCTAACATGGTGCCAAGTTTAATTATGTCACAGTACCTTTCCTAACATGGTATGAAAGTTCTGTCTCTACGGCCTTTACTAATCCCTAGCATTCGATGTCAATGCGTTGAGAATTTCAACTAAATCCCCATCGTCAAAATTCATAATAAAAATTTAACAGCATAATTAATGGAGAATTAAATTACAAATATTTTTATTTTTATTAAAATACCCCCACACTTAGTTACATTAATAGGGGAGGGGGATTGGAAGATTAAGGATCCGTTTGGTAAGAGATTTTTAGTAATGTTGTTTAAGTATTGTGGAAATAAATAACGAAAACTGTTGTTTAAACAACAGTATCAAACAAGCCCTAGTTTTCCTTATAAAGGAGAGCTCTTGCCATTTGACGTTGATTTTGGGGAAAAAAAAAGGTTTGTGGTTTGGTTTGGTTTGGTTTGGTTGTTTGTTTTTTTTTTTTTTTTTTTTTTTCAATAGGAGAATCACATATGGCACTCAACATTGTTGTTGTGAAGATAGATTTGCGGTTTCTGTTTAGTTTTTCGTTTTTATAAGTTTTCTTCTTCAAAAGAGAATCTGATATTTTCCCTTCATCTCTACTTTCCTTTTCCTGTAAAACTGCATCAATGGTGACTATTTATGTTCAATTAACTTCTCAAATCTATGATGCCATTATGAATAACATTTCTTTTTCTTTTTCTTTTTCCCCCCTCAGCTGAATATGCCAAGAAAAATGATCTTACCAGAAAAAAGAGGATGTTGGCAATTCTGGGAGTTTCCGTTGCTGTATTGTTTCTTCTTGTGGTCTTGGTTGTGTATTGGTTGGTAATGAGGAAGAAAATAAGTAAGAAAAGTTTTTACTCTCGTTTGTTTATAGTAGTTTCTTCTTCCCCTATTGATTTATTTCTAATGCTAGTGAACAAATGCTCACAAGATTACTCTAACAATATGTCTAAGAGTTTTTAAAAGAATGGGTGGAATACGTAAATCTCGAAAGAATTGAATAAAATAGAATTAAAAAATGGTATGCCTCAATAAGTGTAAGTAGGATGCAGAATGGATATCCTAAATTCCTCATTTTTTGAAAGTTCTCCGATTTTCAAAATATGAAGGGCTTGTTGTGAAAAAAATTTCTCAGATTTGTAGAGTTAACAAGAAGACAAATAGGGGATTAATCTTTTTATTTATATAAATATAATGAATGAGTGTTTCTCAAAAAAAGAAAAAAAAAGAAAAGAAAACACGCATGAGATTACCATTGCAACCTGTCTTTCACTTACGCACTGCTAACCAAAATACTCGTTGGGAAAAGCTGCTTTATACATGGAACTGCCCGCAACTATAAGCTACAATGACTCAACTACCCAACCTATTAGGGCTCCTAACGACTGAAAACAAACTCTAACGTTGCAATAAGTAAAAGATAACAATAAGTCAATAACAATACCAAATACCAAATTCTAACTTCAATATAACAGTAGTATATTAGGGGATAAACTCAAATACTAATGGCACCTATTATTTCACACACAACTTAGTTGTTGGCTCCTATTATTTCTCATCATCGCACTTCGATCTTCTAGTGCTACCTGTATGGACACCAACTACACACATACACGACCCCTTCATAGAAACCAACATGCTATGCACTCCTACAATTAGTCTAATGGACCCACAATCACAAATACATGTATGTATCTCCACCTTGTGGACAAAATTAGGGATCAAAAACACCTTCAGGGTGTCAATTATCACACGGATATTTTTTCACCCTTTTCATGAATGGCCCAGTCAATTCCTGACATTAAGGATTTTCTCCAGCCCTATCAGCAGGCCCGAGGAATTTTCATCACCCATAAGCACTTGTCTCTTAGAAAAGTGCATTTTAACCAAGTGGGATTTCCTGTCGATCATAAACAGATCAAAATTATAAACTTCAATTTTTCCTCTATTTCATTCTCTTATTTTAGTGTGTTTCTCAGCTTTATCAAATCAGGCTTTTGTGTGAGAATTTATAATTGGACAAATATGGTTACTAGCATTATCATTTGCTTTTTTTATGACAGGGAAGAGGAATAACTTATATTCAGATAGCTCTGACTCCACTTTACCATACTTTGAAGACTCTCCAAGTAGAAGGGACCTCGATGGAACTAGAAGAAATTCAAATTTGCCATTATTTGATCTAAGAATCATTATTGCGGCTACAGATAACTTCTCTATTACTAACAAACTTGGCCAAGGTGGTTTTGGCCCAGTTTACAAGGTAATCTCATTGAACGAGTCCTAGAATTTACATAATCTTATTCAAGTGTGTTAATGCATTAGCAATCCCATTATGAATGTTTACGGTTATTCATTGGGTATGAATTCATTATATAAAATTGGGCTTGCCCAAATAATTCACCAAGTTGAGTTTCTTTCAACAATTGTGCACTATGACAAAATGATATTTGGACTTTAATTACAGGGTTTGCTTCAAAATGGAATGGAAATTGCAATAAAAAGACTATCAAAATGCTCTGGACAAGGAATAGAACAATTCAAAACTGAAGTTGCACTAATTGCTAAACTCCAACATAGGAACCTTGTGAGAATTTTAGGATGTTGCATTCACAAAGACGAGAAGATGTTGATCTATGAGTACTTGCCAAATAAAAGCTTGGATTCTTTCATTTTTGGTATGTCTTCTATTTCACATTAACTTATCACTAGAAATGATCCTCCCATTAAAAACATATTAGTTCCCAGTAGGAAGATTATATATGTAAGCAAGTAATCACAAATGCAATGCAATCTAATCCAAGTTCTCGTTTCTTGATTTAGATGAAACAAAAAGGTCAAGTTTAGATTGGGGAAAGCGATTTGAGATTATTTGTGGAATTGCTCGAGGGATCTTATATCTTCACCAAGACTCAAGATTAAGAGTTATCCATAGAGATTTAAAGGCCAGCAATGTTCTACTTGACAATGTATTGAATCCAAAAATTTCAGATTTTGGTATGGCTAGAATTCTTGGAGGGGACCAAGCTGAAGTTAATACAAACTGCGTCGTTGGAACATAGTAAGTGCACTAAAAAGAAAAGATATACTTTGTGTGCATCTAACTCAACTTAAAAAGCCAGCTTATTTTTGCTACTACTCATGAGACCCACTAAACTTTTTGGTACCATTCATGAGTCATACTGTACTATTTTAGCTAATTTTTACCTTTATCTACAGTATTTTCAGTAAAAAGTTTTCAATTTCAGCAAAATAAGCGTATCCCAAACATACCATTTTTAAACAATTACTTGACTACTATTTTTATATCTAAGGAGAGTACAAACTACATGCCTTTGTAAGAAAAAATATTAAGAATATCTTTGTAATTTGTTTTCATATTGTGTTACTTCAAATGTCACATGTATTTTAGTGCCCAAAGGGCTATCTTTGATCATTTTATGTTGAGGCTCAATACCAACCTTTTCATTGTGCTATCGCAGTGGTTATATGTCACCTGAGTATGCAATGCAAGGACTATTTTCAATAAAGTCTGATGTATATAGCTTCGGGGTATTGCTACTAGAGATCATTATTGGTAAAAAGAACAGTACTTATGTTCATGATGGTCCTTCCTCAAATTTGATTGGACATGTAAGTACATATGCGAACAATAACTACAAAATTAAGCCTATATTGTTGAGCTTAACATGAAAAATATCTTGTCTCTAGGTTTGGGACCTATGGAGAGAAGACAATGCCATTAAAATGGTCGACCGGTCACTAGATGAGACATACCTTGGTAATGAAGTTTCAAGATGCATTCAAATTGGGCTTTTGTGTGTGCAAGAACATGCAACAGACCGGCCAACCATGTCAACAGTTGTTTTTATGTTGGGCAATGACACACCTCTTCCTTCTCCAAAACAACCTGCATTTATTGTGAAGGGTACTTACAATGGTACTAACAAATCAACTAGTGAAGCATCTAATTCTATAAATGAAATTACACTTTCTAGAATTGACGGTCGTTAAAACCCCATACTATTTGTAACAGTGTACTAATACATTGTTATAAATTTCCAATAAATGATTGAGTTCCTCTAAGTCTACTCTACATTACAATTTTTTTTTTTTTTTTTTTTTTGTATGATCAATTGAACATAATGTATATATTGTAAAATCATTACCAAAAAAAAAAAAAAAAAAAAGAAAGAAAGAAAGAAGAAAAGATAATATATAATATTATACAATATGTTATTGTCTAGAACTTGGATAAAAAACTAATCAATTCAATAACTGGTAAAAAACTAGTCAAAACCGGGAACTAGACCTAATATTTCTAGTTCTTTGGCCATTCCCATTTTTTAAATCATGATAAAATCACTACATCTCCTTTAGCTTTTTCTATTATGTGCTTTCTGGAAATAATATACCAAAAGTTAATTGCATATATATGTTCCATGGAGAAAATGAGAAAATGGGCAAATGCCCCTTTCAAAAAAAAAAAAATCCAACATTTTGCCTCATTTTCCAAACTAATTAGGAAAATGCCTCTTTTTTGAAACTCGATTTTAAGCCTCTTTTTTGAAACTCGATTTTCTTAAAATCGAGTTTAAAAAAAAAAAATTTCTAAAGCCCTATAGTGGCGTTTTAAGGAGCTTATAATGACGTTTTAAGGACTTATAGTGGCGTTTTGTAACTCGATCTCCATGAAGTCGAGTTACATGCAATTTTTTTTCTTTTTTTTACCTATAACTCGACTACATGGAGATCGAGTTACAAAACATCACTATAGGTCCTTAAAATGTCACTATAATCTCCTTAAAAATGCCACTATAGGGCTTAACTCAATTTTGAGAAAAACAAGTTTCAAAAGAGAGGTATTTCCCTAATTAGTTTCGAAAATATGACAAAATGTTGGATTGTTATTTTAAAAGAGACGAAGGCCAATTTTGTCCTAGAGAAAATTTCATTGGTTTTTCAAACAATATACTAAGTTTTAGATGGAGATTTAAAAGAGGAACGCTAAATGCATTATTACTATTATTATACTACTAATTAATTTGGATTTCAGGGTGTTTTAACCAAAATGGAACAATTTATGCCCATGGAAAGCACACAAGTGAAGCAAGTTCTTAGATTTCAGATATAGAATTAATCAAATAATAACTTGACACTTCTGAATTATCCGAAGTTCAACTGTTTGAGTGCCACCTTCGAAAATACATAAACTCTATCGATATTTTCTCTTGTCTTGACTCTTGAGGAAATTGAAAAGCGGCACTAGAGAGAGTAGACATTTCGTGGGTAAAGTTTTGAAGGACTAATGAAACCTAATTTTCATAGGAAGCAATGGTGGAATACTTTTTCTTTTTTAATTTTTTGAGAGGAATACTTTGATTCAGGGGGCAACATCAAATTAGTATATGATATAATTAATTTTAAAAAGACAACGTTTTCAAAAAAATAAATAATTAATTAATTAAAAAGACAACGTATATAAAAAAATTAAATAAAATATATATTGCTTAGTATTTGTTGTTCCTTTGATCAATAATTGATAAATAAATTGAATTTCATTACATTCAACATATCATATAAATTGTTTGTTTTTTATTTTTATTTTTATTTTTTTTATGGGATCATCTAAATTATTAAAATTCACATAAATTAGATTTTAAAATTAGAGAATAGTGGAGAGATGTTACCTTGATGATACTTTACGGTAATCTCATCGCAAGAAGTAATTTACCATCAATTCATATACATTTTTAGATAGCGGGATTGAGGTGTAAACCAAGTCATTGTCTTGAGACGATACACGTGTTTACAGGATTTCCGATATAGTAGACTAAACATTGTGCATGCCGCCCCCGAAATACAACAACCAAGCTACCTTTACTGATTATCCTTCGAGCCTACACCACTTGTAAGATAGGAAGCTCTCAATAGTACTTTTCTTTTACTCAAAAACATATTGTGTAGTTTTCTTTTACCCAGAAATATATTGTATAGAAAGTATGGTTGTATACATTAAAAAAAAAAGGTATAAAAGAAAGTTTTGATCATTAGATTTATGTAATATATATTAGGCAAGCTCTCAAATAAAGTTGGCTGACCAAGTGAGATGGCTAGAGAGAAAATTATATATTTATCTTTCACCTCGGCTGACCATGACCAAAAAAAAAAAAAAAATTATATATATATTTTTTTAGTTAAGGGGGAAACTTTATGGCATTGCTTTGTGGTCCGAATAAGTTCGATGACATTAATGCCATAGCTTCTTTTCATATATCATATGACTAAACGTATATGGCAAATTGACATTTGAAAGGAAACGTTTTAATGTATTTGGTAAGGAAATATTGCCATATACATTAAGTCACTAACATTATCACTGCACACCCTTAATATGATGGTCACTCCACAAGTATAAGTGTTTATGTGGTGTGAGGGGTAAGGGTCGCGATTCAAGTCTTCAAGAGAGAGTTTCACACACATATACACTTAGGGTACGTTTGGTATGTTGTAATAGCTCCTGTAATGAAATAGTTATTCATATGTAATAACAATTCGGTCATTTGATTGCATATTTATTACATGGATTAATTATTATATTGGAATAACTATTCTTTAAATTGAAGACTAGCTATTCCTCTTTAAAATGGATGTAATAATTATTCCTTAGTGCATATAATAGGTTTTAAAATTTATATATTTTCAAAAATATAAAGTTTTCTTATACATCATCGTTTACAAGCTTTCCATATGTAAAAACCAAACTTATGAATAGTAATAGTTGTTCCATTACAATGTCCTCCATTCCCAGTAATAAAGAGTACTATTCTTAATGCAATCTGCATTCAGTGTACCAAACGTACCCTTAGATTAGGTTAGAGTAGAATTCTATTTTGTATAAAAATAAAATAAAATAAAATAAATAAGTCACTAACATTCATGTAGTCAATAGTATTTATATCAGCCAACTCATAATAGAAGGGTTTTATTTTCAAAAATAAAGTTTGTCATAAAGAGAATAAAACTGACAATTATTTGAATTTATTAGCATTATATTTAAATTTCAATTGTGTAACAAAGAAACTCATGATATAGCCATCAACGTAACAATTATGGTAAAAGAAAATTTAATATTTTTATCAAAATAATCCAACAGTATTTGTTTTTTATTGTTTATATCAACCATTCAATATTTGGTTTCAAAATCAGAAAAAGTTGAAGAACTGCAAAATCGCAGTTTTGCAAATATTCGTTCACTTTGAATTTGATTCAATACATACTTATTTTTTGGTAAAAAGCTTTTCTTTTTCTTTTTTTTTCCTTTCCTTTTTTTTTTTTTTTTAGAGACATTGTTTTATACATAGTTATCAAAACCGTATTGGAAGTTGACCTAATTAAAGAATTGGTTCATTGGTTGAAGTGTAGTAGGTATAGTAATTAATTAAATTATAAATTATAATTATAAAAAGCAACTAAAATAAAATAAAATACTCCATTTAGGTAAATTAATAAATTATAACAAAAAAATTACATCATATGACATAAAGTTAGAAAGTATATCATTCATCGAATTAGGGATTCTAAACACGCTTGGCAGGAGGATGAAGAGGAGATAGGAAGGAATTTTGTGGAGTATTTTGAACCACTCTTTACATCCTCTAAACCGACAGTCAGTGTAGAACTTATTGATGCCATTCACTCCAAAGTAACTGACAGGATGAACTCCAGACTTTTACAAGAATTCCAAGCTTCTGAGGTAGAGCAAGCTTTGAAGCAAATGCACCCAATGAAGGCACCGGAACCTTATTGTATGCCCCCTTTATTTTACCAGCATTTTTGCCCTACTGTAAACTCTATTGTTATATAGACTGTTTTAAATTTTCTTAACCATGGTGTAGCTCCCTTATGTTTCATGAAACCCACATTGTTCTTATTCCTAAAACTAAGAACCCTGAGAGAGTGACTGACTACAGACCAATTAGTTTGTGTAATGTGGCCTACAAGTTAGCATCTAAAGTAGTGGCGAATAGGTTGAAGTTGGTTCTGCAGGATATAATGTGTGAGAATCAAAGTGCTTTCGTATCGGAAAGGCTCATCACTGATAATGTGTTAGTGGCCCATGAGATAATGCACCACATCAATAGGAAGAAGAAAGGTAAATATGGGGAGATGGCTTCGAAGCTAAATATGAGTAAGGCTTATGATCGGGTGGAATGGAGTTGTCTACAACAAATAATGGCCAAGTTGGGATTCTATGAGAATTGGACATGTCTAGTCATGAGGTGTGTTTCATCTGTTACTTATGCGGTTCAAATCAATGGAAAGCCTTATGGTCAAATTATCCCAACAAGAGGTTTATGTCAGGGGGACCCATGTCGCCTTACCTATTTCTTATCTGTGCTGAAGGTTTATCTGCACTACTACACAATGTTGTCCAGAGGAAGGAGCTAAGGGGTGTAGCGACATCGGCAAGGGGGCCTAGAATCTCACACTTATTTTTTTCCGATAATAGTCTGATATTTGGGAAGGCCACAGTAAAGGAATGTGAGGAGATCCAGAGAATATTGCAGGTGTATGAAGCATCCTTAGGCCAACAATTGAACAAGAATAAGACCTCTTTGTTCTTTAGCCACAATACAGCCATCGGAGTAAGAGATACAATCAAGACGATGTTTGGTGTGCAAGTCATAAAACCACATGAATCCTACCTAGGGCTTCCTTCCTTGGTAGGTAGGTCTAAGAGGAATCTGTTTTCCCAGTTGAAGTAGCGGGTATCAAATAAACTAGCGAGGTGGAAGGAAAAATTACTTTCGAATGCAAGAAAGGAGATTCTGATAAAGGCAGTCGCCCAAGCAATACCATCATATACAATGAGCTGCTTTAAGCTCCCTAACACCCTATGTGACAAGTTGACTGGGATGGTAAGACAATTCTGGTGGGGACAAGTGAAAGAAGAGAAGAAACTAGCATGGATAAGCTGGGAGAGGATGTGTTTGCCAAAAGAAAAAGGTGGAATGGGTTTTAAGGACTTGAAGCTTTTCAACATGGCTTTATTGGCAAAACAGGGGTGGCGTTTGTAGATGAACTCATCCTCACTATTCTATAGAGTTTACATGGCCAAGTACTTCCTGAGGTGTGATTTTCTAGAGGCCATGTTGGGTAGCCAACCTTCTTTTGCTTGGAGAAGTATATTGTCAGCTCAGGCAGTGGTCAAATGAGGAGTACAATGGCAAGTAGGTAATGGTGAACAGATTCAGGTCTGGAGGGACAAGTGGCTTCATAATCCGAGCACATATAGGGTTGTCAAACCCGAGAAGGCTGGTCTGCACGTGACGCAGGTTTGTGACCTAATTGATGGTGACCAAATGGAGTGGAAGGAGCATCTAATACGCCGATGTTTCCTCCCCTAGTATGTGAATGCAATCTTAAGCATTCCCTTAAGTGCACATGGGGCTAGTGATCGTTTGATATGGGTGGCAAGTAAAAACGAGAAGTTTTTGGTGTGAACTGCATATAGGCTAGCCCAAGAAATGTCCACTAGAGGGAATTCACCTAAGAGCTCAAATTTTGCTACCCTAAAAAAAGTTTGGAGGGACCTCTGGAGGATGCATGTGCCGAATAAGATCAAGCACTTTGCACGGAAAGCGTGCAAAGACATTCTAGCCACAAAGGAGAATTTATGGAAGAGAAATATCACAAAGGATAATCTTTGCGAGTCATGTGGGAACGTTCCGGAGTCTACTTGTCATATTTTTTGGTTTTGTGATAGCGCAAAGGAGGTGTGGGCGTCCAGTAAATTGATTTTGCCCTTCGAGATCAACCCATCATGGAAATTCATAGATACGATGTGGAAATTACAGAAGTGGTCAACTGTGTGCCCTAGCTTGGTGGAGCGTACTATTACGGTATGCTAGGGTATATGGAAACACCGAAATGAGGTTCGACACGGTGGTGTGCGTCGAACTAGATCAGCCATTGTGAGAAGCTCTCTAAGGATGTTGGATGAGTTTGAAGTGGCAAATGAGCCACCACAAACTACGAGAATGTCAACCACAATGGAGATTAAATGGTGTCCTCAAAGTATGGTGTCCTCCTCAAACACATTCCAGATGGTGCCAAGTTCCTTTCTATTTGGAGAGTCTTCAAAGTATGGTAAACTGGAGACAACGGTATATGAATATGTGCTTTGCCTCTTCCCTATCATAAAATAAGTAACAACTCATGTGGCCTTTATGGTTGGTAAGACTTTTTTTTTTTTCCCCAAAACAAACACACACAAATGAGAGGAAGAAAAATGTTGTTCTAACACAAAGGCACACCACAAACTCCACTTGATAATAAATGTTTAACCAGTTTCAACTTTCAAACATGATTAATATAATTTTAATTAGGTGTGATGTGAGAGAAAATTTTTAGTTTTTTGTAAACTTTAGAATCTTTAAATTGTGATAGTTGAGATATCCCGAAATTTTCAAATTCTCACAATATTAGTAAGTGATCAGCCATAATTTGAATAAATCTCCAGAATTTCTACCAATCATACACCACTTTAATGAAAATGAGGAAATATACTAAAAGAAAAAAACGAGACAAAGGAAAATAAGAGGAAGAATTTAAGTTTATTATTTTCAGTTTATCATTGACTAGAAGTCCATTTGGTTCACTTTTATTAACTTCTAACTAGTTAAAAAACACTTTTCTAAGAGATAAGTGCTTCTAGGCTATGAAAATGCCTCGAGGCAGCTGATGGGACTAGAGAAAAATCATAAATGTTAGGGAATTGACGCAGTCATTCGTCAAGTTCTTAGTTGAAACTCGACAGAGGTAAAAGAAATTATTCCTGAAGAATAATAAATGGCGTCCTGAAGGTGTTTTGAATCTTTTGATCCCCAAATTTGGCAATAGAGTGGTACATGATACTGCAAGTTGTGTGTTTGTGAAATTCAAGTATTTAGAAAGAAGAGCAGTGGCATTTGCAACAAATTGGATTAGAAGATTGTTGAGGATACTTTTGCACATCTATGGGTCTGTGAAAACTCATATATATATATATATATATATATAATAAAAATAAAAAGTCGACAAATCCCAAAATGGTGCAGGGTATTTCAAAAGCTGTTTGCATTTGCTGCTTGTCACAAAGCTAGTCTGGATCAAGGAATTGTGGAGCCTAATTAAAGCGACTACTAAGTGGTGTCTATTTTTATATTTTGAATATTAATAAAATATTTATTTAACTTTTGTTTTTTTTTTCATTTAAAATCTATTTTTTAAATGCAAAATTACAAATTATAACAAATCTATTATATAATTGAACTACTATACAACTAAAATAAACACTATATATTGAGTGAAGAACCAAATACTAAAAAATTATGATTGAAAATTTTAATAAAATTATATAATTGATATCTCTAAATAAAATTTGAGTATAAATTTATTTACAAGTGGGAGATTAATGAGTTATTTCGACATTTCTATGAGGGAGATTAAATGAGTTTTACACTCTAAAACTGAGAAAAACAAATAGTCATTGCCACATCCGATGAAAAGATTTTTCTTTAACTAATTTTTCTTTCGTAAAAAAAAAAAAAAAAAAAAGGATAAATTGCAAATTACACCTTTAAAGTTTGGAGGTGATTGACTTTATACTCCTGAAGTTTTAGAATTTGGATTTTATCCCCTGATATTTGTGAGTGTTTGGATTTTACACCATAACGTTTTAAAATTTGGATTTTACCTTCTATATTTTAGGTGTGATTGGATTTTACTTCCTAAAATTTTGGAATGTTTGGCTTTTACACCCTAAAGTTTCAAAATTTTGGGGTATAAAATCCAAACACTCCCTAATTTTAAGGAGCAAAATCCAAAGTTTGAAACCTTAGAGTGTAAAATTCGAACACTCCAAAATTTAGAGGGTTAAATTCGAAATTTGGAATTTCAAAGTATAAAATCTAAATACCTCCAAACTTTAGAGGTGTAATTTGTAATTTACCCAAAAAACTACTTTGGGATATCTCTATTGGTAAAAATTTAGCAAGGCCTCTTTTCATTGGGGGCCTTAGAACATCTCCAATAGATTAGCTAAATCTATTTTTTGGAGAACAAACCCCAAAAATCAACTCCAACAGATTCTCCAAATGCAAAACTTTTCCAAAAAATTTTTAAAGTTGCTACAGTACTTCTCTAGATATAGAAAACACTGTAGCAACTTCAAATAAATTTTTCTACTTAAAAAAATCATACAACTCAATAAAAAACAATTCTTTCTCTCTCCTCTCACAACGGCTACAAACATTCATAACAGCTACAAACACAACAATCCTTTCTCTTAAACATCTCTAAACTCAAGCATAATCAAAATAGAAACTCAAAAACACAATCTTAAAATTAATCAAATCATAACAATAAAAGCAAAAAAAAAAAAAAAGAAAGACAAAAGCCATCTTGTTGGGGGAGGAAGACAAGCGGTGGCAGAGCAGAAGTTGCGGCTTGGCATAGTGAATGTCGATTCTGCACCTGCCTATGTCCTTCGATCAACGGTGGAGCAAGCAAGATATCTCTTGCTTGTTCTTTCTCTGTTTCTTATCACATAGAGAGCTAGAGAGTGTTCTAGAATCAAGTAGAGAGAGAGAAAGAGAGAGAGAGATTTGAAATCAAGTAGAAAAAGAAAAAGAAGGGAGCTAGAGTGGGTATACGTGTGTAGTGGAGAAAAAACAAGAGAAAAAAAAAATGTATGGATGAAGTTGAAAGGAAAAATAATATAAAGAATAAGAAATGACAATTAAGAAACGCTACCACAATATTTTCATAATAAATCTTAAGGATCCGTTTGGATTGAGCTTATTTTTGCTGAAACTGAAAACATTGTAGCGAAATAATTTTTAAATGTGTGAATAGTGTCGTGGGACCCATTTTTAATGAAAAAGTTGCTGAAAAGTGAAGTTTATGGGTCCCGTGAACAGTGCATGGACTCACTGATGTGCTGAAAATGGCTGAAAAGTCAAAATTTTCGGGTACTGCTCATGCACAGTACATGAATAGTAGCCTTTGTCTCCAATTACGCATGCAAAAAAAAGAAAAAGAAAAAGGAAAACGCAGAAGAGGAAAATGCAGACGCCGGATTCAGTTGAATCCAAATGGGCACTAAGTAACAGATTATTATTAGCTAATATTAGTAAGAAAAAAAATAATTTCAATAGTGGGTTCAAATTAGAATTAGTAAGAATTTTCCACATAAGGTTTTGTTGTGATTCTTGTGAAAGTATTGCGAAAAATATTGTGGATATAACACTTCTTATTGAAAAATATAGATGTTGGGAATGAACATAGGAAAAAGAAATGATGATTAAAAAAAGAATAAGAAATGAATAAAGAAATAATATTTAAATGAGATGGAGAAAATAATAGAGAATCTCTTGAATAATGTATTTGAAAAAGTAAGTAAGTAAAAGTTAAATGTTACTGTTCACTGTTCAAACAGTACAAAAATTTAGATAAACTGTTGGAAATGCTCTTAGACTATTACCTATTTGCCTCACTCATAGAGCACAAAACCAAATAGCATTAGTAGCTAAGTCAGCAACCACCCTAGTCTTCTTGTAACTAATTAAATTTTTTTTTTTTTTTTTTTTTTGAAAATTCTTGTAACTAATTAATTAGTTAGTTAGTCAGACGGTTGTTTAAGTATTGGTCAATAAATAAGGATAAAAAATAAGTATTGATCAATAGAATTTAGACACTTGTCGATCATCTAGAAGGCTGACAATCCTAAACAATTACTATTATAAGTAATAAGGACCTACTACTCTAATTATTGAAATTGACTAAGTCAGCCCACAATCAATAAATATGGCCCATGCACTTGGCAAATCAATATCTAAAGTTTGCTTAATTTGGGCCCACAAAATCAGCCCAAAACCATTATTATAGTCCATAGAAATCACAAAGCTAGCTCATGACACAAGCCAATAAAAAAATCTAGTGTTGGACAAACAAAGGGCCACAGCTGGGCTGAAATTCAGGTTACTCAAGTTCTAATTGTTCCTGATATGGACCAAGCCCACGTGTGAAAGAGAAGGTGAGCAAAAGAAAAAATAAGAAGATGTGGATTGAAGGGCAAAAAGATAGGTGAGAATTATTAGCTTACATGAAACTTGCTTACCTCTTTTGGTCCTTATTATTAACCAATACACAACGGAGACCACAAGAAGCAAAGTTACAGCAACAGAAGCTCCAATAATTGCCCATGTCCTCTTTTTCCAAGTAAGACCATTTTTCTTAGCATATTGAGCTGAGTAAAAAAAATTAAAAAAAAAAAAAAAAAAAAACAGAACAGAAATATTATTCATAATGTTGTTATAAATCAAAGAAGGTAATTGAAAATAAATAGTTAATATTGATGCCGTTTTACAGGGAAAAGAGAATAGGGAGGAAAGAATGGGTAAATCAATTTGTGATTCTCTCCAGCAATATTTTATTTATTTATTTTTTAGAAGAACAACATTTTATTGTTATTTTTCATTGAGAATGTGTTTTCTTGTTTACTTCATTCACTTATGACCTTTTTTTTCCTTCTTTTTTTTACTGATATATGTTATGTTATGAAAAAATAACTAATTTTTTTGACATTTTTTTCAATTTTCTATAAAAAGTTTCCTAAAATTAATGATTGATGTATGTCTTAAGGGTACACATTAACCGAACCCAATTAGTAATACTGAGGAAACTTTTTGGTAGAGTCAGGGGGTCAATTGCCCTCTCACGACACCCCCAACTTTGCCTACTAATATCTATATTCTATTGACTATGATAAAGTGAAACAAATCAAAACTCTAGACTTCATAGGACAAAACTTTCATCACTAGCATTAGGCATCACTACTGGGCAGGTATTTGGTAGTGTCACATATTTATTAAATTCAAAAACATTATATGAAGTTAAAAAGACAAATAGATGAAGCTTTGTAAAAGAATAAACAATACCTTGTACAATAGCATCCACACGTATGTATAAATCTTGTCCTACATTGGAAAATGTTCTTGTATCCACCAACTCCCCATGCCATCTCAAGCATTCAATCCCTTCACTCTCATGTGTGCTTGAGTAAGCCATACGGGAACAATTCCTCAAGCACTCTTGCTCACACTCTTCCAAACTTAAATTCATGTCTGCAAGTGCTTTTGAAGTGTCGGGCACCTTCATACGAGCCGACTTCACGAATCCTTCTCCGGTATTGCACACGGACACTCCTTGCTTCCTTATGCACTCGTGTGACCCATCTCTTAAGTACCAATCATGGGGCGACTTAGGTTCAAACCCGGGTAAGCATATGCACTCAAACTTATCCACATTGTATGGGTCACAGTAACCATTTGGACCACAAAACAAATACTTATCGCATAACTCGATATGGAACAGGATCACCACCCATCTACTCTTAGACCAGGTGAGGAACTGCAATGTTCTTAATTCATGCAACACCAATCTCGTTTTAGGGAATGCTTTGAGATCAGCTATATTATACATGATGGTGATCTCATTTTGATTATTCACAAAGCTAATATAGAAGGCGAAATTAAAAAATTTAGGTGTCAATTCGGGTATACCACTTAATCCTTGGCCGCTCCAAGATCCAATTCGCCATAATGGAACACGATCCATGTAGAAGAAAAACTGGGGGTACCCACTTGGATCCAACCCAAACGAGTAATTTCCAGTTCCCATATCATCTTTGGATTTCCATGATGTTAGGTATTGGTTCAGCCCAAATTTCATAAGCGGAAGCATATTGTTGGTGGGATAATCAAAGCTTTGCCATAATTTGACCCTTTGGTTGTCTTGTTGAACCAAAACAAGGTTTCCCAAATCTAAGAGCTGAGCCATAGAATTGCTTGTGGGTGAGACCGAAACAGAAACATTGGTAGACCAAATGGGAATGGTTTGGTTTTGGGAGTGGAGTATGAGGTTTCCCTGGTCATTGATGGAGAGAACTCCAGAGGTATCATTGAGAGAATTGTCTTTATTTGCAACCCACACAACGGTTTGTTCGGTAATTTGGTAATACCAATTCCAACGTAGCGACGGTTGGAATTGCCGGGGCTGAAAAATCCAAGTGCAAAGGTTTTGTGGTTTGAGACTAGAGATTGACCATCCTTGATGGGCTGGTCAGGTGTAATGGTATCAAAACAAAAGCAAATTGGGAAAACAACGGAGAGAAGTAATACTGCATTCAATGATGGTTTAGCAGGGTTCATGGTTTTAGAAAAGAGGTTTGGGTTCCAATCTTGATGTAACCAAGTATGGACTATGAAAAGGTATAATCGGTGATCAAAATTGAAAAGAAATTGTATTAAATTAATGAGTCAATGATACAATGAATTTTCCACCTAAAGTTGCGCAAGGAATACGTTATCTTTCACTAAGCACAATTGATTAACAAAGCTACGTGTGATCGGGGACCTTTTATGACCATGATTGAAGGAAGACCTTGACGAGTTGACCATTACCTTAAACTTACAAGGAAATGAGATACGCTTATTATTAGTGGATAAATTAAAGGAATGGAGCACTTAATTAGAGATCACCGATATCGCGTGGAATATCCCCCACTCCGCCCAGTCCATACTCCAGCTTCATAGTGAAGACCTTGTTTGATAAGTTGGGTGGAGTTAAATCAACCGTTTCTAAAGTTTAAATACTGAAAATTGTGAGAAAAAAAAAAAAAAAGTTTAGTAGGAAAGTTTAACAAAAAGTGTTTGACTAGTGGTCCTCAATTTAGAGTTTAATAGTTTAATGGTATTGTTGTAATTATATTAAAAATCGTGGGACCTATATGATGTTGACAACAAATAAAGCACACATTTTTTTTTTAATCACATACTCACATCAAACATTCAAATATGTCTTATCACTTTTGAAAATATGTTAAACACATTTTTTGTACTTTAAACACACGTTTTCATAACACTTTTCAAACTATAATTTTCAAATCATTTTGAAAGCCAATGCTCAAACTCTTGGACAAAAGTGGTAATAGTACCTAAAAGCATCCATATTGGTGGAGCTATTTTTTTAACTATTTGGTATCACAAAAAGTTATTTTATCTATTTTACTTACTCACTTTACAAAATATTTAGCATCAGTGGAACTATTTTAGCTTTCAACACAATAAAATAATATATTTACTACAATAGCAATGTGAACGCACAAATAAAAAAACAATTTATAAGGAAAGAAAAAATAAAAGAATAAAAGAACAGTAGTAGTGTGAACGTACAAACAATATATAATCATGTGAACGCTATATAAAAAAAGAAAAGAAAAAAAAGGTAAAAGAAGTGTGAACGCACAAACAATAGTAGTGTAAACGCGCAGAAGAAGAGAAATAAGAATAAAAGAAAGAAAAAAAATGAGTAAAATAATCAAAAGCAGTGTGAACATACAAATAATTTTTTTTGTTTTTTTTTTGTTTTACTTTTCAGCTACAGTGCACAGTCAAAAGTAACTATAAAGCCAAAAAAATATAGTTTTGACTCTACCATTGTAGGGCATATTTTGGTATTTGATGGTGCTAAAAATAGCAATATAGCTACTTAGCACCAACAATATAGATGCTCTAAGAGTTTAACAAAATGTGTTTGACTAATGGTTCTCAGTTTAGAATTTAATAGTTTAATGGCATTGTTGTAATTATATTAAAAATCGTGGGACCTATATGGTGTTTACAACAAATGAAGAACACTTAAAAAAAAAAAAAAAATCACATACTCACATCAAACATTCAATTATGTCTTACCACTTTTGAAAATATGTTAAATACATTTTTTATACTTTAAACATGTGTTTTCATAGTATTTTTTAAACTATAATTTTTAAATTATTTTGAAAGCCAATACTCAAACTGTTGGACAAAAGTGGGAATAGCACCTAAGAGCATCCACATTGATAGAGCTATTTTTTTAAACTATTTGGCACCACAAAAAGTTATTTTATCTATTTTACCTATTCATTTTACAAAATATCAAATATCAATGGATCTATTTTAGTTTTCAATACAATAAAATAATATATCTATTACAATAGCAATGTGAACGCACAAATAAAAAAACTATATATAAGAAAAGAAAAAATAAAAGAATAAAAGAACCATAGTAGTGTGAACCTACAACCAATATATAGCTGTGTGAACGCTATATATATAAAAAAAAAAAATAAAAAAAAAAAGTAAAAGAAGTGTGAATGCACAAACAATAGTAGTGTGAACGCAAAAGAAGAGAAATAAGAATAAAAGAAAGAATAAAAATGAGTAAAATAATCAAAAGCAGTGTGAACAAACAATTTTTTTTTAACCTTTCAGCTATAGTGCATAGTCAAAAGTAGTTATGTATTGTAGATGTGGAGCCAAAAAATATAGTTTTGGCTCCACCATTTTAGGGCACATTTTGGTATTTGGTGGTGCAGCTATTTTGCACCACCAATGTGGATGCTCAAAGAAACGTGCAAGGACCTCTGTTAATAGGACAACATCTTCTACTTCAAGGTATTGTAAACTGAACAATGCTACAAATTACTCAACCTTTACCACAATTTACCACATGGCAGATTTGAGTGGTGGAGGTGTAGAATTACATGGACTCTCCACTTTTTCTCCATTACTCAGAACTTATCACGTGATAAGTTATAACAAAAGTTGTGTAATTTGTTGTGATCCTAGCATTTATTTCTTTATTTATTTATAAATTTGTAACTTTTTATTGCATGAGTGGGATGGCATAGATTTTGATCAATCCTATATCTTGAGAAAAAAAAAAGGGTTGTTTTTGTCATGCCGCCTTCAATTTCGAGCCCTAATTGAAAAAAAGAAATATGCATTTTGCCTTTCAAAATCACCATTTTATTTATTTTACATTCTCACTTAACAATAAAATATACATTCCATTTTTTATTTAAAATCTATCCCATTAAAAGTTAAAACAATTTTAAAAATTCTACTCCTATAATGGGCCCCACTCTCAATTCATCCAAAACAAAAGCGCCACCTCCACCCCACCCATTGTTAGATCAGCCTACTTAATGTCACCCATAACTAGTGTTATTAAACCTAACCTAGCTTGGCATGTTGGACTAGTAACCTGGTGATCCTGCACATAGACAAGTCCAAGTCATCAATTGTATCGAATTTGCACAAGATCCGATCAAAACCAGTAAAATCTAGTAGGTTTTAAGCAAACCGTGTGACCTGGTTAGGTTTTAATAACCTAACTAGCTTTGTGAATTGTGTAAAATTACATTAATAGGTCTATCTCGTTGACTTCTTTACTATTTAGTATGTGATAATTTGGTAATTTAGATAAGAAAAAACCTAAAGAAATAAAATTTTTAAAAATGTGCTATTCTCTCACTTCTCTATGAATTCACACTACTCTAGCTATCACCTTTCACTATTTTGATTCCCTAAACTTGCGACTGTGGCTCAATTTTATGCTCTGAACAAACCACTTTTCAGTTTCACGTAGCCAATTAGCACGTAGATATGAATATATCAGTATATGTTATATAGTTTATTATTTAAACATTCTTTTCCCTTCTTTTGTTAACGTTTTTTGTTCTTTATTTGTTTATTACTTTAAGTTTAAGTCTTTAACCTTTTTTTTTCTCTTCTTTTGTTTTTGTAGTTTGAGATTTGCATTTTTAATATATATATATATATATATATATATATATAGAATTTTAAGACATGTAACAAGATTTTATTTAGCCAAAACTTTGTTGCAAATATTTTGACATTCGTTTATTTTGCTTGTAATTTTATAGAATTTCTAATATTATTGCTTCTAAAACTTTTATTTGTTTGATAAAATTGCTTGTAAAACCTTGATTTTGAATTATAATGGCAAGTTTAATTTAGGCATATGCTTTCTCTCTTTTTTTTAAAATTTTTTTTATTATACATATTCATGTTATGATTTCTTAACCTTATTCTTATATATATATATATATATTCTTTAAAAAAAATTAGTTGCAATTCAACCAATGACCCATTGGTTGAACTAGTGACTTTACTCATAGACCGGGTCAACGTCCAATTTGGGTTTAATAACTATGTCCACAATAGATGAAACCCACAAACCAACCCACGATGAAGAGAGAGAGTGCTAGGTGAGAGAAGAGTGATTAAAAATTTTGAAAAAAGAAATAATATATATATATATGTATGTATATAGATCTTGTAGAAATTTGTAGAAATTTTTACATTTTGGATTCGCAAATATGGGGTAATTTTAGGTGTTTTTTGTATTTGGAAATGCGTTTTGCATTTAGTTGGGTTTTGCATTCCTGAATGGGAATGCTCTTTAAGTCTTGGAGGTAGCCATGGTTTTTCAATTAGTAAGGTCAAACCAGGAACTTGTAAACAAAAATCTTGACAAACACTTTTAACTTAAGAACAAAGTTTAGCTACAAAATTGGTTGTAATCTTGGGCTACAACATTTCTCAATGTCTTTTTAATGGAAGTGAATTTTGATAAATCCACCATTGAGTTACATCTTCTCCTTATATCCTTAGATTTTGCAAAACTTCTAGAAAATTAAAGACTAATAGCTATGACATCAATAAATTTTTTAAATTGCAAGTTTTTATAGTTTAAAACTATGTATAAAATATAAACTTATAAATTATAGAGTAAATAATATCCGATTGATATAAAATTTGACATGTGTATCAAGAGTGTAAAAATCATGCAATTTAACAATTAGATTTTCAAAATATGTAGTAATGTTTATTTTATTGAGTAAGGTTGCAGTCTTAGGTTACAACCAATTTTGTAACTAATTTTAGTTAGCTAGTATATACAATTTTTGCTACTTGTTTGAATGAGTGATTTGGAGGAGTATTGGCTGAATTTTTGCTCTCTTAACTTTTTGCCGTTGTTTGAAGTTAATTGTTGAAATACAGAAAGTAGCACATACCAAAGTTTAGAAATTTTTTTAATTATTATTTTACTTAAAGAAATTTCAATATTCCTAAAAAGAAAAATGAAATTTGAAAAGTGAGCTTTTGAAAAGTTTTTATCCGCCAAATTCCCATATAAAGTTTTGAGTTTTCTTTGGAGACGGATTTTTATATCATTATTTTTAATTCTCTTTCTTTCTTCAATTGTTCCGATCATGGATGGTTTCTATTGGCTCACATTATATTTAGGAACAATTGTATAATTTCCCCTCCATATATTCTTGTTCACATCTGTGTTTGTAAAAAAATATCTATTTTACAACTAAAAGGCTAGTTTACCTATTTTATCAACTTATTTTACAAAATTTCAAATTTTATTTTTACATATAACTCATTAAAATAATATAAATTACCCTATCAACTCATTCTCTCTCTTCTTTCCCATCTCTCTCTTCCCTTTTCTATGTACTTCTATATACTTTTACGTTTAGCAATCATGAATAGTAGTTTGTATAAAAACTATTTGTTAATGGTTGCTAAAAAATTTTAGCAATACATATCCGGGTTATGTTAGAATTGTACGATTAAATGATTAAATTTATCATATCTGAATAGCTTAAGTTTCATTATCATCATAGCTTAATGGCATCAATTTGAGCAAAGTTAATTTTGATAGAAGCTTCATTATAAAAATGAGCCAATAATAAGGAAATTGGTGTCTTGGATGAGGTGAAAAATGCTGCCCAGATGATATGCAAGTCATTCGAGTTAAGCTTCTCTTTTCTTTTCTTTTATTAATTTTTGAAAAAGAAGAAAAGATACCAAATGGTGAGCAAGTATCTAGTAAAGCATATGCTACTTGTTATTTGTTTAGTTTAATTCCATTGTTACCTTCTAAAACTGGGAATTTTCTCTTGACCTTTCAATCTCCTTTTCCTACAATTTTGGTCTGCTGCCCTACATGCATCATTGTCTACAGGAAATGTAGTTTGAATATTTTATTTATTGGTGAAACCTCTAGCTTGATAGTACAATATAAATTCTTGAGGCATATGCGAGCCTGTCACACCGATAGAGACACTCATTATGGAGCAAGCAAGGTAAGTCCTTCCACTAAGTCAATTATGCCATTGCCCAAGGTCACTAAGTGGAAGGGGGCCCAAAATTTTGAAAAAGAAGAGGTAGCAAAAAAAAAGGTTTCCGGATGAAACCCAAAATAACATCATTAATCTCTAAACATACCAAAATTCAACCAGTCTAAAAATATTATACATACACAAAATAATCACAAATAGAAACAAACCAAAAATCGAAAATCCCTAAAATTTTAGGCATACCGTTGCTCTCATTCTTGCACTTCATTGGTCACTACTCTTAAATCCCTTCTGCTGGTGGTTCTACTCCTTCCATATCATCACATTTGAGGACCTAAGATATAGTTTCACTCTTTCTCTCTGTCAGATTTGATTTTTCATTTTTCCTCCTGATGCATTGAGAATCCGTGACTGTGACGCGTCATGCGTGGTTTTAGTTCCATCGTGGTGGACTTTTGACTTGTGGGCTGTTGCCAGGGGCTCACTTTACTTATGGACCTTGTGCAGTTTTAGTGTTTTTTTTTTATTTATTTATTTTATTTTATTTTATTTATTTATTTTTTTTATAATCTTGCGTTTTTAACTTTTTATATTATTTTTTGTTATAGGATCCGTTTTGTAACTTTTGCTGTGTATTAGCAGAATAGTAGTACTATACTATATACTATACTGTCACATAAAGCAAGCAAAAAAAGACAAAAATTGGATCCAAAAAACAAAAACATGTAACTTAGAATAAATATATATAATTTTTATTAGTGTTAATTCATTGAAAAATATAAAAAATATGTCTTTATTATGCAAGTTCAGATTGCTAGATACTTATTATTGTTCGGCGAAGTTACAATAGTATTTTTTATATATTAGGTTCTTTTGCTCTACACTTGAAAATGATTTTTTATTCCAGTTATTATAAATATATTATAGATAGTGTTCATTTTATTTGTAAATATAGTTTGTTTAGAAATGTTTACTAAAAAAATATGCGTTTAGATATGAAAATTTTAAATTAAAAAAAAAATTAATTGAGTCTCAAAAAGTGAAGTTGATTGTTTACCAACATATGAAATTGAAAGGTTTGAATTCTTATTGGGTATGACTATTTGGTATGACACATTATTTGTTGTCAACTTTGTTAATAAAAATTTACAAACAAAAGACATGCACATCGATGTTGCTATAGATCAATTAAAATGTCTCATTTCTTTTTTAAAAAAATATAGAGAAAATGCATTTACATTTGCTATGAATTCAGCTAAAAAAATTGCATTTGAAATGGAAATAGAATTTGTATTTTGTGAGAAATAAATAATTTATAGAAAGAAACAATTTGTTGAAAATGTTCATAATGAGACAACATGATCTGTTGAAGAATTTTTTAGAATTGATTATTTCTTATATATAGTAGATAGAGCAATAATTTCATTTGAGAATAGATTTGAACAATTTCAAATTTATGAAAATATTTTTTGGTTTTCTATTTAACTTCATGAAATTGAAATCACCAGATAATGATAGTTTGCAAAAATACTATAATATATATTATACTATCAATTATACTTTGTTGTTTTCATTGGGCTTTGGAATCAAAAAAATGTTTATACATTGTTAGAAAATAATCATGCGATTTTGAGATGGGATTGGGACTAGTAAGTATAAGTCTCAACTATTATTATCATTTCTCACTTAACAAAAAAATGATGTCAAAATATCTAGAACTAGTGAAATAGAATAAGGGAATCAATCATAATAAAATAAAATAATTTCTTTTAGCAAATAATTTTTTTTTTTTTAATGAAGAAGAATAAAATCATGGTTTTCAAACCTGGACTGTTAAAAGAACTAGAAAATGGAGAGGTTCAAAGTTTTTAAAGTCGGAATGAGGTTCAATCAAGGTCGAATTGTGATGATATCATAATTAATTTAATAATTAATTAAAATACAAATAAAGATATTTTAAATTTATAAATAGTAGCAAAATTGACTAAAAATATCTAAAAATAATTGAAATAGAATTTAAAATAAAATTTATTGATATTATAAGTTTAATATAAAATAGTACAACATAAATAAGCATTAAAAAAAATATTTCATAATAATCCTACAAGTCTAAATTATTTTGATTAAATAAAAAAATTACTTTTGATTATTTTAGTAAATTCACATGCACATGCATTATTCTTTAATCAAAGGAAATAAATTTAGTAATATTTAATAAATTGAGAGAGATGTGATAGAATAAGTTGAAAAATTAAAACTGACATAAATCTATAATAAATATAATACACTTCATAGTTGTTCACAAGTAACATGTGTGGTGCGTTGGTCATGATGCTGGACTTGATTCTTAAATAAGGCATAAGTCTCAAGTTCTAAACTTTCACGGCTCTCTTTTCTCTATTTTTTAAAAAATAAAGTCAACTCTTTGACCAGTTGAACTAGCCCATGGTTCAATCGGGTTTCTGAGTTGAACTCCAGTTCAAGAGGTTCACTTAAAATATCTAAATGCCCGGTTTTCACATATAAAAAATTGGATTTGTGACCGGTTCATAGGTAATCTATTTTTTTAAAAATAAAGTCAACTCTTTGACCAGTTGAACTAGCCCATGGTTCAATCGGGTTTTTGAGTTGAACTCCAGTTCAAGAGGTTCACTTAAAATATCTAAATGCCCGGTTTTCACATATAAAAAATTGGATTTGTGACCGGTTCATAGGTAACCCGGTCCGACCGTCCGACCCGTCCAGTTTTGATAACCTTGAATAAAGATATCCACCCATCATTAAACCTTGGATTAAGGCTTACACTCCACCTCAAATCAAAATAAAATGTAAACCCAAACAATTATGTTGTACTTAGGCCCACATATGTTGGTGACCACAAAAGTAAATTCGTGCCTTTTAATCCAAAACAATAAAAAAATTAAAAAAAAATTTATTTTAACTTTTGTGACCTATTTCTCTCACACTTCACCCTGCTAATAACTGTATTATACTGCAAGTTAATTTTAATTTATTGGTTTTATTATAATCATGATGGAATAACCATCTTTTTTGGATTGTGCAATTGCAAACTGCAAAGCCTTTTGAAATGCTCTCTTATGGCTACTATATATGTAACTTCTTTTTTATTCATTTTTTCGGGAACCGGCTAATGTGTGATTTAGAAAAACACCTAAACAACGTTAGCAAATAAATTAGAACAAAAATATAGTAAATTTGGACATCTTGTTTGGAAAACCAATGAAGCTATCCACACAAAACATACACGTATAATTGTTGGTGTATTAATTTTCAAAGAGTACTTGATACCAAATTAAGTAACTAAAAAAAGATGGTAGTGATTTCATCATTTCATCACAAGTTCTAGACTATACTATTTTGTGTAGTAATATATATTATCTTCTTCTTTTTTCTATATATATTTTTTCTTGGTGGCAATAATTTTACATTATAGGTATTATATTCATACACACACAAAAATAATAGAATAGAGAAATCTTAGAGGAAGTCAATCCTACGTTAATTGCAAAAAATTAGTGCATTGCTCCATATAGTCTAGGGTTTTAGCGACCATCAATTTCAGAAATTGATATTTCATTTACAGAAGTTAACATGTCTCTATTAATGTTAGTACTTGTTGAAATAAATACTGGTTTTTTAGGAGAAGGAAGAGGTGTGTCATTACCCAACATGAAAACCACCGTTAACATGGTTGGTCGATCTCTTGCATGTTCTTGCAGGCACAAAAGCCCAATTTGAATGCATCTCAAAACTTCATTAGTAGGATATGTCTTGCCTAGTGATGCATCCACAATTTCCATGACTTTTCCCTCTCTCCATAGGTCCCAAACCTACAAACAACATATTCATCATATTAGGCTAAATAAGATATACCTAATTTTGTAGTCATTGTTTGCACATGTACATGTACTTACATGTTCATTCAAATATGGGGAGGGACCATCATGGTAATAAGTACCATTCTTTTTACCAACAATTATCTCTAGTAGCAACACTCCGAAGCTATATACATCTGATTTTATTGAAAATATTCCTTGCATTGCATACTCTGGTGACATATAACCACTGTCGTAAAACAATAAAAAGGAAACCATTGAGCCTTGCACATTATTAAACAAAAAAAAAAAAGGGATAAAAGATGGCCCTTTGGGCACTAACAAAGCATATAATATTAGAAGTAATGCAAGATGAAAAATGACATGAAGACATCTCATGAGGATATTTTGCAATAGCAATTCGGGAAATTTGAAAGTTAGCAAGAATCAAGGAGATGATGGCAATCAGCAGTTAAAGCTAAAGAGAAAAATTAGCAAGCCAATATCAAGGTTTTCAAACCCGTACCATTCATTGAATCGTAAAAGAGAGAGGTTCAAGGTTTTTGAGGTCGAACCGGGGTCGAACCGTGATGACGTCATAATTAATTTAATAATTAATTATAGCCTAAATATAGATATTAAATTTATAAAACTAGCAAAATTTACAATATATCTATATATGTGAGGGAAATTTAATGATTTTCAAGCATATATTTAATAATTAAATAAGAAAGTTAATAAAATAAAATAATAACCATGAAAATATTAAAATTTATGATTAATTTTTGAAGTAAAGTTGAATATCTTTGAAGGATTTTAATTATAATTTTTTTTATTCCTTGTAAGAGATGGATAATTTAATTAAGTAGAATAAAATTGTGTTAAGTTGTTTTTTTAAATGCTAAGGGGTTGGACCGCACGGTTCTCACTGGTTCGAGCAGTCCAACCCCGGTTTTAGAGGTTCACGAAATTAACAAAATATCTGATTCTTTAGGTTTAAAAAACCGATTTTCATCTCGGTTCCCGGTTTTCGCAGTCCAACCTCTCGATCTAGTCCGGTTCTGAAAACAGTGGCCAACATATCTAAAAGATAATGTCCCTTGATTAAGGCTAATCTGTCAATCAAGTACATATTTAGCCGATGAGCTATTAGTATTGATTTGTTGTGCAAATGTTGTAAACGAGAAATTATTAGATCCATCAAAAAGACTGCTAACGTGGTCCTCCCAACTAATGAGACAATGTCATCTATGCAAATGTGTGAGTGAGATTTCTAATCAGTATAAGGAATAAAAAATAAAACTTACCAGGTGACGTCACATTTACATAAATAATAGCATTTTATTGGTTAAAAGGTTAGGGAAGACCACGTCAGCAATCCTTCTAGTGGACCTAATAATTTCTCATTGTGAACATGACATTTTTCTTAAATTTTAGTACATTCTATAGTAATTCTCCTAATTTGCGGCAAATTGGAGTCCAGTGAATATTAAAATGACAATGTCTATCTTTAGTGGAAGTCAGAAAGTAAAAAATTTGGATAGCAGCAAATCACCTCCTTAGAGTCCGTTTAGTAAAGATTATTTTTGCCAACTTATTTTACTATTCAACTTATTTTTGCTATTATTCATAGGTCCCACTGTACTTTTTGGTATTACTCATGGGTCTTACTATACTATTTAAACTAACTTTTACTTTTTTTTACCGTACTTTAAGCAAAAAGTTTTCAGTTTCAACAAAATAAGCGAATCATAAATAGACCCTTAATTGATTTCCTTTCTCTTATTTCTCTTATCAGCATTTTAGTTGACTTTGGAATCTTATTTGAATTTGAATTCTTTGCTAGGATTAGGTTGATTTCCTTTCCATGTTTATTTTTATCATTATTATCATTCTTGTCCTTCATGTTTGCAGTAGGTGGACTATTATTATAAAAGGGTGTATAGGGATCTCGGAAAAAATTGAATCTTTTGTATTATACCTTTTGAAAATCTTTAGATTTTCATCAAGAGTTGCTATAGCACCCTTTTGTCTCTCTCTCTCTCTTCGTCTTGATCATGGCTTGACAACCCATTGATCAGAGTAAAGTTGTAATGTTGACTATTGTTTCACAATTCATTCTGCAGCATCATTATACCGTAATTGCAGGCTTAACTAGCCTCATGTCAAAAATGAATCATAAAGATATTCTTGAAATTTTTCTTAGAAGGACCTGCAATTTGTAATCTTCTTTAAATATGAAAATGATAGTCAAGAAATTGGATAGAAAATATAAATATGACTTTGTTTTCTAGCACACTTACTATGTTCCAACAATGTGATTTGTATTTACTTCAATTTGGTCACCTCCAACAATTCTAGCCATATCAAAATCTGATATTTTTGGATTTAGAGTATTGTCGAGTAGAATATTGCTGGCCTTTAAATCTCTATGGATGATTCTTAATCTTGAGTCTTGGTGAAGATATAAGATACCTCGAGCAATTCCACAAATAATCTCAAATCGCTTTCCACAATCTAAACATGACCTTTTTGTTTCGTCTGAATGAAGACATTTAGATTAGATTGAATGCAACAACCTAAGATTCTCATGAGGTTCCTATGTTGGAGTTTAGCAATTAGTGCAACTTCATTTTTGAACAGTTCTACTCCTTGTACTGTGTGTTTTGATAGTATTTTTACTGCTATTTCCATTTTATTTTGTAGAAAACCCTGAAATTAAAGCCCAAATTTCATGTTGTCATAGTGCACAATTATTGAGAGAAATTCAACTTAGTGAATTATTTGGGCAAGCCCAATTTCACCTAAAGAATTCATGATCAATGAATCCTTTTAAACATTTTGGATGGAATTTATGATGCATTAACAAACTTGAAATAAGATTGATCAATTTTCAGGACTGTTTCTAAGAGACCACCTTATAAACTGAGCCAAAACCACCTTTGCCAAGCTTATTAGCAGCAGAGAAGTTATTTGTGGCTGCAATAATGGTCTTCAAATCATATACTGGAAATTTTGAATTGCTTTTAGATCCATCGAATTCACTTCTACGTGGAGAGTCTTCAAAGTTTGGTAAACTGGAGTCAGTGCTTTGCCTCTTCGCTGTCATAAAACAAGTAATAAATGAAGTTACTATATTCTTCCAAATATGAATTCCCACTCAAAAGCCCCATTTAACGAAACTGAGGAAACACACTAAAAGGTACCGTTCGGTTGGCAAGAATTTTGATTCTTGAGAATCTAAAGATTCTCGTGAGTTTAAACTTTTGGCTTGCTTGGATTTTTTATTTAGGAAATATTCTGGATTTTATTATGTTCCTGTGAATTGGAAGCATAATTTATACATACATACAACCATTCAATTGCATCAATAATAGGAGAAAAATTATAATTCACTTAAGCATAATTATGGAAAATGCTAGGGACACAAAAAATCCAACAATTGTTGCCACAACTTGTCACATGGTAAGCTATGAATGGTGGAGATCAAATGGTGGGTTCACACCTCCACTACTCATAACTCGCCACATGATAAGTTGTGGCAAAAGTTGTGAAATTTTTTGTTTCCCTAGCATTGCTCAAAAATAAAATTAGAGGAAAATAAAAGGAAGAATTGAAGTTTGTAATTTTCTATATCATTGACAGGATATCCCACTAGGTTGCTTTTATTGAGCCTTAACAGGTATTACTCTGTCCTAAGAAGTAAGTGGTTCTGGGTAATGAAAGTTCCTCAAGCCTAATGATGGGATTGGACAAATGGGCATTTGCCCCTTTTGCCTAAAAGATGTAACAAAATGCCCCTATTCTGAAATTATCTAAAAAAAATCCCTTGTTTTTAAACTCAATTTTTAGGTTTGATTTCACATAACTCGATTTTAAAAAAAAAAAGTTTTTCATTTAAACTCGATTTTTAAAAAATCAAGTTTAAAACAAGGGCATTTTGCTTAATAGTTTCACAACATGAGCATTTTGCTAAAGGTTTTAGTGAAAGGAGCAAATGCCCATTTTGGCCAACATCCTATATGTTAGTGCAAGTTCTGATTGAAGGGTGAAAAGTAGTTCATGTGGCTTGGTAATTGACAACTTGAAGGTGTTTTGATCCCTGAATGTGGCCATAAGGTATCCCAAATTTAGCAAGAGAGATGTTGTTTGTGGCAGAAAGTATTGTGCTAATGTCGAAAAATAATAAATCTGGTTTTCTTCTACCTTCAACAAGCTATTAAGTCTTTCTTTGTTGAACTTGCAGTAACATCATTAAACAATGTGGGACGCCCTCCCTTTGCTGTTCTCATGCAAGAATCGTTACAAATGATGGTTAAACTTGTAATCATGACAAGTTCCATTTTGAGCATATCCAAGTCCATCCAATTTCCATTTTTGACGGGGCTGTGAAATTGCTACAGGAATATCAGAAGCTAAATGAGGGTTGCGTAGTTCGTAGAAAGTTTTGTTTTGTTGGTTTTCTGCTCTTTGTATGTGTTAAGTTTTGATTTTTCATGTTAGTTTTGCTGACTTTAATTCCATGCCAATTTGATTGTAATTCTTTCAATCATTCACCTGTATTTATGTGGGATTAATTGTAATGGGTTTACTCTACATTTTGGTGAAGAACGGCTCAAGGGAATTTGGCAGCTTGCTCATGACTGGCTCACGACTACTTCAACTCGCAAAAGGTTACGTAGGGAGTACATGCATGAAGTTCAAACGTCTGTTGTGTCAAGCTGTCTTGCGACTTGCTCGCAACTTAGCTAACCCATGGAGACTCTTGAAATGGACTAGTAGCTAGATTTTGGTGTGTATGTTTCCCTTCTTCACTCACACTATATATACTCTTATTACCCATGAAATTGTAAGAAGAATTTTAGAGAGAAAATCCTAAAAATCTATTTGAGAGTTAAAGATTGTCATCCATCAATCATCTATACATTTCTCTTAGTTTTCTTCACTCTTTTCCCTCTCAATTTCCATATCCTATGAAAGGAACTTAACCCAAACACAATCTACACACATTCTGAGTGTAGAGATCTGTTTTGGTGTATTTGGGAAGTATTCTATTTATACCAATTCTTGGTAGGTGCAATTGCGGGATCCAAAAAACTAGTGAAGACAAGACTTAGTGAAGCTAGAGCTCAGAGCGCTCAAGTACTTTGGGTAACTTAGGCTTAAAGGGTCTTTGTGTATTCATGTACTCTAATTATTTTTCTAGTGAATTATTTTGGCTTGTCGGGTAGCTGAGAGGTTTTTCCACCTAGTCCTCCTATTTTTCTATTTGATGACACATCGCATGTTATCTCATGTTTGCGCTCTCTTTCCCTTATTCCATGTGCTTTTAATTGTTTGTAAATTATGTTTATCCATGCACTTGATGATAGCTTCGGTTGATTAGTTTGCTTATCTCTTATACTCAACATTTTTTTTACTAATCAGACCATAATTTAAATTTTTTGGGTCTTAATTTGCTCTAATAATTCTACTAGTGAGCTTTCAGTATGCCTATAGACTATGTTGTTTCTTATGCACCTTTGTAATACTTGTATGCTTCTATCAATAAAATATCTATCATTTCATTCAAAAAATAATATATAAAAAAAATATATAACTTTGGCTAAATTACAATAGCCTACCTAGTAATTTATGGAAATGGCACTTCCCCTAGACATTTGTATCAATGACATTTGAAAGATACTAGATGCAATTAACTAGTAGTATTTAGACCCCATAATCCATTTTTACGTCTTAATACTCAATTAATACTAAACTAAAATTAAGACCAAATTTATGTGATTAGCAAATTTCATATTATATGAATACAACAAGCTAGGACAAATAAAAAGGAAGCAATATGAAATATGTGCAATAAGAGATGGCAAATACATGAAACTACCGAGACATGTTTTCAAAGAGGAAACTAGAGCACCCAATGAAAAACCTCTCTGCCAACTCTAGTGTCGGAATCTCCACTAGAAAAGTTAGTTGTAGTACAAGGATGACTATATATCCTCCATGCCTATATCCTCCTAAGTACTTGAGCCCTCCAAGTTTTAGCTAACAACTAGATTCACCAAGCTATTTCTTTTTCTAGCTTCCTAGAGATCCATTGTTAAGTCATCAAACTTATAGGATTAGGATTTCAAGCTCCAATGGTTTCCATACCCTCATGGAACTCGCAACACTTTATATTTGGTGAAGGAGATGAAGGTTACAAATTTCTTTTTAGTGTAGGCCATTTTCGAGAGGAGAAAAGAGAATATACAGGAATTTTTGGTTCAAGGCTTAGGTTCACTCTATCTCGACTGAAAAAATAAATAAATAAATAAATGGTGAACACCACATTTTCGTCCCTACATTTTCACCAATTCTACATTGGTCCCTAACTTTTTTTTTCCACCGCTTTTAGTCCATATCCTGGAATATGTGCCTCATTTTTGTCCCTACTGTTACATCAGAGACAGAAAATGTACACGTGGCAAACAAAGTGTACTGTTGGCACACTAAAAGCCAACGTGGCCATTAAAATAAATATAAAAAAATATTATTTGGCATTAAAAAATGCCACATTAGCATCTAAATTTAAAAAATTAATTTATTAATTTTAACTAAATAAAAAAAATCAAAATAGAAATCAAAATCAAAATTCATATGAATTAAGATCTAAAAGTATCTTGAACAAGAACACCAAGAACACCAACCCAGACTTAAGATCTCAAAATTGAAAACCAAAAATCACGAATAACTCAAAAAATAAGATCACAAAATTAAACATAAGTACACACTAATCCATTGAACCTTCATACACCTTATACTCCTCCAAGGGAAGTTGCTAGATATTCCCAATAATGGACAAGCCACTGAGCGTACCAGCAAACGCAAAGCAAAAAATGTCACTACTATCCACCGTTGATAACCCCACTACTATCCATCGAAGAGAGAGAACTCCAGCCCTGAAAGCGTCCCTGAATGCCAAATAAGTGGGTTAGGTCAAACGGGTCACATACGTACCCGAATCGATGATAACCCCACCGTTCCCAAGTAGGTCGAGCTTGAACAATGAAGGCGTAACACCATGGACACGTCTCCCTTCGACACTAATCCGCAGTAGCTCTAAGTAGTAAAAGGTGTTGAGCTTTGGGTTGAACAACAAGGGAGTGAATTGGGCGGTTCGAGAAATAGTGGAGTCTCCAAAAACAATCAACAACTTGTTGCAACGGAGTGGGAGGAGTTTGCGAGGTTTGAGAGAAGGGCTTGTGTTGGTGTATGATTTCATTGGTGGAGAGTGGAGTAGAGGACCAAATTTGCTTGAGGTTATACGACCCGCCACTTGGATCTAAGGTTTGTGTTTGGTTTCTCAGAAAGTATAAGAAAATTTGGGTTTTGAGTTTTAAGTTTGGGGGTCGAAAATCTGGGTTTGAATTTAGTGTTTGGGGGCCGAAAATCTGGATTTAATTTTTGTGTTTTGATGTTTTGGTGGTGTAGGGGTTTGAAATATGGGTTTGAATTTACATTTTTGAATCTAGGTTTGAATCTGGGTTTGAATTTAATTTTTTGGGTTTTAAATTTGCTAGGTTTTTATTCTTGTTCAAATATTTAATGTGTTCATGTTTAATTTATCAATTTTATCTAGGTTTGTCAAGAATGTTGGCATGAATTCTAATTCTAGGTTTCAACTCTAAGGTTCGAATTTTCTGGATTTTAAATTTTGTTTTCATGTTTAATTTCTTGTTCATGTTTAATTTGATGTGGATCTATAGTTTAATTTTGTGTTCTTATTTTTTGGGTTTGTGATTTTTGCATTTTAATTTTGTGTTCGTAGATTTGGGTTTGTGTTTTTGTTGTTCTTGTTCAAGACATACTTAAATCTCAATTCATGTAATTTTTGGTTTTTATTTCTGTTTTTGATTTTTTTAATGACGTGGCATTTTTTAATGCCAAATAAATTTTTTTTTTATTTTATTTTAATGGCCACGACAACTTTTAGTGTGCCAACAGTATACTCCGTTTGCCATGTGTGTATTTTCTATCTCTGATGTAACGGTAGGGACAAAAATGAGACGCATTTTCTAAGATAGGGACTAAAAGCGGTGAGAAAAAAAGTTAGAGACCAAAGTGGAAATCCTGTGAAAATGTAGGGATGAAAATGTGGTTTTCGCCTAAATAAATAGATGGGATGATGAACAAGCTGCTTTCAACTTTCAAGGATGATTTCTAATTTTTTTCCCACATCCTTGGCATGTAGAATGTGTATTGGGTTATATGATAAAGCTAGAAAAACATGATAAAACAAACCAATAGGCTATGTATGCATCTTGTTCATAGCTTGGTCACAAGAAGGTCGTGATGAGCATTTTAACAAAGCTCCTAACTTTGGCTGCCACATGTCACTCACCAGTTAAGCAAGTCATAGAATGCAACTAGGGGTGTCTAGACAAACTCGTGACCTGACCCACTCGCCAAAGTTGTCCCGAGAACTGGCCAACCAACACCAGTGACGGTCAATGACAGATCTTCACTGCAAAACCCAAGAATGGCAGGTCTAAGCATGAGAAACTGATTTTCAACCTTCTACACATCAGAAAGTCGTTGTTCTCTACCGATAATAGTGGTTTACTGGTGTTTTTTGTCCAATCTATCGAGATCTACTGAGATCTCATTGAGATTTGGCCTAATCTCTTTGAGATCTGGCAGCTTTCGACAAAATCTAGCAGAATTTCACAACTTGAATCTGACTGGTACTTAAGGAAAATCCAAAAACCTGAGTTGACTCCTTTTACTAGTTGGCAGCAAGTCCAAGTATGGGAAACCCAAAGTGAACGGGTCGGTTCCGGGTTAGGCACAAACCCAACTCGAACCGACCCGTGAACAGCCCTAAATGCAACTTCGACCAAAGTTGACCAGGTTCAAGTACATTATACCCCAAATACAATTTAGCCCAAAAATAAAATACATAAAAAATGGGAAAATGCATAAAACAATGAAGTTGAATTAGCCAATAAAATAGACACAACAACAATCCCCTCCTTGAAATTTTTTTTAAATGCGATAGAAAAAGTTATGTATGACCTTTCTAATAAAATAAATAAATAAATAAATATATGGATTCTCGCTCATTTATACAAATATCAAAGGAGGAGTATCACGGGTCCACAAACATTAATGAGAGAGTATAATTTTGTCCATAGCATGGAAATGAATATATATATTAAAAATGAAGTATTATGTTAGAAAAGTCATAGTGTTAGAGAGCTTTGATTTATTTGTTGCATCTAAGCTATTTTGGATATACATCATTATCAATTTCTTTAAAACTTTATCTCCTCTTCTCGTGTGTGTGTCTATGTGTGTTAAAATACTTAGGTTACGTTTGGTAACAATTTTTGTTTTCTGTGGGGACCAGTTGCCTCTAGAGGTACTGTTTAGGCTGAATAGGCTAGGCCACACAATGACCTAGTCCGAGGACATGGACATATCCGAGGACGATCAACTAAGGTAGAAATGGAAATTGCATTACAGGAAGAGTTGAAAGGTATTTATAGCAGACCTAAACCTATCCGAGGTGAAAAGTCACCTCGGAACATTTGTCCAAGGTGGCTTGAAACATCCTCATCCCTTTAATATACTGTTTTAAGGGAACCTTATAACAGAGGGGGGTCAAATATTGGATAAGGGATGAGGGCGGAGGATAACAAATATCTGTAAAAGCTATTACCTCCATTAAATGCTTCCCAACTAACTCTCTAGCCGCATTAATGTGGAGGTGATACCTGAACAGTAAACAAGTAGCCTTACAGCTAGTGGTAGAAGGTTCATGGAAGTGTGAGATGGGACAAGGGGAAGCTCCCATAACCTAATTTACACGTGTATGGTGAGAATGGTACAAACATCATGGTATATAACATGAAAAGGTGTCCAAAGAAAAAGGCAGATAGAAAAAAAGGATTAAGAAAGACAACACAAAGAGGAAGAACTCCAGATTCTTGATTATACTATTCTGGCTAGGCCGAGGATGATTTTTGTATCTTATACGTACGATTATTCTTCCAAACCATCCATGATCGTTACCTCCTTTCTAAATCCAGGTTAGTTCTTTCTCCCACGCTCTAAAAAATTTATTGTTTGGGCTTGTTAGGCCTGAATCAAATCCTGTTTTGGAGTCCAAGCCAAAACTGGTCCTTACAATTTGCGCCGTCTATGGGAAGAGCTTGATCTAATCAAAAGGAGATTTCGGTTTAGTGCTGGAAATGGAAGAGTCAAGTTCGCACCAACCGACGATCGGGCTACATCAGGATAATTTTAATCCGCACAAGGCGGAATCAGGGGGCTCTCAACGTAATAATTTAGTCGTAAACCCACAACAAAGGGGAGCTCATGAAGGAAGTGTGCAAACAACACATACTAGTAAAAGTCAGTCACGAGGGAAGAGCCATGTCTCCCATGCAAAGAATGAAAGAGACATGCAACGTGAGATTGATGACCTGAAGAAGAAGTTGCATCGCGCACGGCGAAGGTGCTCATCACCTGATTCACAGCCTTCCAATGAGGAGATAGATGATGCCACGTACAGGCGAAGATCCAAAACTCCGCCCAGTGAAACTTTTTCTGGCGACGAGGAATATAGTCATGAACGAAGTGTTAAATCAGGTTGCTAAGTCCCCTTTCACACGAAGGATAAAGGGTGCGAGCCTCCCTCAGCGATTTCATCAACCGACCTTCTCCCTTTACAACGGTCGAACGGATCCAGTGGAGCATGTCAGTCATTTTAATCAAAAGATGGCCATTCATTCTAAGGATGAAGCTTTGATGTGTAAGATCTTTCCATCTAGCCTAGGTCCGATGGCGATGAGATGGTTTAATGGCTTGAAGGCGATTTCTATTGATTCCTTCAAGAAGCTTACCCAGTCTTTTAGTGCTCGCTTTATCACGTGTAGAAGGGTTCCATTGCATTTAGGATCTTTGCTCTCTATGTCCATGGAGAGAGGGAAACTTTGAAGGCTTACTCGGATAGATACTGGGAGATGTTCAACGAGATAAACGAGAGCTACGATAATGTGGCCATTAGTACGTTCAAGGCTAGACTACCAGCCGAGCATGATTTGAGAAAGTCCCTCACTAGTAAACCTGTTACCAGTGTACGCCTGTTGATGGATAGGATTGATAAGTATAGGTGGATTGAAGAGGATCAGTTACAAGGAAAGGGGAAAGCGAAAGTGATCCCTCAGGAGATGAGGGATTCCAAGTCGAATCAGATCCAGAACAATCGACCTCGGAGAGACTTTGCAGGGCAATCTGGATCTGTCAGCGCACAAGTGGTCAATGTTGTATTTCGAGAGCCAGTGCAAAAAGTCCTAGAGAAGGTTAGGAATGAGCCATTCTTCAAATGGCCGAATAAGATGGCAGGAGATCATGTGAATCGCAACCAAAACCTGTACTGCCATTATCATTAGGATCATGGACATACTACTGAAGATTGTAGAAATTTATGGGATCATTTGGAACAATTGGTCCGAGAAAGGAAGTTAAAGCATCTCTTGCATCACTCCAGTGGCCGAGGAGGCCAAGCGAGCTCGGCTTTTTAGGGAAGTGCTGCCTGAGACCTCTTCTCGGCACAATAAATATCATATTTGCTGCTCTAGGGAGGACCGGATCTTGTCCTTCCAGGATAATGTCAGTATCTTATTACTCAAATGAGGACTCTAATTCAATGCTGAAAAGAGTCAAGACGAATGTCCCACTAGTGTTAAGCTTTTCGGATGCGGATAAACAAGGAACCATACAGCCACACGATGATGCTTTGGTGGTTACACTTAGAATTGGTAGGTATGATGTGAAGAGAGTTATGGTTGACCAAGGCAGTGCAGTTGAGATTATGTATCCTGACCTTTACAAGGGGCTGGAGTTTAAAACCTGAAGATTTAACGACCTACAGCTCCCCTTTGGTAAGTTTCGAGGGTAAAATGGTTATTCTTAAGGGGCAGATAAGATTACCCGTGCAAGCTGGTACAGATGTGGTTAAAGTGAATTTTATTGTGGTAGATGCATTTTCTCTTTATACAGCCATCATGGGCAGACCTTGGCTACACTCCTTAGGAGCTGTTTCATCCACCCTTCATCAAAAGGTAAAATATCCCTCTAGGGGTCAAGTGCTGGAGATAGTAGGAAGCTAGTCTATGGCTAGACAATGCTTAATAGCAGCTATTCAACACAAGCCAGAGGTTGACACCTCGGCCATTACTGAAAATGATTTATAGCAGCTAGAAACTCCGGTATCTCTATACAGTGGGCCAGCCGATGAGGTGAAATGTGAAGACCTGGAAAGGGTGGTCATTGGAGATGATCCGGAGAGGTTCTTTCAGATTGGAACTCAGATTCCCCTACTGGAGAAGGAGCAGTTGGTTGATCTTCTAAGAAGAAATGTAGATGTGTTTGCATGGAATGCCTATGAAGTCCCAGGGCTAGATCTAAAGTTTATTTGTCATCATTTGAATGTGAATCCATCTATTACTCCAAAAAGGCAACCACCTCTGTGCTCGTCCAAGGAACATGTAGAGGCTGTCAAGAGTGAGGTGACCAAACTTAAGCAAGCAGGGGCTATTAAGGAGGTGTTTTACCCTCAATGGTTGGCTAACACCGTAGTGGTAAAAAAGAAAACAGGAAAGTGGCGAGTGTGTGTGGACTTTACAGATCTTAATAGGGCTTGTCCTAAAGACCTTTTCCCTATGCCTCGGATAGATCAATTGGTAGATACGACGGTAAGCCATCCTCGGATAAGCTTTCTGGATGCCTTTCAAGGATATCACCAGATACCCCTAGCATTAGATGATCAGGAGAAGACCGCTTTCGTTACTCCTGTAGGAAACTATCACTACAAGGTGATGCCTTTTGGTCTGAAAAATGGAGGGTTAACTTATCAACGGATGATGAATAAAATGTTTGAACCATAGTTAGGTAAAAACGTCGAGGTCTATATTGATGACATGGTTGTGAAGAGCAATTTGGTGTCCTAACATGTAACGGATCTTACCAGCATTTTCGAAATCCTGAGGGAGCACAAGCTGCGTTTGAACGCGTCTAAATGTTGTTTTGGAGTGGGTTCAGGAAAGTTTTTGGGGTACATGGTGACCTACAAGGGAATTGAGGTAAACCTAGACCAAATTAAAGCCATTAATAATTTGCAACCACCTCGGAATCCCAAAGAGATATAGAAACTCACTGGAATGATGGCCGCTTTGAATCGGTTTATATCTAGATCAGCAGACAGGTGCAGGCCTTTTTTCCTTCTGCTGCACAAGTGGAAAGAATTTGAGTGGTCCAAGGAGTGTGTTATGTCATTCCAGGAACTTAAAAAATATTTATCTCATCCGCCCATTATGTTTAGCCCCGTGGTGGATGAAGTTATTTTTGCTTATATTGTAGTAGCCCTCTATGCCATAAGCTTTGTGCTTATACGGGTGGACAGTGGTATACAACGACCAGTCTATTATGTGAGCAAGTCACTTAATGAAGCCGAGGTGTGCTACTTGCCGTTGGAAAAGGCAATATTGGCAGTGATCCATGCTACAAGAAAGCTTCCCCATTACTTCCAAGCACACACTGTGGTCATGCTCACTCAGCTTCCACTCAAGTCAGTCCTCAGAAGTGTAGATTATACTTGAAGAGAAGAATTGCCAAGTAGGGCACGATCCTAGGGGCTTTCGATATAAAGTACATGCCTCGTATTTCTATAAAGGGATAAGTGCTCGTCGATCTGATGGCTGAATTTGCTGAATGCCCTGAGAAAATGGAGGGGGAAAATCATAACATGGGTGAAAAATCAATCGGCGTAGTCTCTGTCCAATGTCCCACGCCTTGGGAATTGTATGTGGACGGGGTAGCTAACCATCGAGGATCAGGGGTGGGGCTAGTTCTAGTGTCACCAGAAAAGATTACTATTGAAAAATTCTTGAGGTTGAGTTTCTCGGCTACGAATAACGAAGCAGAGTATGAGGCTTTACTGATGGGAATGATGATGGTCCAAAAAATGGGGGGAAAGGCAGTGAAAGTTTTTTCAGACTCAAAACTGGTGATGGGTCAAGTAAAGGGTAATCTGGAAGCACGTGATCCAAGAATGCAGGAGTACTTGTGCCAAATCAGGAGTATACAAGCAAAATTTGAAGTCTTTGACTTGTCTTATATTCCTAAGGGTGGAAATACGCATGCAGACTCTTGGGCTACCCTCGCCACGTCCTCGGCGCAGGATTTGCCCCAAGCAGTACTTGTTGAAGACCTGTCTACACCTACTTCAATACACCAGAGTATGCCTCGAATCCACCAGATTAAGCTAGGTCTGAGCTGGATGGATTCCATATCACTATTCCTGGAAAAGGATATATTGCCTGAAGAGAAGTTCGAAGCTGAAAAAGTATGAAGAAAAGCTCCTCAGTTTTGGTTGTCCGAGGATAGAAAGTTATACAAGTGCTCTTTCTCTGGCCCCTATTTGCTTTGTATACTCCCCGAGGCATCAGAATCAATTCTAGAGGAGCTCCACGAAGGGGTTTGTGGGAGTCATACAGGAGGAAGATCCCTGTCTCATAGGGCTCTTACCCAGGGATATTGGTGGCCAGGCATGCAAAAGGAAGCGCAGGAATACATTAAGAAATGCGATCAGTGTCAAAGGTTCACGCCAAATATTCACTAGCCTGGAGGAGTTCTCAATCCTCTTTCTACCCCTTGGCCATTTGCTCAATAGGGCTTGGACATTGTGGAACCTTTCCCCAAGGCGGCAGGAAATAAAAAATACCTACTAGTCTGTATGGACTATTTTACCAAGTGGGTCGAAGCTGAGCCTTTGACTAATATCAGGGATGTTGATGTCAAAAGATTCATTTGGAAGAACATTGTTACATGATTTGGGGTTCCTTATGTGCTCATCTCGGATAATAGCCTTCAATTTGACAGCAAAGCCTTCAGGAAATACTGTTCTGATTTAGGTATAAAGAATAGGTATTCCACTCTGGCCTATCCGCAGGGAAATGGACAGGCTGAGGCTGTTAACAAGGTCATCGTGAACGAACTTAAAAAGAGATTAGACGACGCCAAAGGAAAGTGGGTGGAAGAGCTGCCACATGTCCTTTAGACATATTGAACAACGCCTCGAAAGTCCACTGGAGAGACCCCTTTGTCAATGACATATGGGGCTGAGGCTGTAATCCCATTGGAGAATGGTTTCCCAACAATGAGAACAAGCACATTCACCTCGGATGGAAATGATGAGCAGCCAAAGAAAAATTTGGATCTGGTTGAAGAGTAGAGGGAAAATGCAGCTGGCCTATTACCAGCATAAGCTTAAGCAAGGCTATGATATGAATGTAAAGTTAAGGCCATTGGCCCTAGGAGACTTGGTATTAAGAAAAGTTTTGGGAAATACTAAAAACCCCGCTTGGGGAAAATTGGGGCATAACTGGGAGGGACCATATTGCATTACATCAGTGGCAGGGTAGGTGCGTACTACTTGGAAGATTTAGATGAAAAAAATGTACTCCATCCTTGGAATGTAAACAAGCTGAAAAGGTACTACTATTAATAAGAACAGTCGATTTATGATTCCCTTCTAGTATATCTTAAGTGTATATCATGAATCCTATGACATCTCTTGAAATATTAAACAGAAACTAAGTTATGTTAGGTCCTCGGATCACAAACTTAATGAAAATTAATATCCTATGACATTTGTTGAAATATTAAACAGAAACTAAGTTATGCCAAGTCCTCGGATCACAAACTTAGTGAAAATTAATATCCTATGACATCTCTTGAAATATTAAACAGAAACTAAGTTACGTCAGGTCCTCGGATCACAAACTTAGTGGAAATTAATATCCTATGACATCTCTTGAAATATTAAACAGAAACTAAGTTACGTCAGGTCCTCGGATCACAAACTTGGTGGAAATTAATATCCTATGACATCTTTTGAAATATTAAACAGAAAATAAGTTGTGGCAAGTTCTCGGACCACAAACTTGGTGAAAATAATTATCCTCACAGTATCAGGGGAAGTATACAGTAGAGTTTAAGTTGTGTTAAAACCTTTAGACCACGATCTTGAATACAAATTATTATTTTTTGAACTAAGTTATGACCCATTTTATAAGTTATGATAAGCCTCATAGATATCAACTAAGGGTGTTTCAATATGTTCATGTCCTGCTTGTTACTTAAATGTTGGGATATTGCCTTGAAATTGGGAAACTTATCAAAAGTTAATAAATGGAAAGCATATTTTGAAGATAAGGGGAATTAATGGTTATATTTTATTTAAAAATTTTGCCCCTTTATAGAGTATGCTTGAGCATGTACAGAAAATTAGATAAAGTAAATATCATGGAAATAAAGAAAACAATAATACCAACATATATTACTTGGAATAAAAAAGAAAGTTCATACATTAGTAAAATTAATCTTCAAGTACAAAAAATGAAGTTACAACAACTTTCATTATCCTAAAAATGAAAACTAAGGCTTCAGCTTTATTTGGATTCTGGACTTGGGAGCCTTATCAGCTACTTTAGGAGGGATTTCTTTCTCTTTCTCCTTAGGAGCTCCTTTTACAGGCAAAGTAGTCGAAGCTAGTTCCTTCTTAAAGCCTTGAGAAGCTGCCTCAGGCTGAAGAGCCTCAATTACTTTGTCCGAGGAAGAGTCCTTCAAAGTTTCAGGCTCTCTGTCCTGCTTCTACTGACTATATGAAGGACGATGCTGAGGTTGGGCCTTTTCGGCTGGCTGGGAGACTGAAGGAGCTACCTCTTTCTAGTTTGGAATTTGAAGGGAAGGAGGAAAGATGATGTTCTCTGGTTTCCTCAGCTCGGAAGAAGCATCAATCCCAGCTCGATTGAGGGCTTCTTCCTAAGTCTGAGTACAGTAGGCACGACATACGGCAGGAACCTCTGCCCTTAGGGCATCCTCAGTCTTAGCCACGCCGATATCATAACCGTGCTGCTTGGCTTCATCTCTTTCCTTCTCAGCTTTAGCCTTGGCTTCTTCAACTTCAACCCTGGTTTTTTTAGCCTGATCTCTAAGCCTTTGAGCCTCCTCTAATTGGTTCTTCAGAGCTGCCAACTGCTCCTTGGAAGCAGCCAGTTGGTCATTGACCTCACGTGCCAACTTCCTCTGGCTCTCAGCTTACCTCTCAGCACCTTCTACGACTGCGTCTGCTCTCTTCCGAGCTTGCTCCTCTGCAGTCAGCCTCATTTTCAGATCAGTATTGCTGTTTTCAGCAATGGCCAGGGTTTGCATAGCAGCAACCCTCATTTTCCTCTCCTCATCCAGTTGCTAATAGAGGGAGTTGGTCATCTCCTCAAGCCTGAATGTATTTTGAACAACCTTAAAACGAAAAGGAAGGAATGAGTATTATGCCAAGCAAAAAAAAAAAAAAAAAAAAAGAATAAAACAGCCAGGGAGAATAAGTACATACCATGCCCAGAAACCTTTTGGTATGAAGGAAGACTTCACTCCTGCTAAAACCTCACAGCTCCACCATATCTTTGGGGAGCAGAAGGGTTTGCTCCAGCGCCGAGGCAACATGACAACCTATGCCCCCATTGAAGTCCCTGATTAATGCATCATCTATCAGGGGCTCACCACCAAGTATGGGAGCTGGAAGCCACGCTTGGGGCTCTGGGAATTGACTGTCTGCCCTTTCTGCACCTCAACTGGGGGCATGATTATATTTTTGCTACTTTGTCGCCCTATGAGCTTCTTCTTCACTGGAGGGATGAGGTCTTCCAGTCTCCATTACCTCTTTACCCTTCTGTTCCCTCCTCCTCTTAGGATCAATCTGTTCAGTCCTGGAAGGCAGGGATAGTTAAAGAGCACGAGGAGGAGACCTGGGTGGAGGAGATGGAAGCTTGGGCTGAGAAGGTTTCCCAACTTCTCCTCTTCTTGGCTGGCTCTCTAATAGCTCCTGTAAGCTTCTTTAGGGTTTCCTTTGGATACCCATCTCTTTTGGCACGTTCTTGGGTGGTGAAGGTTGGTTAAAAACCTCGAAATCGTCTACGGACTCAGTGAGGTCCACAAAACCCTCCTCATCTTGTTCTTCTTCCTCTTTCTCCTCTACTTGAAGAATGGGTGAGGGAGATGGTACTCCTGTTGAAAGGGTGGCAACAGGTAGTGGTTGGGTGAGCGGTGTATGTCTGGGGAGAGGAATGCCTTCAAGAACTACGAATCCCTCATAGGCAACACTGATGCGGTGGAGCCGAGGATCCTTAGCCCTTATCATGCACCTTGAAGCTTGGAATGCACGTGAGATGGGCGTATATCCAAGGATGAGGTGTGCTACTCTCAGTTGGCCGTCTGATTTGTTGACGTACACCTCGAATTGTAGGATCCTATCCAAGCTCACCTTGTTAACTAAGCGGAGCGAAGGTGTAGTGGAGTTGGGATCTGCAATGTCATTAAAAAAAAAAAAACATTTCAGTAATAGCGACGGACAATAGAAATGGAAGAATTGTACAAGTTAAATTGTAAAAATTAGCAATTGACCTCCCACCTAGTGTACCCTCCTTAACTGGGCAAGGTAAACCGTCATGCCATTGCCAAGAAAAGATCAAAAAGTCGTCCTTTAGTCCCTTGTTTGATATAGGGAGGCACTGGATTAACCTAGCTTCAGAGTGCCTTGACTTTAGGTAATACCCCTGCCTTTTCAGATTGTGCAAATTGTATATCCAATTCACGTCGTGATGAGTTAGGTTTAGATTCATCCTCTTGTTTAAGGCTTCTATACTTCCTAATACCCTAAACATGTTCGAGGCACACTGTGTGGGAGAAAGCCTAAAAAACCTAAGAAAGTTCCTAGTGAGGGTACCCATAGGAATGGTCATCCCTCCCTCTATGAAGGCAATCATAGGGATGACCACCTCCCCTGTTTTCCTCTCGGCAAACCATTCCCCTTGTGCAGCGTACCTAACGCCCATGTGTGGGGAAATGTTGTATTTGGTCCTAAAGCTCTTCATCCCCTCCTCAGTGTCCACTAAGTGCTTAAATCTACTCATTTTTTAAGAAGTTTTTAAAGGAAATTTCGCAAAGTTGAAATAAAAGCTGAAAAGAGTTCAAGGAGACTTACAGGTTTGAGAAATGGTCCTCGGACAAGGTTTTTGTATTTGTAGATGTACAGGAGAGTGAAAGAGAGAGAGAAAGACAAGTTCAATGCACAGGTTCTAGAATAATGCAACTATTGAAGGTGAAAAGGAATTGATTTGAAAGTTTATTTATAATGGCATAGAAATTGTGAGCGGGAGTTTTTCCACTCGTATTCCAAGAAAGCTCATCCACTATTAAATTTCCATCCTGCCGTTGAATGTGGGGGACAAGGGAGTTGCCAAAATTAAATAAAGGCACACTCTGATCGCTGAAGCGTCAGGGATGTGCCTTAGGAAGATAAACACGTATTTTTGGGATTTAACCCAACGAAACAAGATCATAAAGGGAATAGGATGAGGATATCAAAATCCCCCTTTCCTCCCGAGGAGTCGAAAAGCAAGATTTTGAGGGGTTATTGTGGGGACCAGTTGCCTCTAAAGGTACTGTTTAAGCTGAATAGGCTGGGCTTGTGGCCCAATGACCTAGTCCGAGGACGCGGACATATCCGAGGACGATCAACTAAGGTAGAAATGGAAATTGCATTACAAGAAGAGTTGAAGGGTATTTATAGCAGACCTAAACCTATCCGAGGTGAAAAGTCACCTTGGAACATTTGTCCGAGGTGGCTTGAAACATCTCTATCCCCTTAATATACTGTTTTAAGGGAACCCTATGACAGGGGGGGTCAAATATTGGATAAGGGATGAAGGCGGAGGATAACAAATATTTGTAAAAGCTGTTACCTCCACAGTAAACAAGCAGCCTTACAGCTAGTGATAGAAGGTTCAGGGAGGTGTGAGATAGGACAAGGGGAAGCTCCCATAACCTAATTTACATGTGTACGGTGAGAATGGTATGAACATTATGGTATATAACATGAAAAGGTGTCCGAAGAAAAAGGGAGATAGAAAAAAAGGATTAAGAAAGACAACACAAAAAGGAAGAACTCCAGATTCTTGATTATACTATTCTGGCAAGGTCGAGGATGATTTTTGTATCTTATACGTACGATTATTCTTCCAAACCATCCACGATCGTTACCTCCTTTCTAAATCCAGGCTAGTTCTTTCTCCCACGCTCTACAAATTTATTGTTTGGGCTTGTTGGGCCTGAATCTAATCCTGTTTTGGAGTCCAAGCCAAAACTGGTCCTTACATTTTCTATTTTCAAATTTTTTTTTTTGGGAATTAAAAAAAAAACAATTTTCTTGTATTTTTTAAATAAAAAACATGTTTGATTAGTTGAAATTTTTTTTTAAAAAAAGTAAAAAAAAAAAATAGAAAATACTAAAATATGTTGTTATTAGGATTTAAATTCTAATGTTAACTCATTAAATGAGATAGATTTATTAAATCAAATGCATGTTTCATTGACTTTTGAAAACTAGAAATTGAAAACAGACATTTACAGGTTTTCAGTTTCCTTCACAAGTTGAGTTTTGAGAACAGTTTTTATTTTCAGTCCATTTTGGGTTACCAAACAAGTTTTTAAGTCTCAAAAATGGAAAATTGTTTTTGAAAACAAAAAATAAGGGGAAAAAACAGTTACCAAACATACTCTTAGTATTCTTAAAAAAAAAAAAAAAAAAGACTTATTTGTTGCATTTAACCAAATCTCAAGGGGGAGGGTTATACCTTGAAACGTTTGGGAAGTGTTATGTCGTAAATCCTTAGAGGAGGTTGATGTAATTTTCACGAGAGTTTGGCTTACCTCCAATACTTTTTTAAGAACATGTCCTTTTGTTTTAAATATATAATGGAAAGTAGTAGTGAATTTTAATCTCTACGTTTTATTTAGTTAGTGGGTGATGTGGTAGTCTCTCATTAAAACAAAATGAAATTCCTTTTAAAAATTATTGGAGGTAAGCCAAACTTTTTTTCCTGATAGAGCTTAATGGTTATTCAACTATGATGGTGATTTTGAGAAAAAAAAAAATGATGAATTTCTTGTCTTCTTAGTTGTAATGAAAACAAAAATTATAGTTGAAGATAAAACCCTAAGTTAATCCTTCAATTTCTTTATTAGAAATATTAGGATGTGTTAATTAAGTTAAAAAACTTGTCTCTTAAAAAAAAAAAAAAAAAAGTTAAAAACTCTCCTATCCAATTAATGATTTCTATATACATATAATGATACTACATATCTAGGGATTTAGATCCTCTAGATTTTTTAGGATACTCTACCAAATTAATTTTCTTAAATCTTAAATATTCTTTAATGATTTAATGGTCTAGATTCTACCATGTCAGCATTCCACTAACAATAATTTTAATTGTTTTTTTTTATGCAACATTATTTTATTATTTTAAGAATATTATTAGTGGAATGTTGATAAGGCAAAGTTTAGACCATTAAAAAATTAAAGAGTGGTTAGGATTTAAGGAAATCTATTGGTAGAGTACCTTAGGAAATCTAGAAGATTTGAATCCCATATCTAGTACCTACTTACTAATCAATTAATAATATCTATATTTCTCTCTCAAAAAAATATTAATGATATCTATATACCCATCCAAATTTTGTTTTCTTACCCTTTTTTTTTAAAAAAATTTCCAACCAAATATAGATTTATTTCTAGTAGATTATTCATTATTTGTGAAATGTCATGATTCCGGCAAGCAGTTTTTAGCAAATTGGCTTCAACAAGCAAACTGATATAATATTAGTTTGCAACGTTTTCCAAAAAAATAGTATATCCCTTATTAATTCATTATAGTTTGGAAAATGCTAAAATTATAACTGATTTTTTTTTAAATAAAAATTAAAAAATAGTGTGACAATATATATAGCTTATTTTTTATTAAAAAAATTATATAAAAATGCAAAAATCTCATTTGGGAGACCATGATCTGTCATGTCACATGTGGCACTTTGCTAAAGTAATTTTTCATTAAACCTTTTACCTCACCTTTTTTGTACTCTTCTCCCCAAAAACAAAAAGTTTAAGTTTATATCATTCTTATTTAAATTAGCTCTGGTGAAAGATTGTCCTTCATAAAGTCGAAACACATTAACTAGTTAATCTACTAATAACATACTCTAATAACATAAACATGACATAACAAAAATTTTATAATATTTTCATAAGTCAACTAAACGTTAAAATGATATCATAAATATCTAATACTAACTTTAAAACATTAAAAAATCAAAAACTATAATTAATCAAACAAATAACTTATCACGCCACCACCGAAATACCATTAGTATAATGATCATTCTACAAGTATAAGTTCTTATGAGGTGGGGAGATAAATTTCAGGATCCAAGTCTCTAAGAGGGAACTTCACAAACACGTAAACTTTTTTTTATTAAGGACACATACACTTAAATTATGTTAAAGTAACTTTTTATCTTAGATAAAAAAAAAAAAAAAATTATTACGCCACATAATAAACTAAATAATATTGAATGTATTAAAATGCTTTATCATTATTTAAACTGCAATATTTCTACGTTTTTTTTTTTATCCTTTAATTACTCTTTACTTTATGTAAAAAAGTGTAAGGGAAATTTGTGTTTAATTTTAAATTTTCTCTTTTCATGATGAGTTTGTTACTTCAACTAATTTTTATGACAATTATGCTATAGTCTAAATTCTTCATCCCTTTGAGATTTAAAAATATATATATATCCCCTTAATTTTGTATTACTTTAATTCAATAAAAATATCTTTATGTTATCGCGACATTACTTCGTATTATTACTTCAACATATTTTGAACATTCTATGTGACATTTTCAGATGATAGTTTAAAACATTATTTGTGCATCATGTGTGCCCTTTGCTATTCTATATATATAATAATAAGTAAAGCTGAGAGAAAATCCAATTAGATTTCAAATTGGAATTCAATTAGAATCTAATTTTGTGCCACATATTCCATCTAATCTAAATTTTTAAATTTTTGTGCTAAGTGAGTTAATTTAATGTAAAAATTGAATTTTAATTAGAATTTAATTTTGCGACATGTGTCCCATCTAATCTAAGTTTTTTAATTTTTGTAACAAATGAGTTAATTTCATGTAAAAAATGAGTAGTCCAATATAAGTAAACCATAAAAAACATAATTTTTGAATGATATTATATTTATGAGTTTTTTTTTTTTTTTTTTTTTTTGTAGAAATAAAAACAATTCAAGTTTATAAGTCATATATATATATATATTAATAAGTAAAACTAAGAGAAAATCCAATTAGATTTTAAATTGAAATTAAATTAGACTCTAATTTTGTGCCACGTGTTTCATCTAATTAAAATTTTTAAATTTTTTTAACCAAGTTAGTTAATTCAGTGTAAAAATTGGATTTCAATTAGAGTTTAATTTTATAACACGTGTTCCATCTAATCGAAACTTTTTAATTTTTGGGCCAAATGAGTTAATTTAGAGTAGAAAATTACAAGCCCAATATAAATAAATCATAAAAATATAATAATATATCTAACACTAAATATAAAATTAGAGAAAGAGAGAGTTTAAATGATTTTATATTTATGAGTCTTTTTTATAACTAAAAACTCTTCATTTAGCACAAAAATTATATATATATATATATATATATTTATTTGTATATATATACACACACATATACATATACAAAAACCAAAGAGTTTAGAATTAATGAATATAAAAATATTTTAAAAATTGACAATTTACATTTTTTACCTAATAACATTCTTACATGACTTTTTAAAGAGTTAAAAAAAAATATAAGAATGACTATCAATAATATTTAAATTATATATGTAAGATTATTATACTATGCATCTTAATGTGTATCTTTTAAGTATATTTATGCATATGCATGGAGTTACAAGCTAGTTTATAATAAATGTAGTATCACTCTATAATTCACACATGTTGATTTATTAACCAATGTGCATACCTTTCCTTTTCCTCTTTATTAACCAATGTGCATTGAGGAAAATTAGTAATGAAGTAACAACTAGGGCCACTACCATAATTGCCAGCCTCCTCTTGTTGGCAAAGAACCTCTTGAAATGATCTGGAAACAAGAAAATTTCTCCATTTATGCAACAAGATTTGTGCACAATTTTTTTAAATTATTTTTAACAATTAAGATGATAAATTGTAATCAATATATCTATAATAATAATAGGTGAAGCTGAGAGAAACTCAAATTAGAATTCCAAATTAGAGTTCCAATTTTGCGCCATGTGTTCTAAATTATTTATTCTTAAAGAATTTTATTTCTTAATTTTAGAATAAAAAATGAGACCACATCATAAATATTCATCCAAGTGAGTTCTTAAGTACAAAAACCAAAAATTCTAGAATAAATGAATCTTTAAAAAAAGTGCTTCACAATAAATTTTTTTCTTTTAATGGACAACTTACATTTTATACTTAATAATATCCTTATAAAATTTTTTAAAGAGTTAACAAATTATAAAAATAACTATTAATAATATTTAAATTATTTATATAAGAATTATATTATACATCTTATTGTATATCTTTAAGCGTTTTCATACATATACATGAGGTTACAAGCTAGTTATAATAATATCACATTCATATTGTCATAATCCTAATATTATTTTTATCATGTATTAATTATGAAATCACATATTAAAAAAAAAAAAAAAAGGAGTGATAATTTTTTTTTTTATATAGGAATAAAGGTGATAATTGCTGTGTGTATGTATGTTAAAAAAAATTGCCTCAGTAAATTGTCAAGTACCTAATTCAATTGCATCAACACGTACGTACAAATTTTGGCCTCCATCCAACACTCTTGTGTCCACCAATTCACCAAACCATCTCAAGCAACCAACTTCCTCTTTCACATCTATACCTCCATACGCTGTGCAAGAACAATTCTCCAAGCATCGTCGCTCACACTCCTTCAAACTCAGCTTCTCATCGACTCGTGCAAATGAACTATCCGTAAGCTTCACATATTCCACCTTCACAAACTCTACATCACTCTTGCAAACGGATGCCCCCCCATGCTTCTTCACACACCCACCTGTCGCATTTCTCGCAGACCATTCACTTGGTATTCTTGGTTCGAACCCAGGTAGACAAGTGCACTCAAATTCAGTACCATTTTGAATTTGACACTTCCCAAATGCACCACACTTCCCATAATTGTCACACCGGTCCAATGGCACTGTCCCGAGAATGTCCCATTCTTGATCTGAAATTGCACTCACAAAGCGATGAATTGATCCAGATCCATTCACCACCAGGGACGGAATCAGGATTTGAACCTGAGGGGGGCAAAGCTTAAAACAAAAATTTTTTTTTTTTAATGAAAATAAAAACTAACATCTATTTCATATTCAACAAAATACTAAATATAAAATAAGTGTTTCTTAAACATTTGATATTATAAAAATATCAACAAAAGGGACTTACTCATGATCTACAAATTTTTTTAAAAAAAAAATGTTTCATTATTTCCATATTTCCTAATTTTATACAACAACTAAAAAAAAGGGACTTCTCAACCAAAAAATAAAAAAAAATCTAAAACCAAAATAATCATAAACAAACAAGCACAAGTTTATATATATTACTAATATTAGCCACATCACACAAAGTGACAAAGACCAAATTTACATGTTCGTGTATATATATATATATATATATATATATATATATATATATATATTACTAATATTAGTCACATCACACAAAGTTACAGAAATTTTTTTTGATAAAACCAAAACAATTAGACCAAAGACTTGGTTAATTGATTTCACAAAAAAACCACTTATGACTTACCATTTGCCAAAGACTACTCTTCACAGACTACTCTCACAATTCAGTCCTAGTTTTTATTTATTTATTTTTTTTTGGGGGTGGGGGGGGGGGGGGGGTGTTGGGTGGGCAATGGCCCCCCCTGCCCCAATGTAGGTCCGTCCCTGTTCACCACCAATCTTGAGAATAATGATGCGCCTGGGTAACGTAAGCCCCAAACTGTAGAAGTCTCATGCTCGTTGTTAAATAAATTGAAATTCATGACCGAATCATTACTTGACAATGTTGGTATTCCACTCCATCCAATACCATTCCAATGACCAGAACGCCACCACAAAATGTTACCTTTGTACAAAAACAACTCTGGGGAGGAGCTATTGGTATTGAGAATAAAGGAGAAATTCCCAATTCCTGGATCATCTTTGGACTTCCAAGATGTTAGAATTCGATTTAGACCGGTCGTCCGATCCAACCCAAGTTTCATGCTTGGAAGAAATGTATCAGTTGGATAGTCAAAGCTTTGCCATAGCACCTCACTTGTTTCATTAAGAAACAAGACGAGATTTCCTGAATCAGTAAGCTGAGCAAGAATAATACTGTCGTTTGAATTTGTGACAATATTTGTGGACCAAATGGATTTCTTTCGATCCTCGCCATAGAGTACTAGGTTTCCATGACGATCAATTGATAGAACCCCGGAAGTATCAGTGATAGGATTGTCTCTGTTTGCAACCCATGCCTCGGGTTTTTCTGGAGCTTTATAAAACCAAATGCCAACATACCGGTTGGTGGACTCTCCGGGAGTAAAGAAACCAAGCGCAAAGGTTTCTCCGTTAGAGACTAAAAGGTCACCATCTCTGATGGGTTTGCTAATTGCTGGTGGTTAAGGTGTCTTGTAAAGTGTCAAACTGGGGAAGAAGGAGTACAAGCAAGGTGTGTAGAAGGAGAAACCCCTTAGTAAAATACATGATCATGACGAGTAAGGTTGTGTGTAGGTCTTTTTGCTAACTAGAAAAAGAGGTTGAGTAGGTAAGGCTTTTCAAAGTCTTGGTATTTGATGCATATATGTATGTTGGGTAAAGGGTGATGGGAGGTTGGAAGATCAGACTCCGAGTTGATGTGGAGCACTTCTATCTGAACCTAAGGAACCGAAGAGCATATGTGGAACCCAGGGGTGGGATTTACAAGCAGGCTGATGAGTCAACAATACATGTGCTTTGGAGTTGCTCTTTGTCTAGGAATGTTTAGGTCCTTGTGAACGGAAATTTTTAGAAATGGCTGCTATTTCAACGGGTGTCAAGTGAATGCTAGCAACATGGGTTCGATTTAAGGGCAATATTGGTAAGCTGGGCAAATTGGCATGCTAGGAATAAGGTGGTCTTCGAAGGTCTTCAGTTTCATCCCATGCAAGCATTGAAGAGCATGCAGATACTGAATGCATGTAGGATTTGATAGATACTTAAGAGGGTTTTAACCTTTCAAGTGGGAAAAAGAGAAGGAAAAGAAAGCGGAGGAAGCGAAGGCAAAGGAAGTTGCAGTATGGCAAACGTCTCTTTATGCTATTTATAGTCTTATATATGCACATATATATATACATATATATATATATATATTATATTATATTAAATATTAAATTAATAATTCCCCAGCTCATTTTTGTAAGAGTTCCTCCACCGCCTGCTTGGTGAAACAAATATTTTAGGACCAAGTTAAAAAATAAAAAATAAAAAAGCACAATTTTTGTTACAATTATTCATGTAATAAATTGTGAGTAATGAAAAAAAAAAGTAGCAAGTCTTTGTGCAAGTAAAAAGGCAAACAATTACAATCTACCACATAAGATAACACAAAAATTATGACTTTTTTTTTAATTTATTTATTGCAAAACTTAGGTACAATACCTTAGGTGCTGTTCCTTAGATTCATTTCTTAAAATTCAACCACGTGGCTACTTAACTAAAAAATACACTTCCTTTTCTGAGAAAAAAAATTCACATGGTAAAATTTTAAAATAAGAACTTAAGAAATAGCATCTAAGTACTATTTTGCAATTCTTTTTATTTATTTATTTATTTATTATAATGTAGTATTAGAAATCTAGAATTACTTTTGGCTCGAATTTCTTTTCAAACTTCAAAGTCACAAATTTTAGTCTTTTCTATCATTGACTTGCTTTTATAGTTTTACTATGACCTTAAGAAACAGTACCTAAGTATTGTTTTGCGCTTCCTCCTTTTTCTTTTTCTTTTTAATTGTAGTATTAGAAATCTAGAATTACTTCTGGCTCGAATTTCTTTTCAAACTTCAAAGTCACAAATTTTAGTCTTTTCTATTATTGACTTGTTGTTCATTAGATTTCTCTCTTAAGATTCAGCCACGTGACTACTTAACTAAAAAATACACTTCATTTCCTGGGAAAAAAAATTCACATGGCAAAATTTTAAAATGAGAACTTAAGAAACAGCACCTAAGTACTGTTTTGCAATTCTTCCTCTCTTTTTTTTTCTTTTTTTAATGTAGTATTAGAAATCTAGAATTACTTTTGGCTCGAATTTCTTTTCAAACTTCAAAGTCATAAATTTTAGTCTTTTCTATCATTGACTTGCTTTTATAGTTTTACAATGACCTTAAGAAACAGCATCTAAATATTGTTTTGCGCTTCCTCCTCTCTTTTTTTTTTTTTTAATTGTAAGATTAGAAATCTAGAATTACTTCTGGCTCAAATTTCTTTTCAAACTTCAAAGTCACAAATTTTAGTCTTTTCTATCATTGACTTGCTTTTATAGTTTTACCATGACCTTATGATTTGAAACCCCCTACCCTCGTTATGCTGTCAAGCTGTTAATTTAGCTTACGTAATAAGCTTTTGTTTTTCCATTCCCATTTTCCATAAATCTCACAACAGCAAATTATTAGAAGGGTGGTTGGTACACAGTGTGACAGATTTTACTGGTTATTACAATTTATTCACAGCAAATTTCTCTACCTTGCTCCTCAAACGTGATGAATGTTGCTAGATCTATACGTATGACATTGTCTATAATTTACCAAGTATCGATTTGGAAATGACTTATTTAATTTTTATCCGAAAATATTATAGATAGAAGATAAATAAAATAAGCTGATTGTTTTTTTTGTTTTTTTTTTTTTGGAAGTGCCCTAACAAAAAAAAAAAAAAAAAGGTAAAGTAAAATGAACACTAAAACTTGTGCATAAAAACATAGCGTGGGACCAGCAAACAAATATTCTTTGAGTACGTTCGGTACACTGTAATAGCTCATGTAATGGAATAGTTATTCATGTATAATATCAATTCGGTCATTTGGGTACATCTTTATTACATGGATTAGTTATTACATTGGAATAACTATTCTTTAAATTGAAGAATAGTTATTCCTTTTTAAAATGGATGTAATAGCTATTCTTTACTGTATATAATAGGTTTTAAAATTAATATATATCCAAAAATATAAAGTTTCCTTATACATCATCTTTTACAAGTTTTCCATATATAACAACCAAACTTATGAATAATAATAGTTATTTCATTACAAAGTCTTCTATTCCCAGTAATAAAAATTACTATTTCTAATGTAATTTACATTTAGTGTACCAAACGTACCCTTTATTTTTCCTTCTTAGCCATGCTTTTTGACTAGTGACAATTCCCATGTGAAGAAATAAATAAGCTACTTTAGATGGGAGCTAACCTTCTTTGCTATGGGACCTAAAAAAAATATAAATTTAAGCAAAGCTAGTTTTAACTTTTAACCGGAAGATTTTAAGCAAAAGCTAGTTTTAAGGAGATAGAAGATTTTTATTTTTATTTTTATTTTTATTTTTTATACATCCCCGTACATAGATTTTCAAATTAACCTGCGTGTTCAACTTTGGTTCTTCTTTCCATTATAATCAATTTGTCTCCATTGCCATCAATTGTCAAAGAGTTGGTCGAGTTTTGACTATCATTGTCATCAGCTCCACCTAGTAAAAACTTATTTTTCTACTTTTTCATTTCTATTTATTTATGGTTTATGATTTTATTTTTTCCTCTAATTTATTGAATCAATTAACAAATCATCATGGTTAGTAGTCTAATTTAGCTATTTCAAATTTTATTTATTTAATGATTGCTTATAGTGATTAGTGAGATTTTGATATATTTGGTATCTATTAGTATTATGTCTTCTTTTATATGTTAGTCTAGCTTTGTTTTATACTTGTATTTAATTTTTATGAATGTTATGGACTTATGGTAGTTCAAAGGAATAGGAAAAACTTTGGGGGAAAATGACCTTAAGATGCTTAATTGGTCATTTAGTCTTGTTAGTGTTTTGCATACTTATATAAGAATTACACTGATTAACAATTTTTAACAAAAATCTTACATTATTATAGGAAATTCTTGGTTAATTCCACTAAACTAATGCACAAAGATATGTATGTATATGGCACTCAGCATTTTTCTTGCATTGCAATTAGTATGATAGTTTAGCCTCGGCCCCTCAAAACAAATTTTTTGTTGCTCCACCCTTGTTTGTATTGTTTACGTATGTACGTATTGTTACTACGTATCACATTGTATATATGACCTACATCCATCCAATTCTGTCCTATCATCTCATCATCTTCTCAATTCGTGATTCAATATGTCTAGGACACGTAATAAAAATTTTCATATATATTATTTAATTATAATTGTGGTGTCATATTTTAATTAGTATTAATAAAAGTGATATGAGTGGTAGATCCATGTGCATGTATTAGTATGGTCTTTCTAAATCAGTAGGATTAAGTTTATTGTATTAATATCGGATGAAATTATTATTTTGGTCTCTATATTTTAGGGTCACTTTCAATTTGATCCTTATTTTTTCTAATAATTAATTTGGTCCTTGTTATTTTTACAACTAATGTTAAGTTAGTCCCTACCAACCACTAGCGCACTTGAAACTTACGTGGCTAATAAAATAATAATAAATTTTTTTTTAATAAACATTAAAAAATACTGCATAAGTATTTAAATTAATAAAAATCCAAAAAGCAAAAATGAATAAAAAAGTAAAAATCTTATTTTCTTTTTCTCACTTTCCTAGCAACCTAACACCAAGAAAATCAAATTCTCTTAGTCATTTTCTTCTCTCACAGTATGGAACAAAAATGATAAATATGATGAGAAATTATATAATGATCGATTTAATTTTGTTCTGTTTTTGTAGGATCTGCACAAACCCTAATTAAGGTTGGTGTGGTGATTTTCTCAACATCGGGAAAGCCCTTTTCATTTCGTCATCCCACAGTTTGAGTATATGGCCAATCACTTCTTTAGACAAAACCCACCGCCAGGTCAAGGTGATAACACCCACCCCTTAGTGGTGGCTCACCGGAAGGTGAGAATCAATGACCTGAACCAGCAATACAATGAGTTGCTCAGCCAAATCCAATCTGAGGAGCGGGGAAAATGACTGATTTATTTATTCAAATGCTGAGGTGGCATTTTTTAGGGTTTATTAAATTTTTTTAATTATTATTTTATTAGTTATGTAAGTTTCAAGTGTGTAAACAGTCCACGATCTGCCACTTAAGTGTTTTTCATATGTGAGTTGACCATAAAAACTAACTTGACAACAAATTAAAAATGAAAAAAATACTACGACCATATAAATTTACACAATTTTTGTCATAACTCGCCACATGACGAGTTACAAGTGGTAAAGGTGTGGACCCACTATCATATCTCAACCACTTACAACTAGCTACGTGATGAGTTGCGGCAAAAGTTGTATAAATCTTGTAATCCTAGTTTTGCTCTTAAAAATAATAATGATCAAATTGAGTTTTAGGAAAAAGTAGGAACCAAATTGAAAGTGACCCTAAAATGTAGAAAACAAAATGTTAATAATTAAACACAGGAACATAGAGATTTATGTGGAAAACCCTTTTCCACTTGAATGGAAAAACCACGAGACAAACTCGTAATCAATCCACTATTATAAAAATCAATTATAATATCTCCTTCTCATGTTTGTGCCTAACTTTTTAGAAATATGATAATATCACTTTTTAGAAATTGGTGTGAACCCATTTGAGATCTCCACTCACCTTGAATACAACAACACTCTATGGTTGTAGTACTCAAAATATCTCTCTAAAGAAAATCCTATTTTTCATTCTCTTGTGTATGTGTTATGGCTGAAAAAATCTCATTGTTTTATTTGCTTTACACACACTAATTTTCTTCTTATTATGCTCTCACTATGACAATACCTTTCTCTTTTCTTCACTTTGCAACATCAAGAACTCTACTTAATTTGTATGCTTTACCAAAAAATATATATATAGAGAGAGAGAGAGAGAGAAAATCCAAACGTTGTTGTTTCTTTCTTTGCGCTACCTTCCAAGTAAAAACCATTTTTTTTCTCTTAGTTTCACTCTCAATTCTACAACTACTTTTTCCTTTTCCCATTACGAAAGACCCTTGTGCCAAAACCTTCAAATTCTTCACAATACAGTCAATTTCTAAGAATTTAATTTCTATTCAATAGTTAACAAAGAGTGCATTTTTTTTTTACAAGGATTAGCCCTTTTTTAGGCACCAAACAAACTAAAAAAAAATGAAAACTAATTTTCCTTCAAAAAATAAAAATCCACTCAGCTTTCAAAGCCTCAATAGAAATTTAAGGCAAATTGTCAAAAAATTTATATCTTGACTCTTTTTTCTTTTCTTTTTTTCTTTTTTTCCAAAAAGTCTTTCTTTCTTTTTGGTATGGTTCCACCTTAAGGTCCTTAACATCCAGGGGCGGCTCCACGTAGAGTCCACAGTGGTCATTGGACCACCTTAACCTAGAAAAAAATAATTATTATGTATAAATTTTAAAAGTTTATGATTTTTTATTCTTAAAAAAAACTTTGTGACCACCCTAAATTATTTTAGGCCCAACATAATTAAAATTTTGACAAAAAAACTTGGTTGTAAACTAAAGCTACAACTACGATCAATATTTTTTTATTGGATGTGAATTTTGATAAGTTCACCATTTAATTGCATTTTCTTCTTATATCCTTCATACTTGTAAAATTTCAAGAAGATAAAAAATCAATAGATATATCATCAATAAAATGTTTAAATTTTGAGTTTTTGTAGTCTAAAATTATATATATAAAATAAGTTTATAGATCAAATAATAAATAACATCCGATTGGCATGAAATTTAACATGTGTTTTAAGAATATAGAGAACAGCAATTCAATTGTTAGATTTTCAAAATATGTAGCAATGTTAATATGTTTAGTGAGAGTTGTAGCCTTAGGCTACAACTAAATTTATAACCAAAATTTTCCCTTAAACTTTGGTTCCTTTAATAATATATTAGATCCTTACAAACAAAAAGAAAAAGTCCAAGAAAAAGTCTATTAAATTAAAATTTTGAAAGAGATGTAGTTTGCAATATTAATAATGAGACAATTATGTAACAATTTTAAAATAAAAAAAATTCATAGAAGGAAATTGTAAGACTTTATGTGTTTGTGTGTGTGTGTGAGTTTTTTTTTTTCCCCGTCAATATAAGAAATCTATTTTTACTAGATTTTGTATAATTTAAATTTTTTAATGACTATGCACCCTCAAAAAAATTCCTAGAGCCACCATTGTTCCAGAACTTCTCAAAGGTATTTTTGACCCTGAAGGGCAAGGTCTTGACTTTAACAATAAGGTGATAAAGTGACCGACAGTAAAATTTGATATACCCTCTTTTTTTCCCCTACGCCACCATCCCTCAATATATTATCTTAATGAGTAAAATATAGTCCAATCTTGAGCTTTGGGCTAATGTCAGCCAAATTTAAGACATTTCAAAATTGACTAACTTGATCTCTAATCACCATGACAAAGAAGATAAAATGAGTAATGGTTTAAAAACCAAACTGATAGTTTTTAAATATCTTGCACCTTGCTGGTATTAGCCCAAACCTTAAAAATATTGACAGTATTTTACTTTATCATAATTTACTTTAAGGGTCTGATTAATGTTTTAGGATTTTTTTTTTTTTTTTTTTTATATATAAAAACGTTTATGGTCTTTAGACTTTAGAAATCATTAAATGCGGCTTTTGTCAAATTTATACTAAAAACAGTTTGTCGTCACATTTTACACAGATAAGGGAAACGTTCACGACAAGCTAATTTTTTCCCGAGGAGACCAATACCTTTATCCCATTTCTCTTCAACTCAAAACAAAGTTTCCTCCAAAAACACAAACAAACTCTCTGTCTCAATTCATTTAAAAAAATTCCCCCAAACCTCTCATAAAATTCCACCAAACTGCACCAATTCTTTAGATAAAAAAAATTATTTATTTGTTCTTATCAACTTTTTTGTCTACTCCTTTATTACTTCTTTGGATAAACATGAAAGTTTAGGGGCTGTTTGGATTTTTTTTTTTTTTTTTTTGGTCGTCACTCATTATTCCTCACTCAATTCTCGTCACTCATCACTTATCACTCATCACTTAAAATATCCCAATTTCCTAATCCCCACCTGTTTGGCACACATAACTCAACTTCTCATCACTCAATTTTTTCTACATTTTGTGGGAACCATACCTGAGCACCATGTCAGGCATTCCTGTTAGCCTACCTGCCTCACACCATTTCATCATTTCATCATCTCCTTTTCCCTTTAGCACCTTATACTCTCCCAAAACCAGAGACTTCAACCTCGTTTCTTATTCTTCACATCACATTCAATATTATTTATTTTTACTTTCTCAAAAAAGAAGAAAACACTATCTATTTTTAATTTATTTCACTCCCTCTTTTTCTTTGTTATTCACTGTCTCGCTCTTCACCATAGCAATGCCCATCTTCCTCTATGTCTCTCTCCACCACATCACAACAACCATAGCTCACCACCACTACAACCACCAAAAATCACATACCTATAATCATAAAATCGCATACCCATATTCATACTGAAAATCACATCCATTAGTAGTAGCAACTAGCTACCATCACCACCTCCACCCCAGTGGCTGATATTAGAAGCTCGTGCCTGTGATGATCTCCATCATCACCAACGGCGACACCAGGTGCAGCTTTTACTTTTTTTTTTCTTATTTATTCCTTCAACCCCCAATACCCAAACTCACCGAACCCAGAGCTTCTTTCTTTTTTTTTCCTTCAACCCCCAATACCCACAACAACCACTTTAGTTTTGTGCTTGAAGCACAAACCAGAAAATTCATTAGCATCCTTGAAGCACCCAGAAAATTCACAAACCCACAACAACCAATTCGTTGCCCCAATTGTTGATTTTTTTTTTTAATTTTATTTATTTTTTAATTTTATTTTATTTTTATTTTTATTTTTACGGGTTTGAGATGAGAAAGACAAAAAGGAAGAAAAAACTATTGCTTGCAGCGAAGAACAGAGAAAGAAAAGTTTGTTTCTTGATTTTTTTTTAAATTTTTTTTTAATGGGTCTGAGATGAGAAAGGCAAAATGGAAGAAAAAAAAAGAAAAAAAAGAAGAAGAAAGAACGAACTGAGATGAGAAAGGCGAAAAGGAAGAAAAATGGGATGAAGTGTTCACCGGTTTGGGCTATGGCTGTCGCGGGTTAGATGAGGTGACATGGCACGGGTTGGCTGAGCTCGGATCGGGCACTACGTGTGTGGAGTATGGTGATCTGCAAAGGCTTCAACTCATGTGAGGACTTTCTTTGGTAGAAGATGGAGTATAGTGATATTGGATTAGAGAGCCGTTGGATTTGTTGTGAAAAGTAGCACCTGGTGTGATGTTTCTCTGACTGTGGGACTCGTGTGTGTGTTTAATTACCAAAATTCCATTAAAAACTGAGTTTTGGAAATTGAAAACACATTTTATGTGTTTTCAATTTCCATAACTCATCATTCAAAAATCATAGAATTGAGTGAGAGAAGCAAAAACTGGAAACAAAATTCAAACGAACTTCTCAACCATGGGTCTCACCATTTTTGAGTTATGAGTTATGAAAATAGAGTTATGAGTTATGGAAATAGCAAATCCAAATGACCCCTTAATTGTTGTTATCAATTTTTCTATTTTAATTTTTTTTCCTCCTCATTTCATGAATTATCTTCACTTTTTTTTACCCTTTTAAGGGTAATTGTACTTCACTCTCCAACGGATTGAAGGAGTGATTCTTCACCCTAAACCTAAGAGGAAAAAAGCACTACCCTTTATTGAGATTTGCGGAAAGAAAAATGATAAAATCACTAACTTTCTTATAAACTATTAATGCCATAAGTAATTATAGGTAAGTAAAAAAGTAATGTCAATGATAACCTCAAAGGAATTCAAATCCCTAACCTCTATGCTCACTAGTCCAACCACCATGATGTGTTATCTTCTGCTAGAGATAATCATCCACATACTCTCCCAATTACCTATGAAATCCCTAGTAAGATTTCAATGTGTTTCCAAGGGATGGCACGCCCTAATCAATGGTCAAGATTTCATCAAGCTGCACCTCCACTGCTCCTTCAAGTCCAACACAGATCGCACTCTCATTGTCCAGGAACAAAACGCCGATTTTCCCTTTGATTTCTTCTCAGTCAGCTTCCGTGACAAGGATCGCTTCCGTGACACTGCTCCTTCCGTGACAAGATTTTCCCTTTGATTTGTTCAAATACGTTCATTGACATCTTGAGCTGTTGCGCTCAGCCACTGCATTTTAATATAGAAGTTACTAAAAATTATATATTTTAATAAATACTATACAAATAAGATATTGAAAATAAGCTATGACCAGCAAAGACCATAATGAAATTTTACCTATGCATAAAAAATTATAAACATATTATGTATGCAAAACAAGTTTAAGCATTCTGGGTGGTCTACCTAATTGCAGGCTAAACTGCTGAAGACAGAAATGCATGCACATAATCCATGACATACAATTTCCAAATGAAGTAAATCATTACTTCATGTTACCATAAAATAAAACTAAATAAATAAAAAGAATTCAAATCTTGCCAATGATAGCTGGCTAGACATTCACACATATGATATGCACTGACACGGGGGTAGATAGAATTTTACTAAGCTTAAGAGGGCTAAAACACCATTCTTCAATTGGGTTAAAACTCAAAATGGCATCAAGAGTATTACTAATGAGGATAGTTGGTCAAAATTGCAAATTGTTAAGTCATTCAAAGGTATAATTATCTTCACCATTTTGATACAATCTATGCGGATGAGGAGAGATTTTACTATTTGACCTAACTTCGACATACAAGTGACAAATAATAGTAAAATTTTGTAATATGACTGTGCATATTGAATATGAGCTTTTAGTCTTTTTTTTCATATGGAGTTTCTCCTCCAGTTTTCTTACTATTTTTTGAGAAAACAATTGGTGAGTCCAACAAGAAAATACTTAAGTTCCACCAATTTTTTTTCCTCTCCTTCCTCCAACTAAGTACCGAATATTCTCTCTACTTTTCTCTCCTTTCTTCTTTTTATCTTTTTTATTCTACCTCCAACCAAACAAATCCAAAATCCACCAGCCCCACACCAACGTCAACACTCAAACCCAATCTGAAAATAAGCCCAACCAAACTCAACTCAAGTCTGAACCATACACAAAACAAAAGCCCGTGGCCAATTAAATTTAAATCCAATACACATTAAACTCAAGCGCATTTTGTAAAAGTCTAACAAAGCCCAATATTAATATACACTCCAGCCCATTAACAACCAAAACCCAACCTACTTAATCCATCCAAATCCCAGCCGAAACTGAACCTGCAAACCCATAAACACCTTCCCAACCCGAAACTCTTAAAATCTAACCCACAAAATAAAACTCACTTAAGCACATTTCAAAATAAAATTTCCCTTTCCAAGCCCAATTTAAAATGATGAACTCAAAAGCAGATCTTTCCAAAATTTCAACTTCACCCCAAAACTTTCCCAAAATTATATGCCCCAAAACTTTCACAAAATTACCCTTTAGCCACAAAAAAAAATCGCAGGCAAGGCCCCAATATCACAAAAATGCTACTTCAATCCTAGAGTAAGCGGTACATGAACAATTTCTCAAGTACTCTTGCTCAACACTCAACACTATTTCAAACTAAAACTTAAGCTCATATCCGCATAATGCAATTAACATTCCTTTGTAAATTTGAACATCACGTTTCGGAAACTAATGAAATTAATCACACAAAACAAAAGCATATAACTCTTGCCTCGTGGTGTATTAATTTCAACTTTCAAGAAGCAAGTGATAGTGAATTAAATAGCTAAAGGAATCTTCTCAAAAAAATAAAAAAGCTAAACGAGAAGTAGTGATTTTCATCACAAATTCTAGACTATACCATTACTCCATTACTCCATTAGTGCAGTATTATACATTATATCTTCTTCTTTTTTTTTTTTTTTTGGAATAATTTTACGTACTGTATTATGTTCATACAAGATAAGAAATGGTCTATTGTAGACTTAGAGGAAGTCAATACTATGTTGTAATGGCAAATTAGTACACTTCTCCAAACAATCTCGAGGATCAATTTCAAAATTTGTTATTTTATATACGGAATTAGCTACTTCACTAGTTAATATGTCTTTACTATTGTAAATATATATATATATATATATATATTTTTTTTTTTTCAAGAAAGAATTTCTACTCTAACCTAATCTAAGTGTATATGTGTGTGAAGCTCCCTCTTGAAAACTTGAACCCCGGCACTTGCCTCCCACACCCCACAAACACTTATACTTATGAAGTGATCATCGCACAAATGGTATACAGTGGTTAAATACTCTTCTAAACAAATACAATTTGTTTTGGAATAGGAAGAGGTGTGGCATTACCCAAGATGAAAACAATTATCGACATAGTTGGCTAATTTGTTACATGTTCTTAATTGCATGCACAAAAGCCCAATTTAAATGGATCTTGGAACTTCATTTAGAGGGTATGTCTCACCTTGTGATGAGTTCTATTAAATGATAGGCCAAAAATGTATTGACCCCTGTGATAAATTAACCAATTAATTTAGCCAAGTGAATTAATTAAATTAATTAACATGCAAATGTGTGGTAGTACAAACAAATCACCATTAAACTAAACATGCAGTGGAAAATAAATTTGACACAGTGATTTGTTTACAAATGGGGAAAACTAACACGGCAAAAACCCCACCGAGTGATTTTCAAGTCACCACTCCCGAAATTCCACTATTATCACAACAAGCGATTACAGATAAAGGAATCCCAGTACCTTATACCAACCTACAATTGAACTATAACCCCAATACCAATTGGACTTGTTCTATGGTGATAATTTCTCTTTTCGATGCATGGCTCCCAAGTACGCGACTAACCAATTGCGCGGATCCCAGTACGCAATTTCAATTACCAACTAGAGAAGGTTGTTGGCTGCAGGGTTCTTCAGTTCATTTCAACGATGAAGATCAAAAAGATGCTTGGTCACAAAATCCTACGATGCACAAACACAACAACTTCTTCAAGAATGATGAACTAGGGCAAATTCTGTCTTCGGTCACAATTTTCTTGAACAAACTTTGCTCAACACTTGTGCAACTTGTGAACACTTTGACGACCCTTAAAATAATCCTTTTATATGTCTAGGGTTCTGAGAAAAGAAAGCTCAAACACATAAAACGAGATTAGAGTCAAAACAGAACTGAAATTCTGTTTTTCATAAAGCTCAATAGATACCTATCTATCGAGATGCTATTGAGAAGCTATTGAACCACGGGACTGGAACAACTTCTTAAGCTCGATGGATAGCTAGTTATCGAGATTTAATGAACAACATTTCTTTAACTTGAATCTTAAATAGATTTGCATGTCTTCAACACTTGATCTTGAAACACAGTTTCTTGAAGTATTAAACACATTTTAGATTTACCTAAATACAAGTAAAGTGCATTTTGTTAAAGGATTAGCCAATTACATAAAATAGTGACATATGTTCCTAACAAGTAAATCATATATGTCTTAACAATCTCCCCCTTTGGCAATCCGCGACAAAACCACAACAAACAAATGAACATATGAGAGAAGTCATAAATCACTTAACTCATATTCATTTGTTGAATACAATAAAATCCATCCTAACACAAACTCTTGAAAAACTTTGCAAGAAGAGAGTTTATGGCAAGTAGACTTTGACAACCTGTATTTCTGAAACACTTTAAACAAAACTCATCAAGGTATCTTTGTGTAAAACAAAAATAATAGATTGCATGTAAGTAATAAGAACCATGTGTATAAAGAAAGAAAAGAAACAACACATGTAAGGGTAGGTGAAAGAAACATACATCCTCATATATAAAGAAAATAAGTACAATGCATCTCAAAAATGGTCACAAGACCTATGTATAAGAATAAATGTACCTAAAATAGAGAATAGAAAAATATACATGTAATCCTCACTACATCCCTCATAATATCAACACTCAACACTCCCCTTAACAAAAATGTCCTATACTAACTCTCCCCCTAAAAATGACTACTCTCATATCCAAGACTACTTTCCCCTTTTGTTACGAGTGATAAAGGGTAAGAGTGTCAAGTAGACATCCCATTGGTAGAGCTAGCATCTCCATCATCATTATCAAAAGCATCATCGTCATCACCATCATCATCATCCTCATCCTCAGAATCGGAAGCTACTGGAGGAGGTGGAGGACAAGTCTCAAGAGTAAAGCCACCTATAGTTGCTTGCCATCATGTAATATGACCGACACGAACGTTCACCTTATACAGCTCTGTAGAGAGTGTATTAAGGCAAGCATCCATGCACTGCAGCTGCACCATGATGTCTCTGAATGACACATCGCTCGTAGAAGAGGAAGGAGTAGATGTGAAAGGAGCAAAACGAGATGGAGCTAAACAGGAGAGAAGAGTTGCTGAATCCGACTGCCGTGACCTAAACTACGCCTCACTATGTTTAACGGTAGCGGCGTCTATGGCACACATGACAAAAAAGTGATTAGAAGAGGGAAAAGGAACAAAAAAATGGCATAGAATCCGCATGATAATCGAAGGGAAAATGAGCTTATCACGGGTAGTCATATCCCTAAATACATCTATAATGAGATGCTCAAGAAGAGACAACAAAAATCGAGCACGAGGCTCTGTGATATAGTTATAATGAGAGAGTGGGTGCAAAACAAAAGTCATCACCATGTTCATGAATCTAGGACCTTTAGAAAAGGTCTTACATGGTGTAAACTGACGATCACCCCAAACAGAAGGGTGCTCACAGAAAGCAGACATCATCTCATCTTTGGACACAGTCCTCAGACACTCACATTTGGGGTAGTCAGGATGCTCTACCCTCAAAACATGGAGCACATCCGCAATAAGCTGCGGTGTGACAATAATGTGCGTACCTCAAACGTGAGTAGAAAAGAAAGGTACTGAAGAATCAATTCCATGCATGTTGGAGTAAAACTCCTGAATCAGCACGAAAGGACATGTGACCGGGATGTCACACAATGACTCCCAACCCCGACTGTGAATGACATCAGGTAGGTCAGTGTCGGCGAAGTCCATCAAAATGACTCGACATTTCAAATGATCACCTCCTCAAGAAAAGTTCTCCGAGAAGTCCTTTAGGGCATCCTCATCATTGAACCGAATATGAGAAGGATTAGGATCAGAAGAAGATGCATCATGGGCTCAGTCCAATCCAAACCTACCAACACACAAGCAGTTCAACATGTATAACACACAACTGAATGCATGAAAATACAGTTATAATGCACATGGAATGCAATGCATGAAGTTGTTAAGATTGAATCTTCAAAACCCATCCCAAAAATTGCACAAAAACCTCTTTGATTTTGAAAAACCCCAAATTTTGCAAAAATCCCAAAAGCTTAGGTTTCAAAGAATGAAATGCATGAAAATGAGAGAATCGAAGCTTACCAAGTGAAGAAAAGCATGATTAAACTCAAAAAATGCTTGAGGAAGAGGTTAAAAGTGAAAGAGAGAGTGTTTGGGAGATGAATAGGTGCGGACAGATTGAGAGAGATTAAGGAAATGAGAACCAGATCGCGAAGAACATATATATAGATCCTCAGTAATTCTCGACAGATAAAGGTGTCAAGAGGTGTCGAGCCAACTGTTGAGGAAGGTGTCGAGAAAAACATCGTTGACAGATACAGCTGTTGAGAAGGTGTCGAGGAACAAAGCAAAGACACAAGAAGAAAAGCTTGATCAATCCACCAGTTGTCGAGAACCTATCGAGTCCAGGAACTTTCTCGATCGGTCCACTAGCTGTCGAGGATCTGTCAAGATTGCGATAAGAAAAGAGCTTAAGAGCTCGACAAATAGCCAAGTGTTGAAGAGGTATCGAGGAGGTGTTGAGATTGCTTAAAAATCGTTTTTCAAGAAGGGAGAAACATAGATATGAATGCAATCAAGCATGCAACTCAACCAAAGATCCAATCAACATTTTAAGCTCTCAAAATCATCTCTCAACAAAAATTTTAAGCACAAAGATCCCAAACACACACACACACACACACACACACACACACACACAAAACAAGTCTAACCAATTTTATATTTCAAAAAAAGGTTAAGACAGTTTAGTGAGCATACATTAACACATGTAAAACCTTGTAATAGCCAAATCACATTGCATCTGCACATGTATCAAGAGTAGCAAAGAATATTACGTGTTGTGTGTGAAAAACATCGCAAGATTGCATAAGTGTATACATGTTATGACGATTTGAGATATGAGAAAATCACATTAACTCACACACAATCATAACTCTTTGATGGGGACTATCACCTTCAAGGTACATCCTATAACTCCCACATCTCCTATAATACACACTTGCAATCATATTAAAAGCAATGTGATCTTTTCGCTTTTTATTTTTCTTTTTAATCAAATCATACATGGGCATATAAGAAAGAGAAAAGAAATACCCAATTATGTTAAGCTTTTGGCATTCCAATTTTGCTATGCCGAAGCACATAAATGTCATTGACATTGTACTTTTGCTATGCCGAAGCATACAGATGTCATATCATGATTGGCGGGCAACAGTAGTGAGATGGTTATTTATACCTTTCTCTTAAGATTTTCTAGTCATTTTCGTCAAAAAGAGTGATATAAGTGTTAAGTACAAGAGATAACTTAATCTTACTCATCACAAACAAGAGCCACAAAACTCACTTGCTTAGTTATGCATAGAGATGCTCATCTAAGTTACAAGAGATACAAAGTTTAAAAAACTTTGTTTCAATGGCCATCCAAGGTACATAAGTACCAATGTATACAAACACACACTGTTTTTGTATTTTTCTGATTTTTCAAATTTTTTATTTTTTATTTTTATTTTTATATGAAAAACAAAACAAAGCAAAATTGAAAAATAGCCACACAAAAAAATGTTAAACAAAGCAAAGCATAAAACCTAGGCTGACTAAAAAATAAAAGCAAAACACACAAGTTATGCAAAAACAAAAACTCAAAGAGAGAGAAGAAAGTGATAGAATCACTTGGAGCTTTTTTCCTTCCATGTCTTGGAAGAACCTTTCCTTTGAGTGAACCCTTGAACTGGCGGTGAGGGGGAAGAATTGAAACCATTCAAGTTCGTAAGGAACATGAGGGCTTTGAGAAGATCTCCAAGGGGAGCAAGAGAGGATTGAAGCTGATTCTGGCTTTCAGATACTATCATGCCGTTGCTCTGTTGAGTGGCTAACCATTTATAGCAATTTGATCGAGTATGACCGGCAACTCCGCAATGATGACAGAGACGCTACTTCTTCTGTTTAGGCTTTTGAGAGTTAGCCTTCTTAGCCCTAAGGTTTTTAGCTTCCTTCTTATCTTGCTTATGGGGTGCTCCTAAGATAAATTTACCTTTGTCTAAGTTCTCATTAGCTAAATCAGTTTTAACATAATTGTTCTCAATTTCAACATTATTGCTAGGAGGAACAAAAACAGTAGTACTAGTAGAAGTAATATTAAAAGAAGAGAGACCATACCTTAAACTTGTTCGATTAGAAGCAAATTTCTAAAAACTGAGCATCTCATCAAGCTTTGCACTTGAGGTCCTCTCCAATTGAGCTTTAACTTGAAATAGCTTCGCTTCAAGCTTCTTGGTCTTCTCAGCCAAGAAATGGTTCTCAAACCTCAGTGCTCTAATAGTCTGATTAGCCTCATCAAACTTTGTAAAAAGCTCTTCACGATCAAGTTCCACATCACTGAACTTCTTGGTGGTCAGCCTATAAAGTTCCTCGTGTTTCTCAGAAAACTTGTATAATTTCTCATAGGCTATATGAATATCATCTTGATCATCCATTTTCTCAAACTTGAATTCCATCAATTCATCTTCTTCATCCACATCTTCAACAATCCCATCAGTAGGATTGACAGTGGTAGTGAAGGCTTTTAGGATTCTGTCATCCTTGTTGTCGGAATTATCCTCAGGCTCGGTGTCGCTCAAAGTAGTAGCAAGTGCCTTGCTATTTCCAATGCTCTTGAGATATGTAAGACACTCCTGTTTCATGTGATCAACACCTTGACACCCAAAGCACTTAGGTCCTGAGGAAACAGTGTACTGACTGTCATCCTTAGCATCCTTCTTCCCTTTATCATGACTCTTGAACTGAGAAGAACTAAATTGCCTACGGTCCTTTTCGAAGCCCTTCCCATTGGCATTTTTCATGAACTTCTTGAATTGCTTGGTAATGTAGGACTTCATCTTAGAATCCTCATCATCTGAAGACTCATCAGTGTCATAGCTCTTGGCCTTCAATGTCATGCTCTTGCCCTTACCCGACTTGCCAATTCTTGTTAACCCTAGCTCATAGGTCTGCAAATTACCAACCAGCTCTGTCAAAGGAATCTCGTCAATATCCTTTGATTCCTCAATCGCTGTAATCTTGGCATGGAATCTCTCGGGCAGAGATCTGAGTACTTTCCTCACAATCTTGGGTTTATGAATGGTTTCCCCAAGATTAAAGGCTAAGTTCACTATGTCCTTGACCTTGGCATGGAACTCATCGAATGACTCATCCTCCTCCATCTTAATCTCTTCGAAGCTTTAGAAGCTTGTAGTGAGCCTTTGAAGTTTCAAGTCTTTGACAACCTTAGTTCCTTCATAAGTTGTCTGAAGGATGGTCCATGCCTCCTTAGCAGTTTCAGTAGAGGATATCTTCTTGAACTCCTCATTAGTGACTGTTGTTGAAGTTTGTCGCCTTGATCTTGGCATCATCCCAATCGATCGGCACTTCCTTTGGCTTGGTCCAACCAATCTCTACAGTTTGCATCACCTTTTCATCTAGAGATTGCAAGAAAGCTCTCATCATACTTTCCAGTATGCATAGTTAGTGCCATCAAATAAAGGAGGTATAATTAATGACTGTCCTCTATCCATGACAAACAGGGATCAATGGATCAAACACAGTAAAGATTAACCCTAATTAGAGTGTGCCTTCTCTGATACCACTTGATAGGCCAAAAACATATTGACCCATTATGATAAATTAACCAATTAATTAAGTTAATTAACATGCAAACATGTGGTAGCACAAACAAATCACTAATAAACTAAGTATGCAATGGAAAATTAATTTGACATGGTGTTTTGTTTACGAATGAGGAAAACCAACACGGCAAAAACCCCACCGAGTGATTTTCAAGTCACTATTCCCGAAATTCCACTATTATCACAACAAGCGGTTACAAGTAAAGGAATCTCAGTACCTTATACCAACCTACAATTGAACCCTTATCCCAATACCCAATTGGACTTGTTCTGTAGTAACAATTTCTCTTTTCGATGCACGGCTCTCAAGTACGTGACTAACCAATTGCGCGGATCCCAATACGCGATTTCAATCATCAACTAGAGAAGGTTGTTGGCTGCAAAGTTCTTCAGTTCATCCCAATGATGAAGATCAAAAAGATGCTTGGTCACAAAACTCTATGGTGCACAAATACAACAACTTTTTCAAGAACGATGAACTAGGGCAAATTCTGTCTCTAGTCACAATTTGCTTGAACAAACTTTAATCAACGCTTGTGCAACTTGTGAACACTTTGATGGCCCTTAAAATAATCTTTTTATATGTCTAGGGTTGTGAAAAAAAAAAAGCCCAAACACATAAAACCGGATTTGAGTCAAAGCAGAACTGGAATTTTGTTTTTCATAAAGCTCGACAGATACCTGTCTGTCGAGATGCTGTCAAGTAGCTATCGAGCCATGGGGTTGGAACAGCTTCTTAAGCTCGATGGATAGCTAGCTGTTGAGGTTTAATGAACAGTACTTCTTCAACTTGAATCTTGGACATACTTGCATGTCTTTAACACTTGATGTTGAAACACAGTTTCTTGAAGTATTAAACACATTCTAGATCTACCCAAATACAAGTAAAATGCATTTTGTCAAATGATTAGCCAATTACATAAAATAGTGATATATGTTCCTAACAAGTGAATCACATATATCTTAACATTAAAGTATTAGTATAGTTTAATGAAATTTTTTTTTGTTTGCTTTGCTTAATTGTTTGTCTTAGTATTGTTTCATTGTTTTTGGTTGCATAAATCCATTAAAGACCAATCATGGGTTCTATTTTAGTAAAGTGGTGGCTGTGAATGATAGAGGAGAATTTTATAAAATTTCGTGTAGACTTGAGATCATTGTTTTAATGAAATGCATTTTGTTCTAGATTTTACTTGCTCTCTCTTTTCCTATATCATTCTTTGATTTTGAGATTTTTTTTTTTAAATTTGAATAGGTAAGAATATTTTTATGAAAAAGATATGAAGTAGCCTAAAGAATTATATCACAAGAAAATCTCTTTTTGAGATAATTTTTTTAATGATAAACAAAAAAAAAATCATGAAATGGATTCGATTGCTAACACGTGTTAGTCTTTGTCTATGCCAGGAATCAAAGTCCATTATAGGGTCTTAATCCGTTAGTGAAAGGAGTGATTGATTAATAAGTGAAAATCAAGAACGATAAAGAGGCGATTGTGGACTAAACTGTATCTTTCAAAAGGAATGCATACAGTTCTTTGATTTTGAGCTTGTTCTGTTAAATTGTCAAGTATGATCATTTCTACCTACATATAAGAGAAGCTGGATTATTCGGTGTCTTCTGGAATATTTGACTGTTTTCTCATCATGCCATGTTGTTATGAAACTAATGCATTTGATAGTTCCAGACTTCCAGTATTGTTGCATATATTATGACAACGTCTTTTTGGTGTTGGAAACTTGGAATAGGGTTGATCAGTTGTCTTAGGCTCTGAGTAGGTCTTATTATGCCTAGATGCTTTGTGTATATACCATGACCTTTTAATTGTTGTGGTAGTTATTAAGCATCCTTTGGGGCCCATGATTGCTTGCATACTAGATTTTTTAAATTTCAATGTTGACATTTTCTTTGACTAAGGGTGTAACTGTGTAAGTACTAATTATAGTCAGGAAACAACTGTTAGACCACCATGCTTTTGGAAATGAGTTTGTGATTGGTTTGCTTTTTACTTTTTCTTTTTGGGATAAGTATGATTGGTTTGCTTTCTTAAAATCCTACTGTATTAAAAAAATAAAAAATAAATAAAAGAGTAACATCTCAACCCATGTACACAGGAAGTGTATGTGGGCTGCTTTAAATATTGGCAATAGAATTTTTCAAGACCTGCGAATGATTGGGATTTGGACTCTTTGTTGTCTTTCATGTCGTTGGTCTCTGTCCCATATGCGTATTAGTTGCTAGCCGAATCAAAACAATCAAAGGCGGTTTCTTTAGAATTTCTACCTACATTGGTGGTTGCTATTTGGCGTGTCAATATGTTATACCATTAAACAGAAGTACCAAGTACCAACGACCTTTTTTATTTTTTTATTTTTTTTATTTTTTTTATTTTTTGTGGTACGTAACAAATGATCTATTTATAATGGTTACTGCGAAAGTTCAGATGATCACTTCATTCACATAGGCAAGACTCATAAGACCACTCCATTATCACTATTATTAAATACATCTATACGTAAGCACAAGTTACAACATAGTATTTTTTATTGACTAAAATCATGCACTTTTAACTTCCTTAGTTTTCCATATGGTTTAAATTGTGTGAAAGGAAAAAATATAAGTACATATTTTGGGGAGAAATAATTTTTTAAGAAAAAATATTTAGCTACAAAATTGGTTGTATCTTAAGACGATATAACCTTACTCAATATCATTAAATTACTACATATTTCGAAAATCCGCTCTTAATATATATGTCAAATTTTGTGCCAATAAGATATTATATACTATATGATCTATAAAATTATATTTTTATACATAATTTTAAATTACAAAAACTTGCAATATAAACAATTATTGATGACATAGTTATTGATCTTTAATTTTCTAGAAATTTTGCAAGCAAGGAGGATAAGAAGAAAATTTAATCCAATGGTGGATTTGTCAAAATTCACCTCTAATAAAAAGATTTTGAGTAAGGTTGTAGCTGCAGGGTCACAATCCGTAGCCCATACCCAAAAGACATGGGATATGGGCCCAATGAGCCCAATACAATGAATTTGTAGAGAGTGGGTGAAAGAACTGGGCTCCTAGCGAATGGATTAACGAATAACAAGGATTTAAAAGATGAACAAACACAGAAAAACACAGATAAAGCTTGATGAACTGAATGTTCGAGGAGGTGAATTGTTATTTGAACAATTGATTTTGAGAGCTAATACAACTCTTAGTGCTACGATGATTCTTTTTCTCTCTTCTCTCGCTCTATTTTTTTATCTCTCCCTTTCTGGGAGGTCTTTCAAATTATATAGTTTCTTTTTAAACTATCATGATCATACGCTTGTTCATCATTTAAGCCCCCACTTGAGTATATGTCCCATCAGCCATCTTTTTTGGCTCTCCGTGAATGGTGGTGGTTGAAACTGCACTGTTCAGAGGTCTTCTCCACATAAATGTGACTAGAAAAGTTGCTGCAGTGCATTTAATGCGGTGGTAGCAGCCTTTGCTTCCAAATATTTCTGTATTCTTATCATCTTTGCATGTGCCTGAAGTTCATCATTATCGCTGGATCCTCCTAGAAGATCACCTAGATTGCCTAAGGCTGTGTTTGGTTCGTGTAAAAGCATTTCCGGAAAATATTCTATTTTCCGGAAATGCTATTTTCAGGAAAGAAAAATGTTTTCATGTGTTTGGCTGCCTCAAAATTCGTTTTACGGAAAATTAATTTCGGTGTTTGGTTCATTCAAACATTTTTACAGAAAATGCTTTACATGCCCAATTTTCCACACACTTCCTCAACTATAAACATGCAGATAATGAATCAATTCCACACTCATTCACAGAAGAAACAAAACCCAACAAAAAAATTCATCAAATCCGGTCAAATTGAGATCACGCAGCAGAGGAGAAGATGAGATCGCGCGGTGAAGGCGAGATTGGAGGCGAGATCGGTGCGATCGTCCAACGAGCGGCGCGATCGACGAGGGGCGCGATCGCCGAGCGCGCTCGTCGGATGATCGCACCGCTTGTCGATCGACGAGCGTGCTCGCAATCGCGATCAACGAGGGGCACGATCGACGAGCGCGCTTGTCGGATGATCGCGCCGCTCATCGATCGATGAGCGCGCTCGCAATCATGATCAACGAGGGGTGCGATCTACAAGCGCGCTCGTCGGACGATCGCACCGCTCGTCGATCGCCGGCGAAGTCTCTTCTTCCTCTCTCTCTCTCTCTCTCTCTCTCTCTCTCTCTCTCTCTCTCTCCGGAAATGATTTAAACTGAAAATAAGAGTGTAAAATTATTTTTGGGTCAAAGGAGTAAATATTGGTCAACAGGAAATGAATTTCCAGAAAATTTCATTTTCCGTTGCAGCCAAACATGCGGGTTTGGGGGAAAATGATTTCCTGAAATCATTTTCACTCTAAATATCTGTTTGACCGATATTCTTTGTATTCGAGGAGTATAAACTCCTCGAACTATATCCCTTCATCTTTCTTTACGTGATTCTACACTCTGAGCCTCTTCTAATCATATATTCCTCCTCGGACGTATCCATGTCTTGGAATAGGGCCCAAGGCCCAATATACCAATTTGGGCTTTTATCCCCACAATATCCCCTCAAAATTTTAATTTTTCCCTCGCATCCGAGGAGAAAAAATAGGATTTTGATCTGCCAAAATAACGATGGTTAAAAATGTAAAAATACCCAAATTTGCACGTGCAGGAACGTAATTCTAAGTGTGTCATCATTGCTACTGACGTTTCGGAATCCGCGAAGCGTCATTAATTACTCCAGGCGACGTTGTGTCTTTGGCATCCAATGGTGAGACCTTGATCCAACGAACAACATTTTCCTTCAAGGTTTGGGCGGGATAAGTCCCATTCATTTTCTGCCCCCTATATAAAGCCTCAAAAGAGATTTGTTTTTTTTCTCTACTTCACAATCATTCAGAATCTCCAGCAAACTCAAGCATTCAAACTTACAAAGATTATCAAATCATCAGTCCTATTTCTTAAAAAATCCCCAAGTATCCCTTTGAGGATTTCAAAGATCACTTTTTGATTTAGTTTGCGTAAGTTCTAACTACTTCGAACCCTTCTTTATCTCCTTGGATAGCCTTCTCGGCTTTCCAATTCTCATTTCCCAGTTGTCATTCTTAGTGTTTTCTCTTTTTTGTTTATTCGAAATGGGTAGATTTAAGTATTTAGTTGATAACCCTACCTTGATAGAGGTATTCAAAGAAACATATCACATTCCCCAGGAAGTAGACCTGCGATACTCTCCCCCGGAAGGGATAGTAACTGATTGAGAGGTGGGAGAAGTCATAATCCCCATGATAGCCTTCATAGAAGGTGGAATGACTCTCCCCATGGGTAGTATTACAAGAGATTACCTTCGCAATCATAGCCTTTGTCCCCACCAATGTGCACCTAATCTCTTTAGGATCCTAGGAGCGATTGACTTGGGATTGGGGCTCACTTGGCTCAACGTAGTTCATATGTACAAGTGTCATAAACAAAAAGGGGCAAGGTTTTACCTTAAATCCCAATTCGACGTTGTCAGGCTCATTTCCTGTCTTCCCAAGTCTAACAAGGGGATGAAGGACAACTACCTGATTACATCAGGAGCATGGCATGACAGTCTTCCTTGCCCAACCCAGCTAGGAAAGCCAGGTAGGATACTTTGGATTTAGGTTTCCTAACACTAGATTTAGGTTATTTATCCTCGGCTTTGTTTTACTATTTTTTATATGTACATATATTGTTTACAATGGACTCTAGGTTTTTTACTATGCTTTGTTTTTCTTTATTCAATAGACAGAAATCACGTATCTCCTTTGCTCAGTTTAACTAATGTAGTTGCACTCAATTACCTGCTGAGATCACCGATCTTTATAAGTGACGACAGACAACTTCGAGCTGTCTATTTAATTTTGGATTACAAACCCCTCTTCAACACCTTTCAAGAAGTTGGCAATGCTATCAGGGCGAACGATTATCGATTGGCCCGTATAGACGTGTCTCGACCTCACTTCTTGGCGCCATACAACCTTCCACTAGTTGATCACCCAGTCCCACAGGGTATTCCGTTGGCCACCCCACTAATTCAACAAGTACCCCTTGAAGTAGCAGCAGCCAAAGAAAGAGTTGCATCTTCTTCTTCACTCGAGGAGGAAATTGATAAATTTCAATTCGAAGAAGAAGAGACACAAGGAGTAGAAATGATTTTTATATCAGAGGCCGAGGAAGAAACAAATAGACATTCGTGTGTTCAGGCCCCCGCTCCTGTGATCACTTACGTAGAGGACTCTTCAGACGACGAGGTAGAAGAGATGGCTCCAAAATCTGACAAAAGTTTGAGGGAACTCATGAAGGAGAGGAATAATGTGTCTACCCCACAGGAAGCCAGCAAGTCCAAGCCCCTAGTGAACCCTTCTCTTCCTTCACCTCAGCTTCCTATTGACCTTGGGCTGAAGCTAGTCCCTGAGCTAAGGAGGAAGAGACAACATGAAGTCTCTAATGAAGGCGAGATAGGCCCTTCAAAGGGAAATAAACAATAAAGAGTAACTCAGGACCAGGGAAGCAAAAGGTCCTCTTCTGTTGAGAGCCAAGAGGGGCCTCTCGTGGCTGATGTGCACCGTGCACCCCGCATATGGTCCCCTAAGCTAGAGTTAGACAGTGTCCCCCTTGCTTGGGACATTTTGGTCAGGAACTACCAAGGAGGGCAAGCAGGTCATAATACTGAGGCTTTAGAGCAGCCACTTCTCCTTTCAAGAGATATGGAGGCTTATAGGCGCTTCGGTCAGCAGAACTTTTCCTATCCATTAAGAGGGACCTGGCTATGGTAAGTAATTTGATTATTTTTACTAGTTTTTGCTCTTTGTTTTACACTAGAAATGAAATTTTATTTTGTTACATAGATTACTCAACAGGTTTATGTGGCCGAGGAATCGGTTAAGGATGCCCGCAACGAGGCCAAGGCAGAGGCCGATTCTCGGTTCGAGATCGAGAAAGAGGTGGGTAACCTGAAAGAAGACCAGGCTAAGTTGTCTGAGCAACTAAAGGAGGTAGTTAGGGTAAAGGACAATTTTGAAGCAGGCCTAAAAAATGCTAAGAAGCAAGCTGAAGAACAACGCAAATAGTTGCATTTTACTGAGATTAATCTGGTGACAGAGAAGCAACTGTTGAAGGATCTTCGCGAAGAACTTCAGAATGTCAAGGAAGCTGCCCAACTGGCTAAGGAGGCAGTCGAGGCTGAGAAGCAAGCAGCATATACGCTTGGGGTGGAGGAGAATCAAGTCAGACTCATAGAGGAACTCTCCGTAGTATGTAGGGAATACTGTGGTATCTCTTAGGGCAAAGCCCTTGATGCCGCTGGAGTCCCTGCGGATTATGACTTAAGGCGACCTGAGAACGTCTATTACGATCCTGAAATTCGCGAACTCCTAGGTCTTGACTCCTCTCACCCCGAACAAGCTCCACAGGCATCAGAGCAGCCGTTGGTGGACCAAACCCCTCCTGCTCCCTTGGAAGCTCCTAAGGAATCTAACCAAAATGATGGCCGAGGTAAGAAAGCTGAGGATCTCCAGGGCATTGGTAAGGATCAAGGCAAAAAGAAAACTTCTTATGATCCTAAGGAGAAAGCCCTGGATGCTGCTGCCGTCCAGCCCGACCAGACTATTGACCCATTGGCCTCCAAAACGAAAGCTTAGGATATTAGGACATTTTTGCTATTTCTATTTGTTTGCTTTTGCTGTTGATGTTGTTGTTGTTTTTTTTTTTTTTTTTTTTTTTTACTTTTTGTTGTTGTTGTTGTTGTAGGGGAATGTACCGTACTTTCTTTATGATCAATGAAAGCATCTTTCTTTTATTTTCTATATCTTCATCGTATATACTATGGGATTCATTGTTATAGCAGATAATGTTGATCTGTTGCCACTTTAACTTGAGCAAAATCAATTACCACATCTTGCTAATGTGGCAAGTAACTTAATTGAACATTGATAAAAACTGCTATTTAGGCAAACAATTGAGTACTTTAATCTTATCAAGAGTGCTACTAAGGGTTAATTCAAACCTAATAAATGATCCAAGGTATTTAATCATGACTTTAGATCCATTTAAATATCTATAAGAATGGTAAAGGGGGTGTTAACCAATTCATATCATCTGGTCCGAGAACTCCAGGCATGTTTGAATTTAAGTTTAAACACTTGGAGACATCTGTAATGGAGTGTTAACTAACCCAAATCATCTGGTCCGAGAACTTTAAGCATGATTGGATTTAAGTTTAAACACTTATAAGAACTGTAATGGAGTGTTAACTAATCGAAATCATCTGGTTTGAGGAATTCATACATGATTAGATTTAAGTTTGAACACTTATAAGAATTGTGGTTAAGTGTTAACTAACCCAAATTATATGGTCCAAAGGCTTCAGGCATGATTGGATTTAAGTTTAAACACTTATGAGAACTGTAATGGAGTGTTAACTAACACAAATCATTTGGTCCGAGGACTTCAGGCATGATTAGATTTAAGTTTAAACACTTATGAGAACTGTAATGGAGTGTTAACTAACCCAAATCATTTGGTCCGAGGAATTCAGGTATGATTGGATTTAAGTTTAAACACTTATAAGAACTATGGTTGAGTGTTAACTAACCCAAATTATTTGGTCCGAGGACTTCAGGCATGATTGGATTTAAGTTTAAACACTTATAGAGAACTGTAATAGCAAAAAGTATAGAGCTTTTATATAACAAATGAACATATTGATCATGGAAATATTTATTAATAATAATATCTCTTTAGATTGTTTACATTCCAAGGACGTGGCACTACATGTTCGTCTAAATCTTCTAGAAAGTATGCTTCGATGCTAGCTTCTGAAGTGATACGGTAGGGCCCTTCCCAATTGGGTCCTAACTTTCTCCAAGCTGGATTCTTTGTCGTGCCCACAACTCTCTGTAACACGAGATCACCATGAGTTAAAGGCCTCAACTTTATGTTGGCATCATAACCTTGTTTGAGCTTTTGTTGGTAGTAGGCTAATTAGACCATTGCATTTTCCCTCTTCTCTTCAATCAGGTCCAAATTCTTCTTTAGATGTTCATTATTGTCACTTGGACTGAATGAACTGGTTCTCATTGTTGGGAAGCCAGTCTCCAAAGGGATAACAGCCTCAGCCCCATAAGTCATTGAGAAAGGAAGGGGGTCTCTCCAGTGGACCTATGAGGCGTAGTTCTATATGTCCAGAAAACATGTGGTAGTTCTTCCATCCATTTGCCCTTTACATCATCTAGCCTTTTCTTTAACCCATTTACTATGACCTTATTAACAGCCTCCACTTTTCCGTTCCCTTAGGGATAAGCAAGGGTAGAATACCTATTCGTGATCCCCAATTCACCACAATAACTTCTAAATGCTTTGCTGTCAAACTAAAGGCCATTGTCCGAGATGAGTGCATGAGGAACTCCAAAACGAGTGACAATATTTTTCCAAACGAATCTTTTCGCATCCACCTCCCTAATGTTAGCTAGAGGTTCAGCTTCAACCCATTTGGTAAAATAGTCAGTGCCGACTAGAAGATATCTCTTATTTTCCACTGCTTTGGGAAATGGTCTCACAATATCTAAGCCCTATTGAGCGAATGGCCATGGGTTGGATAATGGATTAAGAATTCCCTCTGGTTGGTGTATGTTCGGTGCAAACCGTTGGTACTGGTCGCACCTCTTGACGTATTCTTGAGCCTCCCTTTGCATATTTGGCCACCAATAGCCTTGGGTGATGGCTCTATGTGTTAGGGATCTGTCACTAGTATGGCTTCCACAAATTTCTTTATGCAACTCTTCCAAGAGCGATTCAGTCATTTCAGGAGGAATACACAACAAATAAAGACCTGAAAAGGAGCATTTGTATAATTTCTGATTTTCGGACAGCCAGAACCTTGTAGCCTTCCTTCGTACTTTGTCAGCTTTTGAACTTTCTTCAGGCAAAATATCCTCCTTCAAGAACTGAATTATAGAGTCCATCCAACTTGACCCTACTCTGATTTGATAAACTTGGACTGTTTCTCTTCTTACCTCTGTAGGTTTGTACAAATCCTCAACAAGGATAACTTGAAGCAAATTCTATGTTGAGGAGGTCGCAAGCATAGCTAGAGAATCAGCATGTGCATTACCGCTTCTAGGGATGTGCAGCAGGTTGAAAGACTCAAACTCTGATTGTAGACAACTCTCTCATTTTTCACCTCAAATTCCCCTTTTACTTGGCCAATAACTAGCCTTGAATCCGAGAAAACCTTTACTGATTTTCCGCTCATTCTTTGAACCATGGCCATTCCCATTAATAGAGCTTCATATCGGCCTCATTATTTGTAGCTGAGAAGTCCAACCTCAATGATTTTTCAATGATGATTTTCTCAGGGGATATCAGCACTAGCCCCACTCCAGAACCTTTCTGATTTGATGCCCCATCAACATACACTTCCTAGGGCGAAAGGCCTTGTTGGGAGATCATGCCAACCAATTTTCCATCCATGTTCTCTGCTGGTTTCAACTCTCCTACTGGGGGTTCGGTGAATTCAGCCACCAGATCCGCGAGGACTTGTCCTTTTATGGAGGTACGAGGCATGTACTTGATGTCAAAAGCCCCTAGAATTGTACTCCATTTGGCTACCTTTCCTATGTTGTCTGCGCTTCAGAGTATGGCTTTAAGCGGAAGCTAAGTAAGAATGACGACTGTATGTGCTTGGAAGTAATGAGGCAGCTTCCGTGTACCAAGCACTATAGCTAAAATAGCTTTCTCCAGCGGTAGATAACGCACCTCGGCTTCATGCATCGACTTACTCACATAATAAATCGGTCGTTGTACATCGAAATCAACTCGTATTAGTACTAAACTCACAGCATAAAGGGCCACAGCAATGTACGCAAACAGGACTTCATCTGGCTCGGGGCTGGACATGATTGGTGGCCAAGCTAGATAGTCTTTAAGTTGCTGGAAGGCTAAGGCACATTCTTTAGTCCACTCAAACCCCTTCCACTTGTTGATCAATAAGAAAAAGGGTCTGTATCTATCCGTTGATCGAGAGATGAATCTATTCAAAGTAGCGATTATTCCAGTCAATTTCTACACCTTTTTGGGGTTCCGAGGTGATTGCAAGTTGTTAAGAGCCTTTATTTGATTGGGGTTGACCTCAATCCCTCTGTGAGTTACCATATAGCCCAAGAATTTGCCTAACCCCATGCCAAATGAGCACTTGGAAGCGTTTAGGCGTAACTTATATTTTCTAAGAACTTCAAGAATATCTTCAAGGTCTCCCAAATGCTCCGAAACTACCTTACTTTTCACCACCATGTCATTTATGTAAATTTCGATATTCTTCCCCAATTGTGATTCAAACATCCTCGTAATCATTCTTTGGTAGGTGGATCCCGCATTCTTCAAACCAAATGACATTACTTTATAGTGGTAGTTCCCGATAGGGGTGACAAAAGCAGTCTTCTCCTGATCATCCAGGGCTAAAGGTATTTGGTGATATGATAACCTTAAAAGGCATCCAAGAAACTCATCTGAGGATTGCCAACAGTGGCATCTACTAGTTGGTCTATTTTGGGCATAGGGAATGGATCCTTGGGGCAAGCTTTATTCAAGTTCGTGAAATCTACACACACTTGCCACTTTCCACTTTTCTTCTTCACTACCACAGTATTTGCTAGTCATTAAAGATAAAATACTTCTTTAATAGCTCCAGCTTGTTTGAGTTTCGTTACTTCCTCCCGCACTGCCTCAGCGTGCTCTTTGGATGGGCGTTGAGGGGACTATTTCTTAGGGGTGATTAATGGATTAACTTTCAGGTGGTGATAGATGAATTCTGGATCAACTCCTGGGGCTTCATAAGCATTCCAGGCAAAGACATCAATGTTCCTTCTGAGGAATTCTATCAGCTCTTCTTTCTCTTGATGAGGCAGCTGGGATCCAATCTGAAAGAACTTTTCCGGATCGTCCCCTACAGTAACCTTTACTAAATCTTCACACTTCGCATCCTCAGCTGGCTTATAGATGGATAACGCCGGGGGTTTTAACTGCTATAACTCCTTTCCTTTATGAGCCGAGGACTCAGCCTCGGGTTTATGTTGGATGGCAGCCACCAAGCACTGCCTTGCCACAGACTGATCCCCCAGTATCTCTTTAACCTGACTTTTAGACGGATATTTAACCTTCTGGTGTAGAGTAGAAGAAACTGCTTCTAATGTATGGAGCCAGGATTTGGCAACAATTGCTGTGTAAGGAGAGTAGGCATCCACAATGATGAAGTCTACCTCTACCACTTCTAGACCAATCTGCACAGGTAGTCTGATTTAGCCTTTAGGGATGACAACCTTCCCCTCAAAACTCACCAAAGGAGAACTATAAGGTGTTAAGTCCTCAGATTTTAAGTTCAGCCCTTTATAAAGGTCGATGTACATTATCTCAGCAGCAGTGCCTTGATCCACCATCACCCTTTTCACATCATATCCTCTAATTCGAAGGGTGATCACCAAAGCATCATCGTGGGGTTGGATGGTTCCGATCTTATTTTCATCTGAGAAGCCCAGGACTAGCAAAATTTCCATTTTAGCCCTCTTCAGATCCTGATTAATGTCTCATGAGGATAAGCAAACTACGGACATTACCCTGGATGGGCAGAATCCTATTCTCCCCGATGCAGCGAAGATGACATTGATAGTTCCTAAGAGGGGTCTTGAAGAAACATCTCTTCGTGACTCAGAGCTTGCTTGGCTCCCCTGATCATTGGAATGATGCAGGAGTTGTTTTAATTTGCCCTCACGGACGAGCTGGTCTAAGTGATCCCACAGACTCCTACAATCCTCTGTGATATGCCCATGATTCTGATGATACTGGCAATAAAGGTTATGGTTACGCTTTTCAAGATTTCCCATCATCTTATTCAGTCGTTTTAAGAATGGTTCATTTTTAATTTTCTCCAACACTTGATGCACTGGTTCTCGAAACACAGCGTTGACCGCCTGGAGGCTAGCCGACCCTGATTGTCCCCCAAAATCCCTTCGTGATCAATTGTTATTGCAATGATTCGACCTGTAATCCCTTCTTTGCTGAGGGATAACCTTATCCTTCCCCTTCCCGTGCTACTGATCCTCTTCAACCCTTTTATACTTGTCAATCCTATCCATCAGCTGACGCACACTGGTGACAGGTTTGCCAGTAAGAGACTTCCTCAAACCATGGTTGGCAGGGAGTCCGAGCTTGAAAGAATTGATGGCCAACTCATCAAAATCACCATCAATCTTGTTAAACATCTCCTAGTATCTTTCCGAGTACGTTTTCAGACTCTCACCCTCCTACATGCTCAAAGATAGTAAGGAAGTCAACGGCCGAGGAACTCTGCGACATGTGACAAAACGGGAACCAAATGACTGAGTAAGCTCTTTGAAGGAGCTTATAGAATTTGTTTTCAAACTATCAAACCATCTCATTATGACTGGGCCTAGACTGGAGGGAAAAAATTTACACATCAAAGTTTCATCGTTAGAATGGATAGCCATTCTTTGGTTGAAATGACTTATGTGCTCCACAGGGTCTATTCGCCCATTATATATAGTGAAAGTTGGCTGATGAAAACATCTAGGAAGTCTTGCATCTTCAATCTTGCGTGTGAAAGGCGATCTGGAGATTTGGTTCAAGGCTTTGCTCATAGCGTCATTTCCCACACCTCTACGTGATGGACTCCGAGACCGCTATTTCCGGTGATACTCCTCTTCATAAGAGAAAGATTCACTGGGTGGGGTTTGAGACCTCCTCTTATAATTAGTGTCTTGTTCATCACTAGAATAGTTGTCAGAGTTTGAAAAAGTCCACTTTCTCTTCGCGTGGCGCAACTCTCTTTTTAATTGATTAATCTCCCGCTGCAGGTTCTTGTTATTTTTTGCATGGGATATATGACTTCCACCTCGAGGTTGACTTTGGTTAGTATGCGTGGTACACATACTTCCTTCACGATCATTTCTTGCTCCAGGTTTAAGAAAGGATCACCATGTTGTGATGCCCTCGATTCTGCTGGTTGTGGACTTGGTTCTGCCATCGTCGACCGTTACTCTCACTCTTGCACAAGCTCTTCCCACAGACGGCGCCAATTGTAAGGTCACAATTTGTAGCCCAAGCCCAAAAGATATGGGATATGGGCCCAATGAGCCCAATACAATGAATTTGTAGAGAGTGGGTGAAAGAGCTGGACTCTTAGTGAATGGATTAACGGATAACAAGGATTTAAAAGATGAACAAACACAAAAAAACACAGATAAAGCTTGATGAATTGAATGTCCTAGGAGGTGAATTGTTATTTGAACAATTGATTTTGAGAGCTAATACAACTCTTAGTGCTACGATGATTTTTTTCTTTCTTCTCTCTCTCTATTTTTTGATCTCTCCCTTTCTGGGAGGTCTTTCACATTATATAGTTTCTTTTTAAACTATCATGATCATACACGTGTTCATCATATAAGCCCCCACTTGAGTATATGTCCCATCAGCCATCTTCTTTGGCTCTCCGTGAATGGTGGTGGTTGAAACTGCACTGTTCAGAGGTCTTCTTCACATAAATGCAGCCAGAAAAGTTGTTGCAGTGCATTTAATGCGGTGGTAGCAACCTTTGCTTCCAGATATTTCTGTATTCTTATCATCTTTGCATGTGCCTGAAGTTCATTCTTATCACTGGATCTTCCTGGAGGGTCACCTAGATTGCCTAAATATCTGCTTGACCGATATTCTTTGTATCCGAGGAGTATAAACTCCTCGGACTATATCCCTTCATCTTTTCTTTACGTGATTCTACACTCTGAGCCTGTCCTAATCATCTATTCCTCCTCGAACGTATCCATGTCTTGGAATAGGGCCCAAGGCCCAATATACCAATTTGGGCTCTTATCCCCACAGTAGCCTTATGCAATTATACTACAACCAATTTTATAGCTAAAATTTGTCTATAATAGTTGATTCTCATATATAACTTTAGTGATTATCAAAATATAGATTGTTATAGTTTTGTTTAATAAATCCTATGTAATAAGATGGAATCAAAGCTTTATAAAATGCTCATTTACTTCTCCAAAAATGCATATAAAATAAATTCTCCAAAAATGCAAAATAGTGTTAATTTCCATATGAAATAATCAAGATCCATTGTATGTTTTGAACAAAATTATGCATTCTACCATTTTTTATTGTGTTGCGTTTTTATACATATCTTATTATATTATAATGTATTGCAAAATATCTTGCTATATATAATAATTGAACGTAAAATGAATTATATTTCCTTGCCAAAAAAAAAAATTTATAAAAATTTATAATATAGACAGCTTAACTCAAAAAATATATATATATTATATTATATCAATTATACTTTGTTGCTTTCATTGGGTTTTAAATTTTTTTTTTTTTTTTTAAGTTTATACTTTATTAGAAAATAATTATATAATTTTGAGATTGAATTGAGATTAATACTTATAAATCTCAACTTCTATTAACGTATACAAATTTAAATATAGATAACTTAACTTACAAAATATATATTATACTATCAATTATACTTTATCTTTTCATTGGATTTTGGACTAAAAAAAATGTTGATACTTTGTTAGAAAATAACCATTGTATTTTGAGAAGGGATTGTGACTAACAATTATAAGTCTTAGTAGCTATTATTGTGGAGGGGTGAGCTCCCTTAGAAGGTATTATCCGCTTTGGGTACAGGTGTGACCCTCATGGCTTTGTCCCACATCAGGGAACTACGCCCCCCACCTTCGATTTATAAGTGCTGGGCCTAAGTGAAGGTGTACCATTGTGTAAGGTAATCTCCGCTTTGGGTTCAGGTGTGACCCTCACAGCTTTGTCCCACATCGGAAAACTACGCCTCCCACCTTTGACTTATAAGCACTGGGCCTAAGTGAAGGTGTACCATCATATGTGGGACAAAGCCATGAGGGTCACACCTAAACCTAGAGCGGACAGTACCTTCTAAGGGAGCTCATTGCACCCCTCTACAATTATCATTTTTCACTTAATAAAAAAAATGATGGTAATTTGTTTTGCACATAGCACGGATCTAGAACTAGTGAAATAGAATAAGGGAATCAAACGTAATAAAATAAAACAATATTTTTTAGGAAATAAATTCTAAAATAAAAAATGAAGAAGAATAAGATATATCCACCAGTCATTAATACGTGGATTGAGGCTTATATTCCACCTCAAATCAAAATAAAGTGTAACCCCAAACAATTATGTTATACTTAGGCCCACACATGTTAGTGACGACGACCACAAAAGTAAAATTGTGCGTTTTAAGCCCTACATATATATATATATATATTACCTATTTTTTTCACACTTCACCCTGCTACACAGAGATGATATACCCTCGGGTTATATATTTTTTTTCTAATTTATTTGCTACTGTTGTTTAGGTGTTTTTTTTTTTTTTTTTTTTTTTTATATTTTTTTTATTTTATATTTTAAGTTACACATTAGCGGGTTTTAGAAAATATGAATTAAAAAAAAAAAAAAAAACAGTTACACAACTTACATATATAGCAGCCATAAGAGAGCGAATCAATAGGCTTTGCAGTTTGCGCAATCAAAAACATACACATATAACTGTTGGTGTATTAATTTTCAAAAAGTACATAGCAATAGCAAATTAAGTAGCTAAAAAAGATAGTACTGATTTCATCACAACTTCTAGCCTATAACATTTTGTGTAGTAATATAAATTATCTTCTTCTTTTTTTCTTTTTTGTTGGCAATAATTTTACATTATAAGTATTATATTCATACAAGAAAAAAAAACAGTATAGAGAAATCTTAGAGGAAGTCAATCCTACGTTAATGGAAAAAAATTAGTGCATAGCTCCATATTAGTGGCTGAGTCAGGATTTGAGTTGAGGGGGAGCAAAATTTATATATGATATATGCACTTACACAAATTTATATGAATATATAATTTTTGAGACCAATTTGAAAAATTAAAAACTATTCATTTAAATACTAAGTGTATTTAATGTAATTATACACACCAAAAAAAAAAAAAACTCTACACTAAAAAGCTTTTCGTAATATTGTATTTATGTATTGAGATATTGTTAAGGGTCATTTTTTGAGGATCCAAGTGGAAGGCAAGAAAGCCTAGCAACAAGGGCAGCAAACAAGTGACAAAGCCATTAGGCCCAAGTGGCAAGAATGATGGATCACAAGTTCATGAAATAAACAAATGGACCTTGAGGAGGTAAATGGGCTTAAAAAAGCCCGGATAGAGAGAAATAGCATATCCATGGGCAATATATGATTTAGAAAAAGCGAGAATGGACCACTGCAGGCCCAAAAGTAATGCATACAAAGAAAGTAAGGGGTTAATGGCAAGCCCATGAACCCCAAGGATGAGAATGAAGTAATTAGGCCAGGAAAGTCCAATGAAGTTAGTAATAGCCTATGTGAATGCAGAGTTAGTAAAATGGATGAGAAAGCCCAAAAGAAGCAAACGGGCCAAGGATGCCCAAGAGAGAGAAAAAAAAAAGGGACACAAGAGCCCATAAGTAGGAAGACCAATGGCCATGATAAGGCCTTAGGGGAAAGAGTAAGCAGCAGGCCTAAAGAGGCCCAGCAGGATTGAGTCATTACAGCAGGAATGATAGAGTAATATGGTAGGAAATTGGGGCAATCAAGAAATTGGCCGAAAGAAGTGTAAAGCCCAGTAACAAATAAATATTAGCCCCTAAAGGGAGCGAGAAATCAAAAAACAGCTCACATAAAAAGTCAAAGAACGAATGGCAGGCTGTGCAGGCAAGCCTCCAGAGTCCAGACCACGGCAGATGAGAGAGCAGCAGACAGAGTTTTGGACACACATGGAAGGAAGGCACGTGCAATGCCCAGACCTTACCAGCCTGTACCCAACCAATACAGGACACAGTGAGGTCATGGGTCAGAGGTAAGAGGGCATGGTTTGGTGGTGGGGAGAGAGGAAGACCTATTTTGAGGTTAAGACCTATTTTGAGGTTCCTGTTAGGGCTCTTTTAGGGGAAGTGTCCTGTTGGGATAACACACCACCCAAACAGGCAAAGCTGAACTGGGCCACTAGGTGCATGCCATGAGGGATAGGGAGAGAGAAGGCACCCACACCATAGTAGGAAGAGGGTGCCACAGCAGACTAACAAACAAAATAGTCCTTTTTGTTTGGTGATGCGGAGCGGCACATAGATGTGGTGGTTGGCAAGTACACCCAGATCAGACAAAGGTGGTTAAGGGCTAAAATAAAATCCAGTGGAGGAATGACGGTGAGGAAGAAGATAGGATTGAGAACTTGAAAACCAAGAAATAGAAACAAGGAGTAACAAGAAAGAAAGAAAGAAAAAGGAAAGATAAGAGTAAAAACAGAAAAACAGAGAAAGAAAAGAAAAGAGAGAGTTAGTTCCGCAAGCATGCACCAATAGGTTATTTCCCTCTCTCCCTCTCAAAATCCTGCCCTCTGCCAAAAAAAAAAAAAAAGAAAGGGGTTCCTTTAGGCACTAACCATTCAGGTCTGCTTCCTTCAAAGTAATTAATTTTCGTGGCAAGATTCCTTTCTTGGGAGATTAATTGCGTTGAGAAGAAGTGTTCTTCCCTCTCTGGTTTTGAGTCTCGCAGGCTAGACTGACTTAGAATTTTTTTCTTTTTTTCTTTTTTTCCTTTGATTGACCCATATGATGAACACTTATTCATTTGCCTTCTTTAAGTTATAGTTGTTGTGATTACCATTATTAAATATGGATTAATTGTTTATTATAGTCAAGAAGACGAAGTATTCTTCTTTTTTGCTTTATTATCATGTTTGCTTGCCGTAACTCATTCAGAACAGTTTTTCCTGACGTAAGCATGCTCCTGGCAGGCGAGGCATAACTTGCGTGCAAGCCGAACCAATTTGAGTTCTAGTTGGGCCGGTCTCGACTCCCTTACTCAGAACATTTGGGCCCAGTACTGCAAGAGGCAGTCCAGCTTAGTACAACAATAGTACCGCAGGAGGCAGCCCAGCAAAACACAAAAAAGCCCACTACAGATATTTCTAACATGAGTGATCTATTTTTTTAATTTTTTTAGAGTCAAAACTCAAGTTATGAATGAAACTATTAGTAGTTAAATGGGTATTGAGTGCAATATATGTGGATTTATATTATTTTGGTTAATGTGTTCCCATAAAATGTTCAAATTATAATATGGTAGGGACAAACTAAAAAAAATTTCAATACAAGTCATCTAGTGGAGGACTTAAGGTTCCTCAATAATTCATTTAGAAGTTATGCTCCTTTTCAAGACCAAAGAAATAAAGTGGCATTTAATAAACCCAAAAAAAAAAAAAAAAGTAGGCAAGAATATTTAATAACTAAAGGTATTTTTTTTCACCAAAAAAAAAAAAAAAAAACCTAAAGATATTTTTTGGGTGGTCGCCCCCCCCCCCCCCCCCCCCCCAATCCCCTTGGCTCTGTCCCTACTCCATATAGTCTGGGGTTTTAACGACCATCAATTTCAGAAATTGATATTTCATTTTTTGATGTTATCATGTCTCTACTATTATTAGCACCTGTTGAAATAAATGCTGGTTGCTTTGGAGAAGGAAGAGTTGTGTCATTACCCAACATGAAAACAATTGTTAACATGGTTGGCCGATCTCTTGCATGTTCTTGCACACACAAAAGCCCGATTTGAATGCATTTCAAAACTTCATTAGCAGGATATGTCACACCTAGTAATGCATCCACAATTTCCATTACTTTTCCTTCTCTCCATAGGTCCCAAACCTACAACCAACATATTCATCATATTAGGCTAAATAATATAAGTCTAATTTTGTAGTCATTGTTGGCAAATGCACATGCACTTACATGTTCAATCAAATATGCAGAGGGACCATTATGGTAATAAGTACCATTCTTTTTACCAACAATTATCTCTAGTAGCAACACTCCGAAGCTATATACATCTGATTTTATTGAAAATATTCCTTGCATTGCATACTCTGGTGACATATAACCACTGTCGCAAAACAATGAAAATGAAACCATTATGCCTTGCACATTATTAAAAAAAAAAAAAAAAAAAGATGCAGAAGATCAAAGATGGCCTTTGGGCACTAACAAAGCATATAATATTAGAAGTAACACAAGATGAAAAATGACACAATGACATCTCACGAGGATATTTTGCAATAGCAATTTGGGAAAGAATAACGCTAGAGATACAAACTATTTTACAAATTGCTGATGTGGTGAATGATTATTGGAAAATGAAAAATTAATATTAATGGTGGGCCTAGATGAAAACCAATAAAAGATTGGCCGTATCAACATTTTGTAAAAATATTGTAAAATAGTTTGTAGTTGTAGCATTACTCGTCGAGAAATTTGGAGGTTAGCAAGAATCAAGGAGATGATGGCAATCTGCTGTTGAAGTTAAAGAGAAAAATTAGCAAGCAGATGTATCTAAAAGATAATGTCCCTTGATTAAGGCTAATCTATCAATCAAGTACGTATTTAGTGGAGGAGCTATTAATTTTGATTCGTTATGAAAATATTATGAACATAGTATTTCTCTTCAACTTTAGTACATTCTATGATAATTCTCCTAATCTATGGCAAATTGGGGTCTAGCGAAAATTAAAAAGACAATGTCTATCTTTAGCGGAAGTTAGAAAGTAAAAAATTTGGAAAGCAAAAAATCACTTCCTTAATTGATTCCCTTTAACTTATTTCTCTTGTTAGCATTTTAGTTGACTTTGGAATCTTATTTGAATTTGAATTCTTTACTAGGATTAGGTTGATTTCCTTTCCATGTTTATTTTCATCATTATTATCATTCTTGTGCTGTGTGGAAAATTATTACCATAAATGCGTACTTTCCTCTCTCACATGAATTGTGGGTCTCAGTATAAATTTAATTAGTAGGACTCACAGTTATGTGAGAGGAGGAGCACGCATTTATGGTACTCTAGAAGTACCTAATAATTACATGGGTTGTGCTCCAAGTTTACAGTAGGTGGACTTTTATTTCACCTATTTTTATTATAAAAGGGTATATAAGAACCTTGGAAAAAATAGAATCTTTTGTATAATACCTTTGATTACCTTTTGTATTATACCTTTGAAAATCTTTAGTTTTTTATCAAGAGTTGCTATAGCTCTCTTTTATCTCCTTCTCTGCATCTTGATCATGGCTTGACAACCCATCGATCAGAGTAGAGTAGTAATGTTGACTATTGTTTCACAATTTATTCTGCAGCATCATTATGTCGTAACTGTAGGCTTAACTAGCTTTGTGTCCAAAAATAATTATAAAGATATTCTTGAAATTTTTCTTAGAAAGACCTGCAATTTCTACTCTTTTTTATATATGAAAATAGTAGTCAAGTAATTGGAAATAAAATATAAATATATCTTTGTTTTCTGGCACACTTACTATGTTCCAACAACACGATTTGTATTAACTTCAATTTGGTCACCTCCAACAATTCTAGCCATACCAAAATCTGAAATTTTTGGATTCAGAGTATTGTCGAGTAGAATATTGCTGGCCTTTAAATCTCTATGGATAATTCTTAATCTTGAGTCCTGATGAAGATATAAGATCCCTCGAGCAATTCCACAAATAATCTCAAATCGCTTTCCCCAATCTAAACATGACCTTTTTGTTTCATCTAAATCAAGAGATTTTGGATTAGATTGAATTAATGCTTACATGCTTATATATATATATATATTTATATATATATATATATATAATCTCAACTATTTGTAACTGGAGGACTACTTTCTAATGATGATGAGCAAATTTTATGTGAAAAAAGAACATACCAAAAATAAAAGAGTCTAAGCTTTTATTAGGTAAGTACTCGTAGATTAACATCTTCTCTTCCGCTTGAATGCAACAACCTAAGATTCTCACGAGGTTCCTATGTTGGAGTTTAGCAATTAGTGCAACTTCATTTTTGAACTGTTCTACTCCTTGTCCTGAGTATTTTGATAATCTTTTTACTGCTATTTCCACTCTATTTTGTAGCAAACCCTGAAATTAAAGTCCAAATTTCATGTTGTCATAGTGCATAATTGTTGAGAGAAATTCAACTTAGTGAATTATTAGGGCAATCCCAATTTCACCAAACGAATTCATGATCAATGAATGCCTCTAAACATTTTGGATGGAATTTATGATGCATTAACACACTTTAAATAAGATTAAGCAATTTTCAGGACTGTTTCTAGGAGACTACCTTATAAACTGAGCCAAAACCACCTTTGCCAAGCTCATTAGCAGCAGAGAAGTTATCTGTGGCTGCAATAATGGTCTTCAAATCAAATATTGGAAAATTTGAATTGCTTTTAGATCCATCGAATTCACTTCTACTTGGAGAGTCTTTGAAGCTTGGTAAACTGGAGTCAGTGCTTAGCCTCTTCTCTGTCATAAAACAAGTAACAAGTGAAGTTACCATATTTGTCCAATTATGAATTCCCACTTAAAAGCCCTATTTAACGAAACTGAGGAAATACACTAAAAGGTACTGTTTGCTTGGCAAGAATTTTGATTCCTGAAATCTAAAGATTCTCGTGAGTTTACACTTTTGGCTTACTTGGATTTTTTATAAAGGAAATATTTTGGATTTTATTTTGTTCATGTGAATAGGAAACTGTCGGACCTATTTTTAAAGTGGTTGTAAAGAGTCAAAATGTGGTCCCTCCAATAATCCCTCCCTCACAATGACACTCTCGTGACTCGAACCCATGATTTGGCTCTGATACCATTTGTTTGACCGTGAGCTATATCATTTCATCTCAAAACCAATTGATGATGAAAAAGACACACTCAAATCTTTTATGACATTTGACATCATGACACACAGACTTGTTTTTGGAGTGGTTGTAGAGAGTCAAATTGTGGTCCTCCAACAAAAACATTTATACATACATTCAAACATTCAATCGCATCAATAATAGGAGAAAAATTATAATTCACATAAGCATAATTATAAAATTAGAGGAAAATAAGGGGAAGATTGAAGTTTGTAATTTTCTATAACATTGACAAGATACCCCATTGGGTTGCTTTTATTCCCTAACAAGTAGGAGTGTTCATCAAACCACACCAAAACTGCTCACAAAATGGCATAATCGCACTACACTGGAACTAACAGTGCACTGCATGGTGCAATGTAATTTGTGGTTTTCTAATAAGAAAACAGCACAAACCGCATTGCATTGCACTCTTTCTATATATTATTAAGATATTTATTTATTTTTAATTTAAAATATATTATTTATAGTTTAGTTTTCAATATATATATATATATATATATATATATAGTTTGATAACCCTAACAAGTGTTGACTAGGAAAACTAGTCCAAAATAAAGAAAAACTAGCTCAATAGTTTAAACTAGGGAACAATTATTTTTGGGCAGGGTAGAAAAAGTCAAAAATTTGAAAAATATACTGACTTCAAGCCATTCAAACCACATCTTGTACACTGCACGCATATGTGACTGCAAAAATGAGGTGCAGTGTAGTTTTGATTTTGACTAAACTCTAAACCACACCACACCACACCACACCGCAACGCATATGTGACTGCAAAAATAAGATGCGGTGCAATTATGGTTTTAGCTAAACCGCACCACAAATTGCAGTGCTAAAAATGACCCAAAACCACACCGTAACGCACCATAAAGCAAAGACCCCTACTAACAAGTATTATTCTGTCCTAAGAAGTAAGTGGTTCTGGATAATGAGAGTTCCTTGAGCCTAATGATGGGGTTGGACAAAAATCCTAAATGTTAGTGCAAGTTCTAATTAAAGGGTGTGTTCAAGTGGTTTGATAATTGACACCTTGAAGGTGTTTTAATCCCTGAATTTGGCCATAGGGTATCCCCAAATTTAGCAAGAGAGAAATTGTTTGTCCAAAAATGGTAAATTTGGTTTTTATTTTTTTAAAATTTTTTTACCTTCATTAGGCTTCTGAAAGTCGTTCTTTGTTGAACTTGCAGTAACATCATTGAACAATGTGGGTTGTCCTCCCCATGCTGCCGTCTCATGCAAGAATGGTTACAAATGATGGTTTAAACTTGTAATCATGTCAAGTTTCATTTTGAGCATATCCAAGTCCATCCAATTTCCATTTTTGAGGGGGCTGTGAAATTGCTACAGGAATATCATAAGTTAAATGAGGGTTGCATAGTTCGTAGAAAGTTTTGTTTTGTTGGTTTTCTATTCTTAGTATGCAAGTAGTGTAGACTTAGTTGTTTCTTCGTTAGAAAAGTCATAGTGTTAGAGAACGTTGATTTATTTGTTGCATATAAGCAAATCTCAAGGGGGAGCATTATATCTTGAAACATTTGGGAAGTATTATTTTGTAAACCCTCAAAGACGTTTGGGAAGTATTATTTTTTAAACCTTCATAGGAGGTTGGTGTAATTTTCCCAATTGGTTGAATAAGAGATCTAAGATTCAATCATCGCTTTCACCAAAAATCGATTGGTTGGTGTGATGATAAAGAGTTATCATCAGAAGTGGACGCCATAAGTTAAAACTCTCTTAAAAAAAAAACTATATCTAAAGGTGATTTTAAGGTAAAAAGAGATGAATTTATTGTCTTATTAATTGTAATGAAAATATAAATTATAATTACAGATAAGACCCTGAGTTATTCCTTCAATTTCTTTCTTGAAAATATTAGGAGATCCTAGTTAAGTTAGAAAGCAAGACTTAGGTATAATATTTAGGTGTTATTTCTTAAGTTCTCATTTTAAGATTCTGTCATGTGGATTTTTTCTCATGGGATGAAAGTATATTTTTTTAGTTAAGTAGCCACATAGTGAATCTTAAGAGGGGAGCTTAAGGTACTGTACCTAATTAAGTTTTGTCCTAAGTTAATTATCTGTAAAAAGAGATGAATTTATTGTCTTCTTAATTGTAATGAAAACATAAATTATAATTACAGACAAGAACCTAAGTTAACCCTTCAATTTCTTTCTTGAAAATATTAGGAGATCCTAGTTAAGTTAAAATACTTGTCCCATCCAATTAATGATATCTATATACATATAATGATACTACAAAATACAAGGGCTATAGTGGTGCTTACAAAATGTCGCTATAGATCTTTAAAATGCTGCTATAGCTTCATTGGCACTTATTATAGTGGCACTTTGTAGTGTTGCTATTGAACCATCACTATAGAATTTATCAATTCTTATCTTCAAAATTTTCTATATTCAAGATGCAATGTAACAAGTATTGCTAGTAATATTTTGAAAGCAATACAAACATTTGAAAAGTATATATATATACAGTCTTATTATACAATTTAGTACGTCGATTAGAATATTTCAATCTATTTAAAAAACTTGTATTAAAACTTTTAGTTTCGAAATTAAATCTAAACCATTAATATCATAATAAATATCCATTTGGAAAAACATTCAACATTAAGACAATATTTATATCAAACTATGATTAAAATTTTTAAATAAAATTAAATATTTGATATCTCCAAATAAATTTAATTATAAATTTATTTAAAGAGTTGTACATTTATTTTTTTCTCAAAAAATAATTTTTTTTAACAATTGAAATATTATATGCTAAGAAAAAAAAAAGATAAATATATATAGTATATAGAATTATGGATGTGGATGGTGGACCACCTCCATATATAAAGAAACGAAGAAATTAAAAAGCAAACTTATATATATATATTTTTTAAAAAGTTAGATAAGATCAGTATGTAGTACGTCTTCTGTTTTTTTTCTTTTTTTTGGAGAGAAATAAGAATGTAGTACTTGGGCCCCGTGATTCCTTCTTCTTTTAATTTTCTACAAAACCTACGCTACCTCAAGTTCCCAACCTACAGGCCCACCCCAATTTGTAAATCAATCAGTAAATGACAGAATGAGACTCGTGTCTAAATGTAATAGCTATTCTTTCCCTTTCAAAAAAAGAAAAGAAAAAAAGGTAATAGCTATACAATAAAGCAGGTAGCTACCAGGTAAAGCACTAAAGCGTTTTTTCTCCCAATAAAATAATGGACTCCACAGAAGACTTTTTCCTCTCATTCTACTTTCTTTTTGTTTTCCTTTTTAACCAAACAAAGGAAAGTTTCTCTTCTTTTATTTCCTCTTCCATCCATTCAAACAAAGCCTAAAACACAATGAGAAAGTAAAGCATGAAACAGAGGTTTTAGAGGAATTCCAAACCTGAAGTAGTGGACTGCTGGACTTAATTCACCGAAGAAGAAGATCTGAAGCCCATCGAAGAAACTTAACGAAAATCACTTTCCAGTAACGTACAATTTGTTTTTGAGGTTTGAGATTAAATGTTTTGTGTTTTGAATTTTGTTTTATTTTATTAATTGAGATTTTCAGCTTATATGGGTAGGAGATTAATGAGTTCTATATTCTAAAGATGTTTTTCCTAGTTTTGGTTTGATAAAGGAAATTACAATACCTTTAGTGACGGCTAACTTTTGGGGTTTTATTGGCTAAAATTTAGGGACTTTAAGCGGTTGTCTCACTTGCCTAATGAATTCAGCGGCCTACTATATACCCATCCAAATTTTGTTTTCTTACCTTTTTTATTTATTTATTTATTTTTATTTTTATTTTTTATTTTTATTTTAATTTTCCAACCAAATATAGATTTATTCCTGGTAGATTATTAATTCATTATTTGTGAAATATTAAGATTCCGGCAAAATAATATATCTCTTATTAATTCATTATAGCTTGGAAAATGCTAAAATTATAACTAATTTTATTATGGAGTTTAAAAGTAGTGTGACAATATATATAATTACTGTTAAATCAACATCATAATAAGCGAAATATCAAAATTATATTTTTATTTTACATTTGAAAATTAACATAAAAATTTGTATAAATTCAATATATATATATATATATATATATATATTTATATAAACAGAGGCTCATCCCAGAGACCATAAGTTTTGTTAAGTAGCATATTATTTTTCTTTTAGACTTCTATATTTATGCTAAAATATTAGTTCATTGAAGGTGTCAATAGCTTAGATGCACATATTAATTATTTGTATATATATATATATATATGCATATTATATATTAGTTTTTTTTTTTTAATTATATTAGAATTCAAAAATATCATGTGGGAGAGTAAGGGTGTGCAGCCAATCCATCAAAATTGGCCCGACCCAACCTACCCGTTGGGTTGGGTCAGTTTTCAAGGCTTGGTGGATTGAGTTAGGTTACAAAAATTGTTTTGATAGCGGATCGAATTGGGTTTGTGTCATAAAATTCCAAGTTCGCCAAACCCAACCTAATTCATCCATATATATATATATATATATATAGATATATAGATATATAGATATAAAATATATTATATAATTAATAAAATTTTTAAAATAACCAGCTCTTCCTATCCTATATAAAAATCAATTAGTTCACACAAACTTTAATAAATTGCTATTATTATTTAGTCATTGGTGTTGTTTACCTTTAAGGAGTTACATTGATCCTAATCTTTGAGTTTTTTTAATATATTTATATTTATATTTTTTTCTACTCAATTTAATAATAATAATAATAAAAAAATTGTCCAACCCATGAGTTCAACCGGACCCACCCCGATCCATGTGAACTGGGTTGGGTTGGGTTGAATTTTTTTGACCCACCATGGTGGGTTAAGTAAAAAAACTCTCCTTAACCTGATCCAACCCGACCCATGCAATTCTCGGAACACTACGGATATTAGGTTTTGTCCAATGGTAATTGCTAGAGTAATTTTTTATTTAACTTTCAATGTATCACTTTTACACTCTTCTCCACAAAAAAAAAAAAAATTAAAAAAATAATAATAATAAAAAAAAGTCAAAGTCGTGTGAGTCTTATTTAAAAATTTTTTGGTGAAAGATTGTCCTTTGTAAAGTCGAAGCTCTATCCATTAAGCTGTTAAAACAAATTGATTCTTTTATGGAGACACACTAGCCTAAAGCACAGGCACAATAAAACATGCAGAGGAAACGTGTTGTATTTAAAAATGCTGGATGCGTTCAACATACTTCACAATATGACCCCAAGTTGAGAACTAAAATATTTTTTTAATAAGAATATTTTAATATTTCAAAATATATGCATATTTCATGCATATATATCATATTAAAATTCTATTAGAAGGATATTTCATTTAATCTATCATTATCATACTTTAATAACATAAACATTACATCATAAAAAATTTATGATATTTTCATAAGCCAATTAAATATTAAAATTTTCTCAAAAAAAAAAAAAACTAAATATTAAAATGATATCATAAATATATATCATATGCTAACTCCAAAGCATTAAAGAAACAAAAACTATAATTAAGCAAACAAATAACTTATTACACCACATAATAAATATCAATAATATGGAATGGATTAAAATTATTTTTTTATTATTTAAAATACAATATTCTTACGTTGTTATTTTATCCTTAATTACTTTTTACCTTAAAGTGAAAAAGTGTAATGGACATTTGTGTGCAATTTTAAGTTTTCTCTTTTCAGGTTGAATTTGTCATTTCAACTAATTTTTATGACTTTCTCAAAAGAAAAAAAAAATTATGACAATTATACTATAGTCTAAATTCTTCATACCCCTGAGATTAAAAAAAATTATCCCCTTTAATTCAACAAAAACCTCTTCTTGTTATTGCGACATTATTTCATGTTATTACTTCAATATATTTTGAATATTCTATATAACTTTTCACATGGCAGTTTATAATCTTATCGTAGGAGCACCTTGCTAGTCTATAGTAAGTATAGTATCACTCTTATAATTCACATGTTAATTTATTAACCAATTGCGCATACCTTTTCTTTTCCTCTTTATTAATGATTGTGCACAGAGGAAAATTAGTAATGAAGTTACAACCAGAGCCACTACCATAATTGCCAGCCTCCTCTTGTTGGCAAAGAACCCCTTGTAATGATCTGGAAACAAGAAAATTTCTCCATTTATGCAACAAGAGTGGTGCACAATTTTTGAAAACTATTTTTACAATTAAGAAGATAAATTGTAATTATAATAATATCAACCTTAAATAGGCATACTCCCAATATTATTTTTATCATGCATCAATTATAAAATCACTTATTAAAAAAAAAAAAAAAAATATATATATATATATATATATATAAAAAAGAGTGATATTGTTGTGTGCATGTATGGTAAAAATAAAATAAAAAATTGCCTCAAATAATTTGTCTCAGTAAATTGTCATGTACCTAACTCAAAGGCATCAACACGTACATATAAATTTTGGCCCCCATCCAAAACTCTTGTATCCATCAATTCACCATACCATCTCATGCAACCAACTTCCTCCTTCACATCCACTCCTCCAAACGCCGTGCAAGAACAATTCTCCAAGCATCGTCGCTCACACTCCTTCAAACTCAGCTTCTCATCGACTCGTGCAAATGAACTATCTGGAAGCTTCACATTTTCCACCTTCACAAACTCTTCACCACTCTTGCAAACGGATGCCCTCCCACGCTTCTTCACACACCCACTAGTCGCATTTCTCGCAGACCATTCACTTGGTGATCTTGGTTCGAACCCAGGTAGACAAGTGCACTCAAATTCAGTACCATTTTGAACTTGACACGTACCAAATGCACCACACTTCCCATAATTGTCACACCGGTCTAATGGTAGTGTCCCAAGAATGTCCCATTCTTGATCTGAAATTGCACTTACTGAGCGTTGAATTGATCCAGATCCATTCACCACTAATCTTGAGAATAATGATGCGCCTGGGTAACGCAAACCCCAAATTGTAGAAGTCTCATAATGGTTGTTGAATAATTTGAAATTCATGACCGAATCATTACTTGACAATGTTGGTATTCCACTCCATCCAATACCATTCCAATGACCAGAACGCCACCACAAAATGTTACCTTTATACAAAAACAACTCTGGGGAGGAGCTATTGGAATTGAGAATGAAGGAGCAATTCCCAATTCCTGGATCATCTTTGGACTTCCAGGATGTTAGTATTCGATTTAGACCGGTCTTTCGATCCAATCCAAGTTTCATGCTTGGAAGAAATGTATCAGTTGGATTGTCAAAGCTTTGCCATAGTACGTCACTTGTTTCATTAATAAACAAGACTAGATTTCCTAAATGATTGAGCTGAGCAAGAGTAGTTTTGTTGTTTGATTTTGTGACAATATTTGTGGACCAAATGGGTTGTTTTTTGTCCTCGCCATAGAGCACTAGGTTTCTATGAAGATCAATTGAGAGAACCCCCGAATTATCAGTGATAGGATTGTCTCTGTTTGCAACCCATACCACGGGTTGTTCTGGAGCTTTATAAAACCAAATGCCAACATAGCGGTTGGTGGACTCTCCGGGACTAAAGAAACCAAGTGCAAACGTTTCTCTTTTAGAGACCAAAAGGTCACCATCTCTGATGGGTTTGCTGATGGTTAAGGTGTCTTGTAAAGTGTCAGACTGGGGAATAAGGAATGCAAGCAATGTGTGTAGAAGGAGAAACCCCTTAGTAAAGTACATGATCATGACGAGTAAGATTGTCAGTGGGTCTTTTTGCTAACTAGAAAAAGAGGCTGAGTAGATAAGGTTATTTAAGGTGTTGGTATTAGATGCATGAAAGTTGGGTAATGGGTGGTAGGAGGTTGGGAGGTCCGACATGATGTGGAACACTCTGAACCTACGGAACTGAAGTGTAGATGTGGAACCCAGGTGTGGGATTTGTAAGCCGACAGATGAGTCAATGATACATGCACTTTGGAGTTGCCCTTTGTCTAGGAATGTTAAGGTCCTGGTGAACGGAAAATTTCAGAAATGGCTATTGGAGGACAGGGATTTTTTTTTTTGTGCTGTTTCAGCGGGTGTCAATTGAATGCTAGTAACTCGAGCTCGATTCAAGGGCAATGATAAGCTGGGCAATTTGGTATATGCTAGGAATAATGGATAGGTAGTGGGTCTTAGCTTTTAAGTGGGAAAAAGAGAAGTAAAAGAAAGGGAAGGAAGCGAAGGCAAATGAAGTTGCAGCAAGGCAAATCCCTCTCTGAATTATTTATAGTCCTTTATATTATATTAAACCGGGAATTCCAATTGCTCAAAAAAAAAAAAAAAAAAAAAAAGGGGAATTCCAATTGTAAGAGCCCCACCCCATAGAAAAATACATCACGTATCCGAAACATGACGAGTCTAACCTTGTGTGAAGGGAATGACTCATGTATCTAAAACATAATATACATTTTCCACCCTACCTACCTCACCAAACAAATCTCTTTTCAAGTTTCAAACCCACTCTGTTTAGTCTTTTCCTATAATTTACTTGCTTTTTATAATTTTACTATTACCTTATGATATTGAAAGAGAAATGTCATGATCACAATTTATTACACAATTTTTATCACAACTCGCTATGTGACAAATTATGAGTGGTGGAAAAAAAATAGAAGGTACATGTGGACTCATACTTCTACTACGCAAAACTTATCATGTGACGAGTTGTGGCAAAAATTATGTAATAGGTTGTGATCTTAACATTTTTAGTATTACCACAACGCATCATTGGTGTGGTGGTCACTCTACAAGTATAAGTGCTTCTGGGGTGTGGGGGGGAAGGGCCGGGGTTTAAGTTTTCAGGAGGAAGTTTCACACACATATATACTTAGATTAGACTAGAGTAGAAATTCTATCTTGTAAAAAAAAAAAAAAAATCTAGTATAGAAACTCCCTACCCTCATTAGTCAAGCCATTAATTTAGCTTACTTAAGAAACTTCCGTTTTTCTATTCCCATTTTCCATGAGTCTCACAGAAGACAATTAATACAAGGGTGGTTGTTACAAATAGTGAGTAACAGATTTTATACCATTATTAAAATTTATTCTCAACAAATTTCTCTACCTTGCTCTTCAGCCGTAATGAATGTGGCTTGACCTATACTTGGAGTAATTTTTAGGCACTCCCGGAACATGGAGAATAGTGCTATCTCCTCTCACATTCATAATTGAGTTTATTCATTTAATTCATGGTAGGGTTCACTATGAATGTGAAAGGATAAAGTATCATTTCTCTATACTCTGAGAGTACCTAAAAATTTTCCTTATACTTATGCCACTTAGGTGTTCATTTGAAAACAACTTATATTCTTTGCTATGGACATGAAACCAGAAAACAGAAGAAAATTTAAGCAAAAATCCAATATTAATTGAACCCAAATGCACACCAAGGCGGAAGAAGATCATATGAAGCTAAAGTGACGAGGTTGAGTTATTGAATCACAACAAATCTTTGATACACACTTCAATTTGGTATGATATTTTTATGGAGATACAAGAGAATTTTTTTTTTTTTTTTTTTTTGGCGCCATTTTCTTTGGGAAAATGTTAGGACCATACCTTTTACCACAATTTGCTTATGCGGCAAGTCGTGAGTAGTGGAGTAAAAGTGGTGGTTCCATAACTCCACCACTCACGACTTGCCTTGTGAGCAAGTTGTGGCCAAAGCTGTAATACTAGGCCAAAATGGGCATTTATCCCTTTTACTTAAAAGATGTAGCAAAATGCTTATGTTCTGAAACTGTTTAGCAAAATTTCTCTGTTTTGAAACTAGATTTTTAGAAAATCGAGTTTTACATTGAAACTCAATTTTTAGAAAATTGAGTTATAGGCAATCAAACTTTAAAAAAAAAAAAAAAAAAAAAACATTGAAACTCGATTTTGTAAAAGTCAAGTTTCAAAATGGGGGTATTTTGCTAAATAGTTTTAAAACAGAGACATTTTGCTACATCTTTTGGGCGAAAGGGGGAAAAACCCATTTTTGCCTACTAGTATTACTCTTTTCTTTGTATTTGTTGCGGTGTTTAGTGGCTAAGAAAGTGAAATATAAGAAAATAATATTTTTACTTTTTAATCATTTTTGTTATTTGGATTTTTTATTTATTTAAATGATGGGTGGAATTTTTTAATGTTTATTAGAAATTTTTATTATTTTTTTAACCACATAAGTTTAAGTGCGTCAACAATGCGCATTGTTTGACACGTAAGTGAGTTGACTGTAGGAAAAAACATTCACATGGAAAAAACATTTCTCCTTGAATTGAAAAACCATAGGATTTTTTTTGAATCAATCCACAATTATAAAATCAATTACAACAGCCCCTTCTTAATATTATGCCTAACTTGAGATCCACTCCAAATATAATAATATCTCTTTTTAGAAATTCATGTGAATTTATCTGAGATCTTCACTCATTTTGAATACAACAACTTTCAGTGGTTGTGGCATTCAAAAGGCCTCTCCCTAGAGAAAATCCTATATTTATTTCCTTTGTATGTCTCACAACTAAAGAAAGTCTTATTGTTTTCTTAGCTCTCACCAACACTATTTTTCTTCTTATTAGGCTCACACTATGGCAATACCTTTTCTTTTTCTTCACTTTGCAACATCAATTAAAAAGTTACAAATTCTCTTTGATTTGTGTGCTTAACAAAAAAATTTTGTAAAGAAAATCCAAACCTTGTAGTCTCTTCCTTTGCACTACCTCCTAAGTGAAAATCATTTTTTCCTCTCTTGGTTTCACTTTCAATTCTACAACTTTTTCATCTTCCCATAGGGGAGGAATCCTGGGCCAAAGCCATCATATTCTTTGCAATACTGTCAAATTGTAAGACTTCAATTTATATTCATTGGTTAACAAGGAATATATCACTTTTTTTTTTACAATGAATAGAATTTCCTTATACTTCAAGAAGTTTTTTCTACCACACCAAATAAACCAAAAATATTGTCAAATTAAAAAAGAAAATACAAACACGTTTAGCTTTCTAAGTCACAATAGAAATTTAAGGCAAATTTTCTAAAATTTATATCCTGACTCAAATTTCTTCAAAGTCTTCTTTCGTTTTTATAGAGCTCCACCTTAACGTCTTTTTCTTCTAGAACAAGGTCTTTTTGACTTTGAAGGCCAAGGTCTTGACTTTTATGGCTGGTAAAGTGACAGGCGGTAAAAAATCAAAGTATAGACTTTTTTTTTCTTTACTCCACCATCCCATTGTATATTATCTTAATTTATTTAAGAGAAATGTTACGTTAATAATACTTTCATAATAAATTTTAAAGGACAGAGCTATACTTAGCGATGGGGGCCATGACCCCCCCCAAATAAAAACTTCATAATGTATGTATATTTTGCAATTTTTAAAAATATTAGACCTTAAAATCAATATTTGACCCCTCCAAAAAATAAGAGTGACCCCTGCAGAAAAAGAATTGAACAACTAATTGTTGGGTTCCAAAAAATAGTTGTTAATAACAACAAACTACTCACCATGTAACAAAAATAGTTGTTAATTTCAAATTTTTAGTTTTTTCCTCTCTTAATTGCTAAATTTTAGTTGTTGAGTTCAAATAGTAAGTTTTTAGTAAAATAAATTTTCTCATAGAGTTATCTTATTTTATTTGGGACTAAGTCTTTTCGTTGTTTCTGTTAAGTTTCAAATTGTTTGTCAATTCTTAATTAGTTAGTCACAACATATTAAATGAAAAAAACTACAATGAGGATATGTAATGTTAGGGAGACAATATATAAAAAGCAATTTTCTCTTGGACACACACACACACACACACAAATTTTATTTTTATTTTTCAATTTGGGACTAAGTCTTTTACTGTTATTGTTGTTGTTAAGTTTCCAATTGTTTTCAACGCTTGATTTAGACTAAAAATGTTGAATGAAAAAAAACAGAGTATATTCTTGTTGGGGGGGGGGGGGGGGGGGTAAAAATTTTGCTATGTAAATGTATGTATGTATGAATATATAATTCGGCCCTTCCAAACTCAAATTTCTTGTGACTAGTTATTATTGGTGGACAAAAGTAATTTCAGTGGTGGGTTCCAAATTAAAGCCAATAACAATTTATCACTTAAAATTTATTGTAAAAAAGTTACAAATGTAGCATTTAGTGTAGGCTTTGTCAAATTTATACTCAAAACAATCTGTCATGTTTATACGGGTAAGGGAAACATTGATGACAAGTTAATTTTTTCCGATGACACCAAAATTCCCTTATCCCATTTCTCCTAAACTCATAACAAAATCTTAGGTTATATTTGGTAACTACTTTTATTTTATTTTTAAAAAAATTGAGAATTAAAATAAAAATCATAATTTTTATGTATCCAAAATAAAAATATGTGTTTTCATTTTAATGGGTCTCACAACCTGAAAATGAAAGAATTAGTTTCTAGTCTATCTATATCTATTTCTATATATATGGAAAGTTTTAAAATCATCATATAATAATCCAGAATGTTTGCTACCTTGAATTTTTTTTGTCTTTCCTGAATGATAAGGAGAAAAAAAATTGGGTCACCTCAAGGACGCCTTGGCATCCAGGGTTCGGTCCAAACGACCTTGCATCTTTTTATCTCTCTCACATTTTGATTTGTATAAAACTTTTATTTGTCTCTATAAGTTAAGAAATTGTTAATTAGTAATGTCAAATGGATCCATTTGACACTACAGTAGGAATTGAAGCTACAAATTCTCCATCTATCGAGTTCTAAATATGACCTCCCCCTTTATGCCCTGTGGTAATGATTCAATAGTTCCTCATATAAAATTATTGAATTTGGAGATATAGTAATATGGAGAAGACAGAATTGTTTCAATCCTTCAAGTACAGTGTTTGAATCAATAGAAAAACTTTTCTTCTATATCTGTATGAATAAAGTTAGTTCAAAAAAAGAGTGCGCATTTCTCGTCTTCTCCTATCAATGTTTGGTTGATAATAATAATAATAATATCATCGTCATCATCATCATCATCATCATTATTATTATTATTATGTTATAGCATTTTAATATTAAATAATTAAAATGAATAAAACTAGAAACTTAAATGTGAAGATGTGGGAATTTATATGAAAGATAAAGAATTAGTAAAATGTGTAATCCCACATTGAAAATGAAATAGACTCCTTTATTGTTTTTAAGTGTGGTAATTATTGCGTTAAAATGTATTAGAACAGATATTGAGTCAAATACGTGCATAGGGAAGGGTGAAGGGAGGAGGTGCCAAAATTTGGAATTAAATTGGCCTCGTGGATCCCATTACCTACCAGCCCAATCATACAGCATTTTTTTGGGGTTTTTGTATCTTGGGAGAGACAAGTCAGAGAAGGTCTGAACCAATTACAAGTTTAGCCAACTAAGGGCTTGAATCTCTATAAAGAAAACGAGTATCGCACCTTAGTCCAAATAGTGAAAGTTGCCTATATCCTCACTGAGAAGAATCCTTCTAAGGCTTCCACTGATGAGATGATTAAGGAAGAACTTCGTCTTCATTAAGCAAAAATAGATAAGCATTCCAAAGATTAATACAATTGTCACTTCTATCTTTTGAATTGTCTTGCCGATCATTTCTATGATTATTATGATGAAAATGCACTTTTGGTACTAACTTTGTGAAGATTCTTAATTGCTCATGGATGTTGGACCCAAAAATCACATACTTTCTTGGACTGGAAGTATTCCTTAAAGTCTCGGAATAGATGGCTCGATAAAAGGTTATCTAGATTGAGAGATATCAAATCGGGAAAATTGACTTGAGTACTAAAATAGTCCTAGTTCTAAACCTAAATATATACATCATGCACTTAACTAAAGGGTCACACACAACATGTTAAAGGTTGCATCATAGCAAAGGAAACACAATAAAACAGAGAAGGAAATATACTAAAACAAAATTAAACAAATACTACTAAAAAGTAAAACTAACATCAAATCAAACATAGAAGGAACTATCACAAATTAAACCTTACATGGTAAGATTGACCAAAACAAACATGGAAAACAATCAAACATAATTAATTAACCTAAAACAAAGTCACACATAATCATATATCATGTGAAAAAAATTAATTAAATGAAAACAAGAATTTTCCACTAATCTTGGTTTGGGTGTGTACACATACTCAACCATGTGTATGCATGGTCAAAACCATGTGTGTGGATCCTTGAATATGTGTACACATCCTTAGCATAGAATTTGTAGAAATCACATTTTTACAAATTTGATCAATCAAATATATTAACACATAAATCAAATAAGCATTTTAGAAACCCTAATTACAAACTAATATAAAGAAAATAAACAAAACATTGTCATAAACAAATAACCATAAAACAAATCAAATAAATATACTAAACTTACAAAATAAATAAACATGTTAAACTTACATAGAAACTGAAATAACAACACAAAAACAATAAGAACTTAATAAAATAAACTCATGGTCAAATTAATATCATAAAAAATTAACATAACACAAAAAAAATCAAATAAGAACACTTAATCTAATATCAAACAAAGAATCGAGTGAATCTTATGTAGCAAAAAGAGAAATCATGGAAATGAGACTCACCTTTCTTTAGAATCATAGTTTGAGTTTTTAACCAACCCCTTAGTACTTACAATACTGAGATTAGATTGAGATCACAAGAATAATCAAAAGAACACAAAAAAACTTAGGTATCACAACTCAAGAACAAAATATTTTGAAAAGGTTTTGTAAAATGAATTAGAAAACAAAATTTCTGGCTTAGTAAACTACTAGAGAGATGCTTTGAATAATGTAAATAAAAAAAAAAAATAAAAAATAAAAATAAAAAACGTGCTTAGGTGTTGTGTGGGTGTTTAGAAAACATGAGCTAGGGTTTTAGAAAAGATGGAGACATAAAATAAAATCTCTCTAGCTAGGTTTTGGATTGAAGATGTAGTATAAGAATATATATATTAGTAAACTAGGGTTTTTGGAGCTTTTTAGAGGCATTTGGATGTTTCTAAGGGTATGGGAGGTGGCATAACCTAAATATTGAAGCTTAAGGCCCTTAAAAATGAAGTTTAGAAATTCTGGAATGCACCATGGTTCCAAACACGCACGTGCAGAACCATAAATTTGACTATATTGCTGGCCTGACTTCAAATGGTCATAACTCACTCATTTTAAATCCACATTACACAAACTTTATGTTTGAATTGAAGCCCCTGATGTCTACTATTCAATTAAACAAACCTCACTATAAAATTCTTTGTGGATAAAAAACTGAGAAATGGTCATTATTTATTATTATTTTCAAAGAGATTTCAGCACTTTTGAGTTGTAATTGCCTCTAAACTATTGAGAACTCTTTAATTTCCTTTGATTGACATATTTAAGCTCATCATAAGGGCCAGTGACCAAAGGTTATTAACATGTACAAAATGAAGTGTCTACAGTTATAAATAATTATGTATACATGTATGCATCTTTTCATATTTTCTTATGTATAATGTATTCACTTTTTTGGACATGTATGATTTTAGGACATATGTGTTTTACTTATTAAGAACATATGTCATGATTTTATGTAATTGACTTATCTTTTGACAGAATGCACTTTACTTTTATTTGGGTAGACTTAGGATATGTTTAAATACTTCAAGAAACCAAGTTTCAAGATCAAGTGTTGAAGCCTTCAAGTCTATTCAAGAAATCAAGCAAAGAGTGCAAATTCATTAAAGCTCGATAGCTGGTCGATAGCTTCTCGACACCTCCTATCTGTTGAGGTTTAAGAATTTTATAATTTAACTCTGATTTTCTTGGGATCTGTGAATCTGTTTATGGGCGTTCTTTTCTCCTAACCCTAGACATATAAAAGGATTGTTTTAAGAGCCGTAAAACGATATACAAGTTGCACAAGCATTAAGCAAACTTTGTTCAAGCAAATTGTGACCGGAGACAAGGTTCTTAACCTAGTTCATCTCTTTCTCTTGAAGAAGTTGTGTATTTGCACTGTAGGGTTTTGTGACCAAGCATCTTCTTGATCTTCATCGTGTGGATGAATTGAAGAACTTTGCAACCGACAATCTTCTCAGTTGGTGTTTTGAAGTCGTGTACTGGGATCCGCGCAACTATTAGTCACGTACTTGGGAGCCGTGCATCAGAACGCGGAACTGTCACTACAGAACAAGTCCAATTGGGTATTGGGGTAAGGGTTCAACTGTAGGTTGGTAAGGTACTTGGGATTCCTTTACTTGTGCTTGTTGTGATAATAGTGGAGTTTCGGGAGTGATGACCTGAAAATCACCCGGTGGGGTTTTTGCCGTTAGGTTTTTCCCCATTCGTAAACAAATCACCGTGTTATTTATTTTCCGCTGCATAATTAGTTTATTAGTGATTTGTTTGTGCTATCACGCGTTTGCATGATAAATTAATTAATTAATAACTTGGCTAATTAATTAATTAATTTCTATCACAAGGGGTCATTCAGTTTGTGGCCTATTAAGTGGTATCAGAGCAGGCACACTCTGATTAGGGTTTAATCTTTGCTATGTTGATCCATTGACCCCTGTTTGTCATGGATAGAGGACAGTCATTAATCATACTTCCTTTATTTGATGGCACTAACTATGCATACTAGAAAGTACGCATGAGAGCTTTCTTGCAGTCCTTAGATGAGAAGGTGTGGCAAGCTATAGAGATTGGCTGGACCAAGCCAAAGGAAGCGTCAGCTGATTGGGATGAAGCAAAGATTAAGGCGGCAAACTTCAACAGCAGAGCATTGAATTCCTTATTCAGTGCAATCACCAATGAGGAGTTTAAGAATATATCCTTCACAGAAACTACTAAGGAAGCTTGGACCATCCTCCAGGCAACCTATGAGGGTACAAAGGCTGTCAAAAATTCAAAACTTCAGAGGCTCACTACGAGCTTTGAAGAAATAAAGATGGAAGAGGATGAGTCGTTCGATGAGTTCTATGCCAAGTTCAATGACATAGTAAACTCAGTCTTCAATCTTGGAGAAACCATTCCTGAACCCAAGATTATAAGGAAAGTGCTCAGATCTCTACCTGAGAGATTCCATGCCAAGATTACAGCGATAGAAGAATCAAAGGATATTAACAAAATTCCTTTGACAGAGCTGGTTGGTAATCTGCAGACTTATGAGCTAGGGTTATCAAGGATTGGAAAGTCGGGTAAGGGCAAGAGCATGGCCTTGAAGGCAAAAAGTAGTGACACAGATGAGTCTTCCGATGATGAAGATTCCAAGATGAAGTCCTACATTACAAGGCAGTTTAAGAAGTTTATGAAGAATGCCAATGTGAGGAACTTCGACAAGGACCACAGGCAATCTAGTTCATCTCAGTTTAAAGGGCAAGACAATGGGAAGAATGATGCTAAGGAAGGTGGTCAGTACACTGTTCCCGCAGGACCTAAGTGTTTTGGGTGTCAAGGCTTTGGGCACATGAAATATGAGTGTCCTATGTATCTCAAGAGCATTGGGAAGAGTAAGGCATTTGCTGCTACCTTGAGTGACACTAAGCCTGAGGAAGATTTCGACAATGAGGATGATGGAATCTTGAATGCCTTCACTGCCACTGTTAATCCTACTGATGGGATTGTTGAAGATGTGGACGAAGAAGAAGAACTGGTGGAGTCCAAATTTGAGAAGATGGATTATCAAGATGACATCCATACAACCTATGAGAAATTGTACAAAGTTTCTAAAAAGCATGAGAAACTCTATAGGTTGGCCACCAAGAAACTCAATGATGTGGAACTTGACCGTGAATAATTATCCACAAAGTTTGATGAGCCTAATTAGACTATTGGAGCACTGAGGTTTGAGAACAATTTCTTGGCTAAGAAGACCAAGAAACTTAAGGCGAAGCTGTTTCAAGTCAGAGCTCAATTGGAGAGGACTTCAAGCACTAAGCTAGACGAGATACTCAACATTCAGAAATCTGCTTCAAATCGAACAGGTTTAGGGTATGGTCTTTCTTCCTCTAATACTGCTTTTACTAGTACTACTGTTTTTGTTCCTCCTGCTAGTAATACTGAAATTGAGAACACTGATGTTAAAATTGGTCTAGCTAGTGAGAACTTAGACAAGGGTAAATCTATCTTAAGAGCACCCCCTAAACTAGATAAGAAAGATACTAAAAACCCTAAGGCTAAGAAGGCTAACTCTCAAAAGCTTAAACAGAAGAAGCAGCATCTCTGTCATCATTGTGGAGCTGTCAGTCATACTCGACCAAATTGCTATAAGTGGTTAGCCACTCAATAGAGCAACAGCATGATAGCATCTAGAAGCCAAAATCAGCTTCAATCATCTCTCGCTCCTCTCGGTGATCTTTTCAAGGCCCTCATGTTCCTTTTGAACTTGAATGGTTTCAATTCTTCCCCCTCACCACCAGTTTAAGGGTTTAATCAAAGGAAAAGTTCTTCCAAGGTGTGGAAGAAAAAGGACCCTAAGTGATTTTATCACCTTCTCCTATCTTCTTGTTTTTGTTTGTTGCATTACTTATGTGTTTTGCTTTTATTTTGAGTCAGTCTAGTTTTATGATTTGCTTTGTTTAACATGTTTTTGTTTATTTATTTTTAGTTTTTTAGTTTTTTTTTATATAAAAAAAATGAAAAATCAGAAAAATACAAAAACAGTGTGTGTTTTGTGTACATTGGTACTTGTGTATCTTGGATGGCCATTGAAACAAATTTTTCTAAACTTTGTATCTCTTGTAGCTTATGTGAGCATCTCTATGCACAACTAATCAAGTGAGCTTTGTGGCTCTTGTTTGTGATGAGTAAGATTGAGTTGTCTCTTATACTTAACACTTGTATCACTCTTTTTGACGGGAAGGACTAAAAAATTCTAAAAGAAAGGCATTAATAACCATCTCACCACTGTTGCCCGCCAATCATGTATAACATCTGTATGTTTCAGCATAGCAAAAGTGTGATGTCAATGACATTTGTGTGCTTAGGCATAGCAAAATTGGAATGTCAAATATCATTGGGTATTTCTTTTCTCTCCCTAATAAGCCCTTGTATGATATGTTTAAAAAGAAAAATTTTCAAAGAAAAATCAAAAGCAAAAAGATCAAAAATGCTTTTAAATATGATTGCAAGCGTGTATTCTAGGAGATGTGGGAGTTATATGATGTACCTTGAAGGTGATAGTCCTTATCAAGCAGTTATGATTGTGTGTGAGTTAAAGCGATTTTCTCATATCTCAAATCATCATAACACGTATACACTTATGCAATCTTGCGATGTTTTTCACACACAACATGCAATATTCTTTGCTATTTTTGATACATGTGTAGATACAATGTGATTTGACCATCACAAGTTTTACATGTGTTAATGTATGCTCACTAAACTGTCTTAACTTGGTTTTTGAAATATAAAATTGGTTAGATTTGTTTAGTGTGTGTGTGTGTTTTTGGAGATCCATGTACTCAAAATTTTAAATTAAGAGACTATTTTGAGAGATTATTGTGTTGATTGGATCATTGGTTGAGTTGCATGTTGGATTGCATTCATGTCTGTGTTTTTCTCCTCACGGAAAACTGGTTTTAAAATGTGGCTCGACACCTCCTCGACACCTTGCTATCTGTCGAGCTTCTTAAGCCTTTTTCTTGTCGCAATCTCGACAGCTCCTCGATACTTGATGGATAGATCGAGAATGCTTCTGCCTCCTCAATAGCTTCTCGACACCTAGTGGATCGGTCGAGCTTCTGTTCTTGGATCTGATTCCTTGTTGCTTGATACTTGCTCGATACCTCAGTTGTCGACAAGAATTTTCTCGACACCTACCTCATTAGCTTCCTCGACACCTCTCGATACCTCATCTATCGAGCATTACTGAAGGTCCTATTTAAACCTCCACATGCGATCCATTCTTCATTTCACTCAATATCTCTCTCGATTGCTCTTTATTTTCTATCCCAAACTCTCTCATCTCACTCCAATCTCAATCCTCAAAGGTTTCTTCAAGATTTTTCAAGTTTTTCTTCTCTTGGTAAGCTTCTAATCTCTCATTCTTCATGCATTTCATGTTTTGAGACATAGGTTTTGGGATTTTTGAAAATTTTGGGGTTTTTCAAAATTGTTGAGTTATTTTTGAAATTTTGGTATGAGTTTTCACTTAAATGAGTTTAAAACCTCATACATTGCATCACATTAGCATTTTAACAGTATTGACATGCATTTAGATGTGTGCTATGTGTTTGTGTGCTGATAGGTTTGGATTGGGCTGAGCCCATGATGTTTTTTGTTTTGCATGTCACATGTTCATGCATTTCTCATGCATACGTACCTTCTTTTCAATATATTTGATATTTTTAATGTTGCTTGGGACTTTTCTGATTGTTCTTCTCTTATTCTCCCTCTAATTCTGTTTACGTTAGTCGTGTTTATGGCACCGAAACGTAAATCCACTCTTGCTCGGAACCCTTTCGTTTCAGTGCTTCTTCATCTTCTGATCCTTCACCTTTTAACGTTCGGTTCCATGATGATGATGCCTTTAAGGCATTTTCGGAGAACTTCTCTAAACGAGGCATTCATTCGGAACGCCAAGTCTTTCTGTTGAACTTTGCCGACACCGACCTTCCCTTTGTCATTCATAGTAGGGGATCGGAGTCACTGTGTGACATCCCAGTCACATGTCCTCTCGTGCTTATCTAGGAGTTCTACTTCAACATACACGGGATTGATCGTTCAGTACCTCTCTTCTTTACTCACATTCGAGGTACGCACATTCCTGTCACACCACAGTTGGTTGCGGATATGCTTCAGGTCCCTAAGATAGAGTTTCTTGACTATCCTAGTTGTGAGCGTCTGAGGATTGTGTCCAGGGATGAGCTCATGTCTGCTTTTTGTGAGCGCCCTACTGCTTGGGGTGAGCGTTTGTTTACACCTTGTCGACTTTTTGCTAAAGGTCCTAGATTCATGAACGTGGTGATGACTTTTGTTTTGCATCCACTTTCTCACTATAACTCCATTATAGAGCCTCGTGCTTGATTTTTGTTGTCTCTTCTTGAGCATCTTACTATAGATTTTCCTTCTCACTTCATTCTTTCTATTATAAATGTTCATCTAGATTCGGTGTCCTATGATAAGCTCATCTTTCCTTTCGCTATCACAAGGATTTTACGCCATTTTTCTGTTCCTTTTCCCTCATCCGACCATTTTACCGTCATGTGTGCCATAGATTACGCTACCGTTAAACGTAGCAAGGCCCAGTTTCGGTTGCAGCAAATGGATTCAGTAGCACCTTTCTCTCACTCTGCACCATCATGTTCTGCTTCATCTGCATCTGTTCCTTCTTCTTTGGGTGATGTGTCTTTAGGAGACGTCATGGCGCAGCTGCAGCTTATGGATGCTTGCCTGGATACACTCTCTACGGAGTTGTATCAGGTGAACGTTCGTGTCGATAGTATTGCACGACGGCAGGTAACTATGGACGGTTTTGCACCTGAGCCTACTCCTTCACCACCTCATCCAGTGGCTTCTGATTCTGATGCTGAGGATGATGATAATGATGATGGTGATGACGATGATGCTTCAAATGATGATGGAGATGCTAGCTCTACCGATGAGATGTCTAATTGACACTTTACCCTTTGTCACTCATGACAAAAAGGGAAAGTAGTTTTGGATATGAGAGTAGTCACTCTTAGGGGGAGAGTTAGTTTTTGGATCATTGTGTTAGGGTGAGTGTTGTTTCTTTTTGAGGGATGTAATGAGGCTATTTTGTATCTTTTCTTTTCTTTACTTCTTAGATACATTGTTCTTGTACATGAGGTTTTATGACTATTTATAGACATACATTGTACTTATTTTCTCTTCTATATTGTTGATGTATGTTTCTCTTTCACCCACCCTTTCATGTGTTGTTTCTTTTCTCTCTTTATACAGATATTTCTTATTATTTGTATGCAATCTATTATTTTTATTTCACACAAATATGCCTTGATGAGTTTTGTTTAAAGTGTTTTAGAAATACAGGTTGTCAAAGTCTACTTGTCATAAACTCTCTTCTTGCAAAATTTTTCAAGAGTTTGTGTTACGATAGATTTTATTGTATTCAACAAGCGAATATGAGTTAAGTAATTTATGACTTCTCTCATATGTTCATTTGTTTGTTGTGGTTTTGTCATGGATTGCCAAAGGGGGAGATTGTTAGGACATATGTGTTTTACATATTAAGAACATATGTCATGATTTTATGTAATTGACTTATCCTTTAATAAAACGCACTTTACTTGTATTTGGGTAGACTCAGGATGTGTTTAAATACTTCAAGAAACCACGTTTCAAGATCAAGTGTTGAAGCCTTCAAGTCTGTTCAAGAAATCAAGCAAAGAGTGCAAATTCATTAAAGCTCGACAACTGGTCGATAGCTTCTCGACACCTCCTATCTGTCAAGGTTTAAAAATTTTAGAATTCAACTCTGATTTTCTTGGGATCCATGAATCTGTCTATGAGCCTTCTTTTCTCCTAACCCTAGATATATAAAAGGATTGTTTTAAGAGCCGTAAAATGATACACAAGTTGCACAAGCATTGAACAAATTCTGTTCAAGCAAATTGTGACCAGAGACAAGATTCTTGACCTAGTTCATCTTTTTCTCTTGAAGAAGTTGTTGTGTATTTGCATCGTAGGGTTTTGTGACCAAGCATCTTCTTGATCTTCATCGTGTGAATGAACTGAAGATCTTTGCAGCCGATAATCTTCTTTGTTGGTGTTTTGAAGTCGCGTACTAGGATCCGCGCAACTGTTAGTCACGTACTTGGGAGCCGTGCATCAGAAAGGGGAACTGTCACTACAGAACAATTCCAATTGGGTATTGGGGTAAGGATTCAACTGTAGGTTGGTAAGGTACTTGGGATTCCTTTAGTTGTAACCGCTTGTTATGATAATAGTGGAGTTTCGGGAGTGGTAACCTGAAAATCACCTGGTGGGGTTTTTGCCGTTAAGTTTTTCCCCATTCGTAAACAAATCACCGTGTTATTTATTTTTCACTACATAATTAGTTTATTGGTGATTTTTTTGTGGTATCACGCGTTTGCATGATAAATTGATTAATTAATAACTTGGCTAATTAATTAATTAATTTCTATCACAAGGGGTCATTCAGTTTGTGGCCTATCATATGAGATTTACACCTATTTAAGGTTGTCAACCCATAGTCCCATATTAAAGTGGCTAAAGGAAAAGCATCACACACACACACACATATATATATATATATATACACCACATACACAAATAAGAATAATAGAGTTTTTATAAGGCTTGTTTAAACTTGGGGTTTCCCCCAATAAAGTTTGTTAATCTTTTCAAAATAAAACCCATGAGACCTTTTTAATCCATTCTTCTTTGAAAACTTTGTTAAAGTGTAAAACTCAGGGGATTTTTAATCTTTTCCCATGTAGGGAACCTTTTATAAAATTCTAAACCTGTTGGATTTATAATCCTTTTTCCCCTTAGAAATTTTTAAAGAAATACGAAACCAATGAAGATTTTTAATCCATCCCTTTTAGGGATTATTTTAAAAATTAAAAACCACGAGAATTTTTATTCTCTCCTTTTATGGGAACATTTTCAAAAAAAATGTGAATATCTATGGATTTTTCTTTAATCCTTTTCCCTTTAAGGACTTTTTCTAAAACTAAAAAACCTCTGAGCTTTTCACCCAAAAAAAAAAAAAAAAAAAAACCTTTTAAGAGATATTTTTTGTAGATTAAAACCTCGTAGGATTTTTATTTTGGGTGTTTTGAAATGTGATACTTTGCCCATGGCATAAATCCATTTGGTCCATGGGAACTCTAAAAGCCAAACATAACCCCCTCCCTTTTAATTAACGTGTTACTTTGTTGATCTTTGCAAGAAATTAAAAGTGATGCCTAGTATGATTTAATTTAAATTTTAAACGTGTGAGGCATATTCTCTACTCTCATTTAAACTACTCATACATTATATATGCCGTTCACATGCCATTGTAATTTAATTACACATGTCATTTTAGAGTAGTTTATATGTCATTCTTTTATATTCCTTTTAAATATCATTCTAGGATATATTGTAAAAGCTCAAATAGTGTAAAACACTATTACTTGTTTAGACCCTCCAAATTTAAACAAATGGCTAGATTGTTTTTACCCTACTTAACTAAGTGCAGAATAAGATTAAGTGTAATGCAATGAGATGGGAACTACTTTATAGCATATGCAAATACAATAAACAATAAATGTAAAGCATAAAGAGTAAGGTAAGAAAGATACAAACACAAATAACACCAAGATGTGTTATCGAAGAGGAAACCGAAGTACTTGGTGAGAAACCTCTCTACGGCCCTCCTAGTTGAACTGATCCACTAGTGAATAAAGTTGGAGTACAAGGATATTAAAAAGACTATTCAAGCTTGATCTACCCAATGTACTTGAACCCTCTAAGTTCTAGCTACCAACGGGCTTCATCGGGCCATGTCTTCACTAGTTATCTAGATCCCACAATTAGCTACAAATTGCATCCACCAATTAATGGATTCTTCCAATGCTTCCCACACACACCAAAACTTCTCTCAATACTTAGATTGGGTGAGGTAAGTGTTTGACTTAAGAAACTCCCAAGGATATATAATTGGAGAGATAGGAGTAGAGGAAAATTAAGAGAAATTGCGTAGATGATTGTGGGTTTACAATCTCTAACTCTCAAGTGTATTGCTAGGGTTTTTTCTCTGAAAGTCTCCTTACAATTTTGTGGGTAATGTGAGCTTGTATAGTGTGTATAAAAAAAAAAGGAAAACACTCTTTAAAATCATCCAGGCAGAGAGTTTCATGGGTCATTTACTGGTTGGCCAAGTTGCGAAGTGACTCACTGAAACTAGCTTGGCATAAGTCTTTTTAGCTTACAGCATGTGCTTCTCACATGGCCTTTCGTGGGTCGTGCACTCGTGAGCCGTTCGTGCACTCGTGAGCCAGTCGTGAGCAAGTCGCAAACTTTACTGTCTTCACAATTCTTCACAAAACACTCACACTTAACCCTTACATTAAATCTCACAAACATACAAAGAAATGATTGAACAAAATACAATCAAATTTGACACGTAATAAAAGCCAACAAAAATATAGTTATAAATCACAATTTTACATATTACATGTCATTTTTACGTCTCATCTTAGAATAGTTTAGATGTTAATTCTTTTATACTCCATCTTACATATTATTCTAGAACAGATTGCATGTCATCTTAGAGTAATTTACATGTCATCATTTTACATTCCTTCTTACACGTCATTCTAGGCAGGGGTGGAACTACATTGGTTGGTCCTCTCCACCCCCCAAATTTTTTTATTTTTATTTTTTAACCCGTGTATGTTACTTAAAAGTTAAAGCTAGGAACCCCTGGTCATTTTCGTATTGGCGGCCCCCACAAGAAACTTTTTTTGGCCCCTCCACCTGCTCTCATTTAAGCGAAAATTTCAAGTTTGCTTTGAAAACTTGAAGCCATACCATCTAGTCATTTTTTAATCGAAATCAATTGACTTAGTTTTAGAACTTTTTACTATTGATGGCCATTAGTTTAGCTCAGCTTTTCCATACCATCTAGTCATTTTTTACTATTTTTATTTTTTAACCCGTGTATGTTTCTTAAAAGTTAAAGCTAGGAACCCCTGGTAATTTTCGTATTGGCGGCCTCCACAAGAAACTTTTTTTGGCCCCTCCACCTGCTCTCATTTAAGCGAAAATTTCAAGTTTGCTTTGCAAACTTGAAGCCATACCATCTAGTCATTTTTTAATCGAAATCAATTGACTTAGTTTTAGAACTTTTTACTATTGATGGCCATTAGTTTAGCTCAGCTTTTCCATTCCCATATTTTAAGAGCCTCATATAACCAAATTCTCCAAAACTTCCCTTTTCTGCTTTCTTATTTATTTGTTTATTTATATTTAAACAAAATTCTCAACAACTTCTCTAAGTGACCTTTTTCCGCAACAAATTTCTTCTCCTTGAAATGAAGAAAAGAAATTCCTAATATTTTCACTACCATGAATTGTATTTTATGAAAAACCATCGTCAAGCATAACTTTCAAGGAAGATGCCAAGTCATTTTTGAATGTTTGGTATACATGTCTATAGAAAATAAGAGAACTTTTGTATAACCAAATGAATTTAGAAAGATGTGTAAAGTTCTCATATAAGATAACTGTTTTGACATGTAGCTTTTATATACAATATATATGGTTTATGACTTACTTTGGAGTAAAAATTTTAACTCTTTATAAACTAATGCTTGAACATGCTCGTGCACACACATAAATACTTTGATTTTTTTTTTTTAATTTCAAATTAATATGATGGCCTAATCTCCCCCCACCCCCCCAAACAAAAAATTTTGATTCTGGCCCTAATTTTAGGATAACTTACATGTCATTTATATATTGGGATAGATCACATGTCATCCTAGGATAGGCTTTATCTTCGCATTATTTCACATGTACATGCATACTTTCCATTCTTAATGTATTTTCTTAAACAAAATGCCAAATATGTTAGCTATTATTTAAAATGGTAAATTTAAAATTAAATTCAAAATAAGGTACTATCCCTTTGAATAGGCATTGTGTGGTGCCTAAAACCTTTCCCCACAATTAACCAAATTTCAAAATCTATTATTTCTGGTTCAAGACATTTATTTTATTTTCTAGTTAGGCTTAGGAGCCTTAAGGTTTTCTTAGTTAAAATTAGGAAATAAAATTGACTAGACTTAGATGACCAATCACACCTTAGAATCCCAATGATTGGTGGTTACTTCTTAAAAAGAATATAAGTGTAAATAATCACAATCACACACCCCACTATAGTATTGCACACGTTTCCTATACACTTGTTTGCTCTAAGCAAATGCACAAACATGCATGTCACAAAATAAAGCATACCTAAAGCCCTTAGAATGCAACACCATTTAACATGGTGAGAATTTGGGCACGATAGCTTGCATAGTTGATAAACTACCACAATCATGGAGGGAGTTCCAATAGACTTTACGGCACAAACAAAAGGAGGCATCCTTAGAGATTTTAATCACTGGCATCCATATCAAAGAGGAAGCTAGAGAACAAGATGTACTTATAAAACAAGAGAACAACGGTAATTTCACTATAAAGGTAAACCTTATTTTTGTCAATAATAATATGCCCAAATGTCAGTGTTAGGTTTTAAGACTTTAGGAACTAATGTATTAGAACTTCAATTTGTATTATGTTGGCAAACCATGATCAAACCATAGAGTCTAGGTTTAGGCTTGCTCAAAGTATATTTATTTTGTAAAATTGGAATCGAGTGATTGCATAATTTATTGGATTAAATCTCCAAGGCTTGATCGATCAAAAATTAGACTCGATCGATCGAACCACGTATAGATTTATTTTTCTGCAGAATTCCATTTCAGCCCAAACTCTACTTAAACGTATTAGGGTTCAAGTAAAACACTCCTATATATAAGGAAAACCCTAAAACGTTTTTATAAGTTTTTTAGAGAGAAAAGAGTGTGCCTCCTTTTGTATTTAGGGTTTTGTACCCAAAGGCTCTCTAAAGTCTATGTTGCTCATATTGCAATTTGTGTGAATCTCTTATGAGATCTTTAAGGAGCTTTCCTTCACATAAACTTAAGGTTTTCAAGGAGAAGAATTTTCTACACCTTAATGATCATTCTAGTTGTTGCCATTAAAGTTTAAAGAAAACACAAGCGAGTGTGCTTGTATTTGGTGGAGAATCCAAGAAAGAAGGAGTTCGTGGATTCAGAGCTTGCACGTGGTCGTGTCAATAAGTTCTACTGGTGGGTAACAATAAGAAGTCGAGCGTGGGGGCTTGTAAGTCTTATTGTATGAACTTCGATTCTTTCAAGATAGTGGATTCAGGTTTACCTTGAGGATAGCTAAGTTAAATCCTCCCCAGGTTTTTACCGGTTTGGTTTCCTGGGTGATCATATCTTGTATTATTTATATTTCCGCTGCTTTACTTAATATGATTATTTGATTGTGTTAACTTAGATTTAATTAATTTGACTAAATAACAACTTGGCTAAATTCCTAGGTTAATCCAATTGTGTTTTAAGGGGTCTAAAAACTAACAAGTGGTATCAGAGCGGGTTGCTCTTCTGTTTTAGATATTTTGATCTAAGAGCTGATCCTTGACCCCTATTGTCATGGATAATTTGAAGAATATTTTTTTATCATGTTTCTGCTCATGCTTCTGTTGATTTTATTAATGCTTGTGAAACTCTTCGTAAGGAATTATTGAAATCTATGAAAATTGCTAAGAAATTCAAGGAAGAGTTAAAATTGACTAATCTTGAAAAAGATGAATTGGTTGTTAGATTAGATGAATCTAATAAAAAGAATGAATTTTTGAGAAATCAAATTACCTCTCAAGATGAGAAGATGAAAAGCTTGGAACATGAGTTAGTTGAATCTAAAGCTAAAATTGAAAATTTGACTAGTACCAAGTCTGCTGTTGATAACAGAAGTGTTTTTGTCTCTCTTAAGCCTACAACTGAGAAAGTTTATATCCCTCCTTTTAAGAGGAATAATAAAGAAAAAGCTTATTTTGCTAGGTTAGACAAAGGAAAAAGTTCTGATGTAGATGTTGATGTTTCTAAACCTAAGTCTAAACCTACTGTTAGAGAGCATAATAAATCTGTTTTTGTGCCTACTTGTCACCTTTGTGGTGTTGTTGGTCATATTAGACCAAATTGTTCTTTGTTGAGACAAAAACCAAAATCTGAGAATAGATTTGCTGTTAGGAATACTGATGTTCCTAAATTTGTTCCTGTTTGCCACTTTTGTGGTGTCCATGGTCACATTCGTCCTAATTGTCATAAATTGAAATTTAAAAGTTCTGTATTTCAATCTAGAATATGTGATGATATTTCTCCTCCCATAAGTCCATATAAATTGTTTCATATTCTTTTGAAAAATTTGAGCTTGTTGGCTTGTGAAAAGAATTTGCAGGATTTTAGTCTTTCTCAGAAGATTGGTGTAATTCCTCAAATACACTTTGCTTTTCATGGATTTTGACCTACAAAGCCAAAGACTTGTGCTATATGGGTGAGAAAAGATTCTTCAAGGTAAGTATTGCTGACTTGTCCTTGATTTAATTCTTTCAATTGTTTGCTGACTTAAAATGCTCTGTTTTTCAAAAATCTGATTTTTCTAAACTTTCGATCGATCAAACTTGTTTTTCGATCAATCGAAATTGCAATTAAAAGTTTTCATTTTTTAAGTTTTTGAGCAATCTATTCTTCCATACATCATTTATGTTTAGGATTCACATGCATTGCATTGTTTTTGTATCCATCTTGCAGTTTTGCAGTCATATTGCATTTTATTGAAAGAGAGAATATTTTTTCTTTATGTGTATCCTCAACTTATTTTTTTTAAGTTTGGTTTGTGTGTTTTTATTTTTCCCAACACTTGTTTTGTGTTTCCTATTTTTATAGGGGGAGAAAAGTTTTTTTTTCCTTTGTTGTTCATGTTAGGGGGAGTTGTTGCTCTTCATAGGGGGAGTTGTCTCTATTTCATATAGAGTTGAATTGTTTTGTGTTCCCTTGATTTTTTTTCTCTTATCCTTTATTGCGTATGATTACTCTTTAATGAGTTGTCTTTGTCAATACGTGACAAAAAGGAGGAGATCTAGATTAAATGTGGGAATCCTGTTTATTTTGTTTAGGGGGAGATACTTTGATTGTTTATGATAGTGGAAAATACAAGTATGTGTGGCAAATACAAGTATGTTTTGATGTATCTAACTTAGGGGGAGAGTTAGTTTGCATATTTGTTGATTTACTGTTTTCCTGTTTTTATTTTCTACACATGCGTTTATGCGTTTTGTTTAGTGTTTCAAGAAATATACAGGTTGATTTAGTCGTGTTGCTGTCTACACTTGCAACTGATAGATAGTAGTTAGGTTGAATTGTATTTGGGCTATTTGTAACTTTGAGCATTTCATGTTTGTGATGTGTTTTGTCACGGATTGCCAAAGGGGGAGACTGTTAGGTTCTAAGACTTTAGGAACTAATGTATTAGAACTTCAATTTGTATTATGTTGGCAAACCATGATCAAACCATAGAGCCTCGGTTTAGGCTTACTCAAAGTATGTTTATTTTGTAAAATTGGAATCGAGTGATTGCAGAATTTATTGGATTAAATCTGCAAGGCTTGATCGATCGAAAATTAGACTCGATCGATCGAACCACATACAAATTTATTTTTCTGCAGAGTTCCAGTTCAGGCCAAACTCTACTTAAACGTATTAGGGTTCAAGTAAAACACTCCTATATATAAGGAAAACCCTAAAACATTTTTATAAGTTTTTTAGAGAGAAAAGAGTGTGCCTCCTTTTGTATTTAGGGTTTTGTACCCAAAGGCTTTCTAAAGTCTATGTTGCTCATATTGCGGTTTGTGTGAATCTCTTGTGAGATCTTTGAGGAGATTTCCTTCATATAAACTTAGGGTTTTCAAGGAGAAGAATTTTCTACACCTTGATGATCATTCCAGTCGCTGCCATTGAAGCTTAAAGAAAACACAAGCGAGTGTGCTTGTATTTGGTGGAGAATCCATGAAAGAAGGAGTCCGTGGATTCGGAGCTTGCACGTGGTCGTGTCAGTAAGTTCTACTGGTGGGTAGTAATAAGAAGTCGAGCGTGGGGGCTTGTAAGTCTTATTGTATGAACTTTGATTCTTTCAAGATAATAGATTCAAGTTTACCTTAAGGATAGCTAGGTTAAATCCTCCCTAAGTTTTTACCGGTTTGGTTTCCTAGGTGATCATATCTTGTGTTATTTATATTTACGCTGCTTTACTTGATATGATTATTTGATTGTGTTAACCTGGATTTAATTAATTTGACTAAGTAACAACTTGGCTAAATTCCTAGGTTAATCCAATTGTGTTTTAAGGGATCTAAAAACTAACAGTCAGTTTCTTAGAAATAGCAAATTGAAGCCTAAAAAGAAAATCTATAAAAATAATAATGGACCTCAAGGAAAGGGAAACCAAATAAAAATTATAATAATAACTAAGAAACCTTTGATAGTTTTTAGACCCCTTAAAACCACAATTGGATTAACCTAGGTAATTAGCCAAGTTGTTACTTAGTCCAAATTCCAAAACTAGGTTATCACAATCAAACAATCATATCATGCAAAGCAGCGGAAAGATAAATAACACAATGATATGATCACTCAGGAAACTAAACCAATAAAAACCTAGGAAGGATTTAACATAGCTATCCTCAAGGTAAACCTGAATCCACTATGAAATAATTGAAATTGTTCAACAGGACTTAGACCACTAATATCCTATTGCTACCCACCAGTAGAAACTTATTGACACGACCACGTGCAAGCTCCGAGACCACGGACTCCTTCTTTCTTGGATTCTCCAGCAAGTACAAGCACACCCGCTTGTGTTTCTTTAAGCTCTTATGGCAGCAACTGAATGATCATCAAGTTCTTGAAGAAATCTCCTCCTTGATAATCCTAAGCTTGTGTGAAGGAAAGCTCCTCACAAATCTCACAAGAGATTCACACAAATAGCAATATGAGCAACCTCTAAAATGTGGCTAGGGTTTGCCTTATATACCTAGGGCAAAGCATAAAACCCTAAACGTTTTAAATGAACTAGGGCTGAGTTGGAAATCTGCAGAAAAATGCATTCTGCTCGAGATTCGATCGATCGAGCCTAAGCTTTGATCGATCGAGCCAGGCTGAAATGCATAGTAACTTCTGTATTAGCTCGATTCCCACTTTACATAAAAGGCACAACTTTGAGCAAGTCTAAACAAGACTAAACAACCTGTTTTGATCATGGTTTGCCAACAATACAAATTAGAATTCTAAATACATTAAAACACAACCTAAAAGCTCAAAGTTTACAAATAAAAGCCCTTTACAAAAAAATGCTCATTACAACAAATCCAATCCTAACTACTATCCATCAGTTGCAAATGTAGACAGCAGCAAAATTGGATCAACTTGTATATTTCTTGAAACACTAAAAAAAACGCATAAACACATGTGCGGATAAATACAAGTAAACAAAGTAAAATCTTAATTTCACAAAACACAAAATAAAGACATATATCAATGAATAACATCATAAATATAAATCAATAAGTAGTGAAATAAGAAACATATGTAACAAAATAAATGTATCTCCCCCTAAAATGAATAGCCCAACAACATACAACAAGAGCAAAAAAAAAATGTAAATACAACAAAGTGCAGCTCCTAGATACAATCTAATCACCATGGGCTCCAGTTAGAAAAAACTCCCCCCCTGAAAACAAAAACTCTACAAGAGCTCAAATATGTACTTCCCCTTTTTGTGACAGAATGCCAAAGGGCAATCAAAATCCATTATTAAAAGGAGGTGGTGGTGAGGATCGCCGAAACTGTGCAAACTCTGCGCACAAAGCACGAATCTTATCGAACACGTCCACCAGAATTTGTCCATAAGCCGCCTGAACGGTCAAGACATGATCCAACGTACGCCGAATGTCTGAATCATCTGAAGTAGTTGGTGGGGGAATATCACCATCAGCAGCAGCAGCACCAAACACATCAGCCATATCAGTACCTGTAGAAGAGGGAGGAGGGGGAACAACACCATATGACGCACCTCTAGGATGCGTAAGACCAACTTTCAAGTGAGCAGCCTTCTGCCTAAGGAAGGTGGCACCTATGGGAGCTATGACATGAATGGGCTCACCGGCAGGGAAATCATCTAGACCGAGAAACAACAAAATCCTATGAATGAAAATAGGATGGATAAGAGCATGAGTTACAGCAGAACTCCAATGAACTTCGTTCGAAGAACGAAGAAACAGATGAGGAAAACGGATAGACGCACTAGAAACAAAAGCGTACAAAAACCCACATCGCTCAAGAGGGATGATTTGGAGATGAGAAATAGGCCGCAAAGAATGACACACTATCCTAAAGAAAAGACAGGTAATCTTAGAAAGTTCAGCGAACGTGATCCAAGGATCAAAACCCCATTGGATAGAAGACCCAATGATGTATGACATAACATCATCAAGGGGTAGAGACTCCTCATAAAAATAGACAGGCTCCCGAACAACCGGAACCCCAAGAGCATCAGCCACTACCCTAGGGGTAATGGTGAACTCAACACCTCGTATCCAACTCCTAACTAGGGTGTTGGAATCATAGACATGGCAAGAGAGGTTCGAAAAGTACTCTCTAATCAGGGCAGTCGGGGGTGGATGATCTACCTCCAATAAAGACAACTAGCCTTTACTCTTCAAATTTGCCCTAATGGCAAGATCAACATCATCTAACACTACCGAAGGCTCAGCCCAAATTTTCCTCTTACAGTTTAGTTTCTCAAACACCTCTCTACATCGGTCATTCCTAAACAGCTGACTCCTAGAGGGAGACACAGAGAAAAGGGAGGGAGTCGTATTTGCTCTAGTCTTCCTAGGCATGGTGTTAGGATAAGGACAAAGACACAAAACAGAACTAACAAGAATAGAAAGAAAAACCAAGGGCAGACTGCAAGTTCGCACAAAAAAATAAAACAAAAATCTATATGATGCATGAATAGTTTAAATGTCATGATGCATCCTCTAATGCAGTGAGACTAAGTTCAATTTAAGTTCAAATTCACAAAAATTGGCTTGAGCATAGAGTTTCTAACAAAAACCCCAAAATTTGAAAAACCACTTGTTCAATTTATAATAAATTGATGAATTGATCATCACACATGAGAGAAAATAGATAAAAATGATCAATTACATCAATACAACAATCCAATTTCATCAATGAAACCTATTTTGAACAAAATCCCCAATTTGGGTTAATTACAAGCCCTAGAATTTTCAATTTCTCAAAAATCACAAAATTGATCAAATTAAACCACAGGGATCATGTTTATAACATCCTAGAACAAAAACCCAAAGATCAATTTCACAAAATAAGGTTTGAATCATCAAAAACCTCAAAATATGCTAAGTTCGAAAATAACCCTTCATTGCATGAAAAACTGAAAATAACTGAAAAAGAAAGGGTATAATGGACATATCGGCCTTGGGAGAGGAAAACCTTGCAAAAAATTTGGTCGAAAATGACAAAAAAATGAGGATTGTGCTTGTCTGAATCGGAGAGAGAAAATGGAGTTTGAAAAAGTTTTCAAAAAGTGATTTGAACAAGTCAAATCTAATTTTTTAAAAACCTGACTCACAATTTTTGATTGATCAAAAATCAGTTTCGATTGATCAAAACAGACAAAGACTCACCATTATTTTTTGGCACAATTTTGATTGATCGAAAAGCAGGCTCGATCAATCGAAATTCTGGGAAAAAATAAACAGAATTTTTGAAAAAAATAAACCGATTTTTGAAAAAAACTCCTCAAAGCATTGAATATTAGAAATAAAATCCATGAGTATGAGATGAAATGTTTCTCCAAAACACAAGTTTTAAACCCAGTTTTCCTAAAATTAAGATTTTCAAACATTCTCCCTTTAAATTCTTAAGCATCAAATATGTTTTGCATAATACTCAAGATATTTTCAAACTCGGTTGGTCAGACCAAAAACACACACAAAAACATGTACAAAGTTTGGCAAGGAGTAACTTGTGTAGTGTGTGCAACTAGCAAAAGCTTGAGATACATGTGAGGTGATATTTGAATAGAAATCAAACACAAAGTCTACAAAATTCATCACATAGAATTTGAAAGAGACTA